>OZ012554.1:16648485-17898485 GCA_963935595.1 Schoenobius gigantellus | reverse complement strand
AAGGTTAAAAGTTATGTTGTATATTTTTCAAACTTTAAAGAACTTTTAAAGTGAAGCTGCGGGTAGGTTATGCTTATACAGACTTTTTTTATTATTTTATATATATTTTAAAAATCGAATTGCTAACAAATGGTGCCAATCGAAATTATATAGTTGCTTAGTTGCACCTTTTTTATTCATGTAAGTTTTTAATATATACTGGGTTATTTTTAAAGCAGGAGCCAAATGTTATATGGTTGTTCAGAAGCAAACAGAACAACTTTTTCTATGCTTGCTATGCTTTTCCACACAAGCTTGCCGTCTAACCAACGGCGGGTATGGTGCGGTTACGCATTTCCCCCCGAAAAAAGGGGTCAATACAAATCTGAGATTTTTCCTAAGACCATGATGCGATAGACTTGATTTTCTTGAGATCGTGGTAAATTTCTAAAATAAAATGCGGGGGCTGATCTTGAAATGTGTGGCTTAATAATCCACTCACGTATCCGAATCGTCTATGAATAAATCACGCATGTAAGGAATGACAGAGATAGCTCGCTGAAATAAGTATTTATTGCTTTGGGGTATCTATCTAAATTAGGTATAATGGACATAAATTGTCCATATATAAACGTAAACAAAATTAGTACAATTATTTCAATTAGAATCTGGTCATTCAAATACCATTTTTATTATGACACAGTACTATATTATAGTAGTATCTCTATTAAACCAATGCCAAATCACTCATCAAAGACTCACCGTAGTTTTGTGCGGAAGCGATCGAGGGTTCTGACCTTAAATATTTTTCTAGTATGCAACACAATAATTGTGTTCACGACTACATCGGTTACGTAACAAAAAAAAGATACGTCCTATAAGAATTTGGCGACAGCGGTCTCCAAAAAAATAAAGTACTTATGTATTTGACGACACGTTTAGCGCAGAGGTCGAGTGATCACCTACTGCGCAACGGGTCGCGGGTTCGATTCCCGTACGGGACAAATTTTTTGTATGGCCTACAGAAATTTGTTCCGGTCTGGGCGTATGTGCATGTGATATTCTATGTTTGTAACTGCACCCCCGACACAGGAGAAAATCCTAGTGTGGGGCGACGTTTTTTTAAAAAAAGAAAGAAAAGAAAGAAAGAATAAGTACGAAGTGTTGAGTTTCATTGTGGTTATAGTTACTAATGTCACAAATTGTAGCATTGGTTGCAGGCAGTATTCAGCATTTATTTAAGCCTTGGTCGTTTCTTGATGCTGTAATAAAATTGTGTTAACTTTAATTTTTTTTATTATTTTTTATTTTAGGCTTCGCTTTTTAACAGCAATGGTCATTAGCGACCACAGTTAACAACTCAGATTTACAATACTATACTAAATTATAAAAATGTATTAATTTAATGAATTTTAGAGTCTATGTCCATTGTGGTTAAGACAGTATTTTAATCTATTGGGCATTTTACATAATTTCTTTTCAATATTATAATTTGTACATTCTACTAAAACAGATTATTGATTAATCATTATGAACAGATTGGGATGAAACGAAAGTGGGGTATGATTATTACGCAAGTAAAGTAGAAAGCTGCAGACACTACGAGCTTTTCCGAACCTTTAATGCAAGTATTTTATCTCCGCACAGTTCTCGGAACTAACTAATCAAAATTCTTGCCACCCAGGGTGAATCTAAATATAAAATTTTTGAAGAAAGCTATTTTGAAAGATAACGTTGGACGCAGGAAGATACGACATTTTTGTTATTATCTATATAAAAAAGAATCACGCATCACGATGTTTATCTGGGATACGCTCTGAGACTTTTTGATCGATTTTGATGAGATTTGGCTTAGTGTATGTTATTTTGTCGAGCTTTAGTTTTTATTTCAATTATTTGACCTGAACATTTATTATTGCGAAGTTAATGATTTGCAATTATTTCTTCTTCTTTTTTAATATGTGGCAATTGGTCGGTAAGTAGCTTCTCACTGACAGTGTTGCGAGTTAATTTATCGGCACAGCACTATCTTAGTTGTTTGTGTTTATGACATAACCGAGTTTTTTGAATTGGTTGTAATTTTTAAGATAAACCCGTGCGAAGCCAAAACGGGCTAACTTACAATGGTTAAGAGACTTATGAAACAGAGGGTGGGGCACAAGAATGAATAACAGTCAATAGGGCAGAGAAATCCCCGTATAGGAAACGCAGCGTTTGTAGAACATCGGTGAATCGATGATCTGGTGAAGGTTGCGAGAAGCCGATGGATGAAGGCAGTGTAGATAGAACCGATCTGTTAGATCAATTTATTTAGTAAGTGTTGTTACACTGATGGATACACTAAATTCTGTGCATGATTTCATCTGCGTGGTCTTAAGGTTTAAAATTAATAACATAAGGTACCGCGAGATAATAGTAGATTATGCACCAAGGGGTTAAAGTACTGTCTAACGTCACGGGCGCCATATTGAACCCCGAGCGCAACGAGGGACTCTAGAGTTAACTCCCGATCGTAGCGAGGGAGTTAAGTGAAGAGAGTCCTAAGTGAAGCGAGGGGTTCAAGTCGCCTAAGACGAAGACACCGCTTTATTCCAGAGGTGAATACTCTACTTTTCATACCATCTGCGAGACAATAAAAACTCAGGGCTCTATAACCAATTACGTAGGTGGTAATTATCATCATAAACCCTGTCACATTATCATTATCACTATCACTATAACTATGGTTAAAATTATGATATTATCACGAGAACCATAAAATACAAAAAAAAAATATTTTTCTCAAGCACGAACACGTCATGCAATAATTTTATCTTAAGTAAAGCTTAAAACATTACACAAAACTTAAAACATATTTTATAATAACATAACAAGTATGAACTTAGTCTACCCATCGATTTACAATACGATACGATCAGCTGCTGGACCCTGTCAATGACCTTTAGTAGCACGCAGGACGAATGTTAATTTGTTAACAATAAAATGGTATCAAATAAATTTCTTTTATTTTTCAACTGTGTTGTATATTTACTTTTGAAACAGCAATTAATTACAACTGTCGAAATAAATCTCAAATAGTCGACAGCCTATTGACTCCAAATAAAAAAATGCTGAAGCACCTGGACATTTACTTACCTTTTTTAACTTTATCAATACAACACCGAATAAACTTCTAAAAAGACTGTAATATTGATGCCACAAAACACATTCCACTAAGCACTTTACAACAAGATATTACAATTTTGAAATACGTACTGGCGTTGGCGGCAAAGTTTTAGCTATGAAAACAATACAATGGAATACTGTTGGTGCAAATGATGTAACAAATTGTAGAAACATTCTTCATTTTTAAATATGCTGCGTAATTTTTCCAAATGCTGTTTATCCGCCGGCAGCGTTAGTGTTCTTGCTTTACTCTGCTTTTTATTCGTTTTTATCGATAGTTAATGGTGGCCGTCAAAAGATGGCGCTTTTTGCATAAAAAGTATTTTATCAATAAAAAATAAAGTGAAATGTTATTGTTTATTTTAGCTTGCAGTATTATGTAGATAAATATTTTATAATGTTGGTAAAGAAATTATGTATTTAGTTTTTATAAAAACATTATTTACACATGTAGAATGTCTTTGTCTCTAGTGGATGCACGCTACTGCTGTATGGGCGTAGAACCTTTGCCTTCCTAAGCTAGCATCTATGCTAAATTTTCATACGAATTTTATGTTCCATATTTAAAACACTTTAATCCCTTGGGAGTTTCATACAAAATTATATCCCTTGGGATATAATGTCTTGCTTTACGTTGAAGTTAAGAGGGATCTCATTGAACATTGTCGAGCAGGTGGTATGAAAAACAACAAACACATCTATATAGCGTTTTTTAAATATTTTTACCTAAATGAAATGTTTAAATAATATTTGTTGTGCAATATGCGTGGCAAACGTTCAGTCTAAAGACAGACTAGCTTCACAATCACGTCATCTAAAACCCGTCATTATTTGTACCAAGTAACCCTTAATGAGCGTTGGCGACTTTAGCCACAATCTGACGTTATTTGACGGTCGCTGCTAATGTAAAGGTATTTTCCCAGATGGGCTGGTTATCAGAGCGATAAGAGATGTGGCCCAATAATAGCTACATAATATTAAAATGATGCTCGCAGACACGATTATAACTCAAATTCATTGATCTGTAAGAAAACCGAGCGTACCACCAAGGACGTCAAATGAGCGTTAAAAACATATAAACGTCACCATTATTTCAGTTTCCTTTTAGTTTTGCATTCTAATACTGCACAATAAGCATTTCAACCCGTGACAGAAACAGTGAGTGTGGAATAAATGAAACAGCTTCGAAAGAGAAAGATTGCTCTTCTGTTGACTAGCGAAGTACACATTCGCGGCATGTACGTACATAGTTAGTTCAGTCGTTGTGATGACATCATACACTCGTACGAGTATACCACCTACGGTATCATTAGTGCTTAAATTCCTAGAATGGAGCACAAAGCTTTGCCGGATAAATGCTGAAAATAAAACGGTGTCGAAGTTATGTAAGAAGCTCCAACATGTTGTACAGTTTAGTTTGAATCAGTAAAACTGCGTAGTGTAGTAGAAAACACTGTTTCTCTATACATATTGAATACCTTTGTTTTACAATACACTTGGAATTGTATTGTTTTAATAAGTACATTTTCTTAAGCGAGGAGTTTCAAGAATACCTTGTACAATAATTCATTGTGTTTAGACACTAACAAAGTTTACGAGTAATTAACTCTCATATCTTTTTCCCTTCTTCCCCACTGCTCAACTACATAAGTCGAGCGATGGGTAAATATGAACGACTCAACTAGTAATTGCTCAACTATTGAATAGTTGAGAAGTGAGTAATACCCGTTGGTCAACTACAACTACATGATTATATTCATAGGCTAGAAATATTATCTCATAATAAAATATACTTCACCCACTAAGTACCAAAAATATTGTGTGTCGAATTCAATTTAAAAACCTCGTAATTGACATTATAAGTAGGTCATAACTTCTTAGATATCATTTCAGAGTCAGTTGTGTGTATGTTGGTATACCTAATAGGTGTATTTTTATCTTTTAATAACAAATAATATGTCACAAACCAACTCAGTAAATTATGATTTAAAAGAGAAAACAAAAAATCTGACCTGAATTTCTTGCCTATTTTCTTAACGCTCTAATGATTTTTGAACAGTTGAAGAGTCAACCTTTTTCTTCCTCTAGTGTTTGCAGATGTCTTGATTACCATATTGACGTATGTACACGTAACTTCAAATGGTAATTTGCTAATTTCATATTTGCCTTTGATTTCAGAAAGTGTCCCCAAAATTCCGAATAATTTATTAATTCTACAGTGTTATGACCGCTAATATGTGTAGATATAAGTCGAAGTAACTAAGATTTTTACTCTTATTAAACATACTACTACAACTGCTCTATAATTAATATAGTCCTTGTTTACTACCTTGTGATTTAAATTACTATAGAATTAATGAAAACTAAGTAAATAATCTGTAAACAAAAAAAAATATTACTACCTGACAACATAGCTGGTTTAAAAGTTATTTTGAAGTTTTTTCTGGATTTAGTAAAAATTTTCGGACCGATTTTGCAACTGGTCTGCATCAAAATGAAGAAAGAAATGCACAGGTACCTACTTATAACGAGCGCATAAAATTAAAACAAAACTGCTACTCACCTAAAATAGAGATACTCCAGGATTTGTCACGTCACAGTCAGAGAAATTCATTTCATCGTTTGTATTCTGTAACAAAATATTAACTTATAGTGCATTGACATTAATTGGGTGGTATTGTAACTAGTAGTCAAATTAAAAGTGCATCAGCACGTAAACGTAGACTATTATGAAAGCAATAACGTATAGATTGTTTGCTAAGATTACGATGCTTTCATAATAAATTACAGAGAAGGAAAGTATTTTATAAAAAACACAGAAACTTGACATCTCGAGTTTTTCCTAGGGAGCATATTCCTAGGGACGGCTGTCCCAATTTTTTTTTCATTTTATTTGTATTTACAAACACATTAATTATGACTGGGATGTATGTACAAAGATTGAATTTTATTGTAAAATATCTAAGATAATTAGATTTTTAATTGAACTAGATTCTTGGTCAATTACATTTTGTGTTTTGTTTGACATTAATTCGAGTCTCAAAAAGTTTGTATTGAATAAATATTTTTGACTTTTGACTTTGATATTGTTTGACTTTAACCATATAATTTTCTTACAAACTTCGTATCGCCGTAGGCCGCCGTTATTTAGTTCATTTCTAACTCTATTTCACCCTTTTCATGTTTCATTTTACTCAATTACCTATGTCCTTTGTCAAGTTTATATGTGTTTCTCTATAAATCAAAATTCATTTAATCAAGTCAGCGACATACGAATACGTAACAGTCAGACAGATAGAGCTATTTCCGTATCAGCTCCATATCGAAAAGTTTGGAAAAAATCACTTTTTTAACTTGGGAAATATCACCAGTGAGTTCTCTTAAACGTATATAGGTGAACAATCATTCTTGGAACTTACGTTGATTGCAACTAACAAATTTCCTGCTTTTCGATATTTTTGTTACCGTATAGCTCAAAAAATTCAAAACTCTCTCTGATCATAGATTTTGACAGGACCGAAACGAATATTTTCGCATGAACGAAGACTTTTCATTTATCTACAGAGCTTATGGTTTGCCGTAAGTTCTGTTCTTAAATTAATCACGATACGTTGGAGTGGATATTGATTATTTAGAATTTAATAAAAAACAATTTAATTACCTGGGCGATTGTGAGTAAGAATAATGCATTAGTGGAAAGTTAAATCTTTAAATAATGGAGACTTGCACTACATTAAATAGGTAAATATGAATAATTCTTTAAAAACTTGCAACTGTGCTTTGTGTGAACATTGCTTTAAGCACTTTAATAAAATTTAGGAAATGGTATGAAAACCATTTCTGGTTCATGGAAACGTATAAAGAACTTATGGTGTGTGATAGTTGCAATATATAATAGCTTTACATTACTCCGGCAATAGCTACGTCCAAGATTTTTAATAATTTGATAAGTTAGGGCTACAAAAATATTATTATTCAATTAAATTTACAATTGCCTGAATTAATTATTCCCTTTTCAGGGAAATTACGTTTCCTTAAATGAAATATAACATTTTTCTCCTCTAAAGCTTTATAATGTTTATAATAGCTTACAATTTTCCTAGAAGCGGTTCAAATCATCGAGTTACAAGGAGGGCTATAAACAATAAATTAACATCATAGATTAATTTATTAAGCCGTTATATTTTATATAAGAACAGTTGAGAGATGAAACGTTCTTATCCGAGATTAGCAACAATTTTTCTGTTAAGTGAGTACTCACAGCACTCGAAAGTCAAGATTATAAATCGCTGTAAGTATGATAAAAACTTGAGCAAAATGTTTCAGGAAATTTCCTCTGCAAAGTACCTATATATCACAAGAATAATCAGATATTTACTGTTTTTACTTATGCCACATGTCATATTCTACTATTTTTTTACCATTGCCACTCGAAAAGGGGTACTTGATTCATCATTAACAGAGAATAAAACTCTATTTCAGTAACTGAGTGAATAAAAGTCGAAGCTCTGACGCACATGACCAATCCTATAACCGCCTGGTGAGTTTACTCAGAGAGCGGGACACCTCCGTGGTGATGCCTCTCTGAGTTAGAAATCCATAAGATTAGATTTGCCAAACGAGGCTTGAGGACCCACCAAAGTTCTCGCTTTCTTATAAATAATTAAGGTGAAGCTGTAACAGCCATCTGCGGCTAACAGCATAGGTCCCTCAAAAAAAAACCCATTGTGTGGTTTTATGATGCAAGTGAAACTTTTTTTCGGATCGTTGGCATTTACCTGAAAATTTATTAAGGCCATATTGGCTTTGGCTGCTTTTCCGAGCGCCTTTCGCTTGTCTTTACCCCTACTCTGCGGCCGACTGTAATGCGACATGCGTTAGATCAGTGGTGCTTAACCGGTGGTCCGCGAAGCCATACGAAAAGTAATATGATTGATATAACAAACAACCCTTTATTCATGTATAGGTACTCTATATTAGTTTTGAGTTGGTGGTGGCTAGACAGATATTTGTAAAATGGTCCCTCGTTACTAAAAGGTTGAGAGCCACTGCGATAGTTGGACGAAAAATTTGAGGCGATATGCTTGTTGGCTAGACGGCGAGCGAATAAAACCCTGCCCTTTAGGGGGCGTGTGGCAGGGTTCACAATGCAACTTCTCTACTCACGCGTCCGAGAAGCGATTTTATACCATACAATAATTTATCATGTCTTTAACAAGTCTCTTGCGCCGCCATAAGATTTGCCCTACCTTCGTGGTTAACTGGTAGAAAATTATTTTTTTTGCGCAGACCAGATTTGTCTTGATTGTTGTCGCTTGAGAATGATTTTTGGGTGGCTATAACCACAACCTTATTTAAATTTGAGGGCTGGATACGTTCCTGCCGCTTGAAGCTTCTCGCCCTTCGCGTGGGAATTGTACATTTTTCCGTAGGAAAAAATTCCTATAGCCTATGTTACTCAATGGTACTAAAGCATTCTATAAGTAAAAGAATTTTTAGGAGATTACCCCGAACATCTAAACTCACAAACTTTACCTCTTATAATCTATAAATAAATAATATATATAAGTATATAAAAATATCTTGTCATAGAGTTTGTCTGGGATAAACTTCGACTTAATGTGCTTTTTAAAATGCTGTCGATTTGATTTAGTTTGACTATGCGTTTTTTTTAGGGTTCTGAACAAAAAAACGGAACCCTAGTAGGATCACTCGTGTATCCGTCTGTCTGTCGGTCACAGTCAATTATCTCCGAATCTACTCGACCGATTAAGTTGAAATTTGGTACACATATTAATTTCTGTGACCCAAACGCAGAGGTGTGACTTGAATAGATGAAATCTATAAAACTGCATCGTGTGATATATCAAATGATGAAAGGTCTTGTTATGAATCATAGCAATGTCGTTCATATTTAGTCATAGCAATGTCGGTTTTTAAACGTAAATATATTAATAACTGTTTAAGTTACAGTAAAAATTTTGGTGTCTAGACAAACTAAGGGACTTTATTAAATGTGCCAAATTTCATGTTGAAATGTAGCTCGAAATAGTTCGCGTAATACTACTATTACACACGGCTGCTACCCCGCCAGTTCCTTTTTCTTTTAACCTGGCTTGACACACTGCCGCGTGTCTAGATATTGCATGAAAAATTTCAATTCAAAATCAAATTGTCCTTTATGTAATAATTGGAGTTTCTGCAAAATTCTCCAACAATATCCCACCACCATGTTTCTCATTATGTTTAATAGCAGTATTACATTTTTTTGGTAGAGGATTAGTTGCTTAGATCGTTTTATAGACAATTTACTCACTGAACCGTAGCTCAGTGATGATGCTATGAATAGTGTGGGTATGCTCGTAGGTGTCGATTGCTTTTAAGGCAAAATTAGATTACACTCCGTCTCACTGTGGGTGAACGCTACTAAGAGTCGTTTTCACGTATCATTTACCGTACCGTAATATAAATTTACTGGGGGATACTACTTTAAGAAACCTTTTGTGACGATAGTCTCCAAGGCATTCAAACAATGTGGGATGGAAATTTCGATCTCACTTGCAAGATATCACAACGTATTTTTTGTAATGACGATGATATATTCATATAAAATTTTATAATTCATAACAAATTATCATTACAAATTAAGAATATTATAATAGAACTAAATGGAGAAAAAAAAACTAGAGTAAAATACGTATCTACGTATAAGTTTAACATATCAATGAGGAAATCCTGCATCTTTTGCTGTATTAAAATTATAAAAGTAACTTCATTGTTAAAGCAAATTAAAGTTAAAGATTGGGGACCCGCTGCGTCATTCGATACTCATATTATTATAATCATAAGATGCGACGTACGATATTTAAAGTCAGTCATTCAGATACAAATAAAAAATATGAATCACAAGAAAAAATAATATTTAAACCAATAAATAAAAAAATGTTTTTTATTGATTTATTCATTTTTTATTTTTTTTTAAGGCCAAAAAATTATTTATTTTAGATAATTAATGAATTACAATTAAAAAAGCTACTCTTAATTAACTATAATATACATATACAAAACTAATGTAAACTAATACACCAACTTAATAATAAAACATTATACAAAGAGCTCCTTAACGCCTTCAATCTAAAAAAAATAGTTTAAATTAATCCTAAAAAAACTAATTTTTAAAGAAAATGCAAAGTTTGTATTAAAAATTACATCTTAAAAATATATAAAGACTGTGACTGCTAAACTTCTATTGGACTTTTTGGAATTTTGGATAATTAAAATAAACTTTCTATCAAGTCATATTTGAATAAAGAATAATTTGATTTCGATTGATTTTAAGATATAAAAAACCGACTTCAAAAACACTGAAAAGTAAATTTTTTTTTATAGTTTATGGGTAGGCACTTGTCCCCATCTTGCCTGATGGTAAGCAAAGGTGGGGACTAAGGTGGAGCGTGCCTACTCATTAGGTGCCGATTCCCTCTAGTTCTGAAAAGACCCGGGTTGTAGTGAGGTGGGAACACAGAGGACGGCAAAGAATTCCATTCCCTCGCAGTACGCATTAAAAAAGTGGAAGCGAAACGCTTCGTACGGGCAAGTGGAATTTCTACTACGTAGGGGTTCTCGGTTCTCCGGGTGCCTCGGCAATAAAAGCAATTTTGCAAATTTGAAAATAATATAAGAATAGGTACAGACAACATCACAGTTTAATATTGAAGTCGTTGCCAAACGATGATCTCCTAGAAAGTCTTAAAATTTGTCACCGACTTCAATATAGTAGTGTGATGTTGTTTGTACCTATTCCTAAATCATTTTTAACTTTTCAGTGTTTTTGAAGTCGGTTTTTATTTTTTGTAAAATATTTTTTATTTTTAACTTTTTAGTAAATGAAATCTTTTTATTAGTGAAAGAAACCCTAATTAAATACCAGGTCACCTTCTGTGAGCTGGTGTTTTATTAGCGTTTCCATAGATTTTCACGGGATCCCATCATCAGGTCCTGACTTTGGTGACCTTGGGACCACCCTAGGAGTATACTCTATCGAATACAAAAATAATTTTAAAAATCGCCCTACAATTGGCGGAGTAATCGCATAACATATACACAAAACACGTTGGACACACCTTAAAATTTAAGGGTTTTCCTCGATTGTCATGGGATCCCATCATCAGATCCTGACTTTGGTAAACATGAGACCACCCTAGGAGTATACTCTATCGAATACAAAAATAATTTTGAAAATCGGTCCACAATGCCGGCGTAATTGCGTAATATACACACAAAAAAAAAACATACGCATTGAATTGAGAACCTCCTTTTTTGAAGTCGGTTAAAAATAACATGTGCTGTTTTACTGACCTACTGACTGATTCATCATCGCCGAGTTGAAACTATCGAAAACGGACCCAGGAACGATGGTCAGTAGGGTTATTTTATTAAGTAGACACCCACTAAAGAAGGATTACTGATAAAAAATAAGTAAGTGACTGTTTCAGCATATGCAGCATATAGGGGCTGACAGTACATAAGTAGGTTAGTTTGGAAATCCGTTATTTTTGAAGCATGAAATGTTGTACTTGAGCTGATAGTAAGAAATGAGTGAACACATACGTTTTTGAAAAATACATTTTAAAATGTCGTGGGGCGGAAAGCTAATTCTATAACAAAACATATTATATTTCTTTGTTGTGAACAGAACCAATTGCGAATTCTGCTCGAATCAATCATTGGTAATCGTGAGACAATTCGGAACCAGACGGAAAATTCAAAAAGAAAAGTTTATTCAAACCGACAATGTTTTACTTCCGCGCTATTTGCAAGTTTTCTCGTTAATATTTTCCGAAGACTTTCTTGTTTAATCGACGCTCCAGAAAATTCAGCTGTTGGATTAATTATCCAATGGAAACGGTGTCTAGCTTTCGCTGACGATGAATGTTCGTGAAGGTTAGTATGACGCCTATTAACGCTTATGCTTCTAATACAAATTGAGCTTCACCCGCTAATTGGATTTAAGGTTTTTCCCCGTCACTCTGAAAACAATGTATCAGCACCATCCTTGTAATAAAAATTGATCCCAGAAATAACCTAAACATTGATTTATCAATCTCACGGAAAGCCGAGCACATTTTATAAGTGTATCAGCGGAATTGAAGGAGTATAGAAAAAGACCACAGACTAAAAATAATTTTTCATTACTCATACTCTGAAAGTAGGTCTGAAGTTGCCTGAAGAGCGGGTTGAAAGTAATATTTTTCAGCCCTAGGGAGAATCACTTTCAACTGACAGCTGCTGTCAAATTTTAAAAAGAAACTAGTTCTTTTATATATTTTTATTGAACCATGTTCCGGCTATACAACCACTTAATTACAGCGCGGTGTAAAATTGAAATAACAATGTTAAGTAATTTAAAGAATATATTTTTTAAATAACTTTATTATAATTTATTTTCAACTATTTCTTTAAAATAACATAGATTTGGGCAAAATATTTACCATTTTTTAAATTATGAGAATGAAAAATAATGGCTGAATAGTTTCCGGCCAAAGAAAAAAATACAAAATAAACGGGAAAGCGGCAATGCGATCTTCATTTGTTTTTTCCACGTTTTTTCCATTTGTAGAGTTTTGTTAATACTTCCGTATAGCAGAAATTTTTATTAACTGTTAATTATATTTGTATAACATTGTGTTATTAATTAACAAAATGAGTTCATCTGATTCAGGTATGGAGTGATTGAAATGATTTTATAAGAGAAAGCGGACTAAAGCAGAAGTTGTTGATTTATGTAAAACAAAATTTACACGTTAATTCTTTAGCTAATTCATTGTTTTATTTTTACTTTCCTTGTATTCGTAATGAAAAGCACAGTGTTTACCTCGGGTAAAAGACTTATTTACTCCCTCGAACTATTGGTGCCCTCGCTCCGCTCGGGCGCCAAACACCGTCTCGGGACTAAATAAGTTACTTTCACCCCTAGGGTAACAATGTACTATTGTGTTTCTTGATGCCAGTGATGTACGAGTAATCAAATCTCAAAGAGGAATCGCCGTTATAGACATATCTCATACGTCCTATAGGCTAGCGAATTCAGGCCTATTATGCTTGAATTTGCTAGACTAGCAGATCGGTTACACTACTTGCAATTATGTTTTCATGAAAATCATAACTGTTACCAGATTCGAAAAAAGTCGCCTTTATCGCTTTCACGAAACCATGAATAAAGAAATTATATTATTTTGCACGTTGGAAGGGTCATTTTGTTTAAGTTACAATAAATCGAATTGACCTTTGCTATGTTTAAATATTCTTTATATTATATTATAAATTATACTCGTACTAGCTGTGTCCGCGAACTACGTTTCGCCATAATATAAAAAATAGTTTACGACCTATTCTCAGACCTACCGAACATACACAAAAACATCATAAAGATCGGCCAAGCCGTTTCTGAGGATTACGGTAACAAACATTGCGACACGAGATTTTTATATATTAGGTTACCGAGGTCAGACATTTCTTCGAGCGTAATGATATTTTGTAAAGCTACTTATGGATTTAGTACCAAATTTAGGGTACATTTGGTGAGTGCTCAACTCTTTGATTTAGTTTGGCTGGACTCTTTTTAGATATCGTAAAAGGACTAAAGATGTGTGACGTCAAAGTTTTAAAGCAAATCAGAAAGTTAATAACTTTATAAGCCTTCTGAATCATGTACAGTAGGCCTTCTCTCGGAACTCTTCTACCTCGAAGTTGTGTAGCTAATTTTAACTAAAAAATGTTTATGCTAAATGGATGATCTATATATTTTTTTTGAGAAGAAAAGTTTTGTCCATTGAAACAAAACTACTACCATTAATTAACAAAAGATTATTAAGATTCGTTCGTTCCTGCATATTGTATTGAGTTTATTATACATTTAAACCGTAGATGCGATGCAATAATGGACTGCATAACATCAGAATACATTGTTACATTCGTTTTATAAAAGTTAAAGGAAATGTTATTAAAGTACAACCGAGCACATAATATAAAAAAGCATATACTATAAAAATATACTGGAAATACTAAATATAAAGAGAAAAAAATCGCGTGCGTGTCGGACCACGCGCAGTATAGGGTTCCGTAGTTGCAAATGCCAACTTTGAGTTCAGACTCAGGTTCAGTTCAGTTGCTATCAAATTAGGCATCATTATTAAAGCTGCAATAATTTTATATTTCCTTAACTTCACGTGGTTCGTAATGTACGTACTGAATATAAACAGTACTAATTTTCAATGAAATTTTACATTTGCGAGTACATTTTATAAGTTGGTCGTCTATAACTTTTTAGTTTGTACTTAGTACTCAACTCTGATAGTTTTTCTTTAAACTTCGTTATATATGCTACTGTTGTAATTTTTTTCACGTGTCCATATATTAGGTCCTTACATATGAAATAAGCGTTTTGCCGTACTGGCCACTTTGATCTCAAATATCTCCTCAATGGTTAAGAATTCCAAATTCAAATTTATACAGCTATTTACTCGTGTATTTGTGTATTGAAAATTATAATTCACTTGTTTTTTCCTCAATTGTTTTGGACTTTTCAATTAATTGTTTTGTTTTCAACTTTTTTGGAGTCAATTTTCGCTAGGGGCATGGTTTGGCAGGTTTGGCTGGTTCGGCAGGGTTCAGCCATTGCGATGAGCGCTTCCGATTATCGTACAGGACCCACTTTTCATCACAATTACAAGTAATGATTCGATTTAAAATCCCTTCATTATTGTGCCGGTTGAGTAATGCAACGCAGCAGTCATCGCGCGTTTGTTGATTTGCTTCACTCAATTCGTGAGGTACCCACCTTTCAAGCTTTTTCACCTTCCCAATTTACTTCAAGTGGATTAAAATAGTTTTATCACTAACACCGCAGCCTGCAGCTAACTCGGACATGGTTTGCGATGGATCCGCTTCCACAAATAGCCTTCAATTCTTCATTATCAACTTTGGTCTCCGGCCGTCCATGGGGCTTGTTCTGTAGGTCGAAATTTCCAGAACGAAAACGTTGGAACCAACACCGCACTGTGTTTTCTTTTGCAACACCGTCGCCATACACATCATTAATCCTTCGAGCCGTTTCTGCAACACTGGTGCCACGGTGGAACTCGTACTCGTAAATAACGCGATATTTCAAGTTTTCCATTTTGTAAACTGAGTGACGCAAAGAAAAAAAACAATTTAGAAAAAAACAAGTGTATTATAATTTTGGAAACACAAATACATGAGTAAATAGCTGTATAAATTTGAATTTGGAATTCCTAACCGTAGAGGAGATATTTGACATCAAAGTGGCCAGTACGGCAAAACGCCAATTTCATATGTAAGGACCTAATAATATCCGTTTAGCAGACAGAGGGGGGGGGGGGACACTTACCTCTAACAAAAATTGAAACGGATCCCTAAATCGAAAAATGGTGTTCTGAACCTTACATTATTTTTTAAAGAACTATTTAACAATACCCCGTACGATGAGTTAGTCCAGAAAAAAATTACTCTCCCCTTTTCTTGTATGGGAACTACCCTAAAAAATTTTTTTTTCAATATTTTTTTCAAAATTTTTTGGCATGATTAATATTCATACCAATACCAAATTACGTCCTAGTATTAATAGTCTCTGAGTAAAACCGCGGGCAGACAGACAGACATGGCGACACTATAAGGGTTCCTTGTTTACTACGGAACGCTAAAAACGGAACCCTTATAAGATCACTTTGTTGTTCGTCTGTCTGTCTTTCAGTTTGTCTTTCTGTCTGTCTGGCAGACGGACCGTCAATACCTTTTTTGGGAACTCGTAGAGAAATCAAATACTCGAGTCTACGGTTTCTTTTAGCTGTAAAAAAATCAAACTTGTAAGTCAACAAAATTAAAAGATTGACCGATTATGTCGCATATTTTCGCAAACTTTGAGGTTAGGCAAGGAAATCAAAACCTATAGGGCACTTGCCATTGACCTAGAATCATGAAATTTGACAAGAAGTAAGGTCTTTTAACACCATTATGATAGGGAGAAATCTGAAAACCGTAAATATGTTATTTAGCAACTTATGTACTCTAAGTAAAAATGCAAAAGCAAAATTGCAAGTTGGAACTTTAGTGGTAAATGAAAACAGGAAGACGCTGAACTGACAACATATTTCCAAAATCAGGAAGGACTAGAATGTAAAGAAACACGACACTCATATTAATACAGAGAATAAAGACGTTGTACTATTGAAAAATTAGGGGAAAGCTGGATTTTTGCATGAACCTTCCTTTTGTGGTTCTAAACAAAATCTCAAAAGTCCGCATTGATCCGTGTGCCGCTAAAAATGTTACTCGGGGTCAGAGGTCACAAAAGTCAGTTTTTCGCGAATATCTGGTCAACGGTCACAGTTATTGAAAAAATAGTGGTTATCAAATTTCTAGATAATGAAATTGCCTACAAAAAATATGTCATTAATTTTTTCCGTAAAACTAATAGTTTTCGAGAAAATTTGATAGAAAAAGTTATATCGTGCAACATGCACTCCTCTCAATAGATGTAAACATCATTGGAGCTGTAGAAACCTAGATAATCGCGGAAACCCGATGTATATGACCTTCATTAACTAACGAAGCCGACACGAGATTCTTTGAGACTTGATGCAACTTTTACAATTCCCAAATTAAGTTGTGTACGAGTTTCCATTGTGCAATGACAAGTTTAAAAAAATAATTTAAAGTCTACGTTTTTCTATCGACCAGCAATACATAGTGTAGTGATACCAATAGATAGACGTACAAAATATGCAATATGCACGTAAGTTCTTCGCATGCGTACCTACCTACACCCATAATCATAATTATTATTGTTTCTTTATACTCCTAAACCTTGTTACTTTGATTAACTATAGTACCTATCTAAGTTAGAGATATGTACATTTTTATTGACTTCAGCTCTTAATGTACTGGATAAAATAAAAATAAAAAACGGCGCAAAAAGATGCGAGTGGAATGAAAGGAGGGAAACTTTTAATCTATGGCCCATATTATTACTATACTAATAAACACTAAAGAATGGCATAAAAGTAAAAAAGCTTCCTTATATCTTGTCCTAACTACGGAAAACGTTGCGTAGCGTAATCAATCAATCTATACTAATATATAAAGAGGAAAGATTTGATTGTTTGTTTGTTTGTATTGAATAGGTTTCGAAACTACTGAACTGATTTTGAAGCAAGAAGGACATAGGGTAATTCATTTTTTAAATTTTAATGCAGTGTGGCTGGTTTATACGCAAACAATTTTCCTATGGGAAAATATAAAATTCCCACGGGAAAACAAAAATAACGCGGATGATGTCGCGAGCGGAAAGCTAGTAAATTATAAAGGCCCAGCATCGTCTAGGTCTAGGTCCTCAATATAAATATTTTAGTCAGGTTTATGTTTAACAATGACACACCTATGTGTGAACAACTTTATTATTAGCAAAAAAAATACATTATCGATTTAATAATTGAATTCAATATAGAGTTGCGACTGATTGATAGGCGTTTGAAAAGGAGTTGACATTTTCCGCTCGAATGCTTGCTGACCATGCTGTTTAATCGCTGGAAGTGAACCAGCATCAAGACGTATTAAGTATCGCTTTTATTAAGTCAACTGAGGTCAATGTGTTTACTTATTACTTGCGACCAGCGGATGTAAAACCAATTTCCTTGTATCGATAAAATCAATAACTGCAAAACCCTAATCGATAATTTCAAAATCTCGTGTCACAATGTTTTCGAACTCCTCCGTAAACGGCTTGACCGATTTTTATGAATTTTCTGTGTATATTCGGTAGGTCTGAGAATAGGTCTTCGGCTTTTTTTTGTCAATGTTTTTTATTTTTTTATGATTTGGCACCGAAAAATACATAGAATCCTTAATTCTATCTTCAAACCCCATTTTTTAATAGCGATATTTGTATTTTTTGTGGCGAAACATAGTTCGCGGGCACAACTGTTATAGATACAAATTCGTCCGTTATAACATTACTTAACAATTATGAAAATCCTTCAGTATGTAAAAAAATGGTAATTCTCAAATTGCATGGAGAATTGTTTGTTTTTCTGAATACAAGGTCTCCCGTCAATTCTCGATTTTGAGCCATCAAATTGATATTCAAGAGAGGATGTAAATTACTCGTTAATACATGATTTTCGTGTTCACTCTGAAAGCCTTGAACCTTGTGATAACATACAAGCTATATACTAGCGCTATTTTTCATAGCGGCTGAATATTCATGATACTGAATATGATGTTAAAAAATATGAAAAAAAGAATCTTTCATTTTTTTGCATTATATAAGACTACTAATAATTAAATTATTAATGTATTCTGTAGGCAGAGGTATTCTAACACAACAAATAGATAAAATAATTATAGAACAGTAGTACCTACCTATCTAAAAATAATACAGCAGTAATAAAAGTGATCTTGATCATCATCATTACAGCTCATATACGATCTCACCAAGGGGCTCTGGCCTACACTAAGTTAGGGTGTATTAGCCTTAGTCAACCACGCTGGCCCAGTGCTCATTAGTCGATTTTTCCATATACCGGGTGTAACTGAACACCCCAATAATATTTAAGGGGCAAATAAGTTAGACACTAAATGGACCTTCGGTGCTTGTCTGAGACCTGGAACCCCAATACTTTCAGAGTTATTTGATTTTACACTGAAAGCAAAAACTTTCCAGTGACAACCATAATCAGCTCTTAACACAAAATAAATTTAAACACAAAATGACACGTGACAGACGTGAGCGTAGTATTCCTCCTACGCTTACGTAGGGCTGTCGGCACTTAATACCAAAAAATAATTTATTAAGTTTGTATGACGTGAGCTTAGTATTCCTCGTACGCTTACGTAGGGTTGTCGGCACTTTATACCAAAAAATAATTTATTTAGTTTGTATGGGAAAAAAAAGTAGGTTTGTTAGCCCTAATATTTTTCCTACAGAATCTCTACTTCTGATGGATACATACCCTTAAATGTTATTGGGGTGTTCAGTTACACCCTGTATATATCTTTGAATTTCCTCACAGATGTATGCAATATGCCCCACAATGTTTTCCTTTACCATAGGAGCGTCGGATAAATGATATAAAGTTCGAATAACGAAAAAACACATTGGCACATGGCAGGATCGAACCCCGGACCACCTGAATAGAAGGCCAGTGCCAAGTCTACAGCGCAACCGACGACGCTCCAAAAGAGGAGAGGTAGGAAAATAATCTCAATTAATTGCAAAGCAATTTCATTTTAACTGAATATTAAGTGATTAGAATGCCGAGGGTGTAATAGCTTTATCCATATTCTTGAACTAATGGGAATTGATTGTCCATTTGTCAATATCTGAATTAACAAAACAGTGCATGTTTAAGCAACAAAGTTGTTGAACTAACGGGCTACCCACCTGATAGTTTTTTGGTGCACAAATTATATTTTATTTTATTCCCGCAATTCGAGTTTTAGTACATCCGCTAGGGTTGGCTGGTAGAAATCTCTCATAGAGATAAGCTCACCCTTGTTCATTGTTCTTCTCTGTAATACCTTTCCTTGTCAATTTGTGTACAATAAAGAATATATATATATGGTTATAGTACATGTGGTTGCCCTGCATGGTTTGCAAATCAACATCTCCTGAAAGGACGCAGTTGCCAACTTGTGGCATAAGATGTCAAGTCACACTACCGAGTTTTACACTATAAATCGGCAAACGCAAAAACCGCTGCTTGGCGGCAGAAATAGTTACAGATATAGAGAGGACGACTCTAGTATTGAATCTTCCTCTGGAAAATACATTATACTAGCTGTGCCCGCAGCTTTGCTAGCGTGAAATTCATCTTGGTCATAGCGCGATGCTATACAGGGTTAATTGTAAAAGACCTGCAACCTTGCAGGATTAGATAGCTAACGTCATTAGCTACAACGTTTGTTTTACGACTTTTTAGATAACTCAATAAATTAAAGAAACATAAATTTTCAAGTTTTTATTGCACTGTCGTCACATTGATAAATCTATGTTTCGTTTCTTCATTAAAATGTTGATGATTGTAATAAAAATTACTTTCGTTTGCTGAGAAATGTATTATTAGTCATTAATACATCAACGAAATATTAGGTCCTTACCTATGAAATTGGCGTTTTGCCGTACTGGCCACTTTGATCTCAAATATCTCCTCTATGGTTAGGAATTCCAAATTAAAATTTATACAGCTATTTACTCATGTATTTGTGTTTCGAAAATTATAATTCACTTGTTTTTTCCTCAATTGTTTTTTTTTCATTGCGTCACTCAGTTTACAAAATGGAAAACTTGAATTATCGCGTTTTTTACGAGTACGAGTTCCACCGTGGCACCAGTGCTGCAGAAACGGCCCGAAGGATTAATGATGTGTATAGCGACGTTGCCGCAAAAGAAAACATTGTGCGTTTTTGGTTCCAACGTTTTCGTTCTGGAAATTTCGACCTGAAGAACAAGCCCCGTGGACGTCCGGAGACCAAAGTTGATAATAAAGAATTGAAGGCTATTGTGGAAGCGGATCCATCGCAAACCACGTCCGAGTTAGCTGCAGGCTGCGGTGTTACTGATAAAACTGTTTTAATCCACTTGAAGCAAATTGGGAAGGTGGAAAAGCTTGAAAGGTGACGACCTCACGAATTGAGTGAAGCAAATCAACAAACGCGCGTTGACTGCTGTGTTGCATTACTCAACCGGCAAAATAATGAAGGGATTTTAAATCGAAACATTACTTGTGATCAAAAGTGGGTCCTATAAGATAATCGGAAGCGCTCATCGCAATGGCTGAACCCCGCCGAACCAGCCAAACCATGCCCCAAGCGAAAATTGACTCCAAAAAAGTTGAAAACAAAACAATAGATTGAAAAGTCCAAAACAATTGAAGAATAAACAATTGAATTATAATTTTTGAAACACAAGTATATGAGTAAATAGTTGTATAAATTTGAATTTGGAATTCCTAACAATAGAGGAGATATTTAAGATCAAAGTGGCCAGTCCGGCAAAACTCCAATTTCATATGTACGAGTAAGGACCTAATATTTGACATACTGCTTGAACGGAAAATTTAAGCAGATAAAATGTGATTCTTCTATTCTAATGTATCCGCCAAAATGCATACCCTAACAGACTATAATTAAACGCTTCATTCCTTTTTTAAAAATGCAAAGTAGTTAATATACGACATACTTATATTCTAACTTTTTATAATGATGTTATATTTACTAAGGAAAATGTACATTATATTAATAATTATGAAAATGTGGGTAGTAAAATATGTTATTCATATATATTGTAACGTTATAGTGTGTGTGTGTATAACTATGTGTCTGAGGAAAAAATCCTTTAGGTAGAAGAATGCTTGTCACCAATACAATACAAATGCTTGCCATGAATAAAGTAAAAACTGACTGACCAAGCGGATTTTATCAATCATTGTGGGAAATGGAAAACTTTGAAAACAATGCAATCGTTTCCACCAGAACGTGAAAGCTTCAATAGCTGAAAAGTTGAATACCCGTGCTCATTTATTTCGTGAGATACCTGGTTTATATGAGAGCGCCGTTTTCAAAATGTTTATTGGTGTTTTTTACTTATACACAAAAAAGTACTAGTTTTTTATGTGAATACCTACATCCAAAGCCTGATTAAAACAAAATGTGACTGTAACATAAAGGCAAATTTACATTGGGTCAGCTTACCCTTCTAAGTCCGTAATTAAAAGTTTTAATCTCTAAGTTCGCTATACAATGCAACTAGAGCGCACATTCGCTATTTTCTTCGGTAATTTTGTTAAGTACTTGGTACACTACGTAGGGGAAAGGGGCCCAAAGCACCCTAAGGCAAAAGAGAAAAAAATCACTAGCGTTATGCAAAACTTAACATACTTTTATCGTGATCAAATGCCAAATTTATAGTAGTTTGACAATCCATTTCGAAGTTATTCATTTGTCTTATAAAACTAAAGTAAAAACCCAAATACGAAACCTTTACACTTGCTCACTTTGCCCAGGAGGTGGCCTAAAGTGGGCATAGGCATACGGGCAAAACGGGCACAAGTAGGGCAAAGTGGGCAATAATTTTAATTTTTTATCAATAAAAAGTTGACCAATATATAGGAATATCTTTACTAAAACTCATAATAGGAATCATACTTTCTTTATTTTGTTCTAAGTTAACAAAAAGAAACTGTATTAATAATCAAAAAAGGCTAATAAAACGCACTGCATTTCAAATATATAATTTACTAGCTGACCCGGCGTACTTTGTATCGCCATGTTTTTTTAACTAAATTACTGAAATGTTTGTTTAAATTATTGTAATTTTTATACTACACAAACCTTGTCCTAACAATAACGAATACATAAAACCAAGAATCATCCAATTTGGTGCAGTCGTTCGAAAGTTATGGGCGTACCTACATACATTTCGAAGATCCATTTTTATTTATATAGATTAGTTCTAGCTCTTTGTCTGTATTAAGCACAGAAGTAAACCTTCCTATTTTTTACTTGTGAGAACCTATTTTCAGATGCCACTGTAATGTTGCACGTGTTACTTATGCCATATTTTGCATCCCTATTTTTATTGGATCTTTTAAATTAGTTATCTCCTAAATACCTAGCTTCTTCCATTGCAGTTTCACTGCAAGAACCTTGTTGTGTTTTTTATATTTATTCTCCATCTGAAAAGTCAAATAATAAAAACTTTATGTCTACATGATAAGTTTATAACAATATTATATAGAAAATAAGTACATACTAAACAATTTAAAGTCTCATATTGCTGTATAGTATAGGGGGTAGGGGCATAGCGGTCATGCTCGCTTTACCCTGCCCGCTTTGCCTTTTGCGCCACTTCACGTTTTGTAAAACCTAACCCTAAATACGAGTATATGGTTAGATAAATGTTTCAAGCAAATATCTTCAAAACGTTGTAAAATTAACACATTTCACTAGGCACACATTAATAATAACGTACTACACTCACAATAAACCAAAACACTATGTACATACCTTCTTTGTTTTGAATGAAAATGTAGATTTTTGTTTTTTTGTCGCGTACACTTTATACTATCACTCGGAGATAGGCACTCAATACTGCCGCGGCCTGAGGCGGGACGAGAGGTAACGCTAATAAAACGCAAAACCGCGGTGAGCGTATAACTGTGAATTTGGAAGGGGGTGCTCGCTTTAGGCTGGTGCTCGCTTTGGGCCCCCTTCCCCTACGTCATTTCATAAAAAAAAATAGTTTATATCTCACTTTTCAAGGATCTTCTCTTTTTGAAGTTGGATAAATTTTTAGATAATAGTTTACCGACTGTACTTTGAATGTGGTATTAAGAATATGATAATTTGGGAATATAATGTTTTACGAGTATAATATTTTGCTAATATAATGTTCTGAGAACATAATTTTTGCGATTATGATATTTTGATAATATGATATTTAGTGACGGAGTAGCTTTGGGTTAATTTGTGGGTTAGGTAATTTGTGGCAATTAGTCATAACAGCGTACAAGATGCCAGCTTAAGGTTAGCACTGTCTTGACTTTAAACGATGCGAAATCTGCAGGCTGATTAAGTAACTGTAATTGTTCACTAGAACTGTAATTGTTCACTAGAAGTGAATTTTATTTATTTTATAATTATCTGTCCATACATCTCCGATATACTTGATTTAAAAATTACAGCATGTGGTCCAAAAATTTAATTTGTATCTTCCTTCAACGATATTTAGATTTTTTCCGGTGATAATATTGCACGTTGTTTGCCGGTAAAACTCAAAAAAAAATTAAAATTAATAAAAAACCCCGACTTAAAAAATCACTCTAAAATGTATAAAAATAATATATTTTTTTAGCTCCTTTTATAACTTGATTAAAAGTACATATTTATATTTTTAATATGAGAATCACCGCGTCATTATTTATTTCATTATTTTATAATTTCTAATTAATTCTAATAGATACCAATTGATCCAAAACGCAGCTAATAAAAAATAGCTACCTCGTCTTGGCAAAGTGGCTCTTGATCTGCTAATCCGATTTTCATAAAATATACCTAAGAACCACCGCGATTCAACAAGGCTTTCGATTAAAAACCGCACTCAAATTGGTTTATTAATTCAGGAACTACGATGCCACAGTCAGACACACACACACACACAAACGCACAGACAGACAGGTCAAACTAATAACACCCCTCCTTTTGCGTCGGGGATTAAAAAGACAGTATAATATGAAAATGCTTCCATTATTATTTACTATTTTCATTATTCTCTTAGATTTTGCCGTTTCGTTCCTCCTTTATTAGGATAATGAAATTGTCCTTTCAGCTCGCAACTCTTAAATGTTTTCTCCTTTAAAGCTATGGTAGTACTGTATATAGAAAATATAAATTTGTTTCCAATTATAAAAATATAAATCTTCTTTCTTCTATTTATAAGCTTCCTGTCTATTAATGATAATATGATGGTAGCTGTTTTAACGCCACAATTAAAAAACAGAAGTCCTGATTTCGAGTCCTTAGTCGGGGCAAAATTAAACATGAGTATGGTGAATATGAATATATATATAAAATGGCACAATGACCTTGTTGAAATAGACATAATTACACAAATTTCTTGCCCAGTAGAAAATAATGTATATTGAATGAAAGAAACGGCTAGTTTCAGTTTTGTAAGACTTTGTTTTCCGTGTGAAAAACTAAACCCCTTATGAACT
Organism: Schoenobius gigantellus; assembly: GCA_963935595.1. Lineage (NCBI taxonomy): Eukaryota > Metazoa > Arthropoda > Insecta > Lepidoptera > Crambidae > Schoenobius > Schoenobius gigantellus. The sequence goes on along the minus strand of OZ012554.1, from coordinate 17,873,550 downwards.
ATTAACTTTTTAAAATTGAACATAATAGGTACCTACACTATAAAAAAAACCTTGTCTCTGTTACAATTAAAATTGAGAATACAAATATTTAGATATGAGAGATGTTTTTAAGGTTTCTCTCCTCTATTTTAGATGCCATCACATACTTACTTAGTTTAACTGAAAATTTTCGGAAAATTATTCGATTAGGGTATTAAAATCACGTTTTTAATCTGAAAAACTAATTAAGATATAAAAAATAAAAAAGAAATTGATATACGAGTAATAAACAAAAAGCTATAAAAAAAATAGTAAAACAGTCAATTTTTGTAAAATAACGCTCTACACCAGAGATCGAACCACTCTGCCCACACAGATTTAAAGTTGGGGGTTGTAAAACATATGTAAATATGTTAGCGGAAAACGTCACAGCTTCGTCGCAAACATACCTATGAGACAAAAAATATAAGGATCTAGAAGCCACAACATGAAAGAGAAAAATCAGTCTTCTTTCAAAGTTCAATATGTATTATATATCGCCGATTACTGTACCCAATTACATCTATGTTTTTCTAAACAATCTTCTTAATAACTTTTAATAAGAGGACTCCAAGTGTAATTTCTCTGATATAATAATTCCACAAAATTCCGAATAGCTCCAATATTGAATTTAGTATAAACGTTTATCTTAACAAATCAGAGTGATGAATGGATTCTTTTCCAGGAACTCGTAATTTATCAAAATATATCAAAAGGTATTAATTTAAGAGAAATTTCCATCAAGATTTTCTCAACGTTGTCTAGTAGCGCGGTAATCCATAAATCATCTTATCGACATTTTTCACAATACATTTTGATTGATTGTCGTCTCAAATTGATTATAATGATTATAATAATTATATACAATGTTACTTTTTAAGCAGGAGCCACATTTTAGTGTGCTTGTTCAGTCAAGCAAATTAAGGGGGCACAGTCAGTCCACTAGCGCCGCCATTCGTTTTTTATTAGTTATGATGAATTAAAGACGTTTTTACAAAAAATAGCACATTCACGAACTCAATTTAGATATTTTAGAATTTTGGGAGCTATTCAGGCATATATTAAAAGTAAAGGAATAATCATAATCAGAATTATTGCTAAAAGTGGCCACTTTAAGCAATAATTATGATTTCGACTATTCTTTACGCTTAATGTGTACAAATTAAATACGTAAATATAAATCTGAAGTATCTATATTGAGTTCGTGACTGTGCTATTTTTTGTAGAAAAGTCTTTAATTCATCATAATTAATAAAAAACGAATGGCGGCGCTAGTGGACTGACTGTGCCCCATTAAACAACTTTATCTACACTCATGTTCTAATTCTAATATTAATAACTCAACACTAATATTTTAAAGGCATAACTTAAAGCCCTTGGCCTTTTACAAATTACATTATAATACAGGTTCGCCATACAAAACCAGTACTTTAATGTAACTCGAATTCCAATAAAATACAGTTAGATTGACGAAGCCCGTCCAAGGAGGTTTTGTCACAATTTTCTTTTGTGCCAGTACATTGTCTATGGCGGCGCGTGCAACAGCGCATGCGCGGTAGAATGTTGGTGTTGGCGCCATTTCTCTGAATTTTTCATTCATTATTTTGCTGTTATTGGTTAAAATAATAAATAATATAAATGTATGTAGTTTTAGATTTCTGTATTAGTTTCACAATTGCACTGTTCAAAATGCAAATAATTATTAGAATAAATGAGTTTGATTTTGTTTTAATTTTGTCTTTTATTTAATTTAGGTAACCACTGATTGCATGAGTGTAGATAAAGTAGTGTATGAAATTGCACATAATTAGGTCTTAAAACATTCGTGTGGTACTATTAAAATTCTCGGTAAGCCTCGAATTTTAAACACACACTAGTGTTTTAAGACCCCCTTTTATGTGACTATTTCATAAACTACTATTAAAATCGCGAAAAAATATCAGCTGTTCCATACAAATGTCAAACATCTACTGAGCCTTAATATATTGAGCAACATTCTTAGAAGAAAGAAAGATTAACAATTTAGTTTGACATTTGACACTGACTTAACCTGTCTGACTTATGACATTTCATTCAGAGTAGAAACGGTCGGCCTCAAAAGTAGATGGACATTTAAGTACCATGTCACACCAAGTATTCCTTCTATTTAGTATGGTTACACCTATATTAAATTGTAAATAGTTGGTGTGACATAGTACTAAAATGTTTACCTACTTTTGAAGACGACGGTACCTATATATAATTTGTGCTCATAATTTATTAACAGTTCCGTGCAATTAATTTAAGTCAAACCCGACAAAATAAAACGCCAAACCACAGACTAGCGTGTCACTTTAATTACAAATACATGTTTTTGCAGATAACAAAAGTGTTGCCATAACTAAAATGTACAAAAATGAAAATATTTCCAAAACGGAGGGGTATAAAGTTACGATTTCCACGGTTTAAAGACACTAAATGTTGAAACTTTAATACAGGCATAGTTTCGTTGTGTTTAGTTAGCTTTCGAAATAAAAACCCAGCCTCCATACAAAAAGAGGACATCTCCAAGGCTCCTGCTTGAAAAGTAATCCTGTATAACGTAGCTGAACTTCGTATCACTTTGACAGATGACAGATCTAAATAAACCTCAGAACAATCACTACAGCATATTCTTCTGAGAAATAAACAATCGCTACGTTATTTCACATACAAATCTACCATTATTACTTTATATAATTTTGTAGTTTTTATTTTTTTATTTTCTTATTTATATTTTTAAACTAACCTTGTAATAAAGTGAACAAAAGGGAAATATACATATTCATATCGGTCAATCCGTTTCTAAGTTTTAGCAAGACTTCACGAACGGCGATTCATATGTAAAGCTCGATTCTATGATTTATATACACAAGATTATTTGTAAAACACCTGCAACCTCGAAGGATTAGATAGCTAACATCATAAACAACAATGTTTGTTCTATGACTCTTGATAATTCGTTAGATTAGACTTTCATGCAAAAATAAATATTAATTAATTTATTATATCTCTCACCTTAGGTGGCAGTGGGCAGGACACATCGCTCGTAGGACTGACGGCCGTCGGGGCGGAAAGGTCCTCGAGTGGCGGCCGCGTACCGGGAGACGCAGTGTTGGTAGGCCCCCCACAAGGTGGACCAACGATCTGGTGAAGGTTGCGGGAAGCCGCTGGATGCGGGAGGCGCAGGACCGATCGGTGTGGAGATCCCTGGGGGAGGCCTATGTCCAACAGTGGGCGTCTCTTGGCTGATATGATGATGATGGTCGTCTTGCGTCGTCATTTACAAATGAAACATAGACTTATTAATGTTACTACAGTGCAATAAAAAGTTGAAATTTGATTTTTGATCAATTTATTGATTTATCTTAAAACTCGTAAAGCAAACGTTGTAGTTAATGAAGTTAGCTATCTAATCTTGCAAGGTTGCAGGTATTTTACAATTAACCCTGTAGAAGGGGATATTATAAAAAAATATTTAACAAGAAATAAAAACCGACTTCATAAATAGTGAAAAGTTAAAAATAATAGATACATACAACATCACACTTACCTAATCTTATATAATTTTTTACTTTTCAGTGTTTTTGAAGTAGGTTTTTATTTTTGTATTTTTTTTTATTCTTATCTTTCAGCCCCCCTAGCACGACCATCATAACACGATATGATAAAGCGATTTATCACGGTGAACTGTCAAAATACAATGAAAACTGTTTTATCAATTATCGTGGTTTGGTGGTCGTGCTAGGGGAGCAGGTCCAAGGTCAGGTCAGGTCAGATCAAGTCCAAAGTTAAGGATCCTTCCATCACAAGCTCGGTTCAATACTACCAGACGCAAAAACGTAATTAGTAATAGCTTATACGTAATAGCTTCGGAAAAAATATGAAACACGTTGAACGTACCTATAAAAAAGGATTTGCCTCGATTTTCATGGGATCCCATCATCAGATTCTGACTTTGGTGATCTTGGGACCACACTAGGAGTATACTCTATCGAATACGAAAATAATGTTGAAAATCGTTCTACAATTGTTGGAGTAATCGCGCAACATTCACACAAAAAAACAACATACGCATCGAATTGACAACCTCCTCCTAAGTCGGTTAAAAATATTTCGACATTATGATGATAGCTGCTAAATTATTACCTATTAAGAATTTCCACTACTATGACAGTCATGAATGGTATTAAAAATAAATACAGCATTTTTATTACGTTATTAGTTGTATTTAGGGCACCTAACTAACAATACAAGCTGTATACTTTATCCGATAATGTTGATTCAGTTTGAATTTTCCTGTGAAAATATACCAAAGTAGAATTGCAAGTATCAAACTCTGGCATCGATTTCAATGAGCATGAATAAATGCCACTCCAAGGCAAAATACAAGAGCTTTATTGATTCCTCCAAATCAAATAACCCCAAAGCTAATTTAGTTTAGGAAATGGGGTCTAATTTTACGCTGCCCTTATCTAAAATGTCAGTGAGTGCGTTAAAGGTAGTCCCGACTCGGGGTTTGCTTAGTAAACACGAATCATCCTTGAGCTTTTCGCGTTGTTCCACTTGTGTGCTTCCAGCGTTAGGGGAAAGTTTTAATGTAATGTTTGAAAACTAAAGAGCTACCAGTAATTTATACTGAACGCATACTTTTTCTCATCATAACACAACGGATGTTGACGGGTTACTTTAGTCATGAAGCCTAGTGACCACTTTCGCTTGATCAACCCAAGACCTTATCCCGCTAGCATAATAGTAACTCGCGGGAGTCCATGCGTTGAAGGAAGACATGCGTCGCCGCTTCCTTTCTTCTCATGGATATCGTAAAAGCCAACCGAAACCGCAGTATGTATGTCACCTATACGAAAACATAGTAAGCTCGTATACCCTACCTACACCAAATCGTTTTCCTCCTTTTCGTCTTCGTGTAACGACCTGTTGCAATATGCCTATATACTTACCTGTTGCCTATCTATGTTTGAATTTGTTTAATGGAGATAGTTTTGGCGTTTTTTGTATGGAGCTAATGTCAAATACGAGTATCTATCTCTAGTAACCGAATCCACAGATAGATATTGAAACCGGCTGTAATAAATAATAATGATTTTATTATCGCCATTTTGATAAAGGACTTTTTTAAGGTGTCGATCAGTTCATTATACTCAGATTATAGCGATGATTGACCCATAGTAAAAATATAGCAGTAAGAGAATGTACACGCACTAAGCGTGGTTTGCTTGTGTGTGCGCCACTGCTTATTTGTTGCCCTGCACACATACAGTGACAACTAAAGTAGATAAGGTTGAAGGAAGGCGCGGCTCTGCAGATGAAACAATAGAACTTAAATTCGCATTTGAAATCGTAAGATTCGAATACGACTATTTTTCATTTGTTGCCCGTGGTGCCACCAGTATTGCTACCAGTGGCACCACGGGCATACAAAATTAAAGTTGTGCTACCAAGCCATCCAGTAGCACCACGGGAAACATTTTTTAACCCGTGGTGCCCTAACATTGTTAATAATAAATTAAGACATTTTTAGTAATAAAATTTTTATTTATAATAAAATCTATCATTTGCATATTCATTCCATGGATTCTGCAACGAGTGGTCCTACCTACTCGTTTTTAATGTCTACTAGCAGAGATTACGCAACCTATGTACATTCCGTTTTGTGTGCGATTCATTGCCGATTTTTGAAATTAATGAGTTATTGCGCACCGATTTTTTTCTGTGTGAAATGGAATTTAATATAGAATTTGTTTGTGTCAACACTGCACTGAATGGCAACACCGAATTCGAGTGATTCGAAAATCTGTAAATTGGGAACAATAGACAATAATTTCACATTGTGTCATGATTTGTATTCATGTTAGAATTCAAGATTCACTTCTAACGATTCAAAAATGTGTCTCCTGCTCCTGCAGCCATGTCATCTCCTAAGTATCTGCTGATGTTATTTGACTAAATGCAACGGTTCTACATGTGCGTTCTTTGACGGCTCTTGAGTCAGCCTACAATTATAACACTATGGTTAAACTGCCCAGCAAATACATCAAAAAACTGGGTAGTCTAATAACACTTGTTATTTTAATATTGAAATAGGGGTTCTATAAATTAATGTTTTTTGCTAATGTCTCAATCTATTGGTAGCTATCGTACTTTATTTTGTTGTAGTATCAATTTTGTTAAGTCGCATATAGACAAAATGCATTTACCTCCGTAGCGTGAACTTTGATATTTCGTAAGTATCTGTTGCAACATTTTCTGCTTTAAAAATCCATAGATATCCCTTGTGCAATCAAGACTGTCATTGTTAGCGACGGATGTGGGAAGATAAAAAAGGACTAACTTAAGCAGCGCAAAAAACTTTTCACATTGATGTTCTTTTTATATCCAATGCAAACAATTTCATGTGGTAAGTAATGATGTTTGATACTTATTCTAATGTTAGCAAGAATTTTACATGAATCTATCACCTTTTATGAGTCTATCAAATCGGAAAAAAAATCAGAGATTCTAAAATAACACGTATAGTATGTTTTAGGCTCGATTTCACCAACAGTAACGCAAAACTGGAATAACTATACCATGGATAAATTTATACTCTTCATTTATTCTTGGACAACTTATTATACGTTTCACCACATTTCGTTTAACTGTTCTTCCGAATAAAGTTTTAATTTATCTGTGGCGAATGTTTGATACTTATTCTAATGTTAGCAAGAATTTTACATGAATCTATCACCTTTTATGATTCTATCAAATCGGAAAAAAAATTCAGAGATTCTAAAATAACACGTATAGTATGTTTTAGGCTCGATTTCACCAACAGTAACGCAAAACTGGAATAACTATACCATGGATAAATTTATACTCTTCATTTATTCTCGGACAACTTATTATATGTTTCACCACATTTCGTTTAACTGTTCTTCCGAATAAAGTTTTAATTTATCTGAGGCGAATTAAAATTGGACTGATTGGACGACTGAATGGTTGTTTTTTAAACTAGTAGGATTATACATCATCAGTTACGACAAATGCCATTTTAGACAGCTTGTCAATCAGGTGGGTTATTGTCTAAGAAAAAAATCTATCACGATCGCTTATAATTTGACAGGCATTGCGCCGTGAACATAAGAGTCTGTATCGACTTCCTTTTATAAAGGAATAATGGATGGGCTGCGACTGTCAAATTGTAAGCGATCGCGATAGATTTTTTCATAGACAATAACCTCACCAGCTTATCATTAGACGCCATCTTTCTTATTTATCCTAGTATTTATCTGTTATAACCGTCAAATTCGACGGTATGAAACCTATTCTCGAGTAACGGCTTCAATCCAAGAATAAGTATTTGGTGAAATTAAAATTGCCCTATCTGAGAGTAACTCATGACTTTATTCTTGGTATAAAACTTATTTGACTTTGGTGAAATCGGACCTTAGTCATTTAATTTTATATAATTTTAAAAAGACTGTATGTAATGATATTTATAGCCATATGTCATAAAATACTACAAGCGACTTACGAAATCGAACAATATCATAGTTGACATTCAACAATATATTCCTTAGGGCGAGGTTTCCCAGGAAATCTGCTCGTGCACGGCGACTACGACTGCGTTATTGCAAGGTAGGTAATAAATAATGTCACCGTAGAGCTTCGATGACCTCCAAGTAGCTTAGGGGTATTCGGAGAGTCGAAATTGTCTTAAAGATAAAATCGATTATCTTAAACAGGTCGTGCGTATCTAGAGCTTACTTTTAGGGGGGGGGGGGGGGGTAGGGGGGGGGCAGGCCTATGATTTTGTGTGAAGTAATCAGTATTTTAGCGTATTGAATTTTGAATCGGTAGCCTAACATCCTGGGGTGAGCACTAGACCATTCTGGGGTGAGCACGGCCCACCCGCCTTCCACCCCCCCTCCTCTATACAGGGTAAATTTTGAGGTACCGGCAACCTCGCAGGATTAGATAGCAAGCATCATTAACTACAACTGTTGGGGATAAAAACCGTGGATTTACTAAATCGGTTGTTGATTTATTATATTCTAAAAATATCTTAAATAAAAAATATGTTATTTCAAGATGTGGTTTTATTAAGACACACATTGACAGCTCAACATAAAGACAAGTAAAACTTGACATAGAAAAGAGTCCCGAACATCTTCCGAAGGGACAAAAAACAAAAAAAAAGAAAAGAATTTAGCATAACAGTACAAAATGTAATATACAAGGTTCTTAATCCTAGGTATCAAATATAAGTACGAACGTTATTTAACTGCTACATTCGAGTGGATACAATTTTCTAACGCTTCGCGTAAGTACACCTGTGGTGGTCTTAACCTTAGCTACCCGGACAAACACCATCCCAACCTTCATGCAGTTCTACAATACGACCTAGAGGCCAGCGGACTCTTTTATCCGGAATCTCCACTAAAACTATATCTCCTACCTTTAAAGTGTGCTGTCCTTCTTTTCCCTTGAGTACAAGTAACGCTAAATATTCATTACGAAAACGTACCTTTAAGTCCTCTCTAAGTTTTTGTAAGAACTTGACTCTGAGATTGAGACTCTTCGCATCTAATTGATCCAAATCAGCAACTTCCGTACATGATAAGGGTTGCAAAAATGATGCTGGTGTGATAGGTTGAGATAATATATCAGCGTCATCAACAATGTACGAAAGCGGCCGTGAATTGATTATAGCTTCACATTCAATCAAAACTGTCTCTAATTCAATAAAAGAAAGAGATGCCTTTCCCAGGACGCGTCTCAAAAGCTCTTTAACTGTCCTTACCATACGCTCATACCACCCTCCCCACCACGGTGATCCTGGAGGGATCAATATCCATTTAATGTCATGAATAGTAGCTTGAGTTACAACCTTCTTCCAGTCTATCAGTTTAAACAGATTTCTTGCTCCAACAAAATTAGTTCCATTATCGGAGTAAATTGTTGCGATTCTACCCCTCCGCGCAATAAATCTGCGGAACGAAAGTAAAAAATCATTCGTGGACAGTGACGTCACCAGATCTAAATGAACGGCTCTGTAAACTGCGCATGTGTATAGCACTAACCATACTTTGTCACCATTTCGCAGTGAGAGAGGTCCGGCTAAGTCAACCCCACTAACCTCAAAAGGTTTACCTGCTTCTGTTCTATTAGTAGGTAGAGGGATAAGGGGTGTCATACATGATTTTCCTCTATGCTTCCTACAAATGATGCAATTTCTTGATGTTTTCTTGGCCAAAACTCGTATACCGGTTATCCACAAATCCTGTCTTAAGTTTGCAAGAAGTGTCTGAGTCCCAGCGTGGAACAGTACTGAATGCTTCTGCCTAACAAGTCTCTGCACTATAATATTACGGCTTGATAATAAAATAGGAAATTTATAACATGAAGGAAGCTCTTCAGAAAAAAGTTTAGTCTTCACTCTAACTAAGCCATCTGAATCTATGACAGTACTCAAGTCCTTGTAATCTTTCCTTTCACTATAAGTTTCTTTCTGTATTAATTTGAATAATATCTTTTCTGCATAATTTATTTCTTCCATTTGTAAATCACCGCGTTTTCTCTCTGTTCCTCTAATATTATTGTAAAAACGTAGCATCCAGGCAAGCATTCTCTTGATCATACTGTACTTCGAGAAATACAATAAACTATCTGAAAACTGTTCGTTTATTGGAACTGCTAAGGTAGTAACTTTTATGTCATTTGCCACCATCAAATGAGACTCACTTGATTGACTCATGAGAATCGGCCAATTTTCTTTACTCATTCTAAGCCAATCAGGGCCTTCCCACCATATTGATTTAAGCAAAACATCTGCGTGACAACCTCTAGAAGGCAGGTCAGCTGAATTCATAGTACCAGAAATATGATGCCAATCATTTATTTTTGTGTGGCCGCGTATTTCTCTTACTCTGTTTTTTTACAAAAACTCCCCAGTCTCCTTCATTTTTGATCCAGGAGAGAACTACCTGCGAATCGGTCCAGAAATAACAATCATGATCCATACATAGAGCACTCTTAATTTGACTGTATAATCGGGTTCCAATAGTAGCAGCAAGAAGTTCAAGTCGCGGTATAGAAATATCGTTACCTTCTTTATTTGGTGATAGTCTCGACTTAGCACCTATTAATTGTACGCATACATTTCCGTCATATTCACTACGTAAATATATTGCTGTAGCATATGCTACTTTACTTGCATCGCAAAAAGTATGGATTGATAACTTACATTTGTCAATATCTTCACGTGTTAAGCGTCTTGGTAATCGTAAAGATTTGAGGCATTTGACTTTGTTAATCCAGGATATAAATTTGTCACTCACTTCTTTAGGTACGTCTTCATCCCAACCCACCTTAAGCTCATGTAAACCTTTTAATAATAATTTAGGTATTAAAATAATCGGTGCCGTATAACCAATTGGATCATATACGGCAAGATTGATTTACTTTAGTTATTTTCATAGTGTCATGTCATATGGAATACTACTGTGGGGATCGGCTGCTAGTATTGAAAGTATTTTTGTACTTCAAAAAAGAGCGGTTCGCGCTATTTATAATTTACGAGCAAGAGATTCTTTAAGGGACTTATTTAGAGAAATTAATATATTTACTTTAGCAGGACAGTACATTTATGAAAATTTGATTTATGTCTCTAAGAATTATAATACATTTCAAACCAATTTCCAAATTCATCATCTAAACACAAGATACAAAAATAAACTTGCCGTTCCAACATTCAGGCTTCAAAAAACTAGAGGCTCGTTTATGGGGAAATGTATAACCTTTTATAATAAGCTTCCACAAAGTGTTACCGACTTGCCTTTTCATAAGTTTAAAGCGCATGTAAAAAAGACTCTTATGAGTAAAGGATATTATAAAGTCAACGATTATTTGAATGATGCCAATGCCTGGTGTTAATTTTTTAGATAATGAATCGTGTTGTTATGTATAACCATTTGTATAAACAAATATTATTATTTTTGGTAATAAGTAGTAAGAAGAGAACTGACACATCTAATCTTGTAATGGAAGTTGAGCTCAAACTTCTGCTGTGAGGTCAGCTTCCAATTGACGACTCTGTAACAATACAGGGAGAAAAAAATTGCCCTTGCTGGTTTTCTTGCTGGTTCTTTCCAGTACAAGGTCTCCCGCCGTAGACTTGTGAACCAATGGCGTAGCTGCTTTGACGTTCAAAAGAGATTGTAACAATCCAATTTGAATAAAAGATATTGAATTTGAATTTGAATTTGATATATTCTATGAGCTAAAGATAGAATAACTCTTTTCGTAATTTTTTCATTATTGTACTCTAAATGCTTGGTATTAATAAATAACGTATCTCCTCTAGTGTTCCATAATATGCCTAATATAGATATTTCAGTTTCTTGTTTACACGGTCCAATAACCCATGCTCTCAGTTCCATCTTAGCCAGTAACATAAGCTCCTTCGATTCTTCCTGAAATAATAAAACTTTTTCATGTAACGCACAACTCGTAAGACAATTATCGACGTAAAAACTATATTTTAAAGTATCCGCCGTTGATTTTAAGTGTTTGGGAAAGTTATTACTCTCTAGGTAACGTATGGTAGCATTCAACAAAAACGGGCTCGATGTAACGCCGAACACAACCCTACAATGCTGATAGGTAATAAGCTTGCTACGTTCTGCGTCTGCCCACCATAGAAATTGTAAATACTTGCGGTCACATTCTAATAAGCTGATCTGTAGGAATGCTTTCTTAATATCTGCGGTAACCCCTACTGAATATTTGCGAAAACCAATTAGAAGTGAAGGTATTAACTCTAACATATTAAATCCAGGTTCTAATGAGCTATTCAACGACTTACCGTTCGCATCCCTTTTTTTTTTTTTTTTTTTTTTTTTGTAGGGAAAATGCGTGGCGCACTTCCAGCGTACCGGGGGATCGGCAGCGGGGGTATGTGGGGATTGCACCCACTAAAAACCCGACAGCGTCCTGAAACCGCGTAGTCCAGGGGAGCCTTCCGGGAGTCCGAATGGAATCGTCCAGAGCTCGACCCCAGATACGGTTAGCTACCTTCTGGGCAGCTACGTCTTTGAGTAAAGGGTAGACTCGAAGCCTCCCTCATATCACCGCTAGAAAGGCATACGGAAACTCACGCCGCCTCCCCGGAACCAGATAGGGAGTTACGGACCATCCCCAGACCGCAGCTCAAGGTTCGCTGGCGGCAACTCCTCCCTCAATCGCGGAGGCCTCACGTACGTGAAGCGTCTAACGCGCTTGTTCGGGGCCGCCCGGCAAGCCGGGCTACCCACCTGGTGGGTTGCCGTAGGTCCGGCATCGGCGCAAGGGCCGCAGTGGGGCGAGGCGACGCAGGTCGCCGCCTTATGCCCGGTCTCTCCGCACCGGAAACAATCCCGGCTGCGGTCGACCTCCTCCACACAAAGTGCGGCCATATGGCCCACCTTAAAGCACCTGTAGCAGCGTGTCGGTCTGGGGGGCAAAAGCCGTACCCCAGCCGAAAACCACCCCACCAATAGTTGCTTATCCTTCACTAACGTCTTTGCGACGGCGATGGGAACACTTGAATCATTCCCATTCCCAAGAGCCCGCGAGTGACTTCACTGACTCGGATTTGCTCTTCGGGACAGCCTCCAACTCGAGCCAGTGCTGCCGCGACGTTTTCCTTGTTAACGAAGTCAGCGAGGCCCGTGATACGCAAATCAACGCGTTTCACGGGCCTCGTGACTCGGATTTCCCCAGGGAGCGTGCGCTGGATTAGAGCGGCAATTCCCGCCGCGCGCTCTTCACTGCGCTCCCCGACGACCTCTATAATACGGCCTCCAGTAGCCGATCTCCGCACTTTAGGGGCAGGGACCACAAGATCTGTGCCCGAAAGTGGCTCAAACACGCGGTTTAAAACTTCCGCGTAGGTCAGGCCGGCCATGTCTTCCACCGGCGGCAGCGAGATGACCACTGCTGCCGACTTCGGCGCTCGAAGGCTGGGTTTGCCAGATCTACGCTTTCGCTTTCTCCTTCTCTTTCTCCTCCTTTTCCCTCCTCCTCCCCCCGGGCCAGGTGGACCAGAGGGAGCAGAGGGGCCAGGTGGAGCGGGGGCAGCACCCATAGTAGGTGCTGCAGGGGCCTTTTTCTGGCGCCTACTTCTGGGTTTCTGGGGAGCTTTGGTGGTCTGCTCGACCCATTGCCTCGCTCGGTTATTTTTCGCTTGAGAGGGTGCCACACGCCTAGGCACCGAAACCTCACGAGTTATCTTCTGGGATGATGGCTGTTCAGCCTCGTTCCTGACTGTTTTATATCTTCCGCCGCGCGTCACGGGTATCCAGTCGCCGTCCGAGGACTCGGATATAGGAATTGCACGCGAGGTTGCCGCTGCTGGTATTGGGGCAGTAGCTCCCTTTCTTCTTTTAACCGGTGGTCGGGTGGTTGGACCGGACCGGACTATTTCTTCGCTGACAATGCTCGCTCGTGGTGGTGTTGGGCGAGGCAATGTTCTACGGTCATTAGCGGCTGGTGCAAGATGAGCCTCTAGCGCTTCGAACCTTGCATCCATACTCGCGCTCAATCGAGCCAGCTGTGCCGCTATCTCTCGTATCTCCTTGTTATTTGAGGCATCTCTAGGAACAGAAGGGGACAGAGAGCGCCTCGGCGGCGTTCCTGGTACCGGCTGATCATCAGCGGCCACCGTTTCGCCTGCCAAGCGCTTCATCCGCTCTTCCCTCAACATTCGCTCGAGAGCCTCAGACTCTGTCCTGTGGCGATGCGTCTCTTTTTTGAGTCGCTCCAGCTCTGAACTTAATTCGGCGACCTCTGATGATTGGGTACGCCCCTCCATTTCCTTGAAACACGCGCCAATTTCCGCTGCGGCATCCTTAAGCATCTTAACAAAGGTCCCCTTAAGGTTGGCAGAGCGGAGGGCAACGTGCTTTATACAGTCCAACTGCTGAGCCACCATGCGCCCAAGCTCGTTGGCCGAGCGCATTGAGTCGGCCTCGGTCTCCGTAAGGTCCGACTGCCTCAGCTGGGCGATGGGCGATTTTGGGCCCTTTTTAGTCGGGCGAGTCCGGGGTGCAGGAGTCCTTTGCCCCTTTCTCAGCTCTGCTTCTGCTTCTTGCTGCCACCTCTCTGCTAAAGCCATTTTGGCCTCTAGATCAGCTTTCTTCGATCTTGGTGTTTCCGACGCTTCTGCGTCACCCTCAATTGGACGAGTTCTCTTGCTCGTTTTTCTTCTGTGGACATCCAGGCTGGTGTAGGACGCCATGGATCCAACGGAAATATCGTCGGAATCCAACACACTGCTATCATCTCCCCTTCTACCACAAACGGAAGCCGATGTTCTGGCTCCCGAAGCAAGCTTAGCCACCCCCATATACGTGTGGCATCCGCCTTCCCCTTGCCTCGCAGAGGGGCAAGGAGAAGGCGTGAGGGGCTCTCCCCTGGCTTCACCAGAGGTACCCTCCTGGGGACCATACGACGTTTTATCACTTGCCATGTTATAATAAAATCCCCCCAAACCCCAGGACAACACAACAAATACCAACATCTCCCTCCTCTTCACACAACCACACATCACCTTCTCTCTGTTGCGCAGAGGGATAGGGAGTGGGCGTCCAACCATAATCCTCCTGCCAGACTATTGGCCGTCGGCGAGTGATAGCCCCTACAAGTGAAGGACTGTCACTCGTCGCCGTTGCCCGGGGTGCACCGCGCGGAGGTTGTCTGTCACCGCACCCCACCGTTCGCATCCCTAGCCGATGTGTCAAATACTGGTCGAACCCTCGTGGTAATACTCGATTCCTTTATGACTGGGTGATGTGGTAAAAAATGTCCGCTATCATCGCTATTTACTTGTTCTATAATACCGAGCTCTAACCACTCCTTAAGTGCTGCGTCATATTCCTGGTAGTTTCCGGTAGAAATCAACCTCTTTGTAGTGGAATGAAGTCGTTTCATGGCTAACTCTTTGTTGTTTAATAGACTAACATCTTCCTTCCAGGGTAAACTTACTTGGTACCTACCCTCACTGTTGATCTTGGTAGTCTCATTAAAGTAGTTCATAATCTCTCTATGTAAAACTTCACTCTTCTTTGTTTGCGCTGGATCTTTGATGCCGATTGACTCTAAATCCCAGAGATGTGAAATTATATTACAGCTAACCGTAGAATGGCAGACGGTGGAGACGCACACATTAGAACAGAGAGTACTACCTTGCAATACCCAACCAAATTTTGTATTCATTGCCACCAAGTACTCGCTTACTTGAACTATCTCACCTGTAAATAATAACCCCGAATGATCAGCCCCTATCAGTAAATCAATATCAAAATCGTTATCGCTACCACAATCATTTAAAGTGATGTCTAATTTTTCTAATTGTTTGAAAATACACTTATCATTTAGTTTAGGTAAATAGCCATACAGTTTGTTCTTATCCAGGGCCGAAATTATGCATTCGAATTTTTTATCAAGATTCTGAACGTAAAACTTATAAAGCTTATGAGTCTCGAGAGTTGTTTCCATACCACCAAAAAGACAATGTGTAATGGTATGGCTACTTATTGGTTTTAGCCCTAGTTTTACAGCAATTCGCTTAAAAATGTAAGACTTTTGCGCTCCGCTCTCAAATAATGCTCGTACTTTTATACATTTATCATCATATAAAATATTTACAGAAATGGTTTGCAAGAGAGTAGTAAAATTTTTGTGACAAATATTAACTGCATGGCTTGACTCACCATACTCCTCTTTCTTCTGTACTAACTCAGTATGACAGTTAATGTCTGGTATCTTACTTGTTGTTGCTACAGAAGATTCTACGTTGTTCATGTTAGGACACATAACAAATGTATGCCTCTTCATACAATTTAGACACTTTGGGTAGCTGCGACAAGTATTTGCATAATGACCAATCTTGAGACAAATTATACAAGCTCTTTTAGATTTCAGGAACTCCTTTTTCTGTTCTATAGACATTTCTTTCGTACGGATGCACTCAGAACTTCTATGGCTCGATTTTTCACACCAAATACATGGTGAAATCTTTTCTGTTGTAGAAGTCTTGTCTATATTGCTGAACCTTTTGTTTATTGATTTTTTATCTGTTGCTACAATAAACGCTGTGGGTAGTCTTAAGTGAACTTTGTCTTCATTAAAACTATTCTTAGCCATCTGCACTTTTTCCTCGCATTCTACCTCGGCTTCAAGAAAGTCCATGAGTTGTTGTAGCTCGTTTTGGTCTTTATTTTTGCTAGAACGTTCCCAGATTCTCAATGTATCTTCAGGAATTGTCGACTCTATCAGAGGGTAGAGCATAGCTACGTATTTATCACTGGTTACGCCAAGTGACTCTAAGGCTCTTAGTTGAGTGTTCAATTTGTCATATAAACCACGCAACTCTGGTGTCCCTCTATTGCTAGTTTGGTGTAAAACAAGCTCTAAAAGTTTTCTTACGTAATGTTGGATAATAAATTCATCTTTAGCAAACCTGGTTTTCAGTTCTTAAATGGCTTTGTAATAGTTAGCACCACTTGGCGGGAAGCTCTCCACCAACTCTTTAGCTGAAGTGCCTGGTTCTGTAGCCTTTAATAAATATTGGAATTTGTCGTCATCGTCTATAGTAGAATCCTCATGGATTTTCCGAAACTGGCCCCAAAACCCAATCCCATTTTCAATTTTTCCGTCAAATTGTTTTAAGTCTAACGCCGGCAAATGATATTTCCTTATTGAATTTTTTTTCTCGAAAACAGTATTAACGCTATCATTATCATTAAAATTCCCGTCGGCAGTATTAGGGTTGAGATATTTAGATAACTGTAACTCACATTTTGATAAAAGTAGGTTGTATTGTGTGCTTCGGTTTAGAGTTTCTTCCAAATCTAGAATTTGTAACAATTCCTCTTCTTCTATATTGTTATCGGCTAAAACCCTGGTTTTTAACTCATCATCAGTCTTAACAAGTTTCTCTACGTTCGTTTTCAGTGATTCATATAGTACTTTAAGCTGTAGGTCTGGTATGTCTGACAAAATGACCTCCTCGATTTTCTTTGCAGATAATGTGCACATCATGCGACAAATTTTCCGGTTCTTTTTTATTTCGTCAACGGTCGCCATGTTATGTTGGGGATAAAAACCGTGGATTTACTAAATCGGTTGTTGATTTATTATATTCTAAAAATATCTTGAATAAAAAATATGTTATTTCAAGATGTGGTTTTATTAAGACAGACATTGACAGCTCAACATAAAAACAAGTAAAACTTGACATAGAAAAGAGTCCCGAACAACAACGTTTGTTCTACGACTTTTGATAATTCGTTAGATTTTACTTTCATACAAAAAAAAATATTCATTTAATATACCTCTAGAATGTTTGTAACTCTACGCGCACAGCGCGTGAGCGTAGCGTTGTCTTCCGTCGTCGTTTACAAATGCAACATAGACTTATCAATGTCACGACAGTGCAATAAAAAGTTGAAAATTGATTTTTGTTCAATGTATTGAGTTATCTTAAAATTCTTAAAACAAATGTTGTAGTAAATGATGTTAGCTATCTTATCCTGCGAGGTTGCCGGTACCTCAAAATTTACCCATACGCCTATGCTTGTTTGCCAACTAATTAAGTTGGCAAACAAGCATAGGCGTATGGCAATAAAAATCGGTTAAACAGTTCTCTTGTTACAATAGTTGACAATTGCATAGCTTCTAATGTCGCTTACGCGCTGGGACCGAACAAAAATGTTACTTTTACACGTTTTATTCGATTTTTGGAAAACTGGATTACAAAATAAAAATATATATTTTTGCAATTTTCTAGACAATAAAAAAGCACAGGTTAAACTTTTATGTCATTTATTATTGTATTTTTTGTTTCACATCCGTTTTAAAATATTGAACAGAGTGATCTTTGGATTTTTTTTCTACGGAGTGAAATATTGTTAATCATGTTTCTGTCTTTAAGAATGTTTAGATAATATGTTCAATAACATCGTATATATGAATTTGAGAATTGTATGTTTTATAATTGTGGCGGTATAGTTAATCGAAATTGCATGAAAACGGAAAAGTAGCGCCTTAAAAACATGTGTAGAAGAATATTATTGTGTTCCATTAATTTTCCCCTTGAACGTTCTTTGTATTATTCATAAGCAAAGAGATTCACCGACTACGTTTATTACATTTTAGTCAGATTGCTATTTGTTTGCGTTGTTCGAACTTCAGGATTCACCCTAAAAATATTTGTGTTTTAGATAAAGCGCGTTAGTTCCAATCGACTGAACAATTATAAATGGTCCAACGACAATGGTGGATCATAGTCATGGGCTCCCGATAGGAACAAATTATAATTAGTTCTAAATAAAATCAATAGATGTCGCGGCATGTACCATACTAGAATGCAAGAACTTATTCTTACGCATTTTGTAAATATTAAGCTGTAACTAACCACTAGATGTTTTAATTAAAAAGAAATTATTATTTTCAAAACAAATTTGTAAATTTTTTAAGTAAAATTGATAAGATGCAAAATAAGTCTGCTTTGTTGTGCTTTTATGTTTTGAAGTGCCATCTATCGTGAGCTATTGTTAATATCTCGTCCAGACGTCAATAACTTTGAAATTTAAAAGTATGACTACAGATGGCAGTATTACAGATACTGATAAACAGAAGTGAGCTTGAACTGAGTGTTTGCATTTTGTTTTCCAACTGTGTTTGGCATTTTTGTCTAAATCGCAGATTAGGTACATATTCTAACATCTCAATGTTATCAAATTTTCGTTTGTCGTTAAATAATTTAGAAGAAAATATACATTAGGTAAGAACGAATTTGATGAATTATTATTTTTTATTAAGTAAATAAATGTTAAATATTTGTTTTGATTATATTGTTATCTTTTGAACTAATTGTTTAAAAGTATTGCGACTGTGAGTTTCGAGGTGAATTTGTGCTTGCTAATTTCTAGTGTTTTATCGACGACCTGCAGGCCTTTTCTCTAACTTCGGTTGCTAACTAGAACTGTTATATTTGAAAGAAACCTTTATTATATTTCAGTTACTAATCTAGGAGGACGAAGCCTGAAGTAAAACTAGTAATGGATATATAGTTTCTTTCAAAAAATGACAGTTCTAGTTCAACTGTAGTTAGCGAATAGGCCTACTGGCTTTGAAAACGGACAATTCGAATTAGATACACAATACACGATTATACACAATATACGACTGCTGCAATTTTAAATTTGGACTCCGACGAACAATCCACGCACGACGATTATTAGGCTTTTGAATGTCGCTCGTAATAGCAATTACTTTCGTAATGCACGGTTAGCGCAGAGGTCGAGTGATCGCTTGCTGCGCAG
This sequence comes from Schoenobius gigantellus, assembly GCA_963935595.1. Classification (NCBI taxonomy): domain Eukaryota; kingdom Metazoa; phylum Arthropoda; class Insecta; order Lepidoptera; family Crambidae; genus Schoenobius; species Schoenobius gigantellus. The sequence continues at coordinate 17,854,147 of OZ012554.1, read as the reverse complement.
CGGGTCGTGAGTTCGATTCCCATACGGGACTAATATTTTGTATGGCCTACAGAAATTTGTTCCTGTCTGGGCGTATGTGATTGTGATATTCTATGTTTGTAACTGCACCCACCATGAAGCAAATACATGGCACCCACGCACAACACAGGAGAAAATCCTAGTGTGGGAAAACGTTTGTTATAAAAAAAATAAAAATAATTTAAAAAAAACTGGTGTGTACAACACGTCACAGCAAAATGAATAAAATGTCATTTTGAAGAATATATTACATTTTGATATCTATCTCTACGCGATCCTGAGAAAAGGGGTCTTGAAAGAAAGACAGACGAACAGAACAACGAATCCTATACAGGTTCCGTTTTTTCCTTTTGAGGTGGGGAACCCTAAAAATGATATATTCCTTTACTGATCTGTAGTATTTTTTTATTCAGTTGGTAAATAAAGTAAGGCGTTTTATTTGGCCTAAGGAAATATCTTACCCTGTTAATATAAATGAAAAAGTACATCGATTTAGTCAGATTCTTCCTGGGTACTGTGGTGGAAATTTTTCTGTTATGGGCCAAAGCAATGTCTTGTTAAAAATATTATCACATCATTATTTCAATTAAGTACTTACTTTAATTTTATATACTACTCTTTTTTTTTAATTTTATATACCTACAAAATTAGATATGAGAAAAGATTGGTGTTAAAAATAGTATTATATATAGTAGGTAGGTACCTACTTAAATGTCAGAATTTAACGAGTTCAATTCCCGGTTTATGTAAGTACCGAAAACTTTAAATACAGCTTTACCTACTATTTTTTGTAAATGAAAAATTTATCATCAATATTTAGGGTACATTTCCTTTCAGGGAGAACACCGGGGGGTTTTAGTGGGTAGGCCTGGCACTCTGCCGAAAGAGCCCCACACACGCTCGCCGTCTAGCCAACGGCGGGTACGGTGCGGTTAAACGCATTTCCCCCCGAGAAAAAAAACGGGTACATTCCTTTCGTCATAAATCTTTAATTTCCATTCTGTAGAAATAATTGGAACATTGATAGTAGGTAATCTATCTGTTATTTTAAGGGGGCAAGGGGCGACCAATGAATGAGCGACCCCCAGTGGGCTATTGCGACCTGTACAGATCTATTTTGGCTGAACATTGATAGTGGGTAAGAATTCAAATTGACGAATTGAATAAAATTAAGACTACATTCAATAAATTATGCACAATTCTTTGGCTAAATTCTTAATTATTGTATTACTTTCAGTATTGGCAATAGCAAGGAAAGTTAGTTGGTAAAAATTTAAATTGACGAATTGAGTAAAATGACGAGAATTAATTCAACAAAAAAAAATAGAACAGACTTCAAAAACACTGAAAACTTAAAAATAATCTTCTTCTATATTGAAGTCGGTGCCAAACGATGATCTCCTAGAAAGTATTAAAATTTGTCACCGACTTCAATATAGAAGAAGATTATTTTTAAGTTTTCGGTGTTTTTGAAGTCGGTTCTATTTTTTGTAAAAAAAAATTATTTTTAACTTTTTAGTGAATGAAATCTTTTTAGTGAAAGAAACCCTAATTTAATACCAGTTCACCTTCGGTGAGCTGGTATTAAATTAGTGTTTTCCTCAATTTTCTATGGGATCCCATCATCCGATCCTGACTTTGGTGAACAAACATAAAAAAAAATACAACCGAATTGATAACCTCCTCCTTTTTTGAAGTCGGTTAAAAATGAAGATTCATTCAAGAAATTATGTAGGTATTATTCTTTAGACAAATTCTTAAGTTAAATTATTGTATTGTATGGTCGGTGAAGATGCAATGCAAAATTGACTTTAATAGTTTTATTTATTTTACTATACCTAAGTACATTCACTAAAATTACAGCTTCATGAAACATTGGAATTCTCAAAGAATAGGTATGATGTCTTTGCCCATTAGAACATTTCTTGTATTGGGTAGGTACGATTATGTGTTTGGTTCAATTGTAAAATCTTGTCGCTCTCTAATAGTTTTCTACGTTGAGTTTATGACGGTTTTCTCTTAGTTGAATTTATTTAAATAAGTAGACAAATTAATGCTAAAGTCTAACAAATTACAAAAATTATATCATGTAGGTAAGGAGTTGCTGTTTCCGAGTATTTCCGGTTTCTGTCAGAATCCCTTGCTTTAATTGCTTGTAAAAATTCTGCCATCTATTGACATGCTTACGCAACTACGCAATAAAACGTCGATTTTCGAACCAATGCATTGCTGTGCTCTCTTTGGTTTTTGGAACAAAAAAGCAGTGTCCAGTGCTGCCGCCTGGCGAGAAGACTATGGTAACTTTTTAGTTACCCGAGATAGTTTCCTTAGGCGTGCACGGATTTGTAGTATCATAGTATGGGATTGGGCATCTGTACTAGTATTATGTTATCTGTGTCATAGTGGATGGATTATAATGGTGGATTTAGGCAAATATTTATTAGTGTATTTTATATATTTTATTGATGTATTGTGATTTTATCTAATTTTATATATATCAATATATAACTATTTTAAAATATGTTTTTTTTATTATTTCGGTACATCTACCACATTGTTTCTCTGCATCACCCAAAGGTTGACTGGCAGAAAATGCCTCAGGCATTAAGTCCGCCTCTGTACGACAATAATTGTACATAAAGTCTTAATATTAAATAAATAAATAGTGAAATCCAGCGTGTTATTCGATCCAGCGGTGGATCGAGATGGTGGATCCTACTGGACAGAGGGGACTAATACGACTATAGAATTTGTTTTTGTTTGAATTGATTTCAGCACAAATTGTTATTTGTTTATCGTTTGTATATTAGAAAAATGTCCATCTTTCCACTATACCTACTTATATCTCTCCTACACTTGTACCAATCAGCGTAAAGTATAATTTAGATTACACATTCATACAAATCTTCATCGTCCCACTATTGCTTATACTATTTGTCCCACACGTGTACCCATCAGCGTGAAGTTTGATTTAAAATATTATTTCATTAAATGAAGATATAGCTCAGCACGAAGATATCGACCAGATTTTCGGTTTTATGTAATAAGTGCCATAAATATGACACATTAATTATGGGTATTTTCTACGTAATTTTAGTTATTTTTTATTATTTTAATGACATAATGTTTATTTTATTCCAACGACTTTTTTTAATCCAACAATATAGTAATGTAGTATTATTATTATTTATTATTCTCTTGACATTGTATGTATTATTGATTAATTGTGTCAATTTTATGTATTTCCCTGGATTGCGCTTGCTGGTGCTTTGGTGTTTACTGTGAACCAACAAGCTAATGATATAAATAAAATAAAAATAAATAGCATATACATATTATTTCCAATACTCAGCCTCCATACTTCGCTTAATGGCTCATCTTGTTAGTGGAGAAAGCTTTCCATGCATAGCTTAAAAAAGTACCTACGGGGTAGTACAATTCCGTACGCTCTCAGTGCACAGTAACAATTTTTAGTATTACTGCCTGTAATTCAAATATTCTTTCAGATGATTTATCAGTCCCATATGTTAGATGTGATGTTTGGTAAAAACATAATTTATTGTATAATGCTTGCTTAGTGTATAAGCTTATAATATTTTTCTGACATTTGAAGTGTATGTAAGCATACTGATTGTTTTTATAACTTTCAATGACTATGTAACAAATTCAAAATTGTAAATGGCGATTTAAAAGAGGAGATAAAAAATTTGACCTTTCGCGTTTCTGCCTGTTCTTCTCGAGAAGGCTCTCCCAATTTATGAACAGGTATAGACTCGATTTTTTCATTACTACTTGTATTTGCAGACATCTTGATTATATTCAGGATGTATGCACATACAAGGTTATTATATTTCCTTTAAATTAGAATGTTTTGCTTTGTTTTGACGTCAATAAGTGCCTGTAAAGGCTTATGTTGAATAAATATTTTTGAATTTGAATTTATATAATAAATAAAAAACCGGCCAAGTACGAGCTGGACTCGTTGCGCTGAAACTTCTCTAAGCATATAACTTCCTGACTAAGCAATTATGGTTCAAAAGGGATGACGGGACACGTATATTGAAGTGTTATCAAAACTACTTCAGTCATTAATGTTGATATAATTGATTTTTAGACTAGTACAAGCCAAAGCCGTCTTTAAGGTGAACCTTTTTATGTCCTGAATGTACTTAGGTTTGACGTCACGTGACATTTGAAATAAATGGGTAAAAAATATTTGTTCCATTATTTTTTAATAATCTACATGATGGAATCGTAAACAACGTTTTGTCAATTACCAAAACTGTACACTCAAAAAAGTATAGGTATATAACTAAACAATACATATGACACCGCCACACCACAATTATAATTTACGTAATCATTATGGTTATCTCTGACCTACAATGGTAGATACTCATTATATGCGACGTTGTGCGCTTCAACGATGCTCACAGACAATAATGAACTTAATATACAATGTTCAAATTTGGCCTCTTAGCTCCAACTATGACATGACTGGCCCCATTAACAGAATACAGAAGGTTGTTTTAACGTAATGAATAAAATCATCATGGATTCATACCTAATTTTGTACAATTCTTAACTTTACCAATGGAAGTCTCTGTTCTCAAACTAGACGTTAAAATTAATATTTATAACGAAGCGGTCACTTTATAAAGGAGCTTTTAAAATCCCAGAAATCAATAATTGTTATCTTTATTGAACTACCAGATAAGCAAATGAATTTTTCTCAAACATGCTCGGAAATGTAGGCATTATTGTACTAAAAAGAAGACACGAAGTTTGTAATTCTTGGCTCATGCATTACTCCCGGACTAGGCCAAGAAAGTAAGTATGAAAATTCATTTTTGGCCGCTGCTCCAATGTTTTTTAATTTATCTATAACTTGAATTATGTAACTTGTCATACAGCCAATTGCTACCACATTATAAAAATGCACTCTTCGAGCACATACTACGTGTCTTATATCTCCCCATAAAAATTATAATAGGTATATAATTTTATTTAAACTATCAAAAGTGCCAAACTAACTAAAACTGTTCTAAAATTGAATTTTCAAAAATTTTACAATTAAATTCAATTGAGTCGAAGTTATTGAAGTTGACACATTCTTTTCGGTTAAATAAATATTGTAATTTTTATGGGGAGTTATTATGAGACACGTTGTATGCATTTTGAATATGACAATAATTTTATTAAAATGTTGGTATGAAATCACACGAAAATATGCTTAATTTTCGTTGCGAGAGAAAAAAGTCTTAATCAGCGGTATTACATTTTTGCGTAAAATATGATTGGGCTGTATGGGCTTTGTTTCCTTTGCACTAATTGAAAATTAAAAAGTATTATTAAATGCTAGGCTACTAGAATTAATTAATTAATTGCTTGATTTGGTTTTTTTTACTCATATTATACTCATTTGTTTCCAATTCAATTCAATTCAAAATCTTTTATGCATACCATAATGCTAATGTGGACAATCTTAATGAAGCCATTGATTTTATTAACGAAGACTTAGCCGCTTCTAATAGTTGGTCTGAACGTTTTGGAATTCATGTTAACCCGACTAAATGTCAAGCCATAATAGTGGGAAGCTCTAGGATCTTATCAAGAGTGGCATACCAGAGTCTCCCTTCTGTTGTCTTTGACGGAGAAATCATCCCATTATGTAACAGCGTGAAGGACTTAGGGCTATACATTGATTCAGCGTTTACCTGGCAGCCTCAGGTCACCAATATTTGTCAAAAGGTTACTGGAATTTTAAGGACCCTTTACCGCCTAAAGAATTTCTTACCGAGCGACATTAAAAAAATGCTTGTACAGACTTTAATCTTTCCTATCATAGACTATGGTGATGTATGCTATTTCGACCTGAATGCAGATTTACTCAATAAACTAGACCGACTTCTAAACAACTGCATTCGATTCGACTTTAATTTAAGGAAATTCGATCATGTGTCTGCGTTCCGACAGCGCTTAAAATGGTTGCCTGTACGACAGCGTAGGGACATCAGAGCCTTATTGACTCTGTACTCCTTACTCAATAACCCTGATACCCCTAAATACGCATTTTCAGTACTTATGTACCTCCCATAATAGGACTCTTCGTTCTGCCTCTAATGGTCTCCTCAAATGTCCCCCTCACCATTCTGATACAGTTCATTCTTCGTTTTTTGTTCAGTCTATTCTTTTATGGAATTCCCTCCCTCAAGAAGTGAGAAACTCGCCAAGCAGGCTTAGCTTTAAAAATAAGTTGCGCAAGCTATTCATTGAGCAGTCATAGGCAAAAAAGCTTAGGTTCTTCTAGGATAAGCTTAAACTATTGTAAAAATTTTATAAAGTGAATGTAGGCAAATATATACTAGTGTATTTTATATATTTTATTTATGTATTGGGATTTTATCTTATTTTATATATATATCAATATATAACTATTTTGAAATATGTTTTTTTTATTATTTCGGTACATCTACCACATTGTTTCTCTGCATCACCCAAAGGTTGACTGGCAGAAAATACCTCAGGCATTAAGTCCGTCTCAGTACTACAATAATTGTACATAAAGTCTTAAGAAATAATAAATAAATAATGTGTAAAATAGGTGGTTCACAAAAAATAAGATCATTATGGACCCGTTGGGCACGCAATCGTTTAACAAGAGGAAGGAGGAGAGGAAGCGTATTATTATTAGGTACCTACTATTGTCTTATTTACAGATCATAAAGCTAAATTATACGAAAATCACGGCAATTATAAATATTTGAATAAATAGACAACATTAAACAATAATTATTTTAATGAAAGGTTTTTAGTTATATGGTATTATTATTACACTGAATTTTATAATTAATTCCAGTATTACGTCTTTCATTATTTCCTCGCAATTATTGAGAAAAGCACTATACATACCTCGGCGGGAATGGGATTGCCGGACTCGTAATTATTGTCAAGGCCTCGCTCACGCTCGGCCTTGAAAGCATTACTCGTCCGGCGATCCCTAACTTCCCGGTCTCTGCAGTAATGTACTATTTCGGTATAATTTTAAAAACGCTCTTTATATTTTTAATAAGTTTTAAATAATACTGGCTTCTCGGCTCCTAAAATTGACCAAGAAGAGGTTGTTTCATAGTAGAAATTCACTATCTAAGACAATCTTGTAGTAATAATATAATAATAATAATAATTATTATTATAACACCAAAATGGGCAAACTATATTTACTAAAAAAAATCGTTTAAATCTGCCAGCATTTTTAGAATAGTTCTCCAAAGATTTGGACAGTAAATTACAAAACCGACAAAAAGAAATGTGTATCGACTCGGTTTTATTTGTGGATCATTTAGTTGCATCGGAAGAAAAGAATCGGAGCAACGGAAATTCGTCAAATTTAATGAAATGTTCTTCATGTAACAGTGCAGAGTCCATTACACCTAGTGAATCATAGTAGTTAGGTAGGTAATTACACATACAAAAAGTGTACCTTAGCACCAATATTTAAAATAGAACACGATTGTGCAGTCAAAACATTTTAACAGGTCCACAATCTACATGCTCTTAGCCTAATAATTAGCAATGAACATTACAGTAAAAACAATGTTCGTTCCAAATTTTAATTATTTTTTTCTTTAAAGAGCTCGAAAGCGAACGGGAGCTGTCGGATTTGATTTGTAGCCTTCTTATATTAAACACTTTTGACAGCAAAATGTTTCATATTTGAAATTTGTGATAAGGTACATTTTTGTACAGTAAGGGAATTTAGTTTGCGACCCACCTAAGGTTGAATATCGTAAAGCAATATGGTACCATAAGAGCTAGGAAGTTGTAGTTGTTGCTATGAAGACTTTATGCATACACTGTTTGCATATAACCAAGCATCATTTGACTTAACTGAGACAATATTTTCTGAAGGACGATAGATGTCTCGTTACGAGTATCAAACAATTGTGTCGACTTAATAAAAAAAAAAACAAATAAAAAGTGTCACTAATAATATGAAATAAATATATCATTAATATGTTATTATTGATAATTATATTATTATTGGTATGGAACATCATTTTGCTTAATAGCTCTATCCCTTTGTCAATATCTGTTACGCCGTACTGCTACGCAGCTTACTGCGCTATGACACGCACCACTTACAACATTATTAGTTGTAATTTCCTAATAACGACGTTAGGCTTGACGTAAGCTCATGGGACCGAACCAAAATAAATATTTGGGCCTCTTGTCGTTGTAATATCATAAACATACAATAAATACCTATCAATAAATACTTCCTATGCGGTTACGGATTACGAAAGAAAAATTTCAACATAGACTATTTAGAGATGTTGCTTGTAGAATTTATTTTTAATGTATGGAAGTGTAAGTTTCATTGCTTTTAGAGCTAATTACATAGCACAGCCAGTAAGGGCGTCGGTGGCGCTGTGGACTAGGCAATTGCCTTCCAATGGGGAAGTACGGGGTTCGAGACCACCATGTACAATATGTTTTTCGTTTCGAATTTCATAATATGAAATATATGCACATATTATGTGCATTTGTCTGACGCTCCTACGGCGAAGGAAAACATCGTGAGCCAACCTGCATACACCTGCGAAGAAATTCAATGTAGTATGTGAAGTCGACCAATTCGCACTGGGCCATCGTGGTTGACTAAGGCCTAATCACCCTAACATAGGGTAGGCTCGAGCCCCTCGATGGGGACGTATATGAGCTGTGGCGAAAATGATGATGTCATAGCACAGAATGAAAGTGGGTACTAAGTAGAAGGTGACTCTATTCCTGAGTTATCTGCTTATCTGTTTCTGCCGCAAAGCAGCAGTGATTGCATTGCTGTGTCTGGTTTAAAGGGTAATAGAGGCAGTGAAATTCTCATGCAGTGAAGTCTTTGTTCCATGTTGAGATGACTTTAGCAACTTGCCATCAGGTCAATATATCTGCTTATGAAGTTTGTTGTTGAAAAATGTAACAACCACTTTAACTAAGGTAGTTTGGGGTCAGTTTTATGCTGTAGGCTGAATTACTGACAGACAAATTTTATAAACCATGGCTTAAAGTGCCCTGTAAACGATCAAACATGTTTGTCAAACTTGCTTGACAAATTTCACGTTTTTATCAAACACGACGTCAATCCAAATACTTTTCAAACACATCAAACACGTAGTTCGTTTTTCAAACATGTCAAACACAGCCCTACACGAACAAACAAGTTTGTCAAACACGTAAATTTGACAAACACGTTTGACCGTTTACAGTGTCCTTTATATCTTAGTCAAAGTGACAACACCTATTGGCTGGCGCAAATCAGCATAATGTATACGAATGGCATTAGTCAGGTGATCTCAATATGTCATTCCCGTACATTTTCATTATATGAGTTTGTGTTATAAGCAAATGCTGCCCTGTTTGGTTTACAGTGTGAATTTCATTTGCAATATGCGGGAGCGAATTCTACAATGCCACCATTAATAAGTTGGAATATTCACGTGTTATCGGTATAATGGCATTGTTAAACAAAAATTCGAACAACCTGAACGATAAAATATTTGCTATTTTGGTAACATGCATTTTATTGTTATATACACCATGCTACATAATTATATAAATGTATGGCAGAAGTATGTAAAACAACCTGCTATATCCTTCTACTCATTCGCTATGTTAGGTACCTACCTACTTTAAATATCTTTGAATTAGTAATAAGAATGTTTGAATAAAATAAAAACAAGAAATAGGGTAAGCATTATATTCAAAAAAATATAATCAAAGACGTTGCGTTACCATCTGGCGGAAGTTAATATTCCCGTAACGGAAACTGTTCCTGATACTGGTAATAATCGCTTATTCTATTGGTTACTTTAGATTCTCAAAATTAAAATTAAATTTTACTAAGAAATAATTTTACTAAGAATAAGTCTTATTACTTTGGTGGTAGAGTTCAATTGTCATTGTCAGTTCCAGCTGAAAAAACACTAAAATTGACTTTGACATCAAATTAAAATCGATATCATAGAATTCTAGTCTGATATATCTGTAATAAAATTTATTTTTCGACCATACAAACCGCAAAAACTCTTCTGTGGCTGTGAATCCACAATTTGACAAAAAAATAACAACTTACCCACTTTAAAGGAAAATAATTATCAATGAGAATAAATGATGATTAATGAATATATATTGCAAATTATAAATATAATTATTTGTAAAATTAATGTCTTTATGTCTGTTTCGAGTTACGATACACATGCATGACATATAAACTCGATTGTAAGTCATGAATTATTCATCAAATGAAATTTAAGTTTTAGGCTACCACAGTAATATAGGTCAAGGTTCCCTCAATCTACAAATTGAGGGTGATTTATTACGGTTAAACGAAGTGGAAGTGAACCCGGAAAAGGTATAACACTAAAAGACATATTAGGTCAACATGCCAATAGACTAGTTTAAGAGCAATTTTGGTAGGGATTTTCAAAAAAATATTTATTATTATTATTATCATTTATTTTTAACAATTCTTAAATATATTTTTTTACAAATATAAATATAACAAAAAAAAACTACATTTAGCGGGTCCATTGGCAGCGAGACAGTGGCCAAACTATAGGTGGTTAGGGCTGCAGGGTGAGGAACCTTGTGACAATTCGTGCCGTGCCAAGAATTACCGCCTTCTGTATCAGGCCCTTGAGACATCCGCCTAGTGAAAGTCTCTCAAGATGTTGGTCAAGACTCTTCGCTATTAGACCATTCACAGACACCACTATCGGGACTTATTATTTTTATTATTATTATGGCGTACAAATGTTTTTAAATCACAGCTTTTCATGCTGGGTTAGTGAGAACCAAGTACGGGCTTACGCCAAGTGGGTTGGTTCTTCGTGTATTATGGTTGGTATCTGTGTGCCTTATTATTATTATTAATGTAATATACCTGGAGCACTAGTATTTCCAATAAACCTAAAATTGGACGACACAGCACCCACCACCGTTACATGAAAGTACACACAATTTAAACCGCTGTCAGATTATAGACCAAAGTCTTAATATTGGCTTCATTTTTTTTTAATTTCTAACATATGTCCAACACCCCGTTTCACTATTCCCTACCAATGCATACCCTCTAGTAGGTACCTACATGGGTGCTGACGAAGCCAATAAAGTTCTCAAAACACTATACCGTTCAGCACAAAATGTTTTGAAATTATTAACGCCCGCTTTATTTGCTCGCTTTGGTTGGTGGTAGGGCTTCCGAGCCCAGCTAGCTAGCCGTCTAAACTAAGTTTGTCCCCATTATAACAATGCTTATTATAACATTGTTGTGGTGCCACGATCAAAGGTCAGATAAGTAGCTAGTCGATTAATAACATAAGATAACCTCACTTGTTGAGAAGTCCAGGTGAAACTCGCTTCGATCTTCAACCGTATCGTCACATACCACCAGATGAGATGAAGGCCAAGAGCTTCCCTGTTGTGTACATTTTTTTTTCAAAAAATTAAAACCGACTTCAAAAACACTGAAAAGTAAAAAATTATATAGGAATAATAATTATACCATCACACTTCTATAGTGAAGTCGGTGCCAAACGATGATCTCCTAGAAAGTCTTAAAATTTGGTACCGACTTCAATATACATAGAAGTGTGATGTTATCTGTACCTATTCTTATATTATTTTTTACCTTCAGTGTTTTTATTTTTTGTAAAATAATTTTTATTTTTATCTTTTTAGTGAATGAAAACTTTTTAGTGAACTGAGAAACCCTAATTTAATAAATTAAGGTTTCCTTCGATTTTCATGGGATCCCATCGTTAAATCCAGACTTTGCTGACCTTGGGACCACCCTTGGAGTATACTTTATCGAATAAAAAAATAATTTTGAAAATACCTACACACGAAAAAAACAACATACGCATTGAATTGATAACCTCCTCCTTTTTTGAAGTCGGTTAAAAAAACATTACTAACGTGGGCCCTATGAGAACACGGCTTATTTAGAAAAACAACATTTTTATTGTGAAAATTTACCACCTCTGGCTCACTTGAATCTTTATCGAAATTAACCTTCCATCGATTCACAGCTCAAGCCAAAGGCGCACGTGTGGTCACACTAAATAAGGCGCTTGCAGTCGACACTATTTACGAAAGTCTAAGAGTCACAATCTAAGAGAATCTGGACCGTGCAGCCTGCTTTATTTAGTTAGAACATACAATTTCCGCGCAATATCCGGGACTTAGAAACACGGAAAGGCTTCGAGAGTACATAAAGTTCCGATTTCACTTATAAGTTATAAGTTAAGTGTTGACTTGCGCAACAATTAATGCGAGTATTATTGCTTGACTAAGATGAGGTACTACTTACGAAATGACGGTACCTATGGCTGTATCGTACTACGCTCCTTTAATCTGCGGTTATATAATGCGTTTACAGATAATGATAAGTATGATTCGAATTTTCTATTCTTTCTACATTTTCTCTACCACTTTTTTGCACGTCTTCAAATGCTTAAGATCAAATAGCTTCTTAAAATTAAAATATCACACTCTATTATATTGACACAATTAAATTACTATTTTTGCATACAAATCAAATACGCAGCAACACGTCGAACAATATAATAATTCAATCTATCTATAGTAATATAATGAAGCTGAAAAGTTTGATTGTTTCTTTGATTGAACGCGCTAATCTCAGAAACTACTGATTCAAATTCGAAAAATCTTTTCACGTTAGATAGTCCATTTATTGAGGAAGGCTACATAACTCAACTAGATTTCCGCTCGCGGCATTGCTCGCGTTATTTATTTATTTGTTTATTCTTTATGTACATAAGAAGTACAAAGGAGGACTTAATGCCCTAGGCATTCTCTACCAGTCGACCTTAGGGTGGAATATTTTATAGTTATTATTGTTTTCCCGTGAGAATTTTATATTTTCCCGTAAAATAATTTTGTAGCCTATTATATAGAAGACTATTATTTATATTTAGGGGCTCGAATAATGCATTTCATAGAAATTGGAGCAGATTTTAAATATTTTCCACAGAAAGTTTCAACCCCTTTTTTGCACCTTAAGGGGGTGAATCCCTAGAAACCATAAAACACGTATTCAATGAAATATTTTTAAGAGCATGAATCTCAAGTTCTCTCAAAATCGTAGCTTATTTAAAAAAAATCCTACAAACTTGCAACCCCTATTTCACATCCCTTCAGGGTAATTTTTTTTAAAATCCCTTCTTAGTGTGCGTCCGCATTTTGAATTAAAACAACTGTCCAAATTTCACGTTTCTACCATTAGCGGGTACAGCTGTGCGTGCGTCTATGATGATGACCAATAGGTGGTAAGCATCACTGAAATATGTTGCAAAAACGCAAAGAGTATCGACATTTACAATAAATTATGCCGTTCAATATCTTTTAAATTGATTTGCGTATTTTTTTAGTTGTTTATTGTTTTGAATAATGTTGTTTGTTTTTACATCTACCTTAGATTCTCTGAATCACCCCAAGGTCGACTGGCTGAGAATGCCCATGGCATTAAGTCCGCCTTTGTACACAGTACATTAAGATTTAAAAAAAAAAATATAGAGTATAATAATAATACTTAAGGGTCTGTTTCACAATCAATAAGTAAGTTTTGAATAGCTTACTTGACAGATTCTTTGACATATTTTTCATATTATAACCGTCAAATCATCTGTCAAGTAAGATATTCAATACTTTCTTTTCGATTATGAAGCAAGCCTTTATAATAACAGAAGATAGAGTAAACATAACCAATTAAAAAAAACCAACTAAAATACCTACATCCGGTAAATAAGTTGAGAAATTGACAGTTATCAAGATTTCGATAGATTATAAAAAGCCGATATATAAATGTGAGTCATGCACGCGTGTCATTAAGTTTATTTATGGACATCGACTTTTATACGGTTAACAAGAAACGTTTTGGACAAGCTATTCAAGGATATTGAGGTTAATTATCAATTTACGTGGGCGCTGTGAAAAAAACAGAGCGTTTAGATGATAAGGGACTTGAAATTTTCCCATCAACACTGTTCACCGCAATTTTTGTGACATATTTCAAAGCTGGCCGACCATTGACCTACAAACAAAAGGTCGATGTGTTATTGATGACACATTAAAAGTAAGAGCACGAAAGCAAATGACTATCATTTTCAATCAATATTTTATTTTATCATTTTTTGTATGGTGGCAAAAATACAAATATAGCTTCATACCTCCTTGTGTATTCAAGCGGTTGTATCATTAGAGCAGATATGAATGAATAAATGATGAGTTTTAACAGTAAAGTCCATTGCTGGCTGCGAAGCGTTACTAGGCGTAAAGCAGATATAATTGGTTTTTAAAATGTTTAAAGTTAGGAGGTTCCTGTCAAGCCATTTTGACACCATAACTAAGCACCTCTCAGCCCTATTTTGAACATCCTCCCAGGGTTTACTATTAAAGACGGTATCATCAGCACAGGTGAATATCGTTCCTCCAACGCTCTTTAGGTTACAGAGATCATTAATATAGACCAGGAAGAGCGTTGGACCAAGGACACTTCCTTGAGGTACACCAAATGAGACAGCCTCTTCAACACTCCTAAACTTATCAATTTTCACCTCTTGAGTCCTATCAGAAAAATAGCTTTTGAGAGGGATAAAGCAGTATCTCGAATGCCGATGATCTATGGACAAGGATGGGGACAGATACTGTGTCAAACGCTTTTTTCAAATCCAAAAAGACCACTAAACATTTACTGCCTTTATCCACTTCTTTGACGATTAGAGACGTAAGGTCTAAGATTGCGTCTTGAGTTGACAGTTGTTTTCTGAAACCATATTGTGCATTAGATATAATATTAAATTTATTTAAATAGCTAATCAACCTATTGCTTAAAAGTTTCTCAATAATTTTAGAAATAGAGGTCAGTACAGAAATTGGTCTATAGTTATTGAGATCAGTTTTATCCCCACCCTTGTGTACTGGGGTGACAACAGAGTGTTAAAGAACTTTAGGAAATATTCCCGAACGGAAACAGATATTCGTTAACTTCGTAATATGTGGCACTAAGAAGTCTCTAGCAAGCTTTAGGAATTTTGTGGTGATACCATCCCAACCAGGAGCACTCTCCGAGTCCAAGTTCATGAGTATGCGTTCAACTTCCTGAGCATCCGTTTCCAACAGAACAAAAGAGGATGAATGCACAGACTGAAGAACAACGACACCACGAGTATCCAATGATTGACTGACCCGCTTGCTGATAGAATCCGCTAAATTTTGTCCGATATTACTAAACAAGTTATAACATAGTTGACGGAAGTTTGCGGTGATTCTGTTAAGTTTAATAATTCTGAATTTGTCGTTTTAGGCGGTTTGTACTGAGTGATTTTATTTATAGTAGACCATAGTCTTTTCGGATTTTTGTTTCATTTATTTTATTTTTATTATATTCTCTTTTTAACTTTCTAATTAGATTACAACAATAATTTCTAAAACGTTTGTAAGTAATTTTTAAGATATTATTTTGATTGTTATTCCTAAGTTTTATTTGCATACTATTTCTTAACTTTATACATCTCACAGCCCCCGGTGTAATCCATAGCTTTAACATTTTAGTTTTACATTGAACAGGTGTAGTTTTAGAGTTAAGAGTAATAGCCGCCTTGATCATTTCAATCAGAGCAGTCGCAAACAAGTCAGGATCATTGAAGATGTTAAGCATCGATACGTCACTAGCTATAAGAGTAATGTATGCCTTTTCATAATCAATTGCTGTTCTGTACCTTAAGGTTGTTTCTAATTTTTGTGTTCGCGCAACGCTCAACATAACCAATTGATGATAGGTGACGGTAGTATTTAAGACAGCAACGGAAGCTGAATTTGAACTGCCGTCTAGTTTTAAAACAACATGATCGATGCAACTATTTGCTCTAGTAGGGAAAGCAGTAGCTAAGCAGTTTTTGACTTTCAAAATACACTCTTCATTATAAAGTCTTAATATAACGATTATGAATCGAGTGTTGAACACAAGTTTTCGAAAGAGTTTTAAGCGCCAGGACGTCGTCGAACGGCGAGCTGCCAATCTGACGACCCATTTTCCTTTTTATGCGTATCATAATCGAAAAAGTTTTACCTCGTCACAATTTTTGATAACCTGTTGCTTGGATGATGTATCTGTGCGCCAGGGAAATTTCGTTTCAATTTTTATTATTATTATTTTATGTAGGTACATACGTGCAAATTAACAGTAGCGTTTGGGAACGTTATCCATTGGCAACGGTCTCTTATATTAATTTTGTACATTAAATATATTTATTATGGTAGTTTATTGTTTTTTATTATTTATTTAAGCATGTTCCTTCGAAATTAACAGTAGCGTTGCTTAATACTATATTTGAAACGTAATTTTAATTTTCAAAAGGATGTATCTATATCCTGTAGTAGCGAAAGGCAAACAACACAATTCCTATCATTATCGGCTAATCAGTATTCCCAAATAATAAGCTACTTACCAGTAAACCTATTAAAATAATTTCATTGATGTTCCTTCTCTTCAAAATTATTTCTACTTAATGCGCTTATTAAGACAACACTTGGAACGCTTCTATGAAAATAACTTCATGCTATAAATACAAAGCAGTGAAAATCTTGATGGGATCGTGACCCGTGATCAAGCTGGTATATTTACAGGCTTTTTTACATTCATCGCTGAAGACGCTATGTCTCTTTCTTCTCGGCAATTTTTTTACGCGCAATCTCTTTCACACCTTCGTAAAACTTACGCTATTTCAAGGACGAGGGTAGCCGCTTTATATGGGCATAAGTGTGATAAAGATAGCATTTGTTACGACTAACACGTGACTAACCGACCAATGATTTTTGATCAGATTTTTTATATTTATCTGCGAAGAATCAAGTTTTTATTGTTTGTACATACTACAGATGACATATCCAAATTAACGATCGCGAAGTGTCCCGTCACTTTCAACACAAAATTACTATTATTTCTGCTCTTTTATATTATTTTTAAGCTTTTCTATAAAATTTTCCTTATTTGTTTTCTTTAACTACACCTGTTTTAAAGTGAACAAAAGAAAAATAATCAAAACTAACGAACGGCGATTAATCTTTATATACGAGTTATTATTGTTATATTTATTTATTGTACTATGAGTACTACTAAGTAAGTGAGTGTTATACTTTAAAAGATGTGAAGTGACCTGCTATTTCGTTGTTAATATCTAAGGAACATTAGCGGTGATTTTAATCAGCAGAATTTCGATTCTGTTTGCAGCACTTTATCATTACAACTATTTGTCGTTTTATTTAATGTGAAAAGAAACTATTTGTTATCTATAGCCAAGGATTTGAATTAATTACAGGTAAAAAGTACTCTAATTTTTGTAGAATTTTATTCATGGTTTTCAACAACAAAATAATAAGTCATAAGTAGTCATAACATCACACCGTGCTTTCTTTGAAATGAATAACAGACAAAAATATGATTTTAAGTATGTACTGGCTTACAAGGTAGTTGTAAAGTAGGAAAATAGAATGTTGCTTCTCACGCATTGGTACTTATGTTTATCAGAATCCATAATCAAAACCCTCTGCTTGTCATGTTCACTTTTGACATGGCCTACATTTGTGACGGCTGACATCCCCTCGTACGTGGAACAATCTAAAGGGTTATTATCTGAGCCCGCAATTAATGTTTCGAACTCGAAATTTACTGAACAACGAAGCAAGAGTACGGGCGCTTCGGTGACGCAGAAACAGAACGCACAAGTGTAAGCACAGAACACAGAACGTCTTTCTGTGTTCTGTGAGTGTAAGGTTAGGTTAGGTTAAACATTTGACTTTATCCAAAAGGCTTGGATAGTGCTAGTTTTACCCGGTTAATCCTAAGTTTACTGAATCTTCTAGCATTACCCGTAACATAAACACATAATATATAATAGGGTATCTGTGGCGAAGGGAACACTTTCAAAAGGAAAAGGGGGCAAAAAAAAAAACAAAAATTATATAATTTCCATGGAACTATATTCAGGTCCGTGATAATTTCATGCTGTAATAATTGCACATGCTGTAAAACTATATTTAATAATGGTATTGATTTATAAATTGATTCCAAAAAAACCGGCCAAGTGCGAGTCGGACTCGCCCATGAAAAGTTCCGTAGCAGCAAGTAACATAATATAAAAATTCTTGTAGTTCGTTGTAACTTTGATCGATGTTTTATTAAGAGTGTATTTTTTTAATTAAGTTATTGATAAGTAAACATTATAATTAGGTAAGTACCTAAATGATGGGATTTTTATTATTAGAAAATAATGGTTCACGGTTTATGCATAAGGTTTATGTTTATGAAATTAAATGTTTTTTTTTATTTTTATATTTGAGTTGATTGAATGAAAGATAAATTGCGGTTTACGATTTATGACGAATTAAAAAAAACTAATTACTTGATCTCGTTCAAACCAATTTTCGGTGAAAGGACATTGGCGAAAATGACCCCAGACACGGACAAACATACGTCATAATTTTTAACATATTTTTTGACGTCGTTAGCAATTATCCTTATTAAACGGACAAGCTGTAGTTTGAAACGACAAATTAAAAGTTTTTAACTACTGCATACTTCGACTGACATCTACACAAGCCGCCGTGAAAACAGCTAGAGATGTTCTAAGTACTCGTATTTTAATCAATCGATTTTTCAATTGTAATATAATTTCGTTCTTATTTTATCAAATTATGTCAGATTTATGTTATAATGTGTATGTATTTGTTATTAAAATACATGTTGGATATATCACAATATATAATAAAGCATAATAATAGTTGGCGTTTCAATATTGACCAAAATCGATTTTAGATTTTGTAGTTCAATTAATCGTATCGATTCTACAGAATCGGAAGTGAGTGACATCTCTAATTGTTTTTTTTTATTCACTCGCTTACTTGCTCTCGTGTTTGTGTAGTGCGTTTTTATTTTTTTCTATTTTTGGATTGCTTATAAATACTTGGCTATTCTTACGGACTCTGATTTCTTTAAATAACATACGTACCCCGGCGTTGATTTATGGAGTTTGTGATCTGCTCGAACGATAACTTGGCATTAAACAACGGATCTAGATAACCTCAATACGAAATGGAAGGTGTTTGTGTTAATTGTGATTCTGCTGGTGGTTCCATGGTATTGGAAAATGAGCAGATTCTTCGATGTATACAACAATGGACGGCACCCCGTCTGGTAAGCCTATTTAGTTTTTTTCCAAATCTTTTGATTAATGTGCATTTCCTAAATATTTTTTACTCTTCATGAAACTTCAAACTCATGATCAAAGCAACGTATTCAAATAATATAGTCTCAAATGATATAGTTATTTAGAGCAAATGTAACATAGTTTACTTTACGATTATAACCTCAAAATGTCCGTGCTTCAACAAATGACTGAAGTGTAGTCATAGTCATATCATTTATTGCCACAGTGTATTTATGAAGGATTCCCAACAAAATTAGCATTTTTCCTTTGCTGTCCGTTACTGGGGCATACAATGTATGGAGACAGAACAATGTCCTTTGCAGGGTAATGTACATCATATATATTTTTTTAGTTTTATCATTCTCTTATTTTAGAAGTTACAGGGGTCACACATTTTACCACTTTGGAAGTGTCTCACGCGCAAACTATTTAGTTAATAAAAAATATATCAGAAACCTCAATATCATCAATAGATACCCCACCCGTATGTGTTTGTTGAAAAAAAAATTGGGATTCAGTTCTAAGTATGGGGAACCCCCTAAATTTGTTGTTTTTTTGTCTATTTTTGTGTGAATATCTTAATGCGGTTCATAGAATACATCTACTTACCAAGTCTCAACAGTATAGTTCTTACAGTTTCGGAAAAAAATGTCTGTGTCATACGGACGGAAAAACAGACAGACAGACATAACTAATCCATAAGGGTTCCGTTTTATGCCATTTGGCTACGGAACCCTAAAAACAATAGCGAAGAAACCTTAACATCAGTTTGATAGAATGGGATGAGGAATTATACTTACCACATTGATAGCCACCGATGACGGTAGTGACGGAGCACCTGAAAATGTATTAAAGTAAATATTGTGAAAACCTTATAAAAAGTTTATATATTATTTAAGCTAGATTTTTACATTATGACACGATCGACACAAAAAGTTTCATAGATAGCGAGAAAGCTACTTATGTAAAACGATTTGATATATACTTCGAAATAACAAGACAATCATTGTGATATCATACGGCATCGATCCTGACAACGCATTAATTTCAATTTAATATACCTACCGAACAACTGAGTTAAGTTTGTCTGAGTAAGTTTGCTGTTTAATTTGTTTTTAATCAACTAACTTCGTAGCTTTAAATAAACGATTTCTATTAGGTACACATTATAAAAATATTCAAACTTGGGTTTAATCAAGGCGTGATCGGCATCGTGTTATTTGATTGGCTGCTCATTTTCTTCATAATAGATTATTCAAGTAGTATTAAAGCCAGAGGTCATCTAATTGCGGCTTGTCCGGTTGCTTTTTCAGATGATTTGGGTGCGCGACCCCGGCTTCTCGAGCCTTCGATGCCGTTTACCTCTCGTCTCCGCGGTGTCGATGTCCCTCTCCTTCCCTCCCTCTCCCATTACAGTCGTGGTAAGGCTCGGTACTAATTAGGATTACCTATTTAATGCCGGGACTGTGCGGGTTGGTACCACCACTCTGCCTATTTTGGTCGTGAAGCAGACCTGCATTTCGATTGAAGGGTAGAGACAGCCGCTCCTTCATGCCCCTTTCCCGTCCCTTTTGTGGTGTGGAGTAGCGGTGATAATCGAAACTAGTAGAGTTTAAAGTCTCAGTGAGGTCGTTGGGCGTGAAGAGTTGACGCGCGGTACAGGGAAACCCGGTGGAAATGGTTGCCGTCGGCCACCTGCCAGTCAGTAGGGGACCCGAACCCAGGAATATCCTGCCTGGGAGGCTGTCCTGCGAAAATCCCGTCATGCGGTCATCGTGCCGGAGTAGGAGACCGGAGTGGATCCCGATGTTTGCGTGCGGGAGGGCACCGGGGGCCCTTCCGTGCCGCGTGTCAGCTCTTCAGACAACCCGCGCCCCCACTTTGTACTACGTTCTGCCCTTTCTTCGTTTGTCACCGTAACTCAGCCCCACATTTAATCCCTTCCCCAAAATGCTCAACAACAATATAACAATATGAAGATCAACAATAAGAAGAAGCGAGCTCCTACGGCGGACACCCAATCCACATTTAAAATGGATTTCTGCAACATCAGGGGTCTACACAGTAATCTCGAAGCCGTCCACCACCATCTTGAGACGGCTCGGCCTGCCTTGCTCTTCTTAACGGAGACGCAAATTACTGCCCCTGACGATGTTTCGTACCTAAAATACCCGGGTTACGAACTGGAACACGCATTCCTACGTAAAGCCGGGGTGTGCGTATACGTCAGGGTTGATGTTTGCTGTCGCCGCCTTTGGGGCCTCGAGCATCGGGACCTGTCGTTACTATGGCTGCGCGTGGACCATGGGGGTCTTACCCGAATCTACGCGTGCCTTTACAGGTCCCATGCCAGTGAATTAGGGTCAGATCAGCTTTTTGAGCACGTTCAAGAGGGGATTGACCGAGCGTTGGAGCAGTACCCATCTGCGGAGGTGGTGGTCCTTGGTGACTTTAATGCTCACCATAAAGAGTGGTTGAAGTCCCGGACCACTGACCTCCCGGGTAGGACTGTCTTCAACATGGCTTCGGCCTATAGCTTCTCTCAACTGGTGGTACAGCCCACCCGTATCCCAGATATAGAGAGCCATGAAGCCTCCTTGTTGGATCTACAGCTGACTACGCGACCTAGCGGATACAGGGTTGTGGTCGATGCTCCTCTTGGATCATCGGATCACTGCCTTGTCCGTAGTACTGCCAGTCTTGCGCGACCCCATCGCGTGTCTGCGGCTGGCAATCGTGCAGTTTGGCGGTATGAGTCAGCAGACTGGGATGGACTCCGAGAATTCTTCGGATCCTACCCCCGGAAGCAGCTTCGCCTCCGAAGATCCCGATACCTGCGCAGATTGCGTCACTGAAACGGTGCTGATGGGAATGGAAGTTTTCATACCCAACGCCAAAATACCTGTTGGCGGTCGCAGTCGTCCCTGGTACAATAATACCTGCAGGAAAACTGCCCACCTCAAGCAATCTGCGTACATCGCCTGGGACAATGCCAGAAAAAGTCGGGATCCTGACGTGACGGAGAAGAAGCGACAGTACAACGCTGCTTCTAGATCCAACAAGGAGGCTATTGCTAAAGCCAAGGCGGAACACGTGGCCAGGGTTGGCGAGCGACTAGGAAGCTATCCCAGTGGGAGTCGTGCTTTTTGGTCGCTGGCCAAAGCTGCGCAACGTAATTTCTGCCAGTCCAGTCTCCCACCACTGCGTGTAGCTGATAGCAGACTGGCCCACAGTGCAAAAGAGAAGGCCAATCTCTTGGTCCAACTCTTTGCCTCTAACTCGACACTGGACGATGGAGGAGCCACACCACCTAACATCCCTCGGTGTAAAAGCTCACTGCCTGAAATACGCATTACACAACGTGCGATCAGGCGGGAGCTTAAGCTCCTGAACGTCCATAAGTCGAGTGGGCCGGATGGCATCCCAGCAGTGGTGCTGAAGACGTGCGCCCCTGAGCTGACTCCCGTACTAACGCGCCTTTACCGTCTTTCCTATCAGAACAACAGGGTTCCATCTTCGTGGAAGATTGCTCACGTCCACCCGATTCCCAAAAAGGGTGACCGATCCGACCCGTCAAATTACAGGCCAATAGCAATAACGTCCTTGCTCTCCAAGATTATGGAGCGGGTCATCAACTCCCGCCTCCTACGGTACCTGGAAGAGCACCAGCTGATTAGCGACCGACAATACGGCTTCCGTCACGGCCGTTCAGCTGGTGATCTTTTAGTTTACCTGACCCACCGTTGGGCGGAAACCTTGGAGGGCAAAGGTGAGGCTCTCGCCGTGGGACTAGATATTGCTAAGGCGTTTGATAGGGTCTGGCATAGAACTCTTCTCACGAAGCTACCATCTTATGGAATCTCCGAGGGACTCTGCAAATGGATAGCCAGCTTCTTGGACGGTAGGAGCATTAAAGTCGTCGTCGACGGCTACTGTTCCAAAACCATGCCCATAAACGCTGGCGTTCCACAAGGTTCGGTGCTCTCCCCAACCCTGTTCATTCTGCATATCAATGACATGTTGTCCATTGAGAACATACATTGCTATGCAGATGATAGTACGGGTGATGTGCGGTATACCGACCACCAGAATGTCCCTCGGATTTCGTTGCAAGAAAGGCGGTCACAACTTGTGTCTGGCGAGTCTCCGAATGGGGTGCAAAGAACTTAGTTAAGTTCAACCCCACGAAGACACAAGTTTGCGCATTCACTGCGAAGAAGGACCCATTTATCGTAGTGCCTCAGTTCCAGGGAGTTACTCTTCGTATGTCCGGTGGTATTGGTGATCCTCGGTGTGGAAATTTCGGCCAAAGTGCAGTTTGGGAGTCATTTGGAGGACAAAGCCAAATTGGCGATCAAAAAACTGGGCGTCCTGAACAGAGCAGTACTTCACTCCTAGCCAGCGGCTGATGCTTTATAAAGCACAAATACGGCCACATATGGAGTACTGCTCGCACCTCTGGGCAGGAGCTCCGAAATATCAACTCGACCCTCTTGACTCCCTGCAAAGGCGTGCATTCCGCATCGTCGGTGATCCCAATATCACGGCCTCAATGGAGACGCTGGAGCAAAGGAGAGACTTTGGTTCTCTTTGCGTGCTCTATCGGCTCTTTAACGGAGAGTGCTCCGAGGAACTGTTTGCAATGGTGCCCTCGTCAGCTTTTTATCATCGCACCACCCGCCATCGCAATAGAGTTCATCCGTACTACCTGGAACCGATCTCGTCTAGCACAGTCCGGTTTCAGCGTTCATTTCTTCCACGTACGTGCAGACTCTGGAACGAGCTCCCAGCTGCGGTGTTTCCTGAGCGCTACGATATGTCCAACTTCAAACGAGGTTTAAAAAGAGCACTTCTCTCCAGGTAGGCAGCAACTGAGCTTTGCCCCTGGCATTGCAGATGTCCATGAGCGGTGGTTACCACTTACCATCAGGTGGGCCACTTGCTCGTCTGCCACCTTTAGCAATAAAAAAAAATCAAAATGTTAAGGACCTTTTTATTATATCTAACGCATCAATAGATTGCCTGTCTTCTTGTTCTATTGAGTTAATAATTTTACCTTTAATAATCCAAAATTGTTAAAAATGAAATTTTAGATTTGATCCGTTTTTTGTGGGTTCAACGCAGCCAATATACCAATGTGTTTTTCGTTTTTCGAATTTCATATGTACATTTGTCTGAAGCTCCTATACGGGTGAAGGAAAACATCGTGAGGCAATCTGCATACATCTGCGAAGAAATTCAAAGGTTGATGTGAAGTCGACCAATCCAAACCAAACCAATGTATTTATATGTATGCTGTTGGTATTCCTATTAAATAAATAAATCATAGGCTCGAGCCTTTCGGTGGGGACGTATATGAGCTGTTATGATGAATATGTCAAGGGGCTAAATAAGGGCGACTTCAAAATCTGACTATAAGATTTATTTTTGGTCTTCGCAAATTCGTTCGTATTTCCTACTATCGTACCGAGCTGAAATGTCTTCCGATCCGTGAACGTCGTAATATGCACATTTTAACAACACTGTTCAAAATCCTTAGAGATCCTAGTTCCCCACAGTACCTCCGTTCGCGGTTTCATATTGCCTACTCCCTCTGTTTCCCTACGCCCATGCTACTCTGAAACGCTAGACCTCCCTAAACCTAATACAAACTTCTTGCTGCACTCATTCAGCTTTCGTGCCGCCCAAATGTGGAACCACCTACCCTCTGTATTTCAACAGAGTCCTTCCGTGCCTTGCTTTAAATACAGGCTGAGGCAGCACTTTCAATCGCAAGTATTAAATCCGCCTTAGCAATCGCATTGTCATCATCTGTATATTGTAGTGTGTATTTATGTATGTTTATATGTATGTTTATTGTGTTTATTGTAGTTATACAAATGTATTCGAACCGGTGTAGAGTCAACTTTTTTTTTTTTTCATTTTACTTGTATTTGCATATATCTTAATTATGGTTGAGATGTATGTACATACAAGGTTTAAATAATACATAGCTTATCTTGACTTGTTGCATTTTTTAAATTAATTTATTGATTAAATAGAGTTTTGTAATTTGTTGACGTCAATAAGTGCCTGTAAAGGTCTATGTTGAATAAAGATTTTTGAGTTTGAGTTTGAGTTTATTTCTAATAATCTAATATCTCACTTGTGTACTTTGATGTTTCCTTCTACTGATATAATTTCCAACACACTTACAGGTTAACTGGAAGAAATCTCTAATAGAGATAAGTCCGCCTTTATAACGCTATTTATAATTATGTTTATATTTAGATTTTGTGCGCAATAAAGTAAATAATACATTGACTAGGCCGTCCAATTAGGTATGACGTAGGACTCGAGTCCACCAATAGGCTAGATGACAAAAAAATTTTTTTTTGCTTTAATAGAAGCTCATTCATATAATAAAAAGAAAGAAAAAATCGGTTTTCGAATAACTATAAAAACAACCAAGATATAAGGTATTAAAGATTTTTCTCCATCTCTTTCTAGCAAAACGGCAATTTACAAGGAGTTTATATGGCCGTACTCAACTATGACGTCACGGTTGATGTCGGATCTCTCTGTCTAATCGCCTTCAAATTAACAACTTAAAATGCTTGTATCTAATGTATTTCTTAACCGATTTTAATTCTAATTTCACATGACTGCATCTTTTTCCACGGTATTTTAATATTTAAGGACGAGACATAAAAATTTGAATTCAGTCATCATCCCAATTAGTAAAATATTGTCTTTTAATTTTACATGGAGATGAAATACTATTGCGCTTTATTGGTACCTGCTAAAGGTGCAACACGTGCATTTCCTGTCAGAAAGAACATTGGACCCAACCACTAAACCAATCCCAACGTTCATCTTGTCCTAAACGGGCAACATTTGTGATAGGATAGAGCCAATATTTTTTTTACAAGCCATACATCTTATGATTAAGGCGGCTAGAGCCAATCATTTCATTGAGCAAATTTTTTGTTTTTCGAATTTCATGTGTACCTACATTTGTCGACATTCCTACAGTCAGTTCAGTGACGATAAGTCAACGTGGAAGCCAGCTTCTGAGTCCTCAACAACAAAGATCTCTAATAGAAAGATCTTACCTCTAATTGTCGAAACACAACGTTATTAACATTGTTATTATGGCGAGAAACCAAGGTAAAATGGTGGAAATGCTACGGGGGGGGACATGACAACCAAAACACGACGCGGTAAGCCGCTTTATCATATCGCGTTTTGGTGGTCATGTTACGGGGGCTGGCATTACTAAGACAGGTTCAAAAGCCTTGGCAACAACCAAACCAAGCAGAAAAATTCTGCATCCACAGAGAATCGGACCCCAGACCTCCAAATCAATACCGGGTGATCTCATCCACAAGGACACGAAGGCGGTCAAAATTTATCAAGAATAAAATTTCTAATTATAAAGACCGACTTATATCTCAAGATATAATACCTATATAAAGACTCCTGGATAAAAAGAAACCTTTATGTGATCAATCTATTCTCACAAAATTGAGTTTTGATAATGGAAAAAAAAATACTGAACCTGTGTAAGACACAAAGGTCTTTCATGTTAGGCACTAAAAATATAAGTCTTCTCACTGCCGGCTGCCAGATATATTATTATTGAACTTTTCACGCGTGTTGACGGGGAATGATGTGCGGAAGGTTTAACGTCCTCATTCATGCATGCGTGAATAGTCGGTAAACATCTGTTTGAATCTATATTCATATGTCCTTTGACAGCTTTAACATGATTATGTTTCAATGAAATAGTACATTTATTAGTTTTCCGTTTATTCTCAGAAATGAGACTTGAGGCGAGTAGGTATCCATGCAAATAGAACCTACAGGTTAATTTGACGATTTATAGCATGTTTACTGAACAAGAAATCGTTTTAACCGCTTTCATGGTCTAGTGGTGTGTTCTGATTTGGAGGTTCGGGCTTCGATTCTCCAATTTTTTCTGCTTGGTTTGGTTAGTGGTAGGGCTGCTGAACCCGCCTGGCTGGATACGACCGTTTCACCTCAGTTTGTCGCCATAATAACAATGCTAATCACATTGTTTTGTTTCGACAATTAGAGGTGAGATAGCTAGTTCCTCAGTTATTGAGGATTCCAGGTGAAGCAAGCGTCTATTTTCTGCTTATCGTCATTTACCATTAGGTGAGGTAAAGGCCAAGAGCTTCCCTGTTGCGTGTAAAAAATATTTGATAAATCTTTTGCGCTTGTAATAAGTAGTTATTAAATTAGAAAATATTCATTTTTCATAATTATCCATGTAGGTGTTTGCCTATCGACTGCGATAAACTGACGCAAGATGGCAGCACAGAGGCCCTAGACAAATGCCACACACTAACTTTTCCGCAGTCGCTCCGCAGAAAAAATGTATGGAAATGACATTAGCTTAACTTCACGCTATTTTTCCGCAGCTTATGTCATCTCCATACATTTTTTCTGAAAACGACTGCGGAAAAGTTAGCGTTTGTCTAGGGGGGTTGAGCCGCGAGGGAAACTGGGCCGATCATCGTAAATGTACCGGGAAAGAACGAGCATGGTTTTATACGAAAAGTTTACACCAATTACCACGCCCGAGACTAATAAACGAATACGCACTGAGCTACGAAACAATAGGTACCTAAGTATTTATAGCTTATCAAAAACTTAAAAACAAAAGATTCACTGCAATATTTCAATGTTGACTTATTGCAATCATTAAAATAATTTCAACCCATATAAGTCACACTTCTTCCTTAATGAGGAGATTGAGGAGGAATTGAACGGCTATGAATTTATCAATAACCCAACAAATGCATTTTCAGTGACCTAGTCTGTAATATCATTTCCTTTTTTTTCGGGGGGAAATGCGTGCCCGCACCGTACCCTCGGTGGAGCTCTCCCGACAGAGGCCTACCTACTAAAACCCTCCGGTATTTTCCTTGCCCTTATCGGCGCGCTAGGTAAGGTAGGGGTGTCCACTTAGGAAATACATCGATGTTTTTTTCGATGCAATATATCGAAGCTATGCATCGATATTTTCCGATGCATCAGTTAGAAACGTCGATGTTTTCTCAACATCGAGTACTTTTTCTAACATTGCATGATAATGGCTGTAACTGTAGTCAGCCCCCACTGGCTGTACTCTATACAAACAAACCACAATTTTTAACTATGTATTACTCCTACAACAGCACTTTTCTTGTACGCGCTCAAGGAATGTGTGTTCAAGGAATCTATGTAACTAGGAGAAAAATAACGACATTTCATGCAAACTTTTGCTGATTCAGTTATTGCTTATTAAAAAAGCTAAAGGCAATGTGGCAATAAACAGCGAAAAATCGAATACAAATAAATCGAGTGACTGCTCCTAAAAGTTGTTTATAATAAAGTACAGTCAGCAACATATCAAGCTTTACTTTTGCATTACGAAAGTCGTCGCTATTAGGAGCGACATAAGAGCAGTCTTAAGGTCTTCAATGTATAGTCTGATTCGTTGCCTTGTGTACAAACGAAAAAAAATACTCCACAATTATAGAAAATCTGGTATAAAAGACCTATATCCAGTGTTCTTTTGAAAGATTTTGGATAAACAAAAGCTTATTTAAGCGTTTTCCTTTCGAAGGTTTAATTTTATGATTGTTCAAAAACAACTGAAACAGTAATAAATAGGTATATTCATTAGCTGGCTACCATTGCTTCGATGTTTTATGAAAACATCGGATTGATTCGATGCATCGTATTATTATATTCATATTTAATCCAAGACAATAATTACTATTGTAGTACCGCCTTTTCCCGCCACACAATACGCGACATTTAGAGACACCACTAAAAATATGAAAGAAAAATACACCTGGCAACCCCACCGTCACCATATCTCATTCGTTTTTTCGCACTCTACGCAGCTGACACATATTTTAACTATTGATGTTTTTCAAAGTGATTAATTTTACTGAATAAAACTAAAATGCAGAAACGCAGTGCTAAAACACAGAAAATAAGTATGACAAAGAAAATATGAAGCTTCAAAAGAAAATTGGTTATCTTAATATAAATAAATAACACAACATGTCTTAACAGGTACGTACTGTTTTGAAGATGCGTCGTAATTTTGTGTTTTCCCTTCAAATTTGTCGTCGTTATTTAAATTTTATAATAAAATATGTGCTTATATATTTTTCTTTATGAACTGCCTGCTTTCCGTGGGAGAGCGTTACCTATCAAGGCAAATAAAAGATGATGTACCTAGGTACCTACTCGATCATGAACTCTGTGGGACATAGATATAAGCACAAATACTTTCAAAGGAAATTATGGCATAAAGTCATCATAAAGTATAAATTTATGACCAAGTTCACAAAGATTTGCCTTGAAAGATATTTTAATTGACGTTGCCTATCTAGGCAAAGTTTCCTGGTAACTGCAAACTGTTAGATGGTCCATAACATAACATAGAAATTCTTAATATCCTAAACATGGGATAAATTACTCAAAAAATAAGTCAAAGTGAAGTGAGCTTTGCAATAGCTGTAATATCACAAGTATTGACTTCAATTTCCATAAAATCTTCATAAAATATCTGAATGATGTGGTGACGTCAACTGATGTCTTTAGATTACTATGAAATAA
Source organism: Schoenobius gigantellus (assembly GCA_963935595.1). Classification (NCBI taxonomy): domain Eukaryota; kingdom Metazoa; phylum Arthropoda; class Insecta; order Lepidoptera; family Crambidae; genus Schoenobius; species Schoenobius gigantellus. The sequence continues at coordinate 17,824,223 of OZ012554.1, read as the reverse complement.
GTATACATTTTCAGTACACCAGGATCAGAAGGAAACTAATATGACTATGCTTTTATAAAAACCTAATAGAAGCTATAAAGAGCAATAAGAGGGATGAATATTTGTACTCCAATAAAACTGTAAAATTATTTACAGTCGTACAGTCATAAAAAGAATGATAATCATTCTAAAATATAAGTAAGCCATGTACAAGAACCTCAAAAACTTGCTTCTAGTTCAAAAACCTACCAGCAGCCTGTGCGCTGCAATAATTTCTAACAATATCCTCCTCGGAGGGCCTCATAGAAAGAGGGCCAACCTCAACTATCATTCAGGTTTTCAGCAGCCAGTCTCGATCCAATTATCCATAGACCCACAGGTTAGCTTCTCTGGTAGATTTTATGTTTATTTTTACCCATCGTGGTAATAAATAACCCAGGTTCCACAATTTTAAAAGTGGATAAAAGACTATGTAATTCCTTTTGTTACTATTTTCAATCAAGTTATAATCCACAGAACAATAATAAATATTGTGAAATGGATAATTAAACAAACAAATTAACAACTGGATAGCAGAAATGCTTGTCCCCGTGCAATGTTTTCTAGAGTTTCACGATTCCTAAAAGGATGGTTCCATAGATTTATTTTAAATTAAAATAATGATAATAAGTTTATTGAAAATTGACACTTTTTAATGGAGATTTCATGGTATAGATTTGGTTGAATTAATGCATTACTATTTACATCCAAATTATTAATAACTAAGGAAATACCTACTTAATTTTTATGTTTGACTAATTGTATGAATGCAATTGCTTACCATGTGGGTTAAATACAGTACCGTATGCCTTTACCATTTGTCTCAAGTCAATTTTAGGTGGATTTAAAAAAAAAAGTTTTAAAATTATTAAATGTTCCGATGACTTGATTAAAATATTAATAAATTTTAGTTATAATGTTTTACAACACCTAAGTTTTATTTTTTTAATAAAGATAAGTTTTTGATAATTTTATTCAATGTGACATAATTTCTAGGTTTTAAAATATATTCCATAGATATGACCTTAAAGATTAAGTCCAACAGAAAGGAAATGTTTCATACTATTGTCATCATCACTTATAAATAAATTTATTAAACTAGACCACTGCATGGTTTGTAATTTTGCTCAAATGCTAAGTACTCGTAGTTTAGTTTCACTATGTATGGCAGTTTCTTGTGGAATTGTTTTCCACTAAGAGCTCAGATAGATATAAGTTTATAGCTTTGAACGTTTGGGGGGCAATAACAACATGCATAAGAGAAGTATTATAAAATGCTTCTGCGATATGGAGCAGTAAACATTTTCTTTAGAAATTTTCTCAGGTGTTTTATCAACTGACAGTAATTAAAAGGTAGGTACTTATAGTAGTTGGTTATAGGAAAAAAGGAAGACAGTATCAATTTCTTAGAACTGTTAGATACATAATTATGCATTTAGATGTTATGCTGACCGAGTGGTGAAGTAGATGTGACATTTTATTACAAATAGATAACACCACACTTTCAATACATACGAGTATATTTACCGAAAAAGCTCAGTTTAATTTCAATCCAAATGATCTTGCTAAACATTAGGCAGTAGTGTTATACTAGCGGCATCTGATTTTTGCTTTATAATATATAACATTTAAAGATAAGAAATATTAAGCTGATTTTGAATCTTGCAGTCTCAATTCAGATGTAAGTTGGAAACTGTAGCAGGACATAATGTAATTTTAAAATTTGTCATGCATTGAATTACTTGTTTGTAACGCATTTCAATAAATAATATATAATTAGATGATAAATAATATATGTTTTATAATATGCATTAAATCATGGCATACTCTTATGCTTCAAATGTATACCATAGGATTAATATTTTTATAAAAGGAGAAGAAACTCATTTTCTTTGATTCTGGAATTTCTGCAGAGTTATAACTGACAGAGCTTAAAGAATCTAAGTATTCCCAGGTTAGACCATTACCACTCAGGCTTACTTCAAAGAAATAAATAATGTTTCAAATCTATCCAATGTAGGTAGGTACCAAAAGTTATTTCAAATCTTAAATTTCTATCTATTTTTAAAGCAGGAGCATCACATCAATCATGACATTTTCACTGCTCAGCTCTTTCACTAATTATCTAACTATAGGCAATAAAATAAGGTCAGATAATAAAATTAAAAAATGGATAAAACGAACGAGTTAATAAACTATGTCTGGCAATCCCAATATATGCCAGCACAATGGAATATGGCATATGCAATCCTGCCATAGTTTTATATTTCCTTAAGCATGGGACATCTAGAAACCTGATATTGAGAAAACTGGCATTAAAAACTGCTATTATTAGCAAAACCACTGCTCAAAAAGATTCAAATCCTATACCTACATTATTATTTATGTATTAATTAATGTTTTCACAAATTAAGATGACTATTTTAAGAGATTTCTATGGCAGCGACACAAGCAAGCAAGCAAGTTGTCTCTTCTCTATGTAAATATTATTCCAGATATTTTACTTGTGAGCACTTTGTTATTGCTTGGTTGTAATAAATAATAAAGGACCATAGAAATAAAGATTAGATAAATTTATTTTAGACTTTTAAAATACTACTTTTCAACCCATTAGTAGATGGCTAAAGCACATAATGGAGGAAAGTTAATTTAATTATACATCTTTCATATTAATATTCTATTTACTCATAATCCTCCAAACAATATGCTTCAAATTATCATGCATATAGGGCAGGATTAACTGTTGATAATATTCTAAAGGTGAATAAATATTTTCAGTATGTACTCTGTCCGTCGGACAGTCCGAAGTACAAATAGGTACCTATAAAGGTAAATGATTGATTTCTATAACATTTTCGCGTAGCGATTATGTACTCTGTCCGTGGGACAGTCCAAAGTACAAATAGATACATATAAAGGTAAACGATTGATTTCTATAAGATTTTCGCGTGGCGATTATGTAGTCTGTTTGTGGAACAGGCTAAGGCTAAATTATTTTTAATGTATTTGATATTCATTATTAACTTCTGTACAAATATTTCACTAAGGCAAAATTAATTGAGTCTCTATACTGTACTGTGAAATCCCATTAGATTTCAATCAGGAAAGGGGACCGAAACTTACAAAGAGTTAGATTACACATTAGGTGACATATCCCCAATGCCCACTATTGGATGATCTAATAAATTATCGACATTTGCTAAATATTATAACAAACCACCCCAATTAGATTGGCAAACCTTTTTGCCACGGCTGGTGGTTCTTGATTTCTTACATGTTTAGTAATATTTTGAATTACACTGTTTAGCTAAGAAAGTTTGATAAAGAATGTGTTATCAAATTTATAATTATTAACAACTGTTTACACTAGTGAACATTGTCTACATATATGAAATAAATATTTAATGTTATTGAATATTGATAGTTAGTTGTTTACCTATTTATCAAATACTCTAAACATCTACAATAGTAATTATTGTCTTTGATTATTTATGAATATAATGATAGGATTAAACGAACTTACCTTAAGTGAAGTTCAATCCATATTATATGAAGTATTTAATCCAAGACAAGGAGCATCCCAGCCTTCCCTTTTGAAGTAATGAATTACTAACCCAATTATATTTACCTAGTACTCTAAACTTATGGGCTATAGTGACGGTGGAGTTGTCAGGTGTATTTTTCTTTCATATTTTTAGTGGTGTCTCTAAATGTCGCGTATTGTGTGGCGGGAAAAGGCGGTACTACAATAGTAATTATTGTCTTGGATTAAATACTTCATATAATATGGATTGAACTTCACTTAAGGTAAGTTCGTTTAATCCTATCATAAACATCGAGTGATTTGATGCATCGATGTATATCGAACATCCGTAAGGTAAGGTCCACACTGCGACTCCACTACCCACGCGCCCGGCCAAGCCCGACCGAACTGGTCGGGCTACAAAATTATAAAATGTTACCCATTTTATAATTTGCTAGTTAAATAATCATAAAATAATGAGTCCTTTTCTGAAAATCTAAAAACAAACAAGGCCACCTAACCACGCACCAATTAATTTATGGCGCTACAGTAAAAGTAAAGAAGTATGTGAAGTCAAATCGAATCAAAAAGCACTTAAATTTCATGCTGTAGTACAACTAAGTTTCGATTTCACCAAAGTTAGATAAGTGTTGAGTTTGAGTTACTCTCAAATAAGTCAATTTTAATTTCACCAAATACTTGTAAAGAGACTAAAACCGTTATTCGCGAATAGGTTGTATACCTTTGAATTTGACGGTTTATCAGGCTTAAAACTAGTATATAAGAAAGATGGCGTCTAATTAACAGCTGACTGGCATGCTATCTAAAGTGACAGTTGTCGTAATTGACGTATAATCCTACTTATTTCAAAAACAGCTATGTGATTAGACTATGACTTACTCTTAGCGTTTTTCAATAAAAATAATTTGCTGAGCAGTAATCAATATGGCTTTCAAAAAAAGAAATCAACTACCCTTGCTGTGTTTAGAATCCTTAAAAAGATATGGGAATCCTTAAACCACAAAACCCAGTGCATTGGACTGTTGTTAGACATGTCTAAGGCACTCGATTGTGTTAAATACGATATCCTTTTAAGTATGCTGAATAATCTAGGTATTCGCGGGTTAGCTCTTAAGCTTTTAGAAAATTATCTTACTGACAGGGAACAAGTAACTGTAATTGATACATATAATACAAATACAAAAACATTCGAAGAGGTAAAATCAAAATCAATAAAAATGACTCAGGGGCTGCCTCAAGGAAGCATCCTAGGGCCTCTTCTATTCCTAGTTTATGTAAATGAATTCCCAAATAACATGAAAAACTTATGTGTAATGTTTGCCGATGATGCCACAATTTTTATTTCAGATAATAATAAAAATAGAAATGTTTTTTGGCTAAGCTGTTGCTGTTTCGTGGCTAAAATCAATAAATTTAAATGTCAATTCAAATAAAACTAAATTCATTCAATTTAGAAATTATAAAACAAATTCTTATAAACTAAATATTACTGAAAATAACAATAAAATAGATGAAGTGGACGAAGCGAATTTTCTTGGTGTCATGATTGATTCTCATTTAAACTGGAAAGCACATATATCAAAAATTAACGCAAAAATTTCTAGTCTTTGTTTTGCTTTATCTATACTTGCCGAAACTGCGTCTACAGATGTAACCAGGACTGCTTATTTTGGGCAGGTTTATCCGCTACTCACTTATGGTATCATTTTTTGGGGAAACTCTGTCAATGTTGATTCGACTTTCATTTTGCAAAAACGATGTATACGTATAATTTATAATATGTATTCCGATGATACCTTAAGAAATACTTTTAAAGACAAGGGGTACCTAACCTTAACTAATATTATTATTTGATGAAAAAACATTTCAATGTACCCGTAATGGTCGTAAAAAATATAAGTATAACTTACCTATTCCTATAAGTAATAATTATATGTTTTATAAGAGTGCTTTCTTCACCAGTATTAAAGTATTCAATCATCTACCTCTAGAAATAAAAGCCCTAAGTCTACCTAAATTCAAATTTAAATTAAAACATTGGCTGATGAAAAATGTTTTCTATAGTTTGAGTGAATACTTTTATACAACATATTAAATGTAATGTAAAATAGTGAGTAAGTAATAATATGTAAATCTCTTTTATTTTTTTAAATTGCATGCCCGTTATGGGTAAACTGTTGAACTTATAAATGCATTAACACCAGCACTTTGTACACAGTTTAGCAATAAAGACTATTCTATTCTATTCTATTCTATTCTATTCTATTCTATTCTATTCTATTCTATTCTATTCTATTCTATTCTATTCTATTCTATTCTATTCTATTCTATTCTATTCTATTCTATTCTATTCTATTCTATTCTATTCTATTCTATTCTATTCTATTCTATTCTATTCTATTCTATTCTATTCTATTCTATTCTATTCTATTCTATTCTATTCTATTCTATTCTATTCTATTCTATTCTATTCTATTCTATTCTATTCTATTCTATGTGAAAAAAAGAATGGACTATTTAATTTCGCAGCATTATCATTCATTTGTTCATTTAGTGCAATTTAAATTTGTCACAGATAAATAAAACTTTATTCCGAAGAAAAGTTAAATCAATGTGGTGAAACGTAAAATGGGTTATCCGAGAATAAAATATAGGATATAAAATTATACATGTTATAGTTATTCTAGTTTTGCGTTACTGTTGGTGAAATCCTAAGAGTGACATTAGCCATATTATATTATTTCTACCGCAACATTTACAATGTTTGGCAAAAATCTGATCTCTATACATAGCTCCATAACTTCTTATTTCTTGTTTTTATTGCATTCAGCTATAAAGTAGGAGCATAAAATGAATAAGAGCAGGTAAACACAAAATTTTAGAACAACGACTACTTATTTGAAATATACAAATTTTCGTGTTTTCATTTTGAATCAACTGTTCAAAATTTTCATCAACTGCTCTTATTCATTTTATGCTCCTACTTTATAGCTGAATGCAAGGAAAACAAGAAATAAGAAGTTATGGAGCTATGTACCGAGATCAAACATTGTAGATGTAGCGGTAGAAATAACATAATATGGCCAATGTCACTCATAGGCCTGATTTCACGCAAAATGATGGTACCGCGATTACGAAGATAACAAATAATATCTGTCTATCAAAAGGTTAAAAAAGGTTATTATTTATTTAAGTTGACTATTTATCAAAAAACTGTCCTTTAGATTGAGTTTTCCGTCGAAAATAGATATATTTCATTAAATGGACAATAAGGGCTGAATGATAGCTTTTGTGTAGAAGGCCTGCCAAAACACAATAAGTATTTATTTTACCGATAAAACTCATCTGACAATCGGCATACAGATAGTCAATAACCAGAAGCAGGTTATTTTTACCCTCATGAATATTTAAAATAATGTTATATCCACATGGATCGAACCATGTTTTAACTTACATATACAGTGTACAGTCTGCTATAACGTTCCATTGTCCTAGTAAGTTAAACTTGAACCTTTGTTAAGCATGACGAGAGTCATGCTTTGATATACCTACTTTAGTGGAAATGGCATTGATTATGGTTAGTGTTATTTTTTTACTTACGTTACCTAGTTTTATAGCATGACTTTTTTCTTATGAACATATTTGATAAGTAATAAAAATGTTATCTCCAACTTAATAAATGTATAATCGTATTAAAAAATTCAACATCAGCTAATTCTCTTAATGAAATTAAGGTTAATAATAGTGATTTTCATTACAAAATGCAAACAATCAATAATAATGAATATTCAGACGCTAACATCGCTGTATTAATAGAATTGGCTCTTGTTGAGAAGTTGACAAATAATATAACACCATGGTGTTATATTATTTGTCAATTTAAATTTACGTAAAAGAAATAAAAAAAATATATGTTTTGCGGGCTCAAACCCCGCCCGAGACGAAAATTTTTCTTTACTGATTTATTCATTTTTCAATAATCATTTTTGCGGACAAAATGTTCAACAATTTTGGAAATATATAATGTCGATAGCATTGTTTTGGTTTTGACAGTAAAGGGTAAGATAGCCAGTTCCTCAGTTATTGTTGTTGTTCAGGCATTTTCGGCTTTATCATCACTTACCATCAGGTGTAATAAAGTCCAGGAGCTTTCCTTGTTGTATGTAAACAAAAAAAAAACAAGAAATAAAGTATACGGTCACGTCAGGTAAAAAACTAATTAGTCTGTCTAGTTCGTCTACACAGCGACTTATTGGACCATACACGTCTCGTATACTATAATTAGACCTTGTACATGTTTTAAAATAGGTATAATACCGGATTTTAGCAGTCCATATTAACACCAATGTAGTTCTTCTTCTATATAAATAAAAATGGATCTTCGAAATGTATGTACGCCCATAACTTACGAACGACTGCACCAAATTGGATGATTCTTAGTTTTATGTATTCGTTATTGTTAAGACAAGGTTTTGTGTAATATAAAAAGGACATTAATTTAAACAAAGATTTTAGTAATTTAGTTAAAAAAACATGGCGATACAAAGTACGCCGGGTCAGCTAGTTTTTAATAAAAAATCAAATGAGATTTAAGAAAATCAAATGAGCATCGTAGAAGTCCGGTAACAGCTGAACGTAAAGTTATTTCTGATCTGTTTCGGATGTTAGCAGTAATCGCGAGCAACATTTCGATCAACGGGTCGCGTAACTATGTCACGCCCGGCAAGTGATCTTCCCGACTTGATTCTTTAAAAATAAAAACATGTTAAGTCCAATAATAAGTAAAGGTAAATAGTACACGTGTAACTTATAAGTGACAGAACCGTAAAATGTTCCGCGCTACTACGTGCTTCGCAAGTCGTAAAACAGTAAGCCCGGCGCCTAATCTTCATTCGTTTTTATGTATTCTTAAGTCTTACCTTTCTTTATCAATAACTAGCTTCTGCCCGCGACTTCGTCTGTGTGGACTTCAGAATTGGGTTTAAAGCTTACATCGTAAATAATTTTTAATTTTCCTTCAGGAACTACTTAATAAATCGGGATAAAAGGTAGCCTATGTTCTTTTCCATGTCAAAGGCTACATGTGTGCCAAATTTAATCCAAATCCGTTCAGCCGTTTTTGCGTGATTGAGAAACAAACATCCAAACATCCACACTTTCACATTTATAATATTAGTAGGATAATCCCATGAATATTACGTTTGATTCGTTTATCATTTGCGTGCAAACCAGCTTCATTTCCACTGTAACTGTTGGATAGTAAGCAAATATTATTGAGTCTTTCCACATGAATCAATAATAAAAGAAAAGAAAAAGGACGTTAATGAAAAAGGCATTCTATTACTGAACAAAGCAGTGAGCAAAAGAAGAGACATGGCTTCAATTAAACAGACTTGATTACACGTCGACAATAGTGGCAATTATCTCAGAAAAAGTTAGTACTTAATCAATTTATCTCAAAGAACTACTCATGCTTTGAAAGTGTGTCCAAACTTGCTCAACACGTGCAATATAAATTGAACTTACATCCCGCGGGATGTAAGTAAATTTGAAAATCGAGAGAAGCTCCATGCATGCTCTATGTTAAAATTAAGTGAAATTTCCGTACCTAACAGTACTATGAATTTCTTTGTTATTACTACATTTCCCTTAAATGCAAACGAGCAGTCTCTGTACAAAACAATTACTGATCTCAATTTCTAGGGTTCCGTAGTAAACAAGTAACCCTTATAGTTTCGCCATGTCTGTCTGTCTGTCTGTCCGCGGTTTTACTCAGAGAGTATAAGTACTAGAAAGCTGTAATTTTGTATAAGTATGTATATTATTCATGCCAAAAAAGTGGTAGAAAAAATATTGAAAAAAAAAATTTTTTTAGGGTAGCTCCCATACAAGTATAGTTTTTTTTTCTCGACTAACCCATCGTGTGGGATATTGTTGAATAGGTCTTTAAAAAATAATATAAGGTTTAGAACACCATTTTTCGATTTAGGGATCCGTTTCTGAAATATTTGCAAATTTTTGTTAGAGGTAAGTTTCTCCCCCCTCTATCTGCTAAACGGTTATATGAGGGGTTTACTTTCAAAACCCACTAAAACGATTTTTTTATGAAATCATTATTTATACTTATATAGATACTGTAATGCATTTCTTTTCATATTCACCAATCAGTTCTCATCAAAATCCTTTAAAAATCGACCAATAAAAATCACTGTTTGTTGCAAACACCACCAAAACCGCATGGTTGCGTTTCAAATTCCGCTAAAACTGCGAAAGCCAATCATATCGCGGCATTCATATCACGTAACGCTTTAAACAGTATGGCGTTGCATCTAACTTAGTCAAGACCTGTGCGTAGATTTAATTAGTTTTTACCATTTTAAAATGGAGGAAATGTTATCAAACATTGAAAAATGTGATCCAAAACATTCAAGGAAAAGAAAAACTAACGTGGCAAAGTGGAAACGTAAGGCGGAGCAAATAAAACTGTATGTTTAAATCCACTATGAAACTACCAATACTGTCTGATTGTGATGTTATTCAGAATGAAGCCGCTAATTTGAGGATCATTATAAATTATAAATTTTATTATCATTATAAATGTATATACAGCTTTTTATAACAATTATAAGGTTTAAGTTATAATGTTACGATAAAATATTTTGTATAAGAAAATACAAATTTTGTGTTTGGCGATTTATAAATGAAATTGACCGTGTCACTGATTCGAATGTGATACTTTGCAAATGTGGGATTGTGTGTAATCGAATTCATACAGTTTAAAATTGAATTAAGGTACTAGCTGCAATACTGAGAGACAATAATTATAATCTGTCGCTTTTCTCGCTCGTATAAATATAACATTTAGTAATTAGGGTCGGATACCTAATTTACTTTAAATTTGACGTTTCTGTATGGGGCAAAGTTTTATTTAAAACCCCTAATTAAAATTTTACCAGTCATTATTCATAATACATTTCATTCATGTAATAATGATGTTCATTTTGAATAAAACCATCCATGCGAAAAAAAATGTTCGGATCAAAACCCGCCAAAAAGAAACATGTCAGTTTCAAAGTCCGCCATAATGTATAGTGCACATCAAAAGCCACTAAATTGATTTAATTTTTAGTTACTAGTTCCCTTATTAATGCCATTTTTAAATTAAAAACACAGCCAAAGTGTTGCCACATGAATAATACTTAATAGTAAATTGTAACATAAACATTTTTTCCTAAAGCCAAACATAAACTAAACTTTTAGTTCCCCAATATTTAATAAAAAGCATTTTAGTGGATTTTGAAAGTAGACCCCTTATATATGGACACGTGAAAAAAATTACAACAGTAGTATATATAACGAAGTTTAAAGGAAAACTATAAGAGTTGAGTACTAAGTACAAACTAAAAAGTTATAGACGACCAACTTATAAAATGTACTCGGAAAAGCAACAGACTGTAGCAACAGACACTCAGTACTATAAGTTGATGGTCTGAACGTGCTGACAGAGATGGCGCCACTGTATACAATTGTATTGGTTCGTATGTGACCACAGAGATTAACGTTATGTGTTAATCAGATGCATATAATGCTCGAAGGCCATTGTTTGAATATTCTTCCTTGGAGCTTATCCTGTGCTGACGGCTTCCCGGCTTACTTAATAAACTACCTGCGATAGATATCTCGCTGATGCGAATGATTCCCGGTCCATCAGCAACGTGTTGTGAGGTGTGTGTGAACTCAAAGTTGGCATTTGCAACTACGGAACCCTACACTGCGCGTGGCCCAACACGCACTTGGCCGGTTTCTTGCCTATGCTCATTGATTTACTACCAAACGCTCAATGCCTATACTTCAAAAAACTACATCTCTCTTCTATACTTACTTACATTACTAATATTATAAAGCTGAAGAGTTTTGTTGATTGTTTGTTTGTTTGGTTGAAGGCGCTTATCTCAGGAACTACTGATTCAAATTGAAAAATTATTTTTGTGTTGGATAGTCCATTTATTGGAAAAGGTACAGCCTTCTCCGATAAATGGACTATGGATATAATATCACGCTACGACTAATAGAAGCTGAGCATCAATGAAAAATTTTGCAAAAACGGGAAATAAATATAATATGGCGAAACGTAGTTCGCGAGTATTATTAGGCAAAATATCATTCCGAATGTTCTAATTTCAACGTTCATTGTCATTGAATTAGGTACTTGTAAAATATGATTTTATTTAATATTACTCTCACAAAAAACTTGTGTAATTTAATCACATGAGTGATGAAAGGCCGAGTATCTACCTCGAAAGTAAACCGGCAATTGGATTCCCTCGAAATTTTGAGTAGCTCCCTCGCTCGCGTTATCAATCTACTATTATTATAATTCTGCTCATACGTGATATTTGCAATAACTATCTAATAGTGTAAATGAAAAATCGATACAGTTGGATCTTGCCAACCAATCGATTAGGGTATCCTTGGGAAAGTAATTCAATAATAGTTGACAAATACTAGTTGGATCTCGGCTCTCCTGTACCCATCAGATCTAAAAATTAAAATCAATTTATTTGGTACCATTGCAATGACATATCATAAAATTATAAACGATAGCAACCGCTTATAATCAAAGACTGTGTTACGATTGCTAACGCCCACCTCCAAGACTTCTGAGGCTTAAGTACATCATTCAGTTTTTAAGGAAAAAGATTAATGCATGGTATAATCATAACTATGCTATATATGCTGTCCACTACCGAACTTTAATGTATGTGTGTTTGTGTGTGTGTGTGTATGTGTATGTGTGTGTTTGTCACACACATACACACATTTGCTATGTGGAAAGAGACCAATTAAGCAGTATTTTCAGTTTCGTCATACGACTATTTTAGGATTTGTTCCTGATTCGTCATATTCCTGATTGGTCACATTCCTTATTCGACATTTTCCTAACTGGTCATATTCTTAATTCGTCAGATTCCTGATTCGTCATATTGCTCACACGTCATACCATGTACAGTCGACAAAGTTCGCGGTCTACCAGTAGAGTTTTTTTGGGAAGCATTATTTCAAACAATAAGAGGTATAAAGCAATCATTTAAATCATATATGAAAATCCTAAAATTCTTCTATTTTATATAATATTAAAATATGTTTTAACTCTTTTACTTTTTAAAATATCGCTGACCAAAAATACTCTACTTGTAGACCGGCAACTTTGTCGACTGTACATTTGCCTACACAAACTTATTATAGAAATCCTCTACTTGTCTATCATGAAGCTAATGTCATTATCATGTTAACGGAAAAAATAAATGAAACATTGTTCGTTTAACATAATTAACTGGAAAATAATAAGAATAAGCTATACGTTTTGAGACTTTTAACATTTTTGTAACAATATACACCCATCAAGTATAATCGTGCATAATAAATGAGTATGATGCTATATTTTTAAAAATAAACTCTAGCAAAAAATCACAGGATAATATAGAGTTAAATTGAGCCAAATCCGAGATGTAATATAAAGACATCTGAATGATTATAATTTTCAATCATGATCGTTCTCGAAAAACTTGCGTTTCAAAATATCCATAAAATATCTCGAGAACAGCCCAAGCTTATTTTTGTGCGTTATTTGTGGATATTATTCTATTTTACTGCGTAGTGAGCTACGTTTTCAGTATTCCATCGTATGTTTATCAATAAAATTAGATATATTCTCGAGTTCTACATTTGATATTGTAAAGAGAGATAATAAAATTTGCTAAAAGAAAAATCTGGTAACGTGGATCGGGATGTACTTATACGACTTCTTAATTTGATAAAGCTGATTATAGTTTTTAATCAAATAATTACAATCATTGTCAATAAACAATCACCGCTAAGAAACTTCTTACATGTACACTCGAGTACAAAAAGATCGATACGGTCAAAGATACGAAAATAATAATATGTATCTCTACTCAATACTCAAATACCAACTCTAATATCTCAATACCAACTTAATATTAAGTCAATAAAGTCTGTCAATCAATGTGTACATATTTTTTGTAGTCTAGTGTACATATACTTAAATGCTTTCAAAATGAGTCTCAATGATAAACTCTATTTTAACGCCGATATGGTTGCGGGCAAAAGATGTAGACGTTAAATATAACGGTCCGAAAAGCTTAGCTTATGTCATCCTATTTATAATAATCCTATTAATCAGAGCAAATGACACAATAAAATTTCCAATAAGCAATAAAATATAAATCAAAATATCGATCTGTACTCCGTCCCAGATGGAAAGGTGCAATGTTTGTCGACAAACTTTGTTACGTCGCCACGAGCTGTGAGATGAGAAACAATAAAAAACCCGACAAGTGCGAGGTTGGTCTCGCGTACTGAGGATTCTGTATAAACTTATCCAAGTATATAACTAGTCTCTCTCAATATTATTTAAGTGTTAAAACGAAGATTGTTTGAGATGAATAAATAATTATTATTGTTATTATTAATCCTTTAGTTCACTTTCTTAACTATTTTTCACAACTAGTTAAGAAAAAACACTTTTTATTACTTATTTGATACCTGGTTATTAAAATGGAATAAAAAGTGGCCTGTCTTAACTGTCATTCGAATGTAGTTAAGAAAGGACAAGTATGATTCTGCTTTCCCAACTAGTTATGAAATAAAAATCTGTACCTACTCATATTTAACTAAAAACCTACTTGTTCAAATTACCTAAACCCCTAAATGCCCAAATTAAATACTAAATAGCTAGAAAAATAAATTATTATTATGATTGTTATTGTTTTCATATCTTTCTCTCAGCTTGCGATCTGGTGTTGATAAGTTACGGGCACGGGTGAAACCAAGTGATTGTAGCAATGAGGCTATTATTATTATAATAGCTTCCGAACTTTGTACATATTGGCTTTTAGATTTCCTTTACGTGTATTAGAAGATCTAACTTTTGCAAAAATTTCATGACTCTATGTCAAACGGAAGTACCCTGTAGGTTCTGCAGGCCAATTATGGATCTTTCATCGTATGACATGGTATAAATTTGAGAAAAAGAAGTCATGACATGCTGCATTTTGTATTACCGATTTCCAATGATATCATCACTATGGCATAATTTCAGTGATGTCATCATTAAATAATGAACAAATGATCAAAAATCTGACCGGAAATCGTATTTTTCGTTTTGCACTATGATATCATATGATATCATTTGTAAAACCATGAGATCGGTAATAGGCCCTCTGGTTCCCTTGTAAAGTCAAAACATTTTCTAAAATACTCGTATGCGACATGAACGGTCATTTATCTTTTGATTGTGTTGTAAACGATTGTCCTGTAAACTATCAAACATGTTTGTCAAACTTGCTTAATAAACTTCACGTTTTCATCAAACACGACGTCAATCCAGATACTTTTCAAACACATCAAACATGTAGTTCGTTTGTCAAAAGCGTCAAACACAGCCCTACACGAACAAACAAGTTTGTCAAACACGTAAATTTAATTTGATTTTACAGAGGCGTTTTCTAGTGTTATTTATACAGCTGAAAGAGATCGTAGAATCCATCCCCCCTAGCATGACCACTGAAACACGATATGATAAAACGATATTGTTAATTGTTAATATAATAATGTCGATAAATTGTAAAGCAAGCTATTATATGCAACATATTTTAAGATT
This sequence comes from Schoenobius gigantellus, assembly GCA_963935595.1. Lineage (NCBI taxonomy): Eukaryota > Metazoa > Arthropoda > Insecta > Lepidoptera > Crambidae > Schoenobius > Schoenobius gigantellus. Next base: position 17,808,978 of record OZ012554.1, on the reverse strand, counting down.
TAATATCGTTTTATCATATCATGTTTCGGTGTTCATGCTACGGGGGAAGTGTTTGATATAAATTTCAGTTTGATATCTTAATACGCGTTATCGATGAAAAAGTATTGACCGACAGACGCAGTGATCCTACAATGGTTTCGATTTTTACTTTGAACTACGCAACCCTAAAAAGCGGTCTTTACGCGAGAGCGTGAAGGAAGGGAAGACACATTCATGTGTTTTCTCCGCACACTACAATTGTTAGTTGTAAAAAATTTATCGTGTTCTACTGCCAGCTTCGTGGGAGTTGTTACCCAACCTAATTAGTGTTGAGAAATAGGATTCCATTGCTGGGCGCGAATACATTCCTAATCTCTCATCACAAGAAGAAATTGCCTTCAACACCATGCTGACTAGACGAGTTGGTCAGCGGAGCTTCGTGTATTCTAAATCTGTGACCACTAGAATTATGCTTATTTTGTCATAACTATATTTATTCTATGTGACTGTTTTAAGTCCTAATATTATTGTAGTAGATTGAATGGATCCACGTGAGTAAGCCTTTTCGTACCTACAAACCAAATACATAAAACTACTAAGATACAATTAAAAAGGTCTTTGCTACTTACTGAATGGGTAGTCTCAAAAAAATTTAACAACCAAAGAACTTAACTTAGAATGTATTTTTACTTAGGTCAGGTCTAGCAGGCTGAATGATTTGATTGAGCCGAATTTTGTACCCACGTTTATTTCTAGTGGCAATGCAATAGTGAGAGCGTCGGTGGCTCTGTGAACTCGGCACCGGCCTTCTAATCGGGAGGTCCAAGGTTCGAACCCGCTAATTAATAATGTGTTTTTCGTTTTTTTAGAATTTCATACATACATTTGCCGACACTCTTACGGTGAAGGAAAACATCGTGAGGCAACCTGCATACATCTGCGAAGAAATTCAAAGGTGAATGTGAAGTCGACCAATCCTCACTGGGCCTGCGTGGTTGACTAAGGTCTACGCACCCTAACTTAGGGCTTAGGGTGCCCAACAAACATTAGGCGCTAAGATCAGAGTTAAAAGAGAGGATGCTGATTGCAACTTATAGTCAGAATAGAGCGACAAAATTAGAGTTATAGCATGCTATAACCCTACTTTACCTCCGGATTTTATAAGCTAAGACTATAAATATAATGGCGATATATAAATGTTAAAAATGCGATTAAGAGGTATATAAGAGTTATATATATATATTATAATATAATATTATATATAATAGCGCTATAAAAATTGCCCCTATAAGCGGCAAATGGACGCCAGTTAGCGTTTTAAGAGAAAGTACCGATCTACAAAGATACACTTGTGGAGATTATTGGAATGTATTTGGCTCCTGTGATGACATATTATGTTCATTAACCTCTAAAGTTGGAGACCATATTGTGTAATAATGTTTTATATAGTGTGAATAATGTGCAGTGAGATACAAAGTACCTTGGCGTGTTTATTATTGCGAAGATAAGTTTATGTACTGTGAATATGTATACATTATTTAAATAAATTACTTAAGGGCCTTCAAAATATTATCTATTTATTAAACAGGAAACGTAGAATAGGTTATGTGAATAAAAACAAAAATATTTTTATTCTTGTTTTGTATAATTTGAAATATATTGAATCGGTATTTTCTAAAAATATACATTTATAAATAAACCTGCACTTAAAACAATATGTTGATGTGTTGTCAAATAAAGGTTATTTATTTTTAATAACAATGACACTATAGGCTATGCCGCTATATGAGCATATTGTAACACTTTTAGATATAGTGCAGTCATAATTAGAGGTTTTCAATAGCTAACACATCTATTAAAATGGTATACATGTTTTTTTTATAAGAATGTGTCTTTTATCGCCTCCTATTTTTTGATCTCCAAGAGTTATTTAGAGATTTAATAAGTATCACAATATACCTAAGGCCGGCAGAATTTACTACTGTAGAGCTTTTGGTGATTTATGAGGAATTGTTATCGTCAGTATAGAACTTTAAGAGTTATTAGTGTCCGTTTATTTACGTACTAGATGTCAAAGATATAAAATCGTCTAATGCTATAAAATAAGAGACTTTACCTTCATAATGGCGATAATACTCGCTACACTAACTCTTAAAATTCTAATATCAAACTCTTAGCGTTGTTATAGATATCTACAATAGTTTAAAAGAATACGATAGATTGTAATGTCTATTAAATTACCATGAGGTCTAACCGCACCAACTATAGCGTTCTTGTTCTACTTTCGGTTACAAAATAAGAGTAATCTGACGCTCAAATATTTGTTGGGTAGGCTCGTACCCCTCGCATATGAGTTGTGGTGATGACTTCATGCTGATAGCGCGGGCTTTTGCTAGCAACGGATAATGATTCCATATTTGTAAACGTTTGTGGGTTCTTTCATCCTATTTACTTAAACCAATCAACGCCTTATACCCTTAACTTTTCACCTTTGAGATATTGGTGATGAATTCTATAAAACATCACAATGTCTGGAATTCTTGCCCGGTCGGTGACAGGCTCAACCTTTATTACACGGGACGCTTAATAACTGACGAAGTGTGGGTGTGCTTACCTCTGTCGTAATATTTCGGGGAGAATATTGTGTAATTATACCCGTATTTCACTTTTATGGCAAATAAATGCGAAAGGTTGTATGGGTTGTAAAGACTTTGTGGAAAAAATATTAAGAAGTCTTCTGAAGTCTTCTGAATACAACATATTATTTCGATACCACCGAAGTATTGTATGTTAAAAAATTACACTATTACAGGAGAGCGCTTCATAGTTGTAAATGTTAATAAAAACTTTAATTTTAGATTGCATTCAGATGAATTTTTATAGTTGAGTTATCAATATCTATGTTTACCGACAAACTGGTAACTTTGCGGTGATGTTGAGACTTTGTAGTCGGTCATTTATGTATATGACGATCGCATGGCGTGTTTCTCAATTGAGTCCAACGCTTAAAGCTGATACTTGGCAGAATCATGGCATCCTAAAAGTGCGAATATTGATGATAAAGAAAATTAGAGAAAACATTATATCGTCCTGGGGGCGAGGTATACCGATTTTTATCAATTATTTTTGTGTATATTTGATACTAGCTGTGCCCGCGATTTCGATCACGTGGATGTCCGAACATAACAATATCGTGATGTTATAAAGCCTTCCTCGATTCATGGACTATCCAACACAAAAATAATTTTTCAATTCGAACCAGTAGTTCTTGAGATTAGCGCGTTAAAACAAACAAAAAAACTCTTCAGCTTTATAATATTAGTAAGTATAGATAGGTCTGAGAATGGTTGTAGGCTATTTTTGTACCCCTAGTTGATAAGGGTGGACCTCTCCATATTTTTTTTGGAAAATTATTATGGTGAAATGTTGTTCGCGGGTAGAGCTAGTATTGAATAAAATTATCCAGTAATAAGTAAGTAAGTATATGTGTTTCAATAAAAAAGAAAAATGTCCTTTAGAAAATGTCAGTCGAAATAACATCACGGTAGATATTTAATTTTAAAAATAACTTTCATATTCATTTTCCCTCGATGTAAGGAAAATGGCACGCATGTTTTTACCAAAAAAAAAACAAATTTGTTTTTAAAGTGCTGGTCTTGCGGAATGTACGCAGCTTTTGTGAAACAATTTCATTAAGTTAGTTATTCGCCGGTAGGTACCTCTTAAAACATAAATAGAGGCATCCTAAGATAAGATTACTTTTCTCCCTTTACGATTTTTTAGGTTGTTAATTGAATTTATGTTTTTTTTATCCAATGCGTTAAAATGTTCCTATGACTATATGAGCTGTGACGACGATGATGATCCTTAAGCCCGGCTGTCAACAGCTGTTTAACGATATAACGCTCTATCTCACACCGCGCTAAATTGGCCTTGTGTTTTTCGAAAATGTACTAAATCGGTGAAGTTTTCTTAACAGTGGCTGCAACACTTGAATGTACCCATATTCTTTTTGGTATGAACATTCAATTCAAAAATCTTTATTCAATATAGACCATTACAGGCACCTATTTACGTCAAACAAAACATAAATATCTAATCAAACAAGAATCTAATTAACTAATTATTTAATCCTTGTATGTACATACACCCCAACCATTATTAAGATGTATGCAAATACAAGAAAAATGAAAAAAAGTTGACTCAACACTTGTTCGGAAATTGGGAGAGCCTTCTCGAGAAGAATAGGCAAGAAACTCGGAAGGTGTTGTATTTTTTTGTGTCCTTTTTTAGATTGCTAACATTACAAATATTATATTTCACAAACATTATTTTTTTTCCAAAAAATAATTTAGAAATGCCTGTCGGAGTGAGCGGAACAGTTACTCAAGTGAATAACATTTATCCAATAATTATCACAAAGTGTTAATACACATTGATCGTCAATTATCACATTGTTTTTTTTATACCACTAAGGTGGCAAACAAGCAAACATTATTTGTCAATTCCAAGCAGTTTTTCTGCCTGCCTGTCAGCATTGGTCAGTATACGAGTATAATGAGACACTTTATAATATGCTTTTTTCATAAGTACGCCCTCTATTGTAGCATTAAATTTATTCAAGCTAAATGCTTTAATGTTATTTGGGATTTTATTTTTTTAGAAACATACACAAAGGCCTTTAAAAGAATTGTTAATTTTTTGAGCCTAGTATTTATTGACTCTAACATATTCTTTTGCCTAGTATTCACTGAATGAATATCACTGTTTTTACAAAATAAATATTTTTATGGACATATATTACATTCTCGTTAATATATATATTGACGCAACTGTCATTATATCGATTTCTTTAAATTTTAGTCTCAAAGAGTCTCTTATTTTAAGATTATAAAGAGCACGAATAGCCCTTTTCTGCAGCATAAAAACAGTCTGAATGTCGGCAGCATTTCCCCACAGCAAAAAGCCATACGACATCACACTATGAAAATAGGCAAAGTATACAAGTCTTGCTGTATCAACATCAGTCAGCTGACGTATTTTCCATACCTACAGCGTAGGCTGCAGAACTAAGTCTCTTCGACAATTTATCAATATGTTGGTCCCACTGAAGCTTAGAATGCTTTACATCTGCAGGTACGAAAACCGCCGCAATTTTAAGCGACATAAAGGCGGCTTCGTAACTAACATTAACGGTGTTACTACAATACGTTGCCTTAATGTTAGTTATGGTAAACATGATGCCATCGCTATCTACCCTCATTATCACAAATGCAGCATGATGGTTAAGCCAGTACTAACATTAGTCAACTGTTAAGCAATGTTTTGTGGTACGACTCGTAAAATCTGGTGTGTTGCCGTATTCAAATCTGCTAGCTTTGGCAACCCATAGCTGCACCTGTAATGTTCTAAGCCCAAGATAAATGAAGCCAATACATTCTGGATACCATTAACTTTTTTACACAATCGACAATTTATGACGGCAAACTGGACGATGTATAATATTCTCATTATCTATCCAATGCTCGTTTAATAAGGGCATTAAGATGCGAACATTATTTGAAGGCAGTGGATCATAAATTGAAGAGATTATGTAAGAATTCACTATTCACGAACTTGTCACATATGTAACGTAGATAACTTTGTTTACATTGAGTTTCGTCAAGTCACACGGTGTGTGAGTAATCAAACTGATTCAAAATTTGTTTGGGACTTGCTTGTAATAATAGAATATATATTTTATATTAATATTCATTTGCAAAAACCTTAAAAAATAATTACATACAGATACATACATAAAACAAAAATAATAAGAAGAAATCTTATCATTAGTTGAAATAATTGAGTACTACTGTCTTTCATGCTTGGTTAGTCCTGTATTACGGAAGTCAGCGGTTCGGTAAGAAGTTTACTTATAAATAAGATTAACCATTAATAATTTCAGTTATTATTTGGTACATTATTAAGTACCTATAGGTGTTTGTATTTTAAGGATGAAATAAAATAAGGCCTCGGTGTAAAAGCAACCTTGATTGTCTGACACATCTTTAAAAATTGTCAGGATTACGTGATTTATCGGATCAGTCCTTTCAATTGAAGCACAAATTGAAACGTGGATTTCAGTAATAGGTGTTTAATTGAATGCGTAGCGCCAGAGCTTAGGTTTCAGGATGATACGTGAAAGCTATGTTCAGAAGTGGATGATGTGTAGCTTTTAATGTGGCGCGATGTAATCTTTCGTGTTTTAATGAAATAATGTTTTTCTGGGGCTACTGGTAGTAAAAATGATAGTAATTCAAGCATAAATCTTTTAGAAAATCATAATTTTGTGTCTGCTTATACACATCATCGTTGCAACACTGTAACGATCCAACCTAACGTCAAACGGAACCCTAAATAGAAAACCCCTTTACACAGTTCTATTCGTAGTTTTACTAACAATTTACGCCTTTAAAAGAAACGCACAAAATTGCTTTGATTTGTATGAAGTTTGGCCAATGATCGACTAGTGATTTTATTAGGATCTACGTTGCAACCGCTTATGTAACCCAAGATCTTTTCCAAGTGGATAGATATAGAACTCCTATTGCCGAAACTATTCCTATACCTTATTTATTCTATCCAACATGATCAAACGCTTATTAAACTCGCTACCATAGTAACGAAATAACAATCTGTTCTTTTGAGTGAATTTTACGATCTCAGTAATGAGAAAACAAATGTTTTGATTTTTAAGTATGTTACCGCCGCTGTCTTTACTTTCTGAAGCTAACATTGGGATTTTGATACCTTCAGGAAGGTAGTCCCTTAACCCTCGGGCCCCATAAGGTTCCAAATGAACCTTACTTCGCCCTACCAACATACTTTATAAACTACTAAAATTCTCTACGCTTGAGAATTACAACCTTTCAGAACTTTAGTTTTGTAGAGAAGAAAGGAGCGAAAGAAACTCTACCAGTTCATATTCTCAATACATTTGAGATTAATCTCTAAGACATTTAATGTCTTAGCAAAATTAGCTTTACGTTGAAATAATGATGATGAAACTTACATGAGATCTTTATCACAATTTCCATTTTGCACAACACAAAGTTATCACTTCAAATAGCACATATCACTTTAGTTTTAGCAAAGAGTTCAAGATTTCGGCACCGATCCATAGTGTGAATAAGTCGTCGATTCGTAGATAAAGAAGATGTGTCGGAGATGTCGTCGAAGGGAACAACTCCAGTGCCTAACCTTCTGACACTGAAGCAAATATTTTTTAGTAATAGTCGACTAACGTGCCTAACCTTCTGACACGTTGCCGTTGTAGATAATGTTCCCAATATAGTATTATCCCTCCACATCTCTTCAGTTTTTCATATGTAAGCACAACCACTTCACAGTGCCAAAATAATTCACTCACGAGTCAAATAGTGCATCAAACACAAAGCTCTTATTAGAGCGGACTTCATAGTCGAGCCCAATGGAAAATATGATCCAAAATCCACTCAATATTCTCAGATATTGGAATAAGCCACTAGAATCTCTTCGAGAAACTAGGAATAAATATAATCGTTGCAGGTTTCCTTCGGAGTGACCCGAATAATCGATGCAGGTTTCTTATAGAGGGACCTGAATATAGCGTTGCAGGCTTCCTTTCGGAGTGACCTGAATAATCGGTGCAGGTTTCTTATAGAAGGACCTGAATAACGGTGCAGACCTCTTACAGAGGAATCTGAATAGCGGTGCAGGTTTCTTATAGAGGGACCTGAATATAGCGTAGCAGGCTTCCTTTCGGAGTGACCTGAATAATCGGTGCAGGTTTCATATAGAGGGACCTGAATAAATAGCGTAGCAGGCTTACTTCGGAGTAACCTGATTAGATTCAGTAAAATTAATAGTTAATTTCATTGATGAAGATGATGAAGATAATGATTTTAGTTTAAGGGTCCCTACCTGATGTATCGTGTCTAACCGAATCTATAAGCTTCTATTTGTGTAGTTCAATAAGAACAAACTAACCCCATTTTAGTTATTTAAACGTGTGGTGTGTTGCGTTGTCTTACGAAGTGCAATGTAAGACACCTAACATTAAAAGAATAAGAAAGCGAGGTGAGAAGGGCCTCTGTGTGCCTATTTCCCTATACTCGTGTATGCGCGAGCACGGGCAGGTGGATTGGGATCGCCGTGTGCTCACGAACCCTATATACGTGGTGTAAATATACATATATAAATAGAGGACCAGCTTCTTTAGTCCATGCGTAGCTAAACGGGTGCAATTAAGGCATGGGTCCACTTCGACAGTCCCCCCGCCGCTAAACACTTCCCAAAGAAACCAGGGAACTTGAGTCACTATGTCGGTAAAGAGTGACTGCGCTGATATGTTCCAAACAACGCCCTCCCCGAAGGGAGTTAAAACCACAGTCTGTCGTAATCTCCGTTAGGTGACCCGACCGTGGTCCATCGAACCATGTCGATGTTTCAGGTCTTCACAATTCGATATTCGAACTCGAAACACTAATATCTTAAAATTCACAAATCTTTGCAAACACAAATTAATTCAAATTAAATATGAAAAATCAAAGAGCGCGACGAAGACCAACCGGCTTGCACGAAGTTCCGTAATGTCCCCCCCTCAATAAATGCCTGTGACATTCCTGTCAAAATCAAATCCTTCCCAGTTTAAAATATATTTTTAATTGTCATATTTCTACAACAATACTTCTTTGATCAAATAATTGACCGGACGAAAACATGGAGATAAAATCAATGGAGACGCTTCGACCATTGAGCTAGATTTGGTTTCGTTACAATCGACCCCCAAAGTTTTTGAAATTTACTGGAGAAAACTTTTAAACCCCTGACTAGTCAATTATTTGACTCATCTCAACTTCCAACTCAACAACGAAGAAACGTAATAAGTTTAGTAAATCAGTATCTCAAAATGTATTTTATGTGGTGTGTTTTTAAACCTGAACTGATTACTCTTCATCCAAGAATTAATAATAAATCCAAACTCCTTTTGAACTAATCTAGTAAGGCTCCACCCTCTAGCTTGGCATGCTCCGAGAAGAAACTTCCGGTCGTTAGTGGGAAACCCGCCCTAATGACGTCCAATGTATCTACCTTGACTACCCAGGCCTTGGTTTAGCAGCGGCAGCACAAAGCATTTTCATTGGCCCCACATCGAAACACTCCAAACGTCCAAAGGCAAACATTACTATCCCACTTCAAAAGAGTATAAGCTGTTACATCCCTTCCGAGACAAATTATAACCAGCCAGGAAAATGTAGAGTGTCATTTCAGTAGTGATCCTAGCTTCTTGTGGAGTAAGGAAATGTCTTCAATTTTAGCTAAACTAAGCAGTTAGTGCCAAACAAAATTAAACCTAACACCAAGACACATATGAAGACAACCCTTTGTTCAGAGTAGTGCTTTGAGATACCAACCCATTAAACTACTATCTATTAAAACCAGTCGAACAAATCTTTGGACCTCCCAAGTTCTTTCTTCATAAATAAAATAATATTATATAATACATATAACATTCTTCATGCATCTGTTTTCCCTCTCTATCATAACAAAGCTCCAAAGATTCCCCAACTAGCTATATAGATAGTTTATCGCAATGAAACCCAACTCCTAATTCATTTACAATTAATTTTTGTAAAACCTTCCCCTTTTCCAAATTAATTCACCCTATAGTTAACTTTAGTATTACATGAATTTGTACAAGCAGCGACCAGTCCTCACAGTTGATGATTACATTTCGAGAATATCGACATTTTGGTAATTTTCATATGCTCCGAAAATTCAATTATATGTATATACACCACGTTCGTGTCAGTGTCCAGTGCTCATGTCATTTAACCTAATCGTTCTTATGAGACTTTATCCAAATGTATATTTTGAGTTTGAACATTGAACTTTATTCATTTATTGTACAAAGTTTCCTTCCTACGGATCCCTAAACAAACTATCTGTTATGTCTATTTTAATTCTAATAGACCTAACGACCCCCCGCCTCTATGATTGCTTACTGTTATCTTCTCAACCAATCCTAACCAAAATATATTATTCAATACATTTTTGACCTAACGACCCCCCGCCTTTATGATTGTTTACTGTTATTTTCTCAAATCTTAAACAAAATATCTTAATTGACCTAACGATCCCCCGCCTTTATGATTGTTTGCTGTTATTTTCTCAAATCTTAAACAAAATATCTTAATTGACCTAACGACCCCCCGACTTTATGATTGTTTGCTGTTATTTTCTCAAATCTTAAACAAAATATCTTAATTGACCTAACGACCCCCCACCTTTATGGCCTATAAAAACGAACGCTGTCACCATCCTGAAAAGGAAACGTAAACGTATTCTAAGCATAATTTCAAGTTAATCCTAATTTCAACTGTTACGACCCCCAAGACTCAATTAAATCCGATTTAAGCCTTCAGACTCAGTTTCATAATTATACATAATATTTTTCCCCATAACATTAGTTAGCATCTGCTTTGAAAAAGGTAATTATACGTTAACAACCTCTTATTGTATACACCTCAGTCCGTGATGAATAGCTTATTTTTCTGTGAGCCACCCCCCTCCCAGACTCCTTACTCTCCTAAGCCACTGATAACAAACGTCATAGATGTATGTCAAGAAGGGGTTTTGCAAATTTAAATAATTCTAAACGTTAAGCGGAATGTGTTCAAAAATCCATTTTTCTGTGAGCCACCCCCCTCCCAGACTCCTTACTCTCTTAAATCTTTGAACACCGCGATTAAATTCTTCGAAAACAAATTATAAAGATTCAAATAAATTGCAGATGCAACTAAGTCTATAACTGCTACTAGTTTAGTTCAATAATACTTTCTAGAACCTAATGGACCTTATAACACAGAAAAGAACATCAATTTGCACCATTAACAATAAACCAATAGTACTATTTGATTGACATATTTGATATTTGTTTCAATTTAGTTTTATTCTTCAGGCTGCAATCAATAACCTAAATTTCTGTGAGCCGCCCCCCTCCCAGGCTCCTTACTCTCTTAGGTCATTAAGACAGCGCTTCCGAATAATTAAAATAATAAATTTGATACTAGATGCAAACTTAGCTCATAACTATCCTATTCCACTAACATGTACCTTCAAGATTAAAGTTTCGTACCTATACTATTTTAATATTATAGAAATCTTTGTTGCGTGTAGTATAAATTGATAATAAACTATACTATGTTGAGTCGGTCCTTAAAATTCCCTCCTAGTACAGCATTAGGCTTTTATTTCAACTAAATTAAATTTAATAAAATGAATTAAGTGGTTATTCATTAGTTGCTTTAACAGATATGAAATCTGTGGTGTTATGTGTCTTTCAACCAACCTGAATAAACCATAATAAGCCGTCGGAGACTCTGAACAATAGGCATCACAAGCATGAACAAATATCACCGCACCTCCTTATTACCGATATCCGGACAAGTAGCCGGTTGTGAGGCGACTAAAGTCAGAAGGAGTTATCCGTAGAGTACAAAGGCCCCCTCAGAGACTGCAAAGACCTACAGGTCTCGTCCCAGATATGGTAAAAAATCAACGGAATATAAGTGATAGCTATCCAACTGCTCCTTCTTCCCTATCCAGAATAACCTCTAGCCCATTATAACTTCCCCAAGTTGGTGCTTGTATAGTGTGCGAATTTGGCATTAGGGCAACCTGTGCCCTGCGTGTAGAGTATGGATTTTTGTAAATATTATAGTCCTAGACAAGATTTTATTTCAACTCGCCTAAGAACCTTATTTAACCTAACACCAAACAGTACAGAAATCCATTGTAGTATAGTGTCACCTGGTCAAGCAATCAATAAATAAGACCCAACACAAGTTTTTACGTTAATATTAAAGCCATCATTCCATCCCACCTTAGTAAATTTCGAAACATCTTTCACAATGCAAAACCTAAACGCTTACTAGCCAAGTCAACTTAGCAATAGGACTTGTGAACGATCGCAATATTATATTAATATAAGTGATGCAAATATCAAAGAAAATAGCAACCAAAACACAAAGGGTTAAATTCTATCACCCGTTCGGGAGCTGCGTGTAAGAGATGCTCCTCGTATACTCGAATTCCAAAAATTGTTATTGTCTCCATTTTCTCAACGTTACAGTATTATTACTTTTTTAAATACACAGAAATTCCTGTCGGAACAATCGAAAGAATTACTCGAAACCTAAAGAATAGCAAAAGATAAAGATATACCTACATCAAATTGTAACTCTTCTAATAAACCCATATTAGATTTATACTATAATCAATATAATTCCTACCCGTAAGTCTATCCAGTATTGAAATCTTATATTTGCCCAAACAAAGCTCCTTAATAAAAATTAATACTGTTTTTTTTGTAAAACCGTACGTATAAACTCCTCGTAAGGATTATCTTATTAGCACCTAGTACCGGATAACGCTCACATACTCTCCTGCCTAATGTGTTGACCGTACAAATATTATTGTTTTAAAACCTAGGTTTTCATTTCCGTATACATATCTTACACTAGCATGTCCGCAGCCCCGCTTACGCGAAACAGCATGATCACTGTGTGATGTTATATTGCCCGATTCATCGAGGAATGTGCGGGCATGGTCTATCCAGCACTAAGGGAACTCCTCAAATCCAACTAGCAGTTCCGATGACTAAGCGCGTTCACCCTAACCAGCAGACTCAACAGCTTTAAAATTTTAGTGAGTTTAGTTTGACCCTCGAAAATATCGGCGACACAACCGTCATAATACCAATCTGTCTATAAAACTATTTTAAAAGTCTTTAGTTTTTCAAATCTATATTTATATAAGGGCTGTGTATAATATTGATAATTTTTTTGCTTTGCCTAAAAATAAAACGCGTAATCTTTTATGCGCTGACAGTTCGACTGGCAGAAATTCCCCCTAAACTTACAACCCTTGCTACAATTTCAATATATTCCCCACTTTGTATAATATTTATCATTTTTTAGCGTTTCCTAATAATAAAACGCACAACCTCTAACACACTGACAGGTTGACTGGCAGAAATTTCTACTGAACATAAGTCCATAAATTCTCCAATTCATTACGCAATAGAGAGATTTTGCTGTTGTATATCTCTTTATTGCACATTTTATACATAGAAAAAGATTCTAAAGGCGTGGTAAAGACGAACTTATGTCCGTACTGGATTACTTCCTTTTTTTTCCTTCCTTCATATTTCTTTTTCATTTTTCTTTTCAATTTTTTTCCAAATTTTTTCAAATTTTTCATAAACTACACAAGAAGATACGTAAATTTTTGCAGAGGTAAGTACGGATTCGTTAAGAGTATGATAATTCTATGGCTTGTTATATTAATCTTATTCTTTTAATTTCTATCTCGATAATCGCTTAGGATTGGCAATGATAAGCAATATTACTATCCTATCAAATATCATTGCATAATAAATAATATACGCAATTTTATTCCACCAACCTATTACTACCAACAATACGAGTACAGACATTCATATTATACCTATTTCCGTGGAGCTTGGTGGCGCATTGATGCGTGCGCTCAGCGAAAGATAACTAAAGTTAAGCAACGTTCGCTATGGTCAGCCCTATGATGGGTGACCAAAATAAGCAACAACTCAAATTTTAATTTACGACTACACACATTTTCAAAACGCCCAGAATAATGTAATTACTGATTACGTTCCAAGTAGATTTGCCTTACTCTCTGTCAAGTTATAAATGTAAAAGCAAATCTGTCTAACTTTCAGTTTGTTTACTACGCTTACTCATCTACGCTTCCTACATTACCTAATACTAAAACAATGTAGTGCATGTTTTGAGTTCAAGTTAAGGAATTTTGAGCACCTCTAGATAGTCGGCAAGGGTTGCCCTAGGAAAGTGCCCGCCAAACCCAACTTGTGTGTAGGATACACTGGAGGTACTCCCTCGCAGCACTGCCGTAAGTGTTAAGCGTATCGGACTTAGGTGATATATTAACACCCAAAGCCAAACACAACTTTATGTTGATTCCATTGGGAATCGCGTATAGTATTATTGTATGTACAAATGATTTGAGTTCCGTTTGTTACGTGTACTGTAAGAGTACTGTAAATGTAATGCATGGCAAAACAAGTTACTAATGTAATGAATGTATAGAGTTCAAGTTTGAGAATATTGAACACCTCTAGATAGTCGGCAAGAGTTGCCCTAGGAAAGTGTTCGCCAAACTCACTTGTATGTAGGATACACTGGAGGTATTCCCTCACAGCACTGCCGTAAGTGTTAAGCTGGCTCGACTAGGGTGATATATTAGCACCCAAAGCCTAACGCAACTTTATGTTGATTCCATTGGGAATCGCGTATAGTATTATTGTATGTACAAATGATTTGAGTTCTGGTTGTAACGTGTACTGTAAGGGTACTGTAAGTGTAATGAATGGCATGTTTCATGTTTCAACTACGCTTTGGCATTACGCATACTTTGGGTTCTAAACCTACCTTAAAATTAATCGAAAGACAGAATATGCTTTTTATTCAAACTGAGAGAGTATTCATTAATTCGATTAACACGCGTCATTCCGATTTTTCATGAATAGAGAATTTCTAAAGCAAAAAATAAATATTTCAAGCTATTTTTTATTAAATGAAATCTCGCAAAAATCGATTAATTTATTCGAATGAACTTATGAGAAAATATTATACCATTATTCTATTTAGTCTGTACTCCTGTCAACAATAATTCAATTTATTTTGATTGTCAACAAAATCAAACAATTATAATTGCTACAAATTGTTAATTTTAATAGTGAGAGATAACATTTGTATATTATCCTACCTATATAAGAATTTAAATTGTATTTTCATTTTTTTGGTTTCAGATATTTATTTAGCCTGAAGAAATTGAACATAAGAAATTTGAAATCATAATTTCAGATCGGGTTGTTATATTTTCATTTTGTGCTATTGTGAGCTAACTCGCAACTATGAAATGACCTATTTATTGGCTTTTAACATGTTTATTACACAAGACAACCCGAATCAAGTTTTTTCATGTAATTTATAAAATGAATTTATGCTCGTGTGAGACATTTTTTCTTTCCCCTATCCTAACTATCTATCCACTTTGTCCATTTCACTGACAACAAATTGTGACTATTAAGTCACGAAATTACAAATCAAAGCAATATTTTGTGCAAATATTATTTTACTACGAATTTATAATATCAACCTGATCACCATGACAACTCATGTTATTCTTATAACATGAAACAATAAGGTTCCCATCTGTGATAAATTTTATTCATAAGCCAGCCAGATTATTCTCATCCTGGTCACGGCACCAAATTGTAACGATCCAACCTAACGTCAAACGGAACCCTAAATAGAAAACCCCTTTACACAGTTCTATTCGTAGTTTTACTAACAATTTACGCCTTTAAAAGAAACGCACAAAATTGCTTTGATTTGTATGAAGTTTGGCCAATGATCGACTAGTGATTTTATTAGGATCTACGTTGCAACCGCTTATGTAACCCAAGATCTTTTCCAAGTGGATAGATATAGAACTCCTATTGCCGAAACTATTCCTATACCTAAATAATAATGTTTACCCTTCCCTACCATAATCGTTTGTCACAACATGAAAATAATATTAGATACAAACTTAATTTGACATTAGATTTAATGACAAATTATTCGAAAAAATTCCATATTATTGACTTCAACAAACTGACATGTATTAAAGCTTATTTGACAGAAGATAGATTATATCTATCAACATTCTATAAAAAACAATTAGCTATTTCGCTAAGATTTTATTTACAAACTTTAGCCAAAAACATGGCTATAAATTCTTTCTCTGACAATGCTTTTATTGAGCAGCCCACTCAAAGTACTGAAATTGCTCCTATTGAGCAATACTGTGGTAGTGAAACGACTGTCAGTAATGTTACTGATGATATTTTTAATAAATCTTTAAATTAAGTAATGAGACAAAAGAGACATCCTCTTGCTTATCATTAGGTAGAAAAGATACTGAAAACTTTGTAAATGTATTGCAAAACCCATTTGAAAACAAAAATAAAGTAAATCTTATCAACCTGGTGCACCAGAACATTCAAGGAATGTTAGGCAAGGATCTGGAAGTGGAATTATTCTTGAACTGTAGTAATGTAGACATCTTTTGTGTAACTGAACACTGGCTTAAAAGTTATCAGTTCATGTTTAATTTCAGCAATCATCTGGTTGGTAGTTCGTTCAGTCGAGAAAAATCAATTCGTGGTGGTTCTTTAATAATATTAGATAAAAAGCTGAAATTTAAGGATCGTAAGGATATTGTGAGTCTTTCGATTGAGCGAACAATAGAAATAGCCTGCGTGGAGCTGGACCAGATTATTGTATTAAGTATATACAGGCCTCCTTCAGGATTATATGACCTTTTTGAAGATACTATGGATGAAGTATTGAAAAAAGTGTATAGTTCCACAAAACAAACCATTGTTTGTGGTGATTTTAATATTAATTTATTAGAAAATTCTAGTTTATCTATTAGGATTAAAAATCTGTTTTGGTCATATAACCTTGGAAATTTATTTTTGGAGCCAACAAGAACAACTCAATCGTCTGCCACATGCATTGACAATATTTATACAAATATTGTTCCTTTAGCAAGAAGAGTTTTTAATAATTTAGAATCTGACCATTCTGGACAAATTGTTACCATTCCACTTAAATGTAAAAGCATGGAAAAAAAGAATATCACTGTTGTACCAAAGACTGCTGGTCGCTTAGAACGGCTGAAAAATAATATTGGTATTAAATTAAATTATATAGGTTATGAAGAAAATCCAAATAAATTATATGAAAACTTTTTTCATACATTTTGTTCTGAATTTAAAAATATTTTTATTCCAAAGACTATATCGGTTGATGGCACTTTAGCTTTTAGTGAATGGGCTACACCAGGTATTCACAAAAGCAGAATAAAACTTTTTGAACTTTACAATGAACGCTCATTCAATACTAGTGATGAATTTAAACTTTATGTAAAAACTTATTCCAAAGTGTTCAAAAAAGTTTGCAAGCTTGCTAAATCTAATTATTTAAGTTCAAAAATAAAAAACAGTAGTAATAAAATTAAAATGACATGGAATATTATAAATAATGAAACTGGAAAAGCTAAAACTACTAATAATCAATATTGTTTGAATGTTGATGGTAAGAAGGTAACAGTTGACACAGAAGTAGCTGCAGAATTTGAAAAATTCTTTACTGATATTCCAGTCTCAATCACAAAGTCTTTGGATTCATCCCCCGCTATTGCTGAATCTATAGTGAAGGATCATGTTAAAGTTTGTAATGATAAATTCAAATTTGTACACATTAGTGGAATTGATATAACAAAGTCATTTAAAACTTTAAATAAAAAGAAAACTGCGGATCTGTGGGGCAATTCCGTTGATGTTACTAAATCCGTAATTGAAACAATAGCTCCAATACTTGCTAACATTTTTAATGATTGCATTGACTGTGGTGTATTTCCTGATCTTATGAAGCTAAGTAAAATTATTCCTTTACATAAATCTGGTAGCACATCAGACCCCAGTAATTTTAGACCTATCTCTGTGCTACCTACTTTTAGCAAAATTTTTGAAAAAATAATGTTGGAGCAAATGCAAAGTTATTTTAATAGGAATAATCTTCTACACTGTAAACAATTTGGTTTTAGGAGGGGTCGCTCAACAACCGATGCTGGTGTTGAGTTAATACAACATATATTCGAAGCCTGGGAAGACTCACACGATGCGTTAGGCATTTTTTGTGACTTGTCCAAGGCATTTGATTGCGTTTATCACGAAATCTTGATCAGAAAATTACACCACTATGGGTTTCGTGACACTGCACTTGATCTTCTAATCTCTTATCTAAGTGGGAGGATTCAAAAAGTAGACATCAATGGAAAAAGGTCTCAAGGTTCTGCAGTTAAAATGGGAGTTCCGCAAGGTTCCATTCTTGGTCCTTTTCTATTTCTTATATATGTCAATGACCTCCCTGATTTTGTACAGGATAGACATGAGATGGTATTATTTGCAGATGATACTTCACTTTTATTTAAAATTAAAAGAGGTGTGCAAATTAATGACGATGTAAATAATTCTATCTCAAGAATTGTTCACTGGTTTAATGTGAACAACCTGTCACTTAATGAAGGGAAAACAAAATGTATAAAATTTGTTTTACCCAATGTCAAAGAGGTTCACACCACTGTAAAAATAAAGGATATAGGTGTTGACCCTGTGGACACCACAGTATTTCTTGGGATCACACTTGATTCTAAGCTGCAATGGGGCCCACATATCGATAAATTGTCAAAGAGACTTAGTTCTGCAGCTCACGCTGTATGGAAAATACGTCAACTGACTGATGTTGATACAGCAAGACTTGTATACTTTTCTTACTTTCATAGTGTGATGTCGTATGGTATTTTGTTGTGGGGAAATGCTGCCGACATTCAGATTGTTTTTGTACTGCAGAAAAGGGCTATTCGAGCAATCTATAACCTTAAAATGAGAGATTCTTTGCGAGAAAAGTTCAAAGAAATTGGTATTATGACAGTAGCGTCGCAATATATTTATGAGAATCTAATATATGTTCGTAAGAATATTCATGTGTTTTGTAAAAATAGTGATATTCATTCAGTTAATACTAGACAAAAGAATATGTTAGCTTTACCAAATACCAGGCTCCAAAAAATTAATAATTCTTTTAGAGGCCTGTGTATACGTTTCTACAATAAAATCCCAAGTTGTATACAAGAACTTAGCTTAAACAAATTTAAAGTTGCAATCAAAGATGTACTTATTAGAAAAGCATATTATAAAGTGTCTGATTACATGACGGACAAAAAAGCTTGGGTTTGAACTCTCAATTCTAATATTTAACAATGTATTGCGTTTTGTTTCAAAGAAACGTTCAGTGAGAGCAATTTATTTATAATCTAAGTTCACGCACTTCTCTCAGAGATAGCTTATATAATGTGAATTAACACATCTATTCTTGTAATGGAAGTTGAGCTCAAACTTTTGCTTTGAGGTCAGCTTCCAATTGACGACTCTGTAACAAACCAAAATTGTAAATGGCGATTTAAAAGAGGAGATAAAAAATTTAGACCTTTCGAGTTTCTTGCCTGTTCTTCTCGAGAAGGCTCTCCCAATTTCCGAACAGGTGTAGAATCAACTTTTTTTTTTTTTTTCATTCCTACTTGTATTTGCAGACATCTTGAGTATATTTAGGATGTATGCACATACAAGGTTAATATAATTTCTTTAAATTAGATTGTTTTGCTTTGTTTTGACGTCAATAAGTGCCTGTAAAGGCCTATGTTGAATAAAGATTTTTGAATTTGAATTTGAATTTGAATTTATTTATTCTATCCAACATGATCAAACGCTTATTAAACTCGCTACCATAGTAACGAAATAACAATCTGTTCTTTTGAGTGAATTTTACGATCTCAGTAATGAGAAAACAAATGTTTTGATTTTTAAGTATGTTACCGCCGCTGTCTTTACTTTCTGAAGCTAACATTGGGATTTTGATACCTTCAGGAAGGTAGTCCCTTAACCCTCGGGCCCCATAAGGTTCCAAATGAACCTTACTTCGCCCTACCAACATACTTTATAAACTACTAAAATTCTCTACGCTTGAGAATTACAACCTTTCAGAACTTTAGTTTTGTAGAGAAGAAAGGAGCGAAAGAAACTCTACCAGTTCATATTCTCAATACATTTGAGATTAATCTCTAAGACATTTAATGTCTTAGCAAAATTAGCTTTACGTTGAAATAATGATGATGAAACTTACATGAGATCTTTATCACAATTTCCATTTTGCACAACACAAAGTTATCACTTCAAATAGCACATATCACTTTAGTTTTAGCAAAGAGTTCAAGATTTCGGCACCGATCCATAGTGTGAATAAGTCGTCGATTCGTAGATAAAGAAGATGTGTCGGAGATGTCGTCGAAGGGAACAACTCCAGTGCCTAACCTTCTGACACTGAAGCAAATATTTTTTAGTAATAGTCGACTAACGTGCCTAACCTTCTGACACGTTGCCGTTGTAGATAATGTTCCCAATATAGTATTATCCCTCCACATCTCTTCAGTTTTTCATATGTAAGCACAACCACTTCACAGTGCCAAAATAATTCACTCACGAGTCAAATAGTGCATCAAACACAAAGCTCTTATTAGAGCGGACTTCATAGTCGAGCCCAATGGAAAATATGATCCAAAATCCACTCAATATTCTCAGATATTGGAATAAGCCACTAGAATCTCTTCGAGAAACTAGGAATAAATATAATCGTTGCAGGTTTCCTTCGGAGTGACCCGAATAATCGATGCAGGTTTCTTATAGAGGGACCTGAATATAGCGTTGCAGGCTTCCTTTCGGAGTGACCTGAATAATCGGTGCAGGTTTCTTATAGAAGGACCTGAATAACGGTGCAGACCTCTTACAGAGGAATCTGAATAGCGGTGCAGGTTTCTTATAGAGGGACCTGAATATAGCGTAGCAGGCTTCCTTTCGGAGTGACCTGAATAATCGGTGCAGGTTTCATATAGAGGGACCTGAATAAATAGCGTAGCAGGCTTCCTTCGGAGTAACCTGATTAGATTCAGTAAAATTAATAGTTAATTTCATTGATGAAGATGATGAAGATAATGATTTTAGTTTAAGGGTCCCTACCTGATGTATCGTGTCTAACCGAATCTATAAGCTTCTATTTGTGTAGTTCAATAAGAACAAACTAACCCCATTTTAGTTATTTAAACGTGTGGTGTGTTGCGTTGTCTTACGAAGTGCAATGTAAGACACCTAACATTAAAAGAATAAGAAAGCGAGGTGAGAAGGGCCTCTGTGTGCCTATTTCCCTATACTCGTGTATGCGCGAGCACGGGCAGGTGGATTGGGATCGCCGTGTGCTCACGAACCCTATATACGTGGTGTAAATATACATATATAAATAGAGGACCAGCTTCTTTAGTCCATGCGTAGCTAAACGGGTGCAATTAAGGCATGGGTCCACTTCGACAGTCCCCCCGCCGCTAAACACTTCCCAAAGAAACCAGGGAACTTGAGTCACTATGTCGGTAAAGAGTGACTGCGCTGATATGTTCCAAACAACGCCCTCCCCGAAGGGAGTTAAAACCACAGTCTGTCGTAATCTCCGTTAGGTGACCCGACCGTGGTCCATCGAACCATGTCGATGTTTCAGGTCTTCACAATTCGATATTCGAACTCGAAACACTAATATCTTAAAATTCACAAATCTTTGCAAACACAAATTAATTCAAATTAAATATGAAAAATCAAAGAGCGCGACGAAGACCAACCGGCTTGCACGAAGTTCCGTAATGTCCCCCCCTCAATAAATGCCTGTGACATTCCTGTCAAAATCAAATCCTTCCCAGTTTAAAATATATTTTTAATTGTCATATTTCTACAACAATACTTCTTTGATCAAATAATTGACCGGACGAAAACATGGAGATAAAATCAATGGAGACGCTTCGACCATTGAGCTAGATTTGGTTTCGTTACAACACGTTGCATAGTTTTAGATAAATCAAGTTTAGAGTGTTTGATTTTTTAAATGTTTATATCTTGTGCTGTTAATAGTGAATCAACTTTTTACAAAACACGATAACACCTAATACAAATAAAATAAACATCACAATATTAATACAAATTTACATACATCGAAATGGTCGCGCAATATGTGTATCCAGCGGAATGGAAAAAAAAGATTATTTACATTAATATACAGCAACGAAAGTTTATATAAAAAGTAAAGTAAACTTGCAAAATATAGCTCTAGTGATAGCTTCATAAGTAAAATTACATCCTATCTCAAGTCATATCATATTAACGGTGACATAGGACTCTCCGCAGGGAGAAGTACTGTGAAAATCAAGACGTTATAAGCTCTATAATGTCAGGAAGAAAGTTATTTATTTATTTTTCCTAGGAAAAAGAACTTTCTTTTCGTAGCAGCGGTAATTACAAGAAAATTCTGCACCAATAGCTGATACTGTTTCGCTTGGATGTTGTAAAATTGTGTAATTTATGTGTGACTCACGTTTCATCATCATCATCAACAGCTCATGTACATCCCCACCGAGGGGCTCGAGCCTACCCTAAACTAGGGCGATAAGGCCTTAGTCAACCACGCTAGCCAAGTGCGGGTTGGTCGACTTCACACACAGCCTGTAAAGAAATTCTTTCTTCACAGGTTTTGTTACAGCCTGTAAAGAAATTCTTTCCTCGAAAAAAAAACACCAACACTATTATTATTATAGCACCATTGCATCATGCGAGAAACTAAACTATAATGATTTAGTAAAACCCAAGATGATCTGTAGTGTTTTCATTAAAGTTCACTTTAATTAAATAAATATTTGTAGCCTATGCTAATCAGGTATAATGTAGCATTCTAATGGTGAAGGAAATTTTGAAATCGATCCAGTAGTTTTTGAGTTTATTCGTTTCATACATACATACATACATACAAAACTTTCCTCTTTATAATAATACTGTAGATGTGGCTCCTGTAAGACTTGCAAATCCACAACTCCTACAAGGACGCTAACGTATGTTGCCAACTTGTGATATAAGATGTCAGTCACAGTACAGAGTCTGTCTCTGGTATTGTGAATTATAGGTATCTTTAATATTTTAACATATTAAATGCATAGCTATTATTCAATACGTTTGATAGATTTTTCTGCCAAATAAATAAGTCTGTATTTGAATTTAATCGCAAACAATTCTTATAAAAATACTCGTATAGTTCAAGCCTCAATCAGTGTGGAATGATCACATTACTAAACAGTAATTATGAAACTTTCAAATTTCGAGATATTCTGTTTACTGTTTTAAAATTATTGCTTGTTTCCATGTGATGCGTTGCATATAATTTTATTCTCACGAGAGACAGCCCGTCAATATTGCCTCGTGCTTAGAGTTAGGTAGAGCTATTGTTTGTGTTTCTGTTTCGCCGTATTTTGCTTTCCCCTTAAGTATATGTATAGGTGAACCTGTTGACTATTTAAAAACTCATTATTTTATTTTATTTTATAATTTGTATCTACACACACATACACACACACAACACAAACAACTCCAACCAAACCATAGACTCATGGAAACACTATACAAAGCTAACTGCTTATTTCTTAGTGAAATGTTACTTATAGAAATTGCTATAAAATGGCATTGGTTATTTTTTCAACATTATTTTCATAAAATCTTCAAATTGAAAACGAAACAAAACCGGCGAGTATTCATTTTATAAGTTTTTATTTGTAGTCTCACCTGTATCTTTTTATTCCAACTAGTAGGTAAGTTATATGAAATATATAAAAGTAGGTAGTATTTTTAAGACACCAAGTCGATTCAGATGAGATCACCGAATTGAATATATTAAGATAGTCGCGTCCTCCTCACATACGGGATATACAGACTCTTCCGTTATTTAAGAAGAGAGTGAAGGAGTTTTATCTCTCTTCCACATTATAATGTTAAATTGAGTGTTATCCATTTATCAATTTAATTAGTATTTGAGTTTTTGTTTTGTTTTTTTTTTTGTATAGGTATTTTTTTTGGAGCATGTGTAGTTTTTTTGGATTTAGTGTACACACCGCGGCTGTTTTTTGTTTTGAAAATTTTCCTACTGTAGGTTGGCTGGAAGAGATTTCGTCAGAGATAAGCCAAACCTTTTTGTACTCATATGTGTGTTGTTTGTGTTCTCTTCTTGTATTTTTTTGTACAATAAATTGTGAAATAAAAAAAAATAGTACCTTCTGGCACCTAGCTGGAGCAGAGCGTGTTGTTTAAGCCAGGTAAACGTCACAAATAGCACACAATACTATCAATAATTTGCAAACTGTGAAAGGTATAAGGTATAGGTATTTATTAACTAAATAATTTGGTGACACAGTAAAGTCGCAAAGGCACTTCTCATTCAAAAGCTTTAATACAGTAACGTATGCCATTATTGATATCAAAAACTAAATACATACTCGTATTCTGTGTCAGAGGGGTGCGTGCTAACCAGATGCTAACTGACTTATGAACACATTAGCTGTTCTTATTTTTAACCCCCGACGCAAAAAGAGGGGTGTTATAAGTTTGACCTGTCTGTCTGTGTGTCTGTGTGTGTGTGTGTCTGTCTGTGTGTCTGTCTGTGGCACCGTAGCCCCTGAACTAATGAACCGATTTGAGTGCGGTGTTTTTTAATCGAAAGCCTTGTTCATCGCGGTGGTTCTTAGGTATGTTTTTTTAATGATAACAGGGAAGCTCTTGGCCTTCATCTCACCTGATGGTAAGTGACGATAAAGCCGAAGATGCAAGCGAGCTTCACCTGGACTCCTTAGCAACTTAACTGAAGAACTGGCTATCTTACCTCTTATTGCCGGAACACAACAATGCTATATTTTTTGCAAACGTGGAATCGACGGGGACTACTCACAATTTATGTATCTCTAATGTTCATGTAAATTTTCAGCTTCCTGGGAATTGATGCAAGGGTGAATGTCTGTTTTGACCCGAAATTTTGGCTCTCTGTGGTGAAAACAAGGACGAAGTTCCAAACTGAATTATAACTTGAGATGAAACTTGGGCTCACCATTATGAGCCTGAATCAAAACGAGAGTGGAGTATCACAAAAACGTCACACCGCCCCCCAAAAAAGTTCAAGATGTCCCCGTCAGCTGGAAAATACATAGCCACTGTTATCTGAGATACAGAAGGAAGCCTGCGAATTGATTACAAAGAAAAGGGTAAAGCTATAATGAAGTGAAGAGCGCAATTTCAGTCCAATTCGACGATAAGCAGAAAATATTTTATTTTATAATAAATAAATAAATTGAAAAATAATAAATGTATTAGGATTGAGGTAGAATATTTGTAAAGGAAAAATATATCTAATATATAAAATTCTCTTATCACAGTGTTTCTAACCGAACTTCTCGAAACGCGGCTTGATCGATTTTTATGAAATATATTATTATAATACTAACTGTGCCCGCGAACTACGTTTCGCCATAATGATTGTCAAAAAAACCCTTATCACCTAGGGGTATCAAAAATAGTTTACGACCTATTCTCAGGCTTACCGAATATACACAAAAAATTCATAAAAATCGGTCAAGCCGTTACGGAGGAGTTCGGTTACAAACACTGTGACACGAGAATTTTATATTTTAGATATCATCATCATCATCATTTCAGCCAAGAGACGCTCACTGTTAGACATAGGCCTCCCCCAAGGATCTCCATACCGATCGGTCCTGCCCCTCCCGCATCCAGCGGCTTCCCGCGACCTTCACCAGATCGTCGGTCCACCTTGTGGGGGGCCTACCAACACTGCGTCTCCCGGTACGCGGCCGCCACTCGAGGACCTTTCCGCCCCAACAATCTCCTCTTTCATCAGTTTCAGTGTGTCTGAGATTAAAGAACTTGCAATTTTATTGATGACGATATTTACAAACATTTTAAATTTTTAAGTAACCAAGAAAAAATTACAATAATTCCATCTCTGATTTCAGAATCAATGTTTGTTTTCATTGTCATGTCCCAAAGATGCCGTATGAATACAATTATTATCTGCACGGTATTTACCACGTAAATTATTGTATGTTATTCCGATATACACTGAAAAAAATTGATAATATGTATCAAGAATGTGTTACCTTCATTCATGCAACTTATTTATATACGAGCGCACAAAGGTGCATGATTACAGTAATATAGTATAGTTGGTTGGCCGTAGTAAGATTACTTTTTAATGTCACTATATTTGTGATTTTATTAAGAACTTGCTCACTTTTTTGGCAAGTCGCAAAGCTTGATATGATTAATCATTTTATCTTATTAGAATTAACAATCATAATTGTTTACAAAGGTGACGTCACCAAAATTAAATAAGAAAGTTTATTGTTTTGAATATTGTATACACATTTGAAACAAAGAAAGACTAATTTATTTGGCCTCAAACACACACAAATAGTAAAAAGCTGTAAGCCAAAAAGGCCCCTACCCTAGCTAATGCTTATGCGTCTCCGAGAAAAAAGCTGTTTTTCAGGCAGGACCTTTGCCGTAATCATAACTCAACGGCGGCGACGCATGCGACGACCTTAAGAGTTTTGTCGAAAACGTTTGTTTGAACAACGTTTCATTTGCGATAAGTAACCAATCACAATCCAGTAGAACGAGTAGATAATCTAGGATTATTACGTGAGTAAACGAGCAAATTGCCGAAGGTAATTTATATTTGTTTCGTAATGAAACAAAGAATTTGAATACCTTACAATTTTTTATTACAATTTAATTTACATTGATAACAATACTTTACGGTCGGTCGATCCGTAGATTCTCTATACCAGCGACGATCATTATATTTCGAAGAATTCGCTTAATTGTTGAATGACGTACTTATTCACGCGCTTGCGTATACGTCAACGTCGTTTACGCGCGTCAATTTCAATTACAAATTCTCCTTTCCTTCTCATTTACACTCGTGCGGTTAGTGTTAAAATAAAAACTCAGTAAAAAATATAAACTACAAGCTTTTCCAATCAACGTATGCCATATGCATGTAATGCACTTTGGTAATAAAAGAATTAATCGCCTGCTCGCAATATTGGTGTTAACAATATTTATAGCTGCCATTTATGGCGTATCGATTTTTAAGTTTCTACTCATTATAGTTGAATTAACAGTTTTATTAAAATATTCAAGCTTACGCGCCACAATTTTGTTACAATGAGAAGGAAAGTCTCATTTACACTCAATCAGACAGTGCGGGCAAGTGACAAAATAAAAACTCCATAAAAAGTAGAAACTCCGAGAATAACCTTTCCCATTTCTGATGAAATACTCAGAAGTATTGACATTTTTTCTATACAAACGTTACAAAGTTATAGTTCAGTTTATTTGCGTACTACGTCGTAGAACGTAGCTACCACGCCTCCTCGGATCAGCATCGGAGCGTAGGCAGTGTGCGAGGTGTTGATACGAATATCCACGGATTTGCCGAATGACTGCGTCCAATGCATTAGAAGTTTACGTCACTCTTTTCAAAGTAGTGTACGGCCTATATAGACCGATTATATGAGTAGACTATATTGTATTTTAATTTAAAGCGTAATGGAATGCAATAAATAAAAATATAGATTTTGTTTACCTCTGTATTAGCACATTAATTACGGAGTATATGTATGAATGGGATGTAATAAACATCCTGAGGTAAGGTATTTTAAAACTAGTAATCAGTTTTGAAGCATGTTACCCCATCTTGTTTACGTTTCCGTCTCCGGCTCCAAAGCACCTTTATGGATTCGCATTGGTTGTTATTCTGTAAAATTTATGGATGTGTACGGTATAAATAAAGCCATTCTTTCTTTATTTACTTATTTACATGTGACAGGGATGCTCTTGGCCTTCATCTTACCTGATGGTGACGATAAGGCCGAAGGTGGAGCTTCACCGGGACTCCTCAACAACTGAGGAACTGGCTATCTTACCTCTTATATTCGGAACACAACAATGCTGTTAACATTGTTATTATGGCGACAAACTTAGGTTGTTCGGTAGTAGCTAGTCTGTCGGGCTCAGAAGCCCTGCCACCAACCAAAAAAAACGAAGGAAAAGTTGCCAAATCAAAAAACGAGTTATATATCATCTGTAAATAAGTAGCTACAGCATGGACTCGGTATCGTCATTTATGCTAAGAAATTTATGTCGCTTATGAACCCTTATCTTCTTGGGTTTGGCATTTGGCAGTAACCGGAATGGATTATAATCGGACGGAGCATTAATTAGACTGGACCTTGCCCAAAATTTGAGCTTCGTGCTTGCCTGCGGCTGTACATGCGTACACCGTATACGATGTTCTCACATCACTTAAAGATTCACAAATTTCCCCAGCACTGTATAGCAGACTAAATATTCGTTAAAGTTGATTACAAACTTTAAAAGAGCACTCAAACATGTTGAGTTTTAACAGATCTAGTAGGTCTTACACGAAAGTTTTGCAAGTATAAATTAACTTAAAAGTTTAATCTTGTTAACAGATAGTCAGAGAAATAAGATGTTTTTGTAGTCGGAGTTGGTAGATTCGCTCATGTGCTAAATAAGACACTTGACCTCAAGTTGTGACCATTGTCCATGAGATGCTTACTATCGCTGTGATCATTGAAGTTACATGTGGCTTGCTAACTTGAATTCCAACCTCAATAGCACAAGCTGACAAAGCGTCCCCTCCTTCCTTTGGGCATCCCCCTGATTGTAAAAAAAAACGTTTATGCTGCGGTCTTTATTAAGGTGTTCTATACGGCACAATTCACCGCTTCGATGAATCTGAAGAATATCGTGACGATCGATAGTCACAAAAATACTGCTCATACACAAAGCGTTGCGATTGAACGTTTCTTTGATTGGAAACTCATAATAATTCCATACGTGCTCTATTCAAAAATTGAAACGTCGATTTCAAAGAGGCACACACTTTCGAATTATCGTTGCCTACGATATTTTGTGCCCGTATTGGCTTTTGTATCAATCTTGATGTCATCTTTATAAAAAAAATGCCCAACTCACTATCCCCTCAAAGCTCAGCCTAAGCTCTTGGATCTAAAAGGCTGATATTAAGACATAGACGAGTAAAAAGCAAGGATTTTTGAAAATTCTACCCTTAAGGGGTTGAAAAGGGGTTAAAAGTTTGTATGGGAGTCCGCCATTTTTGAAGATAGAAGTATCAAACTTTATTTATACGCCAACAATTAGGGATAAAGAAGCATGTGTTTTAACGTTTTCTGAAATTCTTCCCTTGGAGGATGACTCTGTAGTCACCAGGGGGTTTAAGCGGCGCTGGTTGTGAGACACTCTTCAGGTGGTCTGTCCGCTAACAATGGAGCAGGTACAGTTCGCTAACAAGACTTGAGATCTGACTAAAGATCTCGCCTTTCCTTAAATAATTAAGATGAAGTTGTAAAGGCCATCTGCGACCAACAAAGCAGGTTCAATAAAATAAGGGCCACATGATTATAAATGCGACATAATTATGTGCCGAAAATACGTTTAGTGCGATCGTATAAGGAACTGTACTTTTTAGTGCAATAATGTTTACCAATCCGTTATTGTTTTTCTTATTGTCCTAAAATGTACTTTTCTCTTCAATTTTTTTCCTGTATTTTTTTTCCAATCTTTTTCTACCCTTAAGTTTTTTAATTTTATATTTTTTAATCGGACTGTATTTTATCCTTGGTATCTATCACAAGAAGTGTTGGATTGTTAAAAACAGATTTGACTGACACAACGTTATTCCTCTAATTGGAGACGGAGCCTGTATGTTTCGGGTCGGTGGCGCTGTGGCCTCGGCACTGTGGGGCTAGCACGCAGGAGAATCGAAAATCGAATCGAAATCCGAATCGAGGAGTTTGTATGGCAATTTTGTTAGCGCCACGGCGGTGAGTAGCAGAACTAATAAAATTGCCATACAAACTCCTCGATTCGGATTTCGATTCGATTTTCGATTCTCCTGCGTGCTAGCCCCACTGGACTGTGCACCGTGTAGAATCGGGAGGCCCGCGATCGATCATGCCAAGTACCAATGTGTTTTTCGTTTCACCAATTTCATATGTACATTCATCTGACGCTCCCACGGTGAAGAGAAACATCGCGAGGAAACCTGCATTTACCTTCGAAGTAATTCAAAGGTGTATGTGAAGTCAACCAATCCACACTGGGCCAGCGCTAATTGTCCTAACTAGTAAGGGTAGGCTCGTGCCCCTTGGTGGGGACGTATATGAGCTGTGCTGATGTTAAAAATAGATCTAATTAACCTTAACTTTAGTGAAAGCACAGCCACAGACAAACGCTAGTTTAAATACAAAATCGATTCGTCGTTCGATCGGTATTCAAACAGATCGTAAAGACAAATCGTATATCGTATCGTATGTGAGCCCCCTTAGTTATTAAGTCAAGTTTCTCATTACAACCATAAAATGTAAGCTGTAATTTTGGTGTGTGTGTGTCACAATGACTGTTGGATTGTTGAAAACAGATTTGACTGACACAACGTTATTGCTCTAATTGGAGACGGAGCCTGTATGTTCCGGATCATTTATGTCATCAGAGAGGTTTCCGAGCAAATCATTGGCCATGTTGTAACTAACTGGGACGAACTTTCCATTATTCCCCACGATATTAACGGGGACACTTACTTTAGTCTCTAATCTGCGTATTGAAGTACGTGACCAAACAGACACTGAATTAATTTTTCTTCTTTCATTGATGAAAAATACAAATGATCGTTAAAATAGATCTGATTAACCTGAAAATTAATGAAAAGACAGCTACAGGTAAACGCTAGTTTATATACAAAATCGTTCGATCGGTATTCAAAGAGATCGTAAAGACAAATCGTATATCGTATCGTATATGAGCCTCCTTAGTAATTTCTTTTTTTTTTTTTTTTTTTAAAACGTCGCCCCACACTAGGATTTTCTCCTGTGTCGTGGGTGCAGTTACAAACATAGAATATCACATGCACATACGCCCAGACCGGAACAAATTTCTGTAGGCCATACAAAATATCTGTCCCGAGCGGGAATCGAACCCGCGACCCGTTGCGCAGTAGGCGATCACTCGACCTCTGCGCTAACCGTGTCGTCAATTATGTCAAGTTTCTCATTACAAGCATAAAATGTAAACTCTGAGTTATTTTGGTGTGTGTATGTGACGTAGTGCGTGGTAGTTCATGATCAACTGCAATAAGCGGACCAGTAGTATGTAGAAATCATTGTCATTGTCAAAATTGAATATCATCATATCATCAATAATGAATCATTGTAAGAAAGTCAAAATTTTCTCATAACATTTCGTGTTGCCAGCCACTATTTAATAGGTATATGTGCTTGGAAGATTTTGTGAATATTTTACGCAGAGCCCAAACCTTATTGAACAAGTTTGTGTACAACTTTTTCTAAAAGTGTATTTACTCGACAGATCATGAATGCGTATCCAAGAAACGATCAACTAAAGTAATATCGATTATTTGGTGGAGCGTCCGCACTTATTCGATAAGTGCGTAGAGTTGGCTTGTGTAAGATAAGTGTGTATTATATCAGCATTATATATTTTTATACCATAAAGTTGGCGAATAAAGAGACGGCTTACCTGACGGTGAAGGCTAACACTATAATGACTGTAGAGTCACAGTAGGTATATAATAATATGTAAGACTAGCTGTGCCCGCGAACTACGTTTCGCCTACATTTTCTCCCGTTTTTGCAACATTTTTCATTGATACTCAGCTCCTATTAGTCGTAGCGTGATGATATATAGCCTTAAGCCTTCCTCGATAAATGGACTATCCAACACAAAAAGATTTTTTCTATTTGCATCAGTAGTTCCTGAGATTAGCACGTTCAAACAAACAAACTATCAAACAAACTCTTCAGCTTTATAATATTAGTAAGTAAGTATAATTAGATGTACAAATTTGCAACCACTACAAGCACCACAGTGGACTTTGTCAACTTTTGACATAACAAACACAGTATACAATAAATTGTATACAGTAAATTTGGTGTAGTGTTTTAAGGGCAATGCGCGTTTAAACATTTATAAATGATATAATTAGCATTCTAATTGTGATCAAGATAAAACATTCTTTAGATCTTAATCCAAACCACCAGATAACTTTGAAATTGCATCTAAATTTATTTCGTACTTTTTGAATGATGAGGTGACAAACATGCAAACTAATAGACATTAATTTTGTAAAAAAATGTTTGGCTTGTCCTGGTTATTTGAAAACTCCCCACATATTTTTATTAACTATGTCAGAGATCGATTAGTTGTAATTTTATAATTTTAAATATGATATTTAGATCATTGAATCGATTGCAATCTACCAAGTTGTGAATTTGTTTAATAGCTTGAAAGCATCTGGAAAGTTAATCATCAGTTTGAGACAGTTTGACAATACATGATAAGAGACTTTAATAAAATATTTACAGTCTTACAAATAAAAATAAGTTATACTACATTTATTCAACCCTTTTACTAAATATAACTTACCCTTATACTTTGTATAAAATGAGAATAACCCTAGAATACTTTTTGACAAATTAACGAAGGTTTATCTTCGGTATATCTATTCGTCCGATCTATTAAAATGCACAATATGGCGCAACCAAAGGGAAATCTATAAAAAGGTAACATCTTATCTTTGAAACCCGTCATTTTTTCGACCGGCGACCGTTTTGTTGATTGGTTTCGTTTCCGTGTATTTGTTTATTTATACTTTCATGTTAATAATTGTATTAATTTGAAAATAGTTAAATGTCCATATAGAACTTTGCATTTTCTTTAAAAATGTTAAATAAATTGAAAAATGAATAAATCAATAAAAAAAGTTTCACTTAAAATTTCGTCTCGGGCGGGGATTGAACTGGCGTTTTCAACATACCGTGTTGACGCCTTGACCACTTCGATCACCGAGCTCTTACCAGCTCCAACTAAGTCTTCAACTATATTGATCTCCTTATTTTTTTTTGGAGGGGGGGGGGGGTGGGGGCTGGAGTGGGCTATGCTCGGGGTTTTTCTTTGTGATCACATCAGAGAAGATGAGATCCTTAGAAGAACTAAAGTTACCGACATAGCCCAAAGAATTGTGAACCTAAAGTGACTGTGGGCACTTGGGCAGGACACATAGCTCGTAGGACTAGGCCGTAGGGGAGAAAAGGTCCTCGAGTGGCCGAGACGCAACGTTGGTAGGCCCCCATACGTCGCGCGACAATCTGGTGAAGGTCGCGGGAAGCGGCTGGATAAGGGAGGCGCAGGACCGATCGGTGTGGAGATCCTGGGGAGAGGCCTGTGTCCAACAGTGGGCGTCTCTTGACTGAAATGATGATGACGATTGATCTCATCTGAGCTTTGTAAATTTTTTAACGGTGATTAAGGACTACTTAAGTGTATTCATTGGCCATCACAGCTCATATACGTCCCCACCGAGGGGCACGAGCCTACCCCAACAAGTAATGTTATGGCGATAAGGCCTTAGTCATACCACGCTGGCCCAGTGCGGATTGGTTGACTTCACATGCACCTTTGAATTACTTCGCAGGTGTATGCAGGTCTCACGATGTTTTATCCATTAATAGGCTAGATGAATGAAAAAATATTATTCTTTTAATAGAAGCTCATTCATATAATAAACAGAAAGAAAAAATCAGTTTTTGAATAACTATAAAAACAACCAAGATATAAGGTATTAAAGATTTGTCTCCATCTATTTCTAGCAAAACGGCAATTTACATGGAGTTTATATGGCCGTACTCAACAATGCCGTCACGGTTGATGTCGGATCTCTCTGTCTAATCGCTTCCAAATTAAGAACTTAAAATGCTTGTATCTAATGTATTTTTAAGCCGATTTTAATTCTAATTTCACATTATTGCATCTTTTTCTAATGTATTTTATGACGAGACGTGAAAATTAGATTTCAGTCATCATCCCTATTATATTTAAATATTATATGTCCTTAAATGAGTACACCAAACAAATACAAATCGAGTTATACTAAGTATAAACATGGGTGCGGGCTGGAAAAACTTCGGAATAACAATAGAAATGTCAATGTTATACTCAGTATAAGTTATTCCTGGTTTATTAGTAGACATTTTGCTTCATCATCATCATCATCATCATCATCTCAGCCGCACGACGCCCACTGCTGGGCATAGGCCTCCCCCATGGAACTCCACAACGATCGGTCCTGTGCTGCCCGCATCCAGCGTCTTCCCGCGACCTTTACCAGATCGTCGGTCCACCTGGTCGGGGGCCTACCCACTGAGCGTCGTCCGGATCGTGGTCGCCATTCGAGAACCGTTCGGCCCCAGCGGCCATCGGTTCTTCTCGCTATGTGTCCCGCCCACTGCCACTTCAGCTGAGCAATCCTTCGAGCAATGTCGGTTGCTTTAGTTCTCCTGCGGATCTCCTCATTTCGGATCCGATCACGCAGGGAGACCCCAAGCATTGCTCTCTCCATTGCCCGCTGAGCGACCTTGAGCCTTCGGACGAGACCCATAGTGAATGGCCACGTTTCACTTCCGTAGGTCATCACTGGCAACACACACTGGTCAAAGACTTTCGTCTTGAGACACTGAGGTAATTTGGACGCGAAGACTTCTCGTAGCTTCCCGAAAGCTGCCCATCCGAGCTGGATTCGACGAGAGATCTCTTTCTCGAAGTTGGACTTACCTAACTGGACTATCTGTCCCAGGTATACATAACTGTCAACAACTTCAAGTGTAGTGTTCCCAATGTTAACTGGAGTGGGTACAACATGGGCATTCGACATGATTTTTGTCTTATCCATGTTCATTTTAAGACCCACTCTTTGGGAAGCACTACTGAGATCTTCGAGCATGGTGTTCAGGTCTTCCAAGGTCTCAGCCATTAGAACTATATCATCGGCAAAACGGAGGTGTGTTAGGTACTCGCCATTAATGTTAATGCCGTGTCCTTTCCAATTCAGAAGCTTGAAAATATCCTCCAATGCAGCGGTAAAGAGTTTTGGAGAGATAACGTCTCCCTGTCTTACACCTCGCTGCAATTGGATGGGATTAGAGCTCTGGTTCTGGAGTCGGACCGACATAGTGGCATTTCCGTATAGGTACCTTAGCACCTCTATGTACCTATAGTCCACTTGGCACCTTTGGAGAGACTGCAGCACCGCCCATGTCTCGATCGAATCGAAGGCTTTCTCATAGTCCACAAACGCCAAGCAAAGTGGCAGATTATACTCCTCGGTCTTCTGTATAACCTGCCGCAGCGTATGGATGTGGTCTATGGTACTATAGCCTTTTCGGAAACCGGCTTGTTCGGGAGGTTGGAAGTCGTCGAACTTGCGAGCGAGACGATTCGTAATGACTCTCGAAAACAACTTATAAACATGACTCAAGAGTGAGATCGGCCTATAGTTCTTCAAGAGTGTTTTATCACCCTTTTTGAAGAACAGGATGACCTCACTCTCACTCCATGTTTTAGGCGTTCTGCCCTCGAGAATAACGGAATTAAAGAGCCTCTGGAGGACTTTAAGTATCGGCTTACTGCCCGCTCTCAGAAGCTCTGTAGTGATTCCATCATCACCCGCAGCCTTGTTGTTTTTTAGTTGTTTGAGAGCCATACTAATCTCGTACAGGCTGACGTCCGGGATATCATCAGTATAGTGTCGAGTAAGCTTGGCTCTGGGGTCTCTAGCCTCGCTTTCAACAGGTGCTTGCGTGGAGTACAATTGTCCATAGAAACTCTCGATCTCCCTCAGGATCTCAGGCTTCGACGAAATGAGGCTACCGTCGTCAATCTTCAGCTGCGTCAGTTGACTTTGCCCAATAGACAGATATCTCGCAAATACCTTGGAGCCTTTATTTCGCTCGATAGCCTCTTCAATACAAGCCGTATTGAATCGGCGAAGATCGCATGTCAATGACTTTGATATCTGCCTATTAAGCTGCCGGTAACGACTAACATCCGTTGAGTTCTGCAGCCTCATTTCGTATCTCCTATCCATAAGTTGGAGCGTTTTGTCGGAGAGTTTCTTTGTTCTGGGACGGCGGGTTTTAAAGAACTTAGACCCTACCGTACGGACAGTATCCACCACCATGTTGTTTAGATCGTCCACATTTAAGCTGTTCTCAAGGGCTTCGAAGCGGTTCTGGAGCTCGAGCTGAAACCTTTCGGGGTTTTGGATTTGCGCAGGTACTGGTCGGAGCGTAGACTTTATCAGTCGAGATCTTTCCAGCTTAATATTAATATTCAATCTTCCTCGCACCAGTCTGTGATCACTCCCCGTTTTGACGGCATTGATCACAGAGACATCATTAAATATGTGCCTTTTCGTCGACATGATAAAATCTATCTCATTTTTGACATTACCGTCCGGACTCATCCAGGTCCATTTTCGGCTTTCGGACTTCCTGAAGAAGGAGTTCATCATATAGAGGTTCTCCTTCTCCATGAAGTCCGCTAGCATCTGGCCTCTGGTGTTCCGGTGCCCAAATCCAAATTGCCCCATTCTCAACTCATCACCGCAACGTTTCCCCAACCTAGCATTAAGGTCCCCCATCACAACCGTGTAGTGGGTATTGTGGCTACGTATGGCTTCAGAGATCTCCTCATACATAGCCTCCACTTCGTCATCTGGGTGTGTCGAGGTCGGAGCGTAAACTTGTATGACATTCAACGAATATCGTTTCGATATTCTGAGTATCAGGTATGCTACCCTGGTCGACACACTCCCGATGGTTATTACGTTGTTGACGAGGGACTTGTGGACGATGAAGCCGACACCACCTTGGGACTGTTGGTCGCCCTCCCGGTAGTACAGCAAGTTGCCGGAATTAAGGATTATCGAGTCCTCCCCCTCTCTTCGGACTTCAGATAGACCAATAATATCCCAGCGTAGCTTACTGATAGCTTCTTCCAACTCCGTTAACTTCGCGTCCGTCCTCAGTGTACGCGTGTTGTAGGTTGCCAGGTCGAGTCGTCGTAGATGGTAGCCGGATCTTACCCAGGGATTCTTCGCACCCCCTGCCCTACCGTTACCGTAGCCGCTACCGTAGCTAGGCATAGCAGGGCTGCCGGGGACTAGGGGCCAATTTGTTTGTGTGTGATTCATATTGGGGGGGGGGGGGGGTTGCCATAATCGCCACGCTTGGCAGGCGGGTTGGCGATCGTAGTAGGGCCGAGATCTAAGGAGACGCTGCTGCCCGTCTCCTAAAGGCCATATCTCCCTTAGTCGCCTCGTACGACACCCACGGGAAGAGATGGGTTGGTGCTATTCTAGGCCGGCACACACACGGCACGACATTTTGCTTATTCTTAGTTTATTCTTGAGTTTAACTTTATGCCAAGTTTATTTGTAAGGCTGTAGTTAGTGATTCTTGAAATACTTATGATTTTGCTATAACTTTTTAGTATAACGTATATTAAGGACATTTATTAATAGCAAAGAAGAATTATAAATAGAAACTTTCTTTGAAATCAAGGAATGATGTCGGGGATAAAAACTATACTTTATCCTTCCCTATAACTCAAACTATCTCCATACCAAATTTCATCTATTTCGGTTTAGCGGTTATTGATTCCACATACAATCTTCCACCCCCCTTTTCTCCCCCTTAAGGGGTGATTTCTGCGATAAAAGCTATCCTATGTCCTTTCCTGGGACTCAAACTAGGTCTATACCAGATTTCATCTAAATCGGTTCAGTAGTTTTGGCGTGAAAGTGCGACAGACAGACAGACAGAGTTACTTTCGAATTTATAATATTAGTATGTATTTATTAGTAGTAAAAAGAAGACATTTAAAAATCCAATTGATTTCGATAGCGTAAATTATATACGTTCTATCAACAAGCTTATTTATCACACTCTAATACCGATTATTTTAGTACATTGCAAGCAAGATAGCCATGCAGACATGTTAGGTATACGTAATCAAGAATTATCTGTAAGCTATTTCATCTGTATTCGAAAACTTTGATCCAGTGTTCAACAGCGCTCTTGAACCGTACTTATTTGTCGCCAGCATTCGAATCAGAGAGCTGTATATTATACTTTATTGTTATCCAATAATTGGAGTAGAGGTCGCGCACCAATTTGTACTGGTCGGCTACTCTCTAAGTCTGTAAACAATGTTATGGAAGCGTCATTGTTCGTTCAATGGCTGTGAGAATATAGGATTTATAGTGTTGCAACATTAATACGCAGCAATGTACAACAAGAGACTGGTGCCAGTCTTCGAATACAGATATAGAGAGTAGTAATCTGGGTTCTTTTTTTCGTAAGAATTCGAGGTCAAGGGTGTTGTAATGGAGAATCGAATTTGGATCACGTAGGTGTCTATGATGAGTATGGTGTTGAAAACATAAAATTTTTTTACTTGTTATCTCAGAACTGTATAATTGAATTTCATGCACGCTGTGAAGTGAAAATTAAAAACATAACTATCAAATTTCTGTAATTATTAATATAAATTTCAGCCGCAAGTATATTAAGTTTAATCCAATACTGTTATGCCCTATAGATAATACTTGTAGTTAAATTAAGATGCGCACAAAATAATATATTTTGTGTCAAAAATGTTCAACAGACAGATACTTCGTTCAGCTTTAAAGTAAAATTTATGTTATTAGTCTACTCATAGCGAGTAACTTTTTATATCCAGTAAAAAATTGCTGCCGGCATGAAAAATATATATAATCTGCTAGCTTTAAACTTTTAGGCTCAGCTTTATTAAAATTTGTTAACAAATTTACTCTTGAATCGTCGTAAATAGAAACTTCACTTTAATTGGAACAAAATAAGACATATGCGTTGAATTTTTAGTCAAAAATTTATCTATAATAAATGACAAATATAACAAATTTCACTAAAGATGATAACAGATTGGTCTAGTTAGTGACACTGTCTACAACACAAGGCATCACTCTAGTCGACAAACTGTAGAGAAACTGTAGAGCTGTTCAAGTTAATTGCCGCTTTCTGTAAAAAAAAAACTAAGGAGACATCGAGTTTTGCATAGTCAATTATATTTTACAACCTGTCAATGAAACTATTTCACTTGTGTTTTTAAATGTTTTATGAGCTTTTTTAAACGAAAACAATATGCGGCAGCTTTTAAAATATCATTATTTTTTCTCATAAAAACTACTTAATTCTACATCAATATTTGCTTATTTTTTCAAAATGATTTTATTTAATTACTAGCTGTGCCCGCAAATTATAATTATAGTTTTAACTCAAAAATAAAACTTTTAGTCTCAGCTTCCTGTGGGAATTTAGATAAATCCTTCCTTAGGCGCTTAACACATTGCCGCCGCATCCCGCTGCGGTGTACGGAGGGACGAAAACCGCATGCGGCTGCGGCGGCACGGAACCGTGCCACACCGTACGGTTTGCTCCGTATCTCCGTCCGGAGCTGCGATGCATGACGCACCGCATCACTGCATTATCTATGTCGAGATCTATTACGCGCATGCACGTCCTTTCTACGCAAAAATCCGTACGATACTGCGGCACAGTGTGGCTCACCCCGCGGACCGCACCGCATCACCGTCCGGGAGTGCGGTGCCGTCGCGTGCGCCGCACAACCGCACGGCTATGCGGTGTGAGTGTGTTACACCCTGCGGTTTTTGTATACAAATTAAGATTCTCCAGTCAAAATTAAAAACCGCAGCGCCGCACACCGGAGCGGTGTCCGGTGCAATGTGTTATGCACCTTAGGCACCCGCCTACATAACCCAATGAACGCCTGTACCGAATTTCATGCTTCTATTTATAGTAGTTTGGGATCTACGTTGATACCACAGTCAGTCACTCACCAAATCCATACTAATATTATAAATGAGAAAGTAACTCTGTCTGTCTGTCTGTCGCGCTTTCACGCCAAAACTACTAAACCGATTTCAGTGAAATTTGGTACACAGATAGTCTAGAGCCTGAGAAAGGACATAGGATAGCTTTTATTGCAGAAATCACTCTTTAAGGGGAAGAAAAGGGGGTTCGATGAAATTTGGTAAAGAAGTAGTTTTAGCTGTAGGAAAGGATAAAACATATTTTTTATCCCCTAAATCATTACTTAAGGGTGTAAAAAAGGGGGGGGGGGAATTCGTAAAGGGAATCAATTAAAAAGGACTTCAACGCGGACGAAGTCGCGAGCAAAAGCTATTCCTTTTATAAATACAGATAACGTGTCAAAATGCCACCACCACCATTTCCACCTAGTAAATTTGGATTCGTTTCAGACTCTTTATTATTACTAGCTGTGCCCGCGAACTACGTTTTGCCATAATAATTTAAAAAAACACCGTTATCAATTAGGGTATAAAAATAGTTTACGACCTATTCTCAGACCTACCGAATATACCTACACAAAAAATTCATAAAAATCGGTCAAGCCGTTTCGGAGGAGTTTGGTTACCAAACACGAGAATTACATATAAAAAAACAATATTACAAAGCTGAAGAGTTTGTTTGTTTGGTTGTTTGAGCGCGCTAATCTCAGTAACTACTGATTCTTACTGAAAAAATCATTTTGTGTTGGATAGTACATTTATCGAAAAGGGTTATAGGCTATATATAACATCACGTTACGACAAAAAAAAAACCTAAATAGTCTGCCTTCCTTTGGCTCAAACATTTAATGGGTTCATATTCACTAAATTTCGACAAATTAATATTCATGCTAAGATTCATCCAAACCAGTTTCGTAGCTCAATCCTAAAAACAAAACAGGCGTATGTCCATGTGGAATTCAAGCCTTTTTTAATCAAAATAAATGCGGATCATAACTTTTTATCTTGTTGCTACAGTGGTAACATTATGTTTACATTCAGTTGGTCGTGTCGTGACAAATTCGTTTTTTACGATCTTTATGTTTGTAAAACGACCTAAGTAAACAATAGGTCTATAAAAGCAGAAAAGTCTTAAGACCTATTTCATAATGTTATAGACAAGTGAACGACTCAACGTCAAGTTAGCTATAGGTATAACGTACCTATAAAGTAGATACCACTACATACTAAATGCGAAAGTTTGTTTGTTTGTTACGCTTTCACGCCTAAGCCTAAACATTTTAATGATATTTATAGCTTAAGCCATTGCAAATAACCATAGGCTACTTTTTCTACCGAATTTTGATGAGTTTTATAAGGAAGCAGACCATGCCCCAAATGATCCAGGAATTCCCATAACCCGACTCAACTTTTAGCGACAACTTTGTTATTTGAAAATTAAAACTAATTATAAATAATTAATTTAAAAAAATATTTTTTCCTTAACTTTAACTCCGAACCTTGTTACAATGCGTCCCCCAAAATGAAAATCTGGATCATAATTTAAATGTGTCCACAATCGAAGGTTATGATAGTAGCTATCTCGCTCGGTGATTGAGAAGTCTAGTTCGAACACGTTTCCATTTTTTACTAAATCATCATAATTATCATCAGGTCATCAAGTTCGAGAGTTTTGTTGTGGTGTGTAGCTAAGGAAGTAAATGTTGTTGATATCTCCTGCTTGCTAATAGTAAACTTACTGAAAGGGCTAGAAACATCAAAGCAACTGAATGTAATTTACAGTCGGAATTATTAACATTCCCACAATTAGGAATGATTTTAATAGTGACGTATTCCGTTTACGTCTTCAACATAAGTTTTGAATAAAGTATTGTTTTGAAAGCATACTCGTATCTTGCTTCAATTTGTTCTTATTCGTTTGTCAAACATTCTCGGAAATGTAGGCGTTATTGTAGTAAAAAGAAGACACGAAGTTTGTAGTTCTTGACTCATGCATTACTTTATCGGCCTACGCCAGGAAAGTAAGTATGAAAGTTCATTGCTGGAGGCTGCTCAAATGTTTTTTAATATATATAGATAACTTGAATTATGTAACTTGTCATACAGCCAATTACTACCACATTATAGAAAGTGCACTCTTCGAGCATAAAGATGAATATGACTCGTAAATATGTATTTGCGTAAAATATATCAAACATTACTTTTAACATTAGTTAATTGCTTTATTCGTTCTTTTATTAATATTATACTCATTTGTTTCCAGTATTACGTCTTTCGTAACCTATTTCCTCAAAATAATTGAGAAAACACCATACATATCTCAGCGTGAATAGGATTGCCGGACTCGTAATTATTCTCAATACCTCGCTTACGCTCGGCCTTGAAAGCTCTACTCATTCGGCAATCCCTAACTTCCCGGTCTCTTCAGTAATGTACTATTATTTAATTTAAAATATTTCCTTTCTTTTGCTTTTAGAAGAACAAACGATAACCGCTTATACTCACATTCTTAGCATCGATCCTATCTTGATTCACCAAATCCTCACTTATAGAATTTGTGACTAAAATTACTTCATATTCATGTACTCCAACAGCATTTTTGTATATTTGAATATTTTTCGCGTTTTGCCTTTTATATAAATTTAAAGGGAGAGTTTACATCACACTGCTTAAATTATTGATAGTACTGCATAAAATATAAGTTTCGGCATCTTGTTCTTAGTAATAGTATATTAATATTTATATTTTGTAACGGCTGTTTGTGTCAAAATAAAGAGAAAAGATAAAAAAATATAACATAAAAATATAATAAAACTACTACAAAAACAATCCAAGATACAGTTCAAAATCAAATTTACAAATATCGTTGTCATCTAGATGCTTGAAAATTATTTCAGAATAAATATAAACTGGATCCCTCGATTGAAAATCAGACAAGATATAATGCTGCAAGAAATCGTTGCAATACAGTGATTAGAGACGCCCAAAGACGCCACATACATAAGTCAGTTCAGAATGAAGATCCAGCAAAAGTCTGGAAGTTCCTTAAATCTCTTGGTATTGGCAAATCTCGAATACATAGTAATGACTTCAAGTTAGACATTAATGTTCTTAATTCACACTTCACTTCAACGATACCTTTCATTGGTGCTCGTAAATCTGAGACTCTAAACAATCTTTCTTCTTTGCCTGTGACTATCCCCCTTTCTTTTTCGAGCAATTTACGGATAGTGATGTTAAGAGAACTGTCCTGTCTATATCCTCTGGTGCTATTGGCAACGACTGTATTGGTCGTAATATGATCCTTCCTTTATTAGATATCCTTGTCCCAATTATTACACATATCCTTAATACCTCTATTACCACAGGTAAATTTCCCTCTGCATGGAAAGATGCATTTGTAATTCCACTTCCGAAAAAAATCAATCCTGGCTCTTTCTCTGATTTTCGTCCTATATCAATTCTCCCTTTCCTTTCCAAAGTCCTTGAAAAATTAGTTCATCGTCAGCTCCTCAAGTTCCTTAATGTTAATAACCTACTTAATCCAATGCAATCCGGCTTCCGAATGGGTCATAGCACGACTACTGCTCTAACCAAAATCACACATGATATTCGCCAGGGTATGGAAAACCGTCAACTTACACTAATGACTCTCTTAGACTTTAGTAATGCCTTTAATTCCGTGGATTTTGATGTACTTACTGGTGTGCTACGTTCTCTTGGCATATCTCCTACCGTAGTTGACTGGTTTCGTAGTTACCTGCTAGGGCGCCGGCAACGTATACGCATTGAGGATTCTTTTTCTGATTGGTGCAGTATCAATGCGGGTGTCCCTCAGGGTGGCGTTTTGTCTCCACTTCTTTTCTCTATATTTATTAATTCCATTACACATTCACTTTCGTGTTTCTAACACTTGTATGCTGATGACTTGCAGATCTATACGCAAGCAACGTTATTAAATCTCTCTCATGCTATCGCTGAAACTAACAGCAATCTTAAACTGATCGACAATTGGAGCAAATCATATGGACTACTCATTAATCCTACAAAATCGCAAACAATTATTATTGGCAGTCCGTATTTTGTTTCAAGGATTGATTATAGTTTGTTACTAGCAGTAATATTTGGTGGCATTATTGTTCCTTTTAGCAAATGCGTTAAAAATTTAGGTTTAGTTTTTGATCAGTGCTTATCATGGCGACAGCAAGTTGAAGCTATTCGCAAAAAGATCTATGCTGCATATGGTTCACTCAACAGGTTTCGTAACTTTCTCCCAATTAGTACTAAATCAGCATTAGCACAATCACTTTTACTTTCACTGCTCGACTATGCTGATTGTGCCTGGGTGGATCTGTCTGAAGAACTTCTCGACAAGCTGGAGCGTCTGCAAAATGTGGCCATTAGATTTATTTTTAATCTAAGAAAATTTGACCATGTTTCTTACTATCGTTCTCAACTCAAATGGCTCCGAATTCGACAGCGTAGAGACTTACATGTCTTGTCACTCCTTTACAATATTTTGTTCCATCCAATGTCTCCACCTTATCTTAAGTCTTATTTCTCTTTTCGGTCCCATTCTTCGAGTCGTACTTTGCGATCTAATTACATTTTATCCCTTGACATCCCGCCTCGGTCAACTCAGTTTTTGACATACTCGTTTCCTTCTCAAGCCGTCCGGCTATGGAATTCTCTCCCTGAGAGTATTCAGAGAGCGCGTACGCTAGATTCTTTCAAATCCCTAGTTCGTAGTCACTTCCTATCTACAATTCCTTAGCCACTATATTGTTAGATATGTAATTTCCTTCCCTATGACACAAACGATTTTTATTTATTCCCATTTCTGCACCCTTCCTTTGCTAATTCCTTTCCCATATTTCCTATCTTAAGGTTGCCTGGAAGAGATTGCTTTATAGCAATAAGGCCGCCTACTTGTACATTTCTTGTTTTTTTACATTTGTTTCTTTTGTTATATGTTTTTTGTGCAATAAAGAGTTTATTATTATTATTATTATTATTCAGACTTCAAACAAAAATCATTTAGAATCGCCCGGAAAGGAGCTGCTCGTTTAGAATTTTGCGCCGACTGGACAAGCTGAATATGTTTGCTTGCTATGACACGACTGTCTGCGCCAGACGATAGTAAACGGAATCCGCTTCTTACTTAACCCGTTTTCCAAGTCACGGCTAAAGTTGATTAATTTTTATTCTTCACACTTAGTGGAAAATGTATATTCAATTCTCGTTCGAAGTTGAATATTCAAGCTATTTTAAAATAATCTAACTAATAATCTTTATTTTCACACCACAGTCTGTATATGAATTAGTAACTATAAAAGATACAGTATTGAAAGACTAGGGAGATTCCTGTGTCTCGGGCTATCAACCCTCCACCCCAAACAGTGGTCAATAAATTAAGTGCACTTAATTAACACATACATTATGTACAGGAATC
Source organism: Schoenobius gigantellus (assembly GCA_963935595.1). Taxonomy (NCBI): domain Eukaryota; kingdom Metazoa; phylum Arthropoda; class Insecta; order Lepidoptera; family Crambidae; genus Schoenobius; species Schoenobius gigantellus. Next base: position 17,764,104 of record OZ012554.1, on the reverse strand, counting down.
CACAAAAATAGAATACAAAAAGCGTGGGTTAGTTATGCGTACTCATTTTAACACGAAAGTAAACTAAACATAACAAACGGAGTGATGAAAACATTAACAAAACAAAAACCCTCCAATTTTGTATCATAATATACTTTATGTATGTGAGCCAAAGTTCATCGATTAATTTATAGAATTTCTTCTGTCATATAGTAGTCAGCTTTATATAGTATAGATATAATGACATATAAGATTTATATGGTTGTCGTCATTGAAATATCTGTAAAGAAATGGTCCCATGTAGTTAATTTGTCTTCGAACAAAGATCAAATTAACAATGGGAACTTTTGTGCGTACTCGTCTTTAATTTTTGGGAAGTTGGGATGGGTCAAAAAGAATGTATATATGAAATACTAGCTTTCCGCTCGCGACTTCGTTCGCGTTATTTTATGTTTTATTTATTTATTTATTTATTATTAAGAAAACCAACAGCGTTACAATTTCCTTTTACATAATGGTTTTATAACAATAAGGCCAATAATAGGTTTCCCTTAAATTAACAGATCTGATACAACGTCCTACAGTTACAAAATCATGTATGATAAAGTAAATAGCTACCACGATTCTTACGTCAAGCGATAGTGCTGCGGCCGAGAGCAGTGACGAGAAAGAGATTGGACAATTCATTGACTTAAGGCAATTTCGGAATCAGGCTATGTGCTGCGTGTTTCTTAAGCTTGAGCTTTGAGATGGCAAAAATGTCGATATCCTTAAAATATTCATTATAGTTACGAGATATTCTTGTAAACACGGAATTTCTTGCATAATTAGTGCGATGACGATGGACGTAAAACAGAGGTGTATGGCGCGTGCGACGTGTAGGTACACAATATTTTATTTTACTTACTAGCTCACAGCTATCGATAAGATCGTTTACTATGTCGTATAAGAAATTAACATCTGAAATATTTCTTCTCTCTTCTAATGTCATCAAATAATTTTTATGACAATCGTCTTTATACGATGAAGAGTGTTGTCGGTTACGATATAGAAGGTATTTTATAAATTTTCTTTGTATCCGCTCAATGACACTTTTATATATTTTGTACTGAGGTGACCAGACGGGACTTGCGTACTCTAAAATACTACGGACATATGCACAATAAAGTGATTTGATTGCATTTATATTTTGGAAATGCTTACAAACACGTATTATTAAGCCAAGGTTTTTTAAAGCTTTTTGTGAAATAATATTAATGTGGTTATTCATAAGCATTTTAGTATCAAAGTGTATTCCCAAGTCGCGAATAATGTCAACAATAATGTTTTCCCGTGAGCATTTTATATTTTCCCGTAGGAAAATTACCCTATGTCCTTCCCTTGGTTTCGAACTATCCCTATACCAAATTTCATCAAAATCGGTTCAGTAGTTTCGAAGCCTATTCAATACAAACAAACAATCAAGGCACAAACATGATTAACTTATACACAACCCAACCTTTTCCCATACATTTTGAGATTAGGTTTGTGAAAGTTTCAAAAATTAATATCTCGAAAACTATGCATCGCCGAGAGGGGGGAAAGTGGTACAAGGGGTGGCTCCCCTCATCCTCTCGTTATTAATTTTCAAAAATTAATAACAATGATTTAAAAGAAATTTGAGCCAAAGTACTCTGCTCATTATGGTATTTTTCAAAGTGGTTTTTATATTCCAAACACCTCATTTAAGATAAAATGCCGCTCAACATAAATAAATAATTTGCCAAATACTGAAAAAAATGCAGGACATAATATTTATTTGAGTGTCACTCAAACAAATATTAGGTCGCTCAAATATTATGAAGCTTCTCATTTTGTATTTGAAGTAAGTCGAATGAATGTTTTTAAGTTACTGTTCTGTTAATTTATCGTCATTCGCAGTCAGTCGCTCACTTAGTAATACAATAACCCAAATTAATTATTTTTGTATCCTAAATTTTTCATTTAGAGTCACTCGTTTAAATACAACCCATACTAAATTAGCTCACAAAATTGCTAACTAATTGTCACTGACCGAGTATTCGATAGCTGATCGCAATCATAAAATCACGAAATTCCTTTATTTTGCTATTTTATACAGATTTCATGACACATTGGGTCAATATTACAAAAAGCACGTTATAATTGATTCTGATTTCTAAATTATAAAAGTACAATAGATTTCGAACGCATGTAGTGGTTACAACTAAGCACCATACTATATTATCTATAAAAATAGTCATAGTCAGTCACTCAATTTATATGTGGCTTGAAGATGAAAAATTCTTGCTTACTATTAAAATAACATTTGGTCACCATGTCACGTATGCCTACATCGGGAGGAAACTGGAATGTCTGAGAAAATTATATGTGACTGAATCGTGAAAAATGTACACGAACGACTAGTTGGGTATGTTGTTGCGATGTTACTTGTTGATTTTTTTCTGTCACTATGAATTTGGTTGTTTTTTCTGTAGCGTCTATCAGCCTTACCATTTTCATTTTTGCTCACGTTTTCGTAGATTGCATTATTATCGTCAAACCAAATTTGCGATCATCGAATCGCATATGAATAATATAATATTACAGAGCATTGTTTTGTTTGATGAATCATTATTTGTTAAAAATCTTTTTCATTGTGCTAATATTACCAACATAATGACTTTAATTTAATAGTGCAAGAAAACGACTATTATAACATTATCCACATACAATATCGTGGGGATGGAACGGTCTAGTTGTTATTAAGCTGTGATAAAAGGTTCAATTATAGTCATATAAGGTATTAAAACCTGGGAAGATTATTGAACGAAATTATAATTAATTTCGAAGCTATCAAATGAAGTTGTTAAAACTGAATTGAATACATTCCAATAAATAGATCTCCTTATCACAAACTCAATTAAGGTCTCTCAAAATCACTTCTACTTCTACGACTATTAGGCTAAAGTGAAGCAAAACTATTACGAAAATTATTCGAGAATCGGTTCAAGTATTTGGCCAATAGTTTATATGGCTTTAGCTGGGTGATTTTATCTCAAAATTTTAATGTTATGTCAAACCTTCGGTTGGAGTAGAGTGAGTATCAATAAGATCATGCATGTTAAAGCAGCGTCAGAGGCTGACAACACTGAGCTGAGTTCATCGAGCCCCACTTAAAACTTTTTTAGCAAAACCTGTTTAATATACCCTAGTAAAAAAATATATGTAGCTCTTGAAAATATTTTTGAGAATATCCATGTCCCCGAAACAAATTTTAATCAAAATCTCTCGTTTAACACTAGAAGCGCGGGCGTCCCAAATTTGACCCATTTCGATTCTTCCTGCTCTAGTTAATATATTATTACGCGTATAGTCGTCAATTTTTATGACTTTTCATGAAATATGATGATTATTATTACTACGAGATTTTAACCATGTAAAAGCAATAAACATTTTTTTAAATCTAAATTTACCTCTAAGCGCGGTTGCGTCAATTTTGACCCAGTCATGGATGTTAGAGTTTAAGTTTATCTTTCTTCAAAGATAATAAAATGTCGTTGATTGGTCAATGTAGTTAGGTACTAACGCGCCATATAACACATTAGCAGCGAAGCAGTAAGGGGGTGTGGGGAGAGGGGGCGGTGTGGCCTTGGAATTGCTACAGATTCAGAGGATTTCCCTAAGTCCTAAGGTTATTTGCAGGTTGTTGAGGTTTTTAGAGGTTTTGATATCACGAAATTTATCTAGGGGATTTCCTGAAGGTTTTCTACTATTATTACCAAATGGCAAATTCCTTTTTATATCAGATAACACCGACAATTTATGCACCGAATAGAATGAATGGGACACTAACACTTATTAGCTGGCAACACATTCTGTTACCAACAGTTACCAACGAACTGTCTTGTCTATAATTCCAACTAAAAGACTGTTTTCCACAGCCTCACACAGACATTTGTAACGAAAAATTCGAATCGGCGGACACATTCGGCCAAGTATCCATACTAATACTAATATTATTAAAAGGGAAAGATTTGATGAGATTTGAATTTGAAGAAAACTTGTAAGTTTTTCATTGTCAATATTATAAAGCTTGTGTATGTAAAATTGCCAAAATAGGCCGAGGTTTTTAGAAACCAAACTGGAGAAACTAGGGGTTTTTTTAAATGCATTTAGAGGGAAGGTGGAAAAAATCTGGCAGCACTGATTGGTAAGCGGGCGGCAGTGGCGAGAGCGTAAAGTGTGTTTTGTTTCGGTCACATCGCACTTATGTAACTAGTTTCTTTATTTATTTATTTTTATATTATTATGTTCGGAAAACCAACAGCTACAATATTCCTATATAAATTGCTTATATATCTGCACATTACGGTAGCAAACATAAAATAGACAATATTGACCCATCCGCGCTTCCAGGGGTGTCAGAATGTACCGCGCTTCTAGTGTTAAAAAATGTTAAAGACACCCATCGAAAACAGCTTCCAGAAGAAAATCCGAGTTATTTAACAGAGGTTATTTAATGATTTTCAGGGAATTAGCTCGTTACACTTAATTTGATAATATTGATGTTTCATATCTTCAAATAAATTACTAGTTTCTTAAAAAAAAAATATATATATATATATATATATATATTGATTTTTTCGCTCAATTTCAATAACGCACCGCGCCCGTAATCCAGTACAAATCATGTCTCAAGGTCGTTGGCAGGCTTTGACAGTAAACAACCAAAATTCAGCACATGCCGTGTATCTTTACTGCTAATTCTTGTATATATATTCATTTCTATCAATTTCGCTTAACAAAAGAAAAATCATCAAAGCGATAAAATGCTTCAATAGCCTTTGTCCTCGCAAAACGATTTTTTCATAATAAAGTGTTCTTGGAACCATTTGTTTAGCAGCTGCGCCTTCTCGAAAATTTACCCTCATACGAGTATTATAACGGAGTGTATTCGATATATTGAATTTTTTTTTGTGCAGAATTAATAATAATACTGAAATATTTTTATGACAATATTTTTTTCTATTCAAGATAAGAATTAATATTATCTTTTGTCAGTGTTTATCTTTTTTCATGTTTATTGGGGATTCTATACTAAAAGAGGACAACTATATGTGTTATTTAGTTTATAACGAAGTACATGTTACCTTTTTTTTTAATTATTGATCAAAACATTGTATTACATTGTGGATTATATACATTAACTACAGCTCACAAACCAATTTGGTTTATCTGTCCGTAGTGATTCACCCTGTTAAGTACCTTTTCAATTGATATTTAAATTTACGCCTTCTCACCGCATGCAAATCTATTAAATATTCATGCAATTCGTTTACCTAAATGATTGCTATTCCATATTCGTATAATACGTAATATAATATATACTACAAGGTCACAAAAACAAATTTTAGAAATTACTAGATGTGCCCGTGAATTACGTTTCACCATAATTATTATCAAAAAAAAATATTACCTCGAGATATAAAAAATCGTTTACGACCTATTCTCAGACCTACCGAATAAACACAAAAAAAATCATAAAAATCGGTCAAGCCCTTTTGGAGGACTTTGAATACAAACAGTGTGACACGAGAATTTTATATATTAAGAAGATTAAGATTCATCGAATAGCCTGCTTGGGTTCATTTTTGTTAATTATGCTGGGAAAAGTCTAATTACCAATGATAAATAGTTAAGACAGCAAATCACGAAATGTGACCATTATAAGTATCTGGGTAACATGATGCACTCCTCAGGAAAAATAGAGCACAATATTCAGCACCGTTTCAGCAGCTGCCTGGTTGAAATGGCGAGACGTAACTGGTGTGACATGTGACACCAAAATACCCGTCCGACTTAAGGGCCGCGTTTATAAGTCGATGATCAGGCCGGTCCTTATGTATGGAAGCGAGACCTGGGCGTGTACTCAAAAACATATCCATGCCATCCAAGTTGCCGAAATGAAGATGCTAAGGTGGATGTGCGGGGTCACCAGGCGCGATAAGATCCGGAACGAATACGTGAGGGGCAGCCTTGGTGTCCGGGACATCGCAGATAAGCTGCAAGAAAGTAGGCTGAGGTGGTATGGGCATGTTAAGAGGAAACCTCATAATTATATTGGCAACCTGGCACTACATCTCTCCATATCCGGTAAAAGATCCCGTGGGAGACCTAAAACCAGATGGCTAGATGTAGTGCACATGGATATGGAGACATGCCACGCTTCCGAATCAGATGTGGGTGATAGGGAGAAGTGGAGAAGTAAAGTGCGGAAGGCTGACCCCATCACCATGTGGGACTAATAGTCAGGAAGAGAGAGAGAGAGAAATAGCTAAGACAAACAAAGTATTTGTCAGGTACTTACCTGTTTAAAAACTACGATTTTCGACAAAGTGAGAAACTTGATTTGTAATAATAATCAATCCAATGGTCTGTCCATCAATCCGCCACCCATTAATCCAACAGATTGATGTAAATTTAAATTAAAATAATACAAACAGTGGTGGAGATTAAAGATCATGGTAAAAACCAGTATAAAAACATCGTTTTGTCTGATGAAATAACAGGTAAAAATAGAAATATTCAGTGTGAGGAACAGAAAATATTATATAAAAGTAAGACCGTAAAAAAATGCAAATAAAAAATTATAATTTTAATAAACATAAAGTAAGAAAAAATCTGCTTCCGTTTCCTAGGAGACAAATTCAAACAAAAATATTCTCTTGAATCTTTAAAGCTCTGAGAAATATAACCGGGACGCCTATTTAAAATTTAATATGCTTCCACTATATAGAAAATTCACAAGAGTGGGACTTGATAATAATATAAAATTTAACAAAGCAAAACATCATTTTAATTTTATTTTCTATATAAAAGCTGTTAAACTGTTTTGTTCATTCTTTGGATGGAAGCTATATGACTTTTGAAAAATCGACACTAAATCACTGTTGAGTTGATCTCGGGTTGTTTCGTAATTTCCATCTCAGGGGCACAGATAATATAATACACGGCTGAGGTGAACTTCCTCATTCAGACATGTTCTACGATTTTGTTCTCTTAGTTGAACATGTATTTTTCCTCCTGGTTCTACTTTATACATTTTCATCGAACACACCAACTCTAAGTCGGCTCCTGCGACATCCACCTACGATACATAGTATTCTAAGCCATAACTACACTTACGACCAATTTCACTTACCTTGTCTTAGCTTAGGACTATCCCAAGTAGCATGCTGACACATTTCGTCTTTAATGTAAAGAATGTGACAGCATGCCATCTAAGAGTACCCTATTTTATCTTACTTAAGTGTGATAACATAGCGAAAATGTCACAAAATCTAATGAACCTATCAATTTCTTTTTATCGTAATTAAGTAGCAGGTGAGATGAAAGTTTACTATATTTTTATACTAATGAGAAAATTTTTATATTGGGTATTGAGTAAATTCAAAAACTAAAATGGGAATATATTGAAATCCCAAGGAAAAACATAATGGAGCGGAGCTGCGAGCGGAATTAAAGCTTGTAATCAATAGGTATAATGATTTCTGTAATTATTAAGTATCTGTCACTTAAAAAGAGAGGGGTGACGTTGATGAACATGACTCATGTTCATGCTACATGAGATATGACTCTGTGTGCAATATTCTAGACTAGTTGATAAACTAATCATTGTTTTTTTTATTTGAATGTATATTAAAAATAAATGCTTGAATATCTAAATATACATACCATAAATGTGCAGTCTTTCTTATTATTGTATTAGCAAAAGCTTTTTACTTAACAAATAAGTCTAAAAAACCCAAATTTACAAAAACTTCAAAGTTACCGGTGAGGCAAAGTGATCCAACATAGACTGTGATGTCATCATACACGTTCGCCGTATAATACTCGTCTACACACACAGGAATTTTGGAAGAAATATATGGCATGTAATTTATAATACCAATTCTATGCATATTCTTCATTAGATTCTTAAGCTTATACGTGACGATAAGTTTTAGTGTCTAACTACTTTTTATAACTATTATTCATACTCATAGTTAGTTGATGCCCGCGACTTGTCTGCGTGGAAATCTGGAATAGCGAATTTCATTAAAATTGGTTTAACGATTTAGGCATTAAAGCGACACAGATAGACACATTGTTGTAATGTCCTCCAAATTTATATTCGGTCACAGCGGCCAAACTCAAAAGAGACTAACCATCTGCGCAGGAGATATTATAGTGCACAAGTGACTGCACAAACGCAATTACACTCTGTGTTCTTTCACTCGTATAGTCCAATGTGACGGTAAGCTACGACCGGGGTGAGATCAGTGGGGCTAGCACGCAGGAGAATCGAAAATCGAATCGAAGTCCGAATCGAGGAGTTTGTATAGCTATTTTATTAGCGCCACGGCGGTGAGTAGCAGAACTAATAACATTGCCATACAAACTCCTCGATTCGGATTTCGATTCGATTTTCGATTCTCCTGCGTGCTAGCCTCACAGGCGCACGACTCACTGTTTAACGTGCCTTCCGACGGCACGGAAGAGCTCGAGATGCTTCGTATTTTTGTCACCCATCAAAGGCTTGACCACACCCAACGTTGCTTAACTTTAGCAATCGTTCGCTGAGCGCACGCGCTAATGCGCCACCAAGCTCCTCAATAAGACATTATGCATAGTATTATACATATGAATGTATCATACATAATACATTGATTTATGCGATTATTTCTACTCACTAAAACAGATAGAGCAACCCAAAAAAAAAAAACATTTTCGATATTTTTGTAACCGTCACTAGATATAGTAATATGGGTTCCGTGGCAGCCATGATGAAAAATCTTGCTATCTCACCGCAGATTCCGGTTTCAGTGATAACACGCACCGAAATTACTTAATTCCCAGGCAGAAATGAGTTCTCTGAAGTCCGAGATTCAAATCAGTCTGGAAATTGTAAGATATCACAGTCGTAATTTTCCGTTGCAAATATCAAATAATATTTTAATAGGAAGCTAACCCACTTAATCATTAATATAGAATTATTCATTAAATATAGACCGTAGAATAGACAAAAAGTGCGATTATACAAAAATGATTGCAAATAAAATATTAAACGTCAACTCCTTAATCATTTCATTCGTTTGATTTCAACATAATATCGTATTCAAAAGCTCGGTGGTCTAACTTTCTTTTTCTACGTGAGCAAAGGGATCGCTACACAGCCTTCCCCTCGTTCCGAGTTGACACGATCATGTAAACATTTTAGGTGAACCAAGGTAATTGGGATGATGACTGCATTCTAATTTTCACGTCTCGTCATAAAATATTAAAATACCATAGAAAAAGATGCAATCATGTGAAATTAGAAGTAAAATCGGATTAGAAATACATTAGATACAAGCATTTTAAGCTGGTAATTTGGAAGCGATTAGACAGAGAGATCCCACATCAACCGTGACGTGATTGTTGAGTACGGCCATATAAACTCCATGTAAATTGCCGTTTTGCTAGAAAGAGATATCTTGGTTGTTTTTAAAGTTATTCGAAAACCGTTTTTTTCTTTCTGTTTATTATACAGGGTGTCCCAGAAGCCGACGTCAAGCCGAAAGCAGGCGGTAGACTAACTCATATATGTTATCAGAAAAAAAAAAAAATCTAAGTCACCTATTTAAAAACAAAATCTAACATTTAAAATAATCGATATAATTTACACCCTGTGACGGTTTTTTCACTCTTGTTGCTACAAATCTTGACTTTTCTAAACATTTTCTTTTGTTTTGTAATCCTGAATAATGTTTCTGTATACTCTAATCTAAAATTTAAAGCCAGCTGCTCCAAATTAGAAGAATATGCCATTTTTATCTAAATTAAATATTCAAAATTAATTTTTCGCATAGCTTTAACAAGCTGTACTGAAAAAAAAATGTACTATGCGAGTTTGGCAAGTAACTGCAAAAGTTGGCGCATTCAATAAGGATTCCAAAATGGTATGATACTTGGTAGATAATTTCTACGATTGCAGACAATATTTTTTTTTCCAAAAACAGGCAGTTTTGAACAAATTTTTCTTACGTACTTAAAATTTATTCTAATATACCCATGGTTTGCTTTAAGGCTGTAACTTTAACATTCTAGTTTAAGTGAGACCGGGAGAGTCATTTTACGAAGTGTTAGAGAGACAGATAGTGACGCTAACGTGACAGAGACGGAGAGATTCGAAGTATGAGCGAGACAGATAGTGACGCTAACGTGACAGAGACGGCGAGTCTCACATCCACTTCGTAAAATGACGAAGTGGAAGTGAGACAGATAGTGACGCCAATTATTCGCTAACGCACAAACAATACACATCAGTACGTTTCGCTCCTTCGCTTACTGCGTATCTTTTTGTATTCGTTCGTGTTGATTTCGTGCTTACCACTTTCTGCTTCGTTTATTGGACTTAATTGCTTGTGATTTGGATTCGGACTGTTTAGTTTCTCTACCGACGACCTTTGCTTTGCTCCGGACTACTTATCGTTGATTGTGTAATTGTGTAGTGCCACCATCTCTGCGTACACGACACAAGAATACGCCAACATGCATTTAATTTATGGGGAATGTAGATGCAATGCCAACGCTGCAGCTAGACTTTATCGTAAGAGGTACCCAAATGCAGCCCTTTTTTCGGATCATCGAGTCTTTACAAATGTGCACCGATTACTCTTCTCAGAGGGCCGACTGTCGAACCAAGTACATAGTGAAAGAAGATTTCGTCCCCCTTACGAGGACGTTGTACTAGACATTGTCGAAGAAGATCGGAGTATTTCTGGACGTGGAATAGAGAGAAGCACAGGAGTACCCAAAAGTACAGCCCATCGGATTTTGCAAAGAAATCAGCTACACCCGTACCACGTACAGCGAGTACAAACTCTACTACCCCGGGACCATTGACCCCGTGTTGCTTTTTGTCAAACAATGCTACAAAAACAGAGAGAAGATCCGCGATTCTTCGAAAAAATTTTGTGGTCAGATGAGTCGACATTTAAAAAAGATGGTTACATGAACTTACATAACTTACACGAGTGGCATATCGAAAATCCTCATTTGATGAGGCAAGATAGATCACAATATCGATTTAAAGTGAATATGTGGACCGGAATTTTAAATGAACAAATAATAGGTCCTTTTGAGCTGCCAGACGCCTGGACTGGTGAAGTTTATTTACATTTTTTACAAAATGATTTACCAAATCTACTGGAAGATGTGCCACTTAACATTCTAAGAGATATGTGGTTTCAACAAGATGGTTGCCCAGCTCACTATGCCAGCTCAGTAAGAGAATATCTCGATGAGGAATACCCAGGCAGATGGATAGGACGATCTGGTACTATCTCGTGGCCAGCTTGTTCCCCAGATTTGAATCCATTAGATTTCTTTTACTGGGGAGCGGTGAAAGAAAAAGTTTACGCAAAGCCAATCGAAACTGTGACTGACCTACGGCAAAGAATAATAGCAGCAAATGATTTTGTTAATAATGGAAGATTCGCCCGCTTGATAGCCCGATCTTTTTTATGAAGATGTCGAGCCTGCATTAGAGCTGAAGGAAGACAGTTTGAACACCTGTTGTAAATCTTGACATTTACATAAATTATGTTAAACAATTTTTATGTATTTAATTTATTTCACTATCTATCTCTCTCACACTTCGTAAAATGACTCTCCAGGTCTCACTCAAACTAGAATGTTAAAGTTACGGCCTTAAAGCAAACCATGGGTACATTAGAATACATTTTAAGTACGTAAGAAAAATTTGTTCAAAACTGCCTGTTTTTGGAAAAAAAAAAATTGTCTGCAATCGTAGAAATTATCTACCAAGTATCATACCATTTTGGAATCCTTATTGAATGCGCCAACTTTTGCAGTTACTTGCCAAACTCGCATAGTACTTTTTTTTTTGATACAGCTTGTTAAAGCTATGCGAAAAATTAATTTTGAATATTTAATTTAGATAAAAATGGCATATACAAAACAAAAGAAAATGTTTAGAAAAGTCAAGAATTGTAGCAACAACAGTGAAAAACCGTCACAGGATGTACATTTTATCCATTTTTTTAATGCTAGATTTTTTTTTAAATAGGTGACTTAGATTTTTTTTTATATTTTTCTGATAACATATATGAATTAGTCTATCACCTGCTTTCGGCTTGACGTCGGCTTCTGGGACACCCTGTATGAATGAGTTTCTATTAAAGCAATATTTTTTTTTCATTCATCTAGCCTATTGCAAATCGATTGTATCCGGTTTTTATGTTAATATTTACATAGTTAATAATATTTCTATTCTTAAATGGAGAAAACTTTCAATTTCGTTTCTTTATGAGAATGACCTTGTTGGCTAATGTTGAGTCTGTGGATAGAATATTATTGTGTGTTGATCATATTTTGTGGAATTAGTGCCGCGGTATTAATTTACAAGGAATAACGTCTTATCGAGTAGGTGGATATCGATAGTGCATTCAATATGCTTATAAACCTGCTTATTTATTTACCTTTTTAACTTTTCCTTTCTCATCAAGGTGGCAAATAGTCACCGATACTTAATTAACTCAAGTTACATAGGCTATTTATGGAATGGTTTAATTTCCAATTATTCTATTATACCTCTTAGAGGATTGAATTAGTCTATAGGTTCTTGAAAACCCCGCGGCGTTGCAAGGAGGATATTGTTGGGCTTTATGCTGTTTGTTAAGTATTGCAGAATAGGTTACCTTGACGGCTACCCTTAAGGATTTAGTTCCGTGTCTCCCTTAAAGAGGTACTTTCATGATGACTCCGCAAGGCAAGAGAACATATTTGGTCTGAAAGCTTGTTATTTGGATCGGAAAAGGCAGGTAGTATTTTCGATTGGTGTATCGATAGTATTTCCGGTGCTTGAATTGCGGCCTCATCTCTCGACCCACCGTCTTTTCCGCTTTGACGTCGTCAAGATAAGGTCGATTAAATCTGTCGTAGTGTACGTCCGCATTTTGAATTAAAACAACTGTCAAAATTTCACGTTTCTACTATTATTAGCGGTTACGGCTGTGCGTGCGTCTATAGTGGGAACATCTCCTTATATATACTCGTAGATTCTGTGCCTTGATGTATTGAAAATAAATTGCACGTACTAATTGAACCGTGTACTTTATTTTATTAAATCATTTCCAACCCCTGAAGTCTGTTTGCATCTGTAGGAGGCGCCCTTTAAAAATATATCCATACACTTCTCCAGGCAGGAAGGCATATCTTTTAAATTATAACCTACAACCTGACTAAACTTCAATTCTCTCTCATGCTCACGGAAAAATTACGCAACTTCTTCATTCCTAACCGGATTATGGTAATGGCTTATTAGCCTAAAGCAGGTTTACCGCAGATAAAACGCAATTCCCGAAGCGAAACATGAATCGGAGGAAATTAAATAAAATAAATTGGTTTCATCATGACCAAAATTGGATATTAAAGTTGAGCCAGAGTTTGACCGGTAAACCTTGTATCGTGGTTTCATTTGAAGCGAATCGGCAGACAAGTTATTATTACTTCATTAAAATCGAAATAACACATTTATGACTGGCAGTCCCTTACTATTGGTTTTGATTTAAAACATCGTTAAAGTGCCCATCATCAACTCATGACTCTTTTTTATTAAAAGCTGCTGCAGTGTGAGTAACACATTCACAAGAAAAAAATTATGACAATAAAAAATAAGGACGTGCACAAAAGTGGGCCTATATTTAGATTAGATCATTTTCAGCTAAACCTACGGGCGTCTGGTAATAACAGAATCAAAAATTTTGAAAGGATCAAATGCAATATAATATTATATGTATATATACTACAAATTTACATATTTAATAAATACATTAAAATGGATAATAATATCAATTAATATAATATATTGCTAATATCAATTAATAATACAATATATTGCTCTACCAATAAAATAATGAAATATTTTTTTATAAATGCTCTCTAACTCTAAACTTCAATAAGTTCACAGTAGTTATTGTTTTCATTGATACCTGCAGGTAGGCGTGCTGCCGTCACGATAAAGGAATTTGCAAAATATCTTATGTCACAGCTAGGCTGTTGGAGTGTTTTAGTAATCCACAAACGTCTAGAATATAGCAAAGGCGATAGGTGAACGACGGTAGTGAGGGAATTCGGGACTCTCTGGCAATACTATAAGGTATGTGTCACTCATGTCTTTGTCTGATAAGGAGCCACTTGAGTCGAGAACGGTATCCAGATACGCTGTATTTCAGCTATATTCAGTAAATTTTTATAAAAGCTTTTAAGTCTTTTTAATAAGTAAATTTTTTGATAACAACATCAAACTCATCATCATCAAGCTTTTTCATTAAAAAAGACTACTACCAATATATATTATTATCAATAATATGTTAAAAATTGTTGTATGCACGTAGTGTACAGCTCTTTAAAAAAGCATTCCTTTAGGCTAATGACATTGTATGTTTTTTTTTTTTATCTTATACCTCCAACTTAAACGGAGACATTTTTATTCGATTTAATGTTTTGTCTATTGGTGTTATTTATTTATATTTTTATTTTTGTGAGTTTTTGTCTATGTGGCCTTTCTAATTATAATTTATTGCTTTTGTGTTGATGAGTTTTTACAAACTTACTACGTTTCCTCTATGTTTGACTGCTATTTTTTTAGGTTATGCTTAGCCTAAATATACCTATATTTGGTAAGCATATTTGCTTATGCCGTTTTGTTCCTTTTTATTATTCTTTGTGCTATTTTTTCGCAGTAGTTAATGTAGTCCATTCTATTTCTTCCCGTTATCTCCTTCTTTGCGCCTAATGCCGTCAATTTTGTATTCAGCCTCTGCTCCGCCTCGTATCTTTCGGTGCAGTACGCAGGGCACTCATACAGCACGTGGGGCACCGTTTCCTTAGTCGCGGGGTCGCAGATGCACGCTGGGCTCTCCTTACACTTGAAGCGGTACAAGTATTCAGAGAACCCACCGTGCCCCGTCATGATCTGTGTGCGTAGCTGTGACATTTCTATTTTCCTTATTGTTCTGTACGCCGCCACTGCATCAGGGAAGAACATCTTCGTAACCGAGGCGGTCCCTCCCTCGACATACCTCCTGCTCCATTCATCAAGCGTCGCAAGCCTAAGGCTTCGCTTAATGAATGAAACAGGGCAGCAGTCGTAATTCGGTTTCCGCTTTGACTTCATGGCGACCTCCTTTGCCAGCTCATCAGCTCTTTCGTTGCTATCCAACCCCTCGTGTGCCTTGATCCAGTACAGGGAGACTGCTTTGCCTTGTGATCTTATTTGACTGATGTTTTGTCTGGCTTCAACAGCAAGGGGATGGAGGCAGTTGTGATTTTTCACAGACTGGAGGGCCGCCATGGAGTCACTCAACACTCCGAATGTTTCCGCCCCGTGTTTGAGGATCACCCTAGTAGCTTCCCGTATCGCCAGCAGCTCAGCCTGGTACACTGTACAGTATTTCGACAGGGCAAGCTTGGCGGTCTTTGTTTCTGTACCTCCAGACCACAGGGATAGGGCAGCCCCAACCCTGCCGTCAATCTTGCTCCCGTCCGTGAACACTCTGATGTCGTGTTGGTCGTGTTCATCCACTTCTCGACTATTGTGCAGGCTGGTGAGCTCCATGACGACACGTTCGGCAGGGTGTGGAGCGTTCAGCGCGGACGCCATGCGTTCCACCGTTCCGCCTCCCAGACTCGGCTGAGGAATCCCCCTTTTGGCCTCGTATAGTGAGGCCGCCTCTAGCACCCTCAGGTCTAGGGGGAGTAACCCAGCCAGTAACAAGGCCAAATTTAAGGAGACGGTTCGGTATGCCTTGCATATCCTCTGGGCGATTTCGCGCTGAACCACTCCCAGTTGTTTCTTTATTCCCAGTTTATGGGCTGCAGGAGCCCATACACTGGCGGCGTACAGAACAATTGGCTCGAGGGTGGCCGTGTAAATTATCCTGACGACATCGGGATGTAGTCCTCATGTCGTCTTTGCCGCCCTGGAGATCTGTTTATATATATTGATCGCCTTCCTGGTGATGTTAGCCACGTGCGAGTTAAATGTGAGCTTTTCATCGATGGTCACGCCCAACAATTTTACCGCACTGGAGATTTTAATGTCGATCCCGCTCATGTTCAGACGTGGGGTGTCGTACTTAAGTTTTTTAGTAATGACCATTGCGTTGGTGTTTTGTGGTGCGAACTTTAGTTTGGTGTTTGTTCCCCACGTCTGAACATGTTCCAGCGCGACATTCGCCCTGCCCTCGATCTCCAGTGCCGTGTCTCCGTCAAAGACCAGGGCGACATCGTCTGCGAATGCTTGGCAGTAGATGCCAATGGCTTCCAGGCTCTTTAGGAGCGGATCTAGCAGGAGATTCCATAGGAGGGGCCCCCCAATGGAGCCCTGCACGCAGCCTTTCTGGGTTTTCCTCTCGTGCTCTTCTCCGGCATATCGAACCCTGACTGTCCTGTCTCTTAGGTAGCTGTCGACTACTCTCCTCAGGTTCAGTGGACACTTTTCCTCAGCCAGACGGACTCTTATGGCTGGCCACCAGGCGCTATCGAAGGCTCCCTCTATATCCAGCGACACAAGTGTAACAATACGCTTGTTGTCGAGCTTGCAGCGAATGTGTTGCATTAGGTCATAGAAGGAGTCCTCGGTGCTCCTCTGTGGTGTGAATCCATACTGGCAAGTACTCATCCTCGGCTGAATGTGGACCCCACGTCCCCCTACCACTCGACCTGTGTATTGCTTTTTCTTGCTAAATTGTAGAAATATAGGGAAATCTTAAAGTTGAAAGAAAAAAAAAACAAACTTATTCCTTTAGTCCGATACAAAATGAAAAGCTTTATTCTTGTAGGTACATAATTCACTTATGCATATGTTACTTAAGTAAATAAACTCCCTTAATGCAAAGCACTTAACTAAATGTTTAATCAATACAAGCCAAGGGCAGGATGGTTCAGGTTTGTTTGATCAATCTCGGCAG
Source organism: Schoenobius gigantellus (assembly GCA_963935595.1). Lineage (NCBI taxonomy): Eukaryota > Metazoa > Arthropoda > Insecta > Lepidoptera > Crambidae > Schoenobius > Schoenobius gigantellus. The sequence continues at coordinate 17,747,107 of OZ012554.1, read as the reverse complement.
GTAAAAATCAGGTACAAATTGAGTACAAAACTATAAAATGAGGGGCAATAAAGTACACCAACAAATAGTTATAGGTTTCTTTTTTTTTAAATTAGTAGCTTTCCCCGGAGCGGTTGTTAGTAGGTCGTACCTTCGATTGTAAGTTCTTGCGATCACGGGTCAGAGATATGATATTCCAGTTTCTTAACTTATTCTCTCTCTATATGTATATTTATAACTTGTGTAATTCCACAGAATTCCTCCTTGATGTTAGGTTATTTTGTTATGTTTTCTGGCTGTAAAGTCAAGCAGCGGAGCCCTACGGCCTCCGGTAACTGCCCTGGAGATTCATAGCACAGTGTTAGGTTAAAAAAATATAATTAAATATGCCTATGATCTTAGGGTGAGCGGGTCTAACACTGAGTTCTGAAGGAACCCCAGTCAATACAGTTGAGCTTCATGTAATAAACATAGCAAATGAATTCTAAAACATAATTTTTAATAAATTGACAAATTGTCTTAATAGTTGATTTATAAAAAGGACACATGGAGGGGAGAGCACATATTTTATGTATAATTATTGCTATTAATAGAAAGAAAACAGCTTAATTTGTGAGTTATTTGCCAAAGTATGATGTGAAACTCAATATAGTGAAAATCTAGAATTTAACATGAAATTCGCAAGTGTTACTCAATATATGCATTAATCCCACTAAAATGCCGATTACTATCAGGTTTTTTTTAATGAAATAGAGGATGAAAAAGGCGAATTTTGGAAATGTCATGTGTTTGATTTAATAATCAATTTACCCACTAATAAAAAAATAACAAAATCTGTTTTAAATCATGAAATATAATAAGTTAATTAGATACCTTATTGTGGGCGGAGTATCATCTATTGATAAAATTTATTTTTCCAATTAATTTAATGAATCGCGCGCCGGCGATTAAAAATATGATTGAGCTTTTACTCTTCAAGCTGAAAACAAAAATAACTGACTTTTGAAGTCTCACTGTAGCTTTTCAAATTAAATTCACACGGAAAACGGGAGAAATACCTATGGATTTTATTCGCAGAAATTAAGATTTAAAATGCTGTTCGCAAATCATAATCAATAACAAATTACTTCGGTCGATGTCTCACAGACTAGTTATCCAGTTCCGAGATCATAGCATAGACGCGTTCACAGTCTACGGTGAGATAGGGCGCGTTCCATTTAAGCACAGATTTGCATTTATGCAGCTACTAGAACCGAGGTCCGTTTGCCGAATGTTAAGCGTCGTATTGGCGACGAAACCAAATTCATTTCATAACACTCGTAAGATTCTTAACTTGTTTCAAGATGTGTCAAGTCAACATACGGATCTTTTGAAATTCTACAATCTGCAATAAGCATTTCCAGCCAAGGTTATAAGTTTGGTTGAAAAACAAAACGTAATGTAAAATTAACCATAAACAAACTGTGAATGCTTTCCAAATTCTATTCGACGAAACCATAATTATATGATCTGTAGCTTTAAGTGTATTTTATTATAATATGTCTCTAAAATCAAAACAAACGGTCTAAATGTCAAATTCCGAATTTTGAGAAAATCAACCCACCTAAAGGGGAGCACGGGATTTTGGGCGAAAAAAAACTATCTTTGTAAATAAGGCCAGGATACACGCGAGATTTATTTTGTTTATGCAAAAATTGAATAATGACCAAAGATAATTGCAAATGTCACTGACGTGACGTGAAACGACGTTGACGTTGACACTTGACATTGATATTGTGAAATTAATTGACAAAGTTATTGTGATTATGATTTTAGTTGTGAAATTTGTGTTAAAACTACAGTGAAACCAAAGTGTTTTTGCAAAATTAGTGTTTTATGAAATTTTAAGAAAAAACGGTGTTACACCTGGTACAGTATAAGATGCGTTTTGCTTGTTGGTGGTCGCTGGGTCTAACGATAGACTAAATCGCCCAGTGTGCTTAACCACGGTAGGCCGTGTGGTTACACGACCAGCCGTGGAGATCCAGAAGTGATAGTACAAGAGGGTGGAGAAGAGACCACACTCTTTAGGTCGCACTCTGAAAAAATAGTAAATGGTAAAGAAATGCTGGAAGCCAGCACGCGCCACTAGCCGAAAGATTGCCTTCAGGCTTAGGCCACACCGGAGGTGGCAGGCTTAGAAGTTAGTTAGGAGGCAGGCTAAGCGGTCAAAATGCTACGCTACATAGTGGACACACAGGCAGCGCGTGCCTCGGTGGTGATCTAAAGTGTATTTACATATATTTTGTTGTAGTAAAATGTCTTTTCAATTTGTCTAGAGAATTGCTTCTTAATTTTAAAATAATCGAACATGTTGAGTAACTACATGATATTAATATGTTGAGGTCTACTAAAGGAGAAATTGAAATTTTATACAAAAAAGTAAAATAATAATATCACTGTTATATAATAATAGCACATTTCGTCTGTGTTTAAATTCATTAGTTACTTCTTGCCACAATTTTTTAACATGCCTACATTTTTAACGTAACGTAACGTCCATACCTCCACAATGCATCCTAGTATAGTTCAAGCAAATAATCGACGTTCAACTGATAGCTGACATTTGACAGTGAAGGAAGTATTATCGGTACTTTTTAGTTGGGGAAGACAATAATTAGAATCATTTGTTATTTTGAAAGTAAATAATAACGAATAGTTACTAAATTTCGTGTAAGCTAGCATTAAACTATGAGATACGAAGATGCGATAAATGTATTGTTATATTAATAGTCAAAAATTCAGTATTCGGTTCAGCACGCTCTTGTTTTCATGACTGAGGCACTGCTGCAAACCTTATGGACGATAAAAACACCGAGGCTGAAGCCATAAAATTAAAAAGCACTTTTAATAAACACTCCTCCAGAACGAGACTTGAAAGAAAATTCTTTCTCGGAATTTAGGTGTAAGTAATTTCTTTCATAAAATCGGTGAGTAATAATATTACCAAAGAAAACGATGTGCCCTTTTTTATATATTCAAAGGTGTAAAATGGATGCAAAAGTCAAGAGTCCCTGCAAAGTTTTGAGTGCTATTAGTGTTACATACTCTTTGCTTGCGTGAGTAGAATTAAGTCATTTTCGACCTCGCATTGTCAGTGGAAATTCCAGTGTCATTGTAAATTTATTATTCTTGTGTGATTCGATACGTTCTCAGGTAATATCTGCCCATTTCGTATATTTTATATTATATTATCATTATTACATTTATTCAATCAAATCATACAGTTTTCACTGCTTCATTCCCGATTCCATCTGCTTCAATTAGTAAGAGATCAGTTATATTGTACAGCGCCGGCTTCAAAAGTAAATAAACATTTTAGTACCATGTCACACTAACTATTAACAATGCAATATAGGTGTAATCATACTAAATAAAATGAATAGTTAGTGTGACATGATACTAAGTCTGCTAAAAATGCTTATCTACGTTTGAAGCCGGCTGTACAATCACAAGCTGCCTGTCATTCTTTTAAAAGTTTCACTATTCACCTCGAGTTGTTAAAAATACGTAGGTTTAAAATTTTGAAAACGTGGAATTTAAAGATTAAATCATAAAGATCAACGAAGACATTTTTTCTGAGCAAGTGGCCAGACCGCGCACAAGATTTTGATAGCGGAAAACTATTAGTACAAGTTCCGAGAAACTTCTATAAAGGAATTCACAGAGAGTTTGTCACAGATATTAGACAGATTCGACGCTGTTTCTAAAAAAACAGTTCCATCTCAACTTTCTTCGCTATAATTGCAAAAAAAAAAAGATAAATAAGGTCACTAAATTTTATACGTATTTCTTTCTCTAACTATATAACACCTGGTCTATTTCACAATGGTAATATGCTCTTACATATTTTGTTTCATCGGAGCTTCGCTTTTAGAATGATGTTACACTTTATTGTACAGTGTTGACAAGGTTGTGAAGTGATTTAGCAAGCATTTAATTTTTATAGCTCACAAGCTTTGACCTCGGCTCTGACCTCGTTTCGAGGGCTTTCCATCCAACAAATAAAAATCGTGTCTGTTATCCATCTTCAAAAATCTCATATTTTCATATACACTGTTGCAGCTTTAATGATGATTGATTGCAGCTTTCCAAAATAGTATGACTTATTAGATTCTTATTTAAAATCATAATTATAATTGACATTATTATATACAAATTATGTTAATTTGAAAAATAACTTGGCATTCAGTATCTCGATAATTATAACCACACCGAACTATACTGAAATTAGTTTAGCGAACTAGGTGTGAAAGCATAACATAATGTATTTTCATAATATTGGTATTGATGACATAAGAATTTCAACTGACCTATCAAGCGGATCTCCTTATGGTGTTAATCACTTAATACTATCATTACATTTACATAATAAAAAACTAGGTTAGCAATTTGATAATACTAAACATCTTTTTTATATACAAATTATGCGATTTGACCGATGATATTACCTGTCCTGGAACTGGTTTGACCACTCGTTCGCGCCAATTGCTATCAATATGATATAGTTTCCTTTCTAAAGTCAATCTTGAGTAAGACGATTTATACTTAACAAGTGACATTTAAATAGCAATGGCGGTTTTTCTACTGCAACAGTACGGCGCCAGTAACAGCATTGTTCACGCTCGAGGAAGAGCGAGTGGCGGCACTGCATTCTAGTCTGTGCAGTGACAGCTTTTTTGGCGGCCGGCCGCATGTGATATGTCAGTTGAGTCGAGTCGAAATGTCATGACATGCTTAGAGGTTATGTGCGGGCCGGAATAAAATATAATACACAATATTCAAGCAAATAGTGATTTGCGCGGCGCACCTAATATCGGGGTGCGAAAGCCCGCTTTGTGTTGTGCAAGGTGTCAAAATCGCGTGTGTGAGTCGTGGTGGCCTAATAGGCCTTTGTAGTGCTCCGGTCTCCCCCGGTGGATCCACTGCAGAACTTCAGGAGCCGCGACTTCCTTCGAGCTAGCTCAGGAAGTCCACCGGCTACGGAGGAGACGGACGGAGACAACGGGAATCGGGGTAAGCCACAATGCTTTCTATGAGCGGGTAGTAGGGCATCAGCAATCAACCCAAAATTCCTTACTCGGTGAAACGCCGACGTGGTGGAGTCTACTTGGGGCACCACCATCTCTTGGTAGCAGAGCGTGGTTTTTAGATTTGAGTGGTTCTTAGATTTGAGTATTTGATTAGTATTGTACAATTAATATTGTAATCTTGTTGGTTGTCCAAACGGGCAATACATATTAATTGGTTTTGATTGCTGATTTTAAACCGACTACCAGCTCATTTGTGGACCGATCTCCTTAACTAATTGTCATTGTATATGAAAAATTGGGGTTAAATGTCTTTTGTTGTTCTAGTTAAGTTCTAGCATTTACCTATATTTGATTTTGGTTTGTTTTTTCATATCTTTGTTTTGCCCTTGAATATTTTGTTTGTTAAGTTGTAAACTTATACTTGAATTTAATTTGTTTAACAGATTTTGCTGCTAAATGACTTTGCTGTTGTTGTAATACACTATATTGCTGTGTTAAGTTTTAGCATTTACATTTGATTTTGTTTTGTTTGCCTTTGAATATTGTGTTTGTTAAGTTATTGACTTAATGCTTGAATTTAATTTGTTTGAAAAATTCTGTTGTTAAATGCCTTTGTTGTTCTAGTTAAGTTCTAGCATTTACACTTGATTTTGGTTTGTTTATATATTTTGTTCTGCCTTTGAAGTTCCTCCCGATCTGTTTTATTGTCTGCGGTTGTCGGTCTGTTTGTCTGTGTATTATTATAGAGTATCTTAATTTTGGTGCAAAATGGTCCCGCCAGTCAGCCCGCTTAGTGGTGCCCGCGCGGGTGCACAAAAGATTTTGAGATGGTTTGCTAGTGCCGTCGCTTTGGTAGACCGACCAGACCGAGAACAGGCTTTGTTAATTCGGCATGAGGGAGTACCTGCTCGCTTGAAGGAATTGGAGCAGCTTTTCGTTCTTCATCAACAATATTTGCTCGACCACCCAGCCGAGGGTGCCGCTGAGTTGCGGGCAGTCGACCAATTTAATGCCGATTATGATCAGTGTTTTGAACAGGCGGATGTGATTATAAACAAGGCTCAGGCAATCCTATCCGCCCGGAGGGGTGAGTCGTGCACGCCCGGGGAGGTCAAGCCTACCCCGGCCGGCTTGCTGGGCAGACTGCCCACTTTAGACATCCCAACCTTTGATGGGAACCTGGCTTCTTGGATGGGGTTCATTCACCTCTTTGATAGCCTGGTTCACTCGAGGGACGACCTGTTCCCTAGCCAGAAATTGGCCTATTTGCTCTCTGCCTTACGTGGAGAGGCTGGTGTACTTGTCCAGCATCTACCTGTCAATGATGACAGTTATGATATTGCAAGGGCGTTGTTGACCGCCCGGTATCAGAATGTTCGCTTGCTAGCGGACACACATGTAGCTGCCATTTTAGGGCTGCCACGAGTATCGCGGGTCTCCTCATTGAGGAAGGAGATTTTGAACCCGCTGCTGAGCGCTATTAACGCGCTCAAACGACTTGATCTACCGGTGGACCAGTGGTCCTTTATTTTGCTCCACCTCATCCTCGATAAGCTTCCCATGGAGATGAAGGGACGCTTCGAACAAAGGTACGGGGGCAATAGTGCCTCGTACCTCCCCCCCTTCTCGGATCTCCTCAGATTTTTGGAGGATGAGTGTCGGATGACCGACCACTTGGATCTGGCTCCTATACCGGGACCGAGTACAGGTCGCTATGAGGCGACCCGGGCAGCGCCACGGAGAGAGCGCCGCCCGTACAAGCAGTATACTGCAGTGCGGCAGAACTCTCCACACAGGGAGAGGCCGATGCCTTGCAAGTGTTGCAAGCGGGATGGCCATCGTTTGCCGGCCTGTCCCAAATTTGTTGGCCTACGCACCGAGGGGCGTAGGAATATGGCCAAGCAGCGGAATTGGTGCTACCGCTGCCTGGGGGCCCATATGGCATCGGCTTGCCCCCACCCACGAGATTGCCACTGTTGTGGAGGGGCCCATCACCCCCTTTTGTGCTTCAACAATAGAGACACTCGTGAGGTGGTGAGAGAGAGGGACTCGCACACGGGCGGGGGCCCTCGTAGGTCACCCACATCTCCGAGGAGATCGGAGGGGCGTGCCACCCCTCCGCGGAGATTGGACAGGCGCCCCCCCTCCAGTGAGAGGATTGGGCGCCCCACCCCCCCTACGGGCGGGGGGGATCGACGCGCCGCTTATGAGGCGCCACCGCGGGATTGGGCCGCGGTTATTAGGGAGCCACGTCGGGAGCCGATACGCTTCTCTCCCCCTATGATGGAGAGACCTCGTTTGTCACGGGCTCCCCCAACTTTCGCCCATCATGGGCACCGCCCGGCCCCCCGATGCAGCTTTGGTCGGGGTGTGTACGTGCCGGATTGGGACCCGCTCGAGCGCCTTGAGCGCCCTATTCCTCCGCCGCGCACGCATTTTTCTTCGGACCCCCCTTCCCCCCCGTTGCGGGGAATGCGGGAGGATTTTCACTAAACCAACTGTCGGCTGCAACCCCCCCACAGGAGCAGGTGCTGTTACCAACAGCCTCCGTACAGGTGTGGGGCCCGAGGGGCACCTTTGTTTTAGTTCGCGCCCTTTTGGATACGGGAGCTCAGGGTTGCATTGCCTCCAGCTGGCTGGTCCGGCAGTTGAGTTTGAACACATCTCCATACCTTGAATCGGTACGAGGAATCGGAGACCTGCGGATCCCGGATCCGATCGGTCAGGTTTTGTTCTCCTTCTCCCCCCACTTCTCTTCAGCGCCCAAAATTCGCGCTACCGCGATTGTTTATGAGAAGGTTGTTGGTCAGCTTCCGCAACAGCACGTTTCGCGCGCTGTCGTTGATGCGACATCAGGATTGACCTTGGCTGACCCTTCCTTCCACCGAACCGGTCCGATTCACTTATTGCTCGGTGCCGATGTTCTAGGCCGCGTGTATTGTGGGAAGAGGAGAGAGTTACAGAAGGGTGGGCTGGTAGCCTTATCTACATCGCTTGGGTTTGTAGTGATGGGACCAGTTAGGCATAACCCACCATCTCCATCGGTGGACAGTTACATAACTGTTAGCTCCACCTTATCGGATGTCCTTCAACGGTTTTGGGAGGTGGAAGAGCCACCTACCGTGAAGCGAGTGAACCCCTTGGACGAGGAGTGTGAGTTGTTCTACCAGAACAATACAGGTCGCCTTCACTCGGGACGGCTGATCACTCGTTTGCCCTTTTTGTCAGTTCGCCCTTCACTTGGCAGCTCCCGGCCGTTGGCCGAGAAGCGGCTGCTGTCCATGAAGCGTCGTATGAGTAGGAACTCCGACCTCAAACAGAAGTATGTCGACTTCATGCGAGAATATGAGCAACTGGGGCACATGTCGGTCTCGCGACTGGACTGGCGAAACGAGGAACATAATTTTCTTCCTCACCACGCGGTTTTGAAACCTTCCACCGGGAAGATACGCGTTGTTTTTGATGGGTCAGCTCCTACGTCTACCGGAGTTTCGCTGAATCAATGTCTGCATGCTGGACCGAAGTTGCACCACGAGGTGGGTGATGTATTGACCAACTTCCGTCGCCATGCCGTCGTCTTTGTGACCGATATCCGGATGATGTTTCGGCAGACTGTGATTCACCCGGACGATAGACGATATCAGCTCATATTATGGAGGGAGGATCCCAGGGATCCCATGCTGGTCTACGAGCTGAACACCAATACATACGGTTTGCGTTCGAGCCCCTTTGTGGCAATTCGCTCACTTGTGGAACTCGCTGAACGTGAACGATTACGATACCCTCGCGCATCCTTGGTTCTCAAGGAGGATGCATTTGTGGATGATATTTGTACGGGCTCCTCTAGTGTCGAGGAAGCCTTGATTTTGCGAGATGAACTAATTGCTCTTCTCGGGGCTGGTGGTTATGAACTGAGGAAGTGGATGTCCAACTCACCTCAGCTTTTGTGTGACTTGCCAGACGACCACCAGCAGGAGCCTCATATTTTTGAGAATGCCAACACTCCGGATTTACTATCTGTTTTGGGAGTGCAATACAGACCTGTCCAGGACACGTTCACCTATCGATTGGAGCTGCCAAGCCCCAAGGTCTGGACGAAACGGTTGGTTTTGTCTACAGTAGCTCGTACCTTTGACCCAAATGGCTGGATTAGTCCCGTAGTGTTTTGGATGAAGTGCTTCCTACAGGAACTTTGGTCAGCCGAAGTGTCGTGGGATGAGCCCCTCTCGGGCCGTTTGCTGCGAGATTGGGAGTCCTTCATGTTGTCTCTCCCCGACATTAACCGTGTTAGTATCCCTAGACATATACTGCCTAAGGGACGGTTTACGGCCAGCCTTCATGGCTTTTGTGACGCGTCTGAGAGTGGATACGCAACCGTCGTATATATCCGGACGGTTGATGATAGAGGAGCTGTTAAGCTCCACTTGCTGATTGCTAAGAGTAAGGTTGCTCCACTTCGGACTCGATTAACGATTCCGAAGTTAGAATTGTCTGGAGCTACTCTTCTGGTTCGGTTGATGAACCACGTTGTTGACACCCTGGGACGTAGTGTGGACTTTGAGTCGCTCTTTGCTTGGTCCGACAGTCAGGTTGTCCTGTGTTGGATTAAGAACTCCGTCCACTCCCTGGAAGTATTTGTGGCCAATCGGGTATCCCAAATACAGGCCTCGAAGGCCACGTTGATTTGGCGCCACGTGCCAGGTGAAATAAACCCTGCTGACTGTGCATCACGTGGCAGCGAAGCCCCTCAGCTTATTGACCACACTCTGTGGTGGGGTCCCGACTGGTTGTTACAACCGTCTTGGCCTTCCACACCAGCTGTGGTGAAGGTACCAAATCCGGGCTTGCGTGTTCACGCTGTCGAGACTATGGCGGCTCCAGAGCGGGAATTTTTATTAGACCGCTACAGTTCTCTGGACAAGTTGCTCGGCGTGACCGCTTGGATAAGAAGATTTATACGAAATTGTCGCCGGCCTCAGGACAAAGATTTGTGTCCGGTCCTCTCACCGCAGGAGCGCCAAGATGCTCTTCTGCATTGGGTGCGTATGACCCAGTCTAGAGCGTTTGAACCGGAACTTAAGATTTTCCGTACCGGGACGTCCAAATTGAAGGGACCCTTGGTGCGTTTGACTCCCTTTCTGGACGATAAAGGATTGTTGCGTGTAGGAGGCCGATTGAGGCACGCTAACTTGCCTTATAGATCACGTCATCCCCTGTTGCTTCCCAAGGACGGACCATTGGTGCGATTGTTGATCATTGATCGCCATGTGAAGAATGCTCATGCCGGATGTAATGCATTGACCGCTCTCCTCCAACGGGAGTTTTGGATTTTGTCAGCGCGAAGAATAATCCGATCTGTTATCTTTCGATGTCTGCCCTGCTATCGTTTACGCCCCGAGACGATGCAGCCCCAAATGGGTGATTTGCCTGCTGATCGTATGAATGAATCGATGACCTTCTTAGGAGTTGGAACTGATTTCGCGGGACCGTTCACTATAAAAACGTCGCGTGTTTGTTTGTTTGGCCACTAAAGCCGTTCATTTGGAGGTGGTGAGTGCACTCACCATGGACGCTTTCTTAGCAGCGTTAGGCAGATTTGTCTCCCGCCGGGGACTGCCTTCTCTAATTCGGTCCGATTGTGGGACGAACTTCAAGGGCACTGATAGACATATAAGAGAAGTTTGTGAATTTTTAGATAAAAATAATATTGAGATCGGATCCACACTCTCCCGTAGGGGGGTAACATGGCGATACTCCCCGCCGTCTTGCCCTCACTGGGGAGGGATTTTTGAATCTGTTGTAAAGGCCGCCAAGACTCACCTTCGCCGCGTTATTGGGGAGACTATTCTCACGTTTGAGGAACTCGCGACGGTGTTTCATAAGATTGAGGCGGTTCTCAACTCGCGTCCGTTATGTCCGTTGTCTACCGACGCGAACGATTTGCAGGCCCTCACGCCGGGCCATTTCTTGATAGGCAGACCACTTAACGCCCTGCCCGAGCATCCTTATAGAGATATCAATCCTGGACGCCTTTCGCGGTTTGAGTTGCTCCAGCAGCTTACCCAGAGTTTCTGGCGCCGCTGGCACCTTGAATATTTACACATTTTGCAACAGCGCGTTAAGTGGTCAGATAAGACAAACCCACCGAGGGTTGGAGACCTCGTGTTAGTGAAGGACCCAAACCTGCCACCCTTACGTTGGCGTCGCGGACGCATTGTCCAACTTACTCTAGGGTCTGATGGTGTGCCCAGGTTTGCCGAGGTCCTAGTTGGGGATTCTGTTTTGAAGCGCGCGGTCGCTACTCTTTCTCGCCTCCCCTTAGACTGATTTGGCGGACAGTACGGGACTGTCCGAAGCGGGGGGATGTTCACGCTCGAGGAAGAGCGAGTGGCGGCACTGCATTCTAGTCTGTGCAGTGACAGCTTTTTTGGCGGCCGGCCGCATGTGATATGTCAGTTGAGTCGAGTCGAAATGTCATGACATGCTTAGAGGTTATGTGCGGGCCGGAATAAAATATAATACACAATATTCAAGCAAATAGTGATTTGCGCGGCGCACCTAATATCGGGGTGCGAAAGCCCGCTTTGTGTTGTGCAAGGTGTCAAAATCGCGTGTGTGAGTCGTGGTGGCCTAATAGGCCTTTGTAGTGCTCCGGTCTCCCCCGGTGGATCCACTGCAGAACTTCAGGAGCCGCGACTTCCTTCGAGCTAGCTCAGGAAGTCCACCGGCTACGGAGGAGACGGACGGAGACAACGGGAATCGGGGTAAGCCACAATGCTTTCTATGAGCGGGTAGTAGGGCATCAGCAATCAACCCAAAATTCCTTACTCGGTGAAACGCCGACGTGGTGGAGTCTACTTGGGGCACCACCAAGCATGACATTCATAATTGATAATGATTTCACTTTTTTTTATTTACCAATTTTACAGCTCAATAGATATCACAAGAGTTCTAATATCGAAGATGAAGCAAGGAATGATTTAATGATTAAACGAACTTTTCTTAAGTGAAGTTCTTTAAAATTATTTGTACTACTGGACAACAATCCTTTGCGATTCAAAATGATAAAAAAAAAGAAAATTATAAGTTCAATTAAAAGAAGAAAGGAACAATAATATTGAATTCCTCGTTTGAAATTAATAAGCACCTATTATTTAAACTAAGTGAATTATTTAAAAAATCAACAGTGTTTCAAGGAAACACAATAAAAAGATTTTTTTTTGTTTGTATCATAATGATTCGCATCATTCACATGACGCAACCATAAAGGTGGGTGTGCGAATTCAAATCGACCCATCTTATTTGGGCATCGCTCGGGCCTCGTTATTGTGTCAATTACCAAGAATGGCAAAAGCTGGTTCAAAGGTAGAACAGTGAATTCTCTTTGATATGTAAGTAGCTATAGATTTTTTTTTATTGCACTGACAATAAATTTCCAGTGAGTGATTTAGAAAATTAAATACATTCCGGAAACACGAATTGTATTAATAACCCGTATTAAACTGTCAATAAGTAAGTTTATAATTTTGTACCACTGTAATGAAACTGACTGTTAAGTTTTCTGATATTAACAGTGGTAGTGGTAGGAACAGCACAAAAAAGGAAATCATAATGAAAAAATACTAATATATAAACACAGTTATATATTTTATCTACATTTACATTCTAATAAATAAATACAGCTTGAGATCTTTATCTATAATGTACTCGTTATCGTCCTATACCTTCCTATATTATTTTTAAAATATTGTTATGTTCTCCTGTGAAATAACAGCAAAAATTATGCTAAAATTAATAAAGCTGTTATTTACTATACTTGAAATTAAGACATAATATAGTGTGATATAATTTTAATTCATAATAATATAATGTAATAAGATATAATTTCATAATAATTTTGTGATCTTCGATAATATCAATTCAAAATACTTGTTGTATTTGAAACAACTCGCGAACTGTTTCATTTCTATTATCATCCTAGATCTATTCCAACTGCTTACAATTTTTAAGTGTTTGGTGTTTTCTTTCAAAACAGCTGTTGCGCAACAAAACGTTCATTTGACTCCACCAGGTGTATTAGATAAAGCTTTTCTTTAGAAAGAGTTTAAAACTTTAAGCTAGAACGCCATTAATTCTAAATTTGAGTGAAAGAGAAACTGCTTTTATTTTTACAACTGTTTCATTTAACCTCCAGATAGAGAACGATTACGTCATTTTAGTAAATTTGACAGTCCCCAATTTGCTCCGAACACAGTAATATACGTTAGGTCACAGCGCTAAAACCGCCGACCGTGGCGTAGTGTTAAATGAACCGTATTTTTAGGATGCTAAAACAGAAACAAGCTCTTATTCGAATGTCCTTTTATAATATGATTATTGAGATCGAAGAGCTTTCCCTTTTTAAAGTGTTTTTCATTATAAATGTACTCCGTGTGGTTAAAAATCTCATAAATAGCCAAATAAACCTGCAGTAATAAAACATTACTATGTCATTAATAAACTCATAGCAGAAGAAGTGTGACTGAAATGGATAATCAAGTAATTCATTCCACTATTGTAATTATGACGGTTAAGATGTTCATGTATATAATTTTTGGTACTCAATCACCCCAAAACGGTTTAACGACCTCCATTATTGTGTATCACTAACAAATGAACATCCCTAAATGCAATACAAAAGATAGCCGTCGTTGATTGTATTGATGCCGTAATTACAATTTAATTACAACTTCAACTTAACCATAATTGTTATATTGGGCAAGGGTTACTTCTTGGGACGAGTAATTGGCATATTACACCACACTGGCCGAATGGATTGGTGTAGGGTTAAGTTTTAGTATTCCGTCCTTTGATTCGGAGAAGTGTATCTATTTGTAGTGAACTCCTTTAGTCAACTCTTATAAACATCTTCAGGAATAAAGGGAGTGAATCATATGTTTAGCCCGCCACCGCACCGACAACCGGATACTATCAATGAACACTGTCAAATTGAAAGCATTAATTAAAGACGTTGGGTAAAGCAGTGATTCGTATTTAGTTAGGCTAACCGAAAAATGTTTCATATCTAACCAATGTTGAAATCATATAACCTCATTTGTACATTATTACAAATATTTATATTCCTTGAAGATTTCATGCAGAAAAAATCTAGCATCGCTTCAACCAATTTTCACGAAATGAAATGATTTATATTTATATAATGGTAATATTGAAATATTTGCAAGCCAATGGCGTGGAGAAAAATCATTGATGGATTCCATTTGTTGATTCGTATACTTACATTTTCGTTGTTATTTTGGTGCCTTTGGTTAGTGTGGATGGAGACTTTCAAGGTTTTTTTTACAAATCTACTCAATTTTACGCACCATAACATATATACGTATTAAGGCACAATATTATTGAAGAAGACGCTATATGGCTCTACACTGAGTTTCAGTGTTACCTACACACACTATTAATCGTTGCCAATTTTTTTTAATATTTCTCAAATTCAAAACTAAATTTATAATACAATAGTGAATGATTGTTTAATCTTTACGCTATATACTCGTATATAAGCATACTACAAGTTGTACCTTAAAAAGTAGGTGCTGATTGATAACATTATAACTTAATAGTTTTATATATTTTTAGTTCTAGCATTCAACTCACCTGATGGTTAATTACAATAAGGCGTATACTTAAGCGATTTTCACCTCTACAGGAAATGTCTAATATACCTTTGATTACTAGAACTATGGTTTCTGTGGCTATCACTTTCGTCACTAATTATTTGCTAATATATTATTTGCTATAACAACATATTTACTAAAATACAAATAATTAAATCATTGATTTATAATGTGAAATAAAATAATATATGGTGCGACTAAATCAGTAATAATATAAAGTGTTAAAAATAAAAAGATAGATAAATTCTTTAATTAAGGATTTAGTAGGTATGACGATAATTGTCTTTTTGCGTTAAGTAAGAGACGGGTGAACTGCATGGTGTGTTGGTCGTTTTTATCCGGTAAGTAATTTTGTTTACGAGATATGTATATGATTCATGTTCGTCATCTTGACGAATGGTTAGCTAATGTGTTGCATTCATTGCTTTGTGTGTGTGTTGATTTTGGTTTCATTTTTTGTTTATTACAAAATGGTGAAGAATGGCCATGAGGTGGATTATCATTGAGGAGAAAATACTTCGTGCGTGAGAAAATGAAGACTGTGGGAAAGTTTGTTTATCTGATAGTGAAAATGAAAACGATTCTTGGGTTTCATGGGAATCATGGAGTGCGCGTTGAAGGTCAAGTCAAGGTGATCTTTTTACCCAATCTGGAATTCTGAAAGATCTCCGCCGTCTAAAAGAATCTCTACAAAAAAAAGGAAAACCTGCAGTTTATGTTCGTACGAGTACAGCAAGAGGCGTATGACAAATAATAAATGCAACAGCTGCAAAGTTCCCATTTGCGGGGAGCATAGAGATTACTTTTGCCAACTTTGATTTCATATTTTAAGATTTTTTTTCATTCATCAACAGCTCATATACGTCCCCACCGAGGGGCTCGAGCCTACCCTAAATTAGGGCGATTAGGCCTTAGTCAACCACACTGGCCAAGTGCGGGTTGGTCGACTTCACACACAACCTGTAAAGAAATTATTTCTTCACAGGTGTGTGCAGGTTTCCTCACGATGTTTTCCTTCACCGTAAAAGCGTCAAATAAACGTACATATGATTTCAAAATTTGAAAACACATTGGTACGTGGCGGGGTTTGAACCGCTACCTCCCGACTGGAAGGCGACGGCCTTACGCACTACGCCATCGACGCTCAAGATACTTTTAAGATTTCATCATCATCATCAACAGCTCATATACCTACGTCCCCACCGAGGCGCTCGAGCCTACCCTAAACTAGAGCGATTAGGCCTTAGTCAACCACGCTGGCCAAGTGCGGGTTGGTCGACTTCACACACAACCTGTAAAGAAATTCTTTCTTCACAGGTGTGTGCAGGTTTCCTCACGATGTTTTCCTTCACCGTAAAAGCGTCGAATAAACGTACATATGAATTCAAAATTTGAAAACACATTGTGTACGTGGCGTGGTTAAAGATTATGTTTCCTGAATTATCTAAAACAAATAATTTCCTATTTAAAGTTCTTTATTTTAATCTCTATAAAAAATATTTTACAAAAAATAAAAACCGACTTCAAATACACTGAAAAGTTAAAAATAAGATAAGAATAGGTACAGACAACATCGCACTTCTATATTGAAGTCGGTGACAAATTTTAACTTTCTAGGAGATATCGTTTGGCACCGGGAAGGGATTGTCGGTTACGGTGCCCGATGGGCCAGAAACTAGTCAGACAGTAACCGACATACTTCGCCGTCTAGATATTATTTTAATGTAACAGTTTTTATTAATCTCTTGCCTATATTCATTCTCATATTGCAAATGAGTTTGCACACAAAGTAACAAGTGAATGAATTTGCACACCATTTAATTAGACAAGGTTTTTCTACAGAAGATGAGATATTATAATCTCGTTTTAATACTTCAAATGACAATGTCTTGGAAGGCGTAAGACGTAAAGTTTTGTTAATATATACGTTTTGTCGCAGCCATTTTGCCTTTAATTCCGTTTGATGTGAAGCTCAAGGAATAGGCATAGTAGCTTTAATAAGTAAGTACTAACATTAATTAAAGGAGCAAAGTAACGTTCGCTGAATTGTCGTGAACTTGAAGTCTCTTTTCGAAACTCTACCTAATAAACTCACAAATCAACGTCTCATAAAATTATCATTTTTATTCGTTTTTAAACATATAAATATGAGTTTTATTGTGGGTATTGATAAAATACTAATAATAATAATAATTTATACTACTTATTTAAACAGTAAAAATTACTATTTCAATATAAAATTGGCAAACTAATATTAAATTAAATTATAAAACTAAATATCACTATTTACAATTTACTATTACAATTTAACTTGCAATGTAAGTAAGTATGTAAGTATGTATGTTCGGGTGAAATCTTGAAACTCAATTTTGAAGCAGATATCTTTAACCGACTGAGCTGAAATTTTGTATACAGGTTTAGTTTAGATGACAATGCATGGTTAACTGTGTGACATCATTCTAAATCCATGATGGCGGCATACCCAAGATGGCGGACCAATTATTTTAAATGCACTCCTACAATCATCATCATCATCATCATCATAACAGCCTTTTTAATTAGACCCACTGCAGGGACCCAAGGCCTCTCCTTGACAACGAAGGAGGTCTAGGCAGTAGTCCACCATGCTTGCCTAATGCGGATTGGTGGACGGAGTATCAGGTGATCAATACCCCTGTGCTGATCCATTAGTCGCCTTCTACGACACTCATTGGAGGATATGGGGTGATGCTATTCTAGTCTGCCGGCTCCTACAATATGGGTATCAAATAAAAGTCCTTGCTAAGAGTAACTTGAAAAATAAAGTGGTGTCACTATTAATCCAATATGGCGTACTTCTAAAGCCAAAAAATCAATTTTGAAGTAGATATCTTTAACCGATTGAGCTGAAATTCTGTATGACGATCTGAGATCGACTGACGACGATCTGAGTCTAAACGACCTTGCAACTATGATGCGTTGAATTAGATGAACAGACTGAGAAACGTGTTCAGTGTTATCCAAAAAGTAAAAAATAAATTAAATGTAAAAACAAGTAAGTAAATTAAATAATTTGATGTGGATAATTTTATACATTACAATTTTCAAACTCAGTAAATACGAGTAGGTACTTAAAAGTACTCTTTTAAGTATTTTTAAGTTACTACATTCAATTATAAATTGTGTTAAATGTGAAATAACGTTAAGTGAAAGTTTTAGTGTAAAAGTTTATTTTTTCTTTTTAGCGCATTTAATTAAAAGCTTGTTTTTAAAAAGGTTTTTTTACTTTTAATTTTTGTTAATCCAAAACAACAAAATCTGCTTTCTGTGCAAATGTGGTGTAAATACAAAAAAACATGACTTTCTCATACTACGCATAGAGTATCATGTCTAGTTTCTAAACGAGATCATGGAACATTAATAAGAAAACCAAAAAAGGCAATAGGCAAGTGTACTAAATGTAATTTAAACTTTTTATTCATAATTATTTATGAATGTGTTATTATTTAATTATTATGTACAAAACTGGTTCAGTTTATATAGGTACAGTAAGCGCCACGTCCAGCCTTACATTTGCACTACAAATATCACTGCTATTAGGTACGAGCGATATAAGAGTGGTCCTAAGGTCAAACAGTAATTAACAGTATAGTATGACGAGGCACTTACTGTACGTATATTAAACCTACAAAGAGTTTTTTTGTTATTTTTTATTAAATTGTTTATTTTAAAAAATATTTATTTGACATTATTATTACATTTACTGCTAAATAACTATATATATTATCTAATTATTTTGTTTATAATTCAAACTGATTCAATTCCAATCAAACTTTAATATTTTCACAATTGACGGTAAAATATGCAAATGAACTTTTTTCACGTAAACACCGTAATTCGCAAATAAATGACTTAATTTGATTTGAAACTATTATAAAAATAAGATTTCAAGCGATTGTCGAATAATAAGAATATGGCACAGCCATACATGATTTCATTTTAAACATAATCGCCAATGGGTTTAATGTAAATTGGACTATGGACTACAAAATAATTGGCTTTCCAAATTACTTTCTGACTTCAAAGTTACTTTCATGCAAAAACCGCACTCCCGTGAGAGTAGTCTTTTTGCATTTGAATCAGGATAGACAAATTATTGGATAGAGGCGTGGACGTAGAATAATAATTGATGAATATTACTGCGGATCCTGTAAATGAGTGTATAGGATGAAATGAGCAAAAAAGGTTTTGATTCCCTGAAAGAAATAAAAGCAATGTCGTGTAAGTCGCATCGTATTAATAAGTTGTACCTATTCATAATAAGAAACCTTCTGTATTACACACTCGTGCGTAAGTCTAATATTTTGGTAGGTATACGAAATGGTTCTGTTCACGCGAGTAGGCATTCTGAGATTTGCCTTTTGTAACCAACAGGAAGCTCTTCATCTTATCTGATGTATAATAATAAGGCGGAAGACGGAAACAAATTCGCGTGTATTTAAACCAGGAAGGAACTTGCTAACTTCTCTATTAATTGTCTCTGTTAACATTGCTGTAATGGCGGCTGATTTAGTAAAGATGGTGGTTTTAAGGCAGTTCGAAAACCAAATAAATCAACTAGAAAGATTTTGCCCACACGACTTGAAACCCGGATCTGAACATATCCTTGCTCGACATTCGTCTCAATGATAAATTTGATTAGGTACATAGTTATGTCCCTTAATTTAACGCCCTATTGGTATGCGGCATTGTATGTGGTGTTAGATGTTAAAAATGTTGTAATAAGCTCCTTAGATGTAACTACTATTTCAAAGGGGTTTTTTGAATGTGTTTACTAACATGTATTAGGACGCATGCGTTAACCCTTTCGGCCTCATTAATATGACATATGACAGTCGACATGTGTGAAAACAAGACAAAACACGGGGTAACTAATCCGAGGATGATCCAAGGAGTAAAATTTTTATTAATAAGGCCGTTTAAGTATTAACATGGGTGAAGTAAGAGTATAACAGTTACAAGAGGATAATTCATCAACAGACAATGTTTCTTCAATAATACGAATTACGTCTTTGAATAATTCATAAGTTCAAAAATATTCGAAGAAGAAGCGAGGAAAAGGTCAACACTGTTTACATAACTTTTGTTACCGGCTCTATGTGTATAAAAGTAAAAAAAGTGTCAATAGTTGTTATAATGAATTCATATTAAGCAGCACGTTGACCTTGAATGATCTATTCAGAATATAAAAGTAATTTAAATTGCTTAGCATCAGTTACAGACTATTAAATTTAGCACATGTAATTAATGAATTAATTTTAATGTTTCATTATGCAAGTTTCGCGATTGGGTTCAAGAATGTGTTAAGAATTCGATCTCTAATATTAATATCAAAACTCACATTATGAATAGGATGGCTTTAATTTGACAAACTTTTCACGACAATAATGATGTAAGTTCATAATGCACAAAAAAGACGAATAGGAGAGAGCAAAAATGAAACTAGTGTCAAAATGACGGTTATAATACAGTTGCGAAAGAATATTAATAATGGAATAATAAATTTTAATAATTAAAATGTTCTAACCTAAATATGCGCGAATACTCGTGCAAATAAAAGAGAATATTAATAAAAATATTTATGGCAAATGACTCATAGGGGATTGTCCATTTTATAGATTAGCTAATGATGAACCAATGATGAACATTCATTTACAATTAAATTTTTACAATAATTAATTAGTTAGTAGTCTCAGTATGAGAGTGAGAATCGATGTTCGTGGGATTGCGAAGGTCGTCGGAAAGAGAATTATCGGGATGCATGGTCCATTACGAATAAACAAAGTCGGCGTTGCACAAATTACGAAAATAACACTCACGATGCAGAAAAACAAAGCGAATGACATGACATGAGATATTTTTTTTGATTGTCCAACTTAATCCCGAATTACGAATGACCGAATAACTATTGCTCGAATTTTTTTAGATCGAATAATCTTTGATCGAATCTATCGTAAGACCGAATAACGTTAGCACGAAGTTACTCATGGTTATAAAATGACTAATATACTCTTTCTATTACGCCAGGTTTCTAGGGAGTGCTGGGAAAATGTGATCAACTTACTGAATGAAAAAACAGTTTCTACTGGGATTTACTAGGAGTACATGACACCAGAAGAGTCCTCAACTGAAATTTTATTCCATTTATTCCAGTCCTACATGGAATAAAAGTTTGGAGTCATGGAGTTTCAGTTGAGAACTCTTCTGGTGTCATGTACTCCTAGTAAATCCCAGTAGAAACTGTTTTTTCATTCAGGAAGTTGATCACATTTTCTTGAGAGAGATTTTTTTTCATAGTGACTGCACTATCCGATCAGTAGGTCCAATGCCCATATACCTAATGTAAATTGTTTCTTGTTATAGTCCTACTGATAGGCCCACGGGCGAAATGAAATGCTCGTGGTACTACCAGTAGGACTACCGCAATAGGACCACGGCCGATAAACTGAAACGGTTGTGTACCAAGATCCCACCACTCCCTAGAAACCTGGCGTAATAGAAAAAGTATATTAGTCATTTTATAACCATGAGTAACTTCGTGCTAACGTTATTCGGTCTTACGATAGATTCGATCAAAGATTATTCGATCTAAAAAAAAAATCGAGCAATAGTTATTCGGTCATTCGTAATTCGGGATTAAGTTGGACAATCATTTTTTTTCTTGTGGTCGTCTTAGTGTTACGATATTACGTCAAAAATACTAAAATCATAATCTAAAACAGTTCATATTTATCTTTATTTATACCTTATTGTACCTTATTGTATTACTGATTTAAACTGAAAAATATTATAACTTTATTTATTTCCACTTAACAGACCTCAGCATTTAGATCGCTCGCACACTACCAATTATTATTGGATAGAATAATGTGCGCTACGCCGGAAAATGTCATACTATTGATCGCATAAATAAAATAAATGCTGATAAAAATTATATTCATAAAAGTGTGTTAGTTGTTATGTGTGTCATTTATTTGCAAATAAATGTATTCGTTGGTGAGAGAAAGCCAAAAGTCAGTCACAAAATCAGACCGATGGTCATTCATAATTTTCTTTTAGTCAACGCCATAGATAAGATATTACTAGCAGTGATGTATAGTATTTATTTAATCAATAATTTAAAAATTGTTTTTAGTTTTTATGAATAAACCCAATTTTAATTTTAAATTATATGGAGTATTTCAATTATAAGTGACAGAATTAAAAAAAAAGTTCCCCTAAGCAATATTCGGTCACGGCGACCAATCTCAATAGAGACTAGCCGTCTGCGCAGGAAATATTATAGTGCACAAGCGACTAAGCAAACACAAATGTTCTTATCTGTTCCTTCACTCGCCTACTCTTCCTCTTCCGAAGCACGAAGGAGTTCGAGATGTATTTTGGTCGCCCATCATAAGACTGAACACAGCCAACGTTACTTAACCTTAGCAATCGTTCGTCGAGCGCACGCGCCAAAGCGCCACCAATCTCCTCATTTAAAAATAAGTAATAAGACATAGTCATTGAATATATGGTTGGTTGTATGATCTGTGATATATCCTAGTTAATTCTTAAAAACGGAGATAAGTTTTTCACGTTTTTTCTATTTCGAGATATCCCAGTTATCGCATGAACAGCTACAAAACTCCACTTTTTGAGCAACTACATTGAAAAGAGAATCATTCCATTTGATTTAATGATACTGGTTTGATTGATGTTTGATTGCCACATACATTTATTGATGTTATTAGTTACTAAATTCATACTAAAAAAATAAAACACTTGGTAGAAATCTCCAGACCATTTTCTTCAAGACATTGGGTTTCTAATAAAAACTTATTGTTACACTTATACTGAAGATTTTTATTTCTGTAGGAATCGAAAATAATATAGGCTCTTTTCACGAAAGCTTGTTAACAAAAAATATTTAAGAGGGTTCTAGATAAAAACAAATAGGCACGATACAAAGTTTCATATAATAATAACACGCAAAATATTCCGATACAATCAGAAACCATTTTTATTTGAAGTTTCGAACGAATTCGTTGGTAATATTTCTAGTTTAACCAATCATATATTATTTATGAATTACTCTTAATCCCCTTTACTTGACAATACTACACGACAGACATATTATATACAAATTTGATAATGGTTATATGTTTTTTTTCTTTCATTCGAACATTTTACAAGTTTTGAGATATTTGGATGAAGCAACAAAGGTTGAAAGGATGAAATTTGTGACCTTTTATTACATCCCAATTAAAATAAAATATGGAAGAGAACGAAGCTACCGATAAGAAATCGTCAACGTACTTTTCTATAGTGGTATTTAGATTTTTTCCATATCTCTTACAGTCAATATGTTAGTTATTGTTATTTATTTCTTTAGAGTAATTTTAATATAAAAGAATCATAAATCATTTCATGATGCTGAAAGGTCAAACATCAATTATTTCCCCAGATTTTGTTATCTCAGCCCCGATTTTGTTTCTACCGTACACTCTCTTAGTCCTTAGTCTCTCTCTGAGCACAGCTTAGTCCTTCGGAAGGGTTCATCTCGGAAATAGCTTGGAAACAATGGCAATCAAACTTTCCTCTATTATTGATAGTGTAAGGTTTGCGGTTACTTTAGTATAAAAAATGAAAAGATTTTAGAGCGAAATCAACGTATTTCAAATTACGTCGCATAAACTTCTAAGAGCCAGGTGACATAGACTGTTAATTAACTAATCAATCAATAGGTATATAGATAAAAGAAAATGTTGCGTTTACTATTCAACAGATAGCTAATACAAAAATCCTATTTTATATAATATTGATTTATATATTTATTTTTACAACACTTACACTATGTTTACAGGCTTTTTAGGGTTCCGTAGCCAAATAGCAAAAAACGGAACCCTTATAGATTCGTAATGTCTGTCTGTCCGTCCGTATGTCACAGACACTTTTCTCCGAAACTATAAGAACTACACTGTTGAAACTTGGTAAGTAGATGTATTCTGTGAACCGCATTAAGATTTTCATACAAAAATAGAAAAAAGCAATAAATTTTGGGGTTTCCCCATACATAGAACTGAAACTCAATTTTTTTTTCATCTAACCCATACGTATCTATGGATAGGTCTTAAAAAATCATATTGAGGTTTCTAATATCATTTTTTTCTAAACTGAATAGTTTACGCGAGAGACACGTCCAAAGTAAAATGTGTGCCCCCCCCCCCCCCTGTAACTTCTAAAATAAGAGAATGATAAAACTAAAAAAAAATATATGATGTACATTACCATGAAAACTTCCACCGAAAATTGGTTTGAACGAGATCCAGTAAGTAGTTTTTTTAATACGTCATAAATCCTACGGAACCCTTCATCGGCGAGTCCGACTCGCGCTTGGCTGGTTTTTCTATATTTACTTCAATGCCAAAGAATTGTTAACAGTTAGCATCCCAACAGGACCACAAAATTATTTAATTGATGATAACGCTTTTAACTGAACATAAGAAAACGTCGAAGAATTTTCGATGATGAATCTCCACAATTATCTGCATTATTTGATAATCTTCCCAATAAAACATTATATTATGAGTGGTAGCGAGGGAATGGTATTAAGATTAATAACGACCCGGATCAATTTTGAGCCCGACAGTATTGATTGAATGTATAAAGTTTTATGGCGTCATTTAGCGCATTTAGCCAATGGTAGATTCAATCAATCAGTCTAAACTTCTAGCGACCTACTCGATAAAGTACTGAATAATGGGTTGAAGAAATAAATCATTCTCTATTAGTTTAAACATTTAGGGGAACATTCGTATATATAGGTATGCGAAAGAGCTTGCCCTGAATCTGCCCGAGGTGGAATTTTTCGCTTTTTGCCCGTGGTACGGTTCAGTGGACCGATATTTATGATTTTTTTTGTGTATATTCGGTAGGACTGAGAATAGGTCGTAGGTTATTTATTAAGCCCTTGGTGATAAGGGTGGCCTTCTCTAGATTTTTTTTTTGACAATAATGACGATGATTATGTATACTATTCATACTATACAGAGTGGCACATTTATATCGGGCAGTATGGGCAAGTCTTCTGTTACTATAAGACATACAAGGATCTGTTCTTAGGATATGTTCTTAGGAACATATCCTAAGGATCTGTTGATCTGATACAAGGATCTGTTCTTAGGAACCATGTCCTCGATTTTAGTTACAAGAAAAACTGTATACGTAGATTTAAAAAAGAACTTGTAATCAGCTCGGGTATCGAACCCAGTCATTTTGAAAAATAAAACTTACATTATTTCTATTGGGATTGATTGTGTAGGTTATAAGCAGTAAATGTTACTAAGAAATATGATATTTAAAACGAATTAAAATTTTAAAATAAAATAAATAAATTGGATTTCATATCAAATAACGCAAATAAATTATTTATATAAAACTCTTATGCAAATTCACCACTTAAAGATACAAAAGTAATAGTAAATGTATAGTTAGATTGAATTAAATTGAAGCATAGGAAATACAATGCATTTTATTCATTTTAGATATCCTGTTTCATAGTAACATTTACTGCTTATGACCTACACACAGTCGATATCCAAATAGAAATAATGTAACTTTTATTTTTCAGTACGACCGGGTTCGATTCCCGAACTAAGTACAAGTTTTTTTTATCTGTGTATGCAATTTTTCTTGTCACTAAAATCAATAACATGGTTCCTAGGGACAGATCTTTAACAGATCTTATAGTTACCGACTTGCAAATACTGACGGGCCTCGCGTTTCATTAGCTTAATAAAATAGTACGTTGGATCAGTGTAGTAAGCTTCCTAATGCAGTCGAATTAATATTTACTAATAAAGAAGACAATTATACTTGGGGTGTATGTTCACACAATCTAAATAATGAATTGTATATTTTTGTTTATTACATTTTAAATTTGATTTTTGGTTGATTATTATATTATGTTTGACATCAATAAGTGCCTGTAAAAGTATATATGATTGAAAAAAGATTGTT
Source organism: Schoenobius gigantellus (assembly GCA_963935595.1). Taxonomy (NCBI): domain Eukaryota; kingdom Metazoa; phylum Arthropoda; class Insecta; order Lepidoptera; family Crambidae; genus Schoenobius; species Schoenobius gigantellus. Next base: position 17,721,348 of record OZ012554.1, on the reverse strand, counting down.
GGGTTTTAAGTTTGAGCTTAATGCATATTAAAAATAACTCTAAGTTTTGTCGAAGATGTGCAACATTCCAAGAGTAAATTACGCATAGATGTTGATTAACTAAGCGCGTTCTATCGTCTCTGCCACCACGGCGAGTGTTCTGAAGAGCATTTTTTACTAATCCCGCCTTCTTCTTTCCTTTCAAAACTACACGTGCTGGTCTGCGTTTTCACCGTCTTATTGTGACTACCTATGGCAACACGGTTAACACAGAGGTCGAATGATCGCCTACTGCGCAACGGGTGGCGGGTTCGATTCACGTACGGGACAAATATTTTGTATGGCCTACAGAAATTTGTTCCGGTCTGGGCGTATGTGCATGTGATATTCTATGTTTGTAACTGCACCCACGACACAGGAGAAAATTCTAGAGTGGGGCGACGTTTTTTTTAAAAATAACTACCATTCAAACACGTACCATAAAATTTGGTAACTCATTTCCAAGTCGCACGATAAAAAACTCAAAAATTTCTTTCTTGTTACAATCCCGGTTCCTATAAAAGAGGCGTGAAAACGTGGAAGAGGGTGGCTAGGGCGGCTCGTACTCTCTCTCCTGCACTAGCTATCTTCACATTTGGACTTTATTTCCACTTATACCACCAGGTGGAATGGAATCATTTATTTGGTCATCTATAAAAAAAGAAGGAGGCGAGGCTACATGCGCATGGAGGAAGTTCTATAATTTTATACTATGGCTTAAAAATAACTTCTTAAGCCGCCGAGTACGTTCAGAGGGTTGCTGCACAATGTGGAGTACCTGTGTATAAAATATTAATAAAGTTTTGTAGTATAAAATACATATCGTTATTTTTCGTTTTTATTATGCTAATTTCTAGGAGGAATGAACATTTATTTATTGGGGTAACAACGATTAATATATATATTTTTATGATTCAACTTTGAATTTGTATTAGACCTGACATTTAAATACGGACTAATTAATTTTATTAAGATGTTTACTGAATATTTGTTTTAAGCCGAAATTGGACGGTTCATCAAAAGTGATTCATTTCTGCGATGAATAGTGAATGATGATCAGTGAATAGCGTTGTTTATATAGACGGTTCACTTTTGAAAGTTATTATTTCATTCCTCGTGGAATTCCCGCGAGAACACAACGCCCGTGGCGACGCGGCAGTATGAGAAATGAACTGTGAATGAGCTGTCGCTGTTTAGACGTTTCACTTGTCGTTCATTGCCGATGAATGATGAAAGATACTAGTGAAAACAATTGGAAGCCTGCTTTCATCGCGAAGGCACATTTCGATGAACGTCAATTTGAACATTTCATTTTCAGTCATTCATGGATGAAGCGTCGTAAACGAAAGCAAAAATTTTGCTTTACTTTTCTTTGCTTTGCTTTGCTTTAGAAACTTTTACATTTTATTACTATACCTACTTTAAATAGCTAGTATTTTTACGTGAAAACGTATATTATGCTGATTTATTAGTGTACAGTTCAAGTAAATATTGTTTTATTCCAATTTCCTATTAAGTGATTCCGGGTATAAGCTTTTCGTAGCCCAAAACCGGGTAAATTGGAATTGTCGATTATTATAATGTGGGAAGGGAGGGATTATGGCAAACTTTGTAAATAACTCAATAGGTTTCGTGTCTAAGCCCAATATTGGTTTTGTTAGTGTTGGATATTTATACGAAAAAAGGGATTGTTTAAAATAAAAGGTATTTTATTCGAAACGCTTTATGGTCAAACTAAAAAAAAAAAAATTTTCCATATTACGCTTTTTACAACAAACCATTTTTATATGACTTAGCTCGCGTTAAAGTTTCAAATCCTACAGCATTTATGACTACAAGATGACTTAAGAAGATAGATAGTCAGAGAATCATGAGATTTTGCCTCTATAATTTCATTTCTATGATTTTGCTTTTATTTGGGTGGTGGTGAAACATTTTAACAGTTTATTTCGTGCATACGGACATCGCTCTCTCCGGAGGTTAGTACCTACTCTAGAAAATAAAATACATTTTCTCCAGTTTTAATCGTACTTGGAGAACTGGGCCAGAAAATATCAAGCAATTTCTTATTTAGCGTACTTGAGCGGCCAGCAATGTAATTTGAAAATGGAACCATTTTTAAACCTGAACGGAATGACTGAAGAGGCAACTCAATGGCTATATAGGTGCAACCAGAAAATAGTGACGTCACTATGAGAATTACAAAAAAAGTTTAATTCTACCCGCATGCTTCAGAAAGACAATATATAAATCTTAGTCAAAATGAGTATGGCTGGACTTTTATCATACGTGCTTCGGATCCACCTCGCCCCCCAAATATATTCACATTCGTCTCGCAAGGTTGCATTTTTGTAAACTATAGCAGTAATGTAGGTTTTTTTGGAATAAAATGAGCCTACCGAAAATACAGCATATTTTACCTATACAGCGTATTTGTCAGAGTCGTCAGTGTATTGTACAGTTTATTTTGTGTGTAGGTATTAAAATTTTTGAATACGGTTCTCTCGGTGCGGTGATAATTTTTTTGGGTGATTTTATATTAGGTTGTAGATAGATTTATATTCAAATTAAGTGTTAAGTGTTAATATACTCGTATATATCACTATTGTCAACAAATGACATAATTAGAAGTGTGTATGTCACTATTATTTATAACTCTATCGCTCCAAAAACGATAGTTATACTTATGAATAATATGAAAAATAAATAAAAAACAAAAGTTACCTACGGAATGTACCTATCTTTTGTTAACTTATTAAAGTAAGGTACAAATAGAAACAATATAATAAGAATCATGACTGTATTATTAAATTCGCTAACTCTGCTTATTTTGATAATTTTAAAATAGATTATTATTTCTGATTTTGTTTTCAGAAAAATAAAAATGAAAGTGTGAAAATCATATATTTAAAGAGAAACTTTCCTGATTCATTGACACGTCAAAAGAAAACTCGGAATTAAAACATAAATCAAGAGGACCGTGTCATGTCATCACAATATATTAGGCGATTTCTTAGTAGAGTTATTTATAGTTTCAGTGTTAAGATCAGTCGATGCTTCATCCAAATGTGTCCAAATTTAAACGCATATTAATATGCGCTTAAATTTAGTAACATTAAGAAATAGAGGAACCGTGTTTGGTTCTTCTGAAAATCCCGATTGGCTCTACCTCGGGGAATAAAACTAACCAAATAACGTATCACACTTTTATTGCATCACCATCACACTCAACTGAGTTTTCTCTCTGCTGAAGCTTTTCCCTAATCACTCAGGACGCGACTATTACAGCAATTATTGAGGCTGAGTATTCATTTATACACATTTAAAATCGTCCCTCTAACCACCTACTTATTTTAGCAAATTAAAAAAAAAGTATTTCCCCGTTAAAAATGAACATGTTGGTTCTTTTGTGTTTGAATATTAATGTTTTAATCTATGACAAGAGCGTTATCTGATAACAATCGTAATCAAAATGCGATTATTTGGTAAATATTGACAGATAATATACATTACGCAGCATAGAATGACACACGAAACATGAGCTTGGAAAAAAGCGGCAAATTCAAAAATTATAGCTCTGGTAATACTGTCTACAGAAGGTAAAATACATTTTGATACTTGAAATATTCTAATATTTTTTTATTTATATAGTAATTTAGAATGTTAAATTTGTGAAAGGATTGTCTTTTTTTCCTTGAATATAGTAGGAAAAAAAGGAGTTTATACTTTTTTTAAATTTAATATTAGGTAATGTTTAGTTTCAATGAACTTCCAACAATAAACCTTTTATAAGAAATCGCTGTATTTGGATTTCATGCATGTTAAAATTACTTAATATCTGTAATATTTCGACAGAAATTAAGAAAAAAATATTATGAAATTGTTTATTACAAAGTATCAAAATCACCATGTTGAACTAAACTACATGGGGACATTGTATCAGTGTTGCTACTTGAAAAAATGTTAGGTTCATGTTTCGTGTGTCAGACTCTACCTATAGCTATCTCTGCAATAAATTTTTTAGGTTCACTGATTACTCATATTTAAATTCAAGTTATTTATTTTTTACTTTATGTTAATCTTTTGATATCTATATTGGTAATCATTTGATTGATTTTCATTTTTTTTAATGAGCGTTACTAATGGCAAGGCCATATGCAAACGGAATTTGTGTCATTCATCTTCGGCGCGTAGCATTGCTTAGAAGATTTCATATTTAAAGCGTCAGCTCTTACCGTCCTCATAGCATAGGCCGAAAATGCGCCACATAGCGGCCAAAACAATTTAAATGCTATGTGACCAAAGATTGAGAGCGAAAATTACGCAACGTACCTCGGCTCTAACAAATTTATACAGGGTCAGGATAAGAACAGATGGCCTCGATCAAGGGATAAACTTGAGGGGATCAAATATAATAATAATAATAAAACTCTTTATTGTACACAAAGACAAAGTATAACAGAAATAAAAAAAAGAAATAAAAACAGAAATGTAACAATGGACGGCCTTATTGCTAAAGAGCAATCTCTTCCAGGCAACCTCGGAAGTGGGAAATATATACACATAATTTTCTTGATAAAACTACTCATATTAGAACTACCCACTCTCTAGATAATCCATCACTTGAAGCTTATTTCATGACTTAGCCAAAAATATATTTTCCTTTAGTCGGTAAGTTTGATATATTTCACTTAGTTAGGAAATGTCTTAAAGCATTAAGTTCGCCTATGGCATGTAATTTTTTATTATTTCTCATAAAGTATCAAATAAATTTCAATAATTGAGTAAAAATCAAATAAATAATTTAAAATAATCATTGAAATAATACCACATTAGGCAACAAAGAACTTTGAGTGAATTTTCAATTTAAAAATGTAATAGAAATCATCCTACTGCGATTTTACTGAAAAAAATATACATTGTTCCACGTTGCTGTAATATACCAACTTCCTGCTTACGTCAAACACTAGCACATTAATACACTTTTTTGTGACTTTGCATTTTGTTAGAAAATGCGAAATATGTTTCCACGACTTCTATATCGCCTCGACTGGATGTCCTCTGTGGGTTGTCTTGAAGTTAACATGGTATTGAGCATGCAAATTGGAAGCCTGATGTGTATCTTTTCATATTTTGACTTTATTTATGTTTTTTTTTATTGTGCAGTCAGGGAATAACAAGGTTCGTCACCAAAAAGACGGTTTTGACTTGCACTAGTCTAAGAATCAATTATACCAACATACCTTTGCAAGAAACAGTGGTGATAACATTTGAATAAAATTGATGTTACTATGTTTATTTATCACTACTTATAATGGCACGCTTACATTTTCACGAGAATTCGTGTTCGCCGTCATCGGTTTGGAGCTTCGTTATAAAACGATGAACGTATTGCTACAGCCATAATTATTGCGCTTGCGACATGACGAGGTTTTGGTCTAGACGTATTTGTGACATTACCATTAAACGTAATAATTTTATCGTTAAATTTTACAACGATACCGACATACGGATCTTGGCGGAAATGTAGCCCTGCCATAATGCATGATTTTTATCAACGAAACAAAACAGCAATGATAATGTTAACATACACGATAATTTTAAAATGACAATAATTTCAATCATTGATGAGCCTGTCTATGACAAATGAAAATAATAGTGAACAAAGAAGAGGAACGGTGGCTACATTAAAATTTGAACTTTATTATCAAACAGTCAAATATCTTTTTGTGCAATAGTCTGTTCACCTGTCACAGTTTCAAAAGGTAACACGTGTCCGTGAGGCGTTAGACAAATCAATTTGAAAACTAGCGAACCATTTCATTCCCCACTATACAATGAGTATTACTTACAAAACGACATCAAAATCCCTTCATCATCACAGCTCATATACGTTCCCACTGAGGGGCTCGAGCCTACCCTATGTTAGAGTGATTAGGCCTTAGTTAACCACGCCATCGCTGTCCCGTGGAATAACCACTTGGTTCAACTGCTTGTACCACGGGGATTGTTTCTCCCGGTGGACCAACAGTTCGGTAGTACAACTTAAATTATTCCCCTTGGTACAACTAGGATTCAAAATAATAAAGTGGATAAGAACTGGTTGTACTACATGGTCTTTATTCCCAGAGGACCAACTGTTTTGTGGTAGTACTAAAACAACATTCAAAATAACTAAAAATAATTTTATTGGTGTAACAAAAACTACTAAATGGACTTTGAGTGTAAACTTTGACAAAACTTTGTTACATTTTTACTTTTGTACCGTTATTCTACGTATAAGGTAAAAACAAATGGTCTAAGGGTAAAAAGGATTAGGACGGTGTAAATTTTGAGCCAAATATAAAAGTGCATGATATATGAAATATAAACCATATCCACGGACCTAAAAAAGAGATTTTGTGGATCCTATTTTTTGTAGGTCCATGGGAAAATCACGTTCTTTTTTTCTTTTCTATTCTTAAATTACGTTAAAAAAGTGATTCGGGTACCGGACTGATTTTTTTAATTTATCGAAGATTTTATAAAGCAAATCCAACGTCTAATCCTTTTCGGTTTACAAATTGTAATGCTGACATTGTAAATGGTAATTTACGCACTTGCAAAATTGAAAAAAAATATTTGATTTCGAAACTAAAACTATGCTAGTCAATATGGGTATTCTACGTTAATTTCAAAATCAAAAACCGAACTACACAAAAGAAAAAGACATTAAAAACTTTTTACTTCAGTCATCATATAATTAAACTAGCTTCCGCCCGCGACTTCGTCCACGTGGAATAGTTACTTTGGGCTAACGCTAACTTTGGGCTAACGCTAAAATAGGTCAGTAAATACTGGGTCTTATAATCTTATATCATGTAGATTGTAGTTTATTCTCAAAAAAACTAAACTAATGTTATTTTAAAGTACTTCTGCGTACACTATATTTTTAGTTTTGTTTTCTACCGACAGAAGTAGATAGCTAACTGGGGCCACCGCCCACTATACAATGAGTATTACTTACAAAACGACATCAAAATCCCTTCATCATCACAGCTCATATACGTTCCCGCTGAGGGGCTCGAGCCTACCCTATGTTAGAGTGATTAGGCCTTAGTTAACCACGCCGTCGCTGTCCCGTGGAATAACTACTTGGTTCAACTGCTTGTACCACGGGGATTGTTTCTCCCGGTGGACCAACAGTTCGGTAGTACAACTTAAATTATTCCCCTTGGTACAACTAGGATTCAAAATAATAAAGTGGATAAGAACTGGTTGTACTACATGGTCTTTATTCCCAGAGGACCAACTGTTTTGTGGTAGTACTAAAACAACATTCAAAATAACTAAAAATAATTTTATTGGTGTAACAAAAACTACTAAATTGACTTTGAGTGTAAACTTTGACAAAACTTTGTTACATTTTTACTTTTGTACCGTTATTCTACGTATAAGGTAAAAACAAATGGTCTAAGGGTAAAAAGGATTAAGACGGTGTAAATTTTGAGCCAAATATAAAAGTGCATGATATATGAAATATAAACCATATCCACGGACCTAAAAAAGAGATTTTGTGGATCCTATTTTTTGTAGGTCCATGGGAAAATCACGTTCTTTTTTTCTTTTCTATTCTTAAATTACGTTAAAAAAGTGATTCGGGTACCGGACTGATTTTTTTAATTTATCGAAGATTTTATAAAGCAAATCCAACGTCTAATCCTTTTCGGTTTACAAATTGTAATGCTGACATTGTAAATGGTAATTTACGCACTTGCAAAATTTAAAAAAATATTTGATTTCGAAACTAAAACTATGCTAGTCAATATAGGTATTCTACGTTAATTTCAAAATCAAAAACCGAACTACACAACAGAAAAAGACATTAAAAACTTTTTACTTCAGTCATCATATAATTAAACTAGCTTCCGCCCGCGACTTCGTCCGCGTGGAATAGTTACTTTGGGCTAACGCTAACTTTGGGCTAACGCTAAAATAGGTGAGTAAATACTGAGTCTTATAATCTTATATCATGTAGATTGTAGGTTATTCTCAAAAAAACTAAACTAATGTTATTTTAAAGTACTTCTGCGTACACTATATTTTAAGTTTTGTTTTCTACCGGCAGAAGTAGATAGCTAACTGGGGCCACCGCCCTTCCCCGTCATGACTGCCCGCCGGCTTTGCACATTGTGCGTACTCGATCATTATTTTGCTGTGATGTTATTTTAAAACTGCGATATCTCCTAAGATATTCATTTAAATCGAATGATGTAAAGGGCAATTTTGTTTTAAATTAAATACTTATGATGAATAACGTATTTATTTGGATAAGGATTAATATCATATTTATAAAAACACCTTCGCAAATAATGCATTATTTTAGAACAAATTTGGTTAGCATAAAAAAGGTTATAGTGAGCTAACCTTATAAGATAGACATATGCTGTCCCGGACTTTTTTTTAGAACTTTTAAAGGGAAATAATTCTGTCATACATGATTTTTGCGAAACTCTAACCGTTTACGCAGCGCACGCAGCGGAAGCTCTCAATAGGGAAAAAATCCCCCGATTTTGAAACATTCTTCATTGGTGCTCCGCTCCTATTGGTCTTAGCGTAATGATATATAGCCTATAGCCTTCCTCGATAAATGGGCTATCTAACACTGAAAGAATTTTTCAAATCGGACCAGTAGTTCCTGAGATTAGCGCGTTCAAGCAAACAAACAAACAAACAAACTCTTCAGCTTTATAATATTAAGTATAGATGCAACTTGCAATTTTACAATTCTTTTGGCTTATCAATAACATTGAAAACTTTTTAATCTAATTTCAGTAGTAGATAGATTAGTTGTACCAAGGGGAATACTTTTAGTTGTACTACCGAACGGTTGATCCACCGGGAGTAAAACCCCCGTGGTAGAGTGATGAGCCACGCTGGCCCAGTGCGGATTGGTTGAATTCACATACACCATTGAATTTCTTCGCAAATGTATGCAGGTTGCCTCACGATGTTTTTCTTCACCGCAGGAGCGTTAGACAAATGTACATATGAAATTCGAAAAATGAAAAACACATTGGTACATGGCGGTCTCGAACCCCGGACCTCCCGATTGGAAGGCAAGTGCCGAGTCCGCCGCGCCACTGACGCTCCATGCTCTACATTGAATGATCACAGACATTTGTATAAAACGACTAGCTTTCCGCTCGCAACTTCGCCCGCGTTATTATTGTTTTCCCGTGGGAATTTTATATTTTCCCGTAGGAAATGTACTGTTATTTAGGTTTAGGAGCTTGGATAATAAATTTCATAGAAATTGGAGCAGATTTTAAATAATTTCCAAAGAAACTTGCAACCCCTATTTTCCACCTTAAGGGGGTGAATTCCAATAAACCATGAAACACGTATTCAATGAAATGTTTTTAAGAGCATGAATCTCAAGTTTTATCAAAATCGTTGCTAATTTAAAGATTTTTCCATACAAACTTGCAACTCCTATTTCATCCCTTTAGGGTTAAATTTTATTAAAATCTCTTCTTAATGTGCGTCCAAATTTTGAATTAAAATAACTGTCCAAATTTCACGTTTCTACCAATAGTGGCTAGGGCTGTGCGTGCGTCTATAGATGGGAACTTCTCCTTTTATATACAGTGTGTAAAAAAACCCTGTCAGATCTGACAGGGGCATATAGGTATCTAATTAAAATCGCCAAAATAAATATCCAATTTTCTTAATTCAAGAAAATAACTTTGCTATCGATTTTTAAAGTTTGCATTTTTGTCACCTATTGAATACTATTTACCCATAAAATGGGAGAAATTTTTCACTGCATTACACAGTGATAAGCAAGCGGTTCTTTTTATGCACGGTATGTAAGTTTTTATAATCTAGTTTTCAATCTATTTCAATTTTTCAATTTTTTTACTTTTTTCAACAGGGTAATTTTTTTCTTTCATTTAATGAAAATGATTACATAAATAGAACCAAATCTTGATACCTAAAACTACCCTAATGGATCGTCAGGGTTTTTTTTACACACTGTATATAGATAACGTACATGCGATTTTATTTATTACTGTTCAATTTATTAGAATCGTAAACGGACTCGATGAGTCGATAATGAAAAACTTCATTGACGGGAATTCCGTTCGCTTGCCACTCAACAATGCCGCGACCGTCCGAACGAAAGATTGGAAAATGACCTACAAATTCCGGAAATATTTGATAATCGGTTTCAGTCCAATAGAACTGATGAATTTTCTTACGTGATTGATGATTATTGTCGAGAATTATGCCTCCCATGGTGTATAACGATAGGTAATGTATATTATAACAGATGTGTTACAACTGTGTTTACCGATCAGACAATTTTGTTATCATGTACTCATCTCATGTCACGTACACTTTCATATCATCTAATACTCATCTACAATTTGTTAGCCAAATCACGACCATAATTAACAAAGTTTCATATTAACTATGAAACTTTGTTAATTACTAAAGCTGGGGAATTATTTTATTAGAATTTGCCCTTTTAAGAATTATCTTAAACATTAAGTAAATGACACCCATTAGTACCGATAGGTACAAAATAAACTTTATATTATTCAAATATGTCCATAATAGACGTTGTTTTCGTTAGAAAATTTAATATTTTGTTTTTAAATTAGCTGTACCCGGTATGAGTTGCAATGCCACGTAAATGCGCCTTTTTTTGCTAGGAATCCTCACGGGCGTCCCCAGAACACCATATACCAAAGTTTCATTACAATCTGATGAATGGCTTCGAAACGCATAGAGGACAAACATACATATACATTGACTTTTATTTATATGGATTGATTCAATCAGGCTTCCAATAAGAAAAAGTTTACAGCTTCTGTTTACAATTCGAATAGCCTTTGTCACTTTACTTTTAACTGACGATTATCTATTGTGCCTCTCAAAAAAACAACGTAACATTAGATTTCTGTCGATAGTTCAATAGGCGCTTGGCCATTCAACGGCGCAGCGCGACCTTAAAGCAGTTAGCCACTGTTATCTGGCCACTGTGCTGTTATTGTCGAGTCGACAGCCACTCAGTACTGTTATTGTTAGATTTTCTTTGGATTTTCGATGCTCGTTTTGTCCACGATATGCTCAGCAAGGCCACACTAAGAGGGGTGACGAATCGCCAACATTATGCGTTACCGAATCATTTGTCACCGAAAATCTAAATGGATGTCTGTGGATGTAAAAGCCATGTATATTTGTTAGAGAATTTGAATATGTGCACTGTATGCATTATTGAAAATGTTGATTTGTATGTAAATAAAAATGTTATTTAGATTTTCACTATTTGTTTGAAGTACGGTGATGAAAATACTCAAAATGTTAATATCAAGGCAATAGTTAAAAATAAGGTCGCAGTGATATAAAAAGAATTCAAGAAAGTATACAGTCTCCTAGTTAAAATTGTAAATCGTTTTCCGAGGCATCTCTATCGACAAAGGATTGGAGATGTACAAAGGAAGCTAGACGAGGTCTCGCCTGAACAAACTTGAAATAATTGTTATTGCTATTTGCAAAAGAAAGGGTTGCAGCCATTTAATATTCAAAACACCAGTCAGAGATGGCAGTTACCTGAATTTTCGGTCAAAGCGGAAAAATACATTTCTTTAAAATTCTAATGGCCCCAAACTGTTATCCTTTTAAATGTTCACTTTTTTATAATAATAAATATTAAAAAATCGCTATAATCAAATAATAGTTTCATACATCCTCCATTTCGTATAACTTATACCAATAATTCGTTTTTAAGACGTTCACTTGATTTCTATAATAAAAATCTCACTGATATTGACATCTTCTCTAGTACTGTGGCAAAATACAGGAAACTGGTTCGCGAGGTATTGTTAAAGTAAAGAAATGTTTCTTGAGCTTAAGATAGTGGCAATATGTTGTATTTATTATATTATTATATTTTTTAAGTTCCTTGTGCACTCAGTAACTACAAATTTTGTTTGATAATGTTATGATACTTTAGGTCGATTTGAACATTACTACTGTTTGTTACCTAAGTAAATAAATAAATAAAAATACAATAAAACTATTTCTTACTGTGTGAAATTATATTACTAAAAAAAAATATTTTTACCAGTCAGATAAAAAAGCCTTACCGCTTCAATATTTTCTTCGCTAACAACACAACAACAACTTAAAACTTCACTGAATCGTGCATAAGTATTTCTAGTCACCGTAAATCTTAAATCACTAAAACTGCGTTCACAACTCCACTATAACTAGAAAGTCTGTAACTTCGATCTAACGAACAGAAACTTTCATGTTACGTCGAACTTTGCCTTAGCGTGCGTTCGCTCCGCAACGCGTTGAGACTTCGCGAGCACAAAACACGGACTGACCCGACGCTGACGCTACCCTGAAATTGTCACTTGTATACTTGTACACTTGTGCAAACCGTAACCCATGTCTCTTCACTCCTTCTGTTAAAGAACAATTTGCAACATCTTCTGAAAAATAATAGCCGACGACTTTTGTTTTCACAGCTGTAATTTGTATTTTTCATTTGCGTTCAACCCATTAAACAAATAAAACATTGCTAAGTGTTTTCTTTTAATAAAACTCACGACATTTAAATGTAATAAATAGGTGTCTCCTGCTGTTGAGCCTACGGTACAACTAGACAGTAAAAGTGATCTTCTTAATATATAAAATTCTCGTGTTTGTAACCGGCTTGACCGAATAGGTCGTAAACTATTATTTATGCCGCTAGGTGATAAGGGTTTTTTCGCACAATTATTATGCCGAAACGTAGTTCGCGCCCGCGGGCAGCTAGGTTATTTATAAAAATTAAGAAATTTATTTAACTAGTTGAATAAGATGCCGCTTGCATAATTAATTAAATCTTGCTTAACTTTTTCTGAGCCACTAGCGGTGCATAGCTATGCTATTTTTATACAAGAAAAAAGAGACAATAGGATTGCCCATCTGGTGATAAGTGGATACAGTCGTCTATATAGTTACAAAGCATTTAGGTATGAAAGTGATCTGGTCTTCTATATAGGTACCCATGCAGTTCATTCTAGAAAATGTGCAAAAGAAGTGTCTCAGCAGAGGCGCGTCATAAGCAACAACATTTACGCTTAGATCACGGACCATACAAGGTTGTTTATTCTTGATAATTATAAAAACAATACCTCTTATTATAATTCATAGTGCATGTCTAGAACATACAACGAACTTATATATTCTAATATATAAATAATATATTATATATAAATAATATATTCTACTCGTTCTCCTCCCGCAGTTTCATTCGGGTTATTTTCGTTTTTCCGTATTAGATTTCCTTTGGGAATTCTATATTTTCCAGTAGCAAAAACATTGAAACTATTGGCGAAAGTTTAAAATGTCTCGCTAAAATACGCTAAACAGTTGTTAGTTCGTTGAATACGTTAAACAGTTGTTAGTTCGTTGAATACATTAAACAGTACGTACTCAAACAAAAACAATATCAATCTCTATTTCACATTTTTAAGGAGGATATTCACTTTCAAAAACGCTTTAACAAGGTGTTCACTCATTTCTAATTATGAGTTTATATACAAAATTTCGTGCTTTTACTTCAAAAATAACCGACTTTCATACGAGCTTGCAACCCTTTCACCCCCTAGAGAGTTGAAGTTCTTAAAATCCGTTCTTAGCTGACATGTCGTATTCATAAACTACTTTCCTGCCAAAATCCATGTTCGCAGGTCAAAATTAAATAGTTTGCGAGATTTATAACTTTTTGCTTTTATATTTATAGGTAAGCACTCAAAATTTCCGTACCTTAACCTCTCGAGCACCTAGGACTTGTAGGACTAACACAAACATTTGCGTCAAAGTATTTGTATCGTCAATGATGTTATCGAGAAATATTTGTATGAGAATTTTAGTTCCAAGTATGTAGGTATACTTTCATAAAACTGTATTTTTTTCTAATAATTGTTTTATTACGAACACGAGCCCATCGGCCGTTATGACTGTATCTTATTAAATTTTGTGTCAATTTCCGGTAACATTGATTACCTATCTAGATAAATCTGGTTGGTTTTCGAAATATCCGGTCATAGATTACTTTATTTTTCTTTCTTATTGGAACACAATAACAAAATACAAAAACGCCAAACTTCACGCTGATTGTTACTACTCACATCGGTGGATACTAAAATGCTACAAAGAGTGAGGCAGAGAGGCAGAGCGGGAATATTTCATGCCGCTCCCCTCCGACGCGGGTAAAGTTTTGAAAGTCCGCCTTTCATAATCGACCTATGTATGGCCTGTGCGCTTAAATGGCTCCTCATATCCGCGGTTTTAGGCGTACATAGGCGGCAAAACCCGGGGGGCTACCGCCTAACTCATTGCGATCACTCGCTATCGCTTCATGACATTAGAACAATAGCTTTAATGTCATCTGTGACATTAAAACTATTGTTCTAATGTCATGATAACGATAGCGAGTGCTCGCTTTGAGTTAGGCGGTACGGCCGCTGGTCTCTCTCTAGCTAGTTGGGCTAGCCTAGGGTTGTCTGGAAAATGGAAACTTCCTAGACCCTATATCATCCTGAATATGGACAAGATGGACGTTTAGGTTTGTTTAGTAAATACCTGTTAAATTCAGCAACAACATTACATACAACAACATTCTACCTCGTAAAAAGTTATAAACTCGATGGAATGCCGAGAAGTGATAAGTCTTACAATTCAGTGCAATCCATTAAACAAAACAGGGGGAATTTTTCAAGTGTGTCTGAATGGACAAATCCGAAACTACAAAAAAAAATAATATCGAAAAATACTCAAGGAGGCTTGGTCGTGCAAAGCTAAGCCGTACAAATGTAGCTGTAAAAAGTGGCATAAGCCACTGAACTGTTTTTAAATAAAATTTTGTATAAAAATAGATCAAACCCTGAGAAAGCGTAGCCTGCACAGGCTACGTTTTATCCCGATTGTTATATAACCAAATTCACGATATAGCTGTGGATTCCACGCAGACGAATTCGTGGGCAACAGCTGGTATATGGACTACTTTTGTCTCCTAAGTACAGTTCTTTTTTAAGTTAAAATGCAAGATACTTACATACATATATAATACTACTGAGGAAAATAAATTCTTAAATGATTTTACAGATATCCCAGAAAATAAAACCAAAAACTGAACTGAACGCCACTAAAAAGGGAACATAAAGCAATCAAATGGAATGAATTCAGAGGAGGTTTACATGCTTTGTGACTGTTATCAATGTTAGGTCTTGCAGAGGAGACTTATGATAGTCATGCTGTATAAGAAGTTTATCAATGTATTTACCTATAATAGTCGATTATGTTCCTTGAATAAGTAACAAAAAATATGAATTCTGTTGATCCTGATAAAGACCAGGCCATACTACTGTCTCCATCTCCATTGGATTTCCGTTTTCGTCATCGATTACTGAGTAACTAGTCGAACCATTTCGAAAAGAGCCTTTTTGAATCGTTAGTCATCAAAATGCTATAAGCTAGTCATACTGTAAATATGCAGTACAATACCAACAATTCGCACAAAACTTTATCTAGAGCCGTTTTTAGATATTTCATGGTTTGCAATGCACGCTATTAAAATAAATCACGACTGAATCACAAACTGTCGTTTTGTGGATGTATTAGAAATTGAGCTCCATATTAATTTAGTCGCATCACATTTTTTACCAAATTTTAATGTGACACCAAAAGAGGGCTTTAAACGTTACTTTTATTTCAGTATTGAGCTCCAATAACTATAAAAGGAGTTTATAGTTATTGGAGCTCAATACGGCATAAATATTTTTCAAAATTTTGTTTGACGGCGTGCCGATAGCTGCTTCATCAAAGAAATACTCACGCTACATTTATTTAGATTCATGTCTGTGCACGCATCAATAACGATATTGCGACTTCGTAGAAATGCACATCGAAAGACAGATCCAAAATTGATTATGGATTTACAGAGTAACCAAACTCAATATTCGTGTTGAATCTACTGCCCATCGGATTATTGGCTGTACTAAGTCTGTTTGCTCAAACACGTTTAAGCTGTATAACTTTCCACAGATTTCATTGAATCTGACCGTCTAATCTTCACCAAAATACGTCAAACAGAATATTAAATATGCGCAAGCAATAACATTATAAACATATTCTATGTTAATCGACTATAATATTATTTTCACGTAAAATCAAAGATTCACTGATTCGATTATGACTATAACTCATCTAGTACTCTTAGGTCTATAATAAAATATACATCGAAATTCTAAAATATCCGTGAACTTTTGGATTGCTTATTTCCATAAATTTCTCTGTACATACAACCGATCGACCAAGCGTGAACGTGGGACTGACCTAAATAAATTAATTTTACGGGGTCATATTCATAGACTCATAGAATGTACAAGTGCATGATTTTCGAGGATACTATAAAATAAAACTGTGATATTTGTATGGCATCCTACGGAAACTTGTATATATCAACGCACTCTTGTACATACTTTCCTTATTTAAATTTTCTTCAAAGTTAATCCGTGATCGCTCTTCGTCAAAAGATTAATATCACAATATAGAGAACATTCTCTATATTGTTCCAATATAGAGAACATTCTCTATATTGTGTTAATTGATGTGGTTGCTATAAAAATATATTTTAATCCTGCCTTGTAAGCTAATAAGTCTTTAGTAGAGCTTTAAAATTAATAATAATAATAATAATAATTCATTTATTTCAATCATCTCTGGATCATACAATTCATATTTAAATTAAATAAGTAATAATAATAAATTAAGGTAAAAAAAAAAAAAAGTCAAATTAAATTAAGATTACAAAATTAAAAATCACAAATTAAAATATAAGCATACAAAAAAAAAAAAAAAAATGAAAATTAATAGTTTGTTATGAAAACTCAGTTGTTTTGTAAAAAAAGCTGCGTATTGTTTTTAATATTGAGATTAATAAACGTTGAACAAATAGACTTTGGTCTAGTTTAATTTTAACATAAAATCGTTTAAAGTATGAGCGAAAAGAATAATTAGTAATGTTGTTCCTTATTTTTAAGTCATGAGTCTTTATATATTTTCATTCTATTTTGGCAAATGCATTATGAACTATTTATAAAATCACTTTATCGATAACGTTTTTAGATATGATCCGCAGAGTATTCTAAAACTATGCAAAATGTCAACTTTAAATATAAATGCTGTAAAATAAAATTAATCAAATAAAACCGATAACTTTTACCCTTAGATTGATATAGAAACATTAACAAAAACACGATAAAACTGAACACCAGAAATATCAGTACTAATATTACTCGTATAAAGACAACAGGTTTGCGTTGTTGTATGTTTGTAATGAATAAACATAAAAACTACTCGACCAATATAAAAAAAATATTTCATCAGTAGAATGTTACATTGTTATTGAGTAACAAAAGCTATGAAATTGTTATTCCTATAGGAAAACATAAAATTCCCAAGGGAAAAAGTAAAATGTGCGGGCGAATTTGCGAGTGGATAGCTAGTATATTGATAGATATTTCCTCTCTTAATATCGTGAGGCAGGATCATTAATATATCTCATGTCAGAAATGGACATAGATGAAGGGTAACCACTTCGGGTTCTGTCACGCCTCACTCAGGTTCATTGCATAATTATATCATTTGTGACACATCTACGTAATTTTTTATACATAACAAACACTATTTATTGATGGCTTACGACGTAACGTCCGTTCAACAAAAATAAATTATTGGATTTTTTTGCATTTTTTTCCATTCCACTTTTTGTTTTACACTTCTTGATTATAGTGTGCGTGTGTTCCTCGTTGATTTAATGTCTTTGTTTATGTCTGCAGTTATCGAGTTTTGCAGGGACATCACACAAAAAGTGTTGTAGATATCATTTTTTATGTGGATTTTGGAAAATCAGAGTAGTTAATTATCATGAATTATAACAACTAGTTTTGCAATCCCAAATTATAACATTGAACCATAATCATCAATAAATTTGATAACATTTTGAAATATCTGCTTTGAAAAAAGGCAAGAATAATTGGGAGTTCCGATGAGTACTATTTATTGTCTATGATGATATGTGCATTTTGTAATAGGTTTTAGTTTATAATATGATTTATGAGTAACTTATATGTTAAAATGGTATGTGCTGACTAGGTAATACATTGATACGCGACCTGGCGAAGAAAATTTAGGTACAATTACCGACCTATCCTTTCTTTGCCAAATCGTGTAGCTCTGGCACTCCACATCAAATCGCACTTGGCATGTGTAGTAAAAGAAACCTTTCTCGATATAGCCTATGATTATAGCAGAGAGTAGAGAGAGATTATAGTAGAGATGTTGAAATTGTTATAGTTTTAGTAAGCAAAAGTTACAAATTCTGTTCTTTATATAAACAAAATATTTATATCGTCTAAAATAAAAAATCCATTATCAAAATGTTGATTTAGAGTTGGGAAAGTTGTAAAAAAAATACAAAGGACCAACAAAAAAAAAAAAAAAAAAACGATTCTATAGACTCACTACAGAAAGAAGCATTAGAAAACCGATAGTAGAGGAGTGTCTCTACGCGTCTTGAGATTGATTTATTTGTTGCGTGACGGGTACCGATAAGCGAGAAAAAATTAACCAATCGTATCATTTCATTTTCCTAACGTCAATCTGATGGAGAAGGGTTATGAGTGGTTGTGAGGCTTTTGTTGTTCATAACAAATGAAGAACATTTTCGTCGAAAGCGAGCAAGATATGTGTGCAATAGACACAGCCTAGCTATCTTTACGCCGATAGACCTCCTATAGCATTAATCGATGGAAACCTCATTAAAATAGTTGTAGTGATATGTCAGAATAATCAAATGACCTCGAGCACAATCAAAAATCAAGCACCCGTATATGTTACCACTCAAATAAGGATACTCAATCAAAATTTAATCCTATCCGTCAAAGGTCATAACTAAAAAAAACATTGACACGGAATTGTTTGCGCAGAAAATACGATTTGATCGCAATACATCGAATGTTCCAATCATTCAATATGACCCTGGAGGGTTCAGAAATAACACACCAGTCAATTGATTTTTATTTTGATTGTAAATTCAGTACTTTTATTAAAAAACAACATTTAGACATATGCTACTATAAATTTCGCTATTCCGCTAATGTATGCAAGAGATCATGCACCTTAATCGGCTTACTAAATGACGAGGTTAAGCCTTTTGTCTCAATAATGGGCTTTTTTATTGAATTACAATCGTTATGAAACCACAGCTTTCAAAGGAACTAAACATCGAACACAATTTAAAACGTCTATTTACTTTCAAATTTAACAAGAACAGATCACAGGATTTTTTTAAAAAGCGAGATTGTCAATGGTAATCATATAATGACAACACTCTCGAGTTGGCTTTTGTAAATGTAAAAGGAATCCTTCTTCAGATGTTTTGCAGACGAAATGGGAAAGGTTCGAATCACAACACATATTTAAGAGATATACGAAAGGCTCAAAATGTAATTCAATCAACAAAATGGTCTCTAAGAAACACTGTTTCTTGGTTGGTGGTAAGCCAACTGAATTATTCTATCAGACTCGTGTCTTTGTGAGATGGAAACTTCAAATTTCAACATTGATTTTGGATTTATGTTTGTTCGGTAAATGGAAACACGTAAATAATATATGGATGGTCTCTAGTATAGAATAAAGATACTTTTCACCTCCGAACAGCATTTAGGATAAAAGAGTTTGCCTTAAATTAACGGAGCCCCTATAGCTCGAATAAAAACACAAATTAACAAAGATGATTACATCTTTTGTTGTATAAAAATCAACTGATGTATGTACGGTTGTCTAATTAATACATTTTGTCCTAGTCAATTTGTTAAAATTCATTTTGAATTCATACTAGGTAAGTTCATATAATAACAGGTACGAGGTTTTATATTCTTATTCATATTCAGTAAATGTGCAATGTACTTTTGGACTGCGCCTTAAGTTAACATACAAACAAGTTTGACGGCATTCATAAAATTTTATTACAGGAAGCAGAACTTTTCAGTAAGGAAATATTTCTGAACGGCAAAACAGTACTCTTTTCGACTTTATTTCCTCTCAAAATGTTAATAGCCACTTATTGTTTAAGAAAGCTCTTCGCTTTAAGAGTTGTATATTTTTTATTGACATATTTTAGCGTAACAGTTCCGGACGCTGTAATTTAACGAAAGGAGAACACTATCTCTCACAGTAGGTATCGACAATTTGGTATGTACACCTAAATAAAAAAAACAAATGGCGCATGAATGTTTGCGCATCACTTGAAAACGTCTCTGGGGATTTTATCAGATTTTTGTTTTTGCGTCTCTATTGTGAAAGAAACCCCATGAATTTAAATTACTAATCAAAACTATGAGAAAACCCATGGATTTGAGTCCATGAGAAAACCAGAGTCATAAACAGGCATAATGTGACAGGTGTACGAAATGTGGCTATATCGAAATTTTATTGTGTAATGCATATGTACGAGTATTTTAAATTGTATCATACAAAAATGTGTCATGTGATAAATTTAACTTTATTTTCCCATTTTAAGAGCATTAAAATAGGTTGTTTTTAAAAATCTTTGTAAGTATTAACTTACTTAAGCTCCAAACTAAACCTCATGTTGAAATTTAAATTAAATCTTAAGCAGTTTTTGTCAATACATGATGTAAACACTAATTTTAATATGTGGTTGTTTTAGTTTTTCATGTTAGCTTTAATTTTTATTATTTAAATATTTAAGCTCACGCACGAATAATTAACTTGCCATTTCCTCGCATTCGCACTTTCACTGCAGCAATTTTTATCACTTTTTTTCTTTTTGTGAAAAAAAAAATTATCGCTGTGATAACTAAGTGAGATAAAGTTTGTTCCAGGTCTTTGGCATTTGTATAGGCCTCTCGCGTACAACAAGTGGTAGTCGCAATTTTTTCAATACTGATGAATGAATAAAATCAATAAAGAAAAAATTTCATCTCGGGCGGGATTTGAAGCCGCGTCTCCAACACACCGTGTTGACGCCTCACCAACTAGGCCACCAAGCTCTTATCCGCTCTGACGAAATGCTCAGCCATTATGATCACTTTTGACCATAAAGGCGCGTTCCACTTAAGCACAGATTGTGGTTTATTTAATATGTTTATTTGTTTTTTATCCTTCAATATTATATAATATTACTGTATTCGTCCGTAGTTTTTAGTGTTTATTTGTTATATGTATATTGCAGTGACGTCCATAATTAGAGGCCTGTCAGAATAACAGCGCTTCTGGTCATTCTGACCATATATGAATGACCCAGAAGTATAAGCTGAGTCACGGCCCTTTAAACACACACATTAAATAATTATATTTCTTTGTTCTGTTACTGTTTTGTCTATTTCTGTTAGTTTATTTTTTTTTTCAAATTATTGTTTTTATTTGTGTTTAATAAACGTTTAATTCTTTGTTAAGCCAAAGTAGTCTTTACTCACTGTTATTAACTTCGTATCAATTTCTTTACGGTATTTTTTTTTCATTTTTCAATTTATTTAGCATTTTTAAAGAAAATGCAAAATTCTATATACTTTTTTTTCAATACTGTTTATTTAAAAGAGTGACCAAGGAATAACATTAACATAAAGTAGGTTTGGGAATCAACGGTGTAAACAAGGAAATTTATCTTATTTGTTGATAATCTGCTTGATTCATTTGGCGAAATTTCGTAAGCTGAAACTACCATTAATAACTTTATTTACAATTCCAAGTTTGTGTTCAGTTGTTTCTGTAATATAATTTGGATCAAAACAATTGAATAGTCGTTGTTCCTGCTTTTGTTTGTATTGTTAGCTTTGTAACCTAAGACAAAGAAAATGTTGTGTTTGTGTTGAAATTATGCTGTAATAAATGTTTATAATATAATTGTGGAACATCAATAGGGATCACTCTTTGTAACTTATCAAAAATAATACAGAAAAATCTCTTATAACTAAAAATGATACACACAATGTCATTAATTATGTGTTCATTAATATGTTTAACCTACATCTCTGCCGGACATCTGAAGGAACAGTTTGTACCTATACTGGGTCTGGGACGAGCTCAAGCGACGAGCGACAGCGACACAAGTTAGATCTGTCAAGGAAAATATTCTATGTGATAAGCAAATTTCTTTTATTTTCAGGTCGTATATTTTTTATGTTTTCTATGAAGCAGTTAGTTATTTACCTTAAAGTAAAATATGTTATCAAGAAACTACAACACGAGTTCTTATTTGCTAGTATATTTACAACGTAAATAAGTAAGTGTAAGAAATATTCATCGGCCTAACAGTTCAACTTTCCTATATTTTATTGGTTTTTAAAGAATCAATTTACATTAAATTCATATGTATTATATTCTTATTCCCATTTTAAATGCTGTCGCTTTTCCCTCCATATTCTAGAAAACGTCAAGTCGTCAAATTCATCTCTCGTGACACGATTATCATAAATGAACAATTGTTCAGTGGCAACACGTCTTCAAATTATTGGTGTGACGTCAAATAATAGTATTAATAGGGTCATAATTCGCCACAGGGGAGTGAACATGCCAATTAAATAACAATATCGGGACCGCTACTAGCCGTTGTGTCTCAGAATGATAGACATAATATTGGGCGATACCTATGGTATTGGCCAATATGATGCCATTCGCTTAGAAATATTTCTTAGATGGTCTAATCGCTAAGAACTATGTTCTCAAATTTCAAGAAAGTACCTATTGTAAGGGGAGATTTTTGTGATAGATCGCTATTACATCGATGAATATTAACATAGCTGTGTAGACTTAATATTCAACATAAATGTTTGTCTACTTTTTGAGCCGGCTGTACAAACAATTAATAATAATAAAAATACAACATATATAATATATTTTAATGTTAAAATATAATGTAATGTAGAATAACAAAAATCTGTAATATGTAAAGTATACAATGTAACAGGAATATAATAGGTATGTATGAGTATAAATATATATATGATGTATAAGAGTGTGTGTATTATATATAAACATGTAGGATAGTTACACTGTAGGTGATGCGCAACTCACCCTAGATATAGAGTAGAGTAGTCGGACTTATTAAGTTTAAAAAAGATCAAAACGAAAATTGAACAGCATTAAAAGGGCACGGACCACGAGTCTGTGGTGATATAATTATATTAAATAAAAAAAAAATATATTCAACATAAGGAATCAAGGTAACGATCGACATTGTAATTGCAAAATTTAAGCTCGGATCGCAATCGGAGTCATCTTTCTCTTTGAACATAACTAATATGTTGGCTTTAGAGATTGCCCTCTGAGTGACACGAGCTATATGGGCACGAGCATTGTATTGCATGAAAATAAAATTATCGTCCACTCTTCGTGAAAATAGAATGTGGTCCGGTACATGTTCAGCGTAACTGATGGCAGTTGCGGACCTAGCGTTAAAAATTACCAGGTCTGTTGTGTTCGACAAGTTTATGCATTCCATATATATCATTACACTTGGGCTTCCAAAACGATATGTTCGGGGATGCATGGCTCAGTAAAACATTCTCCTTCTCTTCTTTATAGACTTCACGCCTATCATCGCTGAAAAACTTTATCTACACATGGTGACACGCGAACCTCAGACACTTTGTGCCTTAAACGTGCTGTCCGATCAGACCTTGAACAATTTTATACGAATAGAATATTGCCCACCTTCATGGAGCCGGATTCCGGATAGTCTGATCACTGACACGTGTAAAGGGATTTCCTTAGCCGGGTTTGTATTTGTTGCTTGAACTCTGCCTGATCCACGTTTTCTAACCACATAATTTATCTCCTGAAACCGTTTCCTGATATTTCGAATAACACGCCAAGACACACCTTTTTTTAAACCAGCGTCTTCAACATACCGTGTAACGCCTTCACGACTGGGCCACCGAGTTCTTACCAGTCCCGATGAAATTTCAACTGTTTGGTGTTTGATCTCTTGTTACCTTCTTTGTTAAGCCAATACAGACTTAATTCATTGTGACTGACTATAATTTAGAATTCTTTACATATTTCTATCGAAAATGGGTTAAGAATAAAGCAAACTTACAAACCAAACTTTAAAAAGCTGTTGTGTGAGATAAGGAATTTTGGAACTCAAAGGCAAGATTATAATTAGAAACACACTTAGACAAACGCTGTAATTAAAACAAAGATACACGTGAACCACCTCCTCTCCTAATATTATGAATGCGAAAATAACTCTTTCTGCAGGTTGGTCTGTTTTTCTGTCTGTCTGTTACGATTGCGCACCTAAACCGTTGAATTAATTGCATTAAATCTGATATAAAGCCCTGAGGAAGGATAAAAGCTACTTTTCAACTCGAATTTTAATGAGTTCCCTTCCACTATGCCCATGGTAATTCCCCACAGACGTTGAACCGTACTAAGATAGCCGGGCATTCCTGAGATGATCCGTAGAATTGTGTGATCCCACTCCCTGGATCATCCCCATAATGCATTAGACGGACGTCGAGGTTGGTTTAGTAGGTGTCTTCCGCACAGTGCTGGGAGAGTTCCACACACGCCTGTCGACTAGCCAACGGCAGGTGCGCTGCGCAATAGCATTCCATCTCGTAAAAAAAGGAACGCGTGATATAGCTGAATTTCACGCAGACGCTGCTTTATCTTTATTCGTTACTTAAGGTGGAAAATTAGGGTTCAAGCTTTGTACACAGTAAAGCGAGATCTGCACGGTAGATTTGTAATAAAATCGTAACTGCATTTTAAGTTATATTTCCTGTTACTAAGTGATGTTATTTAAACTGAAAGGCAATGCTAGTGGAAAATGCGGCGACGGCTGCCATTCCATTTGGGTTTGCTCACGTCTTGCCTCTCACACGTTTTAGGGGGAACAACACAAATATCAACCTTAATGAAGAAAGAAGTATTGATTTTGCTCAGCAACTAACCACATTAAGTTGACCCTACTTTAGTTTTCCAGACTTAAGCAAAATCCGATTGTTAGTGTTTTTCGTTGTCGTATTTCCAAGAAAGTTAGCGCTAACAAAATAAAATGTCGTAATTCAGTAATTCGCTCGTATAGCCAAACAGGGGATCTGTACGTATTTCTTAGAAACAGGCGAGAGTTGAGTAGTAATAAGTTTAGTGAGCTGTTAAAAGACGTGCGAATCAAGATTAATTGAAGTGATTTAATGTGATAAATCTATTCGTTTGTGGAAAACAACCGAGGGCTGATGAGTTAATTGAACTTTGTGATTGCACGATCATTCGCCATTGTGTAGGCTCTCATGATTTGTTTTGTTATACGTATACCGTAATCAAATCTAATTCCTTAGATGAATGTATTTATTCATGCAATTCCAACTAAAATAGTATTGTGTGTGTGTCTTCCAGATTCTGAACATTTAAGTCTTTAGATAAATCTTTGAACTAGTGACGCCACCTTTCCAGCAGCACAAAGGGACGCCATATTAAAAAGTTTCTTAGGTTGTTATAACGGACAATTGCCTTGCCAACGGTCTGATGACCCTGCCGTGGAAGCCTGCACTATGGTCGAACTTTCCGGGGCGCATGGATAGTGATACCGCATTGTGAACCCTACGACACGCGCCCATAAGGTCAGGAATAACACCGGGGGTTTTAGTGGGTATGCCCGGCACTCTGCCGGGAGAGCCACGCTCACCGTCTAGACAACGACGGGTAGGGTGCGATCACGTATTTCCCCCTGAAAAAAAATGATTGTTTTAACGGAACGAGACGTGATGCATTATATTAACAAATTAACATTGGCAGAAACGAATGAAGTGGTAAAATTTGTAGGTAATGTCTAATAGCCGGTAGAACCAAATTGTCTTACTTCTTTCGATATCAGACTTATTTTAGGTTTTATAGACTCAATTAAAGAGCAGCACCACCCAATCTCATGTATGAAGTTAATTTTTACGTCACTTAACGAGAAATTGTAAAACGGGAAGCTTGTGTTGCTCCGTACTAGAGTTTTTCCGTCGTATCACCACTTCGGCTGCCGCAACTAGAATGTGAGAGTGGCCCTCCAACTACTGTCAGTTGCTTCGATCATGAACTATCCAATTTTAACAATATTTTTTTTATTTCCTACCTCAATGCCTGAATGTCTTTTGACTTGCCCTTTCACTTATTTCCTATCTATGTAATATTAATACTATTGATTTATTTTATTGGTGCATTGTTACCTTAAATTAAGAATGGGTGTTATTTAAATGGTTAGCATAGTATTCGTATTTTTGTGAGCAGAAAAATATAATATGTGAGCAGAAATAGCTAATTGATCAGCAACTCATGGTCAGCAAACATTCCAAAATCAATCAGCAATTTATGTCATTCTGGATGGCTGTAATTATTTTGGTACAGCATATTAATTATATAAGCTGCAATCAGCTGCTCCTGTTTAATAAAATTTTGGTTAGCACTCAGATGGTAAGCAAAAAAATTCATTTTGAGCTGCATATAAAAGTAGCAAAAATACTTGTCATGCGCAAAATGGGCGCATTCCTTACAAAGATTATTTAATTTATTTACTCGAGTGTTATACTTAAAACCTAAACACAAATTGCCTAATAACGTTTGGCCTAAAACACATATCACCTAAAAACGAAATGCTTAATAACGTTTAGTCTACTTAGCATCATGAAATTTGGCAAGACAAAAGGAAGTACATACTTCCAGAGATATGAGCATTTGAAATAACTATCCTCAAAATTAGCAGTTTCCACAAGCAATAAGTATGCATAAAGTCGAGAATACAGATAAAGTCGTTTCTGGCGCTTCGCCGGCCGCTACCGCGGCACGCTCGCTTCGCTCGCTCGGCTCGCGCGCTTGGTTCATGTACAAACCTACGCTCGTTGCTTCGCTCCTCGCTACCTATTTTTGACCCACCTACAGTTTCTACATACGCTTTGACGTTTCTAAACTTTTTATTTTCAAAAAAAGGCTAAACGTTATTAGGCAATTTGTGTTTAGGTTTTAAGTATCGCAACTTATTTACTCTCTGCTTGGGTATGTATTATTTATAGAAGTGTAAATTAATACAATATTTCTTGTATTGTTATAAAATATAATTAGTTATTTTTTGCAATCCAATTAGTTATTTTGCTCACCATGTTTTAACTAAGCAAACCAATTAAATACACTGCTTATAGACATGTTTTCTCTATAAGCAGTGTATTTACTGATCAATTTACTGTCTACTGATCAATCATGAAATCTTGCTGATCAAGTAGTTATTTTGCGGACCAAGTAGTTATTTTGCGGACTTAATATTTATTATGCAAACTCATGTTATTGTAAGCTGCCCATTTACGATTTAATTTTTGACCATTATCAAAATTATTTGCGGAACAAGGAACAAACAAAATCTTTGTATGCCGACCAAATTATTTAAATGCTGTTTTTTTGGTGGCTCACCAAATTTTATCATTGCTAAACATTTAATTACTTCTCATTAAGAATTATGTAATGAAATTGGTATATATTTTCAATAATTTAATTAACCTGTAGTGATAAGTAATCTCGATTCAATAGCAAGTTTAGAAAATCATGATGCTTGGTACAGCCAGCCATGAGAAGCAGTCGATTTTTTTTGTACAAAAATATGTTTTAATCATTTATGTACAACATAGAGAAATACAGGTATTCTGAGTGAATTAAAATAAAAATACGAATGGTTTGTTAAAAAAATTATTATTTTATCACGATTTCTATGTTACACATTTAATGATATACTTATTATCCAGCTGTAATGTCGATGAGGAATGTTTATCGCATTTCAGCGTCTCCTAAATGGACAATGTAATTTGTAGAGCGTACATTAGTAATCGACATAAAACTTTATCGCTTTCCTAAAGATTTTGGAGGCCGTAGACTGGTAATTTGTTCTCCATTAAGGCCACTATCAGGTGTACGCAAACTACCATAATATAAATGTACCTAGTTTTATTTCGTAGAAACTTTACATGTTATTTACTCTTAGCTAGCTTAAATAATACCCGTGGAATGTAACAAGGCTCCTGGTGTATTAGTGTTTGACGAACATTTGTTAAAACAAGAGCAGTCTTTAAATTATGGAAAATGAGCGTAATGAGTTGGAATTGACATTAAGAAATAGGGTAGTTGACTCATATCAAAATTTATTAAAATATTGTTTATTTCTAACAGTATTTGGCATAAGGTTCCACAATATACCGATTTTAATAACTAACAATGAATGATTGCTGTAAAATTTTAATTTGAAAATGCTAGAAATAATCTTTTTTATCTCACGCCGTAAACGCTTTGATATCCTGTGGTCAGGGCCGTGACGTCACTCATATAGTAAACAAAGAAATGTCAAAGAACATGTCCACTTTTGGGCTAAGAATATAATTATTTATTAACCAACATGTTTCAGGTATTATTGTAAAGAGTACTCAAAAATCTAGGGTTTAGAATAAAATTTAGGTTTTTTTAGGCCTGCAAATTCAAAAAAACAGCAATTTTATGATTGACTTTCATAGTATGTAAAACAAAGCGATTTTTGTATGGAAACCAATGACAAGTTACTGAAACGTGTCACAAACGAATAAATAAGTAACAAAAGCGCACAAACGATGTGATAGTGAGTGACTTTCTGACTAAAAGTCACATAAATTACATTTTTAATGTTTTATCAAGATTTACGAAAAACATGGCTGTATGAACTTAGCTCCCTTTGCCTTCTCTTGCAGAAGTGACAGCGTCAAAAAAAGCCTCGTTTTTTGTGATTTTAATGATCGTGATCGCTTAGAATCTAAGCAATCACAATACATCACAATACTTTTTATTAAGAAGTGCACAATCTTGTGTTGTTGCCGCAATGACTGTCAAATTAAAGGCAGCGCAGACGTTATAGATTTTTCCTTCGACAATAAACCCCCAGGTGACCATATATTGAATTGGATTGCAAATTAGCAGCATTGCAGGTCACTGCTGGTAACAAACAAGCATCTCTGACTCTGACCAAAAAAATGATACATGTAATCAATAGGTCCATGCTATTAAATGAAATCTAGCACAATAAATGCATTGGTTGGTGGCAGATGACTTCTATACTTTACTTTGTAGCAGTGTGTTTGTGCAGCATTTGTTAGGATGAGCCCCTGGCTGTAGTGTCTAGTGTGTGATACCTGTTTTACTCTGCCTACTCTTAGGATAAGCACCTACCTCACAGTAATGAAATATCAACATAAATAAAATATACTGGTCTGTTCTTAAGAATGCTGTATTACTATTTCAATAACAAAAGATTTTTTACAAAACAAATGCTAATTAATGAAGTCATTATAATGAACTAAGTGCAAAATTCTCTAAGATTACTATAATGCTAATTCAAAGTGTAAATATTTACTTATATGACTATATGACTACATACCCTCGATTTTATCATGGGTACTAAATATGTAATATGAAGTGTTTAATTTAATAATTATAATGGTGGAAACTATGTGAAAGCGTTGTAATATAGAAACTGGTTGCAGGTATGAAATAAAACCCAGAAATTATGTAATTTTTATTTATTCAATTTCAACATCTTCCCTCATTAGTACGTCATTTCAAAATTGAGCCAGTGGTGTTATATGAGTTTGGTGCGGAGCCCATCCTAAATTCATGGATTTCATTTGATTTTTCCTCTTATCAGCAGTCTCATGTGATAGATCATTTTCTTGAATATGTTCTCCAAAATATGACTTAGCTTGCTTAATTTAATATGTTCCAAGACTGATTAAAATTAAATTGAATATCTTCATTCTGGGGAACATTCAAGTGTGGAATTTAAGCATCAATATGTACAAAGATGGCTTCTAATGCCCTATTTAAAATAGATTGACCACCAGGTTGGTTGGTCGCTTACTGCAGCTAGCAGTGTAAGTTATAAGATTTCTTTTGAAATAGGTAATTAGAGGACTTTTGTAAGTACAATTTTAGTAACCTCTAATAAAACAATGGAATTGTTTGAATCAGACCCAAAGAGTATAACGTATTAGTTAGATTTCTACTGGACAGGTTTTCCCTGCTTATATGGGCTATACCTAAATGTAAAGGTGCATATTGATTTTTGAAGCAATAACACTTTTTTATTTAAGTAAACATGAGTTTTTGAAATGTATACCCGAGAAGCAATTCTGCAAAGGGATTCCTTAGCCCATAGTCCGACTTAATATAAACCTAAGGCCTTTTTAGGCTTTGAAAAAACCTCACCTAATTGAGTTAAGCAAGAGAACAATAAAACAAATTGTGTGACTGTTAAACCTGTCCAGTATTTACATACTATATCAGTGGAATTTTCTATATTTTCAAATTCAATTAGTTTCTGTTCTTTGATTTTATTGTTAGTAAGTCCAGCATGAATTATTTGGTGTAAACAATACAGTGAACTTATATTACCGTAAAAATGCAAAATCATATTGACTCATGTGATTTTCACAGACTCTGGCATTACTTTACGAATATTTTACAAACCCCGAGGATCTTCTTTCTTAAATATAATGGTACCATTCGACATTCCAAATTATAGCACTCTGGTACAAAAAAAATGAGAAGTTGTATCAGGAGTGCGACTGTAACCTGGAAGTATAACATTTTGGTGTTCAATTCTTGGGTCTGGTTACGTCGTACGTTCAAATTACGAGAAAACTTAGTCCAGTTAGCAAGCCAATATTTAAATCACATGTAAAATCAAGAACCTGAGCATAGCTGTAGAAAATAAAAGATACTATTTTGTGAAAGGAAGGAAGGTTACACACATACACACAAACAATAAACAAAAGTCAAAACGACAGCTACAGTGGTATTGACATATTGACAATGACATCCTTTTAATTGCCAGTAAAAAAAACTAAATGTGGCCCTGCTAAAGAAACAATAAAAAAAAACATTTTTAATTTTTTTCTCCTAAATGCAGGCCTTAATATTTTTAATATTCATGGATAAACATCCTTCTCATAAAGTTCTATTTCCGTCATAAATTTTTAAACTGGTTAAAAAAGGTTCAGAATAAAATTCCACGTTCCATACAAAAAGTGGACATGTCCTTTGATTCAACAACTCGTCGATTTGCACTACTATTCTTTCCTAAAATTGTCGTCGTCCAAGTCTCCGTTATTATATTTGTAAATATCGTAAATTATTTGTATTAATAGCAAAATCAACCATTGATGTTGGATTTGTGAGAGCAGATAGTACAAATCTTCCGAAAATAGACAGATTGATGGTCAGGAGATTCTTTGTGTATCGCTCTAAACAATATAAGTACAGTTTCAATACTGTTATAATGAGGAACAGGTTACAAGTGTACTTGTCAAGATTGTCACGCGGCAGAAGAGAGTTGCAAACATGCATTTTTGGTGTGGTTGCACCATCACAGTGAGGAGCTATTTTGTACAGCAGTTGAATGCTATTGGATAGAATTCTATCTCTCAAAAGTCAAATAAACACTAAAAGTATTTACTTCAAGAGATATGTTGAAAAGAAAACATCAGGATCATGTGTCAAATACCAGTGTAGTACTGCAAGAATTTGTAAATGAACATAAAAAGAGAAAGATTTTTATTTTTTTATTTTTTTTATTGCTGAACGTTGGCAAACAAGCAAACTGCCCACCTGATAGTAAGTGGTAACAGTCACCTATAATACATGCGGCTCTTGTGAGATTCGCAGCAAAACTGCAACCCCCACAAGAACCACAGTGTACGTTGCCAACTTGTGACACAAGATGTAAAGTCACAGTACCCAGTAATTTCACTGCCATATCTTACCCTTCAAACCGGAACACAGCAATGCAAGCACTGCTGCTTTGCGGCAGAAATAGGTAAGACGGAGGTACCTAAGCAGACGACCCTGGTACAGAGTCTCCCTCCAGATTGGCAGTTGTTCATTTGTCAAACATGAAGAAAATTACTGGGAGGAAAAATATATATACATTCACAGACACAGATTCTGACATATTTCTTAAAAAATAAAAGACCTCTTCAATGAAGAAAGAATAAAGTGCATAGAAAACTAAACCACGAATCATCAATACAGAAGTGCTATTTAGTTCGAGCTTCGTTATAAACAATAACAGCTTCCATGTGCTATAAAGTCAGCCAGTGCATAACACATGATGGTTCCTTTGTTGGGAAATCTTGCAGACACCTACGAGTATAATGAAATGTGGATAAAGTTGAAAGATGAAGATTTGGGTTGAAATTTGGAAAATGTGACCTCATTTCTGATTAATACCCTGTAATAGTCTATTCAACAAACGGTATCCATAAAATTAGATTAATACAAAATTGTCATGCTTTTTTACTGAAGAAAATGTTAATTATCAAAGACGGAAAACTGTGAACAGTATGCTTAACTCAAGTATAGATGCAGATGTTTTGTGCTAAAGCAAAACTTATATACTTTTGTGTTGCTAGCAGTATGTAATTTTGAAAACACTCAAAAGGTGACAATATTAGCTATAATAGGTATTTGTTCTAACAATCTGTATGTCAAAAAACTTATTGATCAAATAGTGCCATTTTGGAAACTATACTACATTTTTCCTAAATTATATGAAAGTATTACTTCATAATAAATCACATTACTTTTATTTTGACTTTTATTACCTGCGACCTTAAGGCAATATATACAAATTAATAAATTTGATCTAACTCTATTCAACCTATTTGTACTTTTGGAACATATACTATATTTGAGTAACAATGATAAATATGAGCAACAAACCATAAAATATTATAAATCTTTTAAGGTGTAACGGAAAAATAAAACACATGTATTTCAAATTTAAATATTTTGATTCAACTTAAACCTTTACAAGTCATTATTGTCAAATAAACATAGAACATTTTTTTTAGTGAAAAACATAATGACTAATGTAGTACAAAAATTTATTATGTCATCTTTAGATGTTAGTTATGTATAAAGTAAAGAAAAAAAAAATTTTATATTATTTATTTAATAAGAAGGGTCTTGTAAATTAAGAAGAGCACAGGCTGACAACACAGCAATCACATTTAATATATTTGTATACGGCTTTAAAATGGATAACTTGCATATTCTTGCGTAAGCTGTTCTGAAATTTACCAGCCATGGTGGCCAGCAGGTTTAATCAGTGAAGATATAACATCTTTCAGTTTTACCAAACTGGACCTATTTACTTCTATGGTGCGTATATGAATACTTGAGTTATTTTGTTGACATAATGTTGTTCTAGTTTTGATGTTGTGGCTGAGCATGCACTGCTTTGTATTATGTTGCACAACTTTTACTGCCTTATCAATCTCGTTGTCAAGAGGAGAACCGGTTAGTACACAATAGTTCTCATTAAGTAACCACTGAAAGCAACAAATTTTAATTAGGTACTCAGTAAATTCAAGTAAAAGTTGTTTAGATAAATATATTCATTATGAAACTTTGATATTTTTGTTTGTATTACATACTTTTTAATTAATATTCAATTACATCATTATTCAATTGGACATAAGTACATATTCTTTTCTTTAAAACATCATCTAGTGTCAGTGTATAACTTAGATTAAATGAAAAAGGCGTGAATGGTCAAGTTTTCTCTCAGTTTTCTGGTCAAGTAAAAATTTGGTTGGTCGGCTGCAGTCAGTTTTGATTCTAACTGAAAGATAAAAATTTAATTAATTTACATACAGATTTGATTTTACATACAATCTAAAAACTTCTATTTTGTTTAAGTTGAAACTGAAGTACCTACACAGATTGAGTTATTCAGTTAAAGTACTTACATTAATGTGATTTTCGCAAAAATACATTTGAGTTTCAGTAGATAGTTACAGGATTTCTTTAAGCGAGTGTTAACCAAATATTTCGCATGTCTATATCACTGGGTACGTCTAATCCACAGATTTCCTGGAGTCTTTGAAGAGGTAATTCTATATTCTTTTTCTATTGTCCCGTTCCATATACAGTTTTACTATATTTTGTGATATTTAATAGAAAGCATTGTTTTTGTGAGGTTATTTCGCCCCCGTGCTTTGTTTACTATAAGACTGACGTCATTGCCACAGATAATGAACAGACTATCATGGCTGACCGTGTTTTCGGTCCAAAATTGAAAATCTTAATTTAAAATAGATTTTTTGCACTTTTTAGCCATCGAAAAAAATAATATTCATGTGCTATGGTCTAATACAACAATTATGAACATTTTAAGCCCTACTTTAAAAAAGGGTTAACTAGCCTATTAAACAAATTATTTAAAAAAAGTAAAAAACTGCTAAATTACCCAAAGAATCATCGCAACACAATATCACCTATAAAGAACGATGCCCACGTTTGTGGAATCAAAGAACACAGCAAGAAACAAGATTCCCATATTTTGTATCTTTAATTCTTAAATGTGATGTTGAAGGATTATATGATTAAAGTTGTTGTTGTCGTTGAAGTCGGTTGAAGGATTTTATCTAAATATCTTCTTTGCGAATAATGCCATATGTGATTTTTCCCACACACTCCACTGAAATTACTCAAGCGCAAAGAAACATAAAGTTACTTTTCACACCACCTGCTCGACAATGTTCAATTAGATCCCCCTTAACTTCAACGTAAAGCAAGACATTATATCCCAAGGGATATAATTTTGTATGAAACTTCCAAGGGATTAAAGTGTTTTAAACATATGTTCCACATAAAATTTATATGAAAATTTAGCATAGATGCTAGCTTAGAGCTCTTACAGATCTGCGACGACAGCTGTCGCACGACGTCGCGCGCAGTCGCCGACTGCTGCCGCGCGACGTCGCGCGTCGTCGCCGACCGCAGTCGCACGACATCGCACGTTGTCGCGCGACCGCCGGCGACAGCTCGCGACCGGCACCGATACCAGTATAGTAGTTCGTTTTCTAATGATTGTAGTATGGAAGCTAAGTTTTCAAAAATGGATTTTGAGGAAGAAGTATTTCTTTTTACTAAGCTGATTGGAATTTTGATGTTTTCCTTGGCTCAAATTCTAATACGTATGTATTTACTTAACTAAAATGGTTAAAAAAAATGTTTACAGAAAAATAAAACCAATTTCAAAAACACCAATAATTCATTAATAATTGTATAAGAATACATGCAACATCACAGTTTTATATGTTGAAGTCGGTGCCAAGCAATGATCACCTAAAAAGTCTTAAAAATATAAGAACAAAATTATTACTCGTATATAAAAACTTCCGCACATATTGACATCAATGCACTATTCTTAGTGGTTTTGTTGCTGTGTTCTTTACATGTATAATTCCATAAACATTAACATTTTTTTATTGAAGCAATTAATAAATCGGTGTCGAAGTCGTTCATTTTTGCGAAAAGAAATACTTCCTGTCCCTCAGTCTATACGCCTCACACTGCGGAATAGGGTCTTGCGATCGGGAGGCGCGAGCAGTCGCCGGCGGTCGCCTCGGTCGCGCGACAGCTAGCGTGCGGTCGCCGCAGATCTGTAAGAGCTCTAAGGAAGGCAAAGGTTCTACGCCCATACAGTAGTAGCGTGCATCCACTAGAGACAAAGACATTCTACCTGTGTAAATAATGTTTTTATAAAATCTAAATACATAATTTCTTTACCAAAATTATAAAATATTTATCTACATAACACTGCAAGCTAAAATAAACAATTACATTTCACTTTATTTTTTATTGATAAAATACGTTTTATGCAAAAAGCGCCATCTTTTGACGGCCACCATTAACTATCGATAAAAACGAATAAAAGCAGAGTAAAGCAAGAACACTAATGGGCATTTTCACGAACCTCTTCTTAGCTTAGGGGACTCTTAGGTGGCATGCTGTCACATTCTTTTCATTAAAGACAAAAAGTGACAGCATGCGTCTTAGGGGCTACCTAAGCTAAGTAATGGTTGGTGAAATCGACCATAAGGCCGCCAGCCAGTGATTTACTAGTAAATCAATGCTGCCAGCAGATAAACAGCATTTGGAAAAATTACGCGGCATATTTAAAAATAAAGAATGTTTCTACAATTTGTACCATAATTTGTACCAACAGTATTCCGTTGTATTGTTTTCATAGCTAAAACTTTGCCGCCAACCCCATTACGTATTTCAAAATTGTAATATCTCGTTGCTTACGTTAATAAAGTGCTTAGTGGAATGTGTTTTGTGGAATCAATAATACAGTCTTTTTAGAAGTTTATTCAGTGTTTTATTGATAAAGTTAAAAAACGTAAGTAAATGTCCAGGTGCTTCAGCTTTTTTTTTATTTGGGGTCAATAGGTTGTCGACTATTTGAGATTTATTTCGACAGTTGTGTGTAGTAATTAATTGCTGTTTCAAAAGTAAATATACTTACAACAAAGTTGAAAAATAAAATAATTTTATTTGATACCATTTTATTGTTAACAAATTAATATTCGTCCTGCGTGCTACTAAAGGTCATTGACAGGGTGCAGCAGCTGATCGTATCGTATTGTAAATCGATATGTAGACTAAGTTCATACTTGTTATATTATTATTAAATATGTTTTAAGTTTTTGTAATGTTTTAAGCTTTACTTAAGATATAATTACTGCGTGACGTGTTCGTGCTTGAGAAAAATAAATCTTTTTTTTTTTGTATTTTATGGTTTTCATCAAAGACATTATAAGAGTAGACCAACAATGCAAACGAAATGTATGAAGTCCCCTTCAACCAATTTTGATATGATAATAGCTAAATAAATAAGCATAATTAAGACTCATCGGTAATAAATAATGTTACAATGTGATTTAGTTTTTATTACTGTTCGTTTTTTACACTACAAAACGAAGTTATTTGGGCATGTTTAAGTATTTTATAACTTGACGCGCGCTCGACAGTCGAATGCAGTACAAATACAGTATGAGTAGCGGCCGCCTGACCGCTGTTGTGGTTGAAGGGGGTTTCTTAGAGGCCGCGCGTATTGTCGGTCTATCTCTTATAATGTCTTTGGTTTTCATGATAATATCATAATTTTAACCATAGTTATAGTGGTAGTGATAATGATAATGTGACAGTGTTTATGATGAAAATTACCACCTAAGTAATTGGTTATAGAGCCCTGAGTTTTTATTGTTTCGCAGATGGTATGAAAAGTAGAGTATTCACCTCTGGAATAAAGCAGTGTCTTCGTCTTAGACGACTTGAACCCCTCGCTTCACTTAGGACTCTACATAACTCCCTCGCTTCGCTCAGGAGTTAAATTTTGACTCCCTCGCTACGCTCGGGAGTTAACTCTAGCTAGAGTCCCTCGTTACGCTCGGGGTTCAATATGGCGCCCGTGACGTTAGACACTGCTTTAATTCCTTGGTGCATAATCTACTATTACTGCGCTTTTTATTAAGTGGAGTAGCTTCCTTTATATAGACAGTCAAGTTGATCTTTTAAGCTTTAAGAACTCTGTAGTCTTACTTATAAATTTGTCTTAAATAAATTTAATCTAGCTGAATATGATTGATATAAACATCAAAATAAATAGCAAAGGAAGATATGATATTGTTAAACGAAAAATATTTTATTTCAAATCTAAAAACATTTCAAAGTGATATTTATCCGATATGAAAAAGGATATTTGAAACTTCTCAGTCTCCTTTTTGAGATTCTTATCAAAACTCATTTAGCCCCTTTGAAATTATGAAAGAAACATCTAAGTTTATATTTTTCATGTAACGTTTTGGGTAGGCGCAAATAGTTCTTGTAATTGTGAGCGACTAAAAACTTGTATGATCTGTCACTGTGCTTGGCGTTTGTGGAATGTGAGAAAATTTTCGATTCTGTCGAGACCTGAACCGTGCTTAGGTCATTCCAGTTTTGCCAAATAGACTACCGGTACATCCAAGTATTGAAGTGATTGTACGAACGCAACTATGTCAGTCCACCTTCAGGACCAAAACTCGAAAGCAATACGATTTCAGCATGGTGCGAGACAGGGCAACGTTATATCACCGAAACTATTTACAGCTGCGTTGTAGGATGTATTTAAGCTTTTGGACTGAATAGGACTCGGCATCAACGTTAACGTCGAGTACATGACTCACCTTCGTTTTGTCAATGATATCACAGTCATGGCTGAGACCGTGGAAGATAGAAGCACAATGCTCGAAGACCGCGGTAGAGTTTCCCAACAAGTGGGCCATAAAATAAACATGGACAAGATCCTAAGAAAGTTGGAGGCTATTCACTGGAAGTTGTTGATAATTATGTAACCTGAAGATAAAGAATCTTGTTGTTGTATATAACTATTTATGTAAACAAATATTAAATTTCGTAACGACACATTAAGAAGAGAACTGACAAATCTAATCTTGTAATGGAAGTTGAGCTCAAACTTTTGCTTTGAGGTCAGCTTTCAAATATGACAACTCTGTAACAATACAGGGAGAAAAAAAACCCTTGCTGGTTTTCTTGCTGGTTCTTTCCAGTACAAGGTCTCCCGACGTAGACTTGTGAACCATTGGCGTAGCTTCATTGACGTTCAAAAGCGATTATGTAATCCTATGTAATCCTAAAGTATATTGACATTGACTTTGACTAACACAGGCTTAATAAGTTTATTTAGCTTATGTTTTTTAGTGAATGGCACTATTGTGGTTTTGTTCGGGTTTAACGATAAGTATTTTTCAGTACGCCATTTTGTATGGTGCTTAGAGCCCCTTGTATTAGAGATGATATAGTGCTATAAATCCAACTTTCAGAAAGAGGTAAATTGACGAATCCAACTCGGCTAAGCAACTTTTGGGAAGCTACGCAGCATATTTTCGGCCAATCTACCGCAGTGTCTCAAGACGAAAGTCTTCAATTCGGGCGTGTTGCCAGTGATGACGTACGGAGCCGAGACGTGGCCGCTTACAATGGGTCTCATAAAAAGGCTCGAAGACTACTCAAAGGGCCATGGAGAGGGCTATGCTCAGGGTTTGTCTACACGATCGCATCATCAGCAGGCATGACACAAAACTCGCAAGACTGACGGCCGTTGGGATGGAAAGGTCCTCGAGTGGCGGCCACGTACCGGGAGACGCAGCGTTAGTAGGCTCCCCAGAAGGTCGAGGGAAGCCGCTGGATGCGGGAGGCCCAAGAACGATTGTTTGGATATCCCTGGGGGAGGCCTGTATCAGACAGTGGGCGTCTCTTGGCTGAAATGATGTGATGAAAAACCATGCAAACTACTTATTAAAAATAAAACATCCCCATTTTTTCAATAAGACACAAGATATTCACATTTTTTGGAAAAACAAACACTTAACAAAAAACTACAAGAGATATACGAGATATGTTTAGATGAAAAACGAGCTTTATATATTATACTCGTAGATAGATGAAAAACGCTTACCCTAGTAGCCACAAAAGATATAAAAGTACAAAGTGCGTCGTTAAGTCACTACCGAAACTGCAACAGTTACTTTACTCGACAAAACGACACTCATGATGCTGTTGTCCCTAAAGAGTTCAGTTGGCACTAAAGAGAGAACAAAACTCATAATAGTTAATAGAAAAAACGCTATGTATACAACGTTACAAAATAACCCGTAAAAAATATAAGAAATTATCAAAGCCAAAAACATTGTCAACCCTAGTAAGCTGTCGTGTCAGAGAAACGGAGCACCGTACCGTCATTGTCAATTTACTTTGTGGGAGGGTCATTCTGAGTAGTTTATTCTTTAATTAAGCTGAAATAGGGTTTGCACGTCAATGAAAAATTTTATGACATTTTTTGGCGTTAAGATTTTAAAATATTGTAACAGACTCTTTATTAGGGACCACTTAACCCCTTTTCCGCTTTACATGTATTTTTGTAACACCGTCTGTTATTTTGTCACAGTCTTCGCCTACATTTCAGCACCCAGCTATAATATACCACTGTAGTGTATACGCCATATAAAGAAGATGGGATCGAAATGGCTCCCACCACACTGGCACAGTACGAGGTGATCGTCTGTTAATCGACCTAGATCTAAACATTTAATAGTTTATTGTTTTAGAAGGGCTGAACAGTCAAGATATTTGAGCGGTCGACCGAAGTGAGAGCGTCAATAGTTCGATACTGAAATAGGTGTGTTCACACGAAATAAACACAATTCCTTGCATTTTGAACGAAGAAGGTAAACAAGGCTAATATTGTGTGTTTGGTGAAATTATAATGTAACCTATGTTATTTCTTAGAACACAATTCCCGTCACTTACCATAGCAAGAACTTTCTTTAACCCCAAGGTTGCCTGGTAGAAATTGCTACCTTAGCAATAAGTCCGCTCATTGTTACTGTGTCTCTTATATTTTTATGCCCTGTTTATGTATGTTTCGTGTGCAATAAAGTGTTCAATCAATCAATCAATTGGCTTTCTAACCTTTTTTTTTCAAGCACAATATTTAAGCGCTATAATGCCATGGCATTTACATGTGATTTTTGAATATGCATTTGTGGCTGCTAAATCAGTTTCTTACAAAATACTTCCATTTAAAAAAAAGAGATATATGATTTGTTCATAAAATTTTCATCTTAAAATATATAATAGTATTTTTTGCAATAGTTACATCGTAAGAGTTGTTAAAAGTCGAGAGTCAATGTTATAAAACGAGGCTTGCCGAGTTTTGTAATAAAAGGCCCGAGAATTTTTAGACCTAATTACGTACCATTGCATAAAGTACTTTTTCTCAAACATGCTCGGAAATGCAGGCATTATTGTAATAAAAAGAAGACACAAAGTTTGTAATTCTTGGCTCATGCATTACTTTATACCGGCCTAGGCCAGGAAAGTAAGTATGAAAATTCATTTTTGGCCGCTGCTCCAATGTTTTTTAATTTATCTATAACTTGAATTATGAAACTTGTCATACAGCCAATTGCTACTACATTATTAAAAAATGCACTCTTCGAGCATATACAACATGTCTCATATCTCCCCACAAAAATTATAATATTTAATTTTATTTAAACTGTCAAAAGTTCCAACCTAAAACATAAAAAAACTAAAAATTTTCAAAAATTTGACAATTAAATTCGATTGATATGACAAGTTATTTAAGTGTAGTTTTCGGTTAAATGAATATTATATTTTTTATGGGGAGTTATTATGAGACACGTTGTAAGTATTATGAATATGACAACAATTTTATTAAAATGTTGTTATGAAATCACCCAAAAATACGTATGCTTAATTTTGCGTTAAATTTGCGTTGCATTCTCTGTATTATAGTCATAGTCATAAAAAGTCATAATCTGCAGTATTACATTTTTTGCATAAAATATGATTGGGCTGTATGGGCTTTGTTTCCTTTGCACTAATTGAAAATTAAAAAGTATTACTAAATGCTAGGCTACTATAATTAATTAATTGCTTGATTTGTTTTTTTATTCATATTATACTCATTTGTTTCCAATTTAGTTCAATTCAAAATCTTTTATGCATACCATAATGTGTAAAATAGGTGGTTCAAAATAAGATCATTATGGACCCGTTGGGCACGGAATCGTTGGACAAGAGAGAGGAAGCTTATTATTATTAGGTACCTACATTGTCTTATTTACAGATCATAAAGCTAAATTATACGAAGATCACGGCAATTATAAATATTTGAATAAATAGACAACATTAAACAATATTTTAATATGAAAGGTTTTTATTTATATGGTATTATTATTACATTGAATTTTATAATTAATTCCAGTACATATTACGTCTTTCATTATTTCCTCGCAATTATTGAGAAAAGCACTATACATTCCTCGGCGAGAATGGGATTGCCGGACTCGTAATTATTGTCGTAAAGCATTACTCGTCCGGCAATCCCTAACTTCCCGGCCTCTGCAGTAATGTACTATTATACTACTACAGCTCGAACTTTACAGGCATTTAAAAGGCACTGATTTAAAGAAGCAGTTGTAAATAGCAGTTTTGGTAAGTAAAAAATTATAAATGGCACGTTTAATAACTAGTTCAGCAGTTAAAACTAAGCAGTAAAGTAAACAAAAATGAGTAATAACAAATAATGAAATGGATCAGTGAATATATAATTTAGCAGGAAAATAATGAAATGGGCGTTAAAAATTATTGAACGAGTGGTTACGTGTGGGCAGTAATAAATCGGAATTTATCGGTAAGAAATCTCATTCTAAGCAATTCTATAAACATTGAGGTGGTAAAAAAAAAACTACTTAAATAGTAATGAAAAATTAAATTACTTTTGCTTTGACTGAAGGAATTAAATAAAACAAATTGTATGATAATTAATAATAGGGGTAAAAATTTAGAAATCGGTATACTCGATAGGATTTTGGGAGGGGGTGGGGGGAGGGGGGGGAATACCCCCTGCAACTCCTACCCCGCGGAGATGTATAGTTTTTGAGATATGTTTGAGTTTATTTACTGAAGTTTGGGTTTATGTTTGCAGAAAAGGTACATAAATCAACTTCCCCTCTTGCGCGGAGGTCGGGAAGGGGGGGGGGGGGGTAACGCCCTCTGCCAAAATTAACAGTTTCCACAAGCAATAAGTAATGCATAAAGTCGAGAATACACATAAAGTCGTTTCTGGCGCTTCGCCGGCCGCTGCCGCGGCACGCTCGCTTCGCTCGCTCGGCTCGCGCGCTTAGTTCATGTTGAAACCTACGCTCGTCGCTTCGCTCCTCGCTACCTATTTTTGACCCGCCTACAGTTTCTACATATAAAATCTAGACGCGTCTCCGGCAAGAAATTCTTTCACGGAATCATTCAGGTGGGCTCCCTTAACCCCCCTACCATCACAGTTTATTTCTAGCGAGGATACCGATTTCTAAATCCAATGTGCTTATTAGCGCGGGTGGCTGTGGTGGTTATCAGCTCCACCCAACTAACGAACATTTTCCTCTCTTTTCAATGAATTTGAGTTCGGGTGTCACCGCTCGCTATGATCTACCGAACTATTTATCGAACCGCTCATTTCACCATTTTTACCGCTCATTCAGTTATTGGACTGCTCAATTATTTTTAGAATTGACATTGTATGATAAAATAACCGACTAATTAATTTTTTATTACTGTCCAATGTCCATGTTTTACTGTGGCAATCTTAGAGCATTCATACGGGAGATGGCAAGGCTGGGCGAATCCCTCTGCCAATTTACGCTGACCATATGACCATACACGTTATATAAAACTAGTTGACGCGCGGCCGTTGCCATTTGGTGTCGTTTTCGTGTCGCAAAAAAATGGTTAATTGTGCAGTTTCCTCTTGCAAAAGGCGATCCAGCTACTCAAATCTTCGAGATTAAGGCGTTTCCTATTACATGTAAGTATAAAATATCCATTACCGCGTTTCATTTGTTTACAATTTTGAAGTAATTTTTTTTGTCGTTACAATAGAAAAATACAATGGTACGATGGAAGCTCAACACAATACACGGGCATTATATTATCTGTAACACGGGCATTTGCTTAGTTCTGGGACAACGTGAGTGAATGATGCTAATTCATATTTTTACAAGCTTTTATTTAACTTGCAATGTAAGTAAGTATGTAAGTATGTATGTTCGGGTGGAATCTTGCAACTCAATTTTGAAGCAGATATCTTTAACCGATTGAGCTGAAATTTTGTATACATGTTTAGTTTAGATGACAATGCATGGTTAACTGTATGACGTCATTCTAAATCCAAGATAGCGGCATACCCAAGATGGTGAACCAATTATTTTTAATGCATCCCTACAATATGGGTATCAAATAAAAGGTCTTGCTACGAGTAACTCGAAAAATAATGTGACGTCACTATTAATCTAATATGGCGGACTTCTAAAGCTTGAAAATCAATTTTGAAGTAGATATCTTTAACCGATTGAGCTGAAATTTTGTATACACACACAGTTTGGATGAAAATGTATAAATAACTGTGTGACGTCATTCTAAATCTAAGATAGCGGCATACCCAAGATGGCGGACCAATTATTTTAAATGCACTCCTACAATATGGGTATCAAATAAAAGGCCTTGCTAAGAATAACTTGAAAAATAAAGTGGTGTCACTATTAATCCAATATGGCGTACTTCTAAAGCCAATAAATCAAATTAGAAGTAGATATCTTTAACCGATTGAGCTGAAATTC
This sequence comes from Schoenobius gigantellus, assembly GCA_963935595.1. Taxonomy (NCBI): domain Eukaryota; kingdom Metazoa; phylum Arthropoda; class Insecta; order Lepidoptera; family Crambidae; genus Schoenobius; species Schoenobius gigantellus. The sequence goes on along the minus strand of OZ012554.1, from coordinate 17,677,150 downwards.
TGTAAGTATAGACGTTCCGGCAAACGACCTTGCAACAATGATGCGTTGAATTAGATGAATAGACTAAGAAACGTGTTCAGTGATATCTAAAAAGTAAAAAATAAATTAAATGTAAAAAAATCTTTTTAAAAACAAGCTTTTATTTAAATGCGCTAAAAAGAAAAAATAAACTTTTACACTAAAACTTTTACTTATAACGTTATTTCACATTTAACACAATTTATATGACATAAAAGCTTGTCGCGAGATTTACTTTTGTGGATAAACAAGTAAATTAAATAATTTACACATATTATTTATATATATTTATTATATATCATATATGTAGTATTATATATTTTTAATATTTATATTCTATTATATCTATGTTTACTTATTTCATCCTAATTTAAATATACCTACTTATGTCGTTTGCGACTTTAATTCGTACACCGTCTACAATTTCTCCCACATTTTTACTGGTTGACTGGTAGAGAATGCCTCAGGCATTAAGTCCGCCTTTTGTACATCTTTTGTTTTATGTACGATAAAGATTAAATAAATAAATAAATGGTCATAAGTACAAAAAAATGAGTTATTTTTTTTTGTACTTTTAGTTTTTTTTTGAAATGCTGAAAGGATGCAAAATGTTCATAAACTCTCAAGTATATTTTATTCAACTGTACTTCTATTTAATTTTATACGTTGACTGCCAGACAGCAGACAAAATATAAAAACTATTGTTTGCGGTCACCGTTAACCGCGTTTTCGTTTCGTTTCCGCGTTGCATTGCGGTTTCATGCCAGCTGCTCTATGCAGCAAGTTGTTGGGGACATCAGTAAAGAGCACAAAGCAAGTAATTGTCGTCATCGTTGTCATCAGAGAAAATTTTAATAATGCAACATAATTATTAAAATCACACAATAAAGCTTTTTCTTCTTATTTTAGTGGCTTTGAAGTTTGTACGGCCAATGTAAACAAAAACACTTTCAACGTCACGTTCTGACAAATGATTTTTTTTTATGGGATAAGGGGCAAGCGAGCAGACGTATCACCTGATGGTAAGTAATTACCGTCGCCCATGGACACCCGCAACCCCAGAGGAGTTACAAGTGCGTTGCCGGCCTTTGAGGTGGGAATACGCTCTTTTTTTGAAAGTTTGAAGGTCGTATCGGTCCGGAAATACCGCAGGCGACAATTCGTTCCAAAGTTTGACTGTGCGAGGCAGGAAACTTCGAGAGAAACGCACAGTTGTGGACTGCCAACCATCTAAGTGATGGGCATGGATTTTTTGCCGCGTGGAACGATGGCGGAAAGAGGCGGCAGGTATAAGTCCGAACAATTCCTCGGAGCATTCCCCGTAATAAATACGATAGAAGATGCATAGCGAAGCGACATCTCTACGCAGCGCCAAGGTATCAAGCCGATTTGAAATTTCCTGGCAGTCGACGATTCGAGTCGCTCTCCGTTGAATGCGGTCCAGTGGGAGAAGTTGGTATTGGGGTGCCCCAGCCCAAAGATGAGAACAGTATTCCATATGAGGCCGAACCTGCGCCTTGTAAAGCTGAAGGCGGTGCGCCGGAGTGAAATACTGTCTCGATCTGTTGAGCACACCAAGCTTCTTAGAAGCTAATTTAGTTTTACCCTCTAAGTGGCCACGGAACTGGACTTCGCTCGATATGTCGACACCAAGGATCCCAATATTGGCTGAGGCAGTTAGGGGAATGCCCTGAAAGCGAGGAGATACGACAAATGGTATTTTCTTTGCGGTGAACGCGCAAACCTGTGTCTTTGAGGGGTTGAAATGGACTAAATTAAGACGACCCCAGTTAGAAACTTTCTCTAATGAAGTTTCGATTTCAGACACAAGTTTATTCCGGCACTCAATGACGTTTTCCCGAGAAGAGTTTGCACGGCCGTTATAGAAGGTGTCTTTCGTGCTGTCGTCTGCATAACAATGTATGCTGCTGATTTGCAGCATATCATTGATATGCAGAAGGAATAGTGTAGGTGAAAGCACACATCCTTGGGGGACACCAGCATTTACAGACAGTGGGTCTGAGCATTCACCATCAATCAAGATCTTAATGCTTCTGTCTGCGAGAAAGCTAGTGACCCATCCACATAATTTCTCGGGAAGCCCGTATGAAGGAAGTTTTGAGAGGAGCGCTTTGTGCCATACCCGATCGAAGGCTTTCGCGATGTCCAAACTAACTGCCAGTGCCTCCCCCTTCGCTTCAATTGCCTCTGCCCAATGATGTGTCAAGTAAACTAGAAGATCACCAGCAGAGCGACCCCTACGAAAGCTGTATTGTTGGTCACTGAGCAGCTGGTGATCCTCTAGGTACCGGAGAAGCTGGCGGTTGATTAGCGATTCCATTATCTTTGAAAACAGAGGGGTTATAGCTATCGGCCTGTAGTTGGACGGATTCGAGCGGTCACCTTTCTTAGGGATCGGATGCACTAAAGCTGTCTTCCATGAGGTTGGGACTATGCCAGATGAATACGAGAGCCGAAATAGTCGCGTTAAAACCGGTGCCAACTCTGGAGCGCACGTCTTTAGCACGATAGGAGGGATACCATCAGGCCCACTCGACTTGTGGATATCTAGGGTGATTAGTGCTTGACGCACTGAGCTTTGGTGGAACCGAATATCCGGCATAAAGCTCGTGCACCGTGGTATGGTCGGTGGTTCCTGTCCCCCGTCATCCAAGGTCGAGTTGGATGCAAAGAGTTTCCCTAAAAGATCGGCTTTCTCTTTAGCATTATGAGCTAACGAAGTGTTATCCTTGTGCAGTGGTGGAAAAGATGGCATGCAGAAATTTCCCTGAATAGCTTTGGCGAGAGACCAGAACGCACGAGACCCCGAAGGAAGACGCTCTAGCCTCTCGCCAATTCTACTAATGTGCTTCGACTTCGCTCTTGCAATGTCCCTTTTGAAGGATCTGGAGGCATAGTTATACTGCTTTTTCAAAGTGCTGGTATTTCCATCCCGAGACGTCACCGCGTTTACCCAGGCTTGGTAGGTTTCCTGCTTCCAGCAAGAAGCCTTTTTGGAGGATTGACCAAACCAAGGTTGGAATCTGCCACCAATGGGGATAACTGAGGATGGAATGAAAATTTCCATACCTTGCAACACCACATCGGCAACAGACTCAGCGGCGGAGTTGGGATCATCCGGCATAAAGCAAACCTGCCTCCAAGGGTAGGACGCAAAAAAGGACCGCATCCCATCCCAGTCTGCTGACTTGTAGTGCCACACACGGCGACTACGTGCAACTCGAGGTCGTTGCAAGCACGTGAGTGGCACCGAACTCCTAATGAGGCAGTGATCTGAGGAGCCAAGAGGGGCGCCGACAGATATGAGGTAGCCGTCGGGATGAGAAGTCATCAGAAGATCCAACAGTGAAGGCTCATGGCTCTCCACATCAGGAATTCGCGTTGGCGTAGTGACCAGTTGCGTCAAGCCATATGCAAGAGCGAAGGCGTGAACAGATCTCCCCGCATGGTCGGTCTTGCTTGAACCGAGCCAGTCGGTGTGGTGAGCGTTAAAATCGCCAAGTATCACGATCTCTGCGAGTGGGATCTGCTGCTGCACAAAGTCTGCAGCCATTTGAACGTGCTCGATGAGTCGGTCGGTTTCGGTATCACCGCTATGGGACCTATAGAGGCACGAATAGACGCGGGGATGGTCGTCGCTGTCTACACGGAGCCATAAGGTGGAGAGGTCCCTACTTTCAAGGTGACCGAGGCGCCGAGAACATATATCGTCTCTGACGTACACGCACACACCGGCCTTAGGTGCGAAGAGGTGTTCCAGTCCGTACCCTGGGTAGGAAAGGTAAGAAGTGTCCGCCGGAGACGATATCTGTGTCTCGGTCAAAAAGAGCAAGGCCGGCTTTACTGTCTCGAGGTGGTGGTGGACAGCATTCAGGTTGGAGTGAAGTCCCCTGATATTACAGAAGTCCACAGTCAGTGTGGCAGGGGGTGCCGTGGGTTTGCTCTTGCCCCAGGTATGTTTGAGCGCGGTTTTGCCCCCCCAGAATACGAGGGGCGGCCTAGGCGTCCACGCCCAGGTGTATTGCGTCCTGAAAGTGGACGTCCAGAGAGGGATTCTCCAACGCTAGCGCAGTTGGTACCCTCCTGGGGTAACAATCTGTTTAACTGCGCCATCATAGGGGGGGTAGGGGGGTTGGGCCTCCGGTACCCTCACTCACTCGACGAAACACAACGCAAGCGTTATTTCACGCCGGTCTTCTGTGAGGCCGTGGTATCACTCCGGTCGAGCTGGCCCATTCGTGCCGAAGCATGGCTCTCCCACGGGCAGAAATGAATAACATGTCTTACTATATCTAAATAAAAACTTTCATAGTAGTAAACATCTACTATGCTAAAATGGTGGAACTAACCACATACGTGTTGCAAGGAATTTTGTTTACCTTAACTCACATTTTTTGGTGCAACTTAAAGGAAAATGCCCGATATCGTCCCAAGCGTTATAACACGTTGGGCCCTATCGCAAATGAAAAGTTTTCTAAAATACTAATTTTGTTTGTATGGCAGTAAGTTGCTATCTCGTGCTTTTTACTTGCATGAGATAGCAAATTACTACCATACGAGCAAAACTAATCGAAAAAGTACCTACCTATTAAACATGTTTATAACTATGCAGATATATAATAAAATCAGAATTTAGTTCTTGGTATATTAACAATTCTCACGTAAAACATCTATGACATTCCCGGTATAACTGCATCCCGCGCTAACTTGTTTCGACGTGTTCAGATAGAAGCGTGGCGCAAGTCAAGTCACACTAGTCATTGTTTTGATTGCACTCCGGAGTGTCGTTCTGTTATTTGTTTACTGACTTTTCATGGTACCTTTATTTTACTTTGATCATGACTAATTACTTGACGTATTTTAATGTAAATAAACCAGTTACATTTATCATAGTGTGTGGTATTCAGTCATGGTATTCAGATTAGTCAAGCCCTTTCATTTGATACCCATATTAAGAGAGTTGTGAAAAAATACGTAATCCATCATTTTGTGGGGGCGGCCATCTTGGATCGATAGTTAGCAAACATAGCTAAGAACACTCTCGACTAATTCACCTTTCAAACTAAAAAAAAAACAAAATCAAAATCTGTTCATCCGCTAGCGAGCTACGATGCCACTGACACACACACACACAGAGAGAGAGAGAGACACGTCAAACTTAAAATCAGAAATCAACGCGGACAAAGTCGTGAGCAGAGAGCTAGTTTGAGTAGAGAGCTAAAGTCTAGTATAGATACACGTTAATTTGTCGATGTGTGTGTGTTTCTTCATTGTAGGGTAATATTATCATAGTGTGTATTCGTAAACATAAGAACAACGTCTCTGTAAGTGTATTCTACATTTTCGTAGTGTGCGTTTTAAAAATTTACACTGCGATTTGATGCGTACCGCATCCATAGGTTAAATGATCTAAGGTCGCAATACCCATATTAAGAGGACTAGGACGTTGACTCGATAAGACGCGTACTACCTACTACTGATCAGACAGTGTTATATTACCCGCAAAATGAGTAAATGTGGAGTGTGCTTGAAATCTGTGACCAAAAAGTCCCCAGCGATAACCTGCAGCCGATGTGAGACTGCTGTTCACGAGAGATCGGAATGCAGTGGTTTGAACAACAAACAGAGAGCCGCTCTCCGAGCCTCTGACACACTCGAGTGGGCCTGCAGTGAGTGTCGGTTATCTTCAACCCGAAGAACATCGTTTCTATCAGCTTCTATAAACGACGAGGATGATGAAGAAGCTGATGCAGCTGCGCGCCCTTCAGCAGCCGCGTCGCTCGACTTGAAGAAACTGCTTGATAATATTACAAAAGAGCTGCACAAAATTGTGATGCGTGTGTTAGACCAGGTGATGAAATCAGTGCAGCATGCAAGTGACAAATTAGATGAGTACGAAGAAACTATCAGTGCAACAACTGATAAGATCAAGATCCTGGAACGAAAGCAAACCGCCCTCAGGAACCAGTGTACCCATCTCGAAACGACAGTTGCTGCACTGGAGCAGCGGTTAGAAGCGAATGACTAGGCAGCGTTGATCGATAGTATTGAAATTGCTGGTATACCGGTGCAGGAGAACGAAGATTTGTCCAAGGTAACCAACAAAGTATGTGATCTACTGCAGTTATCCAGCAATGAAAGAATACGCTCAGCGAGACGGCTACCCACACGCAAAGGTAAAGCTGGATCGATATTGGTGCAACTGACGAACGAGGCCTGCAAATCACGATGGATATCTGCTGGACGTGCAGCTAAACTCATCGCCTCAAATGTGTTGCCAAACCTGTCTGGTGAGACTGCTGCGGAAAATGTCTACATTCGTGAAGCGCTCACTTCGCGTACCAAATATCTTTTATCAAAAGCCAAGAGGGAACTGAAGGAAGCCAAAAACTTTAAATTTGTTTGGTGTAAGTATGGTAAAGTGTTTGCAAGTAAATCAGAATCAGACAAAATAACCTGGATAAGAAGCGACAAAGATATCGAATCACTTGCTGTCTAGGTGCCAGATCCATTACTCACACTCTCACAAATTAGTTCTAAGTAGATAGCATATATATTTAATTGACGAAATTGTTAATTATAATACTATTGAAATGTTTGATTGTTCCGATATTAACAGTTTTGCAAGGCAGATTACCAGCAAAAAGTCGTCTCATTTAATTTGCATTCACATTAATATAAACTCCCTAGTAAAATATTTTAGCGAATTAGAACAAATAGTGTATTCATACAAATTCTCTATGTTAGACTTTATAGTAGTCACGGAAGCAAATATCTCTTGTAAAATTTGCCATTTGTTTGGTTTGCAGAACTATACAATGCATGCACAACTTAGAAAAAATAAAAAAGGTGGGGGTATTATAATTTACGTCCACAATAAACATAAATTTAAACAGAAAAAATTAACTTCAATTAACTTCGAATGCTTAGTGGGTGCTATAGAAACATCTACAGGTTACAGATTAACATTGTGCGCAGTGTATAGACCTCCAAATTAACACAAACACTCATTTATTTCCGAATTAGACCGCACTTTATCTTCTTATTCACAGTCAGACCTGATTGTTATCGGCGATATAAATATTAACACTAAACTAAGTAATTCTGTAACGAAAGCATACGTAGACATGATGAGCGGCCACGGACTTGTAAGTGGGATCAGCGATTACACCAGAATCGAACTTAGAAAAAATGTTGTAACGAAATCCTGTATTGATCACATATTTATTCGATCCCGCTTACTGTGCCGCGCTATGCACAAAACTGGCCGACCACAGAATGACTGCAGTTTGTGTACAACATATATCGCATATACAGGATGCTCCGATTCTGAAACCGAAATTAAACCAAATAATTTTATCACAGGAACTTCAGAGCGTTAACTGGGACGAAGGCAAGGATTTGGAGTGTCCATTAGATATTTATAACTTCTTAAACACTAAAATATTAAATAGTTATAATAAATCTATGTTCATGCAAAACGTCACTAATTCTAAGCGGAATAAACAGCAATGGGTCTTTGGTAAGGTTTCTAGGGAATGTGAAAAAAGAGATCATCTTTTTCAGGAATGGATAAGGCATACAAAGGGATAAAGTTAAAAAAGTGGCATATAACAAACAAAGAAATAAAACTAACAAATTAGTACAAAGGGAAAGGAATAATTATTACAAAAACAAAATATATCAGAATCTAGGGAATATAAGGGAACTGTGGATAACTGTGGACTAAATGAAATCTCAGGCAAAATATCAAATTCAATTAATGACGTCATATCAAAAGCATTCCGGGGCTTAGGAACGGAAACAGATATTGCTAACTTATTTGCTAAAGAGTTTAAGCAAAATGTTCAAAATATTATTCCCAATTGCAATGTAAAGCTCCTTAATCCGGACACTTATCGACGCCCAGTCGATAAATCTATGCTCTTTAGGAAAGCAAACCCTCAGCTCATCTCATTAACTCCAGCATTCGCACCAAGCTGTATCCTGACCAACTGAAGGTTGGACTGGTGCGCCCAGTTTTTAAAGGTGGGGATAGTAAAGACTGCTCTAAATATCGTCCTATCACAATGCTTCCTATCATAGATAAGATAGCTGAAAAGTTCATCAGCAATCAAATACACGATTTTTATGACAGGTATGAGGTATGGGGCGAGACAGTAGCATGCCAGTACTTTTTTTAGCCTGGAACCAATTTGGCTTCCAGGCTAAAAAAAGTACTGGCATGCTACTGTCTCGCTTTGCAGATGAGGTAAACAAACATCTGGATGAGAAGAAACATGTCCTCATCATACTTATCGATTTTAGTAAGGCATTCGACACATTACAACATGATACTCTGATACGTAAATTAGATGATACCGGGATTAGGGGCCCGATTCTTGACTGGTGTAAAAGTTATTTGGCTAAAAGGTCTTATAAGGTACAGGTTGGTGAATCGTATAGTGATGTGGTGTTGGTGACGGAAGGGACAGCACAAGGGTCGGTTCTAGGGCCACTTCATTATTTGTCCTACGTTAATGATATGAACAACGGCATACATGATTGTAGTATCTATCAATTTGCTGATGATACCTGCCTGGTTTCTGCAGATAGGGATCCTAAAATAGCGGAAACTAAACTTCAGTGTGACTTTGACTTTGTGTGCCGGTGGTCTCATGATATGGGATTGGTTTTAAATGCTGAGAAAACCAATTTGATGCACGTGCATTCTAGTCAATCAAGACATCTATCTACGGTGACAATAATAGGTCATAGTCATAACTGCCTTCATTTAAATGCACCTATCAATTCATGTGCCTGTCCGGCAATACAAGAAGTGACAACACAAAAATACTTGGGGCTCATACTTGATAACCGTTTTAATTTTGAGGAGCACATAAACTTAGTTTGTCAGAAACTGCGAGCTATATTAGCCAAGTTTTATATTATTAAAAACAGGGTACCTTACAAAGTGAGACGAACAATGTACGTAGCCTTAGCGGAGAGTATCATTACGTATGACCTAAGTACATATGGACGTACTTTTAAATCATACCTTGATAACATTTACAGGTTACAAGTACGACTTCTGAAAATTATTGTACCATATAATGTTAAAATTAATATTAAGAACGATCTCGAGTTATTCCAATATTGTGATATTTTACCAATTCATTTTAATTATAAAATAAAGGACAGATATACAAAATTATATTACACATGATAATGTTTTAACACGACAAATAATAAAAAGATTATTACAGAAACCTAGCACGAATAACTTTTATGGCAAGAGAACCTCGCAATATATTATTCCACATCTTATCAATCAAATGCCAATTGAGTTAAGGGATAATATTACTGAAAAAACAGTAGCTCCGTTAATTTAAAAAAATATGTTTGAAAATTATAGGCGTACCTTCCTTGCGGAGCATCCTGTAGTGTGATGTCGTAACCGGTTGTCTGGGTGAGGTGAGCGATGCCGCGGGAATATTACTCGCAGACATTCACACCTTACTGTTGTACCGATAACAGGTTACTAAAGTAATGTATGCGTTCGATTTATAAGTACTTATATTTTAATACGACTTCCGATTTAAGTATTTATATTTTAATACGACTTCCAGAGTGGAAGTGTTAATATCGGGACAAACCCTTCCAGGGTTTTACGATATTATTATGCTTATAATGTAAATAATAAGAATTGGATACCAAATAAAAAAAAAAATTATTCAACTTCCATTAAATTAAATAACTGCTCAATATGTTTTTCGACTGATCATAATAACATCTCGAATATTTAAATAACAGCTCAAAAAATTAGTTCTCATTTAAAAATAATACAGGGTGGAGCGTAGAAAACGCATGGTTTTCATTATTGAATAACTGGGACATGGTTTGATAAAAATAAGTAACACAAGCGTTAAATGATAGAAATTTTAATGCCGTTTTGGAATATACATGTTTTAATTAAGTTCGAAAAATAATGTCTTGGAGATGACGTCCTTCTTGATTGATACAAATTTGGATCCTCTCCTGAAAGTTGCGCACGGCTCTCTCCAACATTTCATTCGGCACGGCTTCAATTTCCTGACGAATGGAATTCTTCAGGTCATCGATTGTGCGAGGCTTGTTTATGTAGACTTTAGACTTTAAATATCCCCACAAAAAGAAGTCGCATATCGATAAATCGGGTGAGCGAGGGGGCCAGTGAACATCACCATATCTTGAAATAACATGTCCTTGGAACATTTGTCGAACCACTGCTATGGATGCTCTCGCCGTGTGAGCTGTGGCACCCTGCTGAAACCATACCCAATCCTGCTGAAACCATATTTCTCTCATGTTCACTTAACGCCTTTCAAGTTCTGGACGAAAAAAGTTGTTTAACATTTGAACGTAGCGGGCTGATGTCACAGTAATTGCAGTTCCTTCCTCTTCAAATAAATAGGGCCCAATAATCCCCATCTTTGAAATACCGCACCACACTGTTACTTTTAAACTGTGGAGAGGTCTTTGGTGTAATTCATGTGGGTTCTCCGACGCCCAATACCGACAATTTTGAACATTTACGTAACCGTTGTTACGACTTGAAAATTAGGGTTCCTTTTGTACTTAGCGTATGGAGATTAATAAAATTCGTATATGCGTTACAATAACTATATTCAAGTGAAGTAATACAAAGGGAATGAATGACGAATCAAAATCCGATTAGTGGTGGCGCCGTACTCGGTGAGATATTGAACTATGCTATAACACTCTTCATCGACGTAGTATCACGCAGATGCAGTAGATGGCGCTAACATGCCCCCGGCCTTGGAAGTCTCACTTCCAACAGAAGATGATGGTTCATTCTCCACAGGTAATGGGCAAATTTTGGAGAAGGCGCGCTGAACCACGCCGGTTGACGTCCGTATGTAAGCAACGCGTGACACTCCATCCTTTCCTGTGATCACACGTATTACTCTTCCCAACTTCCATTGAAGAGGTGGCATGTTCTCTTCTTTAATAAGAACAAGACTTTCAAGTTTAACGTCTTCCGCGTGTTGCTTCCATTTTGTTCGTATCTGGAGTTCACTGATGTACTCGGTTGACCATCGCCGCCAAAAATGCTGTCGCAACTGTTCGATCCGGTAATAGCGCGAGAGACTGCTCATCTTCTCACTAGTCAGATCAATCGTGGCAAGTGAAGTAATAGGTCGTCCGATGAGAAAGTGTGCGGGAGTTAATGGCAAAAGGTCGCTTGGATCTGAGGACAGAGGCGTCATAGGGCGGGAATTGAGGACGGCTTCAATTTGAGTCAAGACCGTACTAAATTCTTCAAAAGTTAAATTTGCATTTCCGACTACACGTTTGAGGTGATACTTGCATGACTTTACCCCTGCTTCCCAGAGACCCCCAAAATGGCTTGCATAAATAGGAATTCTGTGAAATTTAATACCATTGGTGGCAACTAATTCAGAAATCTGTAACGAATTATCGTATAAAAATGCTGAAAGCTCCTTTTCGGCACCAACGAAATTTTTTCCGTTGTCGGAAAACATTTCGATCGGCTTTCCACGCCGCGAAATAAATCGTTTAAATGCTAAGATGTAATCATTTGTAGATAGGCTACTAACTAACTCTAAATGAACAGCACGTACAACAAAACAAATAAATAAACAGATATATCCTTTCGTTAATTGGGCTCCCCTACCTTTACGATTTAACACCATGACTGGTCCAGCGAAATCCACCCCACATATCATAAATGGAAATCCAGGGGTCACACGAGCACTAGGCAGGTTACCCATAATAGGAGCCAGTGGTTTGGCCCTTATACGCGCACAACGCATACATTGATGCACTATATGTCGTGACAAATTTCTACCACCAAGTGTCCACCAATGTTCACGCAAAATTGATAACAATTGTTGTGGCCCTGCATGCAATAAACGTTTATGTTCGTACTCGAATAAAAGTAAAGTAAAGCGATTTTTGGAACACAATAATATAGGATGTTTTTTGTCGTAGTCATATTCGGAATTACACAGCCGTCCGCCTACTCTAATCAAACTAGAATCGTCAAGAAATATGTTTAGACCACTGATTTTATTGTACATTTTTTTATTTTGCAATGATTTTAACGGAATGTTATTTATCAAGTTGTTATGCACTTCCGAAAATGACTGCGACTGCGCTATACGAACCAACGTCCGCTGCGATGCTTGTAACTCACTCACAGATAAGAAACCGGTTTGCCGCCGGCTTGTCTCACTGTTGCGTAGACGAGCATTATAAATAAAACGTAAAACATATGCAACTGTGCGTATCAATTTTGAAAACGACGAATATTTATTAAAATCTATCAGGTCTGTTTGTTTGTTAGCCAAAAAACTAACCTTTTTAAAATTTAACTCTGGGAGCTCATTAGTATTTATTGAATTTAATATGTTGTTTGTTATATGCGAATAACATTCATCAGATTTATTTAAAAAACAGGGACCGTTCCACCATAGTTCTGAGTTAAGGAGTAAGTTCAGATTAAGGCCTCGAGACACAAGATCTGCGGGGTTGTCCTTACTGTTTACGTGTAACCATTGTGAATCACCCGTTAACTCGTTTATTTCTGAAACTCTGTTTTGGACGAATGTTTTTAATAGATGAGGAGACATTCGAAGCCAACCCAAAACTATGGTAGAATCCGTCCAAAATACCACCTTATCGAAGGTTATAGAAAACGATTGGGTAATTTTTTTATACAACTTAGCTGCTACTAACGCACCACATAGTTCAAGTCTAGGTACACTAATAGACTTCAAAGGGGCGACTTTACTTTTGGCACAAAGTAACTTAACTACAATACCCGAATTATCATAGGTTTTTATATAAGCACAGGCACCATAGGCTTCTTGTGATGCATCCGAAAATATATGTAACTCGGTACATCGAGAGTGGTCACTGCGCACAAATCGTGGAATTTGTAATTGAGATAAACATTGCAATTCATTTAAAAAGAACTTAAAAGTGGTTTTGACATCATTGGGTACTGGATCGTCCCAATCGATTTTTAGCAACCACAACCTCTGTAATAATATTTTGGCAATAATAATAGTAGGCGTCAATAGACCTAAAGGGTCGTATATTTGAGCTATAGTTGCCAACATGCCGCGCTTAGTATATATAATCTTGTTTGAATCTATTTTTGTGACGTAATATAATTGATCAGTAGAATTGAGCCATCCTAACCCTAATGTTTTGTTTTGAGTTAATTCACCAATAGATAATTGCTTACAAATATCTTCGGATACGTCACAACTGAACGTCCACTTTCTCAAGGGAAATCCTCCGCTTTGAAGCGTTTGGGATATTTTTTCGCATATTTTTATCAAAACAGAAGGGTCATCATGGCCCGTAATTAGGTCATCAACAAAAATATCATTTCGAATGATGCGGGTTATTTCAACATCTTTACATTCGTCAGCAAGTTGTCGTATACAACGCATACTTAAGTATGGTGCAGATGCAGTGCCGTACGTTACCGTATTCAGTTGATAACATTTTAACGGGTCACACGGTTGTTCTCGCCATAATATCAACTGATATTGACACAAATCTTTTTGTATTTGCACTTGTCGAAACATTTTCTCCACATCCGCGCAAGCTACATGTCTATGCTGTCGAAATCTTAACAGTATTGAGAATATGTCGTTTTGGAGCGGCGGACCCGTATGTTGAATATCGTTTAATGATTTATTCGATGTGGTTGGTGCACTCGCGTCAAAGACTACGCGCAGCTTAGTCGTAAGACTGTCATCACGATAAACACCGTGATGAGGGAGAAAATAATTTGGAGATTTGATTTCTTCGATTTGCGTCATGTGCCCCAAATCTTCATATTCTCGCATAAATTTTACGTATAACTCTTTATATAAAGGTAATCGCTGTAATTTTCGCTCTAAAGATAAAAATCTATTGTGAGCCATCGTATATGAGTCGCCGAGAATACTCGGCGGTTCTTTAAACGGTATTCGAACCTGGAACCGTCCGTCACTATCGCGTGTAGTAGTATTAACGAATAAATTCTCACAATAGATTTCATCTTGAGTGAGAATTTGGCCTACATTTGTGACGTTTTCGATTTCCCAAAATTTTCGTATTTCTGTATCTAATTGAGAAAAGTTACACGATACCTGATTAATGCGCAGTTTATCGGTGTAAACGGGGCCCGACACAAGCCAGCCTAACTTACTATTTTGCAAGTAGGGACCGCTCGGTAAGCGTATTTTACTGTCGTATATTAATTCCCAAAACTTGTCAGCACCAATCAGAAGCTCGATTTCTGACGGTACATTAAATTCAGGATCTGCCAAACACACATTGTCTGGTAATCGTATATATTCACTTCGTATATAATTGGACGGTAATTGCGAAGTAATCTTAGGTAAGACAAAGCAAGTAATATTCGTATTATAATCACTTAACCTTGAGCGCATATGAATTTTGCATATATTATGTGACTGTGAGACCGACTGTCCCACACCCGAAATTTGTGTAGTGGACTGTATGTATGAAATGTGTAATCGTTTACACAACGGCTCCGTTATAAGGCAATGTTCACTACCATTATCAAGAAGTGCCCTGATAGGATGAAATTCATTTTTTTCATCCGCTATTTCTACGACTGCTGTAGATAACAATACATGTGAGACTGGTATCAAATTAGTTGTGTGTGTGCAATCGTCAGTGCGCTGTGTATGACTATGCAGAGCGGTTGATTTGCTACTACCGACAGACTCGTTTTTATTTTGCAAACTTGAATCGCTGTGCGACTTTATATCCATGTGTAACAAACTATTGTGTTTAGATTGACATTGCTTACACGGCCCAAACAAGCAATCTTTTATTGAGTGACCTGCGCGTAAACAATTGCGACAAAGTTTATGTTCATCTACAAAATGTAATCTATTTTTAATTGGTAAATTAAGAAACAAAGTACAAGTATACAAAGCATGACTGCCGTCACACATCACACAAGATCGGACACGCTTTTCAGGTTTACTCTTATTGCTACTCACATAACTATGAACGTTGGCCTGGCGTTTAGAATCGTATGACGTAGTCCTATCTTGTGTATGTCCTGCCCTTGACATTGACACAGTACCCTTGGGGTGGTTAATTTGAATCATTTCCAAAGTATCTGCGCGATTACGCAAAAATGACAATAAATCATCCAATTTTAATTTTGTTTCCGAATTACTACCAACCAATGAGCCTTTGTGGTTTTCCCACTCACGCTCAGTGGATACGTCGAGCTTAGAAACAATTAAATATATAAGTAAAGTATCCCATGTTTCCGTGGGTTCTTGTAATGTTTTTAACGCTCTTAAATTGCGTAATACTGTATCTATTAATGATCTTATCTGTCGCGGTGATTCTTTGGAAACTGAAGACACGTTAAATAACACCTTAACATGATTGTGCACCAAAAGGCGCTCGTTATGGAATCTATTCTGCAATAATTCTAATGCGTGAACATAGTTGGAACTAGTAAATTCTAAGGCACTAATAACCTGTAATGCACTGCCACTCAATGAAGATCTCAAATAGTGGAATTTTTGAATAAAATCTAAATCAGTTCGTTTATGAATTAATGAGAAATATGAATGCTTAAACTCCAGCCACTGGTCGTATGAACCGTCAAAGGTGGGTAATTTAATATCTGGTAGCTTAACGTTAGAAATTATATTTTGTTGTTGCGATATACATTCAGAGCTGCCAGAACCTTGAACCTCTACAGTAGAACTGTCTTCTGGCTTAATTAACTGTTGAATCATTGCTATGATATTATAATATAAAGACTCAAAAATATCCCGATATTCTAAATGTTCATCTAAGTCGCTCTCATCGACTAATAATTCTATATTATTTTGTATATTATTAAATTCTTGAAATATATCTTTGGCATTCTGTAAGCGAATTTGCAATTCCGTTTTTTGTAAGGAGGTAAGCACACCACTATCAATTTTTAAAATATATTTTTGTAAAAACGTTATGCGGCCTTTTAAAGTACCACGTAGGCGTTTAAGATCACTTAGATTCTTTTTACTTGGAGATTTAGGTAATTCCAAAGTAGATTTCCCACTATCAATATTCATTTTGGAGGCAGACTAAGAAACAAAGGTAAAGTACTCACGATTATCCAGGTACCAAACGAATCGCCGTGCCGTTTAGTAAATTCTAGAAAAAACACAATCCTTACTAAAATTGAATTGGTATGTGGGAGAGGATTAAAAAGGATACGACCTTTGTCTTCTTTTCTTGTGCCTTGTAGGTAGTTCGTCACCTCGTCAGCTATTTGATTTCCGATTTTAATATTCCTGGGCTAGTTTCTTTATTATTTATTCGGTTCGGAGGTCCATATGTTACGACTTGAAAATTAGGGTTCCTTTTGTACTTAGCGTATGGAGATTAATAAAATTCGTATATGCGTTACAATAACTATATTCAAGTGAAGTAATACAAAGGGAATGAATGACGAATCAAAATCCGATTAGTGGTGGCGCCGTACTCGGTGAGATATTGAACTATGCTATAACACTCTTCATCGACGTAGTATCACGCAGATGCAGTAGATGGCGCTAACACCGTCTAGATGAAAATGTGCTTCATCAGTCATGAAAACTGTAGCATCTGCATTTTCCGTATAAATTTCGTCTATTAAGCGATAAAACTCTATGCGCTGCACAAAATCCCCTTCATTAAGCTGCTGAACAATCATTATCTTGTACGGATGAAACTTAAGGTCATTACGTAAGATGCGATGAAGCGAACGACTAGAGTCTAGACATATCCAGTGTTACAGCCTGTCGTCTGGCCGATCGTCTCGGACTAGCCGAAAATGCCGCTCTTACTCGGTCTACATTTTCCGTCCTACATTCCAACTGAATGGGGAGAACCAGGTGGTTTTTTTTCATCACTGATCCAGTTCTTCTAAACGCTGCAGCCCATCGGTGTACAGTATTTCGATCAGGCACTGCACCTCGACGCCCAATTCCAAAATTTCGACGAAAAAGACGTTGCACTTTGACTATGGAATCATTGTTTCTAAAATACTGCTCGACAACGAATACACGATGCTCTACGTTCCAACGCTCCATAGCGACTGAAACGGCATTGCCTGGGCCGTCTGCCAACATTCATTCAAGGTCAATACCCCCCTCCCGTTGCCGTGTACTAGCAGTTCAAAAACCATGCGGTTTCTACGCTCCACTTGTATCTGTTCATAAGTTCGCGCTGATGAAACAGTTGACATTCAAAACAAAATGTGAAATCCCACGCTTTGTTTTTTTTAATCATCCATCATAAACAATTCTTTATAAAAAACTTCGACCGCGTTGAAGGCTGGGTGCGAAGTACTAGGTGGGGGCTGTGGGTGGAGGTATAATGACATCTATCGCAGCGCTACTAGTGGCCAAAAGTAGAAATAATGTACGTTCTGTGCCCGATGTCTCATTTGCACCATTGGCCTGCACCATTAATGGTGCAAACGTAACTACTTTGTCTCGTTTGCACCATTGATAATAATACAACTTATTCATCCTTCTTTACTCATTTTATTTTGAAGTCATCTATCATTATCTTAGTCATCTATACATCTTCTATAGAAATAAATAGAATTGAAGTGTCTGTTTGTAATGTCAAAATAACAAGTTTTTACTAAATGGGTATGAATGTATATCGGGTACCAATAACAAAAACACATTTTTTTTGTCTGTCTGTTTGTTCCCGCTAATCTCCGGAACGGCTGGACCGATGTTGACGGGACTTTCACTGATAAATAGCCAATTATATAAGGTATAACATAGGCTACTTTTTACCAAGAGTTACTCCACGCGGACGAAGTCGCGGGCACCGCTAGTTATCTATAAACTCAATCACATTTCACACTTGCAATAAAAAAAATATTTCCGAATGATGAATGAATATATTACGTCTATTAAACGAAAATCAATAAAACTAATGGAGATTAATTGCTTACCTTTAAAAACGTTTTGTAACGTGTCAAAATAATGTCCTATATGATGCGAGCTTGAATTATTGATCCTGTCTTTGTTTTGTTCTTGATTTCTCTACATCCCGGACATGTTTCACACACTTACGACAGGGAAGCTCTTGACCTTCATCTCACCTGATGTTAACTGACGATAAGACCGAAGGTGGTAGCGAGTTTCACCTGGACTCCTCAACAACTGAGGAACAGGCTGTCTTACCTCTAATTGGGATGATGACTAAATTCTAACTTTCACGTCTCGTCATAAAATATTAAAATACCGTACCTAGAAAGAGATACAATCATGTGAAATTAGAATTAAAATCGGCTTAGAAACACATTAGATACAAGTATTTTCGGCTGATAATTTGGAAGCGTAATCGCTTCCAAATGACGGCGAGATCCGATATCAACCGGGACGTCATTGTTGAGTACGGCCATATAAACTCTATGTAAATTGCCGTTTTGCTAGAAAGAAATGGGGAAAAATCTTTTATACCATATATCTTGGTTGTTTTTAAAGTTATTCGAAAACTGATTTTTTTTTCTTTCGGATTATTATATGAATGAGCTTCTATTAAAGCAATATTTTTTTTCATTCATCTAGCCAATTGCAGTAATAATAACTTCATTCTAACTTTATCATGGATGCATTCGCGGAGACACTGAATACGTTGACGCTGTCAACTTTTATAGAAAAAAATAACAGTTAGCTAATATTTTATAATAAGCTAACCCATAGGAGTGTTCTTATGAAATCCATTGATCAAAAACTTTAGTACAGTAAGCTCCCATTCAAGCTTTACATTTATATTACGAAAACCGCCACTATTATGAGCAACATATGAACGGTACAAAGGTCAAACAAGACAAGGAGCTTACTGTACTATCGCGAAAAGTGTATATATTTAACGTTATTATCCACCATATAATTGGCATATTACAATACAATGGAGTAGAAAAAGTTTATTATGGACGTGTGGCTGTAAAGGTTTTTCGTCATTGCCCAAAATAAAAACTTTTTTTCATAGAATAGATGTAATGGCAAATAGTGAAATCCTTTTTTTAACTACTTGTCGGTTCTTGGGTTGCGATATATAATTTTCAGCCCTATGTTTATAAATAGTACATTGTTACCCCAGGGGTGAAAGTAACTTATTTAGTCCCGAGACGGTGTATAGTTCGAGGGACTAAATAAGTCTTTAACCCGAGGTAAACACTGTGCTTTTCATTACGAATACAAGGAAAGTAAAAATAAAACAATGAATTAGCTAAAGAAAAAAGGTGTAAATTTTATTTTACTTACATAAATTAACAACTTCTGATTTAGCCCGCTTTCTCTTATAAAATCAGGCGTTAACTTTAGCTGAATCAGATGAACTCATTGTGTTAATTATTCACACAATGTTATACAAATATAATTAACAGTTAATACAAATCTCTGCTATACGGAAGTATTAACAAAACTCTACAAATGGAAAAAACAAACGAAAATCGCATTGCCGCTTTCCCGCTTATTTTGTTTTTTTTCTGTGGCCGGCCAGCTATTCAACCATTATTTTTCATTTTCATAATTTGAAAAATGGGCAAAATGCCATATTATGGTAAATATTTATAATGGTAAATATTTTGCCCAAATCTATGTTATTTTAAAGAAATAGTCTAAAATAAATTATAAAGTCATTTAAAAATATATTCTTTAAGTTTAAATACTTAATATTATGTTATTTCAATTTTACACCGCGCTGTAATTGAGTGGCTGTATAGAATGTCGAAACATGGTTCAATGAAAAAGTGAAAAAGGAACTAGTTTCTTTTTTAAAATTTGACAGCAGCTGTCAGTTGAAAGTGATTCTCCCTAGGGCTGAAAAGTATTACTTTCAACCCGTTCCTCAGGCAACTCCCCACCTACTTTTAGAGTATGAGTAATGAAAAAGAAATAAACGCTCTTACCCAAAATATTTATCATCATTTATACTCTCATTACTGGGGAGGTTTCCTCCAAGATGAAAGGATCTGGGCCATTTTCCACCATGCTGGACCAGTGCGGCCTGGTGAGGTAAAAAATATATCCATAATGGGATGACTTTATAATAGTAGCAATTACAGATCTACGTATGTTTAGAGCTATGTATTACCTCATAAAATGTGTATCATCCCGGAAGTTTTCGGGATGTTGCAAACAGCATAATCAAAGATAATGAAGCGTAGCACTATACAAATATCAGTCATTTTAATGACAGGGAGGGGTTTATACTGTCTCTGTTTGAACTTACGTAAAGACTATATTAATACTAGTGGACCCGGCAGACGTCGTCCTGCCCGATTACATCGCCACCTACCGAATCCAACTTTACGTTAAAACCTTCCTTGAACCTACTCAAATACACACAGAAAATTTAGTAAGAATCTGTCGAGCCGTTTCAGAGTTTTTGCGAGACAAACATGCAGCGTTTCATTTTTATATATAAGAAAAGAAGATGTCACAATTAATAAAAACATCATATCATTTTTCATATATCATTTATCATTTTTGTAACGTCAGACATTACACATAATTACACATAAACGGACAAAACTTGTGTATAATTTGGAAGCTTTGAAACAACTGTAAAATCTTCATTGTGATAAATGGATATTAGAAATGGGATTGTTATTTACGTGAGTACACCATTGTGTGCTGTGGGGTAGTGGTAAAACTCCTAACCGAGTTTTACCTTTCATCATCAGCTCTCCTAAATAATCTGAAAGAATAAAACTATTGGTCTATACTTACACTCGAGTACAAAATGATCGATACAGTGAAAGTTACGAAAATATGTATACATTGAATGACAGACTTTATTGACTTAACGTTAAGGTAGAGTTGCTAGGGCATACATATTTTTGTAACTTCGAACGTGTCGATCTTTTTGGACTTGAGTGTACTTGCCGCTGCTTGCTGCTGCTGCTTGCTGCTGCTACTGCTGCTGATGCTGCTGCTGCTGTTGCTTAAAGATTAAAAATCATTCTTTTACTTCTAACCGTTAAGGAGTTGTACCTTCCATAACCAGTACATCAACATTAAATAAAAAGTACCAGACGCAGATACAAAAGTAATACGCACCTATAAAATTTCATGGCTGCCATCGATTTCTCCAGAGTCCCATCATCAGATCCTGGCTTTCATGAGCTGATATATACTCTAACAAAAAATAATCATCAAAATTGCTTTTATAAATAACGGAGTCAGAGCTAAACATATATAATATGTTATATACATGTGTGTGTGTTTGTGTTTATGTGTGTGTGTGTACACGATCGAATCGAAAACTTCCTTTTTCATTATCCTGTTACGATTATCTGAATTCCTAGAAATATTAATAATCTTTTGTCAAGCTTGCTTACATAGCACAGGTGTTTCCAAATAAATTAAGAAAGTGTAAGCCTCATTTTTCATAATATTGCTTTTATTGGAAGTAAACATGTTGTGTTTGTTTTGTTGCAGTTGTGTAACTAAATACTTCAATTTAGATGTTTCTTGATAACATTAGTCTTAATACATAGTGAGCGATATATTTGTCGAAAATAGTTTTAGACTGAAGCTGCAAATAAATATGCAAAGATATGTCTAAACAACCGCTTAATAAGGAGTGTGGCTATTTTTCATATAAAAGTACTGCCCACGCAAAGCCAGGTCGAGTCGCTAACTAAAATATATTAAAAATCACAATCAAATACAGTCTGACTCACTCAGGAATAATGTATCTACGAGTATCTACTGCTGAATGAATTTTCGAAATCGGTTCAGTAGTTCCGGAGATTACTTCCTGCAAACAAACTTACAAACTTTATATGAATCTTTGGCGGCCAACATGGTTTTTTTTTTCATACAGTTCTTTCTTTGATTATGTACTGTTATCAAAGATTACTGTATTCTGCAAGTTAAGCCTTTTCTTTTGATACCCATATTGAGCGGGAATTGTATGAAAAATATGTGGTCCGCCATTTTGTTACAGGGGCCATTTTGGATTTACAACGATAATAATTATACATTATTGCATTGTCATTAGAACTCAAGGTATGTTTCAAATTTTGTATTAATCGGACACAGGCAAGTGGATGATATTTAGCTTGCAAGATTTGACCCAAACATACATACAAAATCTGAAAACATCACTCAATTGTATCACGACTGTACCTATTATAAATGTCGTCGATATCGCGGAAAAAGAAAAAAGTTATATTGGTTGCAAGAGACATCTGAGTGCTGTTTTATTTTATGATCTTGGCTGTGAACCTAGTTTATTGTGTCGATGTAAAAAGTTAACGGTTAAGCGTCGTGTGTTTGTATATATAGTACCTATTGTGTATGACTGCAGAAACAGCTTTCACAGAAAAGATTCAATATCAGGGCGGTGATTTTGTAACTCATCGATTGATCGGCAATCATTTTCAAACTGGATGACTTAATGAAGAAAAGTGAAATTATGTATATTAGCTATAGTATTGGTTGATTTACTCAACAAATATACCAAGATCACTCAGACGACAACGTTACAGAATTTTAAACATATTTGAAATCAGTTTTAATCAAAGGGAATTATCAAATCTACGAGTATACGATGGTCGATTGCCGATGAGTTACAAAATCACCCACCATAATGATCATAGTTACTTATCCCAGTCACAGTGTGTCCAGAGTTAGGCATAAGCCTTCTCAAGGGACGTGTTCCATCACACTGCCCAACGCTAGTTGCCGAGGAGCGCCAGAGCTTGAGGTTGTACACCTGTAAAAGTTGACTTGAATGCTGAAGATACAAGAAAAATATTTTATACTACACCTGATCGGAACAGCAGTCATTATTCCCTCAAAAGTGAAAGAGAAAGTTAGTCTTTTCTACGATCTAAATAAGCGGGAGGAAAAGTCATATGAAAATTCATTTCTATTGTGTTTTTGCGGGAGGAAAAGTTATACTAAATTCCATTTCTAACCTGTTAGACCCTCCGCGGGGTGGAGGTGGGGGAACGCGCTCCTCCACTCACCACGACTGCGGTGAGTTTTGCGGCGCTGCAAGGTGGCTGTATGATCTCAGATCTCTGTGTTATCATAAAAAAAGAATAAGCCCAAGTTTTTCATCAAATCTGTGAATTTATTTATCGTACTTTTTTGTTGCGACGTGAGTTTATTACGTAATAAAAGTTAAAATGTCTAATTCTAGTAGTGAAAGTGATATTGAGATGACACCCATACAAATGTAATAATATTTTCATACTAATATAATTCTATAAAAAATTTCAATCAAACACGTTTAAGTTCCTCACAGGTGTAGTATGATGCACTATGTAGCACTTTGGAGAAAGTCAGATTCCAAGCTCGGGAGTACAAACTGCTCCCTCGCTAGTGATCGGTCACTTTCGTCCCGCGGTGAACTATGTACTATTTCATAACTCATAATCGGAAAGTAGGTCTGATGTTGCCTGAGGAGCGGGTTGAAAGTAATACTTTTCAGCCCTAGGGAGAATTGCTTTCAACTGACAGCTGACAAATTATAAAAAACTAGTCCTATTTTGACATTTCTATTAAACTATGTTCAAACTTTCTTTACAGCCACTCAATTACAGCGCAATGTAAAATTGAAATAACAAAGGTAAGTATTAATTAGAGAATATATTTTTTTAAGATGACTTTATTATAATTTGCTTTCAACTATTTCTTTAAAATGACATAGTTTTGGGCAAAATATTTACCATTTTTCATTTTCAATGATGAAAATGAAAAATAATGGCTGAATAGCTGAGCGGCCACAGAAGAAAAAAAATACAAAATAGGTAGGAAAGCGGCAATCCGATCTTCATTTGTTTTTTCGAGAGTTTTGTTTATACTTCCGTTGCAGAGATTTGTATTAATAGTCCAAGAGCTACTGAACCCTCCGAATAACGGTTCACCTGTAAGGCTAGAAATTTGTTTAGTGATAAGTTGTAGCATGCTGAATACAATAACCATGACCTGGCAGGTCTCAGCCCTGCATTACCCACTCCTATGTTTTTGAAAATGTCAAAATTTGTAAAAAAAAAACTTTGTGCTGTAAGCTTGAAATTTTAGGACGATGTAGTTTATTAACTATGAAGTCAAAGCAAAAAAATGCCAGGCGATTTTGGTGTGCACAAGTACCCGCCAGGCGAGTCCAAAAGTGTTCAGTATATGGTTGAAAATATACTTTCTCCTGTAAATGTGTTCAGGTAAGGGATCTAGAAATAGGGAGTACGATGACAGGCGATTCTGGGCAGCATAAGACCTTGACAGGCGAAGGGAGAGCCAGAGAAAGGAGTGCGAGGCAGTACCTGGCTCTTGCAACCCAGATGCAGATTTAGAGGGCCCTTTTAATATGCATGCATTAGCGTTCACCGGTCTGAAAACGTACTTTTTAATAAGGATTCAACGTCTGGCGATCATTGCGATTTGACTGGTCCAGATTTGTATCATTTTAGTAAATCAGATCTTTTTTTCATGGTAACGATTTGGTTGCGTCCTCACGATCCGACACATGTATGGAACCGGCCTTAGAATTGTTACATATACACGTGAAAGCCTCTCATTAAAAAATCGGGCCAGTATCCTTGGATCATTACGCTCGGCCTTATAATCAGACTAGCTTTCCGCTCGCAGCTTCGACCCCGTTATTATTGTTTTCCCGTTGGAATTTTATATTTTCCCGTAGGAAAAATAATTTTGTGGCCTATTATATAGAAGACTGTTATTTATATTAAGGAGCTCGGATAATAAATTTCAAAGTAATTGGAGCAGATTTAAAATATTTTCCATAGAAACTTTCAACCTCTATTTTGCACCTTCAGGGGGTGAATTCCAATA
This sequence comes from Schoenobius gigantellus, assembly GCA_963935595.1. Taxonomy (NCBI): domain Eukaryota; kingdom Metazoa; phylum Arthropoda; class Insecta; order Lepidoptera; family Crambidae; genus Schoenobius; species Schoenobius gigantellus. The sequence goes on along the minus strand of OZ012554.1, from coordinate 17,652,245 downwards.
AACCATGAAATACGTGTTCAATGAAATATTTTTAAGAGCATGAATCTCAAGTTTTATCAAAATCGTTGCTAATTTAATGATTTTTCCATACAAACTTGCAACCCCAAATTTCATCCCTTTAGGGTTAACATTTTTTAAAATCCCTTCTTAGTGTGCGTCCGCATTTTGAATTAAAACAAATGTCGAAATTTCAATTTTCTGTCATTAGTGGTTACGGCTGTGCGTGCGTCTATAGATGGGAACATCTCCTTTTAAATATATAGATAAGGCTGTCTATAGATGAGTGGTAATTTTTTTTTCATTTTTTGTCCCCAAATTGGGCCTACAGCCACTAGTACTATTAGTTAGTTAGTTATTTATTTTGTTACTTATTTATTTAGTTAGTTATTCTGTGCTACAAGTCGCCAAGTTGAGATCTCTTTTTTATTTTTCCAAAAATAAGTACTTAGGTTTTAAATAGAATTTAATCTATTACTTGAATAATTAATAATGTAATATAATAAAGAATTTAATCATTGTAAACAAATATTTATACGTGTCTGTTAATCTCTGTGAGGGTAATCCCTGGAACTAGGTACTAAATCGATTTTTGTAAAGAGATACATAGGTGGTCGATTGGAATATTTGCTTACTAACTGACCAACCACATGGACAATTTGGGTAGTTGGGAATTTTAAATTTTATTTGTAACTGACCAAACGGGTGACAACCAGGTGGTCGGTTCGAAACGGCCCAAGTTTTTCAAAGTAACTTATCAAGCATGGCTTGTCTATTCAATTTTAATATAATTTTGTCGGGGTAAGATTAAGAATTCTTGTTTTGGTATTTCCAGGTAATAGTAGGTTGTACTCACTTTTAAAAACAGATCAGATCGCATTCATCTTCATCTATCAAACACACATGTAATTTTAATGCCTTTTTAATATAAAAATGTTATATTAATGCTAGTTAATTATTATGCTGTTGTACATATGTAACAAGCATGAAATTATCTTGAGATTTTGGGAGGCGAGCATATTGATATTATAGATCCTGGTACTAGTATTATTTAGTTATATTCTAATTAACTATATTCTAGTCACTTCAATTCAAATAAAAAAGAGCAATTTAAATTACACATACCTTTTAATTTGTTTAGAAGATAAATTCAACAAACATCCCCATATCAAAGTCTGCGCTGGATATTAAAAATAAATCAATAAACATATCGTATTAAATAAAAATATTCATAATCAAATTAATAATAAAATCTTGCCATTCCTATGAACATAGAAGTGATATATGTTAGGTTTTACTGAAATCTTTCAATTAAATTTGACTGGGTGACACTCAGGGTTCAGCGACAGGCCTTGGACTGAGATGAACCGTTATTCCATTAATTGACATTATTATTATGAATGAGCTCTTCAAAGAGACTAAAGGCATCCCATACTACCTAAGCATTTAATTTATGAATTAGTAAGTAAAGTAAATTAGTGAAGCCTTATATATTTTTTCTTTTTTATCTAAAAAGACTTTATCTAAAGCAGGGATTGAAAAGGTTCCTAGAATCCGGGCACACCAATAGAGTATGCTTAGCAGTGTCGGGGGCGTCGCAGTGATGACACTGCAGTGTTTCCTCCCGACGGGCGACCGGATGCAGGTAGTGACCGAAGCAGCCATGCCCGGTCAGTACCTGCACCAAGCGGAATGTGAAGTTGCCGATACACCTTCGAATGGATGCATGCATCGACATCCCACGGCGTTTGGTCCGCAAGAACGCAGGCCGCGCCGTGGATGACCGTGCGATAAGCTCGCATGGCCCGGGTCGCTATGACCCACTGCGGACGTCGCAGCAGGGCCATCGACCTTATCACCCCGTGATAGAGCCGACGACACGCTGATCCTGGGCCTCCCACATTAGGGAGGACCCGCCCAAGTGCGGCTGCAGCGACGCACAGCCGTGGAGCGAGGAGCATAAAATGCTCCTCGAAACTCCATCGGGGGTCCAGAACCAGGACGAGGTACTTGAGATGCGCCTCGACTGGTATGCTTACCCCTTCCACTCGGACTCGGAGCCTCATATGAAAACTCCTCGCGTGGAAACTCATGGCCCTCGTTTTTTCAAGGGCCACATCCAAACCCAAGAGGCGGATGCGTCGGACAACCAAAGACGTGCCGACCGACGCAAGGTGGGCCGCCTCCTCCTCCGTTTTAGCTCTCGCCGCGACGAGCGTGACTTCGGCGGAGCAGACGACCTCCGTTCGTGGCAGGAGGCCGCCTGGCAGAACCCAATTGTACCCCATGTTCCATAGTAGAGGATCTAGTACGGAACCTTGGGGTACACCTGCCGCCATTGCCCACGTATGGACGCGACCATCCGGCCCCTCGTAGAGAACTGACCTGCCTTCCAGGTAGCTGTCCACGAGGGCGCGGAGGTACGGAGGCACCAATGTTGCTTAACCCTAGCAATTGTTTGCTGAGAGCACACGCCAATACCTATCAGGTTAATGTAACCTGGTTGTAGCAATAGTCATAGTCATATTTTTTTTCAATGTAGGCTTTAAAAGCACTTATTGACGTCATAAAAACAAAAACGAACATGAGTTTGAAATTTGTAAAAAAAAACGACTACCTCAGTAAAAAAAAATATTACTAGTTAAAACTATCGCCTGTATTAACTGCATTAACATGTAACATTCATTGCCAAGGATGTTTGTCTTCGACGAAGTCTTGTACCCTATAATATGCTTTAGCAATTAATTTTGTTTTAATTTGTTGTTTAAATTGTGTATCCCTCATAATTAAGAGTTCGTGAGGTATTTTATTGTAATAACCTTACGCTATTCCCTATAAATGAATTTTTACTCTTTGCAAGTCGTAGATCCGGGACCACTAATTTATTTTTGCTCCTAGTATTCAAATCCCTAACGTCACAATTCTTTTTAAAGGTATGTATATTTTTTGCGGATATACATTATATTTTCATAAATGTAGAGAGACGGCAATGTCAGAATATCAATTTCTCTGAATTTATTTCTTAAGGAGTCACGAGGCTTCATTTTATAAATAAATCGAACAGCTCGTTTCTGTAATATAAAAATTTTTTCGACGTCAGCTGCAGATCCCCACAGTAAAACACGGTATGACATGACACTATGAAAATACGCAAAGTAAACCAATCTTGCAGTCGTCTCATCTGTTAAGTTCCTAATTATTTTTACAGCATATGCAGCCGAACTCAATTTATTTGCCAAAATTACTAAATGTGGCTTCCATTGTAATTTGGAGTCAATATTTATACCCAAGAAAGTAGTATTATCAACTATTTCTAAATTATTTCCGTGCAGTTCAACATTTATGGGGTTATTTTTTGTATTTGGAGGTAGGAATCTAACACATTTTGTTTTCTTTGCGTTAAAAACCAAATTATTTGATGAAAACCAATGAGAGACTTCTTTTAGAGTGTTATTTATAGGCATTTCACTATGTTTGACATTTAATCTATCTAAAGAAAAAATCAACGAAGTATCGTCTGCAAATAATACGATATCCGACATATCCTTCACCATGAAAGGAAGGTTATTTATATAAACAAGGAATAAAAATGGTCCAAGAATTTATCCTTGTGGTACTCCAATTTCAACCAATGAACCATCCGAGACAACCCCCTTTATCCCAATTTTTTGCATTCCATTCGAAAGATACGATTTTATCACTTCTAAAGCAACACCACAAATACCGTAATAATTTAATTTTCGAATTAAAATCTCATGATCAACGCAGTCGAACGCCTTGGAAAGGTCACAAAATATTCCTACCGAGTCACACCTTTTTTCCCAATTTAAAAAATATTATTTATTAATTTAGCCCCTGCATCCGTAGTTGATAGACCTTTTGTAAATCCAAATTGATTTTTTGAATTGAGAATAAATAATTCATTCAAATATTTTACTTAATACAGATAGCACAGATATAGGGCGATAGTTAGAAGGATCGTGTGTATCTCCTGCCTTAAATATTGGAGCTACCCTACTTTCTTTCATCAAATCAGGAAAAACACCCACCTCTATACATCGATTGAATATTATAGCTAGTACAGGTGCTATAAGGTCTATTACAGGTTCTAGCACTGATACGGATATCCCCAAATATCTTCAGTCTTCTTCTTTTTTAACATTTTATAAGCTTTAATAATATCTATTTTATCAATATTCCTAAATTTAAAACATGTCAATACGTTACCAAAACTGTCCCTTAAAATACTTTCAGCAAGTTCAGGAGAAGAATTTATGTGCTTAGTTGTATCAATAGGAATCATCTTGAAAAAAGTATTAAAGGTGTTAGCTATTTCTTTTTTATTTTCAATTAACCTGTTGTCTATTTTTAATGTTATATTTGACTCTTTTTTTTATTTTGTCAGTCTCTTCGTTGATGATTGACCATGTTGTTTTAATTTTATTGTTTGCTCTAATGATTTTCTCCCTAATGTAATCTGATTTTACTTGTCTGCAAACATTCTTAAAAATTTTTGAATATTGCCTGACATATTCTTGAAACTCAGAGTTAAATATATACGATTTTTTGTCGTACAAATCATATAGGTGTTCTCTACTTTTCCTGATACCTTTTGTTGCCCAGTTTTGTTTGTTTAACCTTAAATGTTCTATCAAATTCTTTTTTTATTGACATAAATAATGTATTATAAGACTCATTTGGGTTATCAAAATTAAAATTAGCAGACGTTAGGGATGTTGCAATATTTTCTCTAAACTTATTCAACTTATTTTTTGTCAAAGGCCTATAACTAATAATTTCATTTTGTGTTCTATCACCATCAATTTCTATTTTTAAACCTTTGTGATCAGACGGTACCCCACTTATCAGAGTCTTACTTTTAATTCTACAATTAACAATAATATTATCAATGCAAGTCGAAGAGTTAGGGGTTATCCTGGTTGGTTCGTTGAAGAGACAACCTAAGTTTTCCACTTTAGCAACGTCAGCAAGCTATCTTTTTCATTAGAATCACTGAGAAGATTTATATTGAAATCACCGCAAATAACAAGTGGCTTAGTATTGTTTGATACCTTGTTCAATATGTCCTCTAGGACACCAATAAAAGAACTGAAATTTCCTGATGGCGGTCGGTAGACACAAAGGACAAGAAATTCCTCTATTTCCGCACCAGCCACCTCACATACACGTTCAACAGAATACTCAACAAGATCCTTATGTTCTTTATAAGTTACTGAATCTTTAACAAGTAAAAGGTTGCCTGGAAGAGATTGCTTTTTAGCAATAAGGCCGCCTATTTGTACATATATATTTTTTTATATTTGTATCCCATTGTAATACAATTTTTGTACAATAAAGTGTTTATTATTCTTATTAAAAGACAACCTTCACCCATAGCTGACACTCTATTAAATATACTAGCAATTTTGTAGTTTTTTATATTAAAGCACATATTTTCCGGTTTTAGCCAAGTTTCTGTTAAGCATAATACATCGATACTAAACTTATCTAATAACAATTCAACGTCAATAATTTTACCAGAAAAGCGATTTACGTTTTGATAAACTAATGTTAATAAATTTGTACACTTCTCATCGGTCATATTTACATCACAAAAAAATTATTAGTCTCAGGTCTAATAGAGTTAACCTTACTAATAGGCACTGAGTTGTCAATGTACGTTTTATTTAAATTATGAGCTAAGACAGAAGATAAATAATTTATAGATCGTATATCCAGATACATATTGTGATCCTTCGTCATCTTAATTTTATTACTAAATAAATTTATGTCAAATAATTGGAAGTCACCACTATGACGACTGATCAAATGATGTAAGTTCTTATTTAATTTATAAATTTTGTCATTTTGAGAAGCGGAAAATGAAGTACAATATGAGTATTACAAGTATCATCAAAGTAATAATAAACTTTAAATCAGTATCAATCAGCTGTAGAGGAGTTGGGTATCTAGCAGACTACGTGATGCTGTCGCATCATATCCGGGGGGGTTATTATCTAAGAAAAAATCTATCGTGATCGCTTACAATTTGACAGTCGCAGTCCATCCATCGCTCCTTTCCTTTATAAAAAAGATGTCGGCGCAGAGTCTTGTATTCACGGCGCAATGGTTGTCAAATTAAAAGCGATCGTGATTGTTTTTTTCTTAGACAATAACCCACCAGGTTACCATATCATGGAAATACCACCAAAGAAACAGTATATTACAATAAACTTTAAATCAGTATCAATCAGCAGTAGAGGAGTTGGGTATCTAGCAGACTACTTATGAGTATCCTTATGGTTTTATTGATACACTGATGACCAATTTCACCAACTTGTCTTAGCTTAGGATACCTACTCTTCGGTGGCATACTGTCACATTCTTTTATTAAAAATAAAAAGTGACGGCATACTTCTTAGGAGTTTCATAAGCGAAGGTTAGTGAAATTGGCCCTTAACTACTATCCAAGGTTCTACTTATCTAATTATAACTTTTTATTTTTTTATGACGTCGTCTTTATTGTTTTCCTATTATAATAAATTTCTTGTCAAAATTCATTTCATCATAAAAAATCATATCTCCATATAAATAGGTGGGTATGTACACCAACATCATACACTGGTACAACACAAAAATAATACAATACAATATAACTTTCCTTTGTCCATTCTAATATTAAATTATTACAGTGTAACCTGTGTTAATTCAATAGTTAGTCCAGGATAACTAAAACACTAAAATTATTTAATTACAATACTTTCACTAACTCTACACCAACATACAGAATAACAGAAAGTCCCAAATAACTAAAATTACAAGCGTAGAAGAGACGTGCCGTGCCGAACACATCTCCTCTTGAGCAATATATGGAACCGGTATTAGAACCTTTATTTATTATTAGTTTGAACCTGTATTAAGAACCGGTACTTTGGAACTTTACCGGAACCGGAACCGAAACCGGAACCGCACCGAAAAGAGAACCCTTTTCAAGAACCTAAATGAAGAACCGGAACCGAAATTGGAACCGGTTTTCAATCCCTGATCTAAAGTATGTTAAATCTGTTTTAAGATTTTCTTTGGTATATTCTTGGTAATTGTTGATTAAATAAATAACTATTGTATAAAGTCAGCAACCGTATTTAAATCGTATGTCAGGATGTACAATTCTGTCAAGAAAACACCGGGAAAAGATTAATAATACACAAAAGTTAGTGTTAGTTTTTCATCCAATTTCATTTTATGGCCTTCAAAGTATGCTTTTTTAGAAACGATACACTTGTCAACGAATAATCCAATCATCAAAACATTTTTCGTAATTGAGTTCAGTTCACGCCGCGAATTCTCCTTTATGTATTTTACCGAATGAAAACTGGTACCTTGAAGTGGTAATTTGAGTTAAGGATAAAGAAAGTAGTTCGCTGGAGCCATCTGGTGAATAAGGTGGTTGGATGTTAGGTATTTGTTGAGTTTTTTGGTCAAAAATTCTCTCACAATCATGATGGACTTGTGCAAAGGTGCATTATCGTCGTACAAAATCCATGAAATTTCCTTCCACAAATATGGCCTTTTTCGTCGAATAGTCCGTAGTCGTTGTAGTTCTTATTCAACGACATGCGTTTATTTACGAAGTGTACTTTTAGTACTTTTTATAATGTAGGGCGAAACAGGTAACATTTTGTTTGTGAGGCGAATAAGGAAATTTATGGAATTTGGGGCGAAAACGTGGGACGAACACGAGAAAAATCGTCGAATTAAACGTTGCATAATGCTCAAATAATATTTTTTTTTTGCCGTTTAACCTTCTGGCAAGAATTTCAAGTGCACAACATTGCGATAGTCAAAGAAAGTTGTCAACATGACTTTGACTTTTGATCGACTTTGGCGTAGTTTTTTCGATTTCGGTTCAGTTGGAAGGCGTCACTGCGAAGCTTGTTGACTAGTTTGCATGTCAAACTCGTAAACCCACGTTTCGTCACCAGTAACAATGCGTTTCATGAATGTTGGGTCGGCATTGACTAGGCGTTTGAATTTTTTGAAAAAATTCAGGTCTTTTGGGACTAACCGAGCGGCAACATGTTTCATACCCAATTTATTATTTTAAATGATACGGATCTACTCGTGGGACACAGAAAGCTCAGCTCTCTCTTAAATTTGAATGAGGATTTTCAGTCACTTATTTACTTCACTTTTGCGATGTTAACATCAGTTGAAGATGTTGAAGGCCTACTAGAGCGAGGCAAATCTTCCATGACATCTCGACCGCTTTTGAACCACTCATAAACACGTGTTCTAATAAAGTCCATTCACCGTAAGTCGTAACTCTGTAACTCTTGCTGTGACTCCGAACATGAAATTCCATTAGCGATGCGAAATTTCAGACAAACTCTTTGTTCGATGTTTTTGTTCATTAGGAAATTGGCAATACACACTAAATATGATCAAACTTAGAACAACACTGTATTTAATCTTAATTTTTGTGGTGGGAAAAGACGGTACTACAGTAGTAATTATCTTGGACTAAGTACTTCATATAATATGGATTGAACTTCACTTTAGGTAAGTCCGTTTAATCCTATCATTATCCATTATCTTGCACACATAATTATGAAGGTTAAAATGTACATAAATGTAAAGATTAACTACCTGTTTACGCTTAAATTAGTCAATGAACAATAACTCGTAATGAAAACCAGTAAAAAAACACCATGAGCATTGAGCAATCATGAGATCAGACGTGTCAAATGTCAATTGACATAATTAACTCGCGTTTGAATTGCTGTAATTAAGTATTTATAACTGCGTGCGTGATTCTATCTTTCCAATTGTAAAAAATGTAACCACGTGTAAAATTGTTTATTTATTATCTAAGCCACTAACAGTTAGCGATGTGTATATAAAATAATGAAAGGTTTAATTTTTTTTGTTATAAAATAAGTATTTCTCACAAAAACTAGAGCTTTATCAACTGTGCGTTTTTCTTCAAATTTGGTACATATTTTTACCGTCCTTGCTACCCTCGTCACGATAATGTTACAGGTCAGGTCAGGTCAGGTCAGGATCAGAAGTTTTACGCAGCCTACACCGACAACATCACGTCATCCGGAAATAGCTCGAGGTGGGGCAGCGGGACGTGGTATTGGCCCTGTTCGCTGATGACATCGCCCTCTTCGCCTCGTCGCGGAAGGTGAGTCTCGCCTCCGCCCGAATGCAGCAACTGCTGGACTGCTAGTGCCGACATGGCTGGACAATTGGAGGATGGCTGACAACATGGGTAAGACGGTTGCCATACTGGTCGGGTCACAGCGCCGCATACCACTACTGCTGACACTCAGCGGACAGGACGTAGCTTGGCTTACCTGCTCATGGTACTCCTAATCGACCACGTGGTCAACCAGGCCAACATGGCCCGATATCCTGCTCTGGTGCTGGCATCTCCACTGACGAAACTAAAGGTCAGTAGATGCTACGTTCGTACGTGGCTCACCTATGCTGCCCCAGCGTGGTATGCTATGGGCTTCCCGAACCAGCGTTCCAGACTAAGGTGTTTTTTTTTATTGCAGAAAGTTGGCAAACAATCAAACTGCCCACCTAATGGTAAGTGGTAACAGTCACCTATAATACATGTGGCTCCTGTGAGATTCGCAGCAAAAATGCAACCCCCACAAGAGCCACAGTGTACGTTGCCAACTTGTGACATCAGATGTAAAGTCACAGTACCCTGTAATTTCACTGCCATATCTTATCCTTCAAACCGGAACACAGCAATGCAAGCACTGCAGCTTTGCGGCAGAAATAGGTAAGACGGAGGTACCTAAGCAGACGACCCTGGTACAGAGTCTCCCTCCAGTACAGGTCAAAATGTCTTTCTCCACTTCGTGACGAACGCGAGGCACTACGTCAGGAATGACGTCATCGCCCGGAACGTTCGAATGTTGACGGTGGAGGAGTTTATCGCCCGACTGGCACGTCGAATGTTCGACTGCAGCGACTGCAGGGTGTGCTATTTCTACTACAGGGGGAATCTCCCTCGGCAGCGTGCTCGTCGCTGGCGAGGCCACCACTTGGCCAGACATCGTGTCACTTCCGGCATGTAGTCTGCCGCGGAATCCCACTCCTCGTCACGTGCGTGACTTGCCTAAGCGAAACCACCACCCATTAGAATACCCCTCCATCCACCGCTCCTCCGGGCGCAGTATAAGCCGCGACATGCTCGCCGGCGCTGCGGCGCTTGCTAGATCTGGGGAAAAACCCAATCGCTCGGCGTGTTTGACCGCGGAGGGCCGTGCCAGGATCTCGGAGTACAGAGAGGTGACAACACCAGCAAGCTACCACTCGCCGAGAAGATTTCCGGGCAAGGGGCGACCAATGGCCGATGCCCGCGCCCGCTCATGGTGTATGAACTCCGACTGACTGACTTCGATCTATAGTGCGGTTATAGTGGGTATTACAAAAAATATACAAGGCTGCCTATAAATAAAAGTTCAGAATATTATATTATTATATATTCCACCACCCCAGAAATTATATAGTCACAGAGAACCAGGTTCGTGTATCGTCTCAGAATGTAACTCGTTGGGATGAATCCTTCTTAAGCTAAATGCAATAAGCTATTAAGCTATAATAGTGTCTCCCCTATCTCACCTAATGTTCAAACCTTCTCGTTTGTACTGATCTAAATCAGGACAAAAGTCGGCCTTACCTCAGCTTTCACAAGGTCATTTGTTCAAGGTTATTGCAGTGTAAATTTGACCTTAAACTGAATTCAATACTGTTGTAGCATGCAACGTATACCGGTTTTATTAAAAAAGTACGTTCCTGAAATTTTGTTGTAACATGTAGGTATTTCTCATAAGTAAGGATGGCACTTCTCATAAGTAAGCAGCACGTCGAAGAGCTGATTATATCAACAATTTGGGATGGTTTGCATTAAAATCTAAATTTTATAAAATAATGTTTTGAAATTGAATACTGATATAACGAAATAATGAGTATTTATTAATTATTACATTTGAAACACGTTGATAAAGAATAAAATGCAATGTTAATCAGTATTGGCTTATACAATAAAACAGAAAACGTGTAATTACAAGTATTAAAAGCGACAGTATCGCATTAATAACAATGTATTGATAATAATGATGTTCTATTTTTAGTGCAACTCTTTCGGTTTGTGGGAAAACGAGTAATCGATTACACAGCCAAGGCTGTTTGACACATTACTCGGAAAAACTTCTTCACATCTAACACACTTTCAACTCTATTACGCAGAAATCAAGGTGTAACTCAGTTTGAATATTCACATACTACAGATTTGGTTATGTTCAAACATAAAGCACTTTAAATTTTATATTATCTAAACTAGCGTTTGTGTCTACGTCTTTATTTTGATGAAAATTTACTATTCAAACTTCACACTGCAATAAACAGCTTTTCTTATTGGTATCAGTTGTTAAAGAAGACCACAATCGTTTTGGAGCTTCAAGAATCCTTGACTGCACTTTGGCAATGAAACTGTTTTGATCCTTAGCAAAATTATGTCTATCGGGGACTTCTGGGAGAATATCATAAAAGTACATTTTGCTAGCGTCACATCTTAAACTATTATTGTTTGTCTCAATACCGTTTCTCTTATCACGAATATCACGCTCGAGTTTTACTATAGTTTGCTGCAGATCATAATAGCTCGCAGAATTCCTATCTAGTTTTACTATACGGTCTTCAAGATTTTTCAATTTATTATTGATATCCATCATGTAAGTATATGTGCTCGCGGCTGATAGTTTCAAATCCACAAGACCAGTTCTTAATTGATCCATATCACCAAGTAACGTTCCAAGTTTTGATTTAAGCTTCTTTATATCATTCAGAATTTCATCTAAGTCTGGGGGATTAGCAGTCCACTGCAACTGCTGCCGTTGTTTTAATTTGATACAATATTTACAATCTTCTTCTGCTTTGCTGATAAGCTCAAGTGATTCTGACATCGTATTATCGCGTCGACTTAATTCTGAAAATCGCACACATTTCCGGCATTCGTACTGTATTTGAAGGTTGCAATCTTGACAAGAGCACATTTTCAATTGTGTTATTCTATTGCGGAACGTTTGGAATAATGGGCGCGTTTTGCTGCCACCACAACCAAGGGCGAACTGTTCGTGGTGCCAGCAAATGAACGAAGTCATGGTGGCACGAAAATAAACTTAGCCCGTCACGTAACATATGAATAATGAATATAATGTACTGGTTTAAGTGATAAATCAACGATACGAGATAATACCTTAGAAATATAAATTTGAAAAAAATGCAAAAGTTAAATACATTATTTCGTCATTTTTGTGAAAAATACTCTTAACTGAAAACATAAGTTACACACAGATTTTATTAATTGGGCACTTTAATAATATTTCGTAAATCTTGACAGATTTCACTTTTGAAAGTCCAACTAATTAATGTGTTCTTGAGATTTGTAATCTTAAATAGAGTGAGGTTGTTTTAAACTTTGCCACCTGGTCGCAAAGAATTATAATACATATCAAAGAATTCATTAATATTGGTGACTTTTATATTTTATTACTTTATTAGCGTACAATTTATCTTTCGTACTAATCAGCTTTTTGCAAAGATTTCAATGAAAACAGACTTCTTTGCTAAATAATATGTATGAAGAAGCCTTTTAAATAAAAAAGATGTCATTCGATCACGCAAAAACTACAGCAAATATTTTGATGTAATAATATTAAAAATTAAACTACATCTCCTTCAGATAGGTAGGTAACTGTTAAGCTCGATCCACACATTTCCGTGCCGTGCCCATAACGTGGGCGGGACGTGTTCCGTCAGTGGCTTGAAAAAATATCATTGCGTACTTTTTATATGAATTCGTTTACACCGCGGCGGCGACGGAGCTTCAGTCCCCATGACGTGCCCCCGTCCAAAGATATTACCAGTGCACTTCCGAGTTTTATAAAAAAAAATGAATAACATGTTATGAATAACAAGGTATGCATCTCTGACGTATTAAACAAAGTCATAATGCATATTTTTTTCATAAATGGTGCTTAAGGGGTGTTACTTCTAGCGTGGACTGTATTTTTCTATGGTGTCTGGTGGCGTCGATTTTAAATAAAACAATTAGCACTCACTTGAAAGCGTGTATTCAGCTCAACGAGACACGGACGAAGAGAAACCAACAAAGTTGCCACACGGCAAAAATGGTGTAAAATAAAAAAGTGCAACTAAAATTAATGTTGCTAGTTGCAACATGCTGCGGCCTACAAACTGATTATATAAACTAATTTTTAAAATTATTACAAAAGGTATGAAATACAAACTAATAGCAACATGCTGCGGTCTATAGTCTATTTATAACAAAAGGTACAAAAAAAACATGCTAGTTACCACAAATAACTTATATGTACTTATAATCATGTATTACAAAGTAGGAAGAACATTGTTTCAATAAAAATTAGATCAAGTATAAGAAAGTACCATATATTAAAGTACGTTGAGTTTACTTAATTACCATAAGATTACTTAATTAACATTAAACATTATTCTTCAGACAAACTTATTAAATTGCATCTTAATCTACATCATCAATAGGTAGTATACATATTTTGTGTATTGAACGAGTATGAGTTTTATTATTTGATGTTCGGACCTCAACGGCTCTCACTTTGCCATCATGGCCCGTATACACTTTTACAATTCTGGCCATTGGCCAAACTTTTGGGGAAATATTGTTCTCCTTCAATATAACCAGGCTACCTTCTTTTACATTACACTGACTAGTTTTCCACTTAGGTCTATTTTGTAGTAAATTGAGATAATATTTATGCCATACATTCCAAAATTGTTGTTTTAAGTTTGTACATAAATGCCAAAATTTTAGTCTATTTGGTGGTACAGTGGACACATCTCGTTCAGGGTACATTGTCAAAGAACTACCAATTATAAAATGGCCTGGAGTTAAATAACAATAATCATTTGGATCTGACGACAACGGTAATAGTGGCCTAGAGTTAAGAACTGCTTCTATCTCTACGAGTATAGTATGCAATTGTTCATAAGTTAACACCTGTTTTGATACTACTCGTTTTAAATGATACTTTGTACATTTTACAGCTGCTTCCCAGAGTCCACCAAACGTTGGTGAATAACTAGGTATAAAATGAAACTCTATGCCCTTCTGTGCGGTAAATTCGAAAACCTTTGCTTGGTGACTCTGTGAAGCCTGCAGCTCATACAATTCAGCTAACTGACTCCTTGCGCCTTTAAAGGTACTAGCATTATCGCAGTGAATTTCACTGGGCAACCCTCTCCTAGCAATGAGCCTACGGAAACATGCTAAAAATGTTTCTGTTGTGAGGTCCGAGGCCAGTTCTAAGTGAACTGCCTTAGTTGTAAAGCACACACAAACTAAGATATAACCTTTCCCGATTAACGAACGCCTAACGCGCGAAAGTTTAACCTCTATCGGCCCAGCAAAATCCACCCAGATTTTCTCAAATGGACGGCTAGTAGCTGCCACTCTACTTGCTGGCAAGGAGCCCATCAGCTGTTTTGCTGCAACTGCTTTTTGTCTGAAACAAATTAAACACCTATGCGTTATCTTTTTAACCTGTAATAAACCATTCACAATCCAAAACTGCCGATTCAAACTAGCAAGTAACAGTCGCGGGCCAGCGTGCAGTAACCTTATGTGCTCTCTGCTTATAAGCATGTCTGTGAGTTGCGAGCCTTTAGGTAATATAACCGGGTGCTTTTGACTGTACGTAATATTCGCATGATGCAGCCTGCCCCCTACACGCATAAGCCCTAACTCATCAAGGAAGGGATGAAGGTTTGCTAATGGTCCTTTCACATCTTTATCATTTGTTAACAAATCTAGTTCACTTTGAAGAAACTTGCTTTGCTCATGTTTAATTAAAAGCATTAAAGAATTATTTAATTCCGCACTAGTTAGAAAGTTGCAAATTTGTTTAGGTTTATTTTTATTTAAATTATTTAAAAATCTTAATATATACGCAAAAAGCCTTATAATTTTATTGATATTAGAGCACCGATATAAGCGTTGAAACACATGTTGCAATGGCTGTATTTTACAAATTAAATTGGTAGAAAGCGTCGAGCGAGATTGTAGTTCAGGTAAGTCATCTGCAAAGCTTGTGCCGCAGTCGGTAAATTGGTACTCACGGTTTTGCAGAAACAAGGGGCCATTCCACCATAGCCTGTGGTTGCTCAGCTCGCTAGGCTGCACGCCCTTGCTTATGAGATCAGCAGGATTCTCGCTGGTGTTTACATAGAGCCAATGGCACATGTGAGTGTTTTCCTTTATTACATCTACTCTGTTTCCAACGTAAGATTGTAGGTTTGACACTTCGGTCTTTAGCCATGCAAGAACAATTTTAGAGTCACTAAACAAATAAATGTTTTTTAGTTTAATCTTTAACTTTAGCGTATCACAAGTTTTTAAAACTAATTTAGATAGCAAAAGTGCTGCATTTAACTCTAATCTGGGTACAGTCATGCCCTTTTTTAAGGGATTGATTCTTGACTTCGAACAGAGTAGATGTAACTTAACCTTACCAATGGTATTGATGATTCGTAGGTACAAGCAGCATCCATATGCCGTCGTGCCCGAAGCATCTGCAAACCCGACCAGTTCAGCTGACTGTACTTCTGAAAGATCTATATTTCTTTGCAAACTAATAGGCTGCATATTATTTAAGCTATCTATAAATTTACCCCAATCTTGCTGAATGCTAGGAGGAACTCTATCATTCCAATTCAAGTTGTCTTTACACAGCTTTTGCATGATTGCTTTAGCAGTGACTACAATGGGGCTGATGAATCCCATTGGATCATATATTTTGCCTATGTAACTTAATATTGACCGTTTAGTAATGATTTCTAAATTAAAAGGTTCAGGAGAAGAGATTATAAAATTATCTTCTTTAATGTTAATTTCTAACCCTAAAGCCTTTATATTAAAATCAGACTTTTGCAAATCTATTGTGTCCAACTGCTGTTGCTCTGACGGAATGTCAGACAATATTCGAGGCTCATTTGATGCCCATTTGTGACAGTGAAAGTTACCTAATTTTAGTAATTCTTGTAGTTCGTTTTTTGCACAAACTATTGTTTCAAAATCATTATTTGCATAAAGCAAATCATCTACATAACTATGATTTCTTATAATTGTTGCAGCTAGAGGATATAAATGTTCATACCGATTTGCTAGCTCGATCAAGCAACGTGTTGCCAGATAACTAGATGACTTTAACCCATAAGTCACGGTATCTAACCTAATACACTTTACTGGTTCATTCACACTATCCCTCCATAAAATATTTTGTAGGGAGGTGTATGCTTCATTAACCCTGACATTTCTATACATGCGACGAATGTCAGTACTAAATGTGTATTTACCTAAACGAAATAAAAGTATTATATCAAATAAGTCTCGCTGGACTACTGGTCCATTTAACTGCAGATCATTTAATGATATTTTCTTGTTAGTGCGCATTGAGCCATCAAAGACAGTTCTCAGTTTTGTAGTTTTACTATTATTATTAAAAACTGCGTGATGCGGAAGAAAATATACTGCATTTTTATTTGAATCATAAGAACCAATGTCTACATAATGTCCATGCTTTAGTGAAATATATTCATTAACAAATTTTTGATATAATATGAATAGGTTTGGATCCGCATGGAGTTTTTTCTCTAAATTCAGAAACCTTTTGAGTGCCAAATTGAAAGACTCACCTAGAGTGTCATTGACATCGCCTAGAGGTATTTTCAAAGGTATTGCTACTTCAAATTGGTTATTTTCAAGTTTGACAGTACTTTGAAAGATTTTTTCGCAAAGTTCCTGTTCAGAAGTTTCTTCGTTATATATTTCTGGCACTTTTTCATTAGTCCAAAATTGAGATAATATTTCATTGAGGCTTAATTCACACTTTAAAACTACCTTATTACATACGGATTGAGAAAAGTTATGAAAAGTGGTACCTGACACGACACAACCAAAGGCAGTGTTAACTAGATACAACCTAGGCAGCGACACACTGCAGCTGCTGAAAGAGCCACCTGGCTGCAATTGCTGCTGCGAAGTCAACTGCTCTGCTCCTGACGACTGGTGCAGACTGCTTTCCACTGGTGTTGTACTAGGCAGCAGCGCAATAGCTGCATGATGCTGCTGCAACGACGTGCGCCGTCACCTTGCTGCTGCCAGGACGCGGAGCTTGATGAACTTGACCTTGCTCGACGTTCTCTAGAGCCATTGCTCTTTTCTCAAGGAACAACAGGAATTCCTCTATCTTGGGCTCTGCGTCGAGGTCTCGCTCGAGTTGATAGGCGCGTGCGGTGTACGGATCATCGAATGGCTTGAGTTGTATCGGCGGTAAATTTTTTAAAACAGAAGTGTTAGGCGAATCGTTTGACAAAATGGTGGATTTCTTTTTTATTTCGATATCCAACGCGGTGAGAATCTTAAAATAATTTTCTTCAACGACGTCTATATTTTCATCGTCGTCAGGTTTTAAGTACCTTATTTCTTGACATGTTTTTTCATATTCGCTAAACGTGGTTGTTAAACGTTGACGTTTATTTACTAAATATTCTGTAGAATGTGGAGATAAATTCTCAATAAATGAAAGCATTCTTGTTATGGTGCCTTTCAAGTATCCGCGGCACGTAATGCGCTTTTTAAGACTTTCCTCCATTTTGTCAACGGGACTGCCACGCACCAATGCAATCGAACAAAAAACACAATAAACTTTAACACTGACTGACGCGAATACAAAATTCTATACGCTAATCTTGCCGTTACGTATTATAACTAGTAATTATTACTAAAGTAAAACTTGTTATCAGTTCCAAAAACAAAAATTGCACTCCAACGTTCTTGATGCGCCGCGCCGTGTAGAAAAAAGAATAGATGCCGTGATCGCCGTGTCACACAAGCCAAGCGTCCCGGAAGTACAGCTGGCCTGGCAACAGCGCTCGTTCGAACTCGAAGGTGGTCCGCAGCGCCCGCGCCGCGACGCGTAGTCCGCTTCTATGCGACGTTGCCAGTTCGCTCACCCGCCCGCCGATGGTATTGGCCGAACGCCTCGAATACTGATCACGTGTTGATATTTCCGCTTCACTGCTTCCGCTCGGTCGGTACAGCAGCGCCGTTTTGTGTTGGAGTGAGATGTTTTGTCCCGTTTACTCGTTCCTGCGTTTGTTGTCCTCTTCTTGCTCAATGTTGAACGCAAGACGGTGCCACGAGATAGAAGATGAATGAATGAAATATGTCGTGAGCAAAATGGCCGTGCCCTCTCATGCGATGAACCAAACTGAAATTACACTGGTATCTGCTTTCCGTGCTATTATCACCAACCTTTCGTCTAGTTTTCTTCTCCTTGAAGGACCATGTTACTTCTAGCGTGGACTGTATTTTTCTATGGTGTCTGGTGGCGTCGATTTTAAATAAAACAATTAGCACTCACTTGAAAGCGTGTATTCAGCTCAACGAGACACGGACGAAGAGAAACCAACAAAGTTGCCACACGGCAAAAATGGTGTAAAATAAAAAAGTGCAACTAAAATTAATGTTGCTAGTTGCAACAAGGGGTACAGATTGAAGTCGGTGGCCCTGACGTGACACGGATCACCGGTCGTGCGACACGGCCCGGTCACGTCCCAGGCATGGCCCTGATGTGTGTGGATAGACCTTTACTGTCTAAGAATCAATTCGTTTACCTTTTTACGAATAATGGCATAAATGAGACAAAAAAATTTTTTTTTTATTCTCTGCACTATAAAACAAAATCTAAAGCCGCGTACTCATTTAGAGGTGTAGCACGTAATGTAACTGATACTGTATCGAGCTACGAGCCCCGGACCCGCAGTGCTCGCGACGATTTTACGCCGATAACCGATATTTTTCCAAGCATCTTCCTTAAGATTTTAAGGCGAGGATTTCCCCAATTTACCAATCTTAGAACGTCTAGATCTAATTGTATTAGAACCTACAATTCTGAAATTCACACACCTTAAACTTGAAGATATAATCTAGTGAACTGTAAAAGCAGAAACACGATTTACTCCATTTCACTCGATAGAAAAAAATTCAAACATAACCTATAACTAAATCAAAAACTAAAACCACGATTTGAAATCGAAATATACATAAAACAGTTTAAAATTTATACCAAAACATGTAGTTCGTTATTATCTAGTACATTGTAAAAGCAGATTTTTCCATGTCATATAAAATATTTTGGAAAATGTCGAAAATCCTATAATTTCGCGTGGTTGCGATCGCGCTCCATATTAGACAGTACTCGCCAAGTCGTCTCAGAGTAAGGTCATGTCGCTTGGTGTCGCGGGCGCAAAAAAATATATTACGTGTTTCTTTACGATCGAATTTTAATTTTGCAATTTAGTGATGATTAGTGTAGTTATATGGTGAATAGTGTAAATAATAGATTAGGTATTATAAAGGAGAAAACTATTTTAATCCTTCTTTCTTTCTGAGTTATTTTATGTGTATTTTTTTTTTGATCTTCCTTTCTATAAGTTATTTTATGTGTAAAAATCGCTAATATAAGAAGTCAAAGACGAAATTTTAAATCAAATGGATACAAAAAATGCTGAAAGAAAATATTTATTGCCCAAATGTTTATTTTTTATTGCCGCGGTCATATAGCACAGTGCAGTGTAGGTACTTTAAACCAGTATGATAATTTCTTTAAGTAAATATGCAACGATTCAAAGGCTCAAAATAATTATGTCTCCTATAAAACTTTATTGCTTTAATACTTAATGTAGATTAATGTACCTACTTAATTTAGAAGATAGAATCAACAGCACTCCGAGTTTTCTTCCTTGAAAATAGGAAACGAAATCGATGTCTTAAGCCACTCCTTGTTACTTTTTCTAAATTTTTCATCGATTCTATCAGCTTTTGACTATCTTAAACTATTTTCGTATTTAAATTTTGTCAGTTTCTGATTTAAAATTATAACGTTTTTTTTTCATATTTTGTATGTTTTCGCAGCTCAACAATCAAAAAATTTAACTTTTTTAGAAAACTTTTTTCCCTCGACTATCGCATTATATTAACGAGTTCATTTCTTGAAATAAATACTGTATTTGAACCCGTTTCTTAAACAAAATAAGTAATTTTGCATAATGGAAATCAAATAGTTTAACTACAAAAATCGTAATAATTTATAAAGTAGCAAAAAGCAAAATATTCTTTTAATTTTGAGATGTTGATATTGCATGGGAAATTTACAAACAACAACAAAAGCTGGTTTCACTTGGAAACACAACTAAAACCTTAGCTGTTTTTAATTTTAGTGACAAATATAGTAAAATGTATATATTCATTGGTTTGATACATTTTCTGTACCATAATACCAAATTAAATATTTCTAGCATATCGTCACATACCTGTACTTGAAGGTTCCATAGCCTATTGATGTCAATTTTCTAAAATAACTCCAAGAATCACGATCAAAACATATGCAATTAAATTTAAAATCAGTCGCACTGTCACAACTACTGACAAACGATAATTATAATAAGAATCAGTGTCAGTTATGAGTTCCCTGATTTATTAAAAGGTTGTTGTGGTTTGTTCAAAATTAAGTTTTATTTTTCGCATTTTTTGCCACTTATTAGGGCATCTTGCCCCACTGACCGTCGGGTCGCTGCGAGCACACTGCGATCCACGGGCGAACGGCTCGCAGCAAGCTCGCGGCTACGTACTCACTCGATACTGTATCCGCTAGGCACGCTGCTTAAGCATTCCGAAATTGTATAATTTCAAATATATCCACTTATTTGCTGTTAAAATCACGAACAAAAACTTCTTTTTCTTTCAAAATTCATTAAGTCCATAACAGAAACGTATTGTCCAAACCGTCCAATCAAATCAGTCCGTTCGGTCACAATGGAGCCCATTAGTGTTTTTAATGACTGACTTGGTGTAGCTGTGTGATTAATATTCGTTTTAATTAGTTCATCTTAGTTAAAATGGCCACAAATGTCAAAAACGTTGACCATGATAAAGCCAGAAAGAGAAGTAACATAAAGAAGCGGCAAAAGAAAGCAAAGAAAAGGCGAAAACTGTAGTTCAAACTTTGTTGTTAAACTACCATTTATATACTAGTTGCAGGGCTGCCACCACATTTGCTAATTTTTTATGACTACCTACTTATTATCTTTGTTTTTTTTTCTTATGATAAATTTAGATTATAAAGTGACTGTCATATTGGTCTAGGTACTGATCGCAAGCGCGGCTGCCATACGTGAGGTCTTAGGTTCGATGACCAGGATCATTTTGTTACTAAATACTTTAAGACTGATTTATGATTTATATATACATGCTTAGCTAAAGGCTCAGCTACATAAGGCGAGTTTCTCGCACGCGAGCGGCGATTTCTTCTAGGCAAAATTATGCTCGCCTAGGTAAACAAACTGTACGAGTCTTGCCTCTCGGATACAATTATTACTACTTAAACTCGCCTAGGCCGCGAGCCCGTATCGCTTGATTAATACGAGTTTTTGTTAAAACTCTCCTTATGTAACTAAGCCTATACTGAAAATGAAAAAGTAGATCGTGGAGATAAAAAAATGAAGAAATTATTGATTTTGTTTAAGGAATCTGATTTTGTTACTGATTACTTCAACACTGATTTATTGTCATTTAAGATTTTTATATACCTACTCAATTAAACTTTTGACAATAAACTCGTATATATTTTTAGTTATCGTCGCTCATCAGGCAAGATTGCGGTCAAACGCAAGCTTATCTTCATATAAATTCCAATGAGGATTCGGTGGCAACCCTAGGCCATGGCGCCATTATGACGTCATAAGTATTTTTAATCAAAGTCTGATCATGAATGTTTTTCAATGTCCATAGTTTTAGGTTAAAACCCAATATGTCCAAACGAGTTTAAACGGTTTTGAAGAGGTTTGAGTGTAATGTGTTGTTTTTATGTAGCCGGGGTTAACCATTAATATTCTTTATTGCATAGAAAACAGCACAAAATATTTAAACAAACAATAGTGAGCAAAGGTGGACTTATCTCTTAGAGAGATCTCTTCCAGCCAACTTGTGAACGTATCAGAGAGATTAAAATAGTAGGTAACACCGAAGCGCCAAAGCAATAAAATGACTTAACTACAATAAGACTTAACTACAAAAACCATTGTCAAAATAAGCAAAATAAAATCTAAAAATCTACGAAACAAAGTTGTCACCATCTGCAAACAAAAAATAAGTCTAACATATTTTCACTTATCAAGTTCATACTCGTATTTACGTTTGATCTTAATCAATTCAAATATAGGAAGCTACTAGGTACCATAAATATAATTACCTATCCGACATTATAACTAGTTAAAGAGCTCAAATTCAAATTCAAATTCAAAAATCTTTATTCAACTTAGGCCTTTACAGGCACTTATTGACGTCAAAACAAAGCAAAACATTCTAATTTAAAGGAAACATATTTAACCTTGTATGTGCATACATCATGAATATACCTACTCAAGATGTCTGCAAATACAAGTAGCAATGAAAAAAAAAAGTTTAATCTACACCTGTTGGGAAATTGGGAGAGCCTTCTCGAGAAGAACAGGCAAGAAACTCGAAAGGTCAAATGTTTTATCTCCTCTTTTAAATCGCCATTTACAATTTTGGTTTTGTTACATAGTCATTGAATGTTAAAAAAAAAACAATCGGTAT
This sequence comes from Schoenobius gigantellus, assembly GCA_963935595.1. Classification (NCBI taxonomy): domain Eukaryota; kingdom Metazoa; phylum Arthropoda; class Insecta; order Lepidoptera; family Crambidae; genus Schoenobius; species Schoenobius gigantellus. The sequence goes on along the minus strand of OZ012554.1, from coordinate 17,629,489 downwards.
GATTAAAATGTCAAAAAAATACAATCGGTATGCTTAAAATGTCAAAAAAATAAGTTATAGACTTATACACTAATCATAATACAATAAATTATGTTGTTACCAAACATGATAACTTGGTCTGATTCAAAATCAGTGTCAGTTCTTTTCCTGACAACAATATTTGTTGACATCAGTAGCTATACACAACACCACGATTATTGACATTATAACGAATAATAACTTCATATTAACTCCAGGCATTGGCATCATTTAAATAATCGTTAACTTTATAATATCCTTTACTCATTAGAGTCTTTTTTACATGTGCTTTAAACTTATGAAAAGGCAAGTCGGTTACACTATGTGGAACTTTGTTGTAAAAAGTTATACATTTCCCCATAAATGAGCCTCTAGTTTTTTGGAGTCTGTACGTTGGAACGGCAAGTTTATTTTTATTTCTTGTGTTTAACCGGTGAACGTGGAAATTGGTTTCAAATGTATTATAATTCTTATAGACATAAATCAAATTTTCATAAATGTATTGTCCTGCTAAGGTCAATATATTAATTTCTCTAAATAAATCTCTTAGAGAATCCCTTGTTCGTAAATTATAAATAGCGCGAACTGCTCTTTTTTGAAGTACGAAAATACTGTCTATACTAGCAGCTGATCCCCACAGTAGTAGTCCATACGTCTAGTTGTCTTATTTTTTTAACTGCATATGCCGCAGAACTAAGTCTGTTTGCCAAGGACTCAATATGTGGGTCCCACTGCAAACGTAAATCTAATGTAATGCCCAAAAATTTGGTACAATCAATGAATTCAATAATTTGATTATTCATTTCCACAATAGTATCCACTTTTCTTACATTTGGCAATGAAAATTTTATACATTTAGTTTTATTTGAGTTTAATGATAAGTTATTAATTATGAATCAATGCAATACTTTAGAAAGAGTACTATTTACAACGTCAGTATTTTCATTTCCTCTGTCAACCTTAAATATTAAAGAAGTATCATCTGCAAATAGTGCTGTATCGCACAGATTGTTAGTGAAGTGTGGGAGATAATTAATGTAAATTAAAAAAAGCAAAGGTACCAATATCGATCCCTGAGGCACACCCATAGTTATACATGCACCAACAGACTCAGTTTTGTTAATAACAACTTTCTGGACCCTATTGGACAAATAAGACTCCATAAGGCTAATTACTTTTCGGTGACACCATAATGTTTGAGTTTATTTAAAAGAGTCTGGTGACTAACGCAGTCGAAAGCCTTCGACAGGTCACAAAATATACCAATCACATCTTGTTTACACTCCCAAGCGGCATGAATAATTATATACACTGATGCAATTTTTAATAGTGCAGTGGCTAGCGTTCTCGGCGTGTGATTGTGAGAGTGAAGTAAAGTTGGCCTTGGTCAGGTCTAAGATGGGTGATTAAATATTTAAGACTTTAATCTCTTTCGTGTTTCGGAAGACACATTAACACGTTGGGTCCTTTCTACCAGATGGAATCCTGTAATGTACCTTACCTGCCGATGACTAGTAAACAGACATGTGTAGTGTAGGACCACCCCGGATACAGTGCGGGGTAGGTAAACACACTAAACCGCCTCAGCGTCCATTTTATCCTTAGTTGAGGTGATTTATGACTGCAAACCTAACATGTATCTCCGGACCATCCCGGGACGCCTCAAATAGCTCAAGTAAAGTTGGCCTTGGTCAGGTCTACGATGGGTGATTAAATATTGAAAACTTTAATCTCTTTCGTCTTTCGGAATACACATTAGCACGTTGGGTCCTTTTTACCAGATAAGTAAAGTTGGCCTTGGTCAGGTCTACGATGGGTGATTAAATATTGAAAACTTTAATCTCTTTCGTCTTTCGGAATACACATTAGCACGTTGGGTCCTTTTTACCAGATAAGTAAAGTTGGCATTGGTCAGGTCTAAGATGGGTGATTAATAATTTAAGACTTTAATCTCTTTCGTGTTTCGGAAAACACATTAGCACGTTGAGTCCTTTTTACCATATGGAATTTTGTAATGCACCTTACCTGCCAATGACTAGTAAACATCCATGTGTAGTGTAGGATCACCTCGGATACAGTGCGGGGTAGGTAAACACACTAAACCGCCTCAGCGTCCATTTTATCCTTAGTTGAGGTGATTTGCGACTGCAAACCCAACATGTATCTCCGGACCATCCCGGGACGACTCAAAAAGCTCAAGTAAAGTTGGCCTTGGTCAGGTCTAAGATGGCTGATTAAATATTGAAAACTTTAATCTCTTTCGTGTTTCGGAAGACACATTTGCACGTTGGGTCCTTTTTATCAGATGGGATCCTGTAATGCACCTTACCTGCCGATGACTAGTAAACAGGCATGTGTAGTGCAGGACCACCTCGGATACAGTACGGGGTAGGTAAACACACTAAGCCACCTCAGCGTCCATTTTATCCTTAGTTGAGGTGATTTGCGACTGCAAACCCAACATGTATCTCCGGACCATCCCGGGACGACTCAAAAAGCTATACGTCCCCACCAACGGGATCGAACCTACCCTAACTTAGGGTGTTTAGGCCTTATTAAAGCAGGCTGGCCTGCACCAGATTGGACGACTTCACATACACCTTTGCATGTCTTCGCAGATGTATGCAAATTACTAGAGTGTAATTCACACGAGTACTTACACCGATTAATGTACAGCGACTTTGCAAGCATACCAAATTTAACATATACTATGCCTATGTTATTATTATATACTTACGCCGATTACTGTACAGCGACTTTGCAAGCATACCAAATTTAACCTATACTATGCCTATGTTATTATTATATACTATCTACTCATCATCATCATCATCACAGCTCATATACGTCCCCACCGAGGGGTTCGAGCCTACCCTATGTTAGGGTGATTAGGCCTTAGTCAACCACACTGGCCCAGTGCGGATTGGTCGACTTCACATACACTACTGAATTTGGACTTAATGACTGAGGCATTTTCTGCCAGTCAACCTTCGAGTGATGCAGAGAAACAATGTGGTAGATGTACCGAAAAACCGACAAAGAGAAAATTTTATTAATTACATAAATCCTTTGGATGATTTAGGTAATAAATAATACAATAATAGTTGTAATAATAATAGTTTCTATGTATTTATGTGATAAATGTTAATAATGTTTTTCGTTTTTCTAAGTTCATAATTACATTTCCCGACGCTCCTACGGTGAAAAAAAAAATGAGGCAACCTGCATACATCTGCGAAGAGATTCAATGGTCTATGTGAAGTCGACCAATCCGCACGCGCTCGTAAAGGGCGTTGCGAATGGGTATTTAATCTAATAGTTAAGTCTTTAGATTAGAAAAATCATTCTGTTGCTTACTCCTGTTTTCTCATCAACTCCTTTACTACAAAATTAAAACGGAAAAAGATATTGTAATATTGTCAGAGAAAATAACTCAGATGCTCATTTGTATTAAAAGCATTCCTTGCCAACACTGCGTCTACAACGTGCGAGACAAGGTAATCTAAGTTACTCCATCCGAACGAATAAGAAACTCCGCGTATTTTACTCCCTTGACAAGATGATCAGCTTTAAAAATACACAGTTATGTTTAACTTGCAATCGGATTATGTGCATGTTGTTACAACAATAGTTATTTCCTCAAAGGGAATAGAACTTAGTATTAAAAATCGGAACCTAATAACTAGTCCGTCAGATAAATAATAAAAAAATATCAGACGCGATTATTTTTGTCGAAATAATATAAACGTACTGAAATACTAAAGCGAATTAGTATTATAGTGTTGGGATTTTGCTACGTCGTAAGTTAGTAACAAAATAGCTACGTATGACGTCATGCGAAATTTCAAATAAATGTATCACAAATTTTTAATCAATAAAAGAAGGAAAAAATATAAGGGCAAATAAATTGAATGGGTATAAAAACTTACCTAGATGTAGCTGTCTCAAGCATTGCAGTAGTTAAAACGAGAGATAGTAAACAACAAAAAGAAACCCATTGAAGTTAGATACGATTTATTTTAAAGCTTGTCGAAAATCCTGATTTTAAATTTTAACATGATAGTTTACTTTGGATTTCGGCCGATAAGAAGTACCAAATAAAAAAGCACAATTATTTCAAAATTGTGATCTAATCGCTTACTATAACGAGTGTTATTGCATGTTGACTACAATATTTTTCACTTTAAGTTTACCAAAAGAGCTGCAATTATAGAATGATGCCGGTAATTCACTTTTTATACATGAAATATCATATAACTTAGGTTAATAAACTCCTAAATAATATTACACAGTAAAAAGGAAACAAAACAGAGGAGGTTTATATACGTGGCGCGGAAGGGGTGAAATAAAACGCTGATGTAATATAAAAGACAGCCGTTTATGCCGCAAATTTCCGAAAATTTTCGACACGCAAGGGAAAACTCAAAACCTACAGGGTACTTCCCGTGAACTCAGGATCTTGAAATTTGGTACGAAGTAACGTCTTTATTGCACACATAAAGGAAAAATTGCGAAAACCGTAAATTTTTAGTTACATCACATAATAAACATATTTTTAATAATTCTGCACGAAACCCTCGATGCGCGAGTCCGACTCGCACTCAGCCGGTTTTTTTCTTGTATAACAGCACAGAATAGATAACAGTTAAGCTCAAAAACTTCACGGCTACAGACAGGACTAAAACCTACATATTTTAAATTGTAAATGAAGAGTCACACATCAAACTTAGATTAAACCAAACATACTAACTGTACCTACCTTAAATTGAGATTTGGGACCTGTCGAAAGAATCATGATGGTATAAGTTTGCGATTTATTGAAACTTTAGTGCTAAAAAATATTCAATTAGAATGCTTCTTTTGCCCATATTCCCATGTTGGCGTCTAAAGTATACTGCCATCTGAGTAACCTTTAATGGATAGTACAAAAAAATATCTAAAGAATATAAATTTTATCCCAGTCTCCAAGGGAAAATAAAATTTGACATCAAAGTAAGGTACGCCTTCTGTTTAGGTATTTCTTACTTTATTTTATGGCACACGTATAACACTTTCTATTATAATATTGAGGACTATAATGCCAATTAAGGGCACTGATGGACAGGTGTCTGTAAAGAAAACAGTTAAGCTCAAAAACTTTACGGCTACAGACACGACTGAAACATACACGGTAATTCTTAGCACGTTCTCTAAATATATCGACATCATCTTTTGAGATACTCCTCCATATTGGAGTTTATTTATTGATTATTACTTTTTAATTTTTCGTGTCCAGTGTGTATAAGGGCGAGCTTAATGCCATAGGCATTCTCTACCAGCCAACCTCAGGGTGGTGAAGAGAATCTTCAAGCCGCTCCCATCCGTCGCAGACGGATAGGCAGGCGAAGGCGGGCATTCGCACAAGCGATGCCCGTCTGCGTGCACGGTTGGCCCCTTGAACGCCGCCGCCGTAAGGCCCTTCGTCCGGGGATTGCCCTGGGGGTACAAAATAAATAATACTACTAAAGTACTGGGGGCCTAGATAAGTGGCAATCGTTTTATAGCGAAACGACATCTAAATTGGTCGTCTCTGAGATAACGAAAACTAATTCCTAGCCGAACGTAAGGATTTGCGATCGCTGTGACGAATTGTTATTTCCGTTAGAACACAACTAAGTACTCAAAACTGAAAAAGGGAAAAGAAATGATATTAAATGATTAAAATAATATTTCCATTTCATTATTTTTTATTTAGCTTGCACTGTATGTATGTATGTTTGCATGTATGTGTATGTATGTTCGTGTCAAATGTTGCGAGTTAAATTTAACCCTCTTCTCGGTTTCCGATTGAGCTGAAATTTTACATGCATATGTATATCACGTGATAATGCAATATTATGATGACGTGGAGCTGATCTGATGCTGGAGCTGGAAGGTGGCCATACGAACTCCGCAATGAAAAGCCGCAACCCCATCGAGTTTAGGCACATTTAATTCATATTGACGAGTACTTTGATGATGATCCTATATGGTAACCAGGGTTTGATGCTGGAGCTGGAAGGTAACCATAGGAACACCGCAATAAAACGACACAACCCCATCGAGTTTGGGCTCGTTGATTCGACTTGATGAGCACTTTGGTCCTAGATAATATCTGTATGCCACTTCTTCAACTTTTTTGTTATTGCGGAGTTCCTATGGCCACCTTCCCGCTTCAGCATCAGATCAGCTCTATGTCATCATAATATTGCATTATCACGCGATTTACAAATGAATGCAAAATTTCAGCTCAATCGGAAACCGGTAAGTGGGTCAAATTTAACTCGCAAGATTTGACCCGAACTTAAAAACAATTCGCTAGGTACTTCATCGATTCGCTGCGAATCAATTTGTCTACTTACTTACATATCGATGACTTTGGTCGATTCGCCACGTTATTTAGCGAACGTATATGTCAATCCCATACATTTTGTTCCTATCGAATTTCGTTATCGTTTTTGAATTGTCACTTTGTCTAGGCCGTCACTCTGTCACTGGTCTTCTCGGGGAATCCCTTCTTGGCGATAGCCCAACCAGTTGGTCGGGCTTGTCCGGGCGCGTTGGTAGTGGTGTCGCAGTGTGGACCTTACCATACGCGCCCATAAGAGCAGGGATAACAACGGGGTGTTTTAGTGGGTACACGCAGAGAAATATCTGGCTACCTTTACGAGAAAAAACGCTACTGTAACTAGAACTTCTGTTTGCAACCGTGATAGCAAGACTCGCGAGTTGACTTTACAAAAACCATTCTGTTATTATTTTTACCTATCGGTTTATTAATGACAACTAGATGTTTAGTGTAACTGACCAAACAATATAATACTCACTACAAGGTAAATATCGCGCCTATTACATTACCAATGTAATTGTAACCATACGTCAAGTAGACATTACTAGATCTATTGTAAGGACTACTATGCAATCTGGTAAACATACTCACTTGTTTTTTTGGGTTTACTAAATACTTTGCTGTATTTACTAATGAATTTGTGTAACATAACGACGTGAACTTTAATAATAACTATTCGTATTGCAACGCTAGCTTTATGATTTTTGTAACAAGTACAATACACATTGTAATGCTAGCATCCTAGGTATTGTTACAGCTACTATTTCGTATGCAGTACCTACTGGTTTAGATGAAGCCTGCAATCTAGTGCACTTACAGTACTAACGGGTACTCTCAGGCTTTTAATAGACAAAAATACAATTTTATTTGTCTTAGTATAAGTAAATAAAACTATATTTTCTCCATTAAAAGCCTAAAAGGGATCCATTGTTGTAGCTGTCAGTCCACTGGATTGCAGGCGCTCCATCTAAACACAGTCCATAGAGCCATCAGTAAGTGTGACGTCTTTAAAAATTTATAAAATAATGCCTTTTTCATTAAGTTTAACAGGTGTTAGAATAATGGAAATTGAGATTATCGGCATTTTTGTTAAGACGTCACACGCGCTACGGCTCCATAGACAGGTTTAGGTTTCCTGGAATCAAAAATAAAAATATCAAGTACATAGAAAAATGTCATTTATTTATAATCATCACATTACATTACTTACATAGGTACATAGTTACAGGTGAATAAAATTCTGTTAAAAATAGGAGATACTTACGGGGCTGCTGCTGGTAATTGGTATCTCTGGGCATTCTGGGTTAGTTCATTTGTTCCAATTGTCTAAGTTTTTTAAAAATTTGGCCCGATCTCCAATTGGAGGGATTAGTTCTCTAACTAGACTACTGTCGAGCATCGACAGTGTCGATATTGTTTTATTATTTACTGAAAAATCATAAAAAATATATAAAGATTATTATCACGCATGCAAGAAAGTCCCAGCGCAAAAAGCATAATTTTTGACCTAGTCCATCAGTAACATGGTACATCATTACCCGAAACTAGATCATTTAGTAACTGCGAATCCATGTTTCTTAGTACATACAATACATTAAATACATATTAACATAATTATTGTTAAAGATGCAATAATAATTGATGTTTTGGTTCAATACTTAGCTTGGTAACCTAGGTTTTATAAAACAAGCCTATTGACTAGTTATCCATTTCGCCTATTTTGGAGCTGAGCTGACACATTCGGTGACCTGTGTGCCAAATTGATTAAGATATGAATATGACTGTGTCAGTCAAAGAAAGTATCTACCTACTAGCTAATAATTTATCGCGTTTCCTTATTAAAATGAAATTCCACGAATAACTTCAAAACTTTGACTGTAAACTTATAAAGTTATTAATGTACCCACTTACCTACTTAATTAAATTGAATAATAGCTATGAATACTACAAAACAAGAAGATTGTTATACCAAGGTACCAACTTACCTTCAAAAGTATCAATATATTGAGGTAAACCCCACTGCTGCAATTACTGTAGGATATTTCCATATATGTCATCAGACATCACATCACACAAATTTAATAAGCAAACTCTCAAATAATTAGCAATATGTACTACGTTGAGTTGAGTAAGCGCTCAGCGCGGTCGAAAACACAATCCACAATGGCGGGCGGCTGCTCCGCTAGGAGCAATACGAGAATACTGATCGTTTTGTCATGCAAGTTTTTCGATTGTTTACAAAAACACAGTTTAAATAAACAGAACAAGATACTTAGCTATGAATACCACCTCGATTGTTATTGTAACATTACTATTTTAAATATTTTGAAACACGCTAACAGAATAGCACGGATTAATACATACATTGTACCGTTTACTGTTTCCGGGGTGGTTTTTACTATAATATTCTTGTTAAGCCATAACACTATTTCAAAAGTAAACCAAACTAAACGAATATTATACGACACTTAGAACGACACGTACTGCAAACAATAATATAGTTGTAATAAAAAGATTATTGTTTTGATTACAGACACACTGGTAGTCCATCAGTAACATTAACCGGAACTAGATCATTTAGTAACTGCGAATCCCTGTTTCTTAGTACATACAATACATTAAATACATATTAACATAATTATAGTTAAAGATGCAATAATCATTGATGTTTTGGTTCAATAATATTTTTTTGTGAGCTACATTAATCAAATAATATAATAAAACATACGATTAGTAAAAGTGAATAATAAGTCGTAGAGATAACAAGGACCAAGTATTTTAAACTAGAAAAGTTGTAACCTAATTTAACTATTCGATTCAGTAGTTCTGTTTGTCACCAATTTCTCTGCGTGTAGGCCTGGCACTCTGCCGGGAGAGTCCCACACACGCTCGCCGTCTAGCCAACGGCGGGTAATGTGGGGTTACGCATTTCTCCCCAAAAAAACGGTGGTGAAGAGAGCAGGTGAAATTGTGGTAGATATACGAAAATAGTATCAGACAAAGTCTGCATCTTCTCTGATGCGCGAAACGATGCGCGAAACGATGATCTCCTAGAAAGTGTTAAAATTTGGCATCGACTTCAATATAGAAGTGTGATGTTGTCTGTACCTAATCTTATATTATTTTTAACTTTTCAGTGTTTTTGCTTTTTAGTTTTTTTCGGCGGTTCAATTTTTTGTTAAAAAGTTTTTATTTTATATTTTTTTGTGACATTCATCTATTAATTTTACAATCAGTGAGTGAATCAGCAATTGTCCCCCGTTTTTGTACCTTTAAGGTTGGAATTGTTTTTAGAAATTTATATGGGTCCACCCTCGGGGTATACCCTTTCCAATAAAAAAAGAATCATCAAAATCGGATCACTCTGTAAAAAGTAATGCGTGGTCATTGATCACAATTAGTGAGTAAATCAACAATAATTTCCTGTTTTCCTACTCTTAGGGTAGGTATTTTTTTTCAAATTTAAATGGGACCACCCTCGAGGTATACCCTTTCCAATAAAAAAAATCATCAAAATCGGAGTTCTCTGTAAAAAGTTATGCGTGATCATACATTAAAAAAAAACGCGCGGATTGAGTACCTCCTCCGTTTTTTCGTCGGTAAAAAATTCAAAACATACTCGTACAATAAAATCTCAAATGTTCCGCACTTCACGCTGTTCGTTGTAAATACGAGTACATGACGTTGCGCCGAGGCACGGCCACGGCACTGACGTCATGTAACGCACAGTAAATATATACCACAGTAGTTATAATAAAATGCTTTATTTATAACTATATTCAATTTTGACGTTCAATCTGCAAGTGAATGAAATTCTTAAAAAAGAGAGAGCGCATCAGAGAAGTATAACTTGAACAAAAAAGGAGAACATAATATTGATGTGATGAGAATTAAAATGAGAAATATTTTTGTGTTGTGGTAGTATACAGAATAGCGTTTAAAGTGCCTAAAGTCCTTGAGTTCCTGTGCTATGGCACGATTTATGTTATCAACATGAGCCTGAGCATAAAGTTAAAATTCGTTAGCATATATAAACGGTACGAACAGCGAAGGTGGAGGGTAATAACATTATAGTTAAAATAAAAGAGGAGATAAAATACCGGCTTGAGGAACACCAGCACCACGCTCTCACCAAGCGGAGATTATATCACCCTACGCAACTATTCTATTGCCTACTTTAAGAGAAACACTAATATAAAAATTGCCATCGAAATTTGATGATTGACAGCATTGAAAAGATTTAAAAAATCGACTAATTAAATTAACTGAATGAGGTACCTGTATCAAAAACACATGCATAAAACCAGAAACATATACGCATACAGGTTCCATCTTAAATACCTTCGCCAAATGAACATCAAGTAGTCAGATTGAGTGCGCAATACCATCATCTTCATCATAGCTCAAATACGTCCCCACCAAGGGGCTCGAGATTAGCCTAAGTTAGGGTGTTTAGGCCTTAGTCAACCACGCTGGTCCAGTTTGGTCGACACCTTTGAATTTCTTCGCAGATGTATGCAGAGTGCCTCACGATGTTTTCCTTCACCGTAGGAGCGTCGGATAAATGTACATAATACAAAATTCGAAAAACGAAAAAACGCATTGCTACATGGCGGTATCGAACCCCGGACCTCCCGATTAAAGACCAGTACCAAACCCACAGCGCCACCAACGAAGCTCCATTATGTATGGATATTAACCGACTCTCCATTAGCGCAATACCGTTCTTGAGCAATTACGAGTAGCTAACGTTTGTGGTATAACGGCATATCCGATGCGGCATCCGCTGCGTTGATGTGGGCATCTGTCTCAAATGTCTGACGACAGAAAGGCGAAACGAATATTTTATAGCAAACTTCAACACAGGAAGCGGAAACACGGTGGTCAATTTTTGAAGCCTCGCTTCAAATTATCTAGAATGGAGATGCCTCAATTAAAACATTGTACACGATTTAGAAAATAAAAGGAAGCAGGAACTCGATTTAAAGCGAAATGCTATCAAAAACAAGCTGCCTTCATGCCATACAGTTAAGTCAATGGTACCCTTACCTGCCCTTACTTTATAAAGACATTTAGGGCAAAAATAGGGTATGATAGCCAATTTCTTAATTGTTGAGGAGACCAGGTGATGCTTGCTTCCGTTTTCAACCTTTTGCTACTTACCATCAAGTGAAAAGCTTCCGTGATGTGTGTAAAAATAAAGTGAAAACTGCCAATGGATCTATTTTGCTTTCATATATTTCATGAGCAAGGATTATGATAATCGAACAGTGTTTTAGTGTCTACTTTGTCTGGTTTTAAGAGCGTTTAAAGTTGTGCAAATTGTACCACTTTATAGATAAAACAACAGTGTTTAAGCGGGAATGTTTTTAAAAGCAACAGCACTAGTACGAGTAATGCCCCGTAGAAAATGCCCCGGGCATCTTCGTTGTTGGGTTGTTGTACCGGGCGAAAAAATGTCAGAGGCCCACAACCATCACAATACGGAAGCACCCTGATTGATTGACTGATAAAACCAGATATTCTCGATTTAGTTTGTGATTGCAATCTGCTATACAACGTGTTTGGAAAGTACATATCCCATTAAGCCGAAATCTACCGATGTAAGCATATTTATCAAAATTACGGCGTAATTGTAAAATTAATGTTGAAAGGAGGTCGCTAATAGTCCATACATTTTTGCCCATGTGTGTACCTTGTAGTACTAGAATGTGTACTAGAATGTAGAGAAAAGTTCGAGGATTCCGAAAAATATATTATTTCCTTTATTTATTTAGATAAAACTACGTAAACAATAAATAAAAGTGTTCAATTCGTTTAGTTCAGTAGTTTCGACTTCTGCAAAACCTGTAGTGTTGACAAAATATTTTATTTTTAGTTAATTTTTGCTTAAGTTTAACACTAGAGTACACGCGTGGTCTACTATAGTAAATCAGGGCACAGATAACTTAATACTAGTACAGATGCCCAATCCCATAGTACAAATCCGTGCACGCCTAAGGAAACTATCGGGTAACTAAAAAGTTATCATAGTTTTCTAGCCAGGCGGCAGCACTGGACACTGCTTTTTTGTTCCTAAAACCAAAGAGAGCACATAGGCCGCGGTCCGTAAATCGCTAAAAGCGATAATATCGCGAATCCGACCAAATTAAATCGTCACAAAATATAAGGGCTATTGAATCAGTAGGTTATGTTGTGACTTTGGTCGGATTCGCGATATTATCACTTTTATCGTTTTACGGACCGCAGGGATAGCAATGCTTTGGTTCGAAAATCGACGTTTTATTGCGTAGTTGCGTAAGCATGTCAATAGATGGCAGTATTTTTACAAGCAATTAAAAGCAAGGGATTCTGAGAGAAACCGGAAATACTCGGAAACAGCATCTTAACTGTCACAACAACTTACCTACATGATATAATTTTTGTAATTTGTTAGACTTTAGCATTAATTTGCCTTCTTATTTAAATAAATTCAATTCATATTTAAACCGTCGCTAATAAACTTAACGTAGAAAACTATTAGAGAGCGATAAGATTTTAGAATTGAACCCACCACATACCTACTTACCCAATATAAGAAATGTTCTAATGGGCAAGAAGACTTTATATTCTTTGATAATTTCAATGATTCATGAAGCTGTAATTTTAGTGAATGTACTTAGGTATAGTAAAATAAATAAAACTATTTAAGTCAATTTGTGTACCTACTTTCATTGCATCTTCACCGACCATACAATACAATAATTTAACTTAAGAATTTATCTAAAGAATAATACCTACATAATTTCTTGAATGAATACTTATTTTGTTCAATTAGTTCTACGGTACACCTAATTCGTCAATTTAAATTGACGAATTGCGTAAAATAACGAACTATTGCCCAGTAGGTAATACAATAATTAAAAATTTAGCTTAATTTTAATTAAAATTAGAATTCAGTCATCATCCCAATTTGGGATGATGACTGAATTCTAATTTTTATGACTCGTCAATTAATATTAAAATACCATGGAAAAAGATGCAGTCCTGTGAAATTAGAATTAAAATCGGCTAAGAAATACATTAGATACAAGCATTTTAAGTTGTTAATTTGAAGTCGATTAGACAGAGAGATCCGACATCAACCGGGACGTCATACCTAGTTGAGTACGGCCATATAAACTCCTTGTAAATTGTCGTTTTGATAGAAAGAGATGGAGAAAAATCTTTAATACCTTATATCTTGGTTGTTTTTATAGTTATTCGAAAATCGATTTTTTCTTTCTGTTTATTACATGAATGAGCTTCTATTGAAGCAAAAAAAAATTTTTTGTCATCTAGCCTATTGTGAATAATGTTTTTAATGTAGTCTTAATTTTGTTTAATTAGTCGTCATTTTTTTCAATTCGTCAATTTGAATTCTTACCCACTATCAATGTTCAGCCAAAATAGATCTGTACAGGGGGCTACCGCCTAACTCAAAGCGATCACTCGCTATCGCTTTCGTGACATTAGAACAATAGTTGAAATGTCACTTGTGACATTAAAACTATTCTTCTAATGTCACGATAACGATAGCGAGTGATCGCTTTGAGTTAGGCGGGACGGCCGCAGGTCGCAATGGCCCACTGGGGGTCGCTCATTCATTGGTCGCCCCTTGCCCCCTTAAAATAACAGATTGATTACTTACCTACTATCAATATTCCAATTATTTCTACAGAATGGAAATTAAAGATTTTTGACAAAGGGAATGTACCCGTTTTTTTTCACGGGGGGAAATGCGTTTAACCGCACCGTACCCACGCCGTTTTGGCTAGATGGCGAGCCTGTGTGGGGCTCTCCCGGCAGTGTCAGGCCTACCCACTAAAACGGTGTTCTCCCTGAAAGAGAATGTACCCTAAATATTGATTTTCATTTTCAAAAAATAGTAAAGCTGTATTTAAAATTTTCGATACTTACATAAACCGCGAATTGATCTCGTTAAATTCTGACATTTAAGTACTATTATACTATTTTTAGAACCAATCGACAGGGATCTTTTCTCATACCTAATTTTGTAGGTATATAAAATTAAATAAAGAAAAGAGTAGACAGTGACTATACCTACCCAACTAAGTACCTAATTGAATTTATTTTTAAAAAGACATTGCTTTGGCCCATAACAGAAGAATTTCCACCACAGTCCCCAGGAAGAATCTGACTAAATCGATGTACTTTTTCATTCATATTAACAGGGTAAGATATTTCCTTAGGCCAAATAAAACGCCTTAGGTAGGTACTTTATTTACCAACTTAATAAAAAAAATACTACGGATCAGTAAAGGAATTGAAAACTTAAGCTCAAAATATTATTGTTAGGGTTCCGTACCTCAAAAGGAGAAAACGGAACTTGTGTAGGATTCATTGTTCGTCTGTGTGTCTTTTAAGACCCCTTTTCTCAGGAACGCGTAGAGATAGATATCAAAATGAAATATCATTCTTCAAAACGACATTTTATTTAAGTATTTTGTTGTTAGCTTGACGTGTTGTCAGCAACACGTCGTTTTTTTTTTTTTTTTATAAAAAACGTTTTCCCACACTAGGATTTTCTCTTGTGTCGTGCGTGGGTGTGCAGTTACAAACATAGAATATCACATTAACATACGCCCAGACCGGAAAAAAATTCTGTAGGCCATACAAAACATTTGTCCCGTACGGGATTCGAACTCGCGACCCGTTGCGCAGCAGGCGATCACTAGACCTCTGCGCTAACTGTATTACAAAAGTATTTGATATTACGACCGACATTCAAAAGCCTAATAATCGTCGTGTGTGGATTGTTCAAGTCCAAATTCAAAATTGCGGCAGTCGTTTATTGTGTATATCGTGGTACCTAATTCGAATTGTCCGTTTTTAAAGCCAATAGGCCCATTCACTAACTACGGTTGGTAACTATAACTGTAATTTTTGAAAGAAACTTTATATCCATTACTAGTTTAGTGATATTATGTGTTACCCGGCCTCCAAACTACTCGCGAAGTTGAACGAGGTTAAGCGAATACAATAGTGTGGAGAGGCACTTCGTCTTACTTCGTCCAACTTCGACTCGCCTCGGGCGACTTCCATTTGTTGTCGGTTTTTGCGCCCGAGTCAAAGGACTCGAAGTTGCACGAAGTATCTACGCGAAGTTCCTCTCTACACTACTCGGCTAACTTCAGTTTAAATATTCACTTTTTGGCTTCAATACGTAGTCGTGAGTAGGTACATGCGCGTGCTAGTAATTATTTTTTATTAATATTTTCACACGACACGATTATGAGTGGTACACAGTGATCGCAGGAGCAAATTCTGTTGTTCCTGGAAGCTGCTACTTGAGCGTTCATGACGTGCGAGTCCTGACGGTACTGCCGCGCGGCGCGAATGAGTTTCTCGCGAAGTTCAACGAGTGTGTAGCGACATACTTCGGACTTCGGTTACCTTTCCCGAGTACTTCGTCAAGAAACTTTGCGAGTAGTCTGGAGGAGGCATTACGGTGGCGTTCATGATGCAGTAATGGATGTTAAGTTTCTTTCAAAAATAACAGTTCTAGTTAGCAACGGAAGTTAGAGAAAAGGCCTGCAGGTCGTCGATAAAACATCAGAAATTAGCAAGCACAAATTCACCTCGAAACTCACAGTCGCAATGTTTTTAAACAATTAGTTCAAAAGATGACAATATAATCAAAACATTTATTTAATATTCGTTCTTACCTAATGTAGGTATATTTTTTTCTAAATTATTTAACGACAAACGAATAATTGATAACATTTAGATGTTAGAATATGTACCTAATCTGCGATTTAGACATAAAAATGCCAAACACACTTGGAAAACAACAACAACAACGCAAACACTCAGTTCTTCTAGCTCACTTCTGTTTATCAGTATCTGTACTACTGCCATCTGTAGTCATACTTTTTAATTTCAAAGTTATCGACGTCTGGACGAGATGTTAACAATAGCTCACAATAGATGGCAGTTCAAAACAAAAAAGCACAACAAAGCAGACTCATTTTGCAACTTATCAATTTTACTTAAAAAATTAACAAATCTGTTTTGAAAATAATAATTTCTTTTTAATTAACACATCTAGTGGTTAGTTACAGCTTAATATTTACACAATGCGTAAGAATAAGTTCTTACATTCTAGTATGGTACATGCCGCGACATCTATTGATTTTATTTAGAACTAATTATAATTTGTTCCTATCGGGAGCCCATGACCAGGGTGACATTTTAAGTCAACTTTTGAATTATCCACGCTGGTCCGTTGGAATTTTAGGCTAGCCTCGGTCATTAAAGGACATGACCAGTGCGACTATGGGCGCTAGCCTAGGCATTTAATATTAATGTGCAGCAAATATGGTGCTATTTTTAGAATTGTTATGTTCCATAGTTTACAACAAAAATATTTCTGGACTCTGAAAGCCGCGAAACCAGAGAAAAATGAAGATAAGTTTTTGCTAATTAAAACTCTTTCTACACATAAGATGGCGCTAACACCTCTTGCAATAGGTAGTTTATGAATAATATTCTGAAAGCTATAACTACTTTAACATCTACAGATTCTTTTAAGCTTATTTGATTTTAGTTGTATGTATCTTAGTAACTTTTCACTTTTTAAGGCAATCAAAGCGAAATATATTTCTTCGACATTTGGCAATTTAAGTTACAAAATAATATATAGGTATTTAATGAAATCTACAAAAAAGTTTTTGTGCTTTGTCATGAAAAAAACTAAAAAAGGAACAGATGTAACAGGCGAAAATAAAACCATTATTTGAACTAATACAATAAAATGATATCATCACAAGAATAGTATGAACTTCACACTTTGGTTAACATAATACATAAATACTTTTCGATTTCGATCGATCGCCGTTTTTCTTGCTTTTCCCAAATCGATATTTCATTATCATTTCTCCGAAAAGATGGTAGGTAGCAATTTCCGGTCAGCACTAATGTATGCACGTATTTTTTTTAGTTTCAAACGGGCTAAAAACTTACACACAATGAAAAAAGATTAACCTACCTACCTTCCCTTTTTAATAAGAACTCATTTGTAAAAATGTATATTAAGGAATCATAAAAAATCTAAATTACTTATATGCGTGATAATTTAATTTTCTCCATCTTGTTTGTTACGACGGTTACGGAATGGGGTACGGGCTACGGGGCGTATTATGGAACGTCGCTAGCGGGATCCTAAATCTATATCTATGGTCGCATACGCATCCGAAAGTCTGCGGGAAGCGGAAGCATCAATAACCTATTTATTTCAAATCTGATATTCTGGGCTTTATTTGGAATAATAACACCATGATAAATTAATATTTATTTTATAAAAAATAATGTAAAAGCAGTTATCCTGCACATATTGTCGAACTGAAGGGCGATTACTGGTCATGTCCTTTGTCAGCGAGCCAGTAAAGCCCGCAAGGTCAGCACGTCAACACGTTCCTGCGATTTCCCACCAAATACGTTGGCCTACCATAGTAGTCCGCGCGAGTATTTTGAGTATATATGAGTTTAACAAATTTAGGTAAGTGCTATTTGTTTCGATTTGCTATTTATTTTGTTAGAGCAACCATGGAGACTCTTCTCCGACAGTTGAGATGTAGAATAGAAATGCTAACGGGCACAGCTCAAGCCACACAGTATGATGTTACCCTCAAGATGGGACGGGTCGGTCGATGCGCACTTTGCTCAAGAGCCAGATATCGATCCACAAACAAATGGTGCAAGACATGCAACCAATGGGTTTGCTCTGATCATCAAGCTGTAGTATGCCTTGAATGCTATGAAAATAAGGGACTGATTGAATATATTTTTAATTTCTGTAGGAATTTTATTCATACGTAACCAAAAAACGAATTGATAGCAATTATAAAATGGTATACCATAGTAGGCCACGCGTGTACTCATGTAAAAAAAAAGGGGCGCGTGTACTCTAGTGTTAATGTATCGTGCACTTATACAAAAAATAACATATCTTAATGGGATGAGAACAATCAAAAGTAAAAAAATAATAATATTTTAACTTGCAAATCAACTGTCTTTGCGCAAGTAACAAAACGCCACAAATATAAATTACAATCTATGGTCACGGGGTACCGACCATCACCGACATAGAAACAATCTATAATTAGTTCCATCCAAAACTACATACATGGCATAGCTTATGTTAAACGGGAATGTAATAAATTATTGACTCCTTTTGTAGAAATAAAATCGTAGGTAATTACTTAATGCTTTAATTTAAAATAAAATATTGTTTTCGAACTAAATTCGATAACTTTTAAAATATAATAATGAAATTCAAAATCGAGTCTGCTGCAAAAGCACACCCAGTGCTTATTAGTTGACCGCGTCATAAAAATTCAACAATTCATCAATAGATGGCAGCAATTTATATTGTTTTATATAAAGCATAATAATAATATTATGTAATCTGTGGTTATAGGGTCTAAGAAAGCGTATTTTCTTACAAATAAAAAATAAATTTTATTCGTTTCTAAATAACCAGAAAAAATATAGGATTGTTTTATTATTCAGCGTATTATAGAGAATTTATTTCCATATAGTGTACCTCGGTACATCGATTGGGCAGGTTTTGGCGGCCTCCTTTCACATACAAATAGTCAGGTCTGTGAATAAAAAAGTATGGACAATAAGAAAATTAATTTGAGAATTTGTCCGTTAAAGGCAAGGGGAGTGGGAACCAAGTTGAACGGGTTCCGCTTGGAGCTGAAAAGACAGGCCTGGGCCTTGGAGGCATTGAACTCGACTCTGTTAGCTTCCCACCAATCCGAAACTTCTTGCAAGGTCGAGTTCACGCGTTCTACCATGTTGGCTCTGAGCAGCTCGATTTCAGCCTTCCCAGCCTTAGCATCGGACAAATATCTCTCTGCAACTGTGCTATCGTCTGCGTACCCAAAGATACCGGGTTTCAACAGATCGTTGATGTGTAGCAAAAAAAGTGTTGCAAAGCTTTAATCCTTGAACCCACACTATTTGAATATACTATTTGGCGAAAACAGTGTTCTTACACTGGGGCGCTGAAGCACCTCGAGTTGAAAACAACTCATGCCATGTATTCGCGTCGATACTGCCGTAACTATTATCTAATCTGTGCTGCGTGCTGTTCGCATGTCACACCCTAATCTGTACACTATCCTAAGTAGGGATAACATTAGGTCAGCTTTATTCCTTTGTATTAAAAATTAAATATAGCTATAAATAAAATAATACTCCATCGTGATATATAGGACTTACGGAAATGCTAAGGTTGATTACAAAGAACTCATTGAAGAAGAGATTTTTTCAGATTATTTTTTTATTTGAAATATTATTATCATTACATCTGTTCATACGGATCCAATTATCAATTACTAGCTTCTGCCTGCGACTTCGCCTGCGTGGACTTCAGAATTGGGTCCAAAGCTTCGCACGTTAACAATTTTTAATCTTCCCACGGGAACTATTTGAGAGATCACTAAGGAATATAAAGTACATGTCCTTTTCCAAAGCATAGGTGACATGTATACCAAATTTCAAAGCTGTCTGCCTGCGGTTTAGCTCGTAAACAATTTTCAATTTTTCCTCGGGAACTACTTAAGGAATCGGGATAAAAGGTAGCCTATGTTCTTTTCCATGGCAAAGGCTATATGCATGCCAAATTCCATCCAAATCCGTTGAGCAGTTTTTGCGTGATTGAGTAACAAACATCCAAAGATCCACATTTTCACATTTATAATTTTAGTAGGATTGTTTGCAACTTCAATATTCTAATTTACTTCTTACGTTTAGTATCGTTTGTATTAAATTGAACCAATAGAAGCTATTTGAAGTTATAAGTCCAATCCTAAAAATCTATAAAACAAATGCTACCAATGAATTGACAAAATAAAAAACAACAAATTTAAAAAATACTACAGCTCATATAATCCAAGTTACACTTTCATTTTATCAACAATGATCACAAAAGTTTCTTTTCTTTTGTTTACGCACCGCATAGAACATTCCATTGGCAAACAACTGAAAATTTTTCATTATACACCCGAAATCAATTTGAAAATATTTTACTGGAACATTAACTCGTTAAATTATTTATTTACATTAAAATTCGCAAATACAACTCGTATTTACACGTTTCATTATACACAAATTTTCTTAAATTTTTAACCTAGATTATTTACAAACTCTATGTCTACCTATAGCTTATATAACATTTGGTCAATTCTTATAACAAATAAATAGTTCCAATTCAAATCTCGCTAAAAATCTACGTATTCACAGAATAGTTAAGCACTTTATCGAAATTGTCTGATATAAAATGGAAAGTTTAATACTCAATGTTTCTGTGATTACGCGTGTGGCTACTAAAGCAGTACTTATGACTAGAATAATTTTTTTTTCATATTGAGACGAAACTTAAACTACAATTTTAGATATTCTGAAAGAATTTGTCGTATAAACATCCAGCAACAAATTATTGACACATAATTGAAAGTTTGTGTTTCTAGCTACCAACTATCAATGCATTTCATAACAAAAATGTGCATGGAAATCAAACAACTGGAAACTCAATATGTATAAGTAAGCATTTAATCTATTCTTTGGTAACTTTAAAAATCTATATTATATTTTTTCGTTGTTAAAATAATCATACGCTATTGTGGGGTTAAACATAATACTGCATTTTAGAAAAATTCACACGCATATGTGCGATATGATGTTTAAATAATAAAAAGCTCAGGAGGCTCAGAATATCGCGATGGCTTCTCTGCACTTGTTATGATTATATCAATAGAGATAGTTGAATCTTGTGATTCTGCCCTACTCTGTCACGTTAAATTTTTTTTTTCGTATCGTGACATTTTTGATTGAGTGATATTTTCAGAAGGTACGCTCGAGTACAAAAAGATCGATACGATCAAAGTTACAAAAATATGTACACTCTACCAACTCTACCTTAATGTTAAGTCAACAAAGTCTGTCAATGTATGTAAACATATTTTTGTAACTTTGAGCGTATCGATCATTTTGTTCTCGAGTGTACAATACCATAACTCAAACTTTATATTGCCAAGCTCTTGTACAGGGAGTAACAGAACACCGAAATAATATTTAAGGGTTATGTATCTATCAGAAGCGGAGATTCTGTGGAAAAATATTGGGACACATCAAGCTACTTTTTTTGCCATACAAACTAAATCTATTATTAATTGCCCATAAGTGTCCGCAGGTCTACATCAGCGAACCTTGTTTTTAGATTGTGTTTACAATTATTTTGTGTTTATTGCATAGTCAGCTAGACTATAGTTGTCACTTGAAAGTTTTTTGCTCTCAGTTTAAAGTCGATTGACTCAGAAAGTATTAGATTTCCGTCTAAGACAAATACTTATGGTCCATCTAATATCTAACCTATATGCCCCTTGAAATTATTTCAGCGTTCGGTTACACCCGGTATAATTAAATACAATAATCACTTTTAGGTGTAATAATTATTTTTCCAACTATTATAAGATATCAAATTCAATGACAAAATTGTTAATGAATGCATGCAAAATAGTTGTTTTCGAACATATAAAAAGATTTATTACTTCCTTTCATTCAAATCTTTTACTTACTCATATAAACAATTTTTTCCCAATCCCAACTATTTAAGGTTTTGTTTTTGTAACACACATTCTGGGGGCTACAATAGTAAAATAACGATGATAGGCCGCACAGCTCAAATCAGAAAAGGATAATGACGATAACATAGATATATACCATAATATGTGGATTCAAATTTTAATTTTAAGCAGATTCTTTCACTTCAGTCATGATAAGACATGATAATACCTTAGATAAATAACTTTAAAAACTAACTAATTAACTATTTTTCTCTATTTCAAAATATATATTTTACGCCTCGTTTTGATTGAATTTCTCCAATTAATACAACTAAACATAATGTGGCTTAAAAACGTTACTAACTCGCTAGCTAGTGAAGATAATGAAAACTAAACTATAACGTTGCATTAAAAACTATGCCAACTTACTAGTTAGTGAAGACAATGAAATGACTAGTATATAATATCTATTAGTGGCCGTTAATATTATAATTTTGATATAAAGTATACCTATATGACGTGTAAAAATTGGATCGAGGTAGTTACACATATAAAGAGTAGAAGTATTAAAATACTGTTTAGGAAAGATTTAGAAAGAGACTTGAAAGATAGGGAAGAGAAAACTTACGATAAATATTGAAATACACTTTATTCATAGATATATCTCTATCGATCGTATTACTAGATATACTAATTGGTGTTTTGCGTACAAACAATTACATAAATAACAGGATTATTTAATATCCTAACTAGGTAACAAATTGTCGTTTTAAAGCAAAATTAATAAGTCAACAGAGAGCTATACATTTACATAGTTGTCTCAGTCGTCAAGGGCATCTGAAATAAAGTAGATGGCAAAATAAATATTGAAATTTTAAAAGTGAATTTACAATTTCAATTCTTACAACACTAATGCGTTGATTCAGTGAACACATAGTACCTTTCATAAATAAGTTACTTATCGTAAACTATATATCTGAAACCAACATCCTTTTTTTTCTATGGAGGACGTGTGCTAATGTTTACAATTTACATAAGTAATATGCCAATAGGTGCTGAAATAAATTCAATTTTAGATAATTTCACTATCACTCAGTATTACTCGTAACTCTACATTTCCAGTACAAAATACTTTTGCGGCCTTATTAATAAAAATTTCATTCCTTGGATTATCCTCGTATCCTTCTCTGTGTTTTGTCTTGTTTCTACACATGTCGGCTGTCATATGTCAAAATAAGACAAAACACTAAACCGAGAATGATCCAAGCAGTAAATTTTTTATTAATAGAACTGATGATGGATATTTCGAAATAATAATATATTTATAGTACTCGGCAGTAAACAATCGTACTTTGAAAAATGATAATCCGCTAATTCGGCTTTGAAGAGCACTGTCCTTGTTGCACGAAGCAATCTGATAACTATTAAAAGATATTTTAATAGTTATCAGACGCCATCATACAATTTAAGTTAGGGGTATTCACTACTCTTTATGTTACAGAGATCTCTTATTAGAGATCGCTTTAAAAAGCTTAAACTAGCCGACACTGTTTCCAAAGCTCAATCGGTTTTTACTGCCTGGTACTGTAGGTACCCATGTTTATTTAAAACTAACTGTTACATAACTCTAAGTGCGTTTGTAAATAAAACGCTAACCGATATTTCTTTAAGTTTATCAATCACATTATTATTTATTTTGTGCATTAGGTGGTCAAGTATTATATTAATAACATGTATATTACGTGCGTCAGTTTCAACTTGCTAACTGTGAAATATTAATATATACAGTATAACATGGATATAAGCGTGATAATAATGACATGGAATATTATTGTACATATTTAAATCAGAAAAATATGTGGGTGTCCATTTTTAAACTCAAAATTTAGAATACTTTTGAGATAGAATACAAGTTATCTGCTCAATGCATAAATAAAACTTTTATAGGTATTTATAGGTACTGGAACTGGTTTCTGGGACATTTTATTATTAGCATGGTATCTATGTTATGTTCAAACAGGTTAAGGTGTTTTAACTTTAGTATAGTCAATTATCAACAATCCGGTGGAAGAATTTCTAAAGAAGGAAGTTCATTAAAATATTAAGTTACAAATACGTTAACTAAGATGTTACTAAGAAAACCGTACAAAGAAATTGTTCCCATCATACGTCTTCGTAAATCTAATAAAAATTCAGATATCCATTAAATATTATGCTCTCAAATTTTAGTTTACCTATTTACATTTTCATAAGTTATTAGGATAATAAAACTGAATTATCGAAATTTTCGTAGTGTTTTAGGCACTATTTAGACAGCCATCAATCTTATATCTTATACAAAGCTTTTACTTAAGTTACACTTAAAAAACCGTTATAATCTACATGTCAATAGGCAGGTAGTAACAATTCAATTGTCTAAACATTACCTATAATCTAAATAAAGTGTGTATACAGGATCATATAATTTATATCACGAAGTCAAACTTTATAATTATAATGTCAACAATTTTAAGGTTTGACCTCCACAACATACACCTATGTCCGAACGGATAGCTGATACTAAAATCAGACTTTTCTGCTAAGTCTGATCATCGACGAAAATTTTTCTGCTAATTGTGGTAAATATATAAACAAGAATTGATAACCAACGATTTCAAAATCCCGTTACCAACTACAATAAATGCGTATGTAGATAAACCCTTTCGAAGGTGTGGTGGCGGAAATGCAAACCTATGCAATTTACTATAACAATACTATTTCCTATATTTTTGTCTTGACCTATTTTCCTATTCCTGTCACATAAAAAATCTACAAAAGCGTACCTAACCTAATAAGTTTGATACAGTGCTTCAATAGATTTAACATGTGACTTAACTGTGGTATTCACAATAAAACTTAGTAAAAACACACGAAGTTTATATAAAACAGTGTAATTGGTTCCTCGAACATCAGATAAAACGTGAACAGACGTGTAGTACTCAACTATCTATACTAATGCTGATAATGTATTCAAAATATCCTCTAACGTATCCTCTAAAGCGTCTATTGATAAAGCATCTTGTATAATCACAACGTAGAGTCCTTTCCGCCTCATTTCATTCACTATCTAAATATCACTAGAAAACAGTCTGGCACTTCCGAAACGTGGGAACAGCGAAGAAATCTACGGCTTGCCTGTCTCGCTCCGCGGCGTGGTCCTCGGCTCGCCGGAGAAAATATCTCACGTGGCAACATTCATTACATTCAATACCGTAATAAAAATATTGGCAACTTTAGGTGGTGATATCAAAACTGCACTAAATGATGTCCGTATAAAATAAGATGGTAACTAAAAGTAAATGAATAAACCTAAGCATTATTATCAGTCATACTTTGCTATCCCAATTTTGTGAGAGCTAGCGTCGTCTGCGTTATATTTTATACAGAGATTTAAATCTCTGATTTTATACACCTGCTTTATTTTTATCGGTTTCAGCAATGCTTGTAGGTATTGCTGTGATCCGGTTTGAAGAGAAAGAAGGCAAATTATTACGTACAGTGACTTAACATCTTTAATTGCAAGTTGGAATAGGTGTCTTACATTGCACTTCGTAAGACAACACAACACACCACACGATTAACGTAACAAAAAGGATTCGATCCTTAGCTTGCTATCTTCCCATTAATTTAGCAGAATAGGACTATTTAATAGGAAGGTAGAGATTCTGGTAGTTTATCAATCAGTTAGGCAGGCTAGGTTAGGTAGACAAAAAACATTTAGGGGTGTAGACATCAAGCGTTTTAGTCAGAATAAACTAATAGGAAAATTCAAATAAGAATAAGTAGGTAGATGTACCTACCTACACTATGATCCTTGTAGACGTTGCATTTTTGCGAATCGTAAAAAAATCACGTGTATGTACTCGTATAGATAGTAAGTAACTTTCAAGGCCGAGCGTTAGCGAGGCATTGACAATAATTACGAGTCCGGCAATCGAAATGAACGAATAAAGCAATAAATAAATTAATCATAGTAGCCTAGTATTTAGTAATACTAATACTTTTTAATGTTCAATTAGTGCAAAGGAAACAAAGCCCATACAGCCCAGTCATATTTTACGCAAAAAATGTTATACTGTAGATTGTCTTTTTCCTCTCGCAACGTAAATTATGCATATTTTCATGTGATTTTATACCAACATTTAAAAAAATTGTTGTCATATTAATATGCTCGAAAAGTGGATTTTTGTAATGTGGTAGCAATTGGCTGTATGACAAGTTACATAATTCAAGTTATAGATGAATTAAAAACATTTGAGCAGTAGCCAGAAATCAATTTTCATACTTACTTTCCTGGCCTAGCCTGAGCCTGTAAATTAATGCATGAGCCAAGAATTTCAAACTTCGTGTCTTGTTCTTACTACAATAATGCCAACATTTCCGAGCATGTTTATGAAAAAACTATTTTCATTTCAAGCATAGAGTTTGATGAGCTAGCTCTATAACTATACAGTGTGTAAGAAAACCCAGTGAAATTAATTTTTCGCGTTAAACTTTGTCATGTCAAAAAAGAGCAGTTCCTCTAAAACCGCCAAACAAAGGAGCAAAGTTTTGACACCACCACCTTGTAGATAAATTCGTAATTTGTATTTATATTAGTACGCATTTGTACATTCACACCTCAGTGAGTGTTAGTTTCCCGGTGGAGTCGGGGGCGGGGGTCAGGGGGCGCCGAGTTCCGTCGAGTTCAGCACAGCAGTTCGGAGTTGGAGGGCGGTACTCAGCTGGGCAGCGGGTGGCGGGGCGGGGCGGGGCTGGCGGGGGCGGGGGCGGGGGCGGGGGCCGGCACGTGGCACGTCGCGGGGCCGGCCGACGCCGTGCTCTCCGGCGCGGAGTGCGTCCGCGCCGGCTGCAGCACCGGGCTCGGCGGCCACGCGTGCGTTGTCGACGCTAGCGTTCTGCAATGAATGATTTTGACCTAAATTAACCCTTGGTTAGGCGCATGCGGTGTCGTACACCCCAAAGTAAGTTTCCAGGCTTGTAACTTTTTAATTAAAATAAGAGTTCAGGGCGCTGCTCTTCCAGGTTGCTTCATAAACAAGTGCTACGTTTAGAATTTGGTCGCGATAATCGTTCAGTTGTGAACAGTTTGAGCACCAAGGGCAGAAAAACCAAGACTAAATGCCATAATGTACGCAGTGAACACTTGATTGTAGTCTGTCAAAATTATAGCGTAGATAGTTAATAATTACATTTTTGTCGGTTTCTTGCTTGAATTTTTTAAATTATTTTAAGAACAACTTTAAAAGTTGATTAATATTCATGTTCAAATGTGGACGCCAATAAAATAATGAAAATTGAGTTTATTTTATTTAATTAACTAACTGTGGGGTGCTACATACCCTACGCGACCATATACGCAACTTTTTAGGCGCGCCTAATTAAGGGTTAATAACAGTTCGTTAATCTTCTTTTTTCACTTTAACGCTTCGATAGAGCAAGGTACAATGTTTCGCTAGAGAATTTAGATACAAATAAGATACCTAGCATATGTAGCTACGGATGACGATGGAGGCGTGGGCACCGCAGCAGCATCTGGATGCAAAAAGTTCCTGCGCTGCTCGGCTCGCTCCCAACACTGCTGAAGGCACCGCGCCATCACATCTGGTAAGCTGTTTACTTGCTCCTGGAATAAAACAAGCGTCGTCTTTCATTTGTCACGAGAGTTTTTGGTAGTTCCGAAATCATTACATTCACGGTAGTAAAATTTTTGAGCATTATCTCATCTGATGACAATAACACCAATGGCAAAAGCGGATTCATCTTAATTGCTATATCACATTGGAGCTGTTATATAGGGTAAATTTTGAGGTACCGGCAACCTCGCAGGATTAGATAGCAAGCATCATTAACTACAACGTTTGTTCTACGGCTTTTGATAATTCGTTAGATTTTACTTTCATACAAAAATAAATATTCATTTAATATACCTCTAGAATGTTTGTAACTCTACGCGCACAACGCGCGAGCGTAGCGTTGTCTTCCGTCGTCGTTTATAAATGAAACATAGACTTATCAATGTCACGACAGTGCAATAAAAAGTTGAAAATTGATTTTTGTTTAATGTATTGAGTTATCTTAAAACTCGTAAAACAAACGTTGTAGTTAATAATGTTAGCTATCTAATCCTGCGAGGTTGCCGGTACCTCAAAATTTACCCTGTATAACATTCCGAATGATACTCACCTGCAATGAAGTAAGTTTTTCTTCTAAACTAGTCAGCCTCTCTTCTATGCTGTCCTGTCTTGTGCTCATATCTGATACTATTTCGTAGACGGTGTTCTGAGTCTGAAACAGAAAGGGGTCCTAATATCAATCGCTTTGCTGTTCATCATTCATTTTCGAATGTAAGCACAATTTCTTGTAAAGTCTGCATATGTCTAGAGTTCATGCCTTTATTGAAAGTACCTGTGTGTGTGTGTATGTGTAAGACGCTTATATATGTTATGTTTAAAGTTTTAAACGTCTTGAATATATTTTACATTTTACAGTATATTTATAAGGTACATGTACAGAATCTATAGCATGCTGTACCTAGTACATGCGCTAAGCAAGTGAAAATGGAATTTAAAGATAGATAACATGCCAATTAGAAAAGAATAAAATCAAAATTATCGTAACTACTCGGCTACTATTTTTTTTCATACCTCCAATCTATATCTAGCTCTAAGTTCAAAACTATCGTCTCTAGCTAGTGCTAACTAAAAATCTAAATGAATGTGTTCAAATATGAGTGTAGCTTTAGCAATACACAGTGCTAGAAATCAACGTACCTTCGCCATGTCTGTTATCGTATTGGCGTTGTCCATTAGCTTTCTTTGATCCATCTTAACTTTTCGTAATCTGAAACGAATAATGAAAATATTTCAAGGCTCTAACAATACTGTTACAAATATGTTATTTAACACTTTTACTATGAACAATTCATATTATATTTTTATAAAAAGATAAGCAGAGCTATATTGTTAACCAGTTTTCACAAAATCTGTACAGATTTTTTATTAGATATATAGCTAGTTATTTACAGTGCATAACGTCTACTTTGGCTTAACAAGGTAAAAAGAGATTAAAACCAGCGGTCCACTGCCTGATATCTTCCAAAATATCACAGACAATATCTAAGATAAATCGATAGATTGGGATGGTATGCGCGACTACTTTGCGTCTATTCCTTGGAAGCGATGCTACTTGAGAGGAAAAGATCTATCATCCAGCGCCGTTGTTAATACAGAGGAACACATCCCCACCAACCCGCACTGGGCCAGCGTAGTGGGAGAAGGCCCAAAACCCCCCAAAATGAAAAATCGAACCAACCAAAGGCCCCAAGTGCCCGGCGGTCCCGGAGGCCGTGCCGGCGGTGACGGTCGTCGACCCGGCGCTGGGACCTGGGGTGCGAAGAATCCCCGAGCGGCGAAAACTCCCCGTCAAACGACCTTGGCCCTGGCAACGTACAACGCGCGTACACTGCGGACCGAGGAGAAGCTGCTGGAACTGGAGAGGGAACTGAGCAGGATCCGTTGGAGTATTGTAGGACTATCCGAAGTCCGAAGAGAGGGTGAGGATACGATGGTCCTTAAATCCGGCAACCTGCTCTATTTCCGGGAGGGCGAAGAACTGTCCCAAGGTGGTGTCGGGTTTATAGTCCACAAGTCTCTCGTGAACAACGTGGTACAGATCGGAAGTGTGTCGAATAGGGTGGCGTACCTTATACTCAGAATCACCGAACGGTATTCGCTGAAGGTCATACAGGTCTACGCCCCGACCTAGACCCACCCCGACGAGGAAGTGAAAGCTATGTATGAGGATATTTCTCGGGCAATACATGCTTCTAAGACTCACTACACCGTTGTCAGGGGAGACTTCAACGCAAGGCTAGGCAAGCGGGGCGATAATGAGTTGAAAGTGGGGCAATTTGGAGCTGGAATCCGAAATTTTCGAGGTCAAATGCTAGCCGACTACATGGAGAGAGAGGGACTCTATATGATGAACTCTTTCTTCAAAAAACGACTGCATCGAAAATGGACCTGGAAAAGTCCGGATGGCGTGACAAAAAATTAGATTGACTTCATCATGTCGACTAAGACCCGCATATTCAATGACGTCTCAGTGATCAATTCGTTTAACACGGGGAGCGATCACCGAATGTTACGAGGCGCATTGAATCTTAACATAAAAGCGGAAAGGTATCGACTGGTAAAGTCTGCACTCCGTCCCGAAGCCATCCAGATCCAAAACCCCGAGCGCTTTCAACTCGTATTACAAAATCGCTTCGATTGCCTGGAGGACTGCACGGATGTGGACACTTATAATGACAGGGTTGTGGAAGCTGTCCTTACGGTGGGTGCAAAGTTTTGCAAACCCAGCCGTACTAAGCTACGAAGTAAGATCTCGGAGCCGACAGCTAAGCTGATGGAGGAAAGGAGTGGAATGGGTCGGCAGTCTTCTAAAGATGCTCGTCGGCGACTCAACAAACAGATCTCTAAGTTCCTGACTCGCGACATACGCCGATTTAATACGGAACGTATTAAAGAGGCCATCGAGCAGAACAAGGGCTCCAAAGTGTTCGCAAGAAATCTGTCACTCGGTCAGAGTCTGCTGACGAAGCTGAAGACAGAGGACGGCAGAGTCATTACATCCCGACCTGAGCTTATGGCCGAGATCGAACGCTTCTATGGACAGCTTTACGCAACATCACAGGCACCTGTTATTCCGGCTACAGACCCTAGAGCCAAATTAACCCGGCACTACACCGAAGATATCCCGGACGTCAGCCTGTACGAGATTAGTGTGGCTCTCAAATAGCTTAAAAACAACAAGGCACCGGGTGATGATGGAGTTACAGCCGAACTCCTAAAAGCGGGTGGACTACCAGTCCGGAAAGCGCTGCAGCGGCTATTCAACTCCGTCATACTCGAGGGCAAAACGCCTAAAGCATGGCACAGATGCGTGGTGGCACTTTTCTTCAAAAAGCGCGACAGGGCCCAGTTGAAGAACTATAGACGCATCACTCTCCTGAGTCATGTTTATAAGCTATTCTCGAGGGTCATCACGAATCGTCTCGCACGCAGGTTCGACGACTTCCAGCCTCCCGAACAAGCCGGATTCCGAAAAGGTATATATAGTACCATAGACCACATCCATACGCTGCGGCAGGTTATACAGAAGACCGAGGAGTATAATCTGCCACTATGCTTGGTGTTTGTGGACTATGAGAAAGCTTTTGATTCTGTCGAGACCTGGGCCGTACTTAGATCACTCCAGAGGTGCCAAATAGACTATCGGTACATCCAAGTGTTGCAGTCACTGTACGAAAACGCCACCATGTCAGTCCGCCTTCAGGACCAAAACTCGAAACCTGTACGACTTCAGCGTGGTGTGAGACAGGGTGACGTTATTCGCCGAAACTGTTTACAGCTGCGTTGGAGGATGTATTTAAGCTTTTGGACTGGAGGGGACTCGGCATCAACATAAACGGCGAGTACATGACTCACCTTCGTTTTGCTGATGATATCGTAGTCATGGCTGAGACCGTGGAGGATCTAGGCACAATGCTCGAAGACCTCTGTAGAGTTTCCCAACAAGTGGGTCTTAAAATGAACATGGACAAGACTAAAATAATGTCGAATTCCCGTGTAGTACCCACTCCTGTGAATGTTGGAGGCTCTACGCTGGAAGTTAATGACGAATATGTTTACCTGGGGCAAATAGTCCAGCTCGGTAAGTTCAACTTCCAGAAAGAGGTAAATCGGCGAATCCAAATCGGCTGGGCAGCGTTCGGGAAGCTACGCAGCATATTCTCGGCCCATCTACCGCAGTGTCTCAAGACGAAAGTCTTCAATTCGTGCGTGTTGCCAGTGATGACATACGGAACTGAGACGTGGCCGCTTACAATGGGTCTCATCAGAAGGCTCAAAGTCACCCAAAGGGCAATGGAGCGGGCTATGCTCTGGGTTTCTCTACGTGATCACATCATAAATTATGAGATCCGTAGAAGAACTAGAGTTACCGACATAGCCCAAAGAATTGCAAACCTTAAGTGGCAGTGGGCAGGACACATCGCTCGTAGGACTGACGGCCGTTGGGGCGGAAAGGTCCTCGAGTGGCAAGTGACAAGGTGGACCGACGATCTGGTGAAGGTCGCGGGAAGCCGCTGGATGCGGGAGGCGCAGGACCGATCGGTATGGAGATCCTTGGGGGAGGCCTATGTCCAACAGTGGGCGTCTATTGGCTGATATGATGATGATGATGAACGATGTGTATTGCTCTAATGAAATAAAGTGTCACTCCTTAAAATTTGATTCATTTTGATTCATACTCGTAATTTATGTGTACGTACAGTATTTACTAATATCAAATATTAATATAAAAAGTGTTTCTTCTCTGCTGTTGGTAAAGAATGGACACAGTGCAATGTAATACAAATTGATCACACATAATGCAAATTAGTTTGTAACAAAATTACTCACGCATAAATAGCTAATAGAAATTTTCTTTGGTGTGTTCTTACTCGGCCTGGATGGACTCTTTTCACAAGTCTTGTATGCTTGTATATCAACCATGTCTCGCGAAGAACATTCGCTGCGGCATTTTTCAGCTGAAACGGTCAATTTCACTCTCATCACCTCGCCTTGCCTATCTTTAACTTTGGTTCTACGTTTTATAGTTGTGTTAAGAATGTGTAGACATACTAATTTACTAAGGGTAACACAGTGCCTAGCATTAGTGGAACAAAACTAGCTAGTTATTTTTTTAATATTATATTCATGTGTAGATCTCTAAAAAATGCGAAATTTCGTGAACATCAACCAGTCTGTGATAATTTTATTATTTTCATTAATTTTATCGGTTTTCCTCTAGCATACTCTTTCAAAATTACTCTATTATTTATTAAACGACACATTATATTTTGTTTAATTTGTGGTACAGTGTAGACATAAAGCTGTAGGTACAATTTGTTAGTCAATAGTTACTGCATAGCAAAGTCCTAGCGTTAAATCTTACCTTCGCCGAAACCGTACCTGTCAGTCGGGCGACGGCGCCTTACCTTTTTCGTGAGTTGAGTTTCCATCATGAAGTTATGCACATGTTTCTCCGCTCTAGTCAACTCTAATTTTCTCGAGGCAACGGTCACTAATAATGCAGTACATCCCGCCCCCTGTTAATAATATTAACAATAATTGTGATGAACTTATGGCGCCGCAATACTTACTCTTTTAGTAAGTTGTGTGTCCATCATGAAGTTATGAACGTGCTTCTCAGCTCTAGTTAATTCTAATTTTCTTGAAACAACCGCGACTAATAACGCTGTGCATCCAGCTCCCTGTTAAGTGAATATCTTAATGTAAAATGCAAGCGAACGTGTAGAAGCATTCGAGAATTTTGTCATTCCAACAAGAGGCGTTATCAAATGCTAAAAATTAAAGAAATTATACTTTTCAGCTATGTGCTATGCTTAAGAGATCGTTTTTAGCTAACTAAATGGGATAATCCCTAACTAGAGTCACGAAATTTTTATTAATATTAACATTTGCTGTTAGAGATTGTCGCACTTAGTCATTCATATATTTTAAGACATATTCAAATGTTATTATTCTATTGTTTATTTAATGTCGTAATATTATATATTTCTAATAAAAAATATCTGTGCAAAATGCATACCTCTATAAGTAGGACGAACGAATTAAAGCGCAAAACACGTTTAGTCATCAAACAGGTAATGAAGATCTTCTTGTTTAACGATATTTTACACTTTCATCGTCATAATAATATTATGATTATAGAAATCTTAAAAATTAATCGTGATTGAATCTTAACTGTGCATATTCATCTATCAGGTGCTTAAATCAAATAGGACGTTTACTTCCATTTGACATTAAGAACATCTATATATTGATTGTACCAACATTAAACACAAACACTATTAAGTGCAAAACATTTCATACAAATACACAATTTCTTATTCAAATCAATCATAGGAAAAGTGAGCCATTTTAAAAACAAATGTATTGTGCAATCCAGTGAAATATTTAAGTGAAGAGAACTAGAAAGAGTATAAGGAGAAATTAAGCATTCCATTCTACAAAATATAATATTTTCTAATAGCTGGTTTTAACAGGGAAATGGACGTTGTATACTCAAAAAAATCATTGAAGACGGTATCGATATCATGTAATTGCTGACATCCAACATAAATCGGCATCAATTTTTAAGTGTTGTCTGTTGTGATAAACAAAAGAAAAATAGGAATTTGTGTGATTAATATTGTATCAAAAAATAAATGTGTACACTGGTCGTGAGAAGATGTGAATCTGTTACATTTATGTGATCTATACAAATATACATATACATTTCTTATTCTTAAATAATCAATACAAAAATATATAATATCAAAATTCAACACATCCAAAAGTACATTTATTTCAACATAGAAACACCGATAGCTCAGTGGGCGAGCGTTTACTCCATTAAA
Source organism: Schoenobius gigantellus (assembly GCA_963935595.1). NCBI lineage: Eukaryota > Metazoa > Arthropoda > Insecta > Lepidoptera > Crambidae > Schoenobius > Schoenobius gigantellus. Next base: position 17,594,979 of record OZ012554.1, on the reverse strand, counting down.
GTGTAAAGCATTTTTGTGTGTATTTGTTCGTTACATACTGGGACTTTGTGCTGACTGACTTTAATTGGAAAAAGATGGTTAAATCATTCCATCGCGGTTGTGCTGGAATGATTTTCACACAGATAAGACATCAATTGTGCTCAAGCGAATGTCAGTCAGCACAAGTACAAAGATTTGTTGTTGAAACTTACCATAATGCCGGTGCTAACAGCTATACCTCTGCCGCAATACGTGTTTGGCACAATGTCACCAAAACCGACGGAGAGAAACGTAATCGCAATAAGCCACATCGCATTCAGTAGATTAGCGTGTTCTTCGTCGTGAAACCTGAATTGTTAATAAATTTCAAAGCTTTACTCATCTGTCCATTTGTTGCGTTGGACATAAAAATCCTAATAACCGCGTCTCACTCAATACCTACCTAACTTTAGAACGTACGAGTAAAAGTAGTTTATGTGCTATTAGTGAAAAAGGTTTTAAAAGTGGATAAATAAATAAAAGTATTATATATAAAGGTCGCGATAAAGAGTTTGACTTTGATTTAACACAAAATTGCATAAGATTTTGTAAGAAACACATAAAATGGCTCACCTTTACCTTTCTGACCTACCATGTCCGCTAGACAAAGCAAGTTTTACCTATTAACAAATTTTATTTCTTACTCAGAATTTAAACGTAATTCTTGCAGTGCCTAGTAAGGACAAACTAAGTGTTTGCAAGAATTATTTTAAAGATCTCCGCAAAATCAATCGGAAAACCCTACTGGTTGTCATACATACCACCATACCGCAGGTGAGGGTAATGCCACGGCCGCAGTAAGTGTTGGGGACTATATCGCCGTAGCCAACACAGAGGAACGTAATAGCAGTCAGCCACATTGAGTTTAGCAAATTGGCATGATCTTCATCGTGGAACCTGGGAGCCAAAACGCCCGACAAGAACCACAATAACCGAATTGTTATCATAATATCAGACAAAATATGGAACACAAAGCAATTTTCATAGTATACATACACCACCACGCTAATCGACAAAAGCAGGTATCGAATATTTGAACTGTGGCAATGATGTTCAGTCAAATGCGACTGAACACAATATTAATTTATATGGAAACACGATACAAATGTCTAAGCATAGATGCAAAATCTATTTCTTAAACATTGCAAACATGCCCAATAAATTTTAAAAAACAAATTTCCCTCTACACATTTAATCACTAACATTATAATAACATTACAATTTTAAAATACAACGTGCACTCTAAACACTTATTGGACTGTATACCAAACAACTTTTAGCCATGCGTGAATCAAATCCCAATTTACCTAAAGGTGAACAGGGTCATGGAAACATAGATAATAAACACTGAGAAGGAAGAAGAAAAGAGAAAGAAACACAGTCTTTAAGCATTTTGCTTAGAAATAGAAGAGGTAACTTGTTTTGATGCGTGAATGTGACACAAGTGCAAAAATTTTATGCGTGTTCATACATTAAGTTAAAAGCAGTCTAGTGTTTTCAGTTTTTATTTGAGCCATCTTGTGCGTATATTGCATTGTATTTTTATGTCAACATAAATAAAGCATGATACATTATACGACATCAAGGTGTACAATGTTTAACATCTTTAAGTGCTATAGCAGCCCTCTTATACAGGACGCTGATTTCAATATTATATTTAGTGCATAGTGATTAACTCTAGTGTATCACAACAAGCGTCCTCTTTAATATTCACGTCAATATTGATTCTACAACTAACACATAAACTAGTCGATTGGGTAGCAGTGTTATTATTGTTACTTCTTAAAACGCTACGTTTGCGAAAATAGTCAAAGTCAAACTCTTGTATTTCATTGTGATGATTATGGACCTAGCGTTGCTACTTAAAATTCTCCGTAAAATATTGGAACGTACAAAAAAATAAAAATGTGGATTGATAAAGCAATAAATATTTACAACGGCACACGATAAAGCGATAGCATGCCCACGTAGGCAAATACATTGATGAATTTTAAATGAATACATCAAATTACTCGTGGACATATAAAAAATTATGAACAATTTACATAATGGTTTACAAAAGCAATACAGATACATAACAAAAGATGTGAAAAACAAATTAAACAATGTAACTGCAGTTAATATAAATGAACACAAATGTGTTGAGCTTGTAAAAATAACAGATTTTGTATTTGGCTTTTAAAATAAAATAACACAGTTATAATAATGAATCAATGATTATTTAAAACAAATGTCACGAACAACACAGAGAACAACAAAATACTGACCTCTCACACTGTCTAAGGGTCCAACTTGCGATTATCCATAATGATACCATAAAAACTAATAGGACAGTTCCGGGACAAATAGTCATGAGTGTCTTCAAAACGAACCTGTAAAAAGTTAATTATGTACCTAAGTTTACAATTTATTTCAACTTACTAACATAACTATTATTTTCTAATAAACATTCAAGTTTAGCATTGATCAATAAATAAAAATGACTTTTATTATTCTTATCCAAAAACAAACGATTAAATGTTTAAAGTGATGATGCTACTAGATGAATGTATATACGTAAGTTTACAATTTATTTTAATTTACTAACATAGGTTATATTTTTGTTCTATTATCATAAGCATTCAATTTTGACATTAATGAATAAAGATAATTACTATTACTATACATAGATAAGTGATTACCTAGTATTAAAATTAATCCTGTTTAAAGCTCCGATGCTTCTAGATGAAGCATCCGTGAATAATTTACTATGAAGCAACATGACCCTGCATATAAGATAGAGCCGAAAGAACATCGGCAGTGATAGCGTGACGTCATACGGTACCTGAAAAAAATGTAATCAAAATCAATCATACCGGAGAAGTAATAGATACAACTGAAAATAAGTTGACGACGAAAAAAAACGAATTCAAATAAATTGATGACGGTATTTAAGGAGAAAGTTATAAAAATAATAACCAATTCTATGAAATAATTAGAGTTGAAGATGTGAAAAATTTGCTAAATCAAGCTCTTTTAAATTATTAAATCAAGGTAAATGCTTATTTTAAGACAATTAGGTAAAGGTATCATGAATCTTTGACAGATCTCAGTTACCTAGCACTCCTTGTATTTCTTTGACTTTCCGTTATGCACGGAACTTAATTAGAAAGATATCACTTTATTCACAATTAACATTTATTCGGACTAAAAAATACAATCAATTTAAATTTAGTCTTGTCTCACGTCGGTGAGTCTCGCTGTTTGGGCCAAATATTTTAATAGAGTGCTTTTTATTTATCAGTAAAATTACCCTGCCGCTGTGTTATGTTTGCTTTAAGACTCGCCACCGCTGGATTTATCATATTTGTCTGAAATATCTTCACTAAATGCAAGGCTTTCCCAATAGCGGCCTTGGTGAAAAGAGAATGCTTTCAACATTAGCACATTAAATCAACAGTTATGTTGATGATATACGTAATTTCAATATTTACATACAGGGAGGTGGATGTTACGTGATTCTCTTATCATTGCAGAGTGGCATTTATTACCAAATACATTTAAATACTTGAAACAATAGCACTGTTAAAAATATGAAGAATACTTTGATCTGCCCCGGAATCGTTAAGTTTCCGACTCTTCGTATTCTAGATTCATTGTAATCTGGATTCGTCGTCTACTTATAATTGACTTATAAATTAACATCAATCACACGCACTGGTAAAGTGAAAACGCTACATTAAAAGTGGGTTACGCAATAATTCAAACACATTTTACACATTTTAATAAATAAATGGTATTAGGTCGCTATTGCTTAGGATTAGGGGCACATATCACTTAATGTACATAAATGCATTCATCTGATACATGGTAAACGATTTCATTGGGGTCAAGGTATAATTTGTTATACATTTATTTGACTATCGGAATCAATGCCAATAAGAGCAACACTTTTTATTGTTAAAGTAATTACCATAAAAATATTTCAAAATTTTAATAACAAAGTACTAAAAACTGAGCTACAGAAACGGTGAATGTAAAGTGTGTGTATGGAAATAAAAGTTGTCCTTCAAATTATAGACCAATTTCGATTCTAAAAGCGCTAAGTACAATATTTGTATTTGCAGTGCCTACTTGTTTTTGCAGACATGTTGATGATATTCAGGCAGGATGCACATACTAGGTTAATATTATGTTTCCTATAAATTAGAATGTTTTGCTTAGTTTCGACGTCAATAAGTGCCTGTAAAGGCCTATGTTGAATAAAGATTTTGGAATGTTGAATGTCTTGAATTTCGAAAAAAATATATTTAATCATTTAACAGATCATTACACAGGTAATAACATTTTACATATGAACCAATTTGGTGTTACCAAAAGTCATTACACCACAAGTGCTAGAGTAGTACCCCGTAAGGACAGTATATGCATTTGGAAGCGTAGAAAAGATGTAATTGGTATACTCGTATTTTGTGATCTATCGAAGGCTTTTACCTGCGTTGATCACTAGACTCTTTAAAATTTAAAATAAACTTAAGTGTTATGGTGTCTCTAAAGAAGCAACCAGACTTATTGAGTCTAATTTATCTAATAGGGACTAGAAACTTGTTATTGACAAAACTGGGTCTGCTAGTGCACCCATAAATATGGGTTTACCTCAAGGATCGCTGTTAAGACATTTGCCTTTCTTAATGTACCTACTTTAATAACCCCCACACTTTACTAACAATCTATGATTTACTTAACTATTGTCGGAATTGGCTGCTAAATTGTTCTTCAAAATAGAGCAGTTCTCGTCAGTTATTTATAATTTATGAGCACGGGACTTAGAAAAGTTAATAATTATCGGCGTTAGTAGGAAAAGGTATTTATTTTATAAAAGTTTGATTTATCTCTGAAAAATTAAAATTCACACCAAATTTCAGAATTTAAATTCGAGAAATAAAAACAATCTTGCCGTTCTAACGGTAAAAAACAAATGGTTCGTCTATAGTGAAATATATAACTTTTTACAACAAAGTTTCGCAAATTGCTACTTATTTGCCTTTCATAAGCTTAAAGCGCATGTAAAAAACTCTTTTAAGTATTAAGTAAATCTTATAAGATTACTATAATGTCAACGATTATTTGAATGACGCAATGCTTAGTATTGATTTGAAGTCATCCTCATCACTCGTCACAATGTAAAGAAACGTTTATGTGTATAGTGATATATGTAAACAAATACTATTGTGTATGGTTACGACATAATTTATTGTAAATGTCGATACTTTTGATAAAGCTTCTTGCGCCCATTCTTTTTATGAACTAATAGACATCTTGAATACCCATTCGATCATCTCAAACTTTGATAGATTTCTATCGAACTATCTATTAAGTCATATTTAAATATAGAAAAATTGGTTTTGTATATGTCGTCGGCCGATCATTGAATTGGCCATTTCGTGATATGCCCGGGCAGATCGTGATACGGCGGCACTTCATGATCTGGCCAGTTATATCGCGATGTGCCCAGTAAAAAGTCGGGCGGATCGACGCGAACAACGTATGTGTCGATATTCCCAGCTAAACATTGGGCGGATCGTGAAGTAGTTGTGTTTCACGCCGATAGTAGCGCTGTCAACGCGCGCTCCACTTCATTTACGCGAGTGGCAGATAACGGCGTCACAAAAAAAACGAATATTGTGTTGAAAATAACAGTAAAATGAATTAAAAAGTTAATTTAAAGAAAAATATAATCGTGAGCTACTCGACTTTTATGAGAGACATAAAAATTCTTCGCACAATGTGAAAAAGCCATGGACTTTTCAACGTATTGTAAAGGTTATTTTGTTGATAAACAAGTGTTTATTTTTGTTAACTATAATAATTATGTAGGTAATATGATTCTCTCATTTCCATGTTTTAAAGTTTTTATTTTATTTTTTTATTCTATATTTATTAAGGACTTTTATCCCATTGGATATGTCAGTCCTATCGTAGCATATACAACTATACACATAATGAATAATATATATGTGTCGGAATCTGTTGTTACTAAACACGTGGAAAACACATGTTTCATTTATTATAATAGTGCAAGATTGTTTAAGTAGTAAAATTACCTTTTATTTTCCTTAGTTATTTAATATTTGATTTACTACTTACCTGGATATTAATAAATTAACAAATTTACTTTGATTTAAAAAAGGAATTGTATTGGATACAAATTATAATGTATTGTGTGATCTAAGAATATCTACATAGCCGTATAATTGTTAATTTATTGTTAGAAATTAATGTTTAATTATTTAATGATTTTTAAGGTTGTTATTATTCCATTTCAAAATTAGTTTAGTGTACCTAAGGAGAAAACACGTGGCTCAAGTGGTGCCATCGGATAGAATTGTTTGAAGCGAAAGCGCATAAATAGCGGGAAATGCCGCTGTAACGGTAGTCTTGTTTCATACTCGACTCGATAAAGAGCTTTTGCTCCTGACAAAACTGTCGGTTTCCTCCAAGGTTCTGCCAAGGCAAATCTTACCTTTGATTCGTAGTGCACTACTGTTGAGCACCGAATCTATCGGCAATATTAGTGTGTACTAGTTGCTGTAATCGTAGAATAAGTTATTAATTAAACGCATAATTGATTTTGTGTGTAAATAAATTGTTGATTGTTAATCCACCCACATTTAGTTTATTTTATTTCTTAATATGGGCACTGGACCGCAACCCGTCCCGACATCAGAAGTGGGATCAGAACAGGCGGAATTACAGCCAAATGATCAATGGCGTGCCTTACTTGAACTTCAGAGTCGTTATATGACTCAATTGATTGAATATTTAAGGGGGCCTTCAGTTTTGTCCACTTCTATTCACCTACCTGAATATAAACCAGAACAAGCGGATTCAAATGCTCGTTCTTGGGTCACCACAGCAGACACACTTCTCGGAGCAACCTGTACATGGTGCAGCCCTTGTTATTGCACTTACTAAATCTATGAAAGGCAGTGCATCCTCATGTCTATCGCAAGTCTCATATGCGGGTATGAAATGGTCGGACTTCAAAAGTCTATTTCTCTCACGCTATGACATTTCGGAAACTAGTGCTGCCACTTTAATTAACCTTCACAATAGTCAACCAAAAAATGACGAATCCCTAGCTGCGTATGCTGGTCGTTTAGTGACCTCCCTTATGTCCAAATGAAATCAACAGAGTGTAGAACAAATCGCAGTCTCAACGGTATTAGCTCACGTATCAAAGTTCGAATCTTGAGCCTATCGACTCGCATTTACTACTGACGTTAATTCAAGGGAAAAGTTACAACAAGAGCTTAATGTATTTTCTCATTTAAAACGCAAACCTCAACACACATTCGAAAATCCCGAGTATAGTCAACCCAAACGTTTTAAGCCACAGACAGTAATTTGTCACTTCTGTGGTGTACTAGGGCACAAGTCAACAAATTGTCGAAAGAAATCAGAAAAGTTTAAAAATGTTTCTGTCCCTAGCACGTCTAAATTATCACCGAAGATCGTCTGCTTCCGCTACGGGGAAACAGGTCACGTTGCACCACGCTGCCCAACCGCAACAGGGAAGCGTCCTACTGCCAGCTCGAGTGGAAACGTCGGAGTACAGGCATCGGGCGCACAATCAGCTGTGAAGCGAGTCGATGCTTGTGAGGTTCAACCAGCAATGGGCATACTAAAGCAATCTGGTAAGCAGTATTCATTTTGTTATGATTCCGGGGCTGAATGTTCTCTTATTTGCGATAGTCTTACTGATAAATTAACTGGCACACTCTTTTCATCAGTCGTGAATATAAGGGGAATAGGAAATTGTAATATAGTATGTACTAAACAAATTCTTAGTGCAGTAGAAATTGACAACCATTGTTTGAAGATTCTTTTGCATGTGGTGCCTGATAGAATTTTAGGTCATAGTATCATCATTGGCCGAGAAATCTTGAAGCAGGGGTTCACAATTTCGATGACTGAGAATAGTTTTGATATTTCAAAGTTAAAAGTTGCCGAACAATGTTTTGTTTCTCAATCGATTGATTTTCAAAACATCAATACTGACATACCGTTTGAATACAAGCCCAAATTAATTGAATTACTTGAGGAATATTCACATGCATTTGTAGAAGGTCTGCCTCGTTCTCGAGTGAATTCCGGGGAAATGAAAATTAGGCTCCTAGATCCTCATAAATTAGTGCAACGTCGACCATACAGACTTACTCCCGACGAAAGGCAATTGGTACGGGTAAAAATTGCAGAGCTTTTAGATGCCGGTATAATTCAGCCCAGTTGTTCTCCATTTTCGAGCCCTATCATATTGGTTAAGAAACATGATGGTACAGAAAGAATGTGCGTTGATTATCGTGAACTGAATCGCAATACCGTACCGGACAGATTTCCTTTGCCACTAATTGCAGATCAAATAGCTAGATTGTGTGGTGCTAATTTCTACACCTGTCTAGATTGTTCAAGTGGCTTTCATCAGATACCTATTCATCCAGATAGTATAGAAGCTACCGCATTTGTGACTCCGGACGGTCAATACGAATATTTAGCTGTACCGTTTGGCTTGCGAAACGCACCTAGTGTTTTTCAACGTACTGTTACTAATGCGTTAGGGTCACTTGTTCATTCTTACGTTATCATTTATATTGATGATATTATGATTCCCTTTCATGATGTTATGGAAGGTATTGGTAGACTTAGAGAAATTCTTGGAGCTTTAACGAAAGCAGGATTTTCTTTGAATCTCAGTAAATGTTCTTTTTCGAAACAAAAAGTAGAGTATTTAGGATATGACACAAATTCTGATGAACTTCGCCCAAATCCGCGTAAAATAGAAGCTTTGATTAAATTAGAATCGCCTAAAACAATTCATCAGTTAAGACAATTTATCGGTCTTGCGTCTTATTTTCGAAAATTTGTTCCAAATTTTTCACAAATTATGAAACCTCTTTTTTTTTTTCTCACTACCAATAAAGCTGCATTTAAGTGGAGTATAGAACACGAGAAAATTAGACAAAATATTATCAATATTCTTACTAATGAACCAGTTTTATCGATTTTCAACCCGAATCTTCCCACTGAACTGCATACTGATGCTAGTGCTGATGGCTACGGTGCAATTCTTTTTCAAAAAGTAGACAAGCAGCTTCACGTTGTAGAATTCTTTAGCAAAAGGACTTCTATATCGGAAAGTAAATACCATTCCTATGAATTGGAGACTTTAGCTGTGGTTAATGCTGTAAGACATTTCCATCATTATTTACAAGGGCGCAAATTCACTGTTATCACTGATTGCAATTCTTTAAAAACCTTTCGAAATAAAGCTGACCTAACTCCACGAGTACACAGATGGTGGGCATTTTTACAAGCATATGACTTCGACATCGTTTATAGGGAAGGTAAACATATGAATCACGTAGATTTTTTTATCACGAAATCATCTTCCATCCTTCGATAAAACTGCTGCTCAAATGACTAAAATAGAACAAAAACGCGTCGATATAACATCTCTGTCTAGCAATTGGCTCTTAGCTGAGCAACAGAAAGATGAGGAAATCAATTGCATTGTAAGTAATCTAAAAAGTGATTCACTGACCCAAGATATAGCTCAAACATATGAATTGCGTTCTGGCATTTTATATCGTAAAATCCAACGTAATGGCCAATCTCGTTGTCTACCCATAGTTTCTAGAGCATTTAGATGGTCTGTTATCAACCACGTACACGAGACCATTATGCATTTAGGATGGAAAAAAACTTTAGAAAAAGTTTATGAGCATTACTGGTTTGATAAAATGACTAAATACGTGAGAAAATTTGTAGATAACTGTATTACATGCAAAGTTTCTAAGTCGCACAGTGGTAAAATTCAGGCTGAATTGCACCCAATTCTATCATTAATTCTATCATATAATTCCGAAAGTTAATGTTCCATGGCATACTGTTCATATTGATGTAACCGGCAAACTCAGTGGTAAAAGTGATCTTAAAGAGTACATTAGTGTGTTGATTGATGCTTTTACAAAATATGTTTTACTTTTCCATGCTCTTCAAATTGATACAGCTAATTGTATTAAAGCACTTAAATCTAGTACGTCTCTATTTGGAGCTCCGTTTAGAGTCATAGCAGACCAAGGTCGTTGTTTTGCAAGCAAAAATTTTAAAGATTTTTATGACTCGCATAATATCAACTTACATTTAATAGCGACAGGTTCATGTAGGGCAAACGGGCAAGTTGAGCGCGTAATGCAAACATTAAAAGGCATGCTAACTGCTGTCGAAACCAGTGAGCGATCATGGCAAGACGCAGTTGAAGATATCCAGTTAGCCCTTAATTGTACAGTGGTTTTTTTTTTTTTTTTGCTGAAAGTAGCAGACGAGCAGACGGCCCACCTGATGGTAAGCGGTATCCGTCGCCCATGGACTTCGCTAATATCAGGGACATAGCTAGGTCGCTGCTTACCTTGAGTATAATGCTCTCTTAATGTTACTCTTGAATAGGGACATGTTGTAGCGCTCAGGAAACACAGCAGCGGGAAGTTCGTTCCAGAGCCGGCACGTTCGTGGTAAAAATGTGCGCTGAAAGCGAACCGTACTAGACGATATCGCTTCCAGGTGATAAGGATGAACCCCACTGCGGTGTCGAGTGGTACGATGAAAAAAGGGTGACGTCGGTACCAGGTCAAATAGTTCCTCGGAGCACTCACCGTTAAAGAGACGGTAGAACACACAGAGGGAGCCGAAATCCCTCCGTGACCCCAACGACTCCAATGAGTTCGATAGATTAGCATCACCGATTATTCGAACGGCTCTTCTTTGCAGAGAGTCAAATGGATCAAGTTGGTATTTAGGTGCTCCAGCCCACAGATGTGAGCAGTACTCCACGTGCGGACGAACTTGGGCCTTATAAAGCACAAGGCGTTGGTAGGGCGTGAAGTAACGCTTTGCTCTGTTAAGGACACCGAGCTTTCTGCTGGCCAGCGTAGCCTTGTTGTCCAAATGACTCCCGAATTGAACTTTGCTCGTGATCTCAACACCGAGGATACCAACACTATCGGAGATCTTAAGTGTTACTCCTTGGAACTGAGGCGCTAATGTAAAGCGGTCTTTCTTGGCACTGAATGCGCAAACCTGTGTCTTTATGGGGTTGTGACTGTACTAAGTTCGTTTTCCCCCATTCTGAAACCCGCCCCAAAGAGTCCTCAACATCAGACACAAGTTTTGACCGTCTCTCCGACAGGGCGCTCTGGGGGATATTCTGGTGGCTGGTATACCTCGCATCACCCGTGCTGTCATCTGCATAACAATGCATGTTCTCTATAGACAACATGTCATTGATATGCAGAATGAACAGCGTTGGGGAGAGAACCGAGCCTTGTGGGACCCCAGCATTAATCATTTTGGTCTCGGAGCATGAACCATCAAGAACTACTTTGATGCTCCGACCATCCAGAAAGCTGGCGATCCATCTGCAGAGTCCCCCGGGAATTCCATAGGATGGTAACTTCGCTAGAAGTGCTCTGTGCCAGACCCTGTCAAATGCCTTGTCGATATCGAGTGACCAAAGCCAGTCCTTTAGAATTAATGATAGGTCGTGTTGCTTGACCGCTTGATTTAATGACCGTTGATAGTAATGAACTAGAAGTTAACTTATCGCACGTGAGAGAACAGGCTGCTCTTGGAATAACGAAAAACGCTAGCTATGATAAATCTCGATTTGATCACACTAAAGCAGTTCTAAATAAATATCATGTTGGTGACTTTGTATTAATTGAAAATGAAGAGCGTAACCAAACTAAATTAACTAGACCCTAAATTTAAAGGACCTTTTAAAATTATAGAGTTATTAGATGGTGATCGATACTTACTTAAATCATTAACAGGTAATAGATTCTATAAGTTTGCTCATGATAGGGTAAGAAAAATGCCAGAATGTCCTGTAGGTGTAGACATTGATTACGATATTCATGAGGATAATGATAATGATTAGCCATGGTGTGCTTTTTTTATAACTTCTGTGTTGGATGTCTATGTTGACTCCTGTGTTGGATGTCTATGTTGACTCCTGTGTTGGATGTCTATGTTGACTCCTGAGTTGGATGTCTATGTTGACTCCTGTGTTTGATGTCTATGTTGACTCCTGTGTTAAATGTCTATGTTGACACCAGCGTTTAATGTATGTTAACTCCTATGTTTAATGCTTAAGTAATCTACTATAATAGATGTTCTATCTTCTGTATGCTGTATGGTAATATTCTTTCGCAAATATTTAGTGGCATTGTTCTTTTTTATCATACTACTGGCTATTTCTTGTTACTTAAAGTCAGAAGGCCGAAACATTACAAATTGCTTGTTACAGAAACACACGAGGACGTGTGAGATGTCAGATCTGGCCGTGTCGGAATCTGTTGTTACTAAACACGTGGAAAACACATGTTTCATTTATTATAATAGTGCAAGATTGTTTAAGTAGTAAAATTACCTTTTATTTTCCTTAGTTATTAAATTTAATGTATGATTTACTACTTACCTGGATATTAATAAAATAACAAATTTACTTTGATTTAAAAAAGGAATTGTACTGGATACAGATTATAATGTATTGTGTGATCTAAGAATTTCTACATAGCCGTATAATTGTTAATTTATTGTTAGAAATTAATGTTTAATTATTTAATGATTTTTAAGGTTGTTATTATTCCATTTCAAAATTAGTTTAGTGTACCTAAGGAGAAAACACGTGGCTCAAGTGGTGCCATCGGATAGAATTGTTTGAAGCGAAAGCGCATAAATAGCGGGAAATGCCGCTGTAACGGTAGTCTTGTTTCATACTCGACTCGATAAAGAGCTTTTGCTCCTGACAAAACTGTCGGTTTCCTCCAAGGTTCTGCCAAGGCAAATCTTACCTTCGATTCGTAGTGCACTACTGTTGAGCACCGAATCTATCGGCAATATTAGTGTGTACTAGTTGCTGTAATCGTAGAATAAGTTATTAATTAAACGCATAATTGATTTTGTGTGTAAATAAATTGTTGATTGTTAATCCACCCACATTTAGTTTATTTTATTTCTTAATATGGGCACTGGACCGCAACCCGTCCCGACATCAGAAGTGGGATCAGAACAGGCGGAATTACAGCCAAATGATCAATGGCGTGCCTTACTTGAACTTCAGAGTCGTTATATGATTCAATTGATTGAATCTTTAAGGGGGCCTTCAGTTTTGTCCACTTCTATTCACCTACCTGAATATAAACCAGAACAAGCGGATTCAAATGCTCGTTCTTGGGTCACCACAGCAGACACACTTCTCGGAGCAACCTGTACATGGTGCAGCCCTTGTTATTGCACTTACTAAATCTATGAAAGGCAGTGCATCCTCATGGCTATCGCAAGTCTCATATGCGGGTATGAAATGGTCGGACTTCAAAAGTCTATTTCTCTCACGCTATGACATTTCGGAAACTAGTGCTGCCACTTTAATTAACCTTCACAATAGTCAACCAAAAAATGACGAATCCCTAGCTGCGTATGCTGGTCGTTTAGTGACCTCCCTTATGTCCAAATGAAATCAACAGAGTGTAGAACAAATCGCAGTCTCAACGGTATTAGCTCACGTATCAAAGTTCGAATCTTGAGCCTATCGACTCGCATTTACTACTGACGTTAATTCAAGGGAAAAGTTACAACAAGAGCTTAATGTAACGCAAACCTCAACACACATTCGAAAATCCTGAGTATAGTCAACCCAAACGTTTTAAGCCACAGACAGTAATTTGTCACTTCTGTGGTGTACTACTTGACTTGTGCCCGTCAACAAATTGTCGAAAGAAATCAGAAAAGTTTAAAAATGTTTATGTCCCTAGCACGTCTAAATTATCACCGAAGATCGTCTGCTTCCGCTGCGGGGAAACAGGTCACGTTGCACCACGCTACCCAACCGCAACAGGGAAGCGTCCTACTGCCAGCTCGAGTGGAAACGTCGGAGGACAGGCATCGGGCGCACAATCAGCTGTGAAGCGAGTCGATGCTTGTGAGGTTCAACCAGCAATGGGCATACTAAAGCAAAGGTAGGTAAGCAGTATTCATTTTGTTATGATTCCGGGGCTGAATGTTCTCTTATTTGCGATAGTCTTACTGATAAATTAACTGGCACACTCATTTCATCAGTCGTGAATATAAGGGGAATAGGAAATTGTAATATAGTATGTACTAAACAAATTCTTAGTGCAGTAGAAATTGACAACCATTGTTTGAAGATTCTTTTGCATGTGGTGCCTGATAGATTTTTAGGTCATAGTATCATCATTGGCCGAGAAATCTTGAAGCAGGGGTTCACAATTTCAATGACTGAGAATAGTTTTGATATTTCAAAGTTAAAAGTTGCCGAACAATGTTTTGTTTCTCAATCGATTGATTTTCAAAACATCAATACTGACATACCGTTTGAATACAAGCCCAAATTAATTGAATTACTTGAGGAATATTCACATACATTTGTAGAAGGTCTGCCTCGTTCTCGAGTGAATTCCGGGGAAATGAAAATTAGGCTCGTAGATCCTCATAAATTAGTGCAACGTCGACCATACAGACTTACTCCCGACGAAAGGCAATTGGTACGGGTAAAAATTGCAGAGCTTTTAGATGCCGGTATAATTCAGCCCAGTTGTTCTCCATTTTCGAGCCCTATCATATTGGTTAAGAAACATGATGGTACAGAAAGAATGTGCGTTGATTATCGTGAACTGAATCGCGATACCGTACCGGACAGATTTCCTTTGCCACTAATTGCAGATCAAAAAGCTAGATTGTGTGGTGCTAATTTCTACACCTGTCTAGATTGTTCAAGTGGCTTTCATCAGATACCTATTCATCCAGATAGTATAGAAGCTACCGCATTTGTGACTCCAGACGGTCAATACGAATATTTAGCTGTACCGTTTGGCTTGCGAAACGCACCTAGTGTTTTCCAACGTACTGTTACTAATGCGTTAGGGTCACTTGTTCATTCTTACGTTATCATTTATATTGATGATATTATGATTCCCTCTCATGATGTTATGGAAGGTATTGGTAGACTTAGAGAAGTTCTTGGAGCTTTAACGAAAGCAGGATTTTCTTTGAATCTCAGTAAATGTTCTTTTTTGAAACAAAGAGTAGAGTATTTAGGATATGACATAAATTCTGGTGAACTTCGCCCAAATCCGCGTAAAATAGAAGCTTTGATTAAATTAGAACCGCCTAAAACAATTCATCAGTTAAGACAATTTATCGGTCTTGCGTCTTATTTTCGAAAATTTGTTCCAAATTTTTCACAATTATGAAACCTCTATTTTTTCTCACTACCAATAAAGCTGCATTTAAGTGGAATATAGAACACGAGAAAATTAGACAAAATATTATCAATATTCTTACTAATGAACCAGTTTTATCGATTTTCAACCCGAATCTTCCCACTGAACTGCATACTGATGCTAGTGCTGATGGCTACGGTGCAATTCTTTTTCAAAAAGTAGACAAGCAGCTTCACGTTGTAGAATTCTTTAGCAAAAGGACTTCTATATCGGAAAGTAAATACCATTCCTATGAATTGGAGACTTTAGCTGTGGTTAATGCTGTAAGACATTTCCATCATTATTTACAAGGGCGCAAATTCACTGTTATCACTGATTGCAATTCTTTAAAAGCTTCTCGAAATAAAGCTGACCTAACTCCACGAGTACACAGATGGTGGGCATTTTTACAAGCATATGATTTCGACATCGTTTATAGGGAAGGTAAACATATGAATCACGTAGATTTTTTTATCACGAAATCATCTTCCATCCTTCGATAAAACTGCTGCTCAAATGACTAAAATAGAACAAAATCGCGTCGATATAACATCTCTGTCTAGCAATTGGCTCTTAGCTGAGCAACAGAAAGATGAGGAAATCAATTGCATTGTAAGTAATCTAAAAAGTGATTCACTGACCCAAGATATAGCTCAAACATATGAATTGCGTTCTGGCATTTTATATCGTAAAATCCAACGTAATGGCCAATCTCGTTATCTACCCATAGTTCCTAGAGCATTTAGATATGGTCTGTTATCAACCACGTACACGAGACCATTATGCATTTAGGATGGAAAAAAACTTTAGAAAAAGTTTATGAGCATTACTGGTTTGATAAAATGACTAAATACGTGAGAAAATTCGTAGATAACTGTATTACATGCAAAGTTTCTAAGTCGCACAGTGGTAAAATTCAGGCTGAATTGCACCCAATTCCGAAAGTTAATGTTCCATGGCATACTGTTCATATTGATGTAACCGGCAAACTCAGTGGTAAAAGTGATCTTAAAGAGTACATTAGTGTGTTGATTGATGCTTTTACAAAATATGTTTTACTTTTCCATGCTCTTCAAATTGATACAGCTAATTGTATTAAAGCACTTAAATCTAGTACGTCTCTATTTGGAGCTCCGTTTAGAGTCATAGCAGACCAAGGTCGTTGTTTTGCAAGCAAAAATTTTAAAGATTTTTGTGACTCGCATAATATTAACTTACATTTAATAGCGATAGGTTCAGTAGGGCAAACGGGCAAGTTGAGCGCATAATGCAAACATTAAAAGGCATGCTAACTGCTATCGAAACCAGTGAGCGATCATGGCAAGACGCAGTTGAAGATATCCAGTTAGCCCTTAATTGTACAGTGAATCGTGTGACCAAAGCCAGTCCTTTAGAATTAATGATAGGTCGTGTTGCTAGACCGCTTGATTTAATGACCGTTGATAGTAATGAACTAGAAGTTAACTTATCGCATGTGAGAGAACAGGCTGCTCTTGGAATAACGAAAAATGCTAGCTATGATAAATCTCGATTTGATCACACTAAGGCAGTTCTAAATAAATATCATGTTGGTGACTTTGTATTAATTGAAAATGAAGAGCGTAACCAAACTAAATTAGATCCTAAATTTAAGGGACCTTTTAAAATTATAGAGTTATTAGATGGTGATCAATACTTCTTTAAATCATTAACAGGTAATAGATTCTATAAGTTTGCTCATGATAGGGTAAGAAAAATGCCAGAATGTCCTGTAGGTGTAGACATTGATTACGATATTCATGAGGATAATGATAATGATTAGCCATGGTGTGCTTTTTTTATAACTTCTGTGTTGGATGTCTATGTTAACTCCTGTGTGGGATGTCTATGTTGACTCCTGTGTTGGATGTCTATGTTGACTCCTGTGTTGGATGTCTATGTTGACTCCTGTGTTTGATGTCTATGTTGACTCCTGTGTTAAATGTCTATGTTGACGCCAGCGTTTAATGTATGTTAACTCCTATGTTTAATGCTTAAGTAATCTACTATAATAGATGTTCTATCTTCTGTATGCTGTATGGTAATATTCTTTCGCAAATATTTAGTGGCCTTGTTCTTTTTTATCATACTACTGGCTATTTCTTGTTACTTAAAGTCAGAAGGCCGAAACATTACAAATTGCTTGTTACAGAAACACACGAGGACGTGTGAGATGTCAGATCTGGCCGTGTCGGAATCTGTTGTTACTAAACACGTGGAAAACACATGTTTCATTTATTATAATAGTGCAAGATTGTTTAAGTAGTAAAATTACCTTTTATTTTCCTTAGTTATTAAATTTAATGTATGATTTACTACTTACCTGGATATTAATAAAATAACAAATTTACTTTGATTTAAAAAAGGAATTGTATTGGATACAGATTATAAAAAAATTATCGGGTAGAAGCGGTAAAGGGACGTGTTATCGATAGCTCCATTAAAATTGCTTATTTTTCGTCGTAATTCTGCTGATAAGTTTAGTCAAGAGTGATCACTGTTCTTGAAAAGTTTAATGAAGTGTAATGGTGATATATTTTCCTTTGTGTCGCAAGATATAAGTTGCATACGAAACGATTTATATTCAACATTTATAAAATTCTACGTCAATCTAGTGGTTGGTGTGAAGTATATTTTGTGCGGGTGAAACGCGTAAGTGACGCCTATTTCGCGGCGCTTACGACTTTTTGGTCGCTGCCTTTTTTCGACACCGAGCACCGGATATTCATAGTACGGTGGCTGCTACCACGGTTCAAGCGACAGAAAAACGATATTCAGAGGACTTTTACCACGAACTCAGACGTAACACATTGACAAATTTTTATTTACAATATGAGCTCCAAACATAATTGTGAAAAATGTGCGGGTTGTTCAGGTGACTTAATTACTATTGATCAGTTGAAATGCTCGACTTGTGGGCTAAACTATCACTATGATTGTGTCAATTCTAGTAATAAATCATTTAAGGAGATTTCATCGGAATTTAAATCGTCCTGGATTTGTCCGTCATGTAAGGGTAATCAACCGAGAGGGGACAATACAAACACCCCTGTCCGTGGAATATCTACTTCTAGTCACTCAAGTGAAAATGCTGCCACATTGAATGTCAATCTCCGCCGAGGTACATCTTCCAAAGCGGCTCAAGGTAATGGTCAATTAACTTATGATGGTGTAAAAGCTTTATTCAAAGAGGCTTCCGACGACCTGGTAGTTAGAATGGAGAAGAATATGGCAAAAATTATGGACGAGAAGTTAAGGGAGATATTTAAAGAAATAAATAGTCTCAAGGATTCGGTTAGTTTTATTAATGATAAATACGAAGACATGAAAGAGCAATTGTCATCTAAATGCAATCAATTAAAAGAACTTTCTAATGAAAATACTTTGATGAAAACCACGATTAAGGATTTAAACAGTCGACTGTGTATTATTGAACAGCATACACGAATGAGCAACGTCGAACTACAATGTATTCCAGAATATAAAACAGAAAATTTATTAAAAGTGGTTACACAAATTGGTAAAGTTACTGGCAGTAACATACAGGAAAACGATATTCATAAGTGTACCCGAATAGCAAAATTACACCCAGAGAACAATCGTCCTCGCTCAATTGTTGTAAAATTCTCTAGCCCACGAATTAGAGACTCGTTCATGGCCTATGCGATTAAATATAATCAAAAACACAAAGACGACAAATTAAATACAGGCCATGTTGGTATTGGAGGTGAGCGACAACCCATTTATGTAGTCGACCATCTAACGCCTGAAATGAAAAAAATACACGCCGCGGCAAGAGAAACTGCAAAAAAACTGAATTTCAAATTTGTGTGGATCAAGAATGGTCGGGTCTTTATGAGGAAGACCGAGACATCGGAGCACATTATTATCAGGGATATAGAGGTTCTTAAATCGTTAGCGTGATAACTATTTTTACTTATTTATTATTGCAATTTTGTTTCTTTTGTGTCTAGTCTCTTTTTATATTCTTTTAAATTTTTATGGATAATCTTAATATTTACTATCAAAATGTAAGAGGTCTTCGCAGTAAAACAGTTGAGGTAAAGTTTAATGTCATGAATAATGATTTTGATATAATTATTTTTACAGAGAGTTGGTTAAACGAGAGTGTTTTCGAAAGTGAGCTTTTTGACGACAGATATGTAGTATATAGACGGGACAGAATTAATAAGAATGGCGGGGGAGTGGTGATTGCAGTTAAGGCCAGCATTGCGTCTTATCGTAAGCTAATTTGGGAGAGCTCGTGCGAAGACATTTGGGTCACATTGGACCTTAAGATTAATGGTAGGCTTACTCGGATTGCTTTGTGTGCAGTTTATTTACCACCACCAATTAAAAAAGATGTACTTGAGAACTTTATAAATAATACTAACAATATTATAAACAATGAAAATCAAAGGGTCATTATTATGGGCGACTTCAATTTGAGTAATGTTGGATGGGGTGCTGTAGATAATGCGTCACATTTTCAACCAATGAGTACTTGTGGACTGGGGTCATGTTTCATCGACTTTATGCAGGAAAATGATTTAAAGCAATTTAATTCGCAAGTCAATATGAACGGTAGAATACTCGATCTGAGTTTATCCAATTTTGCTAGTCTTGGTGTCTATAAGAATGCCAGTCCTATGAGCAGCATTGATAATCATCATCCCCCTCTGACTATAATATTACGTGTTGATGAGATAGAAGTATTAAAGGAAGAAACATGTGAAAGGTATAACTTTTACAAATCTAATTATTCTCAAATTCTTAACGATCTGGATGCTGTATCTTGGGAAGAGTTATTATCGGAATGTGTTAATGTAAATGAAATGGTATCTTTATTCTATGAGCAGTTGTATGTAATTATAAATAAACATGTACCTAAATATAAACCTAAGAGTAAAGCCTATCCAATTTGGTTCAGTAAAGTTTTGATAAACAAGTTAAAGGACAAGAATAAATGTAGAATCAGAGTTAAACGGTATCATAATCCATTGGACCAAATTCGTTTTGAATCGTTGAGAATCGAGACTGATGGGCTAATGAGGGAATGTTATTGCAAGTATATTGAATCGGTCGAACATAATATAGCTAAAAATCCCAAATATTTTTGGACGCATTTAAAAAATATGAAGCAGTCAACAAATATGTATCCCTCTCGGATGGTGCTCGATGATCGAGCAGCTTCCGATGGGGTTGGCATATGTAATTTGTTCGCAAATTTTTTTGCTTCTGTTTACAATGACGATGGGGATGGTGGGTCTATAGTTTGTGCAACTGAGGAAGTTTCGGGGAGTGCTCTCTGTTCTATAAGTTTGTTGAGGTCAGATATCTTAAAGGTGCTAAAAAAATTAGATGTTCATAAAAGCGGTGGACCAGATAGCATTCCTCCATCTTTTGTTGTTAGATGTGCCGAACCATTATCGCGGCCGTTGACTGTAATATTTAATGAGTCTCTAAGGGTTGGAATTTTTCCGGAACAATGGAAGCGGGCAAGAATAACTCCAATATACAAAAAGGGCGGACGAGACCATATAAACAATTATAGGCCTGTGTCTATCCTTTCAGTACTGGCGAAGGCCTTTGAGAAGTTGTTGTATCCTATCTTCTTGAATCATGTACACCAAGCATTAACTGATACTCAGCATGGGTTTATTCGCTTTCGTTCAACAGCTACTAATATGGCGGAGTTTATTACTACTTTAACTGATTCGGTGGATTCTGGTACTCAAGTTGACGCAATTTATACGGACTTCTCAAAAGCCTTCGATATGGTTAATCATAAGCTATTGATATGGAAGTTGTCATATTATTTTGGATTTGATGGCCCTATTTTGTCATGGTTGGCCTCATATCTCGACTCAAGGCAGGCATACGTGGTAGTTAAGGGTCACGCATCATTTGAATACGTCGCGAAATCTGGCGTCCCCCAAGGATCCATTCTGGGACCCCTTTTATTTAATCTATATGTCAATGACTTACCGAAATGCTTTGTAAACTCCAAATGCTTCATGTTTGCCGATGATCTAAAGTTTTGTAAATCTATTCATAGTCAGGAGGATGTTCGAGCGTTACAAGAAGATATAGACAGACTATCTGAGTGGTGCTTACTGAATTGTATGAAGCTAAATACGGCCAAATGCTTTCATATTAAATTTACTAGGAAGCGTTACTTGATTCAATCATATTATAGCATGGATAGCGCGGTTTTACAGGAACTTAAGTCGACGAGAGATTTGGGAATTACAATGGATTCGCAGATACGTTTTGATCAACATATAGACGATATGTGCCAATCAGCACGGAGAATGCTCGGTTTTGTTATAAGGCAATCAAAAATATTCAAAAAACTTAGCACCAAAAAATTATTATTTGTTACTTATGTAAGAAGTAGGCTAGAATATTGCTCAGTGGTATGGAATCCTAACTATCAAAAGTACAAAGATCGAATAGAGAGCATTCAGAGACGTTTCACATTGCTAAATTCACGTTCTAGGGAATACAAACGGATGCCATATGCTGATCGGCTTCAAACTTTCAAGTTGATGTCATTGACAGATAGACGTAAAATGCACGATTTGTTGTTTTTATACAGGCTTTTGAATGGAGTTCTGGATACTCCAAAACTACTCAAAGAAATAAAATTTAAGATTCCGCCGAGGCTGCCTCGCCACGCAGTGTCTTTATTTACACATAGGACTTATAGAACTAACTTGGGACACCACTCCCTATTGCCTAGACTATGTAGGTTATATGACGAAATTGTCAAAAAGGATATTACTATAGATTTATTCCATAACAGCTCAACAGCTTTCAAACGTAAAACACTCGACGTGCTAACTCCATACTTATAAATAGTATAATTGCTATCCTACGTTGAATTATGATTGTACCTACTGTATTCCTTTAAGATGAGATATTGGTAACATTGTTGTTAACCGTTATGTTTATGGTGAATGATGAGGCCGTCTATAATTGGAGTTGCACCTATCTAACAATTAATTACTTTGTGTTTTTTAATTATAAAATGATGTAAACTCTGTTGATGGTCCAAATAAATAAATAAATAAATAAATAAATAATGTATTGTGTGATCTAAGAATTTCTACATAGCCGTATAATTGTTAATTTATTGTTAGAAATTAATGTTTAATTATTTAATGATTTTTAAGGTTGTTATATTATTCCATTTCAAAATTAGTTTAGTGTACCTAAGGAGAAAACACGTGGCTCAAGTGGCGCCATCGGATAGAATTGTTTGAAGCGAAAGCGCATAAATAGCGGGAAATGCCGCTGTAACGGTAGTCTTGTTTCATACTCGACTCGATAAAGAGCTTTCGCTCCTGACAAAACTGTCGGTTTCCACCAAGGTTCTGCCAATGCAAATCTTACCTTCAATTCGTAGTGCACTACTGTTGAGCACCGAATCTATCGGCAATATTAGTGTGTACTAGTTGCTGTAATCGTAAAATAAGTTATTAATTAAACGCATAATTGATTTTGTGTGTAAATAAATTGTTGATTGTTAATCTATCCACATTTAGTTTATTTTCTTTCTTAATATGGGCACTCGACCGCAACCCGTCCCGACATATACAATTAAGTAGAGGATTGTCGCGGCGGGCACAGTAAACAGTACAGCATTTTAGCCTCCTCCGAAGTTGGTTGAGCTAGAATACTGTGAAACACACCTACATCAATGACATTAATTTTCAATCTATTAAATAAGTCTCTTCTAGCATCTCGAAACCGGACACATTCCACCAACAAGTGTTGGACATCTTCCACAGTTCCACATATCTCACAATTGGGCGATTCTACTTTTTTCATTAAGTAGCCGAACTTGTTAGATGGATAGTATCCTGAACGCAATCTATTTAATAAAACTATATATTGTCTACTTAACTTAAAATTATAAAACCACGGGTGACGAAGAGTCTGACATTTAATTGTTTTATACCAAATACCTTTTTCTCTTGAACGCTCGTCGAAAAATTCTGTCCAGTTTTTAAAACAAATATTCTTAAATTTTGATATAGCTTCTGGATAAAATGATTTAACTGATCTTGGTTCACCTTCAGTTATTGCCAATTTTGCTTTTCGGTCAGCCTCTTCGTTTCCTGTCATCCCAATGTGTGAAGGAACCCATTGTAGTCGCAAACCTATATTTTTTATATTAAAATTATGAATCATTTCTAATATTTTATAAGCAGTTGATACACCTCTGTTGCCAGAGGCGCATCGAGCTATATGTTGAAGTGCACTTTTGCTGTCTGTGATAACAACAACTTTCTCAAAATTACAACGAATTGCATACAACAAAGCTTCAAATATAGCAATCAACTCTAATGACATTATTGATATATCAGGGATGTTTTGAAAACATGCACAGGCGTTTAACATAGGGCATACATAAGCCGCTCCCTGTCCATCTTTTGATTTCGATCCATCAGTGTATATTTTAGTCCATCCATCATATTTTTTAAACAATTCATCGATTATACTTTGTTTTAAGATATTTTGCTCATAATCGTTTTTAGGTCCCTTAACACATTCCAATTCCAATTGAATGACATCAAAAGTATTAATTTGTGTTACCCACACGTTTAAAGTATACATCTCTAAAGGGTAAGTCGAACATACATCACTATCCGCCGTTTCATTTATAAGTGTGGAAAGCAAAGGCTTAATTTTATTTCTCCAGTACATGTTTAGGAAATTTAAATTAAGTTTAATTAACAATTGTGTAGTTACGTTTTTGTACCACGACCACGCCTTAAGACAATATTTGAAAGCAAGATACTTTCTTCTTAAAAATAAAGGTGGTATTCCCAACTCACTTTGCATTACATGAATCGGTGTGCTTCTAATGAAACCTCCTACAATTCTCAATGCTTGATTTTGATTTTTTTCAATTTTGTATAAGTGAGTTTTGGCGCAATTATCATACAAGAAACATCCAAAGTCAAATCTGCTCCTAATTAACGAAATGTACAATGTGCGCAGGTGTTGAGGGTGTATTCCCCAGGCAGGTCCTGCCAATACACTCAGACATTTAAGGAATTTTTGAGTTTTTTCTGTTAGTTCATTGATATGTTTTTTCCAAAGAAGAGACCTATCTAACCAAACACCAAGATAACGAACGCATTCCGATAATTTAAGCAAATTGCCATCTATTCTAAGTTCAACGTTGTGTCTTCGCCGACCTCTAAAAACACATTTTTGATTTTTCTGCAGAAAGAGAAAGACCAATTTCTTCTAATAATAAAGTTATTGTATCTAAAGCTTGTTGCATGTTTACTTGACATATATATTAATATTTCTGTGGCTTGCGAATGCAACAAAATCATCTGCATATTGATATATTACTGTATCTTGAATCGACTGGCATACTTTATATGTTACTATATTAAAAAGGAGAGGAGATATCGGATCACCTTGGGCTAAGCCCCTGGCTGTCCACCTAATTAATTGGTTATTTTCATTAGAAATTTTAATTTTAAGGAGTCTTTCGCTTAAAAATGACCACAAATACTCCCAAATAGAAGCTCCTATTTGTAGTTCGTCTAGGATACCTACAATCCTGTTAATAGATACATTGTTGTACGTGTATATGTTAGTAACCAAACGAACCAAACTATCCATACATGAGTAACATCTTCTAAATCCCGTAGTGTTAGGTGAAAGTATTTTGTTTTTTTCTATAAACCATTCGATCCGCTTATTAATCATTGTATGAAAAATTTTGCATAAACAGGAAATAAGAGAAATCGGTCTTAACTTTGGATTAGTGTTGGGGATAGGAGTAGGCTTAGGAATAGAGATAATCAAAATGTCACGCCAATGCTTCGGTATATGTCCAGAATGTAAAATGATGTTGTATATTCTTAAAAGAAATATTTTCCCTTCTTCTGGTAAATTATATATCATAGAATATGTAACATTATCATCTCCGGGGCACGTATCTTTCTTTTTAATACAATGTTTTAATTCTTGCAAAGTAAAATCGGACTCCAACAAATCATTTCGAGACCTAAACACAGGCTTGGGTTAAAAATTGAAATCAGGCGTCAAAGAATATAAAAGCTCTTTTACCTGATCTTCGGGGGGATGATGCCTACTTTGATAGCGTCCTTTCATCCATCTCATCCGGCTCCACATGTCCGCTACAGATGTGGTCTCACTGAGACTTGAACAAAACTGATGCCAAGACTTAGTTTTTGCCTCTTTTAAGAGCTGTTGAGTTTCAGATACTTTATTTTGTAATGTTGTTAAATTTTCTGGAGTAGGGTTCCTTCTAAATTACTTTAGCGCTAGTCTACGCTGGGCAACTGCCTGCGATAAGGTCGGATTCCAGTATTCTTAAGCCTTGAATTTATTTTCAGGTTCTGTGCTATATTTTTTAAAAGGAATATTCTTATTCGCAGCTGTTGTTATTTGATCATAGAAGTAATTGTACAAATCTCCAACATTATTACTATCGACTACAGAACTAAATGCTGAAATAAGATCATTTTTATATGTTTCCCAATCTGCAAGTTTAAATTTCCTTTTTTTTATTGAGGAAGGCGAGCATGAATAATTTATAGAATACTTAATTACTAGATGGTCACTGCCCAAATTCTCGTTAGTGGTATACCAATCAAAGTCTGTAGCAATGTCTAAGGAAGTAAAAGTAATGTCAGGAGACGATTCACTCAATATTCCGTTTACTAAACTTATTCTCGTCGATTGTCCATTATTAATCGAAACAAAGCCATAATTTAAAGCCGAATCAAAGATATGACTGCCTCTAGTTTGACTGTTTTGTAAGACCAATTCGTATGATCGCCGTTAAAATCGCCGACAATAATAGTTTTTCTATTTAAACGTGAAAATAAATCATCCCAATCAGAACTTGTAGTGTTCACCGAAGAAGGGCAATAAATAGAAAAAGGTATTCAATATTTTTACAGTTTAACAATTGTACTGCAACTACTTCTATACCTGCATTCACAAGGGACACAGGATATACACGAGTTTGGATGGATTTGTGAACTAAAATGGCGATCCCACCATAGGCATCAAACCTGTCTTTCCTAAATATGTTATACCTACTTAAACTTAATGGCATTTCGACGTCTAACCATGTCTCGCTAACCAATGCTATGTGTATCTTTTCTTGTAATAAAAGTGCGCCAAAACTACTTACTTTTGGTAGCAAGCTTTGGGAATTCCATTGCAAGATATTAATCTCTATATTAACAGTATTATTGTAACTCTCCATTAAAAAAATTGTTAAAAAAATCAAATAAGCTATTTCCAGTTATAACACTCATAAAGAAAGATTTAAACTCTGTATAAATTTCATTTATAACTAAAATAATTTTTGGCAATATTTGGCTGTCAGATAAAATGATTTCCTTAATTTTTGTAAACAACTTTCTAAAGTCTACTTTCCTGTGCTTTATCTCCTTACTCTGCCTCTCATCTTCCTCTGGTTGTTCTATCGTTTCTGTAATATGATCCTCGCTTTTCCTGTATTTCTTCTTAGATGGTGTTGTTTTTATAAGTGGTGACTCGTTAGCATATTTTTCACTATCCGAGGTACTTAATGTGGTAGGTTCTATATAATTGGCAGAATTCGATGCAGCTACATCCCTAGATGATCTATGTGTTACATCAGCAAAATTTGCTTGCTGTTGCTTTTGAAGTGGTGGCGCGTGAGTTTTTCTTACTAGATTAGTTTTAGTATTGTCATTTAATTTTGCTGATTCCTGTTCTTCTTGTGTATTATTATATACTTGTAGCGCCCTCTTATACGTAACATTATGTTCACACATTAATTTCCGAATATATTTCTCTTTGAGAAACATGGGACAGGATCGATCTAATACAATATGATGACCTTTGCAATTCAGACAAACATCTTTTTTGTCACAATTTTCATGTCCACATTTGGGGCAGCTTATTTTCTTTGTTGGGCAGAATTTTATGATGTGTCCAAACCGCCAACATCCGGAGCACTGTGTCACTGGGAATACATATGGGTCCACTTTAATCCTACATCCATAGCCATAAACGTGCGATGGCAGTGTTTGACTATTAAAGATCACTCGAACCGTTTCGCATTTTACCCATTTTCCTTCGAAGTTGAGTCGTTTTAAACTAGTTATAGATAGTATTTGTACCGAGCATTCTAAACTATCGATTATTTCTTGGTCTTCCAATTCGAGGTCAATATCTTTGATAACACCATAAGAAATTTGAGATTCTAATGTTATTTGGCATCTATAGCCCAGCTCTGCAATTTTACCGCATTTCATTAATTTTTCAGCTTCAATTTTGTTTTCAAAACGAATATTTAATTTATACGGACTTTTATATTTAATATTTAGCACTTTTTCAATGTGTTCAGATTTTAGTAGTTTCGCGAAAGCCATTTGTTTTAATAATGGTTGCAGTGACGTAACGCTCACTTCTATTTCATCTTCTCTGTTGCCACCTTCAATTTCCAACAAAGTGAAATTTCGATTATTTGTGGAATTACTTCTCACGATGCGCTTTGGTTTTCTCCTCGTGACTGTTTTAAACCCATCATCATTATTCTCTTCACTATCCTCTC
Source organism: Schoenobius gigantellus (assembly GCA_963935595.1). Classification (NCBI taxonomy): domain Eukaryota; kingdom Metazoa; phylum Arthropoda; class Insecta; order Lepidoptera; family Crambidae; genus Schoenobius; species Schoenobius gigantellus. The sequence continues at coordinate 17,567,016 of OZ012554.1, read as the reverse complement.
GCGGTCTCTTCCCACAATTAGCCACGTATTGTTCAGTGCCTAAGTTATCCCACTCTAATATACTCTCCATAGCCAATTCACACTCTTTAATCACTTCCGTATTACTTTTATCACTCATTAATAGGTTACTGTCCGTTTCTTCATTCGTATTTTCAACCATGTTTATAACGAGTAAACGTGGGTACTTTGAAAAAGTTACGAGCGTTCAATGTGTATGCGTGCGCCCACGACACCGCTCCGCGCGCGACTGCTGTTGTTTTAAAGTTAGTAGATTAACTATTGTAATGTTTGTACGTCAACGTTCCAATTTTATTTTTAGGTTATTGAAGAAATCAAGAGAAGTAGGCTGTCCATGTAGCGGGAGTCTTCGGACTATTATTGGACTTCAAAATATGATGTCATGGAAACTTCTGACAATGAATTTAAAAAAAACCGTTGATGATCCCACAGTTCGCATAGTCGCATTAAATGAATATTTTTATATTTTCACTGAAGTTCACAAAGCTGTTGGACATTGTGGTATGGAAAAAATATAAATGTAACGGTGTATGTAATATTTTAATTTAATTCTAGCTGTTGCCCCTTCGCATTTGCCTGCGTGATGGCTGTGTTATTTGTAAAGCTTTTAGTTGATTTAATTATTCCAAGTACTAAGCTTCTTATCTCATCATCAAAGAGCTGTGATGTTATGTGACATTTTAATTATTTTAAGAAATATAGTAACGTAATTGCTTTATAAGAATAAACAAATTAATTTTAAAATTCTATTTTATTTTGATCTTGGACACCCTATACAAACGATATGCCCATGTATTTTTGGCCAAGTCTTCAAACGTAAGCGTTGAACGATATGGCTGGTGTAAGATGGCCAGATCATGAAGTGTCGGCGTATCACGATGTGCCCGGGCATATCACGATGTGGCCAATCCAACGATCGGCCTACGACATATACAGTCTTCACATTCGCTTAACACAAATTAATAAGGTCCTACCATCTTACTCAAATACAGAATCAAGTATGTAATAATCTATTATTTTAGAGGAAGTTTTAAAATATAATATATATTTAAAGATAAGAGAAAATCTATTTCAATATCGTAAACTATTGGATGTATATGATAAGGTGACGTTAGAAATTATATCTGAAAATAATAATAAAATTACTCAATCAGAAAAGACTACTAGATAAGCTAACTTACGCACCATACCGAATAATCTAATATTTACCACGTCTAGTTATATAAACGAGAACGCGTATGGAAGACATCCCCCACGCCTTAAATAATCTGCGTAGACATCTGGTAGAAAAATTACACCAAAAACCTTTTAAGCGAATTAAAAACATTTTAAAAAGACATTTCATTCGGGACAGGTATAACAGTGGTGAGAAGGATTACAGTTTACACTCGAGTACAAAGTAATGGAAACGGTCAAAGTTACAAGAATATTAATAATATTTTTGTAACTTTGACATGTATACTACTTACTAAGATATAGACTTTATTGACTTAACATCAAGGTAGAGTTGGTAGAGTATACATATTTTTGTAACTCTGACCGTATCGATCTTTTTGTAAATGAGTGTAAGTCCAGATGAAGCTAACATTAATATTTTGTAAAACTTAAATTATAGATTTTTCCTTTTTTATTAATTTAAGGGCAATTAGAAGTTAGAATCTATAATCTTATTAATAAAGATTGATTCTAATTTCTCTATAGATATTATTTAATTCGGTAAGTGTGTAGATTATTATAATACCAGTGCAATACCAAAAAATAACAGACCTATTAAGTAATTCAATTTAATTCATACATTTAAAAAGCTATATAAAACCAAGACTACTAAAGAAAAGGTACGAGTACTATACAGTTAAAGATTATTTGAATGATAAAACTGTTTCGATTTAACATTATTAAATAATGTTTCTTTTTTGAAATAATCAGTTCTAAAAAAGGAGATATGACTCAGGTTTATACCAAATAAAAATTTTATTAAACAGAAAAAATTGTTAAGTGTGCATAGAAAACGATATCCCATACAATTGCAAAGAATATTTAAAGCAATGGGTCGTTACTCGCGGTGCCACTACTTTGCCCCACTACTGGCCAACTCAATAACTTAGTCATAGATAGTATTGTTGGCCAATACTATCTATGACTAAGTTATAGAGTACATATACTGACTAAGGTATAGAGTTTGTGAAGTTAGGGCTTGTAGAATTAGACGCTTGATTCTATATGAGATCTAATAACTTTTTAACAGTGTGAGAGAGAGAGAGGGCGCTGCTCTCACGATAACAACATAGCTCCGTATTATTATATCGAAAAAATATAAAAAATCTGTGTTGTGAAAGTAAAAGTGGCGTATTACAAAGTTTAAGTGACAATATATCTGTGCAAATGTTATCTGAGTTGAACTCTAAACAAAACATACAAAAACATCAATGATAAATAAAACAGAAGAAAGTGCAAGTAAAGTGAATATTTATCAAAATACCGTCATATAAAACGGTAAAACGGCTGCAAAGAGTGACAGTATTACTCAGTTTTTATAATAAAAAACAGCTTTAATAGCTCGTTTAGTGAAAAAGTGAAATAGAAAAAACAGCTAAAATAAAAAAATATAAAAACTCAAGTGAGTCCTTTTTACTATATTTAAATACACCTAACGACATCTTGAGTTTACTTAAAACACTAACAACTGAGAACCAAATGAAGGCTATGCTTTCTCAGTAAGCACAATAACTTAATAGCTGGCCTTGCTGTGATAATAGATGGTGCTAAAGTACACTTTATAGAAAATAAATTAAATTTAAATAGATAATTAATAATATTATAGAAATTCAACAAAAATGTCTTCACTCTGTGCTGGATGTCGTAAAAAAATCCCAAAAAGGGAATTCCTCACATGTCTGCAATGTCATAGTGTATATGATCTTGAATGCGCTAACGTTTCCAGCCAACGCTTTTATAACACTATGACAATAGAACATAAGCAGAAGTGGAAATGCCAGGCTTGTTATTGCAAGATGCCGAAGACTGGAAATGAAAACACACCTGTAAGGTCTACAGACCAAAACAATATAATAAATAAAAAGCAATGTAAATCGTCGGAAGATGACTATGTAACTATTCGAAAATGTTCGAGTAGTCAAAAAAATGATAGTATGACCTCCGAAAACACTACTTATCTAGGTGACGACACTATTTGCTCTGAAAATATAAGAAAAGACGATAGCTCTGAAATAACTTTAAAAAGATTGAGCGAAGTCATAACACAGCGACTACAAGAAAATAATATAAATGTTATATCACAACTACAAAATATTATACAAAAAGAAGTAAAAGAAGCAATGAAAGTTTTATGGGAAAAATCTGAAGAAGAAATAAATAACCAAAGTGAACAAAATAAAATTAGACAGTTTGAAATTCAGGAACTTGATAAAAAAATAGATAACCTAGAAAAAGAAAACTACATATTGAAAAAGCAAATGGAAAACTTACAACTAAAGTTTACGTCTACAGGAGAAAATAAATATTCAGAAAGCGATCGCAAAAAAATTGTCCTTTACGGATTAAATGAATATTATAAGGAACCCAACAGTAGCTTGCATGATCGATTACAGGGGGTTTTTTGGGACTTGTTAGGTGTGGACATCACAGGATATGTCGATGATATTTATAGAATAGGTCGATACAATAAAAATGGGAGCCGACCACTTGTGATAGAATTTATATGCAAAAGAATAGTAAAACACATAATAGGAAATAGTTACTCCTTTAAACATACTGGCCTATCAGTTTCAGAATTTTTAGAAAAAAACACCTTATTAAAAAGAAAAGGTATGCGAGAGGAAATGTTTCTGGCACGCCGTAAAGGGCTACATGCGGTGCTGCGACATAATCAGCTGTATATCGAAGGAAAAAGAGTTGATTTGAATGAAAATATAGATACAAATGATACTTCGTCGAATAATGAGTGCGAAGGCAACAATAACCATACTCGTTACAGCTTAAATCATGATTCCTTTCGTGAATAAAGATGATTCATTTAAGTTATTATACCAAAACATGCAAAGTATGTATAATAAACAAGACACATTAGTAGCATTTTTGGAAGAGAATCCTAAATATGATGCGTTGTGTATGTCGGAAACATGGTTGACAGAAGAAAAGCTCAAATTGTTACGCTTCGACGGCTATTTGATTGCAGCATCATTTTGCAGAAAAAGTCGCACGGGAGGAGGACTTTGTATATTGTTACGGGAAGATATTGAATATAAAGCATTGAATGATATCACAAATATGTCTATTGAATATGTTTTAGAAGTAGTCGCGATTGAGCTATGTAAACAAAATACTATAATTGTAGTTATGTATTGGAACGGAAGAGAGGAAGGCGTTTTTTATAGTCAATTAAGATTAATCTTAAATTTTATTAATAAGAAATACTCTAAATATAGAATAATCGTAGGTGGGGATTTTAATGTAGATATAATGCAAAAAAATAAAAAATCATGTGACTATCTCGATTTAATGTTAGAGTACAAACTAATTCAGCATATTAATAAACCGACCCGCATAAACGCATGCTTAGATCATATTTTTACGAATTTTGAAATAGAATGTTTATATACTGGTATAAAAGAATATGGGTTTTCGGACCATGCTGGTACCGAGATATACATAAAAAAGCAAATACAAACAAAACAAGCAGTCTGGTATGTAGAAAAACGATTGTTTAACAGAAAGGCAATAATAAAATTCAAATCACAATTACAAATAATAAATTGGAACGAAATACTCAAACCATATAAAGATATTAACGAAAACTATAACGCATTTCATGATCAATTAATAAAGATATTAAACCAATGCATACCAAAATACAAAGTAAAACTAAAAACTATTACAAAAAAGTATTGGTTAACTACAGGGCTAAAAAAATCTTGTAAAAATAAAAGGTTGTTAAAAGTACTTGTCACAAAAACTAATAATCAAATTTTAAAAAAGCATTACAAGAAATACGAGAAGTTATTAAAAAAACTAATACTGTATTCAAAAAAACAGCATTATAAAAAGAAAATTAATAATTCAAATAATAAAGTAAAAACCATGTGGAATGTAATAAGTGAAAAAACAAATAAAAAAAGTAAGAAATCGAAATGTAATATTGAATTAAGAATAAATAAAACACTAAGTTCTGACCCTAAAATAATTGCTAACACATTTAATAACTTTTTTGCTTCTATCGGTCAGTGTAACTCCCAACAGCAGGGCAACACCGGCAGCGAGCAAAGGGCGGGCTGCACTCGCGGTCGCCCTGTTCTCCACCCGGTCGAAAACTCCATGTATTTAAGCCCGGTCGACTGCCGAGAAGTATATAAAATTATAAAAAAATTAAAAAATAAGATGAGTCATGGAATGGACGAGATGCCACCAAGCTTAATAAGAGATTGCGCTGAGGAATTAACTCTACCTTTCACTGTATTAATAAATCAGTCGTTTAGTGAAGGTACCTTTCCAAGTACATTGAAAAATACACTAGTGAAACCTATTTACAAGAAAAATGACAAAAGTGATATGAATAACTATCGTCCAATTGCTATTTCACCTACAGCATCTAAAATATTTGAAAAAGCAATGTGTGTTCGAGTAAATAACTTCTGTGTGAAATTTCAGATATTTGACGATTCGCAGAATGGATTCCGAAAAAATCGTTCCACAATTTTGGCTGTGTATAAATATATCAAAGAAATAATTTCATTATTAGATAAAAAACAATATGGTGTAGGGGTCTTATTAGATATGACTAAGGCGTATGATAGGGTCCAACATGATATACTGCTTAATAAATTGTACGATATCGGCATCCGTGGATCCGCTCATAGATGGTTCGCATCATACCTAAGTAATAGAAAACATTTCGTAGAAATTGAATACTTTGATAACGAAATTAAGAACATCACTCACGTACGCTCTGACTGTAAAATCGTAAATGCATCAATACCGCAGGGAAGTGTGGTCGGCTGTCTCTTGTTTTTGATATATATAAATGACCTCCCAAAGATCATGGAGGAACCATGCATTTTATTCGCTGACGACATCTCGTTACTTACTTCGAGTTACAACAATAATAACATTGATGAAAAACTAAATACCTTACTTTCTAAAACGTCGGACTGGTTAAGTGATCACAATCTCAGCATAAATTTTGCCAAAACCAAAATAATGACCTTCCATCCACCTCAAAAAACAACACTGAATATAAATTATAGTTTCAATAGCCATAAATTGGAGTGTGTAGAGGAATTCTCGTTACTTGGCATAGTTATAGATAAACACATAAATTGGAAAGCCCATGTACAAAATGTTAAATCCAAACTAAGTAGCTTTTCTTATGCACTGAGAGAGATAAAAAAGACTACCGATATACAAACATCAATAGTTACATATTATGCTTACGCACAGGCTTGGCTGTGCTACGGGCTGGTGTTGTGGGGTGGCAGTACGGACGCGCCATCACTGTTCATCATGCAAAAGAAGTTGATCCGTATCATAGCCAACATTGAGCAGACTGATAGTTGCAAACCATATTTTCGCGAATATCAGATACTTACCCTGCCATGTATGTATATATTAGAGATGTGCAAGTTTGTACGCAAATATAATGAATTTTATACAAAGCAACAGGATATACCTACTAAATATTCTTTAAGAAATAGAAATAAAAATAAGTTAATATTACCAGCTTCCCGACTGAAACTTACATCCTCAAGCACATTTCATTCCTCAATAAAAATTTATAATAAATTACCGGACATATTAATAAATGAAAATAATGACAACAAATTTATAAAACAATTAAAACAATTTTTACTTAATAAATGCTACTATGACATAAAGGAATTCCTAAACGACAAATTTAGTAATAAATAATTATGAATCCATTATTGTATTGATATTTTATTTGCTATGTAATAATTATACAAATTTATCTAAAATAAAATAAAATTGTAATTATACCTATTTTACAAAAAATGCGTCCTCTTCTCTTCTACAGCAAATTGCGTGCCCGACGGGGTCCATAATGATCTTGTATAAGTATGTACCTACTTTACCACTTTACCACCTCATTGTACATTATGGTTTGCAATAAATATATTGAGTATTGAGTATTGAGCCATTATGGGCTCGTCTTTGCAACATTTTTAACCGACTTCAAAAAAGGAGGAGGTTATCAATTCGGTTGTATTTTTTTTTATGTTTGTTACCTCATAACTCCGTCATTTTTAAACCGATTTTCAAAATTATTTTTGTATTCGATAGAGTATACTGCAAGGGTGGTCCAAAGTCAGGATCTGATGATGGGATCCCATAGAAAATAGAGGAAAACACAAATTTTATTGTATTAAATTAGGGTTTCTTTAACTGAAAAGATTTCATTCACTAAAAAGTTAAAAATAATTTTTTTTTACAATAAATAAAACCGACTTCAAAAACACTAAAAACTTAAAAATAATATAAGAATAGGTACTTCAATATAGAAGTGTGATGTTGTCTGTACCTATTCTTATATTATTTTTAAGTTTTTAGTATTTTTGAAGTCAGTTTTATTTTTACATGAAAATGTTTTTGGTGGAATTTCATTTTTTTTTGTAAGATGCTTATGACAATTTTATGCATTTTTTTTGTGTGTAATTCTTGCACATCAGAGGTTTCTTTTTTTTATTGTCCATTCGCACCGCGTAGCACGTGCTTCATCATCAATCACAGCGGGCTTTTTGCGCGCGCTTAATTCCATCCCCTTATTTAAAGGTAGAGGTAGAGGTAATTTACTAAAAATACTGAATCGTGTGTTTTATTATTTTTAGCAAGAAGTCCCTATATCAATTTTCAGACCTCTGACATCAAAATTTGCGGGTCTCATACAAAATTCCATCCCCTAGTTTAAGGGGTTGGGGGAGTAAAAAATCGAAGTTTTAGAATTTATTTATTGTTTGTGTACTAATACTTGCTTACATACCAAATCTCAGCTTATTAGGACTTTAGGAAGTAGGGTTTTTTATATATCATTATTATCTAAAATATAACAGCTATGCAATTGAAACATTATATTTAAAAGTACACTTCATATCCCGATAATTTTGCTTATCTGGTATACATAATCCAAACTCAAGTTACGAGAATTCAAAAAACAACGAAGCTCTTCGATAAAGCGTCTAGGTAGTGCCCTTGCGCTTCGCTTGGCTCATCTAGGCGGGGGCATCACCGTGCACCTAGATAGAGGTGGTTATGCAGACGACTATATAAATAATACTGCACTTACATTAACGCAACATTAACTAGACCTTAACATATTTTTTTGTAAGCTTCATGTATTCACACTACTAGCTTTGACTGTCAGTAAAAAATGTCTTTACACCCCTTTTCCTATTATGATGAGAAATGGCGGAGAAAGTTATTCTTGTACGCAATTTCGATACTTTTATTTTGTAGTTTATGTATTTTTATTACTTCCAATAGCAGTCAGTTGATGTTAGATCTATGGGACATACATTCACTATAGCAGTATTAATTAATCAGTTGATCATCTCACTTTTAAATTAACCACATAAATACTTTAAAACTAGTTAAGCAAATTTAGAAAATAGACATCGCTTCTGTAGCTAAATACTATTATTAAATGTATTACAAAGCAAATATAATACTTTAAAAATCATAATCGGGTATACTAAGCAATCAGCGGCCGTATCATCAGGTTATCACAAGACTTACTACATTGTTACATTAAACCAGTGAACATTTAAAACTTCACTCACATTAACAAAAACAATTACTCGATGCACAAATAAATAAATATCATACATGCTATGACACACTAACATCACTTAAAACCTTGAAAACGTCTTATACAGACCTGAATTTGCTTATACATTGTGCCCTACGGAGAAAATTGAAAAATTGAATGTCAGTAAGCAAAATAATGAAATGCAAATTAGGGATAGAAACGACATTTCGGTTTTGAAAACGGAGAATATGATAGTTCATATACCTACCTATTAATAGAACACCCACTATTATAGTACAGCTAGAATAAGCTTTGACAAAATCATAAAAAATATCTCTCAGAGAACTCACTAAACAATCAGTAGGTAATTATTTGACAGTTCAATCAAAGTATTGTGATCTGCATTCTTATGGAATGTGTCAAGAAATTCAGTTATCTTATATATGTACAAATATAAGATAACTGAACTTCTTGATATAACGTTAAACTAAATGTCTACTAGAAATTTTCATAATTATTTTTTGGAATTCTTTGGCATATTGATAAGTTAAAACTCAAAGTATTTATTTCAATCGTGAAAACAATATGAATGATTGAAATAAAAATAATGAATACACGAAATCACAATATAGTTCTTTCTTCACTTTTTCATTGATAAAAATCTCAACTCCTTGGAACGGAACACGTAAAATTTTAACAATTAATGGAGTCAGCACAAGAGCTTATTAGTCAATATGATCCCGTGTGACTCGGTGAGATAAATGTGTCTTTTTGCAACACGCTATTATGCTCCAATAGTGTGTATCTGTGTACACGTTGTTTAATTTTGCTTAAAATGTTGATGCTATAGTCCCAGATCTATGTTATAAGAAGATCTAGTTGTATATAGTAGGGAACAAACCTTAAATGATTTTTTGTTTATACTAATACTTTCCTATATGAAAACTAAAATAAATAAAATAAGTAAAAAAATATTTTACTTAACGGTTTTATTAAAGGTGAAAATAATAATTTATACATTATTGCATTGTCATCGGAACTAAAGGTGTATACCAAATTTTAGCTCAATCGGACACTGGCATGTGGGTCAAATTTAACTTGCAAGATTTCACCCAAACAAACAGGGCAAGCCAAATATAACCGTTTAAAAAAAACAACGATGTTGACCCAATACTTTGATGAATATTTTTCACTTTTCACTACGACAACGAATATACGTATTAAGCTACAGTTTGTACTAAGCATTAAAGAATCAAAAATAAAACAAATGCCTAAATGGAATTATAGCAGTTGTTTATATTAATGAGATTTAATACATAAATTCTTATGTAGAATAAACAATTGAGAATGAGATCTTAAGATAATGAAAACTTAAAAAGGCTTAGCTATGTTTAAGACGTCAAAATATTTTGACGACATGAACACAATTGATATAGAAAATTCTAATATCAAATGTAAGTAAATGACTGCATGTGCCTTTGAGGATCAATGATTCTGCAACTTTACGAATTGCTCATACATAATACTTTGACTCACAACTTCAACTCCTATGACTCCTCCTTTATTAGCTAACTTGGTGGTCCAGGTGAAGGTATACTGCCCGGGGATAGGGTGCACTGCGCAGATGGCCAGCTCGAGAGCGATCTGAGCTATCCTTTGCCACGTCATCGCTATCCGCCAGTCGTCAGCGCAGTTGTCTATCATAAATAACTGGAATGTTACAAAAACAAAAATTATATATTAACAGGTATAATACCTTTTTTTTTTTCTTCATTTTTTCTCGGGGGGAAATGCGTAACCGCACCGTACCCGCCGTTGGCTACACGGCGAGCGTGTGTGGGGCTCTCCGGGCAGAGTGCAACAGGTATATTACCTACTTGAAACTCAAAAATCTTTATTCTTACTAATATAGACCTTTTCAGACACTTATGACGTGAAACAAAATACAAATATATAATTAAACAAAAATCTTACTAAAAATGTAATAAACTAAGATTTACAATTTGTTATCTAAACCTGGTATGTGTACATACACCCCAACCATAGTTAAGAATGAATAAAAAAAGTTGATTCTACTCTTCACTTCTCGAGATGAACAGAAGAGAAACTCGGAAGGTCTAATTGTTTTCTGTCCTCTTTTAAATTGACATCATTATAATAATAGCATTTCACAAACGATTTTAATTTTCTATCTAAAATATACATCGAAATACCTGTCGGAGTAATTGGAACAGTTACTCAAATCAACACATTTATCCCATAATCACAGACTGTACTTATGAACATCAAAGTGTCACATTTTTATCAATCCCAAGCAGTTTTATCTGATATATAATAATCAGAAACCTTATAATTTGTTTTATTTATAAATAAAACAAATTATAAGGTTTATTGATTGTAACTTTAAATTTATTAAAGCTAAGTTCTTAAAAATTGGTTGGTAATATATTGCATCAATGGCCTCTGATTTTTTTGAGCCTAGTATTCGGTAACATTAACATATGCTTGTGCCTAGCTATTAACAGTTAGGTCTTATTCAGTTTAACCCTCGATCACTCGCGCTTTTTAGTTCCGTGAGCACTCGCGGGTTGTTGTAGTCACCCCAGATCTTAAAACTAAATATTTGGACATATAATATGTGTGAATGCAATTATACTAGTATTTTTTAATTTGCGTTCTGGAACGTATACGCATAAAAACGTATATTTTACAATTAACTTAAAATTCTGTTTAAGAAAATTTTAAATTAATCAGTGTTTTTTTTTTCAAACTATTTAATTGAGGCCATTCCTTAGAAAACCACAAACAAATAACTTCTCTATTTCTAACATAAACTTCTTACTAAAAAATTTATACTTATTACTATTTTTTCATAACAAGAAGTATAAAAACTCGGGTGCCATGAGCACCCCATGCAACCTTTGACCCGTTCTCGCGTAGCTAGAGCTCACGCCACACTGTCCCTACCATTTCCTTATGACGCTTTTATTGGTCATTTGAAGCTACACAAAGATTTTTGTATTCATTTTTATGTTCTTCAAACATCTCTGGGACGCTGACAGCACATCGCACGAGTGATCGCGGGTTAACAAAGTACCTAAAAAGAAACCCAAACGAAATTTTCAGCGTATTGATTTATATACTTGAAACTTCGTTTGGGTTGAGTGAATGCTCGGTTGCCTTCCTCCTCGCATCGATTTCCTCATTCCTGAGGGTGGTGATCCCCTGACTGTGGAGTGATCATCTTCTTTACAATATTGCGCCCCTTATTTCTGTCTCTGGCTTCGGTCGCCTTAAGAACTTTCAATTCGACAAGCAACTAAAGGAGTCAAATACGGATACCGACACCTCAAAAGAATGAGACTAATGAACAGTTACACAAATTAATATGTGGCCATGTTTATGCCATCATATACCCACCTAGCAAGTGGCGACACGACAACAACATAATTAAATATTGTAACATCCAGGGTCCAGTATGAGGAACCAATTAAGGCGCTCTTTTGTACAACAAAATAAATAAATAAGGACGCGCCCAAGCTTTACAAAGGACGAGGAAAATAAAATCCACTTATTCAAATAGGAATTTATGTCATGCTCTCTCGAATACAATATTCGCATATCGATTCCCGAATTGAGAGCGGAAACCAGTTCTGATAAATTTTAGCGAAAGGAGAGGGAACCTCGATTTCCTCGTAATTTTATCTGAATAATGTATAATTATACTCCGGGAATACATATTATCCATGTTATTAAAATAGCTTCTGATTATAAATATGAAATGTTTACTATGTAATTGGTAAGTGAGAAGATAATGTTTACCATTGATTGAAAAAGGTACCTTTATTTGAAACATGCATTGAGAAGCACGAACGTGCGGTTCTTTCGGAACAGAAAATTAAATTCCTAAAATGTTGAGTTTACAAGAGTTGATTTTGCATAATGTTGCATCCTAAAATTATGAATATGTAAAAAGTTGAATTTAACATAGGTACTGCAAATTCAACTTTTTGGGAGAAGATATCACCCAAAAAGTTGAATTTGCAGTACTATGTTGAATCCCAGAATTCCTAATAGATTATTTACAAGTGACATTGGATAACATGACTTACATTGACATTTATCTTCAAGTTAACTCAAGAGGTTTTGCAGTATTGGAAAATGATTTGATTATAAAGGATTTATTGATTATAAAGGAAAAAATTCGTCTTGACCACTCGGCCACCGGCTCTTACCAGCCCTGACGTATTTTTTATACTTTCTTAAGCCATTTTTAAAATTTATTTAGCATTTGTAAAGAAAACGCACTCACATATAAGGTTATATTAGTATTTTTCATTTTTGTGATCCAAAAGCCTTTAACTTAAAAAAATACGATATAAGAATGTTTATTGTGTAACTCCTTACTTCAAAAATTTATACATAACACAATCGTACGTAAAAAAATTGCAAAGGCTAGCTTAACTTTCAGCTGGATTTCTTTTCTACCTTTGACAGAATACACAGGAATTATTGAAAGCGGCAATAGATACATAAAATGAGAAATCAACTTTCTGTTTCGGAAGGTGCAAGATGATGGATTCCAAACACATGTGCTGCCACCACTCGTGGATGTTATAAGAGCCGACCAAGGGAGTTAATCGCAATAATGCATTTGCAAAGAGACAGGAAACCCGAAACAAAACCGTACTACGTATAGCCAATCTGCCCCCGTAGCGTGAACACCGAAACACGACATGATAAAATGACAAATCGTTACGAACTGTCAAAATATGTTGGATATAATGGGTACATTGAAATTTTATCGACATTAATTATAATAACAATACCCAAAATAACAAGACCAGAATTCAAAACATACTCAAAACTTCAAGATCGCTCAAAAATCCAACTTTTTTAACAGTTCATATCGATATATCGCTTTATCACATCACGTTTCGGTGGTCATGTTAGGGGGGCTGGCAAGCGTTATGTATAGGCCAATTTCTCCTCGTCTTAGAAGAGATATATGCCCAGCTGTGGGATGTAGGGCGCCTGGGGCCCAATTCTGCTAATATGTTACAGTCGAATCGAAACTAAACCGTTGCTATCGGCCAATCGGAGCGTGTATATTGCTATTCAACTATTCGATTACGTGATAATGTGGTGTTCTGATTGGTCGATCGTAACGGTTTAGTTTCGATTCGGCTGTATCTTACTAGCAGAATTGGGCGTCTGGGTTTAAGGCGACCAAGGGCCCTATTTTTGAATATTTCGCCCGACGTCGAGTGTTCGCGAATGTCGTCTTTCGCTCGATTTCTATAACTGTATTTCGTTTCGTTATCGAGGAGAGTCAACATAATGTTGCAAGAAATATCAGTATCATTTTGATTTTAATCAAAAACGAAATGAAAATAAGAAAAAAATCGAGTGTAGACGACACTTGACGAGTGTTCGACTCCAGACGAATGATTTAAAAATAGAGACCCAAGACCCCTACATCTCACTCACTTGAGTAAGAGTTGGAAATTTTGTTGCGTTGTGTTGCGTTTGTTTTTAGTCAATATTGCTTTTTTTTACATTTATAAAAGTGGACCAAAAGGCATAGTAGTGTTCTGCAACGATTATATGTTAAGTATATTAAATATCTTATTTATATTAAAATAGCAATTCTGGTATTTCAGAGTGACGAAATAAAATAAATAATTTCTTTTTACTTAACACTTATCTCCGTTGATATTATAATACAAATACGAAACTCACCTGTACTTCTAATGCGTGATACGCGACGATTAGGCCAAGTAAAATCACAGTCGACATTGATATTAGCGTCTTCAACGCCTGAGAGTAAATTGATGCCTGAAACAGTGAGAAAAATACACGTTCGTAAAAATCGATATTACCACGTTAAGTTAAAACCACGTTCCGGTAAGTTAAAAAAAAAATTAAAAATATACTCGCACAATGCCTGAAATGTGCTGAATACATATCCGAGTAACACAGAATGGTGAATACTTGTCACACTTCAGGTATTGCAGCCACGCGAAGACAAGAATATATTTTTATGTTACTGTGACATCCTTGTATGGAGAAAAGGTTTCGTTTTCTTTTAATGAAAGCTTAATGTTATAGGAGAGTTCCTAAGCATATTTCCAATAGGACCATACTTTATCCAACCTATGACAAACGTTACATTATCAGTTGATTTTTTAACGTTTTTACTATCATACCTTTTAGTACTATGTTTAATCTATTATAAAGCACAGCCTTCCCTCGTCCTGTATCAAAAGTCTTCAAGTGTCTCGTGACTTATTAAAATAAATTACAGTGTAGGTAATTGCCCTTAAGGTAAGGCTTTGTATTAATAATACTACAGTGTTGCTCTTCCCTTTAGCTATAAGGCTCACATTACACCGCCGCTGAATGAAATGGAAGCGACTTTTTGCAACGAAATTGTACATAGCATAATGATCTTTATGTCATTTGTATTACATACAAACTGAATACGACAAAAAAAATGGTCGCGCGTCTTTCGGCAAATCCTCGCGCTTCCTTGAGGTTTCCCTTTGCTTTTGGCTCGTATTTAGTTTGTATGTTATTCAGTTGACATAAAGTTAATTATGGTATATACAATTTCGTTGCAAAAAGTCACTTTCATTCCATTTCGCGGCGGTGTAAATTGAGCCTTACAGTTACAGAGAGTAAACGCTCTTAAGCTTAAGATTTTTTTTATTATAAACAAAGTAAGCCTCGTATTGTTCGTATTTACTAGACAGCATTTACGCGCGTCATGTAGCATAAAATGATATACTATGAATGGCAACAAGGTACTTTTGTTTAGCAACGTTGCCTGTATAGACGGTCTAGCACGTAACGTGGAAGACGGACGTAGTCAATAGTTTCACTTCGCTCAAAGGGCTATTTTCAAAACTCATTAATTCAACAATTGGCCATTGTTTATATGTATTTGAAAACTCTGTCTGATTGAATTCGACTTATTATTGTGATAAATATATCAATCGACGAGTTGCAAAATAAGAACCCAGGGTGGTGATTTTGAACTCATCGATGGATCGGTTTTCGTTATTAAACTAGGCCTAAGTATTAGTTGATTTATACAAAAAATATACCAAGATCACTCTGACTGTTGGGGATTCTGGTTATGTGTGTGGTCCTGTCACGGTCGCCATTCTGCTGGGGATTCTGGTTATTATAAATATCCCTAACAGTTCTAATTATTGGAAATGAAATATTACAAAACTCTTATCTTCTTGATTCCATGTTCGTAACAAAAACGTTGCCATAACAACGAGAACACATGGCCATGTCATAAACAATATCCAAAAGTATTTATAAAACTATATCTATGCAGTATTACGAGCACAGACGATGACGTTGTTTACAGAAAGTTAAACATATTAAAAATCAGTTTTAACCAAACAGAATTATCAAATCTATACGATGGCCAATTGCCGGTGAGTTACAAAATCACCCATTAGATCTACTAACATGTAGTGTCCACAGACGGTATACGCACCCCGGTACAAAAAAATTTCTCGTAAGAATGGTAGCCTGTGGGCAACTGTAACTCATCAGCAATCGGCTGTCATATTATATTTGACTAGTTATCCGCTCGCGGCTTCGCCCGCGTTATTATTGTTTTCCCGTGGGAATTTATATTCTCCCGCAGGAAAAATTATTTTGTAGCCTATTTAAGCCCGGATAATAAGTTTCATAGAAATTGGAGCAGATTTTAAATATTTTCCTTAGAAATTTTCAACCCCTATTTTGCACCCTAAGGGGGTGAATTCCAATAAACCATGAAACACGAGTCCAATTAAATATTTTTAAGAGCGTGAATCTAAAGTTTTATCAAAATCGTTGCTAATTTAAATATTTTTCCATACAAACTTGCAACTCCTATTTCATCCCTTTAGTATAAAAGTTTTTTAAAATCCTTTCTTAGTGAACGTCCGAACATTTTGAATTAAAACATCTTTCACGTTTCTACCATGAGCGGTTACGCACAGCCGTGCGTGCGTCTATAGATGGGAACATCTCCTTTTATATTTTATATAGATAGGTAATTCTGTTTGATTAAATCTGTACTTAATAATACTGTCGTCTTAAAAAAACACTATTTTCTTTTAACATCTAATTGAATTTTAATTTAATAAGTCAAACCATAAATTAATTTAATTAATTAAGCCAAAGTTTAAATTTAAGTAATGCGTATTTTGTCTTAATGTTCTTTTGCCATCGTTTTATCATTGTATTTATTTGGAATTGACGAAGGCAAATTCATGTTTTAAAGGCGTTTTGCGCTAAACGTGCTCAGTGATAGATACCGAAACCGCGTTAAACTTAATTAATAATTGTTTTAATTACCTTAGTGTAAACTCCAGCACTAGATAGTTCATTTTCTATTACCATTATTATAATACCAAACATTCCCATAACTAAAGCGTAGTCACTTATTCGTTTTCTTTTTTCAAATAGCGCCTTTCTTCTACCTAATCTGAAAAGAAATAAACAGTTTATTTATAACATGAAAAATACACATACGGCTTATTAATTAAAAATTACTGCTTAAACAATTGATTCATGATTCTATGTTTTTTCTTGTTCTCGCACATGTCGACTGTCACATGTAAGGTACTTTACACATTCCTCACTTTGCAATTTTTGCAGTGATATGGTAATAGCGCGTAAGCATTGATGCAATCGCACATGTAACTGCAAAAAGCCTATAAATAATACAAAACACGGAATGGCTATTCTGAGCATGATCCAAAGAGAAAAAAAATATTAATAAGGCCGATTATGTACAAGACACTTACAAGAATTTCTTCCTACAGTGACTTTACTGACTCACAAACACACCTATATACACCTTATAATCATTGCTTATGTGAATAAGCACACACACACTTCAATTCATATACTCATATAAGAACCTAAGTCTGCTGGAATATGACGTCCCTGTGGCGAGAAGGATGTAACCTGTAGTTAGTCGGAGTAGGATTTTCTTTCAAATTTTCCATATCGTGGCAGAGGCGTTATCCCTAAACGCTTGTGGAGTTGCAGTTGTGGTGCAAATTTCACAGGAGCCACATGTATTATAGGTGACTGATACCACTCACCATCAGGCGGGCAGTTTGAATGAATAATTGAATGAATGAATAGGTTTGCTTGTTCGCCAACTTAGTTGCAATAAAAAAAAACTTAGTAAGTTTTTACGAGCAATATATACTACCGGAAGGAGAGCCTGTATCATGGTCGCCTGCTCGGAGACCTCCGTCTCACCTATTTCTGCTGCAAAGCAGCAGTGCTTGTATTGCTATGTTTCGGTTTGAATGGTAAGATATGGCAGTGAAATTACTAGGTCTCGTGACATTACATCTTATGTCACAAGTTGGCAACGTACACTATGGTTTTTGTGAGGGTTGCAGATTTGCTGAGAATCTCACAAGAACCATATCTACTATAGGTAACTGTTACCACTCATCATCAGGTGGGCAGTGTGCTTGTTTGCAAACATAGTTGTATAAAAAAATATAGGTACGGGAAGCAAGCAAACCGTGAGATAGTACCAATACTATTTAATATTTTAATAGCGATAGTGCGACTGAACGGACCACAGTACAGTGGTGCCGCTATAGGACAAAATTCAAAAAATTCGCTGTCGAAATTTGGCAATCCATATAGCACGATATCACCACTACTTACGTACCTATCTAGAAGTATAAATATCAAGGTTATTTATTTCAGTTATCATTTATTAATCGACCTCGGAAGTGAAAGCCACTCGCTGTTTATCGGTGACCTAGCCGCGCGGTGTTTGTCTTTGATGATTTTTAAGAAACGTTAATTATTTTGTTATTTGTGTACAATGGAGTTCATATAACAGGTTAAGTGTTTTGTAAATGATACATTTTTAAGTACCTACTTATTATACTTTTTGTTTTATGAGGGTGCTACGCCAACCTATTTTTCTTAGTTTATTTTTCCGTTACTCTAACTTAATCCAGAGCTACAAAATTTTGGCCCCTGTTGGCCCATATCTAACTTAGTTTAAAGGTTTGGTACATCTGTCTATTTTATGGGGAACATATTTTTTTTGCCCTGATTTGCCCGCTGGACTATAACATGTCTGCTACGATGCCGTAGACGAATCGTAGCATTGTCTACGAAACTTGATATTAATTTTATATTTTAATTTCAGATACTAAAATGAAATGTTATTTTTCAAGGAGGCGTTTATTTGAGCTGCGATATTCGCAAGAACCTTCAGATCATAAAAATATATTTTAAAAGCTTTTTTAACGTATTTCTTTTGACGTATATCAAATCGAATTGTTGGTTTATGTGGAAGTCTTGACAAATTCTGGGATAAGTCAGCACGTACAAAAAATAGAGTTTTAAAAATTTATTCAAATTGGTTAGACAATTTGAATAATTATTTAAAACTCTATTGTAGTATGTGTAGAACTAACAAGAAGGTGTTGAACAGTGTCCTTTACAGGAGGAACAACCGAGGACGTCTCGGGGAGGCAGCAAAGTCTTTTCCGATTTTAGTTCGCTACTTTCCCTCTATTGTAAAAACATTGCTTGACATTTTGGATGAATGAAATAGATGTTTGTTTGCAAAAGTCAGTCAAAGAATCTCGGTACCAGTTTGGATAATCTCCTGTACACTCTTGGATTCGGTTCATTGAATATTTTATTCATTTTTCGTATAGGATTAATATTTGAAAATGGCTTGAGGCCAGAAGAGGAAAAAAATGTTGCAGAATAGATAAGTATACGTACAAACTAAAATTAGTAAAGGGTGAGGTTTAGCTGTAGACAAACCAAGACATGGCTGAAGGGGCACGTCGAACGATGGTATGACGACACGAAAATTTGTCATACTCTGCAGTCTCACATGAAATTACAGGCTTCCGTAAAGAATTACTTGATCGTTGTAGTATAATTTTACAAGCTTTATCATCGGGATTTAATATTGATTGTAATAAGTTTCAAAGAATATGTTTTGGTAACCGCACGTCTACTAGTTGAAGAATATCCGTGGTTCAATCCCTCTGCTTCCGTACACAAAGTTCTCATTCACATTGCTAATGTTTCAGAATATGCTATTTTATCCATCGCGGAACTTTCCAAAGAAGCAGCTGAATTTTATAAGTAAAATTTAAAATAGCTCAGTAGAGATAGTACCCGAAATGCGTTCCGCGAAGTTAAAAATACCAACTAAAACTGAGTTTTTTGCCCTTTACTGAGTTCAGATCCCTTTATAACCAATCTTCTGAAACTTTTTTTTAAAAAGGAGCTTTTATCTAGGAAAGCTATAAAATTATTAAAATTTTAAGTTGCTTGTTTATTTTAGACTTTTTACTGTGTAAGCTGTAAATATAATATTCTTTGTTTAGAACTGTCATTTCATAGAAAAAGAGTATCACTGTTGTACCAAAGACTACTGGTCGCTTGGAGCGTTTCAATAATAATATTAGTATTAATTTAAAGTATATTGGAAGACCCAAATAAATTGTATGAAAAATTTTTCATCACATTTTGTTGTAAATTTTAAAATATCTTCGCTCCAAAAACCATCTCAGTCAATGGTAGATAAGCTTTTAGTGAATGGGCTACACCAGGTATTCATAAAAGCAGAATAAAACTTTATGAACTTTACAATGAACGTTCATTTAATACTAGTGATCAATTTAAATTGTATGTAAAAACTTATTCCAAAGTACCTATACAAAAAAGTTTGTAAATTTGTCAAGTCCAATTATTTAAGATCTAAAATTAAAAATAGTAGTAAATAAATTAAAAATGACATGGAATATTATTAATAATGCGACTGGTAGAGTAAAAAATAATAACAACAATTTTTGTTTAAATATTGAAAATAGGAAAATTCTGTAGCTACCTCAGTGTCTACAGAATTTAAAAAATTCTTTACTGACATTCCAGTTGCAATCACAAAATCTTTGGATTCCTCCTCCACTGTTGCTGAATCTATTCTAAAAGACCATGTTAATACTTGTGGTGACAAATTCAAATTTACCCATGGGTAAATTTAATGAAAGTAAATTCATTTAAAATTCTGAATAAAAAGAAAACCGTGGATCTGTGAGGCAACTCTGTAGATGTTTCCCAATCTGTAATAGAGACAATAGCTCCAATACTTGCTAGTATGTCTAGTGATTGCATTGACTGTGGTGTATTTACTGATTTAATGAAACCGAGTAAAATTATTTCATTACTCAAATCTGGTAGCACATCAGACCCAAGTAATTTTAGACCTATCTTTGTGCTACCTACATTTAGCAAAATCTTTGAAAAATAATATTGGAACAAAGGCAAGGCTTTTTTAACAGGAATAATCTTCTACACCGTAAACAATTTGGTTTTAGGAAGAGTCGCTCAACAACCGATACTGGTGTTGAGTTAATACAACATATATACGAGGCCTGGGAGGACTCACATGATGCACTAGGCGCCTTTTGTGACTTATCCAAGGCACACAGATTTTAAATATCTTTAAATTAAACTTCACTGAGTTGTTTGTCTAATAAAAATCTTTTGCTAATACAAAAATATGAAAAATGCATATTCTTCATTAGGCATCAATACAGACAATCCAAATTTAACCAAAAGGAAGAAAGGTTCAATTCAACCTACCTACATTTTCAAGGATAAATGACGGTGAGTAACATGGATACCTACCCAAAAATACCAAAGAACTTCAGCCTTCTTAGAAAGGTCGTGATCGAAGATCAAGACAAGAGTGACTTATGGGTCAAGTTGTACCTACCAAGTGATAAATTTAAAAGCCTTTGATTCGGATTTCGGATGTCTTTTTTAGCGAACGCTTCAATGAAACTCTGTGAAACATTTTGATATAAAATAAAAGTTACATCACTTTGTAAGCTTTTGGTTATTGTGAAAATGTTCAGTTATTGTTTGAATTTTTATTTTGTCTACTAAATTTATTGTCTCATTTGTTAAAGGTATATTAAACAATTTGAACATAGAGAATATTAAATTGTCAACACAACTTAAAAGTATAGTATTTGTGTGTGTATAAGTGATAAAATGAATATGTATCATATTATATTCGACGTATATAATACACTACCTAGTACTGACCTAAATCTTGTGGGGAATTATAAGGAGATTCAAATCATACCTATTTCAACCCTTTCACTTGCACAGGAACATAATTAAATTTTATTTAATACGTTTCAGTTCTTTATTGCATGTAACAATTACAACATGTCACTTGAGAAGAACATCTAAGTTAAAACATGTGTTTTCAAAGCACAGAAAAACTAAAATGCAAAAAATAATTGAGGCTTCAATAGATTTGTGTATAGAACAAGTAATCAATAATTGGTCAACGGTCAAATTCGTAATCCAATCAGAATGAGCGATCGTTCGCATTGAAGAGACGTCTCGTGATATTGAGATGAATTCTCGTATGCTGGCTCGGATTTTCCAGATTTGTCCGATTCATTCCGATCGGTCGAGTGAAAAATCGGAACATACTCTCGTTCTCACGCTTCAACAACGTGGTACTGTCGTATTACTAGAGAAACAAACGTTATAAACTCTAATTAGCTTTTGAAGATAATTAAATTAGAGTACAAAAATAAAAGAATCAAGTTTTGATTTTCCAATCCGCCAATTGCGAAATAAATATTACAAATATTATATTATTAATACTATCCTAGAGATTTATCCGATATCCCATCTTGAATGTTGGTATTATTATAGTATTAATAGTGTTAATAGAATTGATTTGTTCTGCCAAGAAAAGGTTCTGACAATACGAGTACAGCTATATTCTGTACTAGCTGTGCCAGCGAACAACGTTTCGCCGTATATTTTTTACCCGTTTTTGCAACATTTGTCATTGATGCTCAGCTTCTATTAGTCGTAGCGTGATGTTCAATAGCCTAAAGCCTTCCTCGATAAATGGACTATCCAACACAAAAAGAATTTTTCAATTTGAATCAGTAGTTCCTGAGATTAGCGCGTTCAAGCAAACAAACAAACAAACTCTTCAGCTTTATAATCCAGCTTTATATATTATAGATTTGGGAACTCTAGCTTCTCTTTATTTGACGTTATCGTCACTTACTATAGTTTAAGATCATCATCATCATCATCACCCTAGCTCATTAATGTCCCCACCCAGGGGCTCGAGCCTACCTGTGATGAAAGGGATGTCGGAACACTACTGATAAATACAATAAATAGGGGTTGAGCTATGTTATATTAATAAAAACTTATAAAACATTAGGATACGCAAAACTCATTAATCAACAACGGTTTCTAAGGAACGTAACTAGGGTATTTAAAAAATACAAAAATTCCTAAAAAAACAAACTCAATTGGCCTCTTTTAACACTACCCTTAGTTAGGGTGCTAAGGCCTTAGTCTAGCTCGCTGGTGGCTGGCACGTGTCGAATGCACACGACAATCCGCCACCGTCCTTCTCAAGCCATTATATTGGTAACAAAAGTTTACAATATTTGGTATTATATAACTTCACTACCTACCTATTTGTTCTTGTTTGTGCTGTATATAACAAAAGCTAACAGTTGCTAAAACTAAGTTAAAATGAAGCAACGTTGTCTTTCAGGCCTATGAAGGTTGACCAAAAATGAGAAAATATCTCGAGCTCTTCCCTGCTTCAGAATGCTGAAGTGGCCCCGTGCCTGATCTCGTACTAGTCGTGTTAGTAAACCATTCTATTGGACGGACAGAATCTATACAAATAAATAAAATTGAAGTGTCTGTTTGTAATGTCAAAATAACAAGTTTTTACTAAATGGGTATGAATGTATATCGGGTACTAATAACAAAAACACAATTTAATTTTTTTTTGTCTGTCTGTCTGTCTGTTTGTTGCCGCTAATCTCCGGAACGGCTGGACCGATTTTGACGGGACTTTCACTAATAGATAGCTAATTATATAAGGTATAACACATGGGCTACTCTTTATCAAGATCTTAGAAAAAAATTTGCCTACAAAAAGCAAAATGCTGCCAAAAAGTTACTATTCTCTCGCCGACGAAGTCGCGGGCACAGCTAGTAGAGAATATACTTGTGATTGCGCAGATATTTGTGCGGTCTAATAACTTCCATTCATAATGCTAGTTTCTGATGATATTATCCGCCCTGACCGAATATAAAAAAATGAATACTAATTATGAATGGATTAAAAAATATTTCGAGTTCATAACATAAAAGCTCAAGAAGTTAATTATAAAATTGGTATAATTATAAAATTGGTATATATAATGCAAATCTTCTTAAATGTGATATCCCACAATCACGTCTAACGCATCGGGTAAGCCCATGTGAAGAGGGTTGCGATGTTGTCAAACTAGACAAACGAATTGTGCTGGATGGCTTAATAAAAGCTTTGCATATTTCTAAGTTATATAAGGAAAATATGTTAAGATCTTGGCCGATGCTTTGTGTTAATAAAGTTAACATTACAATAATTTGTTATTTTAGAATCCAATTAATATCGTTTATGTATAATGTTGACTGTTTTCATGTACCGCTGTGTCCTAATAGTTTAAAAAAATGTACTTCGGTTGGTTCAAAGCATCGAGCTATTACGCCCCTTTAGTGGCAGTAGTTCGATTTTTAAGAAAACGAAAAGTGATACTGAAAATCAACTAAGTGAATGTTGAAAAATAAAATAAAAGAAATAAAATAAAATAGATTGGTTATGATGAATTTTACATTAAATATCCTTCGGTTGACATATTTAATATGAAGCCTGCGACTGTGAGGCAGATGGTGGCCGACTCTTATTTTAATTACGAGTATGTTCTATAAGCGTTATATCTATCTGTAGTACTCAGCATCTAGTGATAAGCGTTGTTGTGTGTTTTTTCTATTGTTTATCTGTGAAAGCTTTTAAATGGCTTATATAAATATATAGTGGTACCAATTTTTGATAGCTGTAAGATTTCCTGTAAAAAAAAATATAAATATAAATAATATAAATGGAATTGAAATAAAGGTTTTTTTCTCCAGCTTTTCATTTTCTTTTTACGTAATATAGGAAAGCTATTGGCCTTCATCTCACCTGATGGTAAGTGAGGATAAGGCCGGAGATTCACCTGGATGCAAGCAAGCTTCACCTGGACTTGTTGGAGATGTCCAGGTGAATCGAGAAACTGGCTATTTTACCTCCAATTGTCGAAACACAACAATGTAACGGGGGTGGAAAGTTTACGGCCTCACACATAAATACTCATTTTATTTTTATTTTTCTACTGTCGTGATGTTCACTTATTATCTGGTTGTCAACATGCAAAATTGTATTTCGGTAGCGTTTGTAGTTTTTAAGTTAAAATAAGCTAATTGAGTTCAAGTGTAGCATTTTTACAAAATTGAGAAAAGTTTGCAACGTGCGGTTATTAAATACTTGTTCAAAAAAAATTAACACCGAAAGAGATTCACGATGACATGAAAACAACATAAGGGTTATCTGCTCCGTCGTATACTATGATGAAAAAGTGGGTTGCAGAATTCAAACGAGGACGAGTGAACATCGAAGAAGACTCTAGCTCCGAAAGGCCTACAAATTGTAGGACTAAAAAACATCGATGAAGTGTGTGATCTTGTAATGGCAGACCGAAGATTGACTATCAGGGAGATTGCTGACATTACAGGCATCCCGTATGAATGAAATAAACATCATAGTCAATGAACTAGGATTTACTAAGTTTTCAGCTTGGTCCCCCAATCAATCTGGGGACCCCCCAGATTGCTTTCAGTTGAGCAAAAACGAATACGACTCACGATTTCACGCGACTGCTTGGAGATGTTTGAGGCTAATCCATAAGGTTTTTTTCACAGATTTGTGAGAGTGGATGAAGTATGGGTTCATCACTATACTCCGGAATTAAAACTACAATCTAAGCAATGGAAAAATAGGGATGAAGCAGCAACAAAGAAGGCAAAGACAATTCTGTCGGCTGGCAAGGTGATGGCATCAGTTTTTTGGGATGGTGTACCAATGTGTTTTTCGTTTTCGAATTTCATAATGTACATTTGTCTGACGCTCCTACGGTGAAGGAAAACATTGTGAGTAAACCTGCATACATATGCGAAGAAATAATTCAATGGTGTATGTGAAGTCGACCAGCGTGGTTGACTAAGGCCTAATCACCCTAACTTAGGGTAGGCTCGAGCCCCTCGGTGGGGACGTATATGAGCTGTGATGATGATTATTGCACCCTTCTTCGTTGTTTACGTAAAAATATTAAAGAAAAACAGCCCGGATTACTAAGAAAGAAAGTGTTGTTTCACCAAATCAATGCTCGCGTTCACACGTGTTTCGAGTCCATAGCTCAAATTCGTGATTTTGGTTTTGAATTACTGCCTTATCCCACTTATTAACCAGATTTGGCACCTTTGGACTTCCACCTATTTCCAAACATAAAAAAAACACCTTGGCGGGCAAAACTTTCAATAGAATAAAGAGGTCGAAACTGCTGTAAATAATTTTTTTGAAGATCTTGAATAATCTTTTTTTAATAGTGACATTCATTTTCGTGCTGCAGAAAAGGGCTATTCGGGCAATCTATAACCTTAAAATGAGAGATTTCTTGCGAGAAAAGTTTAAAGAAATTGGTATTATGAGAGTAGCGTCGCAATAAATAAATAACAATCTAATATATGTTCGTAAAAATATTCATTTTTTAATAGTAGACAAAAGAAATACCAAATACTAGGCTCCAAAAAATTTCAAATTATTTTAGAGGTCTGTGTAGTGTGTATACGTTTCTACAATAAAATCCCAAGTTGTATACAAGAACTTAGCTTAATTTTAAAATAGCAAACAAAGATGTACTTATTAAAAAAGCATAAATTATAAAGTGTCTGATTACATGACGGACAAAAAGCATGGGTTTGAACTCCCAATTCTAATATTTAACAATGTACTGCGTTTTGTTTCAAAGAAACGTGCAGTGAAAGCAATTTATAAGTTAAGTTCGCGCTCTTCTTTCAGAGATAGGTTTAAAGAGACTGGTATTTTATTAAAGATTATTTGAATGATAAAACTATTTAGACATGAGGTCAACTCTACACTTACTTTTGATTGATAATTATGTTAATACAGGGAGAAAAAAATAGCCCCTGCTTGTTTTCTTACTGGTTCTTTCCAGTACAAGGTCTCCCGCCGTAGTCGGGAGTAAACCAATGTCGTTACTTCTTTGACGTGCAAAGATTTTTATAATCCTATTTGAATAAAAGATATTGAATTGAATTGAGAAGCTCTGGAACGTGTGTGGAAAAAATGCATAGAGCTAGACAGAGATTATGTCAAAAAATATAAATTATAATCGAATCTTTTTGTTAATTTTTTATTTTGTTTTCTTGACTAAGCCGCGAACTTTTCAATCCACGCTCGTTGTAACATGTTTACTATGGCGACAAACTTACGTAAGTCGATGGTAGCTAACCAGACGGGCTCAGAAGCCTTTTTTTTTTTTTTTTTTTTAAGTTGGGAAATGCGTTGCGCATACCTCGCGCTTGGGAGGCGCGAGGTTATGTCGGACTCTCCGCGGCCCCTGGCAGGTGGGATGGTATGTCCACCAGAGAGTGCAATGCTGCGGCCTACCGACTAAAACCCAACTATAACCCTCACATGCGCCTTGGCGCGAGCGCGACAACCGCCGCCACATCCTCCCCGTCATCAGACGAAGAGGATCCGGCGACGAGAGTCGTCTCGCTGCCGGACGAGGTCATGAGAACCCTTTCGGAAACTACCACAACCTCGTCGGCGCGCACTCGCCCAAGGCGAGTCCCTCTCACCCCCCCAGGTTGGGGGGACCGGTGATCCCCCGGGGCATCCAGGGGATCAGCGACTGACGGCAACCGATGCAATGCAGGGTCCGGGCTTCCCAAGCCTGGACCCGGGCTCAGAAGCCTAACCACCAACTACACAACTAAACCAAGCAGACAGCTTATGCCCCCACCGTGGACACCGTGGTCTTAGCTACAAGACCACGGATTAAAATAGTGTATATTTTGTGAATGTATTGAGGCGATCGTATTCCAAGCCAGAAAACATTGGCTACCTCACAAAATATACTTTTGCTTTAAGCCCCAGTTTGACAGCACTAAAACAATTTGAACCCGATCATGCGTTAACAGCTACCTTACAGCGGACAGTTCTCGTGCCGACATCCAGATTTCGGGGATTAACTTTATTGATGAGATGTCGCGGCCCACCGCTTTGCTTGTGGTGATTTTGTCGGGCTTACAATTGAAATTGGATATCAACGATGGATCAAGTTGCTTTTGTATTTTAGAGTCGTCTGGTTTTGTACACTAGATGAATATGGTGATGGTGATTTGAAAGATTTCGTAGAACCTGTCTTATTGTGGAGTAGTCACTATCAAAGAATGTCTTCTATACTACGTAAATCATTATTGACAACAAATCATTTTCAGCAATTATCGTCGTGATTAAATGGAACTATTTTTTTTTTTGAAAATTTTAACAAAATAAGGCTTAAAGGTTTGGTTTTAGTCATTGCCTTGTTTCTTATTGGTGATCCATATTAGAGAAATCTACAATGAAAAAAAATTGATAATATGTATCAAGAATGTGTTACCTTCATTCATGCAACTTATTTATATACGAGCGCACAAAGGTGCATGATTACAGTAATAAAGTATAGTTGGTTGGCCGTAGTAAGATTACTTTTTAATGTCACTA
This sequence comes from Schoenobius gigantellus, assembly GCA_963935595.1. Taxonomy (NCBI): domain Eukaryota; kingdom Metazoa; phylum Arthropoda; class Insecta; order Lepidoptera; family Crambidae; genus Schoenobius; species Schoenobius gigantellus. The sequence continues at coordinate 17,538,481 of OZ012554.1, read as the reverse complement.
TGATGTTTGTGGATTTTATTAAGAACTTGATCAATTTTTTGGCAAGTCGCAAAGCTTGATATAATTAATCATGTTATCTTATTAGAATTAACAATTATAAATGTTTACAAAGGTGACGTCACCAAAATTAAATAAGAAAGTTTATTGTTTTGAATATGTTTTTCTTATTAAGCGTTCAATCATTTCAAATTGATTGTCATAATTATTTGTGGTTTGTAGTTTTAAAAATGTTGATGATTAATTTTATTATATTTTACTCAAACAAGCAAAATTTTATCTTGATAAGCTACCATTTTTTTCAGTGTATTTTCTCGCAATTTCTAATAAGTATTACTTAACATCTCAGCCTACAGTCTACAAAATGTACGATGAAAAATTGACAACATTAAAAAAATAATATTTAGGGGTTCGGTCATCCTGATAATAAAAATATATTAGTTTTTCGGAAATTATTCACTAAATTATGAAGTATCAAAACACAAATGGCCTAAAAATAGATTGAGTATAACTTATAACAGTGGAATGTCTTTGCCATATTATTATATTTTTCCTTTCGACCGGTTACGTCATATTTTCGTAACGTCCAGTAGGTTCATTCAATAAGTTTAGTTACCGTCCACTTACCTGAACGAGTGCACCTCCTTGTAGTGATGTTATTTGCTTTTATTCATTTTGATAGAGACAATAAAAATTCTACGACTATACTTACGTCCATTTAGAATGAGCATATTTATTTTATACGAGTATTTTTAATAAAAATACTTTTAATTAAAATTACATGGTACATGCGTTTATTGCCAGTGATCTGCGTTGTCTACCTACATATCCAACAGAAGTACATATACAGAAGTTAATCTCACATATACACAACAATACACTAAGTCTTTTTATATCTATTCCTTATACATAATATAATGGGGAATACATTTTATATATTGTAAATTGTCCAAGTTGTATGAATTACAAAAAAAATAAGAAATCTTTGCTTCTCTCTTCTTATCCGTAAATCTCAAGTTAGATCCTGACACAAGTACCGATAAAAACTTCGTCCCGTTCGTGGAAAAAGTTGATTGCAGCTACAAAAAGTCGGTCGTCCGAAAGCGTTTAATTGGCGATTAAGTAATACATAAAAGAATAATAATCTTGATGGTTTAATCAAGGCTTAAGCATTGGAATTGCGTAATTCACGAACGCTATCAAACTATTTCAACTGAGATTAATGAGTTAACATCTTTCCCGAAGAGCAACCAGATAGAAACTGCAACTTTAGGCTGCGGCGAAAACAAAGGAGAGAGGAAGAAGGCCGAGGATTTATTACACTCTCTGAGTAATGTAAGTACGAACTAAATATCGCAATTAATCCAATTCATTATCGTGTAATTTAAAATAATATCGTTAAACAAAATTGGAAGGCGGAAAGCTGCGAATGCAATTCATTACAAAATTCGTCATTTGTTTCTGCTTTTCAATAAATAACTTATATCTTAAAATCTTCAGTTGGGGAGTAACATGCATGATTTAAGTTATGGGCGTTTATTCATTATAGTTTACAACCCATCTATACTAATATTATAAGGAGGAAGGATTTGATTGTTTGTTTGTTTGTATTGAATAGGGGGACCTTTCATTTGGCATAATGTTGTTTGTCATAAAGACGCTTGGCATAAATCACTAAGCATAATAATCGAAAAGCATAAGCATACGTCACATAATGTTTTCTTTGCATAATTTATATGAGACACATTATCCAAAGGCATAATTTATTGAAGCATAATTAAAAAAATTGTCTATAATAACGACACTGGAACAGTGTTGGCGGGTGGCCCCAGAGTGGGAAATCACCGATACATGGCAGCATATAGTGGAACGACGGGTATGGTTCTCGAGGATCGTGAACGGACATCAGAGAGGGGAGCCCCAGCATTCTATACCCCCGCCGAGGACCCAATAGTCGTGGTTGCTAAGTGCACCCGTTTCCTGTTGGAGGGCAGGATTCTAGAGACCGCTAAGGCGGTGACGGGAACCTGGACCTTAGAACCTTGGGAAAAGATAAAAATTCGGTGGATAGACGGGGTACCGGGATGTGGGAAGACCACCTGGCTCCTTAAAAACTTTCAGTTAAAGGAAGACACGATCCTCACCAGCACACTCGAGACGGCTAAAGAGCTGACGGCGGAAATAATGGGTCGTCTGGGCGCTGTCGCAAAGGGGAAAGTAAGAACCATTGCTTCGGTACTGATAAATGGAGCAAAGGAGTCTAAGCGTCTACTCGTGGACGAGGCTCTGATGGTTCATTTTGGAGCCATAATAATGGCAAGCAGGCTGTGCGGGGCAAGAGAACTGGTGTTAATGAGTGATACAAACCAGATCCCCTTTATCGACAGAGACAACCTATTTGAAATGCAATACAAAGACCCAATTGCCGTAACGACAGTCTCAGAAAAGATACTCTGCACACACCGATGCCCGATGGATGTAGTATACGCCCTGAAGGAGGTGTACGGGGGCATATACACGTCCAGGGATGTACTGAGATCCCTAACTTCCACCATGACATCAGAAGCAGTGTCCAGAAGGACTGACCCGGAAACGCTATTCTTGACCTTCACCCAAGAGGAAAAGGAAGCGTTCGAAACGAACGGGTATGGTACTGGAGAGAATTCCAGACTGCTGACGATACATGAGGCTCAGGGGCTGACATACCGTAAGGTGATAGTGCTAAGAGGCAGAGAACCAAAAAACCCGGTCCATGACAGTGTCCCTCACGTTGTAGTGGCAATTTCCAGGCATACGGAGTCATGTATATACTTTTGTGGGGAGCATAAGGAGCATGACGCCATAAAACAACTAATTGCCCAGTCCAACTCAGCAACTGACGATGAAATAAAAAATTATAATTTGCAGATGGCGTTCAAAGACCTAAATAACGCAGCGATCTAGGTGCTGCCCCATTAGCAGAAAAATGCATGCATAATGAGGTATCCCTGGATAGCGGATGAGCGGGTGCGCCGTGGATGGAGCTTCGTTTGCACATTGCATCGGTGTCGTATTCCGCAGACTGTAAACAGTGCGAATACTGCTTATAGTGTGCGGAATGTGGCGCCTGCGGGGTTATTGTCTGAGAGAATCTATCGCAATCGCTTACACTTGACAGTCGCCGTCCATCCGTCGCGTCGTTGACGCGGGGCTCTGCGAAGACATACTTTTATAAAGTGTGTCTTCACAGAGCCCTGTGTTAACGGCGCAATCGTTATCAAATTGATGGCGATTGTGGTGGATTTTTTCTTAGACAGTGACCCACCTGGCATGGCGCCATCGATGGCGCGCCCCCTTGTCTGTTGTCCGAAAAATCCCTCATTAAATTTATATATAGTTTTATATTATAGTATAAATGTATGTATTTATGATATAGTTCACAACTGGTATGTATGTGTGTGATGTGCGGTCGGCGGCGCGTAGAGCCCATTATATTGCACTAAGAAAACCTGCACTATTACGAGCGATATAAGATCTGTCTCATGGTCGATATGTGGGCTCTGAAGCGTTGCCGTTTGTACGTTTGTTTAGTATAATATGGCAGGGTATCATAATAGTTATATTGTAAAGTATATTTTTATTTATAAGCTGCGCAAATGTAGAAAAAAAAAAGTTACTAAGTGATAATTGTTATTTATAAGGAGTTTAAAAAGGAATTTTGTAAAAAAAAAATAATTTGAACAAGGGCATGGACTAAGAGTCTGTGGAGTAAACATAATACTAATAAAAAAAAAGCATAATTAATGTAATCCCTAATTTTTTTTGACATAATATTAGTAGTCCTACAATGCTTCGCCATAATTTTAAGTGTCATAATTAATGATATCCCTAATATTTTGGGGCATTAGTTATAATTAGAAATGATTTTATTTTAAAGGATTTAACATTCATTAGATACAATTTTTACTCTGTTTTACTAAACTTTTTATAATAACATTTCATATATTATTTTATTCAAATATGATACTCGAATATTCTATATTTTCATTTGATATAATTTTTTCATAGTATATATTGATTATTTATTTGACAAAGTAATTCATTCATGCTACTAGTGACAGAAACGAATCGCTGCAAAAACGACTGCACGTAGTCTTGTTTGTCCTACCCCTAGAGTGTAATTCAAACCCGCGTAGGCGCGGAGGGGCGAGGCGGCCCGCGAGCTGAGGAGCAGGTGGTTTTAACGCTCGCGGCGGCTGAGGATGGCCGGCGAAGCCTGCCAGCAATCCGAAGCTGCGGTGGTGAGCGAAAACCATCTGCGACGATAAGCTCGCGTGGGACCGCCGGAGCCCCGCAGCTTCGGAGCAGTGACAGAAACCATGCATGTGCATGCTTAGTTGCAAGGTGCATGCTTGCTTGCGTGGTACATGCTTGCTTGCATGTTGCATGCTTGCCTGCATGTTGCATGCTTGCTTGCATGTTGCATGCTTGCTTGCATGTTGCACGCTTGCTTGCATGTTGCAGGCTTGCTTGCATGTTGCCTAGAAATAGAGAGCCATTGAATAGTCTTCGAAACTACTGAACCGATTTTGATGAAAGTTGGAATAGGGATAGTTCGAGACCAGGGCAAGGACTTAGGGTAATTTTCTTGTGGGAAAATAATTCCCACGGGAAAACAAAAATAACGCGAGCGAAGTCGCGAGCGGAAAGCTAGTGTTATATGAAGGGCATTGCTCTGCGTCCATATATTGTTCTCCCCAATACCAACAGCAGTGAAAAAATGCTTTTCGTATAATTAGACATTAGTAAATACTGTACGCCCACATCAATTACTACGGCTTCGAAATCGAAATATATATCAAAATTAATCAGATTTTGAGGTTAGTTGAAGTAACACTTTATGTCGTTAGGGCAATATACATAGTCCATACCTATACAATTATTAAAATAATCATTATTGGAATCAATCAAAGAACGTTATTATAGCCGCGTAGTAAAGAACAAATAATCTCGAAATTATAAAGCAAGTCTAAAACACAACGAACTAACAAGTGACAGCGCGAGAGTAGTCAATTGACGTATGTTTTGATTTAATTTACGTTGTAAACTGAGAAAGAAGTTATGAAAAACATAATAAATAAAAATAAATAAATGTCCATACCTACGATCGATACCTACAACCTAAAATCGACTCAATTCTATTCAGTCGGGCAATTCAAAGGTAACAATAACCATTCGTATATTTTGCTTCATTTGGTTTTGTTTCCGAAATTACTCTTATACATTTTTGATTTGTCTGTCGAATACATATATTTGTTATAAGTGTTATAAAATATGCATATAATTATGACGTAAATTAAATCTTTGTTGGTCATGGGGCGATTTTCGACATTGTCCTTTGAATTGCATTTGATTAGTCGAACAAATCAACATACAACAATATCAGTAGCTAACACATATTTTTTTGAATCCACCAAAATCATTGGTAATCTCAAATATCAAGCGTTTACAAACTACTTACGCTAATGGTCAACTTTTGGCGATACGTAAATTAGCAATGCAAAGTTGAAGTTTGTTCTAATGCCAAGTGTTTGTGTTATACAGACAAATTTTTAAAATAGAAATCAATATTGTCGCGATAATCTTTAGGTACTACTCTTTATTTAAGCAATACGAGTATTTCAATATTATACATCGAGACACTTCAGCATTAAATTCTCTATTGTAAATTTGGAAGCAAAAGCCATATAGCAATAGCTAATAGGAAAACTATTCGCTGGAAACACAATAAACACTAAGAGCTGCGACTGATTGAATGAAATTGAAAGCGTCTGTTCAATTCATCTTGATCGTGGCAAAATAATCAAGATGAATAGTCAAGATAAAATCAGTATAAACAGAGTAAAGTGCTACCAGAAAATGCACTTAAATTATTCTGATGGAGCACGAAATCGATGCGGCCCCGATGCAGGCTATTTCCGTTTGTTCAAGGCCGAATTAAAACGTTTAGTCATAATGAAAACCTTTGTGAGTGGCGAGGCTGAATCTCGTAAGAAAGAGGAAAAAGTACCCTGGGAAGGAATATCAACGACTCATTAACAGTCTTATTAAATTCGTACGTTGAAGATCGTGGTGATATTTATTTTATAATGCTATTTAGGAAGCTATCAACGCCCTCTATGGGTTAAGATGACAGCTGATAGTATATAGCGGTAACAACGTCATCTACAAGCGGTATTGAAAGTTAATGTAACTTGTACTTCGATTTATTTATCGCAATCTGAAGATTTACTGAAACGGGAGTATCTAAACGTCAAACTTAGTGAAACTTGAGTGGAATCATGATTTGAGGTTAAGTTAAGAAATTTTATGTAAATCTAAGTAGAGTATAAAAGCAATGGTTTATAGACTTTTCGGTGAGATTATGGCGTCGTTTCTATTGTTATTTTATAAGGATACTCTGGTGAAATAATACAGTCTCACCATTTTACCGTCACGGGATCACTTAATTTTGGAATGATCTAATCCAATAGATACGAGTATATGGTCAATTCTGCGATGGTGCAGTTGAGCAGAGTAAACTGGTTTAATAAGAAAAAATTCTTCGACATATTATATGGGTAGTTTATTTTTTTTACTTTACACCCAGAACCAGGATGAAACATTGCTGTTGATAAAATTTTATGACCATTGTTACCAAACAATATAAAAGAGTAAAGTGTCTTCAACTTATGTTTCAATACGTACTACGCAAAAAAAATGATTTTGTAACATACTCGTACAAGTAGGTTTTAAAAACGGGTGTTGATTTGCTGATATTAACGTAACTTACGTAGGAGCCCATAATGTTCTACGCTATTAACTAATCCTCAAAGGACCGCCGTTGTTAGCTTTACCCAACAATTGACTTTAGCTTTATTACACAGCTTATTAGTTTCTTATGACCCACGAGAATTAATAAAGCAACAAGATGCAGTTGTCTATAACATTCGTTGCAAATAAATATTTATAAAAACATTGTAATTATTTGTTTTTTTATTCCTGTTGTCATCTGCATTTTATTCTTTGGAAACCTCATAATATACTTTATTTAAACGCTATTAGATTATAACATTAACAAGGCCCATTTAAAGACACAAAATGTTTGACCTTTCGAGTTCTTGCCTGTTGTTCTCTAGAAGACTCTCCTCAATTCCGAATAGGTGATAGAACTGGTAGATTCAAAGTCTTTTAATTTCATTTAATATCAATAAGTTGAATATATTTTTGAATAAAGATTTTTCAATTGGAAGAAGTAATAATTATATTATTCAATATTATTATTATTTGTTTTATTTATGTCTTATCTCGAGAATAAGCTCGGTTATCTTTTCATAGGGCCTAAGCCAAAACAATTTTTATTGTTATGAAAAATTGAGACGTAGCTCGTCATATTTATGGCAAGGAAACTAACTTAACTGAGAGTAACGAAATGCGGTAGGACAAACATAATATGCCACATGTATAAAGCAAGTACGTGCAACCCGTTGCACTCAACACTACTGGTTGGGTTGCGGCTTTAGTGGTTAATCAGAATATGGCCAAATACACCGTGGTAATTAACTGCACAGAATCACAAACGAATAACTGAACGTCAATTATAAAGTACAACAAAACTTATGAATTCGAATAATTCGACAAGAGAAATTTTCCACACATTTGAGGTACACATTTTCCAATAGTTTGTAGTTGTTTCTCTGTTGCTCAATTTAAAAAGGGTTTTATTGGTTTCAGGCTTAAGATTATGATGATTCATAAAAGATTAAAGCCAGGTTTGTCCACAATCTGACGAAAAGATTGATATTTGAGCCTTTAGTGTGAAGAAATGAGGCAGAATTCCACTACAAAAATATACTGTAAAAATAATGTAGAACGGAAAAAAAGAAACACAATAACTGAATTGAACATAGAAAAATGACTTGGGAATGCTGTAAAAATTCCTAGATATTGTCAGAAGAATTCAATGCTGATTATTTCGTAATTTTCCACGACAATCATTATGATTTTTTCACAACAAGGATAGCTTATATCGTGCTTACACAGTAACCGGCAAGATTTTAATGAATCATCCAGCAATTAAAAAATCAAATTAAATGAACTACAAGAATTATTAATTAAACGGTTTTATTTAGCTTGCTCCGTTTGTATGGGTCAAATCTTGCAAGTAAAATTTGACCCACTTGCAAGTGTTCGATTGAGCTGAGAAATCGTTTAGTGCCTATTGCAATACAAAAACATACTAGCATTTCTCAATGAATAGGTATACGATCTCAAAGAAGCTCTTTCATGTTAAGGATAGCTTAGAGTCTGTATCGAAATGTATATCGCATTCCCATGGCACCAATATCCACAAATGTTCATCAGATATTCATGTAAATCACATTACGAAAGTGTACTCGTAGGGCTTACGGTGTGAAAATCAAATAGCTCACGAAATGCTTTAATACGGTGAAACTGTAAGCATCTAATAATATAATATAGTGTTTCTTAGTAAAAGTTAAGAATTATCCTTTTTATTTCTCAAGCCAATTCAAAGAAGATCAATAAAGAAATAAATATTCCAGGACATGAACTGTGAAATATTTGGACTTTTGATAGAAGGTGGTTCCTTGCCCCCTATTAGGCAAATGCCACACGCTAACTTTTCCGCAGTCGTTTCACAGATGTATGGAGATGACATTAGCTGTGGAAAAAATAGCGTGAGGCTGTTGTAGTTTAATGTCATTTCCACACATTTTTTTTGCGGAATGACTGCGGAAAAGATAGCGTGGGGCATTTGTCTAAGGGCGCTTATACTCTAATCAATCAATCAACAATCATAGTTCTTGCACCACTGAACGAAGGCCTTTTTGATATCGCGCAAAAAATTTTGATCTTGGCCTTCCCTTGTCCAGCTGGGATGGGGTCGGCCCAAAGGTTCGCAGGGCATTCTACGCTACGCTTGCCCAAACGCGGTCCTGCTTCAACTATTGTTGGTTCTACGGAAAACATGTTCAGCCCACTGCCACTTAAAACGCTAATCCCTTAAGGCGACTAGAGACCTGAAATTGTGGTTTTTGGAGGCGAACTACTCTTAAACTAGCCGGTAAAAAATTCTACAAAAAATATATTTTACGCTTTGATATGTGCCCTATAAACTGTACATTTGAAAAGTTTGAAGTATATTAAATAGTATGCAAAAAAAAAATTTTGAAATGAGTCTGTTTTCAAATTTAATTTCCGAACTGCTCCTAAACTACAAATGATATGTTTATGGTTGTTGATAGACCTAAATGTAAATTAATTACTCTTGAAACTGTACATTTTTTACTTTAAAATAATTATTACTTTTTACAAAAATATTTTTTTATCTCTTGCACAGCAAACCGTCGTGAACGGGCGACGAGAATCAGTGTAGCGCTAATATTCAAGGAGGAAGGCTGCGCGCTGCGCTGCCGCCATCCACTTGTTACGCGATATCGTAAAATTGATTGCTAGGGTGCTTACACTTCTCACATGCGATAGTGAATACGATACGCGCTTCTTTAGTGCAAGACGTGTAATTTACTTCTTGTGTGCGAAATGACGCTTTTTGTGATTATAAGAACAATTTAGTCTAAGGCAGTCTAGAAGTATGCGAATTAGAGATCCTGAATATAATAGAACTAGCTTCCGCCCGCGACTTCGTCCGCTTGGAATAGTTACTTTGGGCTAACGCTAACGTTAACCCGCGACATTGTAGGTTATTCTCAAAAAAACTAATCTAATGTTATTTTAAAGTACTTCTGCGTACACAATATTTTTAGTTTTGTTTTCTTCCGGCAGAAGTAGATAGCTAACTGGGGCCACCGCCCTTCCCCATGACATGAATGCCCGCCGGCTTTGCACATTGTGCGCGCAGTACTCGATCATTATTTTGCTGTGATGTTATTTTAAAACTGCGATATCTCCTAAGATATTCATTTAAATCGAATGATGTAAAGGGCAATTTTGTTTTAAATTAAATACTTGTGATGAATAACGCGTTTACGCAGCGCACACAGCGGAAGCTCTCAATAGGAAAAAAATCTCCCGATTTTGATACATTCTTCATTGGTGCTCCGCTTCTATTGGTCTCGGCGTGATAATATATAGCCTATAGCCTTCCTCAATAAATGGGCTATCTAACACTAAAAGAATTTTTCATATCAGTCCAGTAGTTCCTGAGATTAGCGCGTTCAAGCAAACAAACAAACTCTTCAGCTTTATAGTATTAGTAAGTATAGATAAGCTATAAGCTATAAAAAAACAATAGTGACTTTACATCTGATTTTACAAATTGGCAACGTACACTGTGGTTCTTGTGGGGGTTGCAGTTTTGCTGCGAATCTCACAGGAGCCACATGTATTATAGGTAACTGTCGCCACTTACCAACAGGTTTGCTTGTTTGCTAACTTATCGCAATAAAAAAGTTGCGTCGAAGAGAAGGCATAATCAAGACGGAAATACACCTATTGAAAAAAATCAGGAAATAAGCAATAAAGCCACTGAAGAAATCAATAAACAAAAAACCGGCCAAGTGCGAGTCGGACTCGCCCATGAAGGGTTCCGTAGCAGCAAGTAACATAATATAAAAGTTCTTGTAGTTCGTTGTAACTTTGATCGATGTTTTAATAATAGTGTATTTTTTTAAATTAAGTTATTGATAAGTAAACATTATAATTAGGTACCTAAATGATGGGATTTTTATTATTAGAAAATAATGGTTCACGGTTTATGCATAAGGTTTATGTTTATGAAATTAAATGTTTTTTTTTATTTGAGTTGATTGAATAAAAGGTAAATTGCAGTTTACGATTTTTGACGTATTAAAAAAAAACTACTTACTAGATCTCGTTCAAACCAATTTTCGGTGGAAGTTTGCATGGTAATGTACATCACATATTTTTTGTGGTTTTATCATTCTCTTATTTTAGAAGTTACGGGGGGGAGGACACATTCTACCACTTTGGAAGTGTCTCTCGCGTAAACTATTCAGTTTAGAAAAAAATGATGTTAGAAACCTCAATATTATTTTTGAAGACCTATCCATAGATACCCCACACGTATGGGTTTGATAAATAAATTTTTGAGTTTCAGTTCTAAGTATGGGGAACCCTTAAAATTTATTGTTTTTTTTTAGTTCTTATAGTTTTGGAAAAAAGTGGCTGTGACATACGGACGGGCAGACAACCAGACAGACAAAACGAATCCATAAGGGTTCCGTTTCTTTCCATTTGGCTACGGAACCCTAAAAAGCGAAGGGTAGAAAACAAAGAGACAAAAAGTCATAATACCGAATTTGTTAGTCCTTTACGTGAAAGGTTTTTCGGAATTTTAATATTTGTGGATAATTTTTTTTTTTAAGTCGCCCCACACTAGGTATGATTTTCTCCTGTGTCGTGGGTGCAGTTACAAACATAGAATATCACATGCACATAATTACGCCCAGACCGGAACAAATTTCTGTAGGCCATACAAAACATTTGTCCCGTACGGGAATCGAACCCGCGACCCGTTGCGCAGTAGGTGATCATTCGACCTCTGCGCTAAACGCTAAATGAATAAAGTATTTTTTTATTCTTGAATTTTTCTTTCATAGACATACAAAAAGACAGCTGTTTCCTCGTGGTCCTACTAATTTCTCCTACTAGTGGGACCACGAGGAAGACTAGTTCCTCGTGGTCCTACTGCAGATAATAATTTCCTACTAGTAGGTCCACGAGGATGCCTAATTTTCATTACTTTTATGAGAAAATCTAACGGACAGTTCTAACGGACCGCTGAGGTTCAACTCCAATCCAGTTCTAATTACAATTCAACTTTGGACAAAATTGGTAACGCGCTAATTTCTACATGAGAGTTGAACCGCAAGCGAAGCTGGATCTAATTTGGAGCTCTAGAGATAACAAAGAGAAAGAGAACAGAAAAACACTCAACATTGATAAAATTCAAACTTCAATCCAAAAACAGGAGCGCCGCATGAACTTTGTATTTTGACAGCAGTTTCGACCAATATCAATCGGGTTGCGTTTCAATCTCCTGTCAAAACATTACCGCGATACGAACGATCATAAAAGTTGTAGTTTAGTCGTAAGTAGTTAAATTCCAATTCAACTGCATTTATTTATCGCTATTAGTCTCCTGACCTGGCACCGTGTGACTTTTTTCTATTCCCAAAAATCAAGAACCAATTACGCGATCAACGATTTTCATCACCAGAAGAGGCTGTATTTAAAAAAAAACATGTTTGACCATTAGTAGTATTTTTTATTACTGATTCCGGAAACTTTTAGTGCGCCCCACGTATTATTGCATTGCATAGTCCCAAAAAATGTAACACCGACGTACACCCTACTATTGATATTTAGATGCGAGGTAACGGCGGGTGGCGCGGCGCGAACACTAGGCCACGCCCGTACGCTCAAGGCCATTGGCGGCTATAGGGGCCTTAAGCGAGTTGACCATTTCCATCCTATGACGAATGTGCTCGTTTTGGGATTTTTTTTTTAAGGCAAGGTTTACCAGGAAATCTATAGAAATATATAGGTACTTAGTACAAAATAAAAAAAAAATGTATTTCAGCAATTTTCTATACAATTAAAAATTCACGTCTATTGGTAAAATTTTTATGTCAGTTTATTGTATTTTCTGATTTAAACCGTAGCAGCACGAGACAAATGTACATATCAAATTCTAAAATCGAAAAGCACATTGGTACCTGGCGGTCTCGAACCCCGGACCTCCCGATCGGAAGCTTCGGTGACGCTGTAAACTAGGCAATTGGCCTAGTTTACAGCATCACCGAAGCTTCGTCCATAAAAAATAATACCATCTCCCAGTGTATTTCTGAATATCTTTCATGTTATTGATATGTAACGTGTAAACTTATTATTTTGTTAACAATTATATATACATCATTTATGATATTCTTTATCTTTTAAGCAACCTGAAAGATATGTTGTTAATAGAAATTTGTAAGTTTCTTTTTTACTACACGTTTATCGTGTATCAGTACTTTGGAACAGTGGATTTAAATGATACAGACGGCATGAGGTCCTATTTAAATATGTCTACAATGTCATATGAAAAAATACTTTGAGAACTGTGATTTGGCATGCAAGCAACAGCTGACGCACAGGATAGTTTAGGCACATTACTGAAAATGTAAATCATAAATCATTTTAAATCATAAATCATGTTTGAGCATCTACAATCGGGTCTCACTATAACCGTAGCAACTTGCCTCGAAGTTTGATTTTAATGCTACAAGTTGGCATAACCACTCGTATTACTTTTGGGTTACGTTCTTAAATCTTCCTCTAAAGCCAAGACACAATAATACTCTGTGTCATATCTTGGATTTTTATTTACATTCACCTATTGTATATGTTTATTGTGAAATTCGCAGCAATTCTGCAACCTCCACAGGAACCACAATGTACATTGCCAATTTGTGACATAAGATGTGAAGTACCCAGTAATTTCACTGCCATATCTTACCCTTCAAATCGGAACACAGCAATGCAAGCACTGCTGCTTTGCGGCAGAAATGGGTAACTTCGACAATACTACATTTAAGAACAAGACAAATCACAAACCTATATCCTATGTTGGGTTTGTGCTTGGCTGTCCCCCCGCCCTTGTAGGTGCCGCCGCCGAGCGCCCGCTCCTCGCCGAAGCGCGGGTACTCGCTGTGTACTCCGACGAGCGCGACGCCGGCCTCCTCGCCCGCCGCGTCCCGCCCTCCGCCGGAGTACGCTTTCATCGCGCCGGGGATCGACAGCGTCGACACCGGCTTGCGCAGCTGAAAGCGTATGTCCATTTAATGTTTGAATGTGTTATTTGTGTATTTTGTGAATGGCCGATGGGGCGGAAAGGTCCTCGAGGGCGGCCGCGTACCGGGAGACGCAGTGTTGGTAGGCCCCTCACAAGGTGGACCGACGATCTGGTGAAGGTCGCGGGCCGCTGGATGCGGGAGGCGCAGGACCGATCGGCATGGAGATCCTTGGGGGAGGCCTATGTCCAACAGTAGGCGTCTCTTGGCTGAAATGATGATGTGTTATTTTGCTCACTCGACATTTGAAGAGCAAGATTAAATTACCTATACCTATGCAGAAAATTCATAAAGCAACTTGAAAGTAAGAAGTTGTAAACGCTCCTCTTACAGGAACCACATGTTCTATAGGCGCCTGCAGTCACTTACCATCAGGTTGGCGTTTTACTTGTTTGCCAAGTTTCTTTATACGTAACAAACTAAAGAATGACGTGATTCGTTTTATAGACGATTTATTTAAATAAAAAAAAAGTTGAAACTAATTATTAATGAAGTATCATTGAAAATGTCAAGTTTTAATGATACCCAATTAATTAAATTATTACATTGAGACCATGTGTGAGTTTCCATTTCGTGGAGGGTCATCGCCTATTTAAATAAATTGAAATGCTGGTGGTTAATCATTGAAGATTATTAATTAAGATATTATGACTTTATTTACAAATTTTGATATTTTCATTACTTTTCATACTTGTGCATTGATCTTATGTTTACATATGAAAATATCTCATATTCCTATAGTTTTCCTTTCGAGTAAAACCTCGAACCTATGCAATTGCGTCGCGACATTGCGTCACTAAGCGCGTTCTACCGTCTGTACCACAGCGAGTGCTCTGAAGAGCTTTTTTCTCTAATCCCTTCCACTCCATTCCTTTTAAGGACTACACGTGCTGGTCTGCGTTGTTACCGTCATACGATGACTACCATTCCAACGCGTACAAAGAAATTTGGTAACTCATTTCTTTGTCGCACAATCAAAAAATGGAATTCACTGCCAGCACACGTGTTTCCTTCCTCTTACAATCCCGGCTCCTTTAAAAGAGGCGTGAAGAAGCACCTTGCAGGTCGGCAAGGTGAGGGTGGCTAGTGCGGCGTGTGTTCTCTCTGCTGCACTAGTTATCTTCGCATTTGGACCTCACTTCCACTTACCATCAGGTGGAATGGAGTCATTTGCTGGGTCCACTATAAAAAAAAAAACAAACAAAAGGTACTTAAATCCCGATTAAATGTTGTAAAATACTATGCTACGTTTAAATCTATATTATCTTTAAAAAATCGGTTTAAATTAAAATTCTACTGTTAGCAAAATGTCGAAGAACATTTAATCAATTCCGTGTCGGAGTATTCTGATATTAAAATCTGTGCAAGTAATATTGCCGACGACGAAGAAAATATATTTCCGTGAATATTTTTCAGTAGCTTTCAGAGAAGTCACTAGACCGAAATGACTGTGACGCTTCTCAACGATCACCACCCATCACGCGCAGAGCATCGTAGAATAACGAATACCCATATTTTTTATTATACAGAGTTACTTTTTTATCACCCAGGAAAATTTAAGGGACACTTCACAATATGGTAGTAGAGTGATTTAAATAAAAATTAAAAAATAACTCACCTCCTTAATTTTATATTCATTTTCTAAAATATCGAAAAAATACTGCACTTAACTAGTGCAGTATTTTTTCGATATTTTAGCAGCATTTTTAGAGAATTTTTTTACTTTTTTTATTTAATTTTTTTAATATAATAATGTCCTGAAGCGTCCAATATTTTTTCCGGGGTGATTAAAAAAATAACCGTGTATTAAGCAATTGCTTTTATATTACACATATTGTCCCAATTCTGTGCATATTCCATAATTACTAATGTGTTAGAGCGTACAAGTTATCACACCAATGTACTGGTATGTACATAATTTGCATTTATGATAACGATTTTCGAAGTTAAAAAGATATCATGAAAAGTGGGAACATATAAAAGGACCACAGCTAAATTTATTTAGCCATGAAATAAAAAAAGAACTATTTTTATCCTTACCTCACATATGACACAATAGTTTTAATAAAAATACTAGTAGTCTTTTGTTTGAAGACTACACCCAATTAATGAAATAATGAGGCTGTGAGGGGTATAATTATATATATATATTTCATTATGTGTATGAAGAGTAAGAGACGCGTAAAACTATACAGTTTAACATTTGGACCATTCTTATGTTGATTGTAATAACGGCAGTTTTCGTAGTGCAAATGTAAGAGACGGACGTGGCTTACTGTACCTATCCATCGGACTCGCTAGAGGAATTAATTCATTATAAGCATCTGGATAAAAGAAGTTTGCAGACTTGCAAAGTTTCCCTCTGACGTCTCAGAAAAATCTTGTTAAATTACAAAGTTTCACACTCTACATTAGATACGTATAACGTTATTAAAAGGTTGTTGTGATTTGTACCTAATGTGTATTGGAATAAAGATTTGTTAACTAAAGTTCAATCAATAATAATTACGAGTAAATTGATCTTACATTTTTGAAAAAATAAGTTATAACTTAACTGTATACTATAAATTCAATTGTATATTTCACAATTTTGCTTTCTACAGATTTGTTGTATGTAGGATTAACCTTTAAGTATGGACGTGTAGCCTCACAGGCTTCAGGTGAATGTTAGTTTCTAAATTTTGTGTACTTCTCCCCGCTCCCCACACTTGAGTAGCTCAGTAGCTTCAGTTTTAGTATCAAAACGACCAGCGAAGGAGGAAATTACGCCATTCAATGAATAATACGTGAGTTATACTTATCTAAAAATCTTTTGGAGCCTGTCAGGCTACACGTCCATAGATGTGTTATAAAAATATTTGTAAGCAACTTTATTCTCTTTTTAGATTTTCTTGTAAACTTTGACTTATATATGTTGGAATAGTAAAAAAATAAAAGGGAGTATGGTAAATATTTATTTTTAATAATTTCTGGTTGATTTTACGGCTGAAAACGTAGTTGTACTTAAAATTACTCAATATGTGCCATTATATTTTAATTTTGAATTTTTCTAGAATTATTATAAAAAAGTGGCTTATATATTCACGTATTTTTACTATAACTAAACCATACTTTAAGTTAAATATAGTATTCAAGCTATTTAATATAATTTTGTTAAAAAAAACACTAGTTAATATAGGAGCCTGTGAGACTACACGTCCAGGATAGTGTTATGAAAAAATGACATCCATACTTAAAGGTTAAGAAAGTTGGGTTTCAACATGCAAAGTTCTCCATGAAGAGTCCATAATAGTAGAGATACTATATTCAGAAGATTATATTTGTGAATTTACTTGTAATATGCCAAATAAATTGATAAATAAATAAATCAATACTGTAATTTTCTTTTACGCTTGTGCTGTCTTGTCAAAAAAATTATTGGGGTTATACTCGTAAGTGGTCGTGACTCGTGGCTATAATAATACAGTATATTGAAGATGCGGGTTCATATTCAGCCCGAGGTGGTTTGTTTTGTATTGATTTATCATCATCATCATCATCATAACAGCTCGATAAGCAACTCGAGGAGCAACTCAATAAGCTTGAGCGACTTCAAAACTTTTGCATACGGTTCATATTTGGTCTGCGAAACTACGACCACGTCTCTGTATTTCATAGTTAGCTCAAGTGGTTGCCCATTCGTCTTCGTCGGATTGCTCATATTCTCTTCTTATTATATACAATCCTCTTTAGCCCTGCCGCCCCTCCTTACCTTAAGAATTTTTTTACTTCTCTTAGTAATACTCACTCACGAGCGCTTAGATCCGAAGAGAACATGTTTCTGAGTATTCCAAAACACTGTACTAATTTCAAACATAAGTCTTTTGCAGTGCTTATGGAATAATTTACCTATAGCCAAAGACATAAGAGTAGACCAACAATGCAAACGAAATGTATGAAGTCCCCTTCAACCAATTTTGATATGATAATAGCTAAATAAATAAGCATAATTAAGACTCATCGGTAATAAATAATGTTACAATGTGATTTAGTTTTTATTACTGTTCGTTTTTTACACTACAAAACGAAGTTATTTGGACATGTTTAAGTATTTTTATAACTTGACGCGCGCTCGACTGTCGAATGCAGTACAAATACAGTATGATAGCGGCCGCCTGACCGCTGTTGTGGTTGAAGGGGGTTTCTTAGAAGCCGCGCGTATTGTCGGTCTATCTCTTATAATGTCTTTGCCTATAGCTATCAGGCGTGCAGAGTCACTAAACATTTCAAGAGGTCATTTAATGACTACTATCTGTCATTGTAGATCAATTACAACGGTATATGTTTGTTATGTGTGTTTATGTATGTTTGTGTATATTGTATTTATGGAGGTATTTTATTGTATGTCTTATATTTAAGTTTGTTTAATGTTGTACATTGCCAACTTCCCCAAATTCTTTTGTTTCCGTAAATAGGGTTCATCCAAAGGTTGCCTGGAAGAGATCGCTCATTGCGATAAGGCCGCCCATTGTACCATAATTATTTTGAATTTTGTTAACCCCAATTTTGTAATGTACAATAGAGAATTTATCTATCTATCTAACAGCTCATAAACGTCCCCACCGAGGGGCTCGAGCCTACCCTAAGTTAGGGTGTTTAGGCCTTAGTCAACCACGCTGGCCCAGTGCGGATTGGTCGACTTCACATACCCTTTGAATTTCTTCGCAGATGTATGCGGGTTGCCCCACAATGATTTCCCCCACCGTAGGAGCGTCACACAATGTACATATGAAATTCGAAAAACGAAAAACACATTAGTACATGGCCGACTCGATTGGTAGGTAAGTGCCGAATAAACAGCGCCACCGACTGATTTATGTATATATTTATCAAATTGCATAGAGGTTTTCATAAATTATTTAATATTTTATAATTGAATTTTGTAATTAATACTATATACCAACTTATTCCCAAACAACTTGCACTGGATCAGTATGATAGGAAATCGTCAAACCCTCTATTCTTGGAAAAACCTATAATCGTGGATATCGTGCATTTCCCAGCAATGGGCGTGGGAGACAATGACGAGGACGATAAATAACGCTATAATCAGTATCACTCGATACCTTAATACAAGCGCTTTGAATAGTTTTATACTGTACCTAAATTTATTTTTGAAGAGCCAGCCTCTTTTGTTCCATTGTGGACATAGCAATAATTCTGAATGGCATGGCGTTGCGGTATCACGTAGCCAATTCGGTTTAACTCGGGTGATCCGGCTGTAATGGTCTCATTCCTGTAAAGTATCGGTGCCCGTTTCCAATATGAGACGGGTACGCACAATTCATATTGGATTCGTGAATAGAAATTCACGTGGATAGTCACGTTTATCGAACACATGGTTGAGTGAAAAATTGAGTAGATAATGCATGATAACGCGTGCACAGGATGCTACTGAATCAATCACATCATCCTATCGGCCCGAGATGCCCACTATTGGACGTGGGCTCCCCCAGGGTTCTCCAAACTGATCGGTCTTGCGTCTTCCGTATCTAGCGGCTTCCCGCGACCTTCACCGGATCGTTGATCCATCTTGTGAGGGCCTACCAACAGTACCAATGCTACCACTTCTGGTACGTGGCCGCCACTCGAGGACCTTTCCTCCCCAACAACCGTCCGTTCTGCTAGCTGTGTCCTGCTCACTGTCACTTAAGCTTTGCAATTCTTTGGTTTATGTCGATGGCTCTAATACTCCTACGTATCTCATCCATCTGATGCTCTCCATTGCCATTTTAGCGACAAATCAATTACCGGGTTAAGCAAAATCTAATGAATGGTGACTTTTGACAATTAATTAATAATAGTACGAATGTTAGTATTTCTAAGATTCGTACCAGTTACTACCTCTATGGGAATTATTGTAACCTTACACCTATTTTTAGAGCTAACTTGACTGGACTAAAATAAAAGTTGATTTTCTTTATATTGCTTTTCTTAAATATCCATTGATAGCTAGGCAATTTTTTTATTTGGAATGAAGCAACTCAAGAGTTACAGATGGCCTTCACAGCTTCGCCAGTGTGCACAAGTTATACTCAGATTTCTCAATTATAAGAACATCTGAATTCACAGAATAGCCCTAGGGAACTATGACACAATTCTGAATGGGTTTACTGTGAAACAATAGAGACCTGAATCGGTTAAGCTCTACGAAGACACTGATCTGAAGATACCCCATACATTATCTGACTCATAAATGATGGATGCGTATCGTTATACTCAAGAAATAACTGGGCCTACATTTGCATTTATTTGCCGCAGAGCATTATTACTCGTAGATGACACAACACGAAATTGAAGTTGTAGGATTTATTGTGGCAAGGCTGGTTTGTTCAGTCACACATGAGAGCTGTTATAAAGAAAATTGTTTTCGGCATCAACATAACATTTAGCTTATTTTTACATCAATCCAGCTGAAGATGACAACATTTAGTTTAGTTTTGCAGAACTATCCACAGAATCACACAATAATAATGACTTATTTATTAATAATCTAATAATATTATTTATAAAGAGAAAGGATTAATAAAATCGTATGTTGATATTTTGTATTTTTGTTTTTAATGAATAAACTCAAAAACTACTGGACTGATTTTTAAAGCTCTATTAGTGTAATAAAATGCCATATTATCACTGATTTACATGGCTACAGAAATGGTTTTCCTACGGAATAATATAAAATTCCCACGGGCAAAAAGGAAAATAGTGCGCGTGAAACTTCGAGCAAAAAACTAGTTTATCAATATTTTAAGATTGACCTTTGGACTACTCTTTTCTGTCGTAAAAGAGGCGGTTTCGTAGTGCAAATGTAAAGCTTATGACGTGGCGCCTACTGTACTAGCCACGTAACCGCTGGATAATTTCAAAGCTCAACTTAATCCAACGGGCTCATACGTTTCAGCGCAAGCAAACATTTGTTTGCAATTATTGCTCTCTGTGAGCAGAGCGATAATAATATATGACATGACGTCATGAAATAAGTTACAACTGCAGCTGAGTTGCGTGGAAAATACTATACTTCGCATACCAGATGCATATAATGCGTTCGATATCATGAATTGATCAACAATTTATTTATGTTCTGTCGATGTAGCTTCATGAAGAGCCCCATTCCACCGACAATCAATGTATTTTTTTTTTAATTTTCCATTCTATGTAGTTCTGATAACATATGATTATTGGATTATATTTGATCTTAACAAAATTGTTGAGCTTAAATATAAGCAAAAGGTGGGTTAATGATTTGCGGGGTGCATATCATTATGTCCCCTTTTGATTACCTTTGCTATTTACATCTTACGATTTGTTTAAGTAATTTTGATTTCATTTGCAATTCAAGTGTTGTAATTTGAATTTATGTTAGCTTGAGTCTATTACATTTTTTTATTATTACTTTCGAAATTTCGGAAATAAAGGCTTATGATATTCGTTCAAACTTTATACTCCAAAATTCTAGTCGTGATTTGAATTTTATTTATTGGTAACTATATACAGTTAAATTTATAAAGTAAATACTGTAAATATTTGATGTTATTCTAAATCGAAATCAGAAGGACACGACGGAGAAGTCGTTTTTAACATTTCGCTTTTAATATCATTATCATTATTTTACTTCTCTCTCATTTTTATATGGGGATATCACAACAAGTATATTTCATTTGTCATTATCATACGAGTCCATTATCTCAGTAATTCATTCACTATTTCTTGGGTTTTCCTCTTCCTTTATTTCCTTCCACATTCATGTCTATACCTTTTCTAGTAATATTACTCCCACCCCACTTCAAAACATACGCATTTGGATATACGAAATTCATACAATAATACATACACATGATATATACCTGTATATTAAAACTCGTATTCAAATTCTTCTCTACCAACTAAGCGTATGACGTCATGATAATGGATAGCACAGAATACAAACCTTTTATAATCTTGCTATGCGAGGCAAGGCAATGAAAAAAATAAACACACGAACCAAAATGTCAGCAAGTATGTAATTACGTTGTAAAAATTTCATAGCATGAAATGTGTATCGATAAAAGGTTCATATTATAAACGAAAATAGGTTAACTCTGAGCTAGTATAGATATTTTAAACTACATTGTTTGTGTCGCGGATCCAAAATACGTAGTTATAATAATCAAAAATACGTTTACAATGTCATATCCCTCAATATATTATTTACCAATATATCGACATAAATGAATTAAGTGTAAAATTATGGTAAATTTCTAAATATTTTTTTTTGTAAATCAAATTAAATGTAACACATACATTGGAAATTAAAATGCAAAATGACTAAACGAACTAAAGAAAATTTAAATTACACGTCCTTTGCTACGAATGAAAAGAATATAGTTTACTCTAAATTCTACTAGCAGAAGACTAGCAGTTGAGCTATATGAGTGCTCATAGTCAATCACAACACAGCATACTCCACTCAGTTGGCCGATGATAAACGCACTCTCTCACACTCGAATCAATCCACAATGCTGCTCACTCGCACTCACTTGCAATAATTATTATTGGCCAAAATAAATATCTATCAGATCATGCCTGTCATTTAATAAATGACATCATTTAAAATAATAATTAGGTACGTAATGTATATAAGTCCCGTCGTACCTCAAGTAAATTTTTATTAATAAAAGGTACCCTTAAAACTGCATGTCACTATTTAAATTGAAATGATATTTCATTTAATTGAATTTAAACCTTTATTTTTTTTAATATATACTAATTTTGCATCGCAAAACTCGCAATTTAAATAATTCATAACTCGGCAACCCCATTAAATCCTCAGCCAGGTTGTTGATTTTATGTTCGCAAAGAGTCCACATTAATATTTCCATCGTGCCTCAAATATATACTCAAAAATTACCACCAGTTCTTAGGGTAGGTTCGAGATGTAAAATAAGACGAAAGTAGACAGCGAAAGGCCGCTGTAAAGATAACCCCAAAACAGAGTTTACTGGCGTACGCGCACAATAAGATGGACGAAACCTAGGAAAGAAGGCAAAGAAGAGGTAATTTTAATGTTTTATTTCACGTCTTTCTTGCACCAAATATATATATTTATAGAACTTCCATTCGGTTATCTGATAGAGAATGCCTTGTTGCAT
Source organism: Schoenobius gigantellus (assembly GCA_963935595.1). Classification (NCBI taxonomy): domain Eukaryota; kingdom Metazoa; phylum Arthropoda; class Insecta; order Lepidoptera; family Crambidae; genus Schoenobius; species Schoenobius gigantellus. The sequence goes on along the minus strand of OZ012554.1, from coordinate 17,515,464 downwards.
TAATTTACACCTTTTGTATCATCTAACATCGTACAATAAGGATTAAACTAAAGGATTAAAAAATATTAACATTATAATGTATGAATGAACATGGCTATGGCGTTCAGTTGAACGCAACAACACCAATTAAGGGTTAATTCAACCGCAAATGCCAGTGGATGAGGGGTCGTTAGCGACCTGCTCGTATTGTTCTTTACGTGTAAAAGCAATCAAGCACGTTTGAATGATAAATTAATGAAGCATCATGCACCTGTCTTTTAAATTGGATTCCGTTTAATTTCGGTTCACTTATTTATCACAAGGTTTTAGCAACGCTATTGGTAATTGCTCTGCCTGAATGACAGTGTTAAGGTCTCGTGACATAGAAATTGGAGCTTAGGAAGCTTTACGTAGCGATTACTGTGCGACGTTAAAATAATATTACGATTGTAGATTAAAGGAAAATTAAAGTTAAAAATCAATGTTAAAAAAAACAAAATTTCAAACATACACTCACTTAAACTTCACAATTACAATTTATTCTTAGCCAAACTTTCATTGCACAAGTATTGAGTAGGTATAGACATGTCTAAACATAATATATCTAATCACAAATCACACTGAATGTCCGACGACCGTGCCGCACGGCTGTGTCTGAACAAACTGGTTTAAACGCTGATTTCTAGCGCCTTATATAGCAAAAGTAGAGTCACGCTATCGTAAAATATTTTCTTTTTTTGTTAAATATGGCTGACGAAAAATGGTTTCTTCTGATGCGATTTTCTGTCACCTCACTAGGCGCCTTAGCAAACCCCTCCAACGATCAAGATCTACCATGCTGTTATGTGACGTATATACTGGAATAATGGCTATTAATCTATACATCTATATCTATACAAATCTACACAAAGAAATAAAATTGAAGTGTCTGTTTGTAATGTCAAAAGATTTTACTAAATGGGTTTTTCAAAATCAGATTTTTTTTTAAAATTGTCTGTCTGTCTGTTTGTTTGTTCCCGCTAATCTCCGGAACGGCTGGACCGATTTTGACGGGACTTTCACCAATAGATAGCTAATTATAAAAGGTGCTAGCTGTGCCCGCGATTTCGTCCGCGTAGAATAGTAACTTTTGGCAGCATTTTGATTTTTGTAGGCAATTTTTTAAAGATCTTGATAAAAAGTAGCCTATATATAATTAGCTATCTATTAGTGAAAGTCCCGTCAAAATCCGTCCAGCCGTTCCGGAGATTAGCGAGAATAAACAGATAGACAGACAAAACAATTTTAAATTGTGTTTTTGTTATTGGTACCAGATATACATACATACTCATTTAATAAAAACATGTTATTTTGACATTACAAACAGACACTTCAATTTTATTTATTTGTATAGAAGATAACATAGGCTGAGGCTTGTTATCTTTAAAAAAGTTGCCTACAAAAATCAAAGTGCAAAAGTTACTATTCCACGCGGACGAAGTCGCGGGCACAGCTAGTTATTCATGGAATAGTAAAAAAATAAAATGTTTTCATGAGAAACACAAAGAAAAGAAGAAATACAGCGCTGGTAGATGAAATTTGTAACTCTGGATGATTCGAGGTGTTTGTGTAACATTAAGCTATTTTACGGTGGAGTTCATTTTAATTAATCTTTGCGCTAAGCTGTCAGACTTTAGGCTGGAAGTCAGCCCCCTGTCGTAGTTTATTAACGACTGCCATCTGGGAAACAGCGGCCGCGATCAGCGGTTGAATTGTAACAAATCACTTCACGAATTTCAAGCCATCTAAAACTGAGCTTCATAAATTAATTTAATTTAACCCTAGGAAATTCAGTAACTTCAAATAACTTCCAAGTTTACGTAGCTAGTCTTAATTTCTATGTTATTAAAGTCATCAATGCGCTGCGCTCGCAAAGAAATACCGACGTTACCGATAAAACATAAATTATTTTAATAAATCATACTACGATGATTATGAAAAAATACTTCTTTACGATTGTGAATACTAATGATTACGAAATTACTTACCTTACTAATAAATATTAATCGTTTACTGGTAAACATAAGCTTTCTAATTTTTAGAAGAAGAGGCAAAATTTTTTAATCGTGTTTCTGGTTCTGATCGAGTCTAGATAAAGCTATGAAGAAACATATAATCTGACTTTTGATGTGTAAAATTTTTCAGTGACCTATGCTAATATTCTCAAAAGTAGTGCATTTAACCGTTAAACCTATTTAATGAGAGATACTAGATTAGGGTACCTTTAATATCATAGACACATAATATTATTGCTTTTCTTAATAAACGGTTTGTCTGTTTTGATCTAGCTATCATAGATATTTATTCGCTTACTATTATTTACGATCTAAGTCGGTCAGTTTGGGTCACAGCAGTTAATCCAAACACCCATTTCAAAGCTGTCAGTCATTATCTTTGCCTAATCCAAATTAATCCCCTCAAGACTACAAGAGACACTTCCTCGAAGCTAATTAACTAAACAACTGACCCGAAATAAAGCAAATATGAATAATCTTTAATCTTATTATAATAATTATTATGAAGAAGGAGAGTGTTTAAAAATGGTGCTTTGTTAAAAACCTTTTTTATACGGGATTTTTATATGGGATTTGTTTAAGCGTTTAATGCGAAATAAGTGATAACTTTAAATATCTACACTAGTGTTTTAAGAGGTAAACTTTGTAATTTTGTCAATTCCTTTGTAGGAACTAATGCTTTAACTACTTAACCGAATCCGAAAATTCTTTAAAAAAAATACATTATTCCTAACTGACACAGGCTATATTTTAATTGTGATTTTTTTCAATGTGAAATAAGAATATTTGTCTATCAATTCCGAGAGAAACGGGCTAATATTATATGATACATTAATTTATAAGCGTGCGCTGATTGCGCCATTTGATATAGGTGGATATAATGTTCGACAATTTTTTTGTAGCTTTATACAGAAAATTTGTGGCAATACATACTCGTAGATCTATTTCTTTTTAACCGACATCAAATAGGAGGAGGTTCTCAATTCAGTTGGTATTATTTTTTATGTATGTGTACCCCGATTACGCCGAGATTTCTGATCCGATTTTCGTGTTTCCTTTTTTGTTCGACGCGGAATATCTAGCTGCCATTTGACCCATAAAAATTTAATTCAGTTTGGCCCAGTAGTTTTTATTAGATGATCATTTTTGTTTACTTGGATGATGTTATTTTTACAATACTTTGTTTATAATGTACACCGATTACTTAAAGATTCTGATCCGATTTAGGTGACTCTTTTTTTTTTGTTCGATGCAAAAAACTTGCAATTTGATCTCACGAAAATTAATTCAGTTTGGCCCAGTAGTTTTTAAGTTATTCTGGTGTTTGCCTTGGCTCAAATTCTAATACGCTATTAAATTGAAATTACTCGTAAAATTGTTTTACAAAAAATACAAACAAAATCCAAAAGAAAGATAATATTTAGTGCCGTGGACTTTTGTTGAAATTAAAATAAAAGGTTATAAATATGATGATATTAACAAGTATTTTTTCAACACACTTCCTCATAAAGTGGCTCTAATCCCATGGCAATAAGGCACATAATGACACCTATAATCAAACTGTGACTTTTTCATTACTATTATTCACGAGTGAGTAATAGTTTTTTTTTAATATTATTGGTTGAGTTAGGCTAACACTTGCGCTAAAATGCTATCCGCGAAAAGCCCAAAAAAAAGAAACCTCATTTTTTAGTCTATGGCCGATGCGCGCGCATAGGAAAACTGATTAATTTTTCCCGGCATTACGAAACATTTTTCACAACTCGTCTCGTTTTCTCTTTTGAAGTTATTTAGTTGTTATTAATTAAGATGTCTGCAAATACAATTTATGAAGAAAATGATTTATGTTGTACACCGCCCGATATAAGATGTGAAGCCCAGAACGTTATGGAAAGTTTACTACCAGAAAACTCAAAGGAAAAATATCTATTAGCGTACCAAAATTTCATACAATGGCAGAAAAACAAGAATACGCAGTCTTTTTCAGAAAATGTGTTCATGGCGTACTTTAAATAATTATCTTCTAAGTTTTGTACTTAGAAGATAATTCTTTGTGGTGTATTTACTCAATGTTAAAAAGTACAGTCCGAACAAAGAATGGAGTGGACTTAAAAACATACTCGAATTTGTCAGCTTATCTAAAGAGACTATCTGATGGATTAAGAAGCAAAAAATCAAAGGTTTTATCATCTGATGATATTGAAAAATTTATTAAAGATGCTACAGATAACCAATATTTGGCTACAAAGGTTAGTTAAATTAATTTTAATTAAATATTTAATAGCAGCTTGTGTTGTGTGTTGACCTTAATCATTGTTTGTTTTGTTTCAGGTTGCTTTAATATTTGGTGTAACTGGTGCCTGTAGGATACAAGAATTAACAAATATAACTGTAAAAGATATAGAGAACCATGGCCAGATGCTTTTAGTGAAGATACCTATCACGAAAAATAAAATACCTAGGTCATTCACCATACACGGTCCATTCTATGATATTGTTAAGAAGTATGAAAGTTTGCGTTCGCCAAAAACAAAAAATGACCGTTTCTTTCTAAATCACCAGAATGGTAAATGTACCTGTCAGCCTATAGGTATAAACAAATTTGGTTCTATACCTAAAGAAATCGCTAAGTTTTTGGGTTTAGTAGATGCTGAGAGCTACACTGGACATACTTTCAGAAGAACTTCAGCTACATTGCTGGCAAATTCAGGAGCTGATATAATGACTTTGAAGCGACATGGCGGGTGGCGATCTAGCAATGTAGCAGAATCATACGTAGAAGATTCCATACAAAACAAGAAGGAAATTTGTGCAAAAATCACAAAAAGAATTAAACTTGATTCTGAGACGCATCCTACTGGCGAAATACCAAGTACGTCCAATGATTGGATTTCACCTACCTACACGAATAATGAACCATCACAAATAACAATAAAACATGAAAGTATTTCAATAAATAATCTATCTGATGAGACCGCTATGTCATCAAAAATAGTTAATTATAATTTTACTAACTGCACATTTACTAATTGTTTCTCTAATTAAACTTTTTATCTACTATGTAAAATGGTTTTTTATTTAAGTATTGTTTTATTCAGAAGTGTGTTGAAAAACGTTGTATGATACACGTGTGTATTGATGGTTACCGTCCTCGGCTTCTTAAGAATGCGCCTCAGCGGTAATCACCAACATTACACACTTGTACCATAATGTACTATTCACACACTATACGTCACTTGTTTAACACACAAGTGACGTATGGTGTGTGAAAAATAATTAAAAATAATTAATACATAAATAATTAATATGCTGATCCTGAGCCTCAAAAATTATTAGTGCCAATTTAAATGCATTTGTTCGTTAATTTGTTACGTTTTCAAGCCTTAACTACCTGACCCCCTTATTAAGGGGGCGTTAATGCCCCCTTAATATTGTTGTTAGGTGGTTAAGGCTTAAAAAGGCTAAGACTTATAACAGGAGCCAAAACTAACTATAGCGCTAGCGTTCGCAGGCACTGTTAGTATTATTAAAGTACCTCATACTCCATTTAAAGACTTGCCTTTCAATCGGGAGGTCCGGGGTTCGAGACCGCCATGTACCATGTGTTTTTCGTTTAGAATGTCATATGTAAATTTGTCTGACTCTCCTAAGGTGAAGGAGAAAATAATGAGGCAACCTGCATACATCTGCGAAGAAATTCAAAGGTGTATGTGAAGTCGACCAATCCGCATTGGGCCAGCGTGGTTGACTAAGGCCTAAACACCGTAACTTGGGGTAGGCTCGAGCTCCTCGGTGGGCATGTATAGGAGCTGTTATAATGATTTGAGCGCCCAAATAGGTTTATATGAGGAGCTGTATCACACCGTACTGACTCAACAGACTACTAATAACAATACTTGTTTATTATTTTAACAACTTTAATTTTCCTTAATTTATGAGAATAATTCACCACCTACAGAGGTATCGAATACCTCTCGTTTCCATTCATATCTGTAATGTTATAATTATGCTGAAAACTTTGTGTTCCTGAACAAATAACTTTCCCCATCAAGTTGACTTTATAGCGACTTGATAATTAAGCCTTTGAAATAAACGTTTGAGGTAAACTTAATTTGAAAACATGAGGGTTGCTTTCTGCAAAATAAATTAAGAAACATTGACAAACGATTGTTTCGGAGCTACAATGCACTATACAGGGTGTAATGAAACCGCTTTCGAAAAAAGAGAACACAATTCTACTTGTGAATCTGAACAAGTTTTCCATCCAAAAAATAATTTTCCACAACAATTTCCTTAATTAAAATTTCATTTTGCATGGATTGTGCGATTTTTTTTTGTTTTTTTTTTTAGGTATATATGTTCCTTAGGGAAAGTTGTTGAGTTTCTTTTTGCAGAAGCGGTTGCATTACACCCTGTATATATAGTGTTTTAGTAATGGAAGGGAGTTTTCTGTTGTTTTGTGAAAGTACAAATTCATACATACATTCAGATTATTTCATTATTAATATTGTGTACCTACTAGCATATAATTTTATGTATGTAATTTTAATATTCATAAAAAATTATTCATAATTTATCTGCTACAATTGCGGTACACCTTCCACATCTGCCCTCTAAATCATCTTAAGTTTGGCTCGTAGAGAATGACTAATGCATTAAGTCCGCCATTGTACGTACTTTATATGAGGAATTAATAAATAATAAAATTATTAAATGAAATAAACGTTTATTCAGAGATACGGTTAATTTTTGATGTACGAGTATATTATTAAAATTAACAGAGAACTATAAAATTATTATTGTTTTCATCAAATGTGTAATGATTATTTTCGTATAATACAAAATATCATTGATATTTTGTATGACACGTCGTAAAACAAAAATAAATTGACAGTCACTTTTATTTATTATTGGAAGAAGTACACCGACAGTTAGTATATTCTATTACATCAACCTTATAAGCAGATCATTCTTCTTCCCAGTAATCAATTCACAAAAATTGTAATCTACCTCCATGGGTAGAAAAGATTCTACATCTATGATTATTATAGTTATTTCTACAAATCCATAAATTATCCATCGAAAATCGATACTTGATGTAATTAATTTTCCTTGCTAGCAACCATTAAATATTAAGTACTGCTTCAATGACGTAATGCCGATTCAACCCTAATCACGGTTATACGTCATCGATCTTTGTCTGAAGAAGCTATGTTGATAAAAATAAGAACTCTCTTCTCGCTAGCATGATGGATGGGGAAAGGTTATGCTTGTATCTTTATGTAATCATCTAGTTGCTATCTGAGCCCACATGAACGCAACGTTACGAAATAGCTTTTGGTAAATAAAAAATAAGGTTGATTTTAGATAAAAGTTTCGTAAGTGGTTAAAGACCAATCAGCTAAGAACGTTTAGAATTTCGCATATAAAAGCGAGGAAGCAATTTCATATGTATATTTGTCTGAGGCTCCTACGGTGAAGGAAAACATCGTGAGGCAACCTGCATACATCTGTGAAGAAATTCAATGATGTATGTGAAGTCGACCAATCCGCACTGGGCCAGCGTGGTTGACTAAGGCCTAATCACCCTAATATAGGGTAGGCTCGAGCCCCTCGGTGGGGACGTATATGGGCTGTGATGATGATGAATATTGTCCACGCATGACCAGAGAGCCTATTACCGATCCGTTCGAATACGAATTCCGTTTAGATTTTTGATCATTTGTTCATTATTTAATGATGACATCATTAAAATTATGCCATAGTGATGATATCATTGGAGATCGGTAATACGAAATGCAGCATTTCATGACTTCTTTTTCTCAAATTTATACCATGTCATACGATGAAAGATCCATAATTGGCCTGCAGTTTCTTAGCAACTGCTTATTGCAGGATCGTAAGGTACAAGCTACCTGTTGGCAGTGTTGTGTACTGTTGTGCGGTCGGCTAAGTGGTGTACCAGTTTTTTAAGACGAGGCGGTACGGTTGTAGACGCGGGTTCGAGTCCCGCCCGCGACGAAATTTTTTTCTTATATTTGATTTTTTTTCATAATTTTTTCAAATTATTTAGCATCTTCAAATTATTTATCAACTATATAAATAAAAATGGATCTTCGAAATGTATGTACGCCCATAACTTTCGAACGACTGCACCAAATTGGATGATTCTTGGTTTTATGTATTCGTTATTGTTAGGACAAGGTTTGTATAAAAGATAATATTTGAAATCTGTCCATGTGAGAATCTGTCCTTTTGAGAATCTGTATTTTTGAGAATCTGTATTTATGCGAACAAAGGAAATTTTTAAGGTAACTTGTTACTGATTGACTTGTTACGCTTGGTAGGCGAGATAATATGTTCGGACATTTTAAAATTAGACTTATTCGTCAACTGGTGAGTGTTGAACAGTGACTGCGTGCGAGTTGGCTCCTTACGGTTTTACCAATTTTTAACCGACTTCAAAAAAGGAAGAGGTTATCAATTCGGTTGTATTTTTTTATGTTTGTTACCTCATAACTCCGTCATTTCTAAACCGATTTTCAAAATTATTTTTATATTCGATAGAGTATACAGCAAGAGTGGTCCCATGGTCACCAAAGTCAGGATGTGATGATGGGATTTCATAGAAAATCGAGGAAAACACTAATTTAGCTAGTATTAAATTAGGCTTTCTCACACTAAAAAGATTTCATTCACTAAAAAGTTAAAAATATTTTTTTTACAAAAAATAAAAACCGACATCAAAAACACTGAAAACTTAAAAATAATATAAGAATAGGTACAGACAACATCACACTTCTACGAGTATATTGAAGTCGGTGACAAATTTTAACACTTTGTAGGCGATCATCGTTTGGCGCCGACTTCAATATAGAAGTGTGATGTTGTCTGTACCTAATTTTATATTATTTTTAAGTTTTCAGTGTTTTTGAAGTCGGTTTTTATTTTTTGTAAAATATTTTTAATTTTTTTGTGAATTTAATATCAGCTCTCAGCCTAGAAGGTTGGCACCTTCGGTGAGCTGGTATTAAATTCAGGTCCAAGATCAGGTCAGGACAGGTCAAGTTCAAAAGTTAAGGATTCTTCCACAATCCGTTCGGTTCATGGCTATCAGACACAAATACATGAATAGCTTCGGAAAAAACAGGAAAATATAACATTTAAGAGTTTCCCTCTTTCATTGGATCCCATCATCAGATCCTGACTTTGGTAACCTTGTGACCACCCCAGAAGTATACTCTATCGAATACAAAAAGAATTTTAAAAATCGGTTCACAATTGGCAGAGTAATTGCGTCCCATCATCAGATCCTGACTTTGGTGACCTAAAGACTACCCCAGGACTATATACTCTATTGAATACAAAAAGAATTTTGGAAATCGGTCTACAATTAGCGGCGTAATTGCGTAACATACACGAAAAAAACAACATACGGATCGAATTGAAAACCTGCTCCTTTTTTGAAGTCGGTTAAAAATAAGTAACATCGAAAAGTTTCAACTCACGCGCGCAGTCGCGAGTTTTTCACTCGTCAGTTGACGAATTAGTCGTACAGACAGGTATTATAATTACTATGTTTCTTTTGAATTAATGATTTGATTCTATTCATAAAATTATGAAAACAAAACTTATATTTGAAACATTATATATACCGTCACCGTCATGACTTTTTAAGCTAGAATTTGGGTTTTGTAATCTGCGTGTACCGCCACGCACTTGGACGCTTTTAAAAAAATTTTAGCCAAATGAAATTACTTTTTCTACATTCAAATAAGCCAGTGAGCTTATAATGGCAAATCAAAAACCTCAAGAGGGTGCCTGAATGGAAAATAATCAATTACTCTTGTTATATTTCTCATTTAGTGGCATCCGTCACTGTCAATCCAGTGTCGTATTTCAGTTTACAATGATATTGTATATTATGTAGGTAATTAACTATTAGAATTCGATCACAAATTTCTGAACGCATCGATTTATCTTAATTTACCACAAAAATGTTTTCTTAATATATTTTTCGGGAGTTATCGAAAATTTTATGTGCCTTATATATGTTTTGAAATAATGAAAGGTTAATTTATCACTGAACTTCTGCGACATCTGTTTCATCACATTTTACATTACCCACATGTCTCTTTTTGTCACAATATCGCATTACACGTCAAGTGCGAAAGAGGTTTCCCAATAGACCAGTTTTGCGGACAAAAACTTTTGGGCTGACAAGGGCTATTACTGCGTAGACAAGCGACCCTTACTTCTTACGCAAAAGTGATTATAAAAGGTTTATTATGGGATTCTGAACAGCGATACGAGGTGTTTTGTAAATAAACGTAGTGGGATTTGCGGTCATGAAAAGTAAACGAAAGGTTTTGTTAGCTAGATACATAACGTGATTTAATAACGCTAGTTATATCGATGATTAAATAATATTATTAATAATAATAATATCTTTATTTGCATAAAATATGGTTAAGCAATGCTCGTAACAATGTACAAAATAGTCCAGCATATTTTGCCAAAAGATAGCATGCAAACATTTTATATTTAACTAGCTGTGCCCGCGAACTACGTTTCGCCATCGAAATGCTTAACACAGTGTTTAATTTTTTCCTCCATTTTATTACAAAACCTCCCGCACGCACACCCCCGCCTTGGTGACGCTCACTTCGCAACGGGCCGTGCAGCAGAAATCGTAATATTTGAATTTCGCTATAACTTCAAAACCAAACATTCAATTTTAATCATTTAAAGACCAAATATTATCTACATAAACTGTACTTAGTGATAAAATAAATTATTTTGATAAGGATTAATAGCATGAGAAAAATAAATTCGTTTAAATGTAGTCCAAAAAAAATTCAAGTTTTTTAAATAAAAAAATGGTTGTTGTGCCTCACTCGACATAGATAGGTATAGTGTGTCGCGGACTTTTTTGTAGATATTTATAAGATCTACAATTAATTACAACATTTTATGGTTCTATCTTTTATATTTTAGGCAGCGTACGCAAAATAAGTTACTTTTCTGGTTGATTTTTTACACCTTGTGTCCAAAAAACCCAAATATCTTACAGAACTCTCTACTATATTATGGATGTATTATACATATAAACCTTCGTTAAGAATCACTCTATCTATTAAAAAAACCGCATCAAAATCCGTTGCGTAGTTTTAAAGATCTAAGCATACATAGGGACAGTCAGACGGCGGATAGTGACTTTGTTTTATACTACACATATACAATATGTAGTGATTCGTTTTACAATTAAAAATTCATGCAAAATATATTTTTTTTTAGATTTTAACCACTTAATTAATTCTATCCAAAATTTTATAAACGTCTTTTTTTTATTTGTTAGGTAAGGCATTAATTAAAGAAAAAAATAAATAAAATATAAATAATGTGTCTGCCATTGCATCTACTGCGAACACTAAGAATAATTCCATAAATTATTATTTCGTTACTTATACGAGTATCTAATACTGTTTATAATTTTTTGTTGAGACAATTAATTTTTTCGAGTTTTCCTTGCATTTATTCATAGTAGGTGACATTGATAATAGGTAGAAATTCAGTGCTAAGCCACTTGATGTTAGCAGATATTAATGCTCCTTGAAATAACTCCAAGATTCAACACAAGAAATAAATGATAACTAATTATTTTTTCTAGCTATGGGTAGTTATGTAAAATTTTTGAAATATTGGTTTATTTAATTATCTTGTATAAGTTAGTTTTCCTTGCATTTATTGACAGTAGGTGACATTGATAATAGGTAGAAATTCAGTGCTAAACCACTTGGTGTTAGCAGATATTAATGCTCCTTGAAATAACTCCAAGATTCAACACAAGAAATAAATGATAACTAATTACTTTTTCTAGCTATGGGTAGTTATGTAAAATTTTTGAATTTTTGGTTTATTTAATTATCTTGTATAAGTTAGAACGAAACATTTTATATAAAAAAATGAAAAATATATTTATTGCAACATAACCAATATACAAAATATTAATGCTACCCTGGCTTATGAAATAAGTATAACTTGTGTGTCAGAAGCCAGTTCCTTCCTTGTTGGTACATTTTTTATTGGTCACGGTGTGTAGGTAATTTACAAAAATATAAAATTTAACAAAACATCAGCGTGTGTGTGTATGTGAGAGTGTGTGTGTGTGTTTGTGTGTGTGTGTGTGTGTGTGCGTGAGTGTGCGTGTAACGTATGATTAACAGGCAAAGTCTAATAGAACATAAATGCTACATATTAGTCATTAAGATCTTTTCGGTACCTTCATAGTCATTAGTTTGCAGCCATTCCTTAATATTTCTTTTAATTTGATGTTGGGTAAGTTTGTAACATGGGCATATCATATTAAATTTATTATAGATAAATGGAGCCAGGTAATAAAACTGTCGTTTAGCAAAAGCACTTCTTGTTATAAGAACTATATAATAATCTCTTTTATCACGTATGTTTAACCTTTTTTTCTCTTATATGTAATTGGCGGAATACTTATGAAAACGTCTTATACATTGGTATATAAATAACTTTCTAACACTAAGGACCTGTGCTCGTTCATAGACTAGTATTGTAGGATGTCGGAATGGTAAACGTAGTGAGAGATAAGATATTATACATCGAAAAAAAAATGTCTGGCTATATGTAACCTACAATACAACATGCATCATGCACAAAGTGTACAATATAAGTAATAAACACAGAACTTCAATACATAGTCTTAAGTTTTATTATTTTACATTTTTAATGTGATTTGTAATATGTATTTTGATTGATTCGATATTGATAATATCTCACCATTGTCTTAAATAATGAAGAATAAAGGCACGGACCACGAGTCTGTAGTAGATATATGATTAATAAAAAAAAAATAAAAAAACACTTCAATGTCTACACATACGCTTCAATTAACAAAGCATCCTTTATTACAGTAGCTTGTATGTATGATTTTCACCAGCTGACACTTTAGCAACCTTAACAATAAATAACGGCTTAGTAGAAATGTGGGTTCGTCATATTCTTCTGTCAAGTTATGAATTTAAAGTAACGAATGGATTTTTCTTCCCAAAGAATCATAAGCAACAAAAAAATCTAGATTACCACTTTGTTTCCATAAAACTATACACGATATTATAGCTGTTTTGTTTAAAGGGTTCACTCATGCCGACTACATCAGCTTCATACAATAAACAGTGCCTGATAAAAACTCTCTGAACCAGATTCAACTTAATGCATAATAAATAATTAAATATTAAAAATTATACAACGCCCGTTCATCGAAACTGTAACAAACTATTCCACCAAGGTACTGTAGTATTATATTATCTGTAACCAAGGTATATTGGTTTCCGGAAAAAATGATAAGGCGAAAAATTCTAGAAACTTTTACGAGTGGTCGTAATTTATAGATAGAGGGACTGCAAATCCCTTTGTTTTTATGTGCGTAGTGAGAACATTTATTGGAGCATATATTTTTCGTATTGATTAGAGTTTTTCTTCTTATCTTTCACCCTTTGAATCCAATAGATTCCAGGAAAAAATCTTTGTACTAACAAAATGTAGTATTTTTTTATCATAATAAATACAAATAATGAAATAATCATAAATTACATGTTACAGTTAAAATCTTCGTTTATTCTTGTGTCAAAACATTTTATATCATTTTGTTTCAGATATAAAATCTCTTTACGTAGCAGAAATTTTACATTTATACGTATTATAAGAATATGACAATATAAACGCAGGAAGCTCAGGATAGACTGGTTTGAAGACTACGTTTATGTCCAACAATCCTATGTCCTATATGTCCAACAGTAGGCATCTCATCATCACGTCGTGTTGTTGCTTTATTTGAACCTATATCTGTTACAAAATAGGTCTTTATCAAAGTAGCGTAACAAGAGTTTGCGCACTGTCAATAATAAAACATTCTCCGACACGAAATCACTTTAAAATGTGGAATTTAGTGTGGAATTTCGAGGCGAATATTTGTACCGTCCTCTCGGTCTGTGTGTAACGAACCGTGCCCTGGCAAACCATTTTTATGCAGAATAAAAATTCCAGCTCACATCCTTGCTAAAATTATTGCGCTGAAAATTTATACACAACCACGAATTGACAATTCTCCGTAGTAAGCTGAGTAAATCGTTGGATATTCGTCAACAAATATAACTACATATAATTTATTCATATTTGCGCAAGTACTCAAAAAAGTCGCAAGTAAGAGCTCATAAAAAATGGTTAATTGTGCAGTTCCTCTTGCAAAAGGCGATCCAGTAACATAGAATAGATAATAGTACTAAAGTACAGAAGGATCACTCTCGAAGAAAAGCTAAGTTTAGGTATGAAAATGTACCTACTCTTGCGACCTTCAACTGATTTCACGGGAAATTGAAATTTATTGCAGGACACGAGCGTTCTAATTCCGTTACGAGTCGCTGACCCGATACCGAGTTGGCAGGGTTCCCACTCACGGATATATTTACGAAAATTTTAATTAATTAATAAAGATAAAAGTGTGTATTAATTAATTCAACAAAATATATTTCTTGTCTATCTACTAAGTTCTTAGTTTCAGATTTTTGTATTGTCAAAAGAATAACATGTTTGTCAGTTCAGAAAATTGTTTTTGATGAACCAATTAAAGAATTTTATCGCAGGTAGGAAATTAGAGGAGCAAAGAGAACCACCGATCGCCCTAGTTGCCGTTGAACGAGCTTCGACGCGGCACCATAATTGTAGATTAAGAGCTTATTTATTTAAATTTAAATAAATAAGCTCTTAGTTTATTTAAATTATGAAATTTGAGGGTTGAAAATATTCGAATTCTTACAAACAATCTTATTAAATAGTCCACAGGAAAATACGAACATGGCAATGTAGGTAATTGGATTTCTTGTAGTAACTGAAACAATTCACTTCCAAGATTTCCTTGTAAATGGTGCTCAAAGTTATGTGTAAATACTGTCTCTAATTTCTGAATATACTCATTCATTTCTTGATCTTTAAACTTCCATAGAATGATTTTCTTTTATTATGAGCTTTATAGTGAGTAATAAAATAAAACAAGTATGGTCCATATAATCATCTACCTACTTGACTGCGTAAACATAATAAGCATAATTTATCAAGTATAAAAACTATTGTAATTTTTTTAAGTAGGTATTTTTACTATTATACTTATTTCGCATTCATTCATTTTAACGCCCTAAAACACTTACCTATTTTTAACAATTTTATCCTCATCATGTGGGTACCTACTATAATAACAAAGTAGTTAGGATGTGATGTGAAAAATAGTCAAATAGCTTTCCTTTCAATATCTTTTGGTATATTAAAAAAATGATAATTTTGCATCCTTTTTCTTCCGTTTAGTTATACACCCATAAACACAACAGTACCTATTATACAGATGACGTGATTATTTCGAATTCATTGTTCGTTACAAAAATCACCCAGAAAATCTTAACTATTACCACCTATTACGTGCGACGCGGCTAGCGCGCGAGCCGAGTGGCAACCCTCTGCCATATAGCGGCTGGCCGGGGCGCCCGGCCAAATGTACCTAAACTGCGGAGTGAGACCCCCCTGCTAGTAACTCGAATCTTCGAGACCATGACGTTTCCTATCACAGTATTATTTAATAATATAAATTTTAGTTAATAATATAAATCCATAAACAATATAATGGAAATATTAATTTCATTGCTATTCATCAATTTTCCGAATTGTTGCTTAATCTTGTTGCAGAATCGCGTGGGAACCACGCGGGTCTTATTTACATAGATAATTTATTAGATGGTTCAGACGTAATCGTGTGGTGTGAGTTACCGCGCGAATACCGCCACTCAATCGCTACAATATATAAAATAGAATCGTGCGGCGCCCGCGCGATTCTATTACTATGGACCCTTTCCTTCAGCTTCGTTGCGGGCACCGTGCGATTAGTACGTCACTACAGAACACGCGTTGCAATGGATCGCTTCGACACTGAAATATTTTCAGTGTTAGGAATATTCAGATAAAATTGCCAAGAACCGAGCTTGGCAGGAGTTGGTGGATATACACGGTTATTTTTTTATCACCCTGGAAAATTTAAGGGACACTTCACGACATGGTATTAGAATGATTTAAATATAAATAAAAAAAATAACCCCCCTCCTTAATTTTATATTAATTTTTTAAAAAATACAAAAAATGCTGCACTAGTTGAGAGCAGCATTTTTAGATATTTTTTTTTTTATTTATTTCATTTTTTTCATTTTTTATATAATATTGGATGTGTCCTGAAGCGTCCCTAAAATTTTCCAGGGTGATAAAAAAATAACCGTGTATATGGAAATGGCGAAGACATTATTTTTATGAGTAACCACAGAAGACACAGTATTTCTTCATCGATATCCATTTTCAAACTGACGTTATCCGCGCACGCAAATCGCTTTATAATCGCCACCATCTGAACACAATATACACAATTTTGCGTTTTGAAAACCGTACGATTTGAAATCGCGCGGTTCCCGCGTGTCTGAACGAGCCCTTTACTATACACGTACACACGTTATACACGTGATAATATTTTTTTATTTGTTTTGATTGTTTTCGATGTAATTGTGTTTCGGGTGTGCACATACACGGATAAAGTAATTCATTGTTAAATATTATATACTTACTTAATGAAATAGACTTTTTGCAATGGTGTACTATCGTGAATAAAGATTTTTGAACTTAAGTTTAAATTAAAGCAATAAAACATTTTGAATAGCAACAACTTTCATGAATAAGCATTTGATATTTTGTTATACCAGCTAGTTATGTACACACATAAATTATTCTTTAAAGATGCGTTTGCAGACAAGTAGTTATTTTCAATTACTTACATTTTTCTACAATCGAAACACAATCGCATAATAAAATAATACATCTAAAGTAAGGAAATGTTTAATTAGAATTAAAACCGCTGTTAGAACTTTTTCCAAGTTTTCAGGGATTGTTCAAATTAAAAAGTTGTCAGTTTCAGGAAAAATAATGCGTTCGTGCTTTCGTGACTTATCCAGTTGTTTTTCAGATAATTGAAATGAATATTTTTTTTACACACGACAGGGAGGCTCTTGGCCTTAATCTCACTTGATGATAAGTAATGATAAGGCTGAAGGTGAAAGCAAGCCTCATCTGGACTCCTCAATAACTGAGTAACTGTCTATCTTACCTCTAATTATATTCGCAACACAACAATGCTATTAATTAACATTGTAACTATGGCGAGAAACTTAGGAAAGATGGTGGTAGCTAGCCAGGCGGGCTCAGAAGCCCTACCACCAACCGAGACAAAAATGTTTAACCAATTAACCAATGCGAAACTAACCAATGTTTGCCCCATGAGGAATCGAACACCGGACCTCTCGATCAGCACTTGGTGGTCTACTAGACCACGGAGGTGGCCACTACGCATCAACATGTAATTTAGAAATCTTCACAGATTTCTCAAAAATTCGCCTGTGCTGTGACTGTGACGTAATTTGTTGTTGTGTCGAATTATTCATGTTTCAATAAAAATTTTAAGTTTGCTTTATTCTTAACCAATTTTCATCTGCAAATATTTCTATATTGGATGTTGATCCCTAGTTACTAACTATGAATAAAGACAACTTTGCTAGCTAGCTTAGCTTACCAATGTAGAAAAGAGATCAACACAGTTTTCATCGGGGCTGGTATTTTGAAGAGCCGGTTCGATTTCCGTCCGAGACCATTTTTTCTTCTATTATCCTGTTTGCTCACCATTATCCCCACGCCTTCCTAGCGGCGATGTGGTGGGGAGGAGGCGATCATCTGCCCTCGTACCTCAAAGGCGTAGCTGCATAGAACGTAACCGACCTTAACCAGGATCCAGGGTGAAGTCCCGGGTACTGCGCGCTACTATACTACGCTGCACGGTTGCAGGGCGCTGTTGGGTTTTTAGTGGTTGCGAGTGCCACACACCCCCGCTAACGATCCCCAATATACTGAATAGTGCTTCAGATATTTTTCAGACGGAAAAATGAGGAGGAATTGACCTCCTACATCATGTTGCTTGGCCAGATGGGCTGGTGTAGCTTTTGTTTCAAGTGGTATCAGTTTCAGTGGTAACAAATGTTATATAAATCCACCACAGCATGTACAACTATCTTAGAGCATTGATCTAAGACAACTATACCTTCAATTAGTTTATGCTGAATTCTACATTAATAATATGGTAGGTATATTATTTGATTAAAACGTTATTATTTACGTTAAAACGTAAGATACAAAAATTTGAAATCTCAAAATGGTATAATGAACTCTCATAGATGTGACTAAGATTTTTGTCTTTAAATATAATTCTAGTTAGTTCTCTCTCTTAGTTCAGAAAATTTATAATTGCGGCTTTTGATAACGAGTACCTTATTGTTTCGCTTATTACAATACACAAAAAGCCTAATGGAGTTACAGTAGTGTTAAATCACAATTTATTTTGTCCTGTTATCTTCGTTAGTAATTACTGCAGCGAGGTCACAGGTCTCTCCTATCTAAAGCAATACGAAATTTGCTTTTCCGCCAATGTTATATAGCTCAATTTCCAACGAGAGATACTTGTGTGCGTGACCGAAGAACGCCCATGTCATTTGGTGTCATGGGTGCGGAACAGTCCTTCAGTTATGAAGCTTAGCGAAAAAAATTAAGTTCAGTCAAGCTTTATATTATTTATAGTATTGAATTTGAATTGTCTTTCTGTATTAGTAGGTTATTTTTTTTATTTAATCGTTTTATATAATCAATCTATAATCCATATTATGTTTTGATTAATACGTCACCAATTAAAATTTATCATTTCAATATGCCTATGATTTATTTATAACTAAACTTTCAGCTTTTATTATTGCTAATTTGATCAATTATCATAATCACGAAAAATATAGAAATTAAAAAGAGCCAAACGATAACTTAAATATTTTTATTTTGAAAAGACAATTATAAATAAAAAACAAATTTTAATAAAAACAAATTAATAAAACAAACAAAAAAGCAATAAAAAACAAAATAAAAAAAAAATACATTCTACAGCAGGATCGAACCCAGATTTAAAGACGTAGCTCTAACGCACAGCACCAATTCTGTCCCACATGAAGTTGTGAAATTAAAGACTTCTTGTTTTTCTTTTGAAAAGAAGAACAATTTTCACCGGCGTTTTGTTTCGAAGGTACCAATTTATTTTCGCTAAGCTAAAGTCAAACTAATTTCCTTCGCGCCCATTATCCAATAAAGGGACGTATAGAATGTAACACAAGGTTAACTCGTAAAGTTGCGGCTGTAGTCATAAGATGGCAAGGTGATTAAGTAAGAGTTTAACGACACGCTATAGATAAAACAACTGAGCATATTATTGAGTTCCACTCGCTGGTTTTATGTTTTTCTTGTTATTTCAGGTATGTATTCACATACAAAGTATGCGTTTTTATTCTTTATTCCGTTTTTCAAATTACTCGGGTTGTCCATTAATAAATAAATTTCGTTGAAGATAATTGTTATTTTCATAAATAACCCAATAGATGGCACCACGAGGAAATGTAATTCCACGTGGTCCCACTGGCCAATCGGACCACGCGGAATTGTATTTTTCCCTTTTATTCACTTTAGCGTGTTTGTTAGAGAGATTTGATCCTTTCGATTGACACTGTCGATTGAAGTCATAAAAGCACAGTGTTATTTTTTTTATTTAAGCCGGTTCGATAACCGGGTGCGGAAAGCGTATTTTTAAAAATTGGTGGAATCAGTTTTGGTTCCTTTTAATATAAAGGAATGTTTCCTTTGTTTACAATTTACTATTAATAATAGTACTTAGAGTACTTTCCTTTCAGATAGCGTTAAAAAATCAAATATACAGGTGTTATATGTAGATACAAATGGTCACGGCCGCCAGTTTCAACTCGGAATAACCAACTAGGCATAAAATAGGTAGTTATAGAAATGTACTCGAAAAACGGACATGGTCGCCATCAATTCTCTCACCGCCTACCTAAGCTAAATAAAACAGCTTAAAAATTGAGAAATCTAGAACAAGCCACTATCGATCGTGCCTTCGAAAGCATGGAGGAGTTTGAATATTTCACCGTCACCCATCAGGGGTCTTAATCACAGTGAGTGGTGCCTTCTTATTCATATCCTTCAACAATGGTTCTTCGCACCCGCCGTCTAATCAGAGTGCTACGCGAGTAGGTGAGAATAGCTTGTGTTTCGTAATGCTTTATTTGAAATACCTTAACCCTGCGTGTACTAGGTGCCTAAAAAGCTCATCCCATACTAGATAACATTTCACAAAAATATAAAAGTGATAATATTTACATATTTTTTGCGGATAGAAACGGTACGGACGGATGGTACACGGAGGGTTAATGCTGCTTATCTCTTGTAATTAGAATCACAATCACATTCCTCATTGTGACACCGAGGCCCTTATGCAAATGATAGTATGATGATAACGCTTTGCCTTTTTTTACTGTGATACGCTTCTATCTGAACGTAACTTACCCCGCGTGACCGCTGGTTGCGTGACCACGCTCAGTTGTCGTAAGCTCAACTAGTTCAACAAATTTTTGGTCACGCTTATCTTGAAATAATAAAATTATAAAAGACTGATATGTCCATTTTTTTTTTTTTTTTTTTTTTTAAAAAAAACGTCGCCCCACACTAGTATTTTCTCCTGTGTCGTGGGTGCAGTTAGAAACATAGAATATCACATGCACATACGCCCAGACCGGAACAAATTTCTGTAGGCCATACAAAATATCTGTCCCGAGCGGGAATCGAACCCGCGACCCGTTGCGCAGTAGGCGATCTCTCGACCTCTGCACTAACCGTGTCGTCGTAAATTTGAGAAATAAAGCCAGGGATGTACCGATAAAAAGTATTATAACGACAAATTGAATGGTACAAAAATAAGATTAAAGATTGATAATGGGGAGAGCACTGTACATTTTTTTCTTAAATCAGGAAAAAAATATTTAAAATCTACCACTGAGAAGGTGAAGTTTTCTGTGAAACTCAGCAAGCCAAGTCTGGGCTAGTCAAATAACCAGATGGATGACGCAATAGTGTTAACTGAAGTATCCTTTGTATCACACAAGGTTCT
Organism: Schoenobius gigantellus; assembly: GCA_963935595.1. Classification (NCBI taxonomy): domain Eukaryota; kingdom Metazoa; phylum Arthropoda; class Insecta; order Lepidoptera; family Crambidae; genus Schoenobius; species Schoenobius gigantellus. The sequence continues at coordinate 17,494,278 of OZ012554.1, read as the reverse complement.
TTTTTGCAATTATTTCTTGTGGAGTACGGTATACCTCCTGGTGAGCATCATGGACGCTTTATTAAATTCGATAAACAGTTGCAGGTATTTTCCTTTACTTCATTATATAAATATGGAACGGGATGTTTGAAGGAAAATTCTTCCGGTATTAACTCCGACTTTGTACATAAAAAAGGGGAAAATTTAGGATAGAGCCGGGACTCAACATAGTGTAGAAGCATTATTGATATATCAGATTCTTATTACCGTTTTCACCAACCTTGTTTTAGCTTAGGAAACTTCTAAAAAGTATGCTGTCACTTTTTGTCTTTACCGAAGAGAATATGACAGCATGCCACTTAAGAGTGCCCTAAGCTAAGACAAGGTTGGTGGAATTGGCCATCAAATTTCATTAGAATGCAAAATGTTTGCAAAGGTTGGAACAAAATCACAACTTAACCTTTTGTTTCACTCTTGGCAAAGATGTCGTCGTCGCTGTTACGAAAGGGGGTTAAGGGTTCTCGATGGATCATGATGTCTTATCACCGCTCCCAATTCGTTTCGTTCTTCGAGCAATTCCATATCTTAGCATACCAAACAGTTCGATTCATTTCTAGAACATTCATGCAATGTGCTGCTTGTAAAGTACTATTTATCCGCTACGTATAATAATGTCAAAGCTGCTTTAGTATCAACACAGAGTGGTTTTCTAAATATGAAACTTACTAACTTTGAAATAATTGTAGCTTTACAAACAATGCAGTTGTAGACATCCATCCAAGTACTTAAACATGGGTATTCAAATAGTTTTTGATTCAATCTTTCCTTACGTCTGCTGTGTGAAAATCGTTTACAATGGGATGACAATAAAACTTCAATACATTTTTAGTTTTCATTTGCCAATTGATTGAATGACGTAAATGTTTCTTAGACATTCATACCATCACAAATATGGAAATAGAAACTGCAAGTCGAGGCTTTGAATTATTTGTCAATTTATACAAAAATATTCATAATTAGCAGCTAATGCATTCCAGATGGTTCAATTCAAGTACCATTATGCTAATGCACCCTCTTGACGTAATTAATTCTGGGGGGAAACTCTCTAACGTTACTGTTTTAACCCAACATTACAAGTAACGTACAACATTAGAAGATAAAAGTGAAAGTCGAATATATTTTTTTCTTAATGATTGCGAATCTTTTGTAATGTATTTTAACCGACTTAATGTCATTGGAGCAACGGAGTCTATCATTAGATTGTAGGGTTTCCTATAATTGTTTGGAATTCACCTTACAAGTTTATTGGCATTTGCGCCAGACAGGTTAACGTCCTAATCATGTTTCCATTAGGACAAATTTGATGTGATATATTATTAAATATTTCTCTACTACTTTCTTGGGGACATGAAAAGGTGTACATTATTGTTATTTAGTCTCACGGGGCTTAAGCTTACAACCGAGAACCTATTGTACGTAATCCATACAAATTATTCTCCATTGTCAATTTATCAAGGCAAAAAAACAAGGTAAAAATTTGTAAAATTGTGGTCAGCCATGCTAATTTTTGGTACTGCATAATTGAATGTAGAGAAAAAATCAGTCTACGAGTATATACATACGTATCATATAATGTCTAACTGATATCCATATTTGAGAAAATACCTACCTACTTTATTACTAGAATGCAAACTTTTTTCGAGAAAGATAAGAGAGCTGTTGATTCTGTTATAGTTACCAAAAGGCACACGATGTTTTCACTCAAGATGGGCTTGATAAAATCTTTTAATAAAGCCGGGCCGGGCTCACACGGACAAGTTTTGACTCCACAAAGTGGAATACTGAAGTGGCGTTTGCGGGGAATGCTAAGTGGAAATTCTACTTGTGATCTTTTCGGTTTAGTGAAACTCACTGTCATGAGCGCCCTCGCTGGCCTTTGAAAAGATCGCATTCTTCACTCAATTTTTCATATTATATTCTTTATTGTACACAAATTGCCATACACTTTAGTTAATACGTATATTTTATACGTATATTTTATACGTATGTTTTATTTTATAATACGTGAGTACAAGGGTGAGTTTATCTCTTAAAGAAATCTGTACCAGCCAACCCTAGCAGGTGTATCGAGATTTCAAAATTGCGGGAAGAAGTGTACAGCTTAGAAAAACAAAATTGTGAAAATTAATAAAAAATAATATTTTATCGGAATCATTGACGCTCCGACGCTGACGAGGAAAACATCGTGAGCTGGCATACATCTGCGAAGAAATTCAAAGGTGTATGTGAAGTCGACCAATCCGCACTGGGCCAGCGTGGTTGGCTATGGCCTAAAACTTAGGGTAGGCTCTATTGGGGCCTCGGTGGGGACGTATATGAGCTTTTAAATATTAGGTCCTTACATATGAAATTAGCGTTTTGCCGTACTGGCCACTTTGATCTCAAATATCTCCTCTATGGTTAGGAATTCCAAATTCAAATTTATACAGCTATTTACTCATATATTTGTGTTTCGAAAATTATAATTCACTTGTTTTTTTCTCAATTATTTTGGACTTTTTAATCAATTGTTTTGTTTTCAACTTTTTTGGAGTCAATTTTCGCTTGGGGCATGGTTTGGCTGGTTCGGCAGGGTTCAGCCATTGCGATGAGCGCTTCCGATTATCGTACAGGACCCACTTTTCATCACAAGTAATGATTCGATTTAAAATTCAGCCTACTGGCCTTCATGGAAGAAGCCCACGAGGAGTATTGGGCCACAACACCACCACACTAAACCAATGCGGATTGTTGGGTAGAAACGGTTGCAAAAGCAATCGAGACCAACGGCATAACGTGACTTCCGAAGCACGGAGGAACTCGAGAACACAAAGTTTTGGTCACCCATCCAGGGTCCAACCATGGCGAGGGTTGCTTCGTTTTCAATATCGAAACCAAAAACAAAAACGTTCGAATCACTACGCCACCGAGTTTTGTTAATACTGGGTTAAATTTATAATAAGAAACCAAACTCACAGGCAAGACCCTGTTTCGGTTTCAGTAACATTAGACAATATACAGCACTGTTTATTAGCCGTAAGGTCCAGTCGGTCAGTGGGGCGACGTACTGTTGGAAATTGCTTATGCAGGTGCTCTAGTCTATATTCTAAATATAAATGACCTTTCATTTGCAATCTACCAACTCAGAGCGCAGCACACGGATTTGATATTTATTAAACCGTTAGTGTCGTATGGCTTATATGCTTGATGACATTATTTTTGTAGTACTTAGAGCAGTGGTTCTTAACATTTTAGTAACGACCATTTTAATTTAATATGTCTAGCCATGGACCGCCAACTCTAGACCAATATACATGAATTAAATGTTGTTTGTTATATTTATAATATTATTTTTCGGATGGCTTCGCGGACCACTTCGGCTGCTTTCAGAGACCATCGGTGGTCCGCGGACCACCCTATACCGACTTTCATCAAAATCGGTTTAGTAGTTTCGAAGCCTATTCAATACACACAAACAATCAAATCTTTCCTCTTTATAATATTAGTATAGATCTTTCTGATATTTTCATAAATAAGTGATGTTTGCTAAGACTTGTTCAAGTTAGCCTATCCGGGGCGTGTAATCACATATATCAATTTTTATATAATACTTCCTGCAAGCCATAAATTTCTGTGTAATAGGTAGTAATTCACAGAGCCATTAAGAAATTCGCATCGTTATAGAACTCTAGGAAAGTTGAGGGAGCTGGGAATGAAAAATAGTGAATGAAATATGTTTGCGTGGAGACTTACCGCTTTATGATTCGCCGCTTCGCTGGGATTTTTAAACGAAATACTGCAGAGAAAATTGTGAGAATGAAAAGTGCGACTGCAATTTATAAAGTTGTTTTATAAAGCTGTTAACATTGCTCGCCATTTTATTGTAACTTCTGCTTAATTGTTTCCTGTATCGCGGCTAGGGCGCCTTTTGTTGGCCTTTGTAGAGGTTTTACACTTAGCTGTATGAATTATGTCAGTTATATCTGTATGGCGTCTAAGGAGGCTTAGAAATCCCGAGATTGACAAAGTCATGTTTTAACCTTCATCAAAAATAATCACTAAACAAACTAAGACCTTCACATATTTTTCATGAATCTGTTAAGATTGAAACAATATAGGTATCAGTATTCTGTACATTTTTAGTCTTATTTTTTCTTATATATAAAATTCTCGTGTCATAGTGTTTATTATCGAACTCCTCCGAAAAAACTTGACCTATTTTTATGAATTTTTTTTGAGTATATTTGGTAGGTCTGAGAATAGGTTGTAGGCGATTATATTGTATTTTAAATCCTAGGTGATAAGGGTTGTTTTTATGGCGAAACGTAGTTCGCGGGCACAGCTAGTTATATTATATAAATCAACATGTATGTTACTTATGTATGTGTTTCTTAATTCATTCTTAAATCGTTTTTTTGTTCTCAGTAATGGGCTATTTTATGTCAAATTATTATTATGTTTTTTTCTTTATTCTTGTTATGTACTTGTACTTTTTGCGTCAATATTTTCTCTCATATTTTAGTGGTCGACTGGTAGAGAATGCTTTTGGTGTAAAGTTCGCCTTCTGTATACCTTTTATATGTTGCACATAAAGCTTAAATAAAAAACATAATGGTTTGGCGGCTTTATCGACAAAACAGCGTTGCAACACATAGTATTTAGATACTAGGTTTTTCGTCGTCATTTATTGATATACGTATATACTACAATGTAATCAATTTTGAGCTATTCTATAAATATCGTTTATTTGGTATCAAAACCCTGATAGAATACAAAAACGCCATAACGACTTATTCCAAAGTAAGAAGTCACCGTTTGTATCGTATTGAGATCCGTTGGTTCGTACGTACGTAACCAATATGAAGTAATATTTGTACTGGTTTTTTTTATTGCAGAAAGTTGGCAAACAAGCAAACTGCCCACCTGATGATAAGTGGTAACAGGCGCCTAAAATACATGTAGCTCCTGTGAGATTCGCAGCAAAACTGCAACCCCCACAAGAACCATAGTGTACGTTGCCAACTTGTGACACCAGATGTAAAGTCACAGTACCCAGTAATTTCGCTGCCATATCTTACCCTTCAAACCGGAACACAGCAATGCAAGCACTGCTGCTTTGCGGCAGAAATAGGTAAGACGGAGGTACCTAAGCAGACGACCCTAGTACAGAGTCTCCCTCCAGTAAATGTATATGGTATATCGTTTGGGCTCGCAGAGGTGGTATTATTCTTTTAATGGTTGAGATTTAGTTTGTGATGTGAGCGAGCAGGCATTTCTCCAACTGTTTTTTATTCGATGTAATTTAAATTAATTCATTGTTCGGCTTAGGACTGTATAACAGACAACTGAAAAATTACGTTTCCGCACGTCAGCGTCACGGCATCCCTGTGTCGTGACACAAGCTGAGTGGAGTCCAATTCGGTGTCATTACTAATAAATATTGCATCTGTGCACTTATAACTGTAACTACCGAATAAATAATTTTTCTTTCTTTCTTTCTTTAGATGTCTCCCAGACGTTTATAGTTACGCTTCTTGATGTGTTTCGTGTGAAACCCATTCCGCGGATCCTGTTATATGTGGAATCAGCTTTAAGCTTGACCAGTAGAACGTGCTCTGTGTGTGAAAACTGAATTTATTTTAATAATTTTATTTCATAAAAATAAAAATTTTATCTCTGTTAAATCTTTTTATCCCGAAGTGTTTCGAATATTTCAAAAGTTTAGTAGAAGGTTAAATTCTCTCTGCTGCACTAGCTATCTTCGCATTTGAACCCCAATTCTACTTAACATCAGGTGGAATGGAGTCATTTGATAGGCCCAGTAAAAAAAAAATAACGTCCAGGTCGGATCCATGATCTCTTTAATACCATCAACCCATCTTGCAGTCGGACGACCGGCTTTTCGCTTGCCTTGCCACGACCACCACTCCATCAGAGCCTTACTCCAACAATCATTACTTAGCCTGGCCACATGTCCCACTCAGATCCATTAGGGTATTTACTGCGATCCTGATTTCCTGGACCTTAGTCCTTCGCCGGATCTCAGTATTTCATACTTGATCTTGGATTACGATACATAGTATGGCTTTTTGTACTGCCCTTATTTTATTCACAGCCTCGCGTGTGAGCGTCCATGTTTTGGCACTGTCATGGTGGGCAGGACACATTGGTTGAAAAGGCGAGCCATCATATATTGTGGAGTCTGGTGTGACTTGAAAATGCCGTCCAGCTTTTGAAATACTGCCCAACAAAGCTGTTATTTCTTTAACACGTGCAAAAGGCATTGCTAAAACGTAATCAGCAAATGGGAACACTTACACCCAGTTTCTGAAAGGCTGTTCAGTGATAAAATTAACTAACAAGCTGTCAATCTAATGCTAACTATGAATTGAGTTGCTGAAAGCTAAATCAACTTATCACTATGTTAGTTGACACAGCTGTCAAATTTATTTCAAAATTATTAAGGAAAGACCCATTTTGGGTTTCCAAAATACATATGAATAAAACAAAATATATGATTTCAGCAATATGACCGTGTCTAAAAGTATTTCTCACGAGAAATCAAATTATTAGAGAAAAGTAAATGTTGGCTAACCAATGTTTCGGAAACTCAAATTGATTTGACACTGCTGTTAAGATGACATGGATGTTAGTTGAACAATATTTTGATCAGCCTTTCAGAAACTGGGGGTTAAGCTTTGAACGATTCAAATTAGATTAGGCAAACCACTGTATATTGCACAAATTTGTATGACGCAGCATGGCAGCTGAGAGTACGGTAAAGTTTCAGATGTCTATTAAATCACCTACCATTGCAAAGTCTAGATACTGTGAACAAAGCCAAGTCAGAGAAGCACAAGCGCTAACTCAATTTACTTGTTATAAGTTATGAGAGAATCTAATTTTAAATACAACAGCCTCCATAGCATGACTACCAAACCACAATATGATAACGGAGTTCGCGGTAAAATGTTAGAGTATGATAAAAAAAATATTTTACAAAAAATAAAAACCGACTTCAAAAACACTGAAAAGTTAAAAATAATATAAGAATAGGTACAGACAACATCTTACTTCTATATTGAAGTCGGTGCCAAACGATGATCTCCTAGAAAGTCTTAAAATTTGGCACCGACTTCAATATGGAAGTGTGATGTTGTCTGTACCTATTCTTATATTATTTTTAACTTTTCAGTGTTTTTGAAGTCGGTTTTTATTTTTTGTAAAATATTTTTTTTATCATATTCTAACATTTTACCGCGAACTCCGTTATCATATTGTGGTTTGGTAGTCATGCTATGGAGGCTGTTGTATTTAAAATCTTACTTCTATATTGAAGTCGGTGCCAAACGATGATCTCCTAGAAAGTCTTAAAATTTGGCACCGACTTCAATATGGAAGTGTGATGTTGTCTGTACCTATTATTATATTATTTTTAACTTTTCAGTGTTTTTGAAGTCGGTTTTTATTTTTTGTAAAATATTTTTAACTTTTTAGTGAATGAAATCTTTTTAGTGAAAGAAAGCGTTTCCCTCAATTTTTATGGGATCCCATCATCAAAACCTGACTTCAGTGACCGCCCCTTTTTTTTTTCTCGCGGGGAAATGCGCAACCGCACCGTACCCACCGTTGGCTAGACGGCGAGCGTGTGTGGGGCTCACCCGGCAGAGTGCCAGGCCTACCCACTAAAACCCCTCGGTGTTCTTCCTGCCCTATTGGGCGCGCTAGGTAAGGTCCACACTGCGACTCCACTACCCACGCGCCCGGGCAAGCCCGACCACCCGGTCGAGCTCTCGCCAAGGGGGGATTGCCCGAGAACACCAGGACAATCCCCAGACGTAGAAGCCTTACGGCGGCGTGCACGGGAGCCGACCGTGCTCCGTACCGGGGCTCCGTAGAGTGCCATTGACCGTATCACCCCATGATACAGTCGACGGCACGTCGATCCTGGCCCTCCCACGTTAGGGAGGACCCGTCCGAGTGCAGCTGTGGCGGCACACAACCGTGGAATGAGGAGCTTGAAGTGCTCCTCGAAGCTCCATCGGGGATCCAAAACCAGAACGAGGTACTTAAAGTGTGCCTGACCGGTATGCGGACCCCCTCCACTCGGACGCGGAGCCCCGGTGGGATCCTGCGACGGGAGGCGTGGAACATCACGGCCCTCGTTTTGTCGAGAGCCACGTCCAAGCCCAGGAGGCGGATGCGTCGGACGACGAGTGAAGCGCCGACCGACGCAAGGTGGGCCGCCTCCTCCCCCGTATTTGCTTTCGCCGCGACAAGTTTGTCGTCGGCGAAGCAAACAACCTCCATTCGTGGAAGGAGGTTGCCTCGCAGGACCCAGTTGTATCCCAGATTCCAGTTCCAGGTAGTAGAGGACCTAGTACGGAACCCTGTGGCACACCCGCCGCCATTTCACACGAATGGACGCGACCATCCGACCCCTCGTAGTGTAGCGTAGCGATGGCAGCAGCCCATTTCTCTGGAGGAGTGTCCGGGGGTCCATTCAGTGACCGCCCTAGGAGTATACTCTATCGAATACAAAAAGAATTTTGAAAATTGGTCCACAATTGGCGGAGTAATCGCGTAACATACACACAAAAAAAAACACGTTGGAAACACCTTAAAATTTAAGGGTTTTTCTCGATTTTCATGGGATCCCATCATCAGATCCTGACTTTGGTAACCATGGGACCACCCTTGAAGTATACTCTATGGAATGCAAAAAAGAATTTTGAAAATCGGTCTAGTTGTCTGCAGTTTTTGCTTCTGTAAACAAGATATATTTTTTCAGCCAAGGGACACCCACTGTTGGACAAACGCCTCTTACAACGCCACTCGCATCCTGTGACTTTCTGCGACCTTCACCAGTTTGTCGGTCCACGCTTACCTTACCAACGCTGCGTTTCCAAGCACGCGGCCATCACTAGATAACCCTTTTGCCATAAAAGCCTTCAATAAATTCTTCAAACACATGGCCATATAAAATTTCGATAATATCTACGGCCATTTGTACAAAGTACATTGTGCATCTATTTTTGATTTGATTAAGTTAAAATTTTGCATACCGCATACATGTGTTTTTATATTCTTAAAAGATATATCTCTATATCGATTAGAAAATAATGAGGGTCATTACTTATTCATTATTGTGTTTTCTTTTCTATATGAACATATTCCATTTAAAGTTAATTTTTAAGTAGCCTGTGGCGTGACTAATGTTAACGTGAGTACTTTGTGGGTTGATATCAATATTAGTATCATGGTTCGATCTAGTGCTATGAACTCTAAATCTATTTGTATTTCTACTGCCAAATGTGTCATCTTTTTGAACGTATTTAGGTATTATTGTTACTTGAAACACAACTAAATTCCTGATTCCTCCCTGACCTCATAGTACGTGCGTCGGGCAGCAAGCAAGTAGCTTATGATTTCAGCAACTCCACTTCTCAAACAACAACCAACTTTGTCCTCTGAGTTTCATGGATCGCTTAAGTCTTGTACTTTGGTATATTAATTTCACTAACAGAGTCCTCAAGAAACTAATTTCGTAGTCAGGTTGCGAATTGAAGATATTCCGATTTATTTAGAAAGGTAATTTAAAAATTTGCTAGATTATATACAAATTACTTTGCTAGATTACATGATAACTTGTATGATAGTAAGAGTGTTGTAGTATTTATAATTATTGTGACAATATTACTTAAATAGACAAAAATTAACACATTAGTTAACCCATGAACAAGTTAAGTATAACCTAATACGAGATAAAATGTTCGGACGTACTTAACTCGTCACTTAAGCTATTCTGTTGAGAAAACTTAAGCACAACTAAATATATACGTGTTCCAGTTTCTTTATCGATCCCAAGATCACTTGCGACTAAGTAAGTTGCATGTTAGGCGCATTAAGATTATTAATAAATTTAAATGCCACAAAACATTCCAATCCAGGTGTATTTATTCACACTAGATTTTTGTAATTGCGTGAACCTCGTCTCCGCGGAAACTTTAAGAAAACGGTATGCCGCAAAAAAGGTAGGTACAGAAATAACGAGTATTTTATCAGGAAAGATAAAAAATATATCTCAAAGCAACTCGGTGATTTAGACATTACACTTTGATCGCTGGCCGAAGGTCGAAAAAAGTAAGATGATAACTCTATAGCTGTAATATTACAACAACGAATACCCGAAACCTAAGATAACTGGTCCGCTTGTAATGAGATTATCAAAGTGGAATCCAGTGAGCCGATTCTGTGAAAATAGGTAGAGAAAAGCCCTCCTTTGATGCAGCTAGGTTTTATGATGATTGAGGTACATGAGTTCATCGATTTCTTTTGCAAAAAATGTTGTAAAATGAAAATTCTTTAAAAATATTGCCACAAAAATTCGTGTACCAAAAAAATAAATACAAATACAATGTATGTTGTATTTAATTTTTTTGGTAAACACTGTGATATTTTGACGGTGCCTATATGCGCTTTCTTTCTTTAAGTTTTTCAAGTCGCATTGAAGAATAAGTCGCTTAGAAATGAATTTGAGTCAGCATTTCATAAGTGTCTTGATGTACAAGTAAAAACAAAGGTAAGTAAAATTACTACATGGGCGTTTCGCGTGTGTAACGTATGTTGATCCGCATATGGTATTTCCAAGTGAATTTAATCTAAGTGTATGACGGAGTATGTGTATACTCGATCATACACTGAGATATATGACACCCCATAATGCTTTTAGGGCAGTTAAATATTTTTGGTTGTCATGCCTATACAGAAAATCTGTTTTCTCATCTCATGCTCGTGAAGTTGATTTTTATGTCCAAATAAAACGGCATAAAATGGGTTTTTATGCTCTTGTGGCTAAAGTTATTTCTTCTTTAAAGACTAAGGCATTTAGGCATTACGGCCACATACACAATACACCTTCATTTAAATCGATATGTTTTTAAGAGATTTTTATAGGTATGTTAATTTTATTACGACTTATTTATTACCATCTAAATACAAACTTAAGATTAATATGATAGTGCGTTCACGTAAAAAATAAATGGCGTAAATATTTATAGATTGGTATTAAGGATGTGTCAGTCAAACGTTACAAGTTTAAAATTGAAAAAATAAGAAAAATTGTGTAGAGGGAAACTAATTATTTGTCATATCTAGCCAAACTTATCGTGTTGCGGTTAAAAATTCATTTAATTCCAATTAATCAATGTAAAGTAGTGACGATCAAGAAATGGTTCCGCCAGAGACTTTAATGGAAAGAATTGTGAATAAGTACGAAATGTATATGCTTAATCCTTGTTTTATTTCCTTGGAATGTATAAAATCTCTTGTTCTACAAACATTTCCAAATTTCGTAGTTCTAATATCCGTAGTTTCGTAGAGTAAGTCATGCGAAAAAAGATTCATTTTAACAGTTCATATGTATGTAAGTATCTATTGGAAGACTTATCAAACAGCACAATATATTGTACTTAATTGCTAGCATGTACACAAAACGCCTTTTCTCTCCGCCCTCGCTTAGAATTTTTTGTACGTTCGTACATTACTGAATGTTATTGGTCATTCATGCGAACAACTATTTAGCTTTTAGCCTTTTATGTTCTATAATATAACGTTTCGCATCACGGAATCTGAATGAAAATGTAGTTATACTTTAGGTGAATAGTTTGGCGTACAAAAAATACTAAAATAGCTATATTAGCGTACAATATATAGTATATCAGAGTAGCTAGAAACGTCTAGATAGCTCGAGACGAAGTAACAGGTCGATGTATCACGCCGTCTCAACTTTAGCACAAGCGTAATCCAGTCCACTCGAGTTGGCTAATAAAATAAATCAGTTGTTGCCGCAGTCCATTTGTTCAACCGTGAGAGCACAATTAGCCATGCTTAGTTTGAATTACAGATAGTTTTGTAATTCACCAATACACGTTTTGCTGGCGGCAATATGTGAATTGCTAAGTGGGGATATTACACTTCGTCAAGTGCCGATAAGATCGTCGCATAAATCAATTTTATACTCAAGTGTAAAAAGTGCAAGCAGCGCTAGCGTATGAAGATTGGAATCATACTTACAATATAAGCAGTTGGTGTTGGTCTTATATTGTTACATTGACAGACATCACACAGATACCGACAGATAGATTTACATACACATAGATATAGATAGTATAGTATGTAGAAGAGAAAACCTTAAAAATATATTTTAGATTTTATTCGACTTTCTAAGGAGAGTTACACTTCGTACTGTGTGTGAACACCTTATTTTTACAGCTTTCCGCTCGCAGCTTCGACCGCGTGTTTCCGTTTTTCCTGTGGGAATTCTACATTTTCCCGTAGGACAATATTCTATCACCTATGATCATCAGGGATAATGTAGACTTCTAAAATTGAAAGAATTTTTTAAATCAGTTGAGTTATTTCGGAGCCTATTCAATGCAAACAAACAATCAAATCTTTCCTCTTCATAATATTAGTATAGATAGAAGGGTAATTTGTACTGTATTTATATTCCTGATATGTTTCACTAGTTGTGGTTTTAAGTTGGCATAATAAATTTGTTATAGTTATAAAAATAACGTTTATTTATATATTGATAAATACTTCAATACACGAAGTCTGTTCAAGAAAGTAATATTAAAGGATGGCTTGTTGAAGCTCTCTCATACCCAATTCATGACACTGTAAGTAGTGAAAATAAAAAAGCTTTTAGTACTCGTCAATACAAATCAAGTGAGCCTAAACTCGATAGGATTGTGTCGTTTTATTGCAGAGTTCCTATGGCCACCTTCCAGCTCAGCATCAGACCCTCGTTACCATATAGGATTACAATACTCGTCAATACGAATCAAACGAGCTCAAACTCAGTTGGGTTGTGTCGTTTAATTGCGGAGTTCCTATGGCCACCTTCCAGCTCCAGCATGAGATCAGCTCCTTGTCATCATAATATTGCATTGTCACGCGATATTCATATGCATGCAAAATTTCAGCTCAATCGAAAACCGGGAAGTGGGTCAAATTTAACTTGCCAAATTTCATTACAGACACCGGGACAGGTGATTGTAAATAAAAGCTGGTAAAAACTTTAATTTGTCAGCCCCATAGCATGAACACTGATACACGATATTATAAAACGATAAATAGATATGAACTGTCAAAATATATTGCATATACTTAGAGGCCTCTTACACTTTTTACACGAAAATGACATTTACAAAATACATTCTTGTGCTAAATTTACTATTTCAAAAACGATTTTCATACAAAGCGATACTAGGGGAAAATAGATTTATTCTTATTGTTGCCAGTTGTAAGAACTGATTTTCTTTTACTGCTTCAGTTTTTTTGGAATAATCGTTTTTCCTTACCTTGTTTGGCAGAATGTCATGAAATAGACTAACTAAAACGGCTAAAACTCAAAGTAAACTCCAATAAATTTACTAAAATAAAATTACAAGATATCAGAAATATATATTTGTTGCCAGTTGGAAAGACACTTTTTTTATTAAGCGTCCCATTTATTTAAAAAATATTTGAAGCTTACAAGTTTTTATGAATTATGATCACACGTTAACATTTTAGAATTGTTATAACTATATTTACAATTAAAGAGCTATGTCGAAATAATCTATGTTCTTCAACGAATCGAACGGTATAATTTTTAAAATAAAAATATAATTAGTTATTTATTTATTACACCTTAAACGTCGGCCATAAATTGTATGGTAAAAACTCGCGTCAATCAGTCGAGCGCGAGCGCTCGTCGAGGTAGGATTTTATCGATGTTAATTACAATGCCCAAAATAACAATACCAATATCCAAAACATATTTAAATAAAACTACACTTTTCGGATTTACTCGCGTATTGAATATAAACTTTAAAAACATTTTAATTATTTACATTCTAAATATACGCAAGGAAATCCGAAAAGTGTAGTTTTATTTTAATGTGTAGTACTCGTGCAAATAAAAGACAGCGTTATCCAAAACATACTTAAAACTTGAAAATCACTAAAAAAACACTTCTTTTTTAACATATCGTTATGCTAAATGACAGGTGTCACAAAGATGTTTGTAATTTTTAATGTCTATCACGATACGTTATGTAGACAATAAAAAATAAATAATGATTAACGATCGATTTCAATATTCTATCTATCTGTAGATTTGTTTACTGGAGATAGAATTTCGACGTATTTTGTATGGAACTAATGTCAAATACCTATCGCTAGTGACCAAATCCAACGAGATAAGGAATTGATAAATAAATTGATACCTACATAGCTGCGTGCTCAAAGGATTTGTTAAGACCTTTAAAGGATTATTCACCGGATCACATCCATGTCAATGTCCCACTTTGATCTGTCCCTTTTCAAAGTAGGCCATTAATAGTGGCGTAGTGAGATATACTACGCAGACAGCTGCTGAACGTATAATAAAAGAATGCATGTTATTCTGTTAGAACCACAGAATAAAATGCATTCTTAATAAACTTATCCAAATAATGGATTCTGAGAAGGCTTACAGAAAAGTTTTGTTGTCAATAAGCATGACATTTAAAGTAAATTATAAAGTTTTAGAAAAAATTTTGTCACAGCGAGAGAAATAATCTAAAAATGACATATTGAATATTATTTTCTCTACCTACTCGTACAAATGGTATACGTACCAAGTTAAGTAAAGTAATGTTTATTTCATAAAGTGATTTAACAATTTTAATCTGGAATATTATAACAAAACAAAAGTAAAGACACAACGAAATGTCGGTGATTATCTAGTCCCAAACTCGGCACAGCCTGTCTTTTGGAACTCAGTGAGTTTTGGAAGTGATATTGTGAAATCTACCCAATTCATTATTTCTGAATTTTTTTACATTTCTTGTTTTAATTTATTTTTTCTATACAACTATGTGGGCACACAAGCCAATGTAGTGACATTATAATTAAGTTAAGTTAAGTCACAATGCCCAGTCATTTTACTGTTATAACCAAACCTCAATACAACAATGCAAGAACCGATGCTTAGCTTAGCGGCAGAAGCTAGGTAAGATACACATGCAAACGGCTCTGGTACAGTTTTCCCTTTGCTTTTTAATTTCCTTAAAAAACTTTTTAGCTTTTGTTGTAAAATCATGTTTTAACGTAAAAATCTTGACCTGATTTCGATGCACGCAGAAACGAGAATTCATGTTCATTTTAATATATTTGGCGTTGGTGTTTTCAACACACGCGCGCGTGAGCCATTAAAATCTTTTGCCACACGTCATGTTAATGAATTTGTGCATGCTTATAGCGTGTCAAAAGGGGCAAGGAAACTATGGTTGGCTTTCATTACATATGGCTTTCATTACACAGGTATAAGTATCTCATTGTTTACATACATTTAATGGAATAGAGTCAGCACGTTATTTCACAATTATAAGAAGATTCTATAAAGATACTATTGAAAAACAAAATGTCATTAGCACTCGTTGAATTTTTTCAATTTCATTTAATTAAGTAAAACATAATACTTTTCAATGATACATCGCTCTCCGTCCTATATTATATCCACCAATATTTTAATATTATAAAAAATACCAGACTATTACTAATTTAAGCAAGTTTATAGGGGCTCATATACTATTTCATAATATTCTTGATATATATATACTCGCATTATATTTAGTTTTACCAGATTATCAACGTGAAATATCAATCGAATATTGTTAGGAATTCTAATACTACCTAACACTAAAACCTAAAGCCTATATTCAGAGCCGCATTTGGAGATAGCCTTATGGAAAATGTTTTTGTTTTCGCCCCACACAACTTAGATTCCATGTTCGTCCCTTGATAACAATAAAACAATAGCACAAGTTAATCGTTACTCTGGAATCCAAGCTAGTGGTTAACTCGGAGCACGAACCCACGAGGTCACTGGGAGTGGAACGCTTTTGGGCGGTGTCATTGATTTTCCGCGCGTTCCTTGAGCTGCATTTAGATATTAAAATGGGCAGATAAGTTCGCTAAGCTGTTAATAATTAAGCAGCCCGCTTTCGTCCAGATTTCAGAGCGCAAACGACATGGGGAGCTCATTTCACAAACGTGGCAGAGTTTTAATTAATTTCAGCTGTGCTTACTGCTTTTGACGTGCATTTTTATTATCATCAATTAAATTTGTCTTAAACGGGTGATTGTTTTTTTTTACTGTCAATATTCATTACAAGTTTTAGTAGCTTCATCATATAACTTGCCCCTATCTTAATATAAATAATATCAAACATTAAACTAGAAGATCAAAAACTATATATGCTTCTAATGTAGTGGCATGTGCTTATCAATTCATACGAATTTCTCATTGATCAATAGAGGAGATGAAATGAGTTTAATCTACTCATAATCAACTTGGTTACTTGTATTAAGTCGGTTAAGATCACGATTGTTAGATAAATTAATTCTAATGTCCTTTTGTTCATTAATTATACTACCAAGTGGTCAAATAATTACGTTTATTAGATGGACGAACCTCTATCTATATTGAAAGCAGTATTGGTTCAAATTTCTTGTTTCCAGGCTACTTCATTCAAAATAGTTCATCTGCTAATTTTTGGAAACATATCACTGATTAATTTAAAAAAGATAAATTTTATATTAGAACCTTAAGTGAAAATATTTATCAGATGGACAAATTCAATCCGCACTGGGCCAACATGGTTTGACTAAGGCCTTATCGCCCTAGCATGTTAGGGTAGGCTCGTGCCCCTCGGTGGGGACGTATATGAGCTGTGGTGATGATGATGATGATGATAAGATGGACAAAAAGTGATTCAAATTCAATAGAGCTCAATTAATTTCGTAGATGAACAAGCAAAATTATCGGAATGGAATTGATCCAAACTTCGGGACTAGTTTGCTGACTTCATTTCTAAACGGGGTAATGGTTCTGATGTTATTAAGCAACTTAGGTTAAACAAATAACAGCACGTTAATGCCCCAGTATTTAGTTCAACATTAATTTATGCTTAGGAAACTAGGATACAGAGTATATAGGTGAAATCTGTGTTGAAATGAGTGCGCTCTACTACTTCTGTAGGTATTTAAGAATAAAAAATAAAATGACATTTATATTTAAAGATTTATTTATTGTAAATTGTCAATTTGAAAGTTGTCACGATTAAACAACCGATATGGCTAACATGATAGCTTAAACATGAACCAGCATAAGCTTATATGGTGAAAACGATAGTAAAATATTATGTTTTTTAAATTAAAATCTTATTTTTGGGAAATAAATTTGAGTTTTTTATCTGTGGATTACGCGAGCCATGATGTTATCTGTGGTGTGACGTCATATTACACAAAATAATTGTGTGTTGTCAAAAATAATTGTCGTTTGTGGTTTTGTGGGAAAATAACTCCAATACTTGGTTTACACTCGCGACTCGCGGCTCGGCTTGTGTCCCGGGAGAAGCGCGTGAGCAATGCGTTCAGCAGGCGTAGCACGGGCTGCCAATCTTGGCAGAGTTGTATCACAAATAAGTGATAAAACTCACGACTGAGTTTTATCACTTATTTGTGATAAACTCGGTCACACGTGTCCCTTGACGAGCGTCAGGAAATTTTTATCACGTCGGTCTCACTTAATACGCGCCACCGTGCTACTCTTATGTCACTGAAATTGTGAGATAATACGTGACTCGAGTCCAGTCTTGGCAGCCCGTGCTACGCCTGCAGTTGCTTTTAGAATACGTCGAAGTATTACCGGCATCGGCTCTGTGTTTAACCAGCTACCTTACTACCTACTAACCATTCAGGACATTCTCGAACCCCTGTTCCTGTGGGTAAACCTTTCATACAAACTTGCAACCTTTGGCTTTGAGCGCGGCGACCGAATCAAGAAATTCCGTATCGTAAAAACCTAACACCCCCCACCCCGACCGGCACAGCAGTGCGGCGTTGAAAGCCGTGCATTGTCTAACGTCGTTTCAGTTCGGCAGACTTCGGCACGGTGTTTGTGTGCGTCCACGAGGACTTCAGCACGGTGTTTGTGTGCGTCCACGAGTGGTTAGATATTTAGAGCATATCAAGTCTCAAACTCATGTTTCTTATTTCAGTTACCATAAACCTATAGTTTCAATGATACAAATTATTGAATAACCTACATGTATTGTATGATAATAAAAATATTTTAAACAATATTAACTTCTCATTTATTCAATATGATATGACGCGGGTTCGATTCCCGTACGGGACAAATGTTTTGTATGGCCTACAGAAATTTGTTTTGGTCTGGGCGTATGTGCATGTGATATTCTATGTTTGTAACTGCACCCACGACACAGGAGAAAATCCTAGTGTGGGGCGACGTGTTTTTTTAATAAATTAAATATAAAAAAACCTCTTTAAAAACAAGCTTTTATTTAAATGCGCTAAAAAGAAAAAATAAACTTATAAGTACACTAAAAGTTTTACTTACTTATAACGTTATTTCACATTTGACACAATTTATATGACATAAAAGCTTATCGCGAGATTTATTTGTGTGTAATAACTTAAAAATACTTAAAATAGTATTTTTAAGTCCTACTTGTATTTACTTACTTTGAAAATTGTAATGTATAAAATTATTTACATCAAATTATTTAATTTACTTCTTTATCTACAAAAGTAAATCTCGCGACAAGCTTTTATGTCATATAAATTGTGTCAAATGTGAAATAACGTTATAAGTAAGTAAAAGTTTTAGTGTACTTATAAGTTTATTTTTTCTTTTTAGCGCATTTAAATAAAAGCTTGTTTTTAAAAAGGTTTTTTATATTTAATTTATTTTTTACTTTTTAGTTATCACTGGACTCATTCAACGCATCATTGTTGCAAGGTCGTTTGCCGCAACGTCTATACAGAATTTCAGCTCAATCGGTTAAAGATATCTACTTCAAAATTGATTTTTTAACTTTAGAAGTAGGCCATATTGGATTAATAATGATATCATTTTATTTTTCAAGTTATTCTCAGCCAGACATTTTATTTGATACCCATATTGTAGGAGTGCATTAAAAATAATTTGTCCGCCATCTTGCGTATGCCGCCATCTTAAATTTAGAATGACGTCACACAGTTAACCATGCATTGTCATCCAAACTGTGTGTGTATACAAAATTTCAGCTCAATCGGTTAAAGATATCTACTTCAAAATTGATTTTCAAGCTTTAGAAGTCCGCCATATTGGATTAATAGTGACGTCACATTATTTTTAGAGTTACTCTTAGCAAGACCTTTTATTTGATACCCATATTGTAGGGGTTCATTAAAAATAATTGGTCCGCCATCTTGGGTATGCCGTCATCTTGGATTTAGAATGACGTCACACAGTCAACCATGCATTGTCATCCAAACTGAACGTGTATACAAAATTTCAGCTTAATCGGTTAAAGATATCTGCTTCAAAATTGAGTTGCAAGATTCCACCCGAACATACATACTTACATACTTACTTACATTGCAAGTTAAATAAAAGCTTGTAATAAAAGAAAAAAAATTGTTTTCTAATCGGTCACCACGCTCAAAAAGTGTACCTAATATGAATTAATATCAAAGAAAAAACTTGAATTAATATAAAAAAAATACTGCATAAATAAAATAAATAAATAATTATAATTCCATAAGTTGATAAAAAATGCTGTGCAATAGCTTTATCGCCCGAGTCCCCGAGTGCCACTTTAATTTTTTTTTAAATCCCTTCTTAGTGTGCGTCCAAATTCTAAATTTCACGTTTCTACTATTAGCGGTTACGGCTGTGCGTGCGTCTATAGATGGGAACTTCTCCTTTTATCCGGCATCCGAAGCTGAATTCTCTGTCAGATATGTAGGTAATAATAGAATACTTGATAACAGTTAATCTGTATTTATTTTCAAACAATTTTATCTGACTTTATTTACGCATCTTGTCAAACAAAGATAATGTCTGACTTGGCAATTACGGTCCACAAAGAAACAAATGCATATTAAATAGAAATGACATTACCACAATATCAAAGAGAGAATACATTTGTGAAACGTATTTGTTTGTTTGTTGAGCATGACTTGGCAAGTCACAAATTATATTTTTTAAATAAAACCACCAATAAAATTACATAAAATTATTAGTAAATAAAGATTTACCGTTCTTAAGAATTTCGTTGAACGAAGTTAACTATCGAGTAGTTAGTTGGCAGATAGTGAAAATTATCTACATAAAACATGGCTCTACAAACATGGCTCTACATTTAATTTCAGAAAATCATAGATTATTTTTGATGGAATACAGGTGAAAAACTTTGCCTACCAACATGGCAAAAAACCTCGAGTGTATATAAGTATTTTTACAATTAGATTCACAGAAATAAGAAAAACATGTTTTGATTATAGCCTGGATAGGTACTTAATGTACGTATAATAACGATTTATTTGGATTCCATTACATGCGCACACTTAAGTTATGAATCCATTTTCTAGTACATTTCGCATGTAACGACGCTGTCGAATCCAAAATTATCTTTTCCGAAGGAGCTATGGCAAAATGATTAACTTCACTCTTTTGACTACATTTTACGGATATCACAGTTTAATAGCTGCCTTTGTAAGAGAAAGTTTTTTTTTATATTGCCTTAATTTACTCATGTAGACTGTGAACGGTAGAAATATTGTAGATTAAATTAGAATTTTGATAACATTATTGCGTTCCGACCATTTGTGGTAAGATAGTCAGTTGGTGAGGAATTTTGATGAATCTCTCTTAGATCTTTGGCCTTATCGTCACTTACCATCAGGTAAGATGAAGGCCAAGAGCTCCCATTTGTGTGTAAAAAAATTCCCTTTATTTTTTAAGTTTCCTAACAAAGAATAATATAATTAGAATTCACACTGAAATTGCCACTTTTACTTCGTTACAGTCTTAAATCCATTCATAAGATGTAACTTAGGGCTTTGTCTGACAAGTTTTTAAAGACGTGGAAAATTAGTTGGAAGTTTGTCGAGCTCTTAAGTCATATCCAATAACATATAACCAATATTTAAAATCACCTTATTATAATCCATTATATCTCTTGGTTTATTCATACTGTTTCTCCATATTGATATTATATATTGTTTGGTGATCCATATTGCACACAATACCTCAGCCTATCCTAATAATACGGAGCGTCGGTGGCGCTGTGGCCTTGGCACTGGACTGTGCTCCGAGTAGAATCGGGAGGCCCGCGATTGATCTTGCCATGATGTACCAATGTGTTTTTCGTTTTTAGAATTTCATATGACATTTGTCTGATGCATATATATGCAACCTGCATATATTTGCGAAGAAATTCAATGGTGTACGAGTATGTGAAGTCGACCAATCCGCACTGGGCCAGCTTGGTTGATTAAGGTCGGACCGCGTGGAAGACAACCACAATAAAAAACCAATTTCGGGGTGTAGAGCGGCGCAATTCTGTGCCGCTCCACAAAGTAGCAGAGCCAGATGGGGAGTCCGGCAACGGACGTGTCACAGGCAGGGGGTCAGCGGGAATAAGGCCTGGCTGTTGTCCCCTTCCCCCTGTCTTGTGACGGACGGAGAGCTGCTGGGAGGGTTTTTAGTGGGTAGGGCCGGGCTGTGTACGGTCTGGGGAGTCCCACATATCCTCGTGGTTTGGCTCGACCACGAGAAATGCGTTAAAGCATTTTCCCCCCTCCCAAAAAAAAAAAAAAAAGGGTAGACTCGGGCCCCTCGGTAGGGACATATATGAGCTGTGATGATGATGAATGCTGCCAGTATGCTAGGTAGTATGCACACAAGCTCAAGGAACGAGCTGAACTACATTAAAATTTGTCAGTAGGTAAGTTTCAGTTATTTAGAACTCTTTTTGGGCGTATGCCTTCTATTTCTTAAAATCATCCAGTTGCAGGAATAAATTGATGAACTTGAAAATTCAATACATTCATTTACATGGTTGTTATAAAACTATAATTTATATAGTTTTATAGCCTGTAGGAGTAATTAATTGGAGTAGATATTTAAGTCCATATTAAATAAAACCATGGTTTTCTTGTACTTTTTTCCACTATTTATTTTACTGTTTGAATTTGCTAATTTGTACGACCGGTTTCGATTACTTCATCTTCAGGTATAACTAATATTATTTAAATTATTGAATGCGTCGGTAGTTGAAAATAGCATCATGACAGATTATAGAGTAGCCAAGATACAGTATGTTAGCTTGATTCACACAATTGAAATTAATGTAAGTACAGAATAAAAATGTAAAAAATGATATATATTACTATCAAACAAATTTCAAATTTTCAGATACATAACTAATAATTGAAGATACCATGCACACTAAAATGTCAAAAAATAAAATATTACAATGTCTAATAAATTTATAAACATGTCAAATAATTATCACCAATTTTTAGTCAAAATTAAAATAATTTAATAAAGCGGATGTCGATAGCGTAGTTTGGTCATTTAGGATATTATTAGATGTTTTATGTCGATATATTTCTAGTGCTTCTAGGGCATTCAGTTTAAGTCCTTTATTGGCACAGTGCAGATATTTTATGTTTTTAGTTTCATCGAATGAGTGGTTTTCGTTATTAAGATGTTCAGCAAAGGTGGAGTTTTGTGTCTTCTTTTTCCAACTCGAGATGTGTTCTTTTATACGGGTCTTGAATTTTCTACCAGTTTGGCCAATATACTCGTATATGCTACTACAAGTGTCACATGTCAAGCTATATACGCCTCAATGGTTCTCTATCGCGATCTTGTCCTTGTTGTTACATACAGTTTGTTTCAAAGTACCTATGCTGTAAAAAGCTATCTTCTTCATGCAGTCCTTCTTGATGATGCGACTTAATTTTAGTGAGATTGGGCCTAGGAACGGTATTTTTACCCATTTACTTGGTGGATCAGGGTGCGTTTCTTGGGAGTCCGCTTTCGGAAACAAAATGTTCTTTGTGATTGATCTCCTTTATTTTCTAATAATGTTGCGTATCAATTTCTCTTCGTATCCATTATTTATTGCAATTTGGATAATTTTCAAATCTCTGTTGTAATCTTCTTTATTAAGAGGGATATTTAATAGACGGTGTACGAAACTATGGATGGCTGCGTGTTTATGGGAGTCTGGGTGGCGTGAGTCTCTGTGTATCACGTTGTCACTATACACTTTTAAACTCGCGTTGCATTTTAAATTACTAAAACTTTTACGGGATTAAAACGCGTTTGGTACCTTAGGCCAGGTTTCACCGGCCGTGGTCACGGGCTGACTGTAGCAGTGATGTTACGCCTCAGTGTCCGATGAAGAATCTTCCTCCACCGTCACACTATTTCTCCAACTACCCCCCCGCACACAACACTAACAGTGTCCCTATTCCGAACGATAGCCGTATTCTGGAGGTTTACCGACTGCGAATTAAAAGGAGATTTTGTGTTTGCAAACACCGGATTCCACGCTGTTGACAGTTTAAATCCATCTTCCCGATTGAAATTATTTGGATTTTTTCTGATTTCAATCGCTTCTCGTACTACTCTTGAATAAAAGTGACGATCAGTGGAAAGGACTTGCGTACGGTGAAATTCAATCCAGTGATTTGCGCCTTTTTCTAAAAGATGCTCCGCAATCGCTGATTTATTAGACTGGCGGTTTTTGACAGCGGCTATATGTTCTCTAATTCTTTCATGGATCGTTCTTTTTGTTTGGCCAATGTAAGAGCTGCCACAACTGCAGTCTATTTTGTACACCCCTGGTGTTTGTAAGGGCAAGACATCCTTCGGGGTGCCCACCATATTACTCACCATTATGCCAGGACTATAGATTGTCGGTATAGAGTATTCACATAATGCGTGGCCGATCTTGTCCATCACTCCTTTGACATAAGGCAAGTAGGCCGGTTGTCTGCACACCTCTGGACGCCTAAATCTTTTCCTCGGCTGGTTTCGTCGTATATTCACCTGATACCCGTTTTTCTTTAGTACCTCCTGAACATGTTTCAGTTCCTCCTACACATGCTCAGGGTCACAGAGGTCAAAGGCTCTATTCTTTAACGAAGATATCACGGACTGCAGGTGACGAGGGTGGTGATGCGACGTTGCATGCAGGTATCTGTCCGTGTGTGTCGGTTTGCGGTAAACACAGTGTGTGAGGGACCCATCGGATCTCACGGTCATCCTGACATCCAAGAAAGACAACGTTCTCTCCGCTTCCATTTCGTATGTAAACCGCATATTTGGGTGAATGGAGTTAAGATGTTGCATAAGTTTTTTTTTTTATTGCAGAAAGTTGGCAAACAAGCAAACTGCCCACCTGATGGTAAGTGGTAACAGTTACCTATAATACATGTGGCTCTTGTGAGATTCGCAGCAAAACTGCAACCCCCACAAGAACCACAGTGTACGTTGCCAACTTGCGACACAAGATGTAAAGTCACAGTACCCAGTAATTTCACTGCCATATCTTACCCTTCAAACCGGAACACAGCAATGCAAGCACCGCTGCTTTGCGGCAGAAATAGGTAAGACGGAGGTACCTAAGCAGACGACCCTGGTACAGAGTCTTCCTCCAGTATGAAGTTGATCTACTTCCTGTTTGCTACCTTTAACGACACTGAAAACGTCATCTACGTATCTTTTCCAAAGTCGAATGGTCTTTTCCGGAGGAAGATTCTTCATCGGATACTGAGGCGTAACATCGCTGCTACAGTCAGCCCGTGACCACGGCCGGTGAAACCTGGCCGAAACGTCGGAGCCAAAATAATGTTGTCACTATATGTTGGTTTCCTATATATTTTATAGTCGTGAACATTGCGAGTGATGTCAATTGTTAAGTCAAGGAAATTGATGGTTTGGTCTCCTATTTCCATTGCAACT
Source organism: Schoenobius gigantellus (assembly GCA_963935595.1). Lineage (NCBI taxonomy): Eukaryota > Metazoa > Arthropoda > Insecta > Lepidoptera > Crambidae > Schoenobius > Schoenobius gigantellus. The sequence goes on along the minus strand of OZ012554.1, from coordinate 17,469,395 downwards.
CAATGTTCTTGTTCACCGTGTCCATGTGTGATAGGAAGTCCTCCAGTTGGTTTTTATCTCCGACCCATAAGCATATTATGTCGTCTACATATCTGTACCAGTATATAATATACTTATTAAAATCTGTCTGTAGCACTTGTTTCTTAAAGGCATCCATAAATATGTCAGCGCATAATGTTATTTAAGTCCAAATTAAATATTACAGTGTTAAATAAATTAAAAGATCTGTATTTTGCCGCTTTACCCCATACCAAATTTAGAATCAAACGGCCTTTGTAGAGCAGGTTAGAATACTTTCAATTTTCCTCTAAGGCTAAAAGAAAGTTTTTTTTATTTGACGAAACTGTTCTAATTCTCCGCAGAGGTTTTCTTTTGAAGTGTTAAAACTTTGTAAAATATATCGCCAGGAATTTTATGGAGAATTTGACTTGAAAGTCCGCTTTGTGCTCAGAAAACGTAGTTTCTGCTTTAAACGTTGATCCGCTTAGATAGCGCCACGTTTAAATTGCTTATTTTACTATTTTACTTCTTATGTACCTTTAGCCGTACTGTGCTCCATCTCAATGACTAAAATTAATAATAATATTAATAGTAAAGTAACTGTACAAATGTTAATTAGTAAAAAAGTGTACTGTAGTAAATAATTACAAGAAATTTTAAGTATTTTATACTGTAGCTTAATGTAGTTTCCATTCTCACGGAATTTCTACATACAACCATAAAATATTGCAGCCTGAAAGAAGTTTGATTGGACTTAGCTTCTCGCCATTTCAATGAAAAATAATATTTTTTATAAAAAAATCTTAAGCAACTTATCGAATCAACAGTTCGGTCAACATTCTATACAAAAAATGTGATACATAATACAAGGTATTTTTAAGGGCGGAGTTTTTCGGCGTGCGTCATCATCAATATCAGCTATTTGGGTCATTGAAACATTACGTTCTACTCCGAGCGGTGCGTAGACTGCCCGAATGCATATGCTACGCGATTTTAATAAGAGTAATAAGTTTTTTTTAATATCTCTGTTAATAATGATTCAAAAGTAGTCTAAATTGAGTCATTTGCATATTAGTAACAAACTACTTTGAGGATGTGCGTTATTTTTGTTACACTACACGTAGTATTAAAAGTACCTCATAATTTATATTACTATATTAAAATTAAGTAATAGATATCAATTTCTCTTAAAATAATCATCGCGCCGCATCTGCAATACGGCTATCAACTATAGTTGAGTGAGAGAGAAAGAGATAGAGAGAGAATAATTTAAATAAATGTCATCATTTTAACGTTGGAATGGATATCGCTGATAAAAGGAACTTGTCAACTTTCAAACACAATCGCTATAATAGTCCTGCCGTAGACAGTAATTTTTAAAGTTTATTTATTTTAAGCTTTATTGTACTAATATTAAATACAAAGAGCGGACTTAATGCGGCAAAGAATTCTCTACCAGTAAACCGAACTGTAAGTTATAATGAGAATGGCGCAATCAAAAATAAAACCTGGATAAAAGCAAAATAGGAAATGCAAACTAACTACCTAATACATTCATACACTGACAAAACACACCTATCTAAATATGTCTTTTTTCAAATTACCGTGCGCACTGTTCAACGTTTAATTAACACCAGTAATGAATTGACATTTTGAAATCGTAATAGTTGCCCTAGAGGAAGTGTTAAATGTAGATAGATACTACGAAGAAAATTCAATAACGATTCCACTATTTCTTATCTCAAAGTTTGATATCCTAATGTTTGAATTTCCATGTACTTACAAGTTCATCACATCAACATATGAATACACGAGGCGTAACGCTCTATCCGAAAGTTGGGGGGTGAATACTTTTCGGGCACAGACATTTCGCACATCACGAACAGCCATCAACCCTCTTTAAGGCGGTTCAGAGTATGTCAAAACTTCCCGTCTAATTGAAAAAACATGTATCTAATTAAATGGCAATTAAAATCCTTGTAACCGGTATACATTTTAAGTAATTTAAAACTGTTTTAATAAAAGTATGTTAATGAAAATGTATATTTACATCGTGTGTGTGCGAGTGATGCTTATGACGCGCAGGTTCGTGTTTGTTTCCTTTCATGATAATATCACCCACACTGTAAACTTATTTCATCATCACAGCTCATATACGTCCCCACCGAGGGGTTCGAGCCTACCCTATGTTAGGGTGATTAGGCCTTAGTCAACCACGCTGGCCCAGTGCGGATTGGTCGACTTCACATACATCATTGAATTTCTTCGCAGATGTATGCAGGTTGCCTCACGATGTTTTCCTTCACCGTAGGAGCGTCAGACAAATGTACATATGAAATTCGAAACGAAAAACACATTGGTACATGGCGGGTCTCGAACCCCGACCCACCGATTGGAAGGCAAGTGCCGAGTCCACAGCGCCACCGACGCTCTTCCACAGCGCCACCGACGCTCTGTAAACTTATTTACCACGTAGGTTTTGTTTACATCTGATCTCTATATATCTAGCTTAAATAGATCAAGCAGAATGATACCAAAATAATTACCTAACAAAGCTTTAGAACTTTTAATATTTGAAAATGATGAATAGAATAATGTTTTTTTCAATGCTAGTATGTTTTTATTTACTTAAAATGATATAACTGCATAGCTTCTGAATAACTAATAAATTTAATTAAACCTGATGTAAACAAAAAGGAATTTAATTAAATTTTTGTCGATTATCAACTAAATAAGTATAGTTTCTGCAGTGGCGATGTCTTAATATTTAATAGCATAAGTTTTTATAAAAAGGTTCACAAATTCTCAATTCAAAGTATTTAGAAACTTAAAAGTTATAGATTTCTGAGATGGAGAGCATCGCACCTGTAGTGCGGTGCCCCTCATCTCAATATTTGTAACATTTGAAACAAAATGTTATGACGACTGGTTCTCTATAAACGTCGAAGCTTCTGAATTTTATAATGCTATACAATAGATATTCCGTGAGGTGACGAATTTTATTGTACTATACAATAGATATTCCATGCGGTGAAAAATACGCGTGTCGCTACTACATTTCTTCCATTAACTCGAAATTTTAAAACTAATTTCTTAACCAATTTCTTCTCGTCTTACACGGGATCGTCTTACACGTGAGAGACCTGTGCCCGTGCGGGACGTGAATGAGCTTAGTTTTAAATGTAAGTTTATACATACGTGTTTTAAATTAGAATAGAGACATCTTCATGAAACTGGTCTACGTGGTTTAGCAGGTTAGTCTATTTTTATACAAGCTTTTATTTACTTTCACATATGGTGTCTGTAATGAAATCTTGCATGTTGAGGTCGCCAATAGTCCATACATTTTTGCCCATGTGTGTACCTTGAGTGTACATGTGTACCAAAATGTAGGGAAAAATTCGAGAATTTTTTCGATTAAACTACGTAAACCACAAATAAAAGTGCTCAATTGCGTTTGCAAAACCTGTAGTGTTTACGAAATATTTTATTTTTAGTTAATTTTTGCTTAAGTTTTAAAGTTTCGTGCACTTATAGAAAAAAAAACATCTTAATGGGATTACAACAATCAAAAGTAAAAAATAATAATATTTTAACTTGCAAATAAACTATCTCTGCGCAAGTAACAAAACGCCACAAAATGTTAAAATACGATTTATGCATATTGGATTCATATACATCCCATTATATCTATTTGCTTTGTTTCAATCAATATATCCCATTATATATATATGGAAAAAAAATAAAGACAACAATATTTTGCAATTAAATGAAGACATGACTTATACAATTGCTTCAATAGAGAAGCAAATTATGAAAATAAAGAAAGTTAAAAATGATTTGTTTTCTAAAGAAACTTTAATTATAAAAGCATGCACGCTGCATGTTGCTTAGTGGAATATTCTGCGAGTTTTTACCAGGAAACAGACCGGAAAAATTAGCTAACACTGCGTTGTTTAGGGATTCAAATAAATGGCACTGCAGCTGCTCTACCAACACTTTCGTTACAGAATAGACAAAAGTATTTAAAAAACAACACTGAAAACAAATAGAACATGAAGGGAAAATAAGAACGCAAAAATTTTCCAACAATATTTTTTTATCGTTTGTTACAACAATGTGATCTTAGTTCAGTTATAATCTTTTGCAGAAAAACTGTATGAAACATAATGACTTTGCAGAATACTAAAGACTCTTCAAAAATCAGCAAATCTAATGTAAACTTCATTAAAACTACAATACACTATAGTTTATTAATACCACTACGTGAAAATCAATAATAGGAGTTGAAATAGGGTTACCTACCTGACGTGAATGTCGCGAGGGTTACCATACCCACAAAGACGGCGGAGATGCTTGTCTCCGGGCTAGACGAGTCCGTCCAGCCGGAGGAGCTGAAGGAAGCACTCGCCAAAACCGGCGAGTGCGAAGCTGATGAGGTCCGGGTTGGGGAGATCCGCCAGGGCCGGTACAATATGGGAACGGTGTGGGTGTGTTGCCCCGCGGAAGCCTCCAAGAGCATCGCCTCATCCAAGAGGATGCTGGTCGGCTGGTCCGCGGCCAAAGTGAAAGTTCTCCTGCCAAGAGAAATGCAGTGCCTCGAAACGGGTCACCTGAGAGCAGACTGCAAGGCGGAGGAGGACCGTAGTACGCTGTGCTACCGGTGTGGAGAGGCTGGGCACAGGGCTTCGACGTGTTCGTCGAAACCCAAATGCCGCTTGTGCGCGGCGGCTGGAAAGTCGGCGGACCACCGCCTTGGGGGTAAGACCTGTTCTGCCCCCAAGACGCCCATAAGAAGAAGGAGGAGGAGGGCGGCGCCAAGACCGCAGCCCGGGACCTCAAGAGCGGAAACGGAAATGGAGGTCACCGCAGACGTCGTTGAGACCCCCATTCTCCAGGAGGAGGTGGCCGCGGGAGGGGAAGTGCCCCGCGTAAGAAATAGACCCCAGCCCCAAGGCACCTAGTGCCGGGACGTTTCGGGGCGAAGAGCGGCGCACACCATCTGCGCCGCTGGCAAAGCAGCGGAGCCACGCGCCTTTTGGCGTAGCGCGAGTCCGGCAACGGACCACTCACGGTCAGGGGGTCAGTGGAAACAAGGCTTCGCTGTTGTCCCCTTCCCCCTGTCCTGTGACGGACGGAGGAGCTGCGGGGGGTTTTTAGTGGGTAGACCTGAGCCAAATCCGGTCCGGGGAGTCCCACATACCCTCGTGGTTTGGCTCAACCACGAGGGATGCGTAAAGCATTTTCCCCCTCCTAAAAAAAAAAGGGTTACCTACCTACTCAATGGCAACAAGCAAAATATCAACAGTAAATCAGTGAACACAAATAAAAAAATAGATACAGTCGAACATAAAACCTCTCCCTTTTTAATTAAGTCAGTTAAAAAGTTATGAATCAGTCAAAGGAACTTTATATAATAACGTATTTGAAAAAATCGCATACAATTGCAGTATATGTTATTAAAAATATGTACTTATTGATTGTTGGACGTTTGGATGTTGATTTATTAAAACATTGTTGGTTGTTGAACAAATGAGCCTTTTGTTATCTCATTCGTTGATAATTTAAGTTGTTGATATTTTGAACCTTTTATGTTGTATACCAAAGGTATTTTGATTCATTGAAATATTAAACTGTTGATTAAAAGTTTTTGACATTTTTACTGTTGACATTTCGCTTGTTGACATTGAGTAGATAACCCGTTGAAATATATTAAGAACTCGTTCTTATTTTTTTAAATAAAAATGATCGATTTAATTTTGTTCAACATGGTGATCAACTTCGATCCTAATAATAATATTATATAATATTACAAAGTAACTCTGTTTGTCTCTGTGTTATGCAATCACGCCTAAACTACTAAACCGATTTAGATGAAATTTGATATAGATATAGTTTGAGTCCCAGGAAAGGACATAGGATAACTTTTAACGCAGGAATAGTTTTCATCCCCGAAATCATTCCTTAAGGGTTCCTAAAAGGAGGAGCAGTGGGGGGTGTAAAGGGAATAAAAAAAAAGAACTTCCACGCGGACGGAGTCGCGGGCAAAAGAAGTATATATTATATATCATTGTTAAGGTAAATATGTATTCATGTGTATAAATACACGTGTATGTTCGTACTTCTAGGTTACTCCTAGCGCTCCTCCGAGCTTATGAAATTAATTTTAACGTAGGTAATAACGAAGTGTTTACAGTGTTTTCTCGGAAATCTTGCCTTTGTATTTTACGCCTGGGCTTAAACTATGCAAAATGTGTAAGAATCTTGTTACTTTGAAGTAAATATACAAAAACATTTTTTGAAGTGAGAACTTCTTTAGCGGCGTTGTACACTTTTTTTGTAATGGGTAAAAAATGATAAACTGGCGTCAGGATCACGTGACACTGATCGAAAATGCGTAAGACCAATTAAAATTGAAATGGCCGCAGAAACTGTCGAGGTGCGGTGAGGGGTCCACGTAAGCCGGCCGAGAACAATAGCGGCTGGCAAAAGTACTAGAAGTCACACGTCACCTGAGACAGTTTTAATCAATTTATTTACTTTGTTAGGAAAAATCTAAATTGTGCTTTTATTTGATTTTGTTGTAAATATTAATTAGGTAAGTTAGTATAAATTAAATTTATTATTTATTTGTTATAAAATTACGTTTTTAAGTAGTATATTAATGTCTGTTTTGATCATATTTTTAATTTAATTGTAAATATGTTGATTCATTATTACTAGTTATAGTATAATTATGTACGCACAACGTTACAACAGGAAGTTGAGTTTTCTGAGGGATAAACTTTTTAATGTAATATAAATTGTCATGTTTGTGTACGATAGCGCAATAAATAAATATTGTATTCTACCACATAAAAGATAGTACTTTTATTCTGATAATTAAAGCAATTCGTGCAAAATTATTCCATAACCATTCCAAAATATCCAAAACGCACAATGTTAATACTTTTTTAGTTTTCACTTCTGCCGGCACTCCCGGAGTGCAACCCGTCAATTTTTTTTACCCAATTAGAAAGGTTTTGTATCTACTGCAGTGGTGGTGGATTATTTGCGGCTCACATTGGTGATTGAGGTATATATCTGTTACGATCAGAGTGAATAATCGGTGATTATTAATAATAACCGGTTAAAGTGATTAATAATAACAAACAAACCCTCCCGCTTCTTCCTAACCTAACCGACTGTGTTTCAAGTTCCCCAAGTCAGTTCTGTGTGGTCATAAAAAAATAACTTTACTACTTATCCGCAACTGTATTTGGGGTGCCCGAGTTGGTTCTGGGTGGTCTATCAAACTATATTCGAAGTAATCCGAGTCAGTTCAGGGTAATCACTTTAACCGGTTATTATTAATAATCACCGATTATTCACTCTGACCGTAACATATCCACAAAAAAATACTGGGTAGTTTCATGAAATCCTATTCGCGACACACAAAGAAAGCTTTTCACAATCGTTTTGAATGGAAAATACAAACCTGTTATAAAGATAATAATTTTATGAGCTTCAGAATTATGTGGTCTGCTTGAGATCTTTCATATTTCGAGGTTTAGGGTTCGTTTTTCAGTCTGATTGGTCTGACTTCTACTACTATCTTATTTGCCGGTCATTCTCTTATTTGTTAATCTCCACTCTATGACTCTATTAACTTTTATTCTCCTCATTTACTTCCTATTCTACTATTCTATTTCATCGCTATACTATACTCTATAATCGCCAAGGAACATGTGAGATAGCAGGTCAAGATCTAGTTGGTGTGATGGACTATTTGGTAATGTAACGGAAAAAAATCAAACGATGTCTCAAAAAGTACCTATTCGAAAACAAATAATAATAATGCGTTTATTCCTCTCACAAAGTAGAGTATACACTAAACAAACAGTACAATAGGATGGGGAGACAGGAGACCGAGAAGTACACATCATGTTGTTCTCAGATCACCCGCCTCTCCTTACAATATTGAGGTCGTATGAAATGATGGTCACAAGTCATTGTTAGGGAATTGGGAAAATTAAGGCTGAATTAATATATTGCAAATTTCTCAAAGAAACAAATATTGACTGTTTGGAGTTTGACATTTACATTGATATAGTGTGTGCACTCAAGATTATGAGAGGTCGATGTCTAAACTGTACATACGTACGCGTTACAAGCTGACACCTTTTATCATCGTCATCATTATCACAGCTCATATACGTCCTAACCGAGGGGCACGAGCCTACCCTAACCAGTTATGGTAGGGCGATTAGGCCTTACTCAAATCACGCTGGCTCAGTGCGGATTGGTTGACTTCACATACACCTTACTCACATACACATTACTTCGCAGGTGTATGCAGATTTCCTCCCGATGTTTTTCTTCACCGTAGGAGCGTCAGATAACTGTACATATGAAATTCGTAAAACGAAAAACACATTGGTACATGGCAGAATCGATCGCGGGCCTCTCGATTCTACTCGGAGTACAGTCCAGTGCCGAGGCCACAGCGCCACCGACGCTCGACACTGACACCTTTATAAGAATCAATACGTAGTGAATCAATGGAATCAATTCAAAAAATCTGTGTCAATATTACGCGCAGAAGTTTAATTAATTCCATTATTTTATTATTATTTCCATTTATTTCATTATGTGCATATTTTGTTACAAAACACAAACATCATCAAAGCGAGGTGCCTAGTTAACTTCTGCGCGTAGTAAATCAATTCAGATTAGGTTTACAAATAAATAAATGCAAAATAAATGGATACTTAACAAACATACTAGGTATGTTTCAAGTATTTTTCAACAAATAAAATTCCAGCTTACATACTCGTATTTAGCCGAGGACATAATTACTGGCTGTGACATGACTTTGTAATGTAACTAGAGTACACTATCGCGATGTCCTTCTGGCTCATAGCACGCTATTTATATTATCTTTACGCCTACGAGCTACTATAAAGTAGATATGTTGGAGCTTTACATTTCTCGGTTGCGTTAATTCTTGTCATCTCCCCTTGAACATCATAAAGCCTAATTACTTTGCTGCAATATGGGGTACCTTACCCATACACTCGGCCAACCTAACCAACTTAGGGTAGACTCAAGCCCATCGGTGAATTAATATTTAATATTCATTTTTAGATATTAAATGGATTATTCAGAAAATTGAAATAAGTTATTATCTTTAACGGCTTGAAATATAATATATACTAAATTAATATACTATGAAATAAAATTTTAATAAAACATAATAGTATTTATTTATTTATTTTTTATTTATTTTATCTTAGGAAAACCAACAGCTCACAAACACAGATAACGCTAAAATATGTAACAAAAAGCCAATAATTGGTTTCCACTAATAGATATAACATAACATAGAATTGCTAAAAAGCGACCAAGTTCCTATACCGTACACAAACGTAAAAAAGTGAAATATAACATGCTAAAAATCTAAGAAAAAGTATGAAATAACATAATATTAAACAACAATATATAATAATTGACTATGTTAAAAAAAATTAAAAATTGCATAATATATTGTAAATGGCACCTATCCCGTAGCGCATGTTATAATTACAATACAAGACAACCTTACACATGTTATGTGCATAAAATAAATTGGACAACATAGCCAGTTTTGAAACACTTACCTGCCAATAATTCACAAAACAAGTAAACGTCGTGCTGTTGTTACACTGGTGTTAAATAAGTCGAGATCGAATCTTTTGCTCAATTTATTAAAATTGCTGCTTGCTCGTCGTACAAACGCATTCTGCCTATAGTTGGTAGACGCTGAAGAAATGTTAAGTATTGGCCTATGCCGCAGACCTTTGGAAGGGACATTTAAGGCCAGCAGCGATAACAATTCAGGACAGTCTAACTTGTTTGAGGAAATTTTTAATAAAAATAGAATGTCAGCTATTAGACGGCGGTTTTCGAGCGTAAGAATATGGTGTTTTTTGCATATAGCGTCATAATCATTTGAATGATAGCTTTCCTTGGTGCGGTAACACAGATATTTAATGAACTTACGCTGTATTCTTTCAATACGCGACACGTAGGTAAGGTATTTGGGATTCCAAGCTTGAGACGCATATTCCAGATGGCTCCGAACGAAAGTGCAGTATAGTATTTTAAGCGTTTTAGCTTTTGTAAAGTCACTAGATATGCGTCTTATGAAACCCAGGGCCTTACTGGCCTTCGCGACAATTTTATCTATATGTAAGTCAAAGAGGAGCTTAGAATCAAAATGTACACCAAGGTCGCGTATTGAACTTTGTCTCTGTATGATTGTATTTTTTAGTGTATAGTCAAATTGCTTTACTAGGCGTTTTCGGCTAAAGGACACCACGCTGCATTTGGAGGCATTAAGGTCTAGGTGGTTCTCTGCACAATAGTTCTCTAGACTTACGAGATCTTGCTGTAGAGCCAGAGCATCACTAGAACTTGAGACCGGAGAGTAGATTTTCATGTCATCGGCGAAGCATAAGACCCGAGAGGATCGGAAGCAAGTTTCAATATCATTTACGAAGATAATAAATAACAAGGGACCCAACAGGGATCCCTGAGGGACGCCGCTGGGTACACTGAGCCATCCTGATATATAGTTATTTATAACTACTGCCTGCGACCGATTCCGAATGTAAGAAATGAACCACCTTAGCAGATTGCCACATATACCAAATTTTTCCAGCTTCATGAGAAGCACCTCGTGATCTATTCGATCAAATGCTTTGCTGTAATCAGTATATATGACATCTACCTGCTGATCACTATCCATAGTATTCTTAGATGTAGAGTAAATAAAACTTTGAAAATAAAAAGCTTTTCCAAAAATTTACTATCGTTTCGCATTAAACTATGTCTTTTTCAGTTATGAGTGGAAATGAAAGCCAAGAGCTTTTCTGAAAAATCATCATTAAATGAGTACACAGCCTATTTCAGTCGCGTCGAAGATGACTTGAAAATTATGAAAAAATATCTGAAACCAAGATAATGGAGTAAGCTAACGGCTTTGGCATTTGAAATAAAATCTCGGCACTTTCAAGACATTGTAAAAACTGCCAACGTTTTCAGTGGTAATCTGGCGAAGTGGGTGAAATTTTTACCGGCCTACAAAAGAAGTCATTATTTTCGTATCTTATTTTCACCTTGCTCTCTATTATTAAAGGGATGTAATTTCTCAAGAGTGACGATTCTAATATACCTACTTTGTCTTGCGAACTTTATTCGTGATTTATCATAAATTATATTATTATATTATTGTTAGTATTTATTATATTACTTTGAATAAAGTGGTTTCTGTTCACGAAATAGATGCATAATTAATGGATGAATCAAAAAAAATAATAAATGAAACAGCCAAATACGCCAACCCTAGTTGTCTGTCAGCTCAGTCAATGTGAATTTTAATTCTCATAGACAGACTTTCAGTGTTTTTTGCTCTTTCGTTTTTCAGAATAGGATTATATTTTAAGAATTGTTATTTTATTACTTTTCAAGCGTATTTTTATAAATATGAATATTAATTAATATATTGCGCTGAGCTGTTCGTTGCTCGCTGTGGTATTCGTACAATCAGCGTAAAATAAAGCTTTAATAAAGCTCGCATCGCATACATAACAAGAGTAAATAATAAATCAATTTTTCATAAAATTTGAATTTGATCAAAAGCACATCATCATCATCATCACTGCTCATATACGTCCCCACCGAGGGGCTCGAGCCTACCCTATGTTAGGGTGATTAGTCCTTAGTCAACCACGCTGGCCCAGTGCGGATTGGTCGACTTCACATACACCATTGAATTTTTTCGCAGATGTATGGCAGGTTGCCTCACGATAGTCACGATGTTTTCCTTCACCATAGGAGCGTCAGACAAATGTACATATGAAATTCGAAACGAAAAATACATTGGTACATGGCGGGTCTCGAACCCCGACCTCCCGATTGGAAGGCAAGTGCCGAGTCCACAGCGCCAAAAGCACACCCACTATTGAAATAAATTATTCATATTGTCAATTTTAGAACAACACATAAAAAGCTCAAGTACTAATGTCCCAATACTAATGGATTAGTTAACCGTGAAATATGTCCTTCCAGCCGAAAACAAAGTCGTTGCTCAAATGGAAAAAGTTTGGCACCGCAGTCCCTCACATAAATACACTAATAAGACCGGCTTATTCTTTTCTTATCTGAGATGTGCTCGTAAAAAATATTGCTTACCTCCTTAAGTATCCCCGAGTATAGATGAGTTAGTTAACTCCGCTTACATAATGACATTTATTTCTTTTTCCCGGAAGTGAGTACGTTTACATATTTAAAGGTCACACATTTAGTTGACATACATATCTTTATACCATATGGCAAAATTGATACGCCTGTGACATTTTAAATTCATAATAACTTTAATAATCCTATTAAATTATTAATGATATTGTATAACTTTGTAAATTTATAAAGAAACATAATGTACCTTTACACTGAAAATAACACCATTAAACGCAACAATAAATACAAAAATAAATTAAATCTCCCAACTGGTAAAACGCTTCAGCTATACAGATCAGGTCCATACTGGATGTCTATAAAAATATATAACAACATACCTAACAACCTAAAAGACATAAAAGACTCCAATGTATTAGCTTACTATAGTCTAGAAGAGTTCTTTGCAAATAATTAAAACAACATAATTGCATAGAATAATCATGTATTGCAATAAGGATTACTTACTTACATAATTAAGTTTGCACAATATTCTACAATATAGACAGAATGTTAACCACATATTTAAAAAAAACCTTTATGTATCTCTGTATATGCATAGTGTAGCTCTCCTTGAACTGCAGTGCCCTTGCAGGGTGTCACTTGCTCATTTGTTCTTCTATAGACTGAATACCACCTATGTATAACATGTGACAAGCAAATAAACAAATAAAAAAATAACATACAATATTGGATAAAATTCATTAGACAATTGATTTTGTTTTTATATGAAAAACATGGGATAAGTTTGTGTTTAAAAGTCATCAAGATCCAAAACTCGCACTCAATACGACCAACTGTACGATAATAGATAAATAATTTATTTAGCACTTTACTTCACCAACAAGGTGTAGTTTGAAGATAGTAGCAACATACAAATTGTTAACCTACCAAAGCTGTTACGCCCAATTGAATCAAATTTGCAGGTGCTATTTGGTTAAGTGCCCGTAAACAAGCCGTTGGCAATTACAGTTGAGCGAAGTGCTCAACGAGACATTTATAATTTCTGTGATGTCCTGTGTATATGTGATTAAATGTCTGTCATAAGGACATAATCCGTACTAATATTATAAATGCGAAAGTCTCTCTGTCTGTTATTCATTACGCTTAAACCGCTGAACTGATGTATATGAAACTTGGTACAGAGAAAGGACAAAGGATAGTTTTTATCGCGGAAAAATTTTTTGAAGGGAGTGAAAAATAGGGTGGACGTTTGTATGGAGAATCAAAAACCGCTGAACCGATTTTGATGAAATTTGGTATGGAGATATTTAGTTTAGTTTTATTTGTTGGAAGGATATAAGCAGATTGGATAAAAAATAAGCTAACCAAGTTACTAATTCTACGCGGACGAAGTCACGGGTAAATGCTAGTTCATGATAAACGTTTCCTGATTTTAAGTATGTACACTACCATTTTACTTGAGCTTTTTCTTATTATATTAAAGACATTCCCTTTAAAAATAAGCTGTGACTTTGTATAATGTTTCCATTTTTATCTGTCTTTAATATGACCTACTGTGTGTTATTGTGAATAGACATGTTCGATTTATTTATTAGTCTCTAGTAATTTGTAAAGTTAAAGAATATTTTGAGACATTAAAGGGAATTGTTCAGTTTGTATGGGTGCTTTGGCTTAACATGAACAGCAATCAAACTTATTAAAAATTATCAGTTTTAATTCTTTGCATCTAAAAATATGTAATTCAAGTAATAATATAATCGCGGGAAAGTCTAGTGATATGCCTAAATAGGCAAACGTTATATTCCAGTCAGAAGTTGCTAATGTTTGTGACTTTAATCGTAATGAAAAAATATAATTGTGAACATTAACCACCACTGTTTTCATCTAATTATATATTTTTATACATGCTTGGGGTACTATACCGAGGTAACAGTATCAACATCAGTCGCAGGTAAGGTATCCAAAGCAGTGCTAGGGATCAAAAAAAGAAGCTTCTGTGTCCAAGGGTATAACCGGGTCCTCATTTCGAGCAATATCGGTATGCATTATAAAAGCAAATCAGGTTGACACGTTGACAGTTAAAGAGTCGCAAAAATAACGTTCACTTCACTTTACTATACTACACTGTATACAACGCGAAGCTAATTCTTTTAGAAAGCATCTATTTAGAACGAATGGTGCTGCCATAGTAAAAAAAATAGATTTGAAATCGATCGATTTAATAGATTATATCGATTTCGATTTACTTAATCTAAACAATTTACAGTAAAACTAGTGTTTTGTGTGTTTCAGTTTGATCAAAGGTAAATAAATAAACACTTTACAAAAGATGCAGTTTTTTATTGTAATGTACATTTTTATGGGAATTAATTTTAAATTCAGATAATAGCTATTGATTTTTTAATGTATATTTTACGTAAGAGCCACACAGAAATTGATGGTTTCACTTTTGTCAATAGTGCTACTTAATTAAAATGCATTATTTCGATGCTTACTTTCCGGCGACGAGGATGTGAAAAATATTTTTCTTACATTAAATTATACTCAACAGTAAAAATATTTTTTAGAAAATAACTTGTTCAAGAAAAGCCGAAATCGAACAATACCCTTTGCGTTATACCTACTAAAACATAATTAATTAATCAATCAAGGAAACAAAGTAATAAAAACTTTGAATTGTATGTAGCTTTAAAATATTCATTATTTTAGAAAGGTATACCAAAATTGAGATTTAAAGTTGAAATTAGTTTGAAATTGAGATGTATGATTTATGATTCTTGCTAAATTTCAGATCAGAAAATAATAATATCTAATATGTAATATTTTAAAATAAATAATCCTACTAATATTATAAATGTGAAAGTGTGGATGTTTGGATGTTTGTTACTCAATCACGCGAAAACGGCTGAACGGATTTGTACTCGTATGAAATATGAAATTAGCATGCATGTAGCCTTTGACATGAAAAAGAACATAGGCTAACTTTTATCCAAATTCCTTAAGTAGTTCCCGAGGGAAAATTTTAAATTGTTTACGAGCTAAGCCGCGGGCAGACAGCTTTGAAATTTGATATGCATGTCACCTATGCTATGGAATAGGATATATACTTTATATTCCTTAATGATCTCTCAAATCTCAAATAGTTCCCGTGGGAAGATTAAAAATTGTTAACGAGCGAAGCTTTAGACCCAATTCTGAAGTCTACGCAGACGAAGTCGCGGGCAGAAGCCAGTAATAATATAAATAAAAATCGATATTAGATTAGGTATAATTTCAACACAAAAATGTTTAAACACAATGTTTATAAATTTGAATAGAGGATCCGATGAACATCAAAATCAAAATCAAAATCAAAATCAAAAGTACTTTATTTCATAGGCCCTTGCGGGCTCTTAAAATCGTCAATTTTACACATTTTACAAAATTATTAAAACATAAAAAATATTCGACTAAAATCAAGCTAACCCGTGCGCTAGTGGCAAGTACATCCGCGGAGTTGTTGCCGCGCATGTAATCGCCAAGAGCGACCCGATTCCGAATGTAGGGGCTAACATGAGAAGAATCGGGCAAGAAACTCATGTGCCAAAACTCTTTTAAAATCGCCAAATGTCTTACAAATTGTGAATATTACAAAACTATTCAGAGAACGAGCAATTCATTTCGTTTACCGCCACGCTGCCTTATCATTCAAAAAATCTTTAACACTGTAATAAGCCTTTTTGCTTAACTGAGCTTTAATTAAAATTTTAAATTTATTTACTGACAAGTCATGCATGTTACATGGCAGCGTGTTGTACATTCGTATACAGTGACCTGCAAAAGAGTTGCTTATTTTATGGAGCCTATATGTGGGCATTGCTAGCTTGTCTTTATTTCTTAAATTTAAATTATGATAGTCACTATTTTTACTGAATTTGATATCTTTATTCTTGTGTGCATACAGTAAGTTTTCATAAATATATTGTGAATGTACAGTCATAATATCAATTTCTTTGAATTTTTCTCTTAAAGACTCTCGGGAGCCCATCCCATAGATCGCCCGAACAGCCCTCTTCTGCAGTACAAAAATGCAGCCAATATCGGCGGCATTTCCCCACAGTAGTATCCCGTATGACATAATACTGTGGAAGTAGCTAAAATAGACTAACCGCGCAGTTTTCACATCTGTTATTTGACGAATCATTTTTACGGCGTATGCTGCAGAACTTAGTCTGTTCGATAGGCATTCAATATGAGGACCCCATTGTAACTTAGAATCTAAAGTTATACCCAGAAATACAGTTTGATTAGCCAGCTCTATTTCCTCATCCCTAACCTTGACTTTGGCTTTAACTAATCGAACATTTGGCATAGTGAATCTAATGCATTTTGTTTTACTTTCATTTAACAACAAATTATTGGCGCCGAACCAGTGAACGACCTTGGAGAGTGCAATGTTTACTTCGTCAATATTAATTTGTCCACGTTTAACTTTAAATACTAAAGACGTGTCATCTGCAAACAAGACTATCTCATGGTCGTGTCTTACAAGGTGAGGGAGGTCATTAATATATACCAGAAATAGAAATGGACCTAATATTGAGCCCTGCGGCACCCCCATTTTTACAAATGATCCAGGTGACTGCTCTCCATTGATGACCACCTTTTGAATCCTGTCACTTAGGTAAGAAGTGAGAAAATCCAAAGCGGTACCACGGATACCGTAATAGTGTAATTTCCTGATTAACGTCTGATGTTAGACACAGTCAAAAGCCTTCGATAAGTCACAAAAAACACCATAGGCATCCTGCGACTCCTCCCAGGCCTCATAAATGCACTCTAACAATTTTATTCCAGCATCAGTCGTGGACCGTCCGCGGGTAAAACCAAATTGTTTGATATGCAGTAAGTTATTATTACTAAAATGTTTCTGTAATTGCTTAAGCGCGGTTTTTTCAAAAATTTTACTGAATGTTGATAGTACGGATATAGGACGAAAGTTAGAAGGATCTGAAGTACTACCAGATTTAAACAATGGAGTTATTTTGCTAAGTTTCATCAAATCAGGAAACACACCACTATCAATACAGTTGTTGAAAATTAAAGCTAAATGTGTAGCAACTATTTCAATAACATTCTTTACCATATATACAGATATTCCCCAGAGATCGGCAGTTTTTTTAATGTTCAACGATTTGAAAGTGTCTATGATGTCACGTTCATCATCATCACAGCTCATATACGTCCCCATCGAGGGACACGAGCCTACCCTTAACCAGTTATGGTAGAGCGCTTAGGCCTTAGTGAAACCACGCTGGCCCAGTGCGGATTGGTTGACTTCACATACACCTTTGAATTACTTCGCAGGTATATGCAGGTTTCCTCACGATGTTTTCCTTCACAGTAGGAGCGTCAGATAAATGTACATATGAAGATCGTGAAACGAAAAACACATTAGTATATGGCAGGATCGATCGCGGACCTCCCGATTCTACTCGGAGCACAGTCCAGTGCCGAGGCAACAGCGCCACCGACCAACACATTTAATCCGATTATCAATATGCTATCCTTAATCATCCCGTGCTCGTTATAGCGCAAAATGTTACAATTAAGGTGATATCTCGAGTTGCAGTTGCACAGTTGACTGGTACACGTGTTTCAGCAAATTGGATTACGTTCATCTGTACTGTGGCCTTCGGATTATTAAATGTAGGAACATCGTTCGCTTCACATTTATAAATGTTTAGTGTGTTGCTAATTGCTATAGTGCTACGGCAGTAAAGGGTTCAGAATATCATCTTACAGGCACTAATCTTTACTTTGTGCCCTGCTGAATGGCCTCTGGCGCTATCCACTAACCGAGCGCGGATCCACCGTTGTGGGCACGATGCAATGGGCATGCCCACAACCCCAATAAACTTTGACGTCACACTTTCACGGTCTCCTAGATCGATAGGCTGACGATATCATATTTAATGCCTTAATGAAAAAAATGAATCTTCGTCAAAAGCATATGTTTTGTAAACATCTCCTTTGTAGGATTGCACTATATCGATCATGAGCGAGATCATACTTCGTCTCGCATTTGACCGATTTTCGGGTGGTTCTTACCCATCTGTGACCACAACCTTTTTTGAGGGCTGGATCCGCGCCTGCCACTAACCTGTCATCATCATAACAGCTCATATACGTCCCCACCGTGAGGCTTGAGCCTACCCTAAGTTGGGCAGTAGTTAGTTAGTCAACCACGCTGGCCCAGTGCGGATTGGTCGACATCACATACGCCTTTGAATTTCTTCGCAGATGTATGCAAGTTGCCTGACGATGTTTTCCTTCACCGTAGGAGCGTAAAATAAATGTATGTATGAAATTCGAGAAACGAAAAACAGATTGGTACATGGTGGTCTCGAACCTCAGACCTCCCGATTGGAAAGCAAGTGCCGAGTCCACAGCGCCACCGACGCTCTAAGCCTGGTAGTCCCTTTCTTCTCCGAATATCGATCGTCCGAAAATCATAATCCCGAAAACGCTTGCTATAATCATCACTTTCCATAATGTTCGAGTATACGAAATTGTATATTACCTAATGGTCTTTAGTTCTAATGCTTTTGTGTCATAATATCGGGTGCTATAATAATAAGATATCCTAATTTTACTTGCTATAAAGTCACATGTCCTAAGTGTTATATTGTATACTATTGTTAGTCCGAATGATGGTTTATAATAATTTTGTTAGTCCTAAAACATGTTTAAAAGTTGATTTATCTTGGTTATGTTATCAATATCATAAAGCTTAGACTTACTATCAATAATAACAAATTGAATTAAAATGTTGTCTTATGAACCTTAACAACCGTTACGTTTTCAAATTCAGTGACAGAAATATATCGCTGTAAAACCGATACCACGTAGTCTTGTCTGCCCTACCCCTAGAGTGTTATTTAAACCCGCGTAGGCGCGGAGGGGCGAGGCGGCCCGCCAGCTGAGGAGCAGGTGGTTTTAACGACCGCCGCCGCGGCTGAGGCTGGCCGGCATAGCCGGCCAGCAAGCCGAAGCTGCGGTGGTGGGCGAAAACCATCTGCGACGATAAGATCGCGTGGGACCGCCGGGAGCCCCACAGCGCCGGAGCCGTGACAGAAGCCATGCATGCTGCATGATTGCATGCTGCTTGCTTGCTTGCATGCTGCTTGCTTGCTTACATGCTGCATGCTTGCTTGCATTACATCAAGTGACTGTTTTTAAACGTATGCATGGATTTGGTAATGCATATAATGAAAGAACTTTATATTTGTGGTATTTCGATTTTAGGGCACGTTATATTATGAGATATTACGTTAGGACTTATGACTATTATAGAAAAGGTTTTTAGGAATTTTAAATATTATAGATTGTGATATTTATAGCAAAAAAAATTCGGTCATATTATATTTAGAGATTTCGGTTTTCGGGCAAGTGATATTATGAGAAATTAAGTTAGGGGTGCTTATCATTCGGACATTATGATGATTATGTCAAAAAACATTATGACACGTTAGATTATGGATAAAAAATTTTTGAGACAAAATAGAGAACCTCTAAACCTGTACTAAATAAAAAAAAATATTCTAGTAAACTATTCTAATAACCTGAACCGATCATTTTTTTGACAAAAACTTAAGAACAGCGGATGAGTACCAGACAGAGCGTTTCTTGTAAAGTTCATTAGTTCTGGGAAATGTCTCTGTTTGATCTGACAGGATAAATGAAACGTTGCGAATTTGATGAAAATGAAAATAGTTTATTTTATTTAAGCCAGCACATATACTATTACACTGTTTGAGGCCCCCTAGTAGGCAAATTAATACGCCTGTATCGCTCTTCCGTAACTCAGATAAATTACAGAATTTAGCATTTTCATGATAAATTATCACTATTCTTTTCACTACCTTGAATAAAATTTAATTATTTATTTAACATAAAATACAAAAGCAATCGGGATTAAAATATTATACTTACAGATATGAGTACTCAATACCCTATATATATCTACAATTGTCGAAACCGGAAAATAAGCGAAAAAAATTTATGGTTTCCTTTTTCTATTTCCGTACACGCTTATGTAAACGTTCTACGGCTGTCGTTACTGCATGTGCCACTAAAGGGCGGGTCAAAGAATCAATTGTGCCTTAACAAATGGTCGGTCATAAAAATAAACAAAACTTTGGGCTCCCCCCGAGTTTTATCAGGCCTTGAACAATAGCTAAGAAGAAAAACGTGTGAGAACCACTTCCGGAATCCTTTTAACTGTCATTATTACTTGCAAACCTAAAAGACTCGCAAGAAATATTTTTAGTGTGTCTTAGGAAGCTATAATTTTTTCACTATTATCAATTTAGAACGCCTTAATCCATAATTGTATATGGCTACAAAGAGCCCAATTTCTTCGCAAAACTGTTAAAAGAAAATTCTCACCTTTGGACGAGAAATTCGAATGTGTATTCAAGTTTTCTACCTAATGTCCTAGTACACGTGCAGGCATAGATTCTACTTCAAAATCATTTAAGTTAAATTTCAAAAAGAATTCGGAAAACAGATATTTAAAAAAATATAGTAGGTAATCCTCTGACTAAGCATATAAAGACACAAAAATCTCATAATCTAACCATAAATTTTACACAAGTCAAAAATTCTTGCTGATACGTTTTCGCTTGAGTCTAGCTGAATTCCGCGAACTCAGAGTAGAGGCAGGTGACTGATGATAGGAAAGTTTTTTCGATCCAAGATAATTTATTTTCGGGATTATGCTCGTTTCCTTGAGATAAGGATTTGTGTATTTTTGAAACTTCCAAGTGTTTTATAGTTACCAATCTAGTAAATTTTATCTAACAATTGACAAACGTTTTTACTTCAAATATACCTAAATACAAGTTACAATATAATAGGTTGGGGAAAAAGTTTCTTCGCATTTTTTAAGAAAATTCAAAACATTTTTTAATATAGTTTATTTACATTTAACTAAAGTATGTAGGTACCATTTTGTTCGATAACTTTTTGCCATCTTGTAGGTAGGGACATGATCCCATTGCTATAGAAATTTTGGGACTTCTGGTCAAAATACCGCGACAAGTGGTTTTGGCAGTCCTCTCGTGATGTTAACCTGACACTGCCTAAAGAATTCTGAAGAGACCGAAACAGGTGGAAATCTGAAGGTGCAAGGTCAGGACTATACGGCGGATGCATTAACACCTCCCAGCCAAACTCTCTTAATTTTTGCTGAGTGGCTAAAGATGTGTGAGGTCTAGCGTTATCATGATGAAAAACCACACCCCTTCTGTTGATTAATTCCGGCCGCTTTCTCTCAACTTCTTGCTTTAATCTCATCAGTTGTTCGCAGTAGAGTTCAAAATCGATGGTCCTGCCTGGTGGTAACAGCTCATAATGAATAATGCCCTTCCAATCCCACCACACACACAGCATCACCTTGTTGCGAGTTAACCCGGGTTTCGCCACAGTCTGTGAAGCCTGACCGGCCTTTGACCACGACCTTTTTCGCACGTTCTTGTCGTACGTGATCCACTTTTCATCACCAGTTATCAGCTTCTTCAAAAATGGTTCGGTTTCATTACGTCGTAATAAAGAATCACAAATGAGTACACGGTTCATTAGGTTTCTTTCAGTGAGCTCGTGAGGTACCCAAATGTCGAGCTTTTTTGTGTACCCAGTTTTTTTCAAATGCGCCAAAACTGTTTTGTGGTCAATTCCCAGTTCTTCAGCTACGTCGTAACTACTAACATGCCGATCTTGCTCCACTTTTTCAAAAATGGCATCCATTTTATCTGTAATAGGGCGACCAGAGCGACGTGCATCTTTGACATCAAAATTTCCGGATTGAAAACGCTTAAACCGAATTTGTGCTACTCTCACAGACACTGCACTAGGTCCATAAACATCGCAAATTTTTTTCGCGGCTTGCGTTGCATTTTTACCTTTTTTGTAGTAAAATTTTAAAATGTATCGATTTTCTTCATTAGATTAACTCATCTTGGCGGTACGAAAAACAAATGAAAATCACACATTTTCCTAATTTGAATTTGGAATTATGTTCTTTAAAATTTAAACTTTCAATGATACCAAAACCAGCCAGATACAAATAGTATAGCCAAAGAGATTTTATTACAAGTTTATACATACTATAATGCGAAAAGACTTTTTCCCCAACCTAATACACGGTTATTTTTTTTATCACCCTGGAAAATTTACTTTTTTTTTGTTTTCTTTTTGTTTAAAAAAAACGTCGCCCCACACTAGGATTTTCTCCTGTGTCATGGGTGCAGTTACAAACATACAATATCACATGCACATACGCCCAGACCGAAACAAATTTCTATAGACCATACAAAACATTTGTCCCGTACGGGAATCGAACCCGCGACCCGTTGCGCAGTAGGTGATCACTCGACCTCTGCGCTAAACGTGTCGTCAACCCTGGAAAATTTAAGAGGCGCTTCACGATATGTTATTAGAATGATTCAAATATGAATTCTCTTACTTAATTTCTCACTAGACTCACTTACTTAATTTTATATAATTTTCAAAAAAATTAAAATATTGCTGCACTAGTTGAGAGCAGAATTTTAGGTATTTTTTAATTACTTTTTATTATACTAATGGATGTGTCCTGAAGCGTCCCGCGTGTATATACTTTGGTTATATATTATTGTCGATATTCCAGTCATATTTCATCTTCATTTAAAGATTCAGCTGTAGAATTCTGCAAATAAAATCATAACCCGCTTACCCTATCACACACGAATGCATGCATGCAATTAGCGTTGACTGATGATAACAATAAAATAACAGCTTTGTTTTTAGGTATATCAATTATATGCGTTTTTCAACCTTGCATTAAAATGTTTGTAATAAAATAAACCAACGGTGGGCCATGATGATTCAATTTATTCGATTGTACATAAAATATAACTTTATCACGCGTGGACAATTTATAGCGCTACCTATCAAACCCACTAATAAATTTTAAGCGTCATTAACCCTGTTGGATTCAAAATGTCGCTGTGAAATAAATATGGTCGAAGACAATGAACGGAATAGATAAACCCGACAAAAACAAAGTCATAATTTAATACTAGAGCTATATTTGTAGGAATGTAATGTTGTTTATTCCAAATAGGAATATGGAATGGTGACGAAAATACGGGAATGGGTAAACACGAATGTGTAGCAGATTTTGTCGAGCATGCCTCGATATTACGTACGAAATATGTGTCTCATATGCTGCTGGCTCATATGTTTACATGTTTCTTTTTATATTCATACGTGACAAAACATATTACTAGTAACAATAATCAACAATGTTTATTCAAATGTGATTCGATAGAAATCTCATTTGAATTGTCCAAATTTTTAACCTGCCACCCATTCAGGACATCTTTTAGCTGATAATAAGAATGGACGCAAGAAACTTATCAACTTTATCTGCATTCGATGCCAAAGCGTCGACAATGCGTCATGATATATTTCGCAGTAGCTAGCAACGCACAACGTAAATCCATAATGCACGCATCATAAAACGTCGGCTCAAGAAAGAACAACTGAACTTGCATCGCAGGAAAAGAATTGATACTCGTACATAGTGTCTTAAATTTTATAGTATCATTAAATTAAATAACATTGTCAAACTGTCAACTCATTCGTGAACTCTTGCTCTTATAAAGTTGACACCCTTAAAATTTTCATGTATAATTTCAGGGCAGTTATCAGTATTTTATAAGCCTTGGACCTTGATAGCTTAAGGGGCTTTGCGTTGTTGTCACTAGCACCAACTAAACGGAAATGGCGGGCATACATTACCTACAACATTATAATTGTTTTACCGGTTAACCCTTTAAGAGCTGAACATGCTTAAGTGTTGCATTATTTGTATTTTGTATAACACTACATTTGCCGCAAAATACTACGCGTGACCGGTGTATGTTTACCTAGAAATATAAAATCAATTATTTTAAAACAAACGAAGAAAAATCAGACAAAATAGTTAGAAGATATAAAGTGGCGGAAATTAGTAATTATATTAACTCTTCGTTTTGATTGAGTGAATCACTGACAAGGAATATTATTATTATTATACTTTTTATTGCAAAAATACACATGGGGAAACATAAGTTAATACATAAGATGCAAAGGTGTACTTATCTCTAAAAGAGATCTATCTATATAGGTGAGAATATTTCGTTCAATCGTCATTATTTGTCCTAATAAATGTACTAGGAAACGTTCAAATATCTCGCGGGGGAGATAAATTGAGATTCACATAAATTATGAAAAATCATCATTTTTTATTACTGATCAGAAGTCTTCAATTTAGGTTCCTGTTGGGCTTCTATAATACTTAATAACGACGATAAGCCTAAAAATATAAAATATATTATGTAAATAACAAATATTCTAATTTACGGCATATGACCATGCTCGGTCATATGCCGTAAACTCAACTCATGAAACTTTTAATATTCTTCTTGATTGGTATGTATGTATATCATACTAGCTGTGCCCGCGAACTACGTTTCGCCATATATTTTTTCCCCGTTTTTGCAACATTTTCCATTGATGCTCAGCTCCTATTGGTCCTAGCGTGATGTTATATAGCCTATAGCCTTCCTCGATAAATAAACTATCCAACACAAAGAGAATTTTTCAATTTGAATCAGTAGTTCCTGAGATTAGCGCGTTCAACCAAACAAACAAACAAACAATCAAACAAACTCTCAAATCCACGCAGACGCGGTGTACAAGATGAATCACGATTATCGATTAATTATCTGACTAAATCAAAATGCGTAAGCAACAAGTATAAGTAAAGTATGGTTTCATCTAGCACCATATATTTCAGTGCAGTGGAACGTGTTCTTTCAAACATGTTATTGGAGACGAGAACCGATTTCAAATTTATCCCCGGAAAAGCTGACGTGGCGAGGCGTGAACTCTCCTGGCGATACTCACGAGAATTTTCCTAGTAATTGCAAAACTTTATACTGCAAGTGCCATAAATATTCAAGTAAGTGGTTCAGAACTAACTAATTAAGAGGATAAAATCAAGGATATACATTTTTTGATTACGATGCCAAAAACCGGAAATGATTACTAACAAATACAACCAGTTGATCGATTTTCATTTCTGCTAGATAATTTACCCTCAAAACGAATTACCATACCAGCTTATCGAATTGAATAGTACATTTGGATACAAGTGCGGAAAGAATGCAATTTTTTCACGAGTCCCGGTTTGTCAACCCAAGCCGAAAGCGCAGGTCAACAATAGAGACGAGTGGAAATGACAATTCGGTACGTGCATCGAAAGACGTTTTTCAATCAATGAAAAACAGTTTTTCTTTGGACAAGTAATAATTAGGCCTTAGTCAAACCACGCTGGCCCAGTGCGGATTGGTTGACTTCACATACACCTTTGAATTACTTCGCCCTAACTACGAGTAGTTAGGGTAGGCTCGTGCCCCTCGGTGGGGACGTATATAAGCTGTGATGATGATGATGGTGAAGTAATAATTAACATTACAGTCTGAACAATTGTTGATCTATTAATTGTATTTACGCTGTAAAATATTCATTTCGTACAAAAATGTTGTACAGAACATTTTTTGATTAAATACCTCCTTCATGCATTTTGAGGTTACATGCACAAAAAGCACTAGTGCATAAAAGAACAACTTTCCGCACGCTGAACACACATGTAAAAGTCTTCGTTTTGAGCGAATATATTTTAAAAAGTATATTTCTATTTTATGTCAACGTGATATCGTCACTCGTCAAGCGTAAGCCCAGATAATCCAACTTTATATTCAACTCGCATCATATTGCTACATAAACATGGAAATGTGTGGTCGCAACTATCATCCATTTTATGTGTGTATCGGATAACACGCGAAACGTAATAAAGGTGTAACTCTGCAAAGCGTTTATGAAATTGTGGGTTTAAAACGGTTTCGGTAGTACTAGGTTCAACATCGGAATGAAAATTTGATTAGGTATTTCGTTTATTGTGGCGTCAAATTATAAATTATTTTAACGAAGTGTATTAATTAATAAAAAAATTTTTACAAAAAAATAGAACCGACTTCAAAAACACTGAAAACTTAAAAATAATATAAGAATAGGTGCATGTTGTCCTATGTCTATTGTCGTGTCGTGTCCTATGTCGTGTCCCATTGTCTACTTCTGTGAGTGTTTTCCTCGATTTTCTATGGGATCCCATCATCAGATCCTGACTTTGGTGACCATGGGACCACCCTTGCAGTATACACATAAATTTTGGATATCGGTTTAAAAATGAAGGAGTTATAAGGTAACAAACATAAAAAAAAAATTCAACCGAATTGATAACCTCCTCCTTTTTTGAAGTCGGTTAAAAAAGGAATAAATCAAATAGAAAAAAAAATTCGTCGCGGGCGGGATTAAAAATTTATAAGTGTGCTTTATTCTTAAGCAATTTTCAAGAAATCTGTAAAGATTCCTAAATTGTTGTTGATACGTAGGGGAAGGTAGCCTAAAACGGGTGGGCCGCCTAAAACGGGTAAGTACTCGTACACTGCTGTATCAAGCGTTAGGGTTATTGTATTCGTGTGCCGAGATTTCCCGAACGTCGACAAACTTGGATCAGTTTTGCTCGGACGCCGGAGTCGTGTAATAGCGTAGGTGTATGCAACGAAAGTTTTTTAGTGACTTTATTAAAAAAAATAAAGGTAAGTGTCTTACGATTAGTCAAAAATCTTTATACGAGTCATGCTATTTGTGTTACCATCTTATTTTAGCACTATTTAACTTTAAATTAAGGTAGAAAGTTTACCGGTATTACCTTCCAATTTGAGGTTATTGTAATTTTGCATAAACATGTGCTCTTGGGCAAAACGGGTAGGGCAAAACGGGTACCTACTACCTACCCGTTATGATATAGAAAAGTGTTAAGTTCATCTTATTTTGATTTTTCTTTGTTAAAGATTTCAAATTATTTAAAAATGTTATGGTTAAAGACTAAATTTGTTATAAGTAGGTTAATTAACATTTGTTACATTTGTTTATATTTTTCTTTATTTAGAAAAATATAAAGTAAGTTATTTTTCAATTTAAAAATATTTCTGAAGGAAGTTTCCTGCAAAAATATGTTACAGTTTTAGTTTTTTAATAATTATAATATAAACATGTTATAGCCTGTCCAAATATGACTCTATCCTAAGCATACCTGTTTTGCCCGAAGGGGGTTACCCGTTTTAGGCACACGTGTGGGCAAAACGGGTTTTTAAAAGGGTTTTGTATTTATCTTATTAAATAAATATTTGATATATGGTGCCATCATATTATGTTTTATTTTGATGCTCGATAAATATTCTATCTTATAACGTAAAAAAGTTATTCTTTTAAAGGTAATTTATAGATTTTATTAACCATTTCCTTAGCTTACCCATTTTAGGCCACCTTCCCCTAGTTATTAACAGCGAACAAAGCTACTTTGGCTTAAAACACAGTTCGAAAGAGATCATTAAGTTAAATATTTCGTCGGGGCTGATAGAGCTCGGTGGAGAGGTCTAGGCGTCAGTCCGGTATGTTGGAGACGAGGGTTCAAACGAGACGAATTTTTTTTCTTTATTGACTTATTCATTTTTCAATTTATTTAGTATTAAGTCAAAACGTCGATGTTCGGGCATAATGGACAAAGTGTATTTACATCCTTGGTAGTTATAGAAATGCGCGTAGATATAATGTAGGTATCGTGTCTGATACCTCGCTTGCTTGTGAACATTTAATTCATAAATCAAAGTCTCCAAAAAGGAGGTTTCAAAGAAATGGACCCTGACCTCTTTTTTGCCGGTAGTGTGCCTTTATGAGACCTTTGCATAATAAGGAGGTATGTGGCTTGACAAATGACGTTTTCAAGTTGCTGGATGTAAAAAGGCCTAGCGACACTATAGCCACATAAACAAATTATTCAAATAACAATAAGATTAACAGAAACGTGACATGAAGCTATGTGATAACCATATGAAATGCCTCTCTTCCATGGAGATAGGCGCAGTTTTTTTATTTAATAACACTTCCCTAGATTCCCCAATTTTCAACAATGTATACATGCTCTTTGGTAAATAATGTTTTTGTTTTGCCTTTTCTTCTATTTGACTCCTATATGGTCAAGGTCCGCTCACCTAGGTTGTCTTTAGTCTGTTTCAGAGCCCCATTCATTTTGTTTCCCGCCCACTTCTTTTAATCTGGCTCATAATTCAAACATTAGGCTCTCAGAACTTTGCAGTTTGTTTTTTTTGTATTTCAAATATTGGCGTAATCGTA
Organism: Schoenobius gigantellus; assembly: GCA_963935595.1. Taxonomy (NCBI): domain Eukaryota; kingdom Metazoa; phylum Arthropoda; class Insecta; order Lepidoptera; family Crambidae; genus Schoenobius; species Schoenobius gigantellus. Next base: position 17,440,850 of record OZ012554.1, on the reverse strand, counting down.
TTGATCGCATATTATTTTCATTCCCTTACAAAAGCATACGGTGAGCCATGTCTTGTTACTCCTTCTCCAACGATGCTTAAATTACTTGGTTATGAGCGTATGACGCACTTGAAAGTTAACACATTCATTCTAAAGCTACTTTCGCCGTTATTTATATCTTCGATACAATTATAGTTCGATTAATAGCCTCAGTGAAAAAAAAAAAAGAAAGTAAAGGAAATTGACATTAGTTTGTTCGTAATCATGTGTAGAAACAAATTCACTAGCGCATTATTAGCATAGAGTCTATTTTGCAATAAATACCAGAAAAATAAAAATATCTTCCTAAATAATTGGCAAGAATATTATTTATTAACTATCTTTAATAAAAATGCATCCATAACATCGTAAGGCAACCTGCAATACATCTGCGAAGAAATTCAATGGTGTATGTGAAGTCAATAAATCCGCACTGGGCCAGAAAAAAGTCTGGGATAATGTCAAGGTTTTATGGGCTATATATACCCAAAGCCGAAACCTACTCATGTTAACAGTTATGGCAACGTGGAAAAATCAAAATTGTAAAATTAATTTTGAAACTCCCCATATAATTAGGGTTTGTATCTTTACTTACACAGATGTGTGGGAAATTGAAGAATTAATCGAATTTTCAATGACGCCATAACTTTTATATGACTATGATTATATGAGTAGGTTTCGACTTGATAGAGTATGTACCAAACACATTGTGTATGTTTATTGTACATAATTTGGTAACCAAACAATTCACCGTAATTATATAACGCCTTATTCTGAAGTCAAAATCGACTGTTTGTATCATTCTCAGAATTGAAATGACTATTAATCAAAAGTTTGTTGGCGATATTCGGCATCTCCCAATGGATTTTATTAATGGAAGAGTCAACATAACGGTCAGTAGGTAGCATGGTTTGTTTGACAAATTTTCATCCCATCAAACTGACACTGTTCGGATAACTGATTTATTATTCGAAGTAACATTACACCGAATATTCGTCTTATAATAGAAGTCCATTTAAATCTTATGTTACCTATGGAATTTTATAGGTCACATTAATATAATAATGAGTCTCTAGAATAAAATATAACGAATATTAAAAATGTAAAGAAACCTTAATGTCTAGGGGAGAGTAACCTAGATCGACACTTTTCGCTTGACAAAAAAGATTAAAGAATACGCTTTAGATAGAGCAGTCTTACCAGACTTAAATGCAAGCCTAGTATGATGGCTATAAAAATCAAGCAATCTATATAATTGCTATAGTTAATTTGTAAATGTGCTAAATTGTCTGAGAGGAAAACTTTCCACCAAAGTATTTGGAGAAACTTGAAAAAATAAACGTATTTGCGATAAAAAGGAAATACGCCTTTTGAAAGGAAAATATAAAATTGTTAAGTTTATTTTATGCTTGAATAATTCTCACGAAATCTTTAAATATTTTTAAATTGGATGTCAATAATTACCTTTGGAATGGAAAATTAAAAGGGGAGTAATATAGTTGAATGTTCGTTTAGGTTGGCAAATCTTCGGTGGCCAAAACACAAATGGCTAAACGATGATTACCGTTCGAGAAAAAACTCAAATTGGATTTTTTTTTAATTGTGCGAGAATTGACCCCCCGATTGGCTGAGCTATGAATTTGGAACAAATTTTTTTTTTCATTTTTCGAATCCGCGAGAATCACTGTATCAAAGTGTATTGATTTATTTATTTTGCACGTTTCTAATATTTGACGACATAAAAGTAAAATTACATTTTGTTATTGAAACTGTTGTTGACTCGTATTAAGCTGTCAGTGCAAAATTTACATACAATCGTTTAGTACAATTTACACAGGTAGTGCAATTTGGAGTCGGTCGAATATTGGTCACTTTCCCCTAGATGATTTTGTAAAAGTGTATTAATGAACAACACAAAAAAGTAAGGTGTAGTAGATATTCTTTACTTTTAAGGTAGTTTATAGAACAATAGTCGCTTATTGATAAAAAAAAAGTTTAGCAAGATAACACTATCAATATATTATTATGATCAAAATAAGAACAACTCTAGTAAGAATTCGTTACACGATGAGCATGTTTCCGTTTAAATATCTAATTTCTAAACTACTTCAAGGCATTTTCCTTTATACGACAACAATTCTGATATTTTTGCTTATTCAAATTTGTTATTATATACCTACTAGCTTCTGCCCGCGACTTCGTCTGCGTGGACTTCAGAATTGGGTCTAAAGCTTCGCTCGTTAACAATTTTTAATCTTCCCATGGGAACTACATATTTGACAGATCGTTAAGAAATATAAAGTACATGTCCTTTTCCATAGCATTGGTGACATGCATACTTCAAAGCTGTCTGCCCGCGGTTTAGCTCGTTGACAATTTTCTATTTTCCCTCGGGAACTACTTAAGGAATCGGAATAAAAGGTAGCCTATGTTCTTTTCCATATCAAAGGCTACATGTATGTCAAATTTCATCTCAATCCGTTTAGCCGTTTTTGCGTAATTGAGTAACAAACATCCAAACATCTAAACATCCAAACATCCACACTTTCACATTTATAATATTAGTAGGACTATGAGAGTTATTGAAAAATTTAAATATCAGTTGATCAATCTCAATATAATACATGAATTAATCCTTATTTGTAACAATTATAAGTGTTATCTATATGAAGCTACGGACTTAAAGTACTAAACGACATAACGGAAGTAATTTGTAATAATACTGTATACATTAGGTAATAATTAGCGGTGTTTGTCGACTAATGACCTTCTGAAAGCTATGAAGGGAGCAGCAAAACCCTTAAAGGCCCAAGCCAAGCTGTTCAAAGTGTATCCTTTTCAAAATAGTTTGCATGTGTATCACGGTATTTCGCTGCTGCTTCTATGCTTCATTATAAAAGTATTTTAGGATGTTAGCAGGATTCTTTAGCTAATCTTCGGCTATTCAATTTTCCGTCTGTCTGTCAGCTGGCTGTATCTCATTGACTGTAATGGAGGTAAAATTTTCACACAGTGTGTATTTCTATTGCTGTCAGTGTATATGTTACTGTAAAAGCCCGAACTATGAAGTGGTCGAGCTTCTAGGGATCCCAATACTAACCTACTGAAAACAGCCTATAATAATGCCACCAAGTTGTGTAAGAGGGCTTACATTAGAGCGGACGCTCAGCGCATTGCACAAGTGAGTCAGGAACTGCTAGCGCACCCTACGGGTAGCCGTTCTTTCTGGCGCCTGGCCAAAGCTGTGCAATCAAACTTCTGCCAACCCTCGCTGCCACCGCTGAGACATGCCGATGGCTCACTTGCTCATCAGCCGCAGGAGAAAGCCGACCTCCTGGCAAAACTCTTCGCGGCCCATTCCCGTATCGATGACTGTGGTGCACAACCTCCGACACTGTCCCATTGTGGCAGCACTATGCCCGATATCCGCATCAGACAGCGAGATGTGCGGGCGGAGCTACAGTCGATTGATATTCGAAAAGCAAGTGGACCAGACGGCATTCCTGCGATTGTACTTAAGAAGTGTGCAGCGGAGTTGACTCCGGTCCTGACGCGTCTATACCGTCTGTCGTTCTCTGCTGGTTGTGTGCCGAAATCTTGGAAAGAGGCCAATGTCCAGCCGGTTCCCAAAAAGGGAGATCGTTCTGATCCGGCTAACTATCGCCCTATAGCCGTCACTTCCATTTTGTGTAAAATCATGGAGAGGATCCTTAACACCCAGCTGATCCGTTACCTGGAAGGTCACTCGTTGCTTAATGACCGTCAGTATGGGTTTCGTCCTAAACGGTCAACAGGTGACCTTCTAGCGTTCCTTTTGCACAAATGGGGTGAATCTATCGATAAGCGCGGCGAGTCTGTGGCTATTAGTCTCGACATCGCCAAAGCTTTTGATAGAGTCTGGCACAAGGCTCTCCTTTCCAAGCTTCCGGCATACGGATTGCCCGCTCAGTTCTGTACGTGGATTGCCAGCTTCCTCCACGAGCGTAGAATTCGCGTTGTCGTTGACGGCTGCGCTTCGCGGTTCGTGGCAGTGAATGCTGGTGTTCCACAAGGCTCCGTTCTATCCCCAACATTGTTTCTTCTGCATATCAATGACATGCTTTCCTTGGGAAGTATACATTGCTATGCAGACGACAGTACAGTGCATGGGGGATATCACGGAAGCTCAGGGGCTGCTCGTGGCAATATTGATAGGGAGAGGCAGAATCTTATCATTGAGCTCAACAGGACGCTGGACCTCATCTCCGAATGGGGTTCCAACAATCTTGTCGAGTTCAATGCTAAGAAAACACAGGTGTGCGCGTTCTCGGCGAAAAGGTCACCTTTCCTCCCCCCTCCTTCTCTTCAGGGCACAACCCTTCACACACAGAGTAACATCACCTTGCTGGGAATGAACATTCGCTGCGATCTGAACCCCAGAGACTACATCGAATCCGTTATAACTGCTGCCTCACGGAAACTCGGTGTCCTAAACAAGGTGCGTAGGTATTTTGCGCCGGACCAACTATGCCTGTTGTATAAAACTCAGGTTAGGTCTTGCGTGGAATATTGCTCGCACCTTTGGGACGGCTCCGCTCAGTACCTCCTCGATGCTCTGGACAGATTGCAGCGTCGCGCTATTCGAATAATTGGCGATGTAGAGGCAACTAACACCCTCGAGCCTCTACAACTTCGTCGTGACATCGCCTCTCTTAGCGCCTTTTACCGAATGTTCCATGGGGAATGCTCTGAGGAGCTCTTTAACCTTATCCCTCCCTCTCCATTCCTTAACAGAAACACGCGTAAGGGCCTTCGGAGTCATCCGTACACTGTGTCCTCCTTTTCACACCGTACCAAGAAATTCCAAGATTCCTTCTTCTGTCGTTCATCCCATACTTGGAATTCTCTACCTGCGCACGTGTTTCCTCCATCCTACAACATGGGTTCCTTCAAAAGAGGTGTGAAAAAGCATCTTTTAGGCCGGCAAGGGGCGGGCAGGTAGGATAGTGGATGTCGTCCCTACTCTATCTGTCAACTCATTTGGGCCTCTTTCACCGCTTAACATCAGGCGGGAGGAGGTCATTTGCCGGGCCTTACATAAAAGAAAAAGAAAAAGACTACGGTAAATCTTAACCGGTAAAACTTAAAATAACGATAAAACTTAAGATTATCGTTATTTTAAGTTAGAAATAACGACACACACTATTAATGGGAAAAGTGTGACCATTGTCCATTTCGGACTTTTACCATCATATACTCGGTTAATCTTAGAACTTACCACCAAGACGCGGTAAATGTTAAAAAAAACTTATAGGACTAAACTGAAAACTGTTAGTTAGGTTAGGTCAGAGATTTAAAGGTTAGATATTGTGACCACACACATTAAGCATGAAACTGAATAAAAACTGCATGTTTTCATGCTCCGACTCCGAATAGACATAGCCTAATGACATTTACAAATGTATTATCATAACGATAATTAACAATTTGTAAGGTACTGACTGATAGGTAAATTGAAAAAGAAACACACATTGTTTTATTCCCAAAACCAACGTTTACCAACCGTCATTAAGTAAATCCTAGCTTAGCCCAATTAATAAAAAATTTACTCCTTGGATCATCGTCGGTTTAGTTATTCCGTGTTTTGTCTTATTTTGACATGTGGCAGCCGACACGTGCGGAAACAAGACAAAACACAGAGTAGCTAATCCGAGGATGATCCAAGGAGTAATTTTTTTATTAATAAGGCCGTCATGATAAATGGCCGAAATATCGTCTATTCTCTATATAATCCTTACATTAACCAACTCATGTTGGTAAATCCTAAGATTCACTGGCAAAACCTAGGATTCACCAATATACGGACTTTTACAGTAACATAGATAAATAAAAAAATATTAAAAACAATATGGCGAATTGCAAAATGAGCGCCATACAAATTTGAAATAATATATGGATTGTCCTATTTTGATCATGATGAAATCATGATTAAGTTTCAATGAACAGCGCTGAAATAAAAAAAATAAATGAAGGGAACATGGATTTATGTGTTGGGCGTTGCCTCGCCTCGAAATACCATAAAAAGTTAGTGACCCTGCTATGTTTTGAATAATGCTACAACCGCTTGCAGATTTATCAACATTTTTATGGCCAGCTGCCAGTTTTATGTCACACATTTCACCACCAAAGTACTTAGTGTTTTCACGAATGGCTGTCCCTCGATTAATGTTGTTGCGGCGTATAGAAAGTACCAAATACAACTAAATAGAAAAATGACATATTTGTCTTTTTCGTTTATCAAGAATGATCCAATCCAAGTTTCTTAACTTTCGATTTTAAAACATTAAAGAAATGAAACAGAGAGTGAATATTTTCATAGTTACTTATTTACTGATGATACTGTATTGACAACTTTTCCATTGTTCTGAAAAAAAAAATATATACGGCCAATAGCCACGTCTACACCACTTTAAAAAAATCGTTACAAACATAGAATATCACATGCACATACGCCCAGACCGGAACAAATTTTTATAGGCCATACAAAATATTTGTCCAGTACGGGTATCGAACCCGCGACCCGTTGCGCAGTAGGCGATCACTCGACCTCTGCACTAACCGTGTCGTCAAAGTTTGGACTTGTAGGTAGTTGATTCATTCGAGGTAGTTTTCGAAAACTTTTTCATGCGTTTCAGATGTATCTCGGCTATAAAGTGGCGGATGTTACCATCGCAAACAAAATCTACGCCATCAAATCGCATGATCTTGGGGACCAGTAGATATAATGCCGCCTCTAAACATTTCATTCGAGGCATATTATACCTCCGTCTTACTGAAACCACGTCTTTTCTAAGTCAATATTATCGACTTCACAACAAAAATAATCGGCTATCACAATAAATAATTTTGTCTGCAGCGCTGACCTTTGACTGTTTCTTGTTTCATAATCCTCCCATAAATGTCATACACAGCTTTACATCACAATTGTCAAATCTATAGAACTGAAAAATGTAACGTATTGAATGCGATTCATATCGTAATCTCCCCCAGCTTCCCCAGGGCAGTCATCCCACCGAATCCAGCAAAATGTCACAGCTTTACCATCCTTTTCTCGAAGCCTCTTTTTTGACCCCTCTCTAACTTTGTTTTGGGTATACCTAGAAGCCTGAATTTTCAATATTCACGAGGACAAAAAATACTAGATACTAGTTTTATCCCGAACTGAATTCAATTTTGATCTTTAGTTTGAGAACAATTCAAAGTCAAATTTCCTAAATATTGTCACTCATCTCACCATCCACCTCATCTCACCGAGGTTACCTATTGAAACGTATAACGTTTTTGTCATAAACTAAAAATGCATAATGGCACTTGCCTTAAGTCTTATAGTCAATAGCGCATAATCTTATAAGGCCGAAGTATGTAAGGCATAATCATGGAATAGCATAATTTGAATAAGCATAAGCAACAAAATGCACAATTTTTGTTTACCATGCTATTCAATTGATTGACATTTGAGAAGCATTACTGTTAAAATCAATAAATTCACAAGGAATAAATACTCATTTAGCATTATTTCAAAAAGCAGGCATGCAGCATGCATTCGGACATGCAAGCAGGGAACTGAATAAAATCGGAAATTCAATAACATAAAATCTATGACAAAAATTAAAATATAGCTTTCATAGTGCTATTCAATTGCTTTTGTTAAACAAATAGAGGAAAATCATATAAAAAATATTTACTTTGGCAGGTCGATGCTTAACATAGAGAAATTTGCATACAAATTGACACTAGACCATGGCCGCGAGCAATGCGCGAGGAATTAAAATGCATACAGCAACTAACTTTGTTTCTTTACGCTCCTTAGAGCGTTCGTTGGGAAGACTGCAAGAGCTCGTCAAGGGTACACTCGCTTTAATGAAGCAGGTAATGAGTCTAGAGTCAACGCAAACAGTTTGACGAGGGCTTTGCCTAATGGGGCTTAAGCTTTGCAGAGGTTTGCGTACATTGGCTACTAAAGCGCTAGGATGCAATGAAAGCAGGCATTGCATTTTGTTTGTACATTTTTAAAGATAAAGCTTAACTAATGTAGTCATTAGAGTTCACCGCTCCGAAACCTAATGGTAATTCTGCTTGCACTGAACTAAACTTATCTTCGAACTGACACATATTTTTTTCTGAATCTGTTGAATGAAAAAGAAAAAAATAGTAGATGGGTGATAGAGTATAATAATAATATAATTATTATGTTAAAGTAGTGTTAGTGATAAGTAATTTTTGACTTTCCATTATTATGGTTAAACCATGCCGATTTTTTTTTAATTTTACTTTTAAAACGATTCAAATGATAAAACTTATGCAGCCGTCAATAGAATCATTAGTAATGTAATCGAACTTATGAATAAATGCCAGAATTATTCCACAAAGGTAATACTTTCTAAATGGACTTTGTGAGATGGGTACCATACGTAATATGACATTTTTTTCACAATATCAAACCTTTTACTTTAATTATATTTGTAGATAGAAATTATTATCCTAATAGTATGGATCACAAAATTATTAATGCCATACAATATTTTAGATAGAAAGATTAAAGTTCGCGCAAGAAATTCACGAGCGCGAATATCTGCAGGGAATCCTACAGTTTAACTCGAAAGGAAAATAACTGAAATAAAATGTTATGAACTGCAAAAGACCGAGGTGAAACTACCGCCTGCAGATGGCTTAATTATACAGGTCATTTTTTAAACAGCTTAAAGATGATAAATTCCTCTCCCGCTTCGAATTAACTAGCCGATGTGAAATGAACTAGAAAAATGATGTTGCTAACGGAAAAGTGTTTTTGTGGGGTTTTAAGCGAACCAGCTTGCCCGGTAAGTAATTTATCATCTCCACGAGATCGGTGACATATTACTTTTAATGGCTCTTAATAAGTGCTCGGAATTTTCTTGAAGGCTCGTTCGAGTGTAAAACGTCTTGTATAATTTAATTACGTTTCTTTTAGGTAACATGTTTGATGACAGCCGCGACATGAATTTTGACAACCTTTACAAAATGAATAAATTTATACTTTTCTTTGAATTAATAACTAGAAAGACGAAAGCCAAACATTATCATGATCAGGTCCCGCTTACATTCATTATTTAATTCCGATAGATCATTGGCTAAATAACATAAGACGACACATTCTTTAGACCTTATATTTGTAAAATAAGTATTTTTCACAAAAATGAGTATTTTTCACGAAAATGAGTCGACCAACCCGCACTTGGCCAGCGTGGTTGACTAAGGCCTAATCGCCCTAGTTTAGGGTAGGCTCGAGGCCCTCGGTGGGGACGTATACGAGCTGTTGATAATGATGATGAGTAAATATTATGCGTTTGCATTTTAATGTTTTCTTTTACTGACCTAGAAGCTTAAAGAGAGACTTAAACAGGTAAGGTCAATCACCACGTTTTTTCTCCGGGAACCTGCCCTTTAAACGCGCAAGGAATGAAAAGGCCATTCAGGGGAAAAATATTAAAAACGGCTCGCTTAAAAATTTAAATTCCTGACAACCTCACACGCAATTCAGCTGTTTGTCACCGAGGCCTGTACACGAACCAACACAGGGGAGTTCAACGTCAAAAACAAACTGGGGGGATGGATGTCCTCGCAACTTCCTACTTAATTAAATGGATGTTTGCGTAGACCTACGTTTTATACATTGCGTAGTCTGCGTCGTCTTGAGCAGAATTAGTCTAACTTTGCAATGTTTTGTTTTCCTAGACAGTGAGAAAGGGTGGTATGTGCGTTATTTGATTAGCACAAACTTGGATTACGAACGGGCCTCTTAATTTGTTCGCTTCGTCCGTCCTTTCTGTTTTTCTTCTGTGCGATGTGGCGCGGAAAAGGCTTCTATTATGCAAATTGCTTTTGGATTCATGAATACAAGTTTGATTCAATAAAATTGTTAACAAACTCTCCAGCTTCCTCGGTTAGTGAAGAATGTTTGGATCGCAGCAAGTGGAAAATTTTGTTATCTGCGTTTCCAAGGGAAAGAGGTATTGTAGTAACAAAATTAAGGCAAACAAAATATTTCAGTAACAAACTCTAAAGAATTGAGAGCTCCGCCTGTTTGGACATCAAAGATATTCGGGACGCTCACAGGAAACAGAGACGCGCCTACCTTCCCTTGATAACCTTCAGTGCTCTAAAGGCAATGAAGCGCGCACCCTTTGAATATATACAAAAATACTCGTTTAGCTTACACTCGCGCCATGACCCGTGTCTAAATATACAATTTATCCTAAAATATTCAGGATGAGGTCGCCGCAGCACGCGTGTCGCCCAGTAATTTGTACTTTTAGGTTGAACATAACACGCAATGATCGCCGGCGGTTAATACATTTGTTAGTTTTATACGAATTAAGAAACAAGCACACCGCATACCGACTTCAAGGTTGATTTTTTAATGCCATCAAAATTTGAAGTTGCCAGAGATTTTAATCTTTTCAGTTGTGATTATAGTTATTATAAACGAGGTCAAGGTTTATTTGTTTGTTTACATGCATATTTTTCATAGCTTAACTTTGGTGTTTAGATGTTAAGCGTAAAAGAGATTCAATATAGAGACGGTGTTGACTTTACCTAAACAAAAGTCATAGGTCACGATCTGTTGGCAACAGGTCGATATCTGTACTAAATAAAATATAAAAATGTCACTTTAGAAAATATTGACAAGTTTGTAAACAGCTTTGTATTTCGTACCCACTTGATGTGTTATTGTCAGATTTTGTCCGGCTTTATTATTTTGCTATTTTGTTCTTTTTTTTTATTGCAGAAAGTTGGCAAACAAGCAAACTGCCCACCTGATGGTAAGTGGTAACAGTCGCCTATAATACATGTAGCTCCTGTGAGATTCGCAGCAAAACTGCAACCCCCACAAGAACCACAGTGTACGTTGCCAACTTGTGACACCAGATGTAAAGTCACAGTACCCAGTAATTTCACTGCCATATCTTACCCTTCAAACCGGAACACAGCAATGCAAGCACTGCTGCTTTGCGGCAGAAATAGGTAAGACGGAGGTACCTAAGCAGACGACCCTGGTACAGAGTCTCCCTCCAGTAAATATCCTGTTCTGTAAATATCTAAATTGTAAATGTATATTTTACAAATCGCGTTTAAATTTCGTCACGAACCATAATATATTATTAACTACATCATTTCAGTGACGGCACTTATTTTAATTTAGTGTTCAACATAATATTGTTGTTAAAATTGAGACGAGTATCTAATTAGGTGTGGTATTTTTGACTGTGTATTAATATTATAATCAACACATTAAAACATATGTCTAACCATATTTTATCTAACACAAAAGCATATTTCTTAGTGAAAACTTACAAGTCAAAATGTTGAGATCTATCCATGATCTATCACATTACGAACAAATATGGCGTCATTAATTGAATTGAAAGACTATGCCGTGTCTACGTAAAAACCAGGCCAACTGCGAGTTGCAGGCGCACACCGAGGATTCCGTGGTAACTTGTCTAAAAATATAAGTTCCCAATTGCTTACATATAATACAGTTTTCAAATTTCAAGGTCAACGTGAAGTACCCCTTAGGTTTTAATTCCTTTGTGAAATCGCAACGTTTGCGAAAAAAATTTGATTATAATCTCTAACGGCCTTACAAATAAAAACTTATACCGAGGATAATCCTCGGAATAATTTATTCTGCGTTTTGTCTTGTTTTAGCACATGTCAGATGTAATATGTCAAAATAAGACAAAACACGGAATAACTATTCCGAGGTTATTCCTAGGAATAAGTTTTTTATTTGTAAGGCCGTAAGTTACATAAAATACCAAACAGAAAACAAATATAAGTATATACCGGGTGTAACTGAACACCCCAATAACTTTTAAGGGGCATATAAGTTAGATACTAAATGGACCTTCGATGCTTGTCTGAGACCTGGAACCCCAATACTTTCCGAGTTATTTGATTTTAAACAGAAAGCAAAAACTTTCAAGTGACAACCATAATCAGCTCTCAACACAAAATAAATTTAAATACAACATGACACGTGACCGACGTAAGCGTATTATTCCTCGTACGCTTACGTAGGGCTGTCGGCACTTAATACCAACAAATAATTTATTCAGTTTGTATGACGTGAGCGTAGTATTCCTCGTACACTTACGTAGGGCTGTCGGCACTTAATACCAACAAATAATTTATTCAGTTTGTATGACGTGAGCGTAGTATTCCTCGTACACTTACGTAGGGCTGTCGGCACTTAATACCAAAAAATAATTTATTTAGTTTGTATGGGAAAAAAAAGTAGGTTTGTTGGCCCTAATATTTTTCCTACAGAATCTCTACTTCTGTTGGATACATACCCTTAAATGTTATTGGGGTGTTCAGTTACACCCTGTATAATATAAGTTTCATTTCTAGACACCATCGGGTCCAAAGTGGCCAACGTTCTTTGCGGAAAAGAAAAAAGACAGGCATACATGATTTAATTTCACAAAAAATTTTTGCGTTTAGAAATAAAATATAGCAAAAACAATTCAAAATTACATTTTGAGGAATTGTCTATAAAATCATTTCAATAAGAAGTCTTGAAAAAAGATATTTCATTTTAAATACTTTGAGGTTATTATTGATACAAAATGTTTGAGATTTATGTATATACTCAATCGGAGTCCATTAATCACAGCAGAATTTCAACAAGTAGACAATCAATCGGAGTCCTGAGGCAAGCACGAGTAAGTTATCTAAAGATCGTAGTTATCTAAACGCTTAAATTTTTTTCTAAATACGTTTTCGCCATTGTTCTTTGAGAATGCAACAGCATTCGTTAAGAACCAACAGTTACATGCTCAATACTCATATAATAAATATGTACATAAATACATACATATATATATATATATATATATATATATATATATATATATATATATATATATATATATATATATATATATATATGTATATATATATGAAGGTCTCGACTGATTAGCTATCACGAATCCTCTCGAGTAGCAAATATGTGACATATAGGTCACATCTTTTGATCGTATTGACTTACAAGTAAGTATGATTTTTTCACAGCCGAAATAGGCTGTAGACGAGAGTATTTGATATAAATTTCAGTTTGACACCTCTACGCGTTCCTTCTATAAAAAAGTATCTATAAGAAAATAACCCACATTGCTATTTTCTGAGCAGTTGATTGTTGTGAACTTATGTTTATAGCTACATATATTAATTATGACAATGTGAACGAACTCGTCATTCGACTCATAAACCTTATAATAGGTTTTCGTCGATATGACATTTCTTTTGTAAAAAAATGTATTTGAATGTTTTGTAGAATAAATGAAAAAAATGAAAAGTTTTTCCTTTCGACCCTACGGAACCCTAACAAGAATAACTTATTTACGAAGAGCCTTTGGGTGAGTTAAGTTTCTCGGACTCGAATTGGAAATTCATCTCTACATTATTGTATTGGGGAATGATTTGGTCCGACCTCAATCTACTCGTGGCGAGAAAATGAACGAAGCTACAGAGAAACTAGTATTGGCACGGAATCGTATCTAAACGATTGACCTTTAAGCCGGAATCGTATCTAAACGATTGTCGTTTCTTCCTTAGTTTTCCTTTATTACATTTATTTTGTGCATGCAAGATGACTGTATCTTTTGTCGAAAAATCTGACGTGTTGTATCAAGCATGTATTACATATCTACAATTATTGGGAATACGCCAAGAATTTCTATTATTATTATCTATTATAAACGCCTAAAAATCTTGCTTCCGATCACAACGAAAATCTTGCTAGCCCAGTCCCTACTTCTTCCGATTTTGGACTACTCTGATACGTGTTATCCCGATGTAACTGTTACTCAGTTGAATAAATTGGAGCGTTCGCAGAACCTTTGCATTCGGTTTATCTTTGGGCTACGCAAATTTAATTATTATCATATTATCGCTCCAAACTTCAGTGGCTCCCCATAAGCCGTCGGAGAGATTGCCATATCCTTTCTCTTCTCCATTCTATACTTACCAGTCCGTATACTCCTCACTATCTCAAATACCGTTTCCTTCTCTACTCCTCAACAATAATCAGACCCTTTCGCTCATCAAACGACATGACACTAGTACTCCCACCTCACTCCTCTATGTTTTATATAACTCCTTCACCGTTAAAACCATTAGACTTTGGAATAGGCTTGATGAATGAAAAAAAATTATTGCTTTAATAGATGCTCATTCATAAAATAAACAGAAAGAAAAAAAAAACGATTTTCGAATAACTATAAAAACAACGAAGATATTAAGGTATTAAAGATTTTTCTCCATCTCTTGCGAGCAAAACGGCAGGTGATATGGAGTTTATATGGCTGTACTAAACAATGACGTCACGGTTCATGTCGGATCTCTCTGTCTAATCGCTTCCAAATTAACAGCTTAAAATGTTTGTATCTAATGTATTTCTAGGCCGATTTTAATTCTGGGAGGCGGAGACCTCTCGCTGCCGAGCATGGTCGTGGCCATGCTCCGCGGCGAGGCGGAATGGGGGGCTGTCGCCTCCTTCTGCGAGGACGTCATCTCGCAGAAGGAGGCCGCGGAGAGGGAGCGGGAGAATGATCCTCAAGCCGCTCCCATCCGCCGCAGACGGACAGGCAGGCGAAGGCGGGCATTCGCGCAAGCAATGCCCGTCTAATGACCCTGCCGTGGAGGCCTGCGTGCACGGTTGGCCACGTGTACGCCGCCGTAAGGCCCTCCGTCTGGGGATTGCCCTGGTGTTCTCGGGCAATCCCCCCTTGGCGATAGCCCGACCAGCTAGGTCGGGCTAGCCCGGGCGCATTGGTAGTGGTAGTCGCAGTGTGGACCCTACCACGCGCGTCCATAAGGGCAGGAAGAACACCGGGGGGTTTAGTGGGTAGGCCCGGCACTCTGCCGGGAGAGCCCCCACACACGCTCGTCGTCTAGCCAACGGCGAGTACGGTGCGTCACGCATTCCCCTCGTAAAAAAAAAAAAAGGCCGATTTTAATTCTAATTTCACATGATTGCATCTTTTCTACGGAATTTTAATATTTTATGATGAGACGTGAAAATTAGAATTCAGTCATGATCCCAATTTCTTACCTGAGACCATAAGACGTGCACCATCTCATGATTGTTTTAAGCAAGCTAGAATTTTTGTTTTCTTTCCTTTCGTTAGTACGATAGGTATGTATTTTATGTAGTTTGTAGGCTTATTTACTTATTAATAACATTTATTTATTTATTTATTTATTTATTTATTGTTAGTTACACGGGCAAACCCACTTACATAACTAACACAATTTACATACAGAAATAAGAACAATAATAAACAAATAATAACAGATTACTGACACAATATTTACAAGATATACTGACACAATTTTTTACAAAATAGACTCTTTTTCACAAAAGGACAAACATTTGAACTGGATTGATCGCAAATTGTCCCCAAATATATCGCAGTCAGGTTGGTGACACAGGAGTGCATTGAGACCGGTATGCATTTGGTTAATAGGAGAATGTCTATGGGCGACAGTGCGGCAAATGGGAGGCGCAAACAAACGACGCTGACGACAGGCTCGTTGTTGGACAGATTTGTCGGGTACGTGCAGCCTTGATATATGCTCGAGAAGTTCAGTGCTCTGAATTTTACCCCGCAAAATTTTGATGGCAGTTATAATTAGGTCTTTATGTCGCCTTACCTCTAACGAGTTCATACCCAGCATTCCTAACAAATATTTTGTAGGGTATAAAAATGGATAATAACCATATATTCTTTTATATAGGTATCTTAAAAATGCCTTTTGTACCTTTTCCAACATAAGCGTATATTTGGTTTCATGGGGACTCCATACACACGAGCTCGTTTCTAATTTGCTTCTCACCAATGTCATGTATAGAAGTTTTAAGACATGAGGGCTATGGAAGTCATTCATATTACGCAGGGTGAAACCCAAACGTCGATAAGAGTCCTTGGCAATTTGAGTGATGTGTTGGTTAAATGTTAATCCAGTATCAAAGGTAACACCGAGATCCTTCATCTCGACCGTGCGAGCAATGCTTTTACTGCCCAAATTGTATTGGTGTTTGATTGGGGTATGTTGACGACTGAATGACATTACAAAGCACTTTGAGAGATTGAGTTCCATCATATTGTTGTCACTCCACTTAGAAATGGCGTCTACGTCCTGCTGCATCAGATGACAATCTCTTTCGCTCGAAATCTCCACAAAAATTTTGAGGTCATCAGCATATAAGAGGCATTTTGCATGTTTAATAACTTTGACAAGATCATTAACAAACAGATTGAAAAGTAAAGGACCCAGTATTGAACCTTGATTAACACCTGAGGGGGTTGCGTATGGCTCAGACACATAACAACCATATTTCACATATTGCAGCCGTTCTGCGAGATATTTTTTTATTAGTTGCAACAATTGCGGTGTGAAACCCAATGCGTCAAGTTTTTCCAAGAGAATTTCGTGGTTAATACGATCAAATGCCTTTCTGAAGTCGAAATATAGTACATCTACTTGTCTCCCTTTATCCAGACTTGCAGATACGTATTGCACCAAGGTCATCAAATTGGTGTTAACTGACTTTTGAAACCTGAAGCCATGTTGTTCTTCGCAAAGGTAAGATTGTACTTGACTGTATATGGTATTATATATCAAAGATTCGAAAATTTTCGCTATACCTGAAAGTATGGCTATGGGACGATACTCTTCTACGCAAGTTTTGTCACTCGACTTGGGTATAGGTATGACTTTGGTTAATTTCCATTGTGGTGGATAGTCGGATGTTGTTATGATAAGATTAATAATATGACAGATAGGTGAACTCAGAACCCTGCAGCAGTGCTTAACAAATAATGTAGGTACACCGTCAGGTCCTATCGATTGGGTGGACTTTAAATTTTTGATAGCCCGTTCAATGTCACCTACACAGTATTTTATAGGGTATATATATCTATTCTCAAACACCGGGGAGCGATTAGAAACGTCTAAGCTGTCTCCTGTTGAAAAAACGCTTGCAAAATACTCTGCGAAAGCATTGACAGCATCAGGACCAGAATGCTGCGTGCCTTTGTATGTGAGATTTGGCTCAAAACCGCCACTAGTACGGAGACCTGACAAGTGGCGCCAGAATGCTCGCGGATTATCCTTTAGCTGCTTCTCTAACCGCTGCATGTGATCACTGCGAGCCGAGGATATTCGCTTTTTGAGAGAGGATCGTAGTTGACAAAACTGTGCATATGCAGTGGGACATCCCGACTTCTTCCAGGTTTGATGTAATTTTATTTTTTTATTGATGTCTCTTATTATTTCAGAGTTAAACCAGACTGGATATCTTTTACTTGGAAACATTGACCTTCGTTTTTTAGGTACTAAGTTATCAAATATAGTATAAATTTCGTCATATAACATTTCTGTAGCTGTCAAAGGATCGGTGCTATTAAGTATTGGAGACCAGTCACATTTGCTTACTGAATGTAAGAGAAGATCAAAATCAGCCTTATCAAAGTTCCAATCTCTTGAAGAGTCAATGTTACTAGGTTGTAGTGGCTTAGTGCGTTTAGATGACACAAAACTTATGGAAATGTCCAATGGTGGGTGATATTGGTCCAAGCGCACTATCCCCTTAATTTCCGAGACAGTAACAGTTACCGACTCATTGCACTCCTGCGCCAGCACTACATCGAGTTTACTACCATAGATATTGAAAACAGAATTATGATCTAATAAGTTACAATAGGAATTAAAATAACAATAATAATTGCGAACAGTTTCTGATGCACTGTTAAGATTAAGATCACCGATAATGTACACATAACCGTTAAGATTATTTACGTAATTTTCCACTTGTGTAAAGAAATCGAAGTATACACTATCAGAAGCACTAGGTTTAATATAAACTACACAGATGTATACAGTGCGATTATTTAAAGTGAGAACACCCCATAGATCTTCCCCGAGCGATGTTTCCAATTCGGACAGACGTGACAATCCCAAACCAGGTCTGGCAGCCAAAAGCACACCACCTCCACGTGAACCTCGATCTCGCCTGAGTATACTCCATCCACCCACAGATAGTTCACCATCGTATACTGATGTGTCTAAAAAAGTTTCGGTAGCAGCCACGAGATCGTGATGCGTCAACAAGAGGTTTGCATTCCATGTTTTAAGCTTAGTCTTTAATCCCCTTACATTCTGATACAAGATACCAAGTTCCAAACGTTTCTGTATCAAATCCTTGCCAATGTTTACATCAGGAGCGAGATCATTTGTTGGCCTCTTGGCTGTCTCTCGGGCGAAAGGGCTGCCGCCATGGTTTCATGCAAACGTCTTCTGGCCAGTTCTCTGGGGCTAGCAAGCGCTCGGACAGCTTAGATGGCAGTGTTAATTTAAAGGATGCGTAATGACCGCGCGCTTTCAATGCCTCGACCTTACAGCTATCGTTGTCAATTATAGTTTTTATGTGTTCACTTACTTGTTCAGCCGTGGTACCCATCTTGACATAGAAGAGGTGATAACTACGGAGGCGTTCGGATGCTTCCAGTTTTGTTTTTCCAGGCGCTGCTTTTCCTCTCAGGAAATTTTGAGGCACACTACGATGATGACGTTTCACAACCTCGACCCATTTATTTTGAGACCCGGTCGAACTTAGAAGTGTGTTAGCAGAGTCTGAGGTTGTGTGCTTCTCTGACACATTGTGCTTTAGTGCTGATGGTACTGAGTTGATTGCACCAGCATTGGTATCAGTTACCGTTACAGTGGATGACATCTGCACACGAGGTGTAATATCCTCAACTTTTGTTGGACTAGACGTCTCTGCACACACACAGTCGCTGATCTTGCCGCTACTCTCAATCTTGGCAATTCGCCCCTCGAGCAAAGTCAACCTCTGATCCAGCCTTGCTACAGCGTCTGCTATATTAGCCGAGATGCGCTCAGACACAATTGAGGCTATAATACCAGCAATACGCTCATCACGCTCCAGCTCCTCACGAACAATCTCCTTAATATGGTCCATGTAAATGAGGTCCTCTGAGTGAGACAAATTGCAGGACTCATCATTTAAGATGCGAGGCACATGCCGACGGATTGTAACATTATCCATACTGTTGCGGGGGGAACCAGATGGCTGCGAGTAGAGAGATTGACGTATTGGAGTATTCGAATTGTCTTTCTTAGGTTCTTTGCATTTGCAAATCTGGCACTTCCAAACGGTTTTATTAATCATAATCTCAGAAAAATGCTTTTCAGGGACCCCAGCGCATATCAAATCAAATACCTCCATACAGAGAGTACATTTCAGGAATTGCGAACTGCTTATTGCATTATGGCATCCAGCACAAACAACGCGGTCCGCATCCATGTTTAATAAGCGTAAAAAAGGTAATCTTAGACAGAGATGTTTATAGTTATCTCCCTTTGCTTTTTCACAAACAATGAAATAAATTTGTCTATGCACTGCACAATTATTAATCTGTTAGTTTCGAGATTCTTGTGTTGGTATCACTGGTTGTCAGATCTTGCTGCCAAGGCCTGCACCAATCAGCTGATCAAGTAGGTGTTTGTTTAGTAGCGAATCAAAGCAAATCAAAATAAATTTCAATAGGTAATGTGTATGGATTTAAACAATAACTGAATTTTATAATCTCACCAGAATAGTGTTTTTCTTCGTATATACAGTAATTGTTGTATTCAATTTGCGATGCTGCAAGCTACCGGTTTTGTGGAATCTTCGCAATTATTTTATATGTGGAAAGTGCACTAATGTAGTCAAATTCTCAATTTCTGTTGTGGAGCAATTACAGTAAGTATTTACTTCGTAACGGACGTGACGTAGATGAAACATGCAGTATATGTATTCTATTATGTTATTTTACAGTACCGTTGTTAATGTTTCCTATTAAACTTTCTTCTATTGTTAGGTTGCCTGGAAGAGGTTGCCACTTTGGCAATAAGGCCTTTTGTTATAAGGACTAGTTTTTAAGAGAAATTCTTGTTACTAATTTTTTGCAATAAAGTTGTATACACATATATACATACATACATATAATTTTATTGATACCTACGTAACACATCATAAAACATAAAAAGCTTTAACACATTGTGAAGACACGGTCTAGTTACAGTGAATAACAGCAACAAGTTATTAATTATTGGAAATTGCATGCCATCTCTTTCTTGCAAAACAAATTTGTGTGTGTAATATATACGAAGGGCGGACATATACGATGACGTCACAGTGTATGTCGGACGGATCTCTGAGTTCAGCCGGCAATGTTAGCTCTATAACTTTGCGCTTATTAAAATTTTTACTCATGCAATAGTAAAAAAGTGGGCATATTCCCTATTGTAAAAGAAATCTGCAATAAATAAACACAGTTTATTTATAACATACTTTATCTATTACAAGAGCTTTTTTCTCGTACGTTCAATGAAAAGATGTTTCAATGAAAAATCTTAAAATATATCGACATCAAATAACGTCGGCAGAAAATGATGTAAGTCTATTACGTCAAAGCAGGGCTGAGTTTTACCCGGGCTTAATTTTGACCCAGGCATAATTATCGAATGAACAATCAACTGATTGCAGTACTTAGTGGAATGTTAACACTAAAATCGCGGCCCACTGAACAGGTAACAAAACGGGCCGGTTTCGGCAACTGCCAAAATTTTAATCTCCATAATTCAGATGACATGAAACTTTCCCCGCGCTAGTCGAGGATGGGGTTATAAATCACGCCTGTACTTACCTCGCAGGCTCCAGCTCCAGGGCTGATGAAAAACAACGAGCTTGCGATTCATCTCGTAATTTCTTATTCGCGACGCCAGTTGTTTTAAGCATAGCGGCTTTTTTTGAGATTTTTGAGATTCTACAAGACACATTGAGTAGCTCAGTCTCGGATTAAAATCGGAAGATTTGAACTGAACAATTTGAGCGGAGTTACGAGGTTGCAAGATTCACAAATTGAGGAATTTTATTGAGGTTTAATCTACAAGATTTAATTTACAGAGAAGAAGAAGAAGGTTAACCAAAGTGCAAAAATCTAATTAAACTTGAACATAATGTTAAAGATATTTAGGAAATTATAATTTAACCATTTGTACCTACACCACGCACATCCCAACTATAACTAAAATGTAAGCAAATACAAGTAAACACGAATGTTGCAGCCGCGTGCAAAATGCTGCTAAAATTTAGGCTATTTCTGGTAGGAGTCGTGGAAGATAAAATGCGTGTTGCGGTGTACTTGCGTATAATTGAAGTGAGCGTTAAAATACAAAATTCGAGGGAAAGGGGTCAGGAAACAATGCATAGCCAATGGCTTTAAATATAAAAATTAACGGTCACATCTGGAGATCGCTAATTGGTGCGAGGCTGTGTCATGCTGTCAGTTGATGTGTGACGTCGTCGTGACGTTGCGGCGACTGCAGTTGCGTAGCCTTTGATGTGTCCGGTTCTTGCCACTAGATGGCTCCAGTAGTGTTCCAATCAATGCGCGAACATGCCCCCGGCCTTGAAAGAAGCAGCTTTCAATGTCAGAAGAAAGATCCATTGATTATAGTTTGCGAATAAAGGCCAAATCTTCATGTAGTTAAGGTGCATCAAACCCTATGGTGAAAATGTCTGCAATGCGTGAAACGCCGACATTTGCTGGGAATTTGTTCTCCACACGTCGAAATCGTTATGTACTGTATTTGTAGAAAATGATTCAGGTGATCTCAGCGTTGTCTCCACTTGCCAGAGTCGAACTTGTATCTGGTGGCGTTGAAGTCGATGCGTATGTCATCATAGGCCTGCGAAGTCAGTGGTCGACCAATTAAAAATGGAGAAATCCAGGAATAAGACAAAAGGTCTTGCGGAATTAAGGGAAGAGGATCAGGAGTGAGGACGGTTTCTATTTGCGCTAACACCGTGATAAACTCCTGAAAAGTGAGATGTGCGTTTCTCACTAATTTTTACTGCATCACATAAACCGCCAAATGTGGAAAATAAAATTAAAAAGTAACAAAATCAAAATTGAAAAGGTGGAAATAAAAATATGTTGACTTTATTTCTTACAAATTTTGCGAAATTATTGACAGATCAATAAAGTTTAAGCAATATTGGATAATGTTTCGATGGGACTGCCACGACCGCAGATGATTCTGTTCAATGCTAATATGCTTGCGTGGAGAGATCACTAACCAATGGCACGAGTAGTAAAGATTACAACTGGAACACGTATACCCTTGAAGGTTGCGTCCTACCATTGCGATTCTATATGAGAAACGGTTGGGTGTGTTCCAATATGTTTTTGTGAAGAATTCACAAAAAGTTTGCGTGGAAGTTTTCCATGAATGACCCTAACTTAATGCGCGTATATAAGTGACACATTCATGGACAACCTACCTCCCTAAAACCTACCTCACTACAGGTCATCAAGATTAACGCACTTGATGAATAAGACCCGTGAGCATGCGTATATAAGTCATGCATTCTTATGTCGAAACAACAAACTTTAAAACTAAAATACTAAATTTAATTAACTATTATTTCAGTGCCCCCTATAAAGCTAACACGTATACGAGTATAATTTCATAATAAATAAAATAAAAAAGTTTATAAATTACCTATGTGTTAAATTAATATAATTAATTGTGCGAACGTAAGAGCAATCAGAACTCGGTTCGATGTCAGTAACATAAATAGGAATGCGAATTGAATAAAGACTGTGTGTAGAAAACAAAAAACCGGTTCCATGCTCCCGCGACGTTAGGTAGCACGCATCGTTCCAGGCGAGTTTTACTAACAACAACTGTTGCGTTAAAAGTTGAACTACATAATTAAATCTTAAAATGTCTAATTGTTGAAAAATGTGTGAAACAGCAGATAAATTAATGCGCCATATAAGTTTTTTATTGCTGTTGTCAACTTGCGTAAAAAAATAAAATCTGTTACTGAAACCGAAAACAACCAGGCTTCAATTTCGTTTTATCGAAATTGCGCGTAGTATAAATAAACATACTATGTTGTGTATATGGGTCGATAGCCAAGTTGGAGTGAATTTCTTTTGTTTTGGGATTTGAATTAAATAAAGGGCCAGAAACAATCCACCCCAGCCGCGTATTCTGTAAATATGGACCGCAAGGTAACCTAATGTTTCCTGTAGTTAGCAAATCCCAAAATTTATCAGCGCCAATCAAAACATCTATATGGTTCGATTCCAAAAACTGCGGATCGGCCAACTGTATGTTGCCGGGAATAAGGTCGTGTATTTTATATTCACAGACACTAAGATCAGGCATTGTGGCTGTAATTTGCGGTAGAATGTAGCAATGAATATTTGTTTTATAATTGTTATTGACGCTAGACTTTATTTTTATATCACAACTTTGCGAACATTGAACAGTCGAGTCGCCTATACATTTTATGCAATTAGTGGACTGTATTATTGGCGTATTTAATAATTTGAAAAAGGAATCGGTAATAAAGCAACGTTGACTGCCGCTGTCGAGTAAGGCGCGCGCCCTGTGATAAACACCGCACACATCGGCCACTTCTACAATAGCCGTAGACAACAATACGCCATGGACACTATTGGCGTTGTCTTCGCAGGTTTGCATGTGTGCCTTGTTTACCTGCACAGAACCGGTAGCCGCGGCCGTGGCGGGGTCATAACGTATGGCCGAGGCGCTAGTGCACTCCCGATTTGCTGGTCAGTCGCGATTGCGGAAGACAACGCCAATGAGTTGTTACAGCTATCCCGGTCATTATTGTGCAGCAACGAGTTATGTTTTTGGCTACATTGTCTAGATGGGCCATACCTACAATTATCAAGTGCGTGTCCAGGGCGTAAACAATTCTCGCAAAGTTTATATTCACGTACAAGTTTAAATTTGGATGCTAAATCGCTATTTATAAAATTAATGCAGGAATAAAGTGGGTGATTTGCATTGCACTGATAACACTTAGCGCGGATCGTGTTATTGTGCGGTTTCGTGGTGGAAACATTACAGTACGTACTAGTGTTGTATACTTTTCAGTGCGTGTTTAGTTTTTTGTTGATGAATGTGCGATCAACAATGTTGTGCGACAGCTGTAATGTTTCTAGCACGTCCGCGCGGTCTTTGAGAAACCTCAATAAGTCGTCGAGTTTTATTCGACGTTGAGATGTGTCACTACTCGAAATAAAACTACATTTATGGGTCTCCCATTCCCGCTCAGTGATTTTATCTAGTTTTGATACTATTATATAAATAATGAGTGTATCCCAGAAGTCCGTAGGCTCGCCTAATATTTTTAAAGCGCGTAAATTTTTTAATACGGTGTCAATGAGATTCCTTATCAAAGATGGCGATTCTTTATATAAGGAGGTAATAGTAAAAAGTGCCTACACATGGTTAGATATTAGAAGTCGACAACTATTATATCTCGCTAATAACATTTCCCATGCGACAATATAATTATTCGCAGAGAATTCTACAGAATCGATCACTAGTTCTGCACTACCACTTAATGACGACTTTAAATAGTGGAATGTTTGTATGTTAGTGATCTTTTGCGAATTATGCACTAACGATAAAAAAGTGTCCCTAAACTCCAACCACTTCTCATATGAACCGTCAAAGGTAGGCATAGCGATAGTGGGCAACTTAACAGACTGCATTTTGGAAACATTGTGCGACATGTTAGAACTATCAGTGATCTCCCTATCGTTAAGCATATATTCAGCTTGTGCCATAGTGGTGTAATAAAAATTTTCAAAGACTTCCCTGTGGTCTAACTGGTCGGACAGTTCACCATCAGAAACATGTTCCTCTATTTTGTTCTGAATTTCTGTGAATTCAGTAAATAAAGTGGTGGCTCCTTGAACTCGCAATTTCAAATCGATGCGGTTCTGCGCGGAGGAGTCATCATGAGAGGTTGCTAATGTTTGCAGATAATTTGCGAATTTAGTAAGTCTACCTTTAATGATACCACGTTTTCTAGTGAGATCGCGAATTAGGCTATTGCCTTCTGCACATAGCACATTAGGGGACTTAGGGCGAGAATATTCCACGGACATTATGGCGGCTTATGAAATAAAAAGTACTCACGGTTTTACGTACTCAAATGATGCTTGCGCGTACTCACCAGCGTTAGCTCAGAACAGAAACCGAGAGAAGAATAGGAATAGACAGGATTGGTCCCTCCAGACTGCGTACTGGTTTTACAGACACCTGAATTCCTTTTTGCGCGTAGATAAGTCTTGACTTCAAGATCTTCCAACTGCGTAAACCTCCAGAAATGGCCTCGTCGTAGTTTGCGAAGTCGCTGGTTTTGCGTATTATTTGGCGAAGAAGGTCCAAATGTTGCAGCCGCGTGCAAAATGCTGCTAAAATTTAGGCTATTTCTGGTAGGAGTCGTGGAAGATAAAATGCGTGTTGCGGTGTACTTGCGTGTAATTGAAGTGAGCGTTAAAATACAAAATTCGAGGGAAAGGGGTCAGGGAACAATGCATAGCCAATTGCTTTAAATATAAAAATTAACGGTCACATCTGGAGATCGCTAATTGGTGCGAGGCTGTGTCATGCTGTCAGTTGATGTGTGACGTCGTCGTGACGTTGCGGCGACTGCAGTTGCGTAGCCTTTGATGTGTCCGGTTCTTGCCACTAGATGGCTCCAGTAGTGTTCCAATCAATGCGCGAACAACGAAAATTAACTTGACTCTACCTAGTAGAGAAATTGCCTAGTAGAAAAGACACCCGTATTCTAAAGAACAATAGGCAATAAACTTGGAGGGTCTAATTTGTAGGGTTCCTTACCTCAAAAGGTAAATATGGAACCCTTATAGGATCACTTCGCTGTTCGTCTGTCTGTTATGTCTCTTTTTCTCAAGAAAGCGTAAAGATAATCAAATTGAAATTTATATAAAATTCTCAGGTCTGTGGTCTCATCTGTGTAAAAATTTAACTTGTAAGTCAAGGCGATGAAAAGATATGATCGTTTATGTATGTCGCATATTAACGCATAATTTGCTATTTCACAAGGGAATCAAAACCTATAAGCTACATCCCGTTGACCTAAAATGTTGAAACTTGGCAAGAAGTCTTATAGCACATATTATTATTGAAATATAAAATCTGAAAACCGGAAATATATATGAAGTTAGAATCATATATAAAAAATATTTTGTACAAAACCTACAGTGTGCGCGGCCAACTGGCATTTGGCCGGTTTTTTGTCTTCTCATATGGCATTGCAAAATTTATTTATTAGCTATTCAAATAAACATTCATTTAGCCATAAACGTTACGGACCCATGAACGTAAAATTTTCACATTACGAGTATTAAGTACATCAAGAAACGTATAAGTTGTTAGTAAAAAGAAGTTGTGTTTTCAATATTAACTACTTTATGTTAGTTTTATTTAAATTATATTGCTAAAACAAATATTTTATAATCCCATCTGTGAGTCATTTTGCAAGCGGAAAAACTCTAAGCGCAGTTAAGACCATATGCGGCCAACGAAGTAACACACATTTTTCCTGACAAAAGTATCTAGAGCGGCAGAGTTGGTGTCGTATTATTCTCTCTAGGCACCGAGATAGAGATGCTCTCAATTATTCAGCGTAAAAAGCGAAAGTACTTAGGGTAAAATTTTCATGCCTTGTAGGGCGAAATTCAAAGTAGACGCTGCTGCTAGAGTCGCAAGGCATTGCGAAATCAGCACTTCGCAGTTACGTCACAAATGCTTATTCGCGCTATTCCCTCTTATCTTTTCGAACAAAACGCAGACGCTAGGGGTGAAACGAGCCGTCTATTATTTCGATGATGTGACAAAGCTCTGAATACTGTTCCACCTCTTTTCGCCTCAGAGGCTTACGTCGTCGAGTCATTGCTATTGTTGCATTTCTATTCTATTAAACACACGTTTAAGGCGTTGCATTATCTGGAACGAGAAAATATATTTTCACATTACATTTCTACTATACCTCCACGTACTTCCTGTCGCACGCGTACTTCATCGTGATCAATAGCTAGAGAATAACGAATGGTACGAGTATACTCAATTGTACCGAACTATTTGTAGTTATTTCAACGAAGCGTCAAACAGTTTCGTTTATGTATAAATTTTTTTTTTACTGACGCAAAATTACCTTTTATGATGTAACGTGCGCGGCAATAATTTACGGATTGTAGAGTCTTAATTTTAAAAGTTGAATTTTGATGATTAAATTTCTCACAATTCCGGAACGTAGCGTAAAAATCAAATGGACGCCATCCTAAACCTCCGCTGTCCGTCCATCTCTCTGTCAGCGGGCTTTAAGAACTCAAAAATCGCAATCGCATTATTCACAGGGTACATACGTATAGCAACAGATTTCGAAAAAAATTCAAGATGGCTATTTTCAAAATGGCCGCCATGTAAATTTGAAAATGAATACATTATTATAAAACATTTCTTGCTCCATTTACAAAAGACTCTTTGTAAAAACTACATAGAGTTAGGTCTTGGACGATGGTACAGACATCTTGTGCAAGTCTGACTCACGCTTAACCGTTTTTTAAGGCTTACCAAAAAACAAAACTAAGCATAACATACCTGAAACGACGTGAGCTCAGCGACAAAGCAGACTATCATCGACAGGTTATGCAGCATCAGCTAGAAACGTAAACTGGTCGGCGCACTCGTCGACTTGGCATCTCTTTCTCTATCCCCTCACTCTCTCCCTCATTCTCCCGTCGACTCGCACTGTAGCGCAATTTTGCACATTTCTGTGTCACTCCACTATTGAACACTTTTGGATTCAGTCACGACGTTAACAGTCTCTGACCATATTTGACTGTGACATACAAGTTCAAATAGTTCTGTTCATTTTGATATTGTTCTTGGTTAGTAGATATTTGTTACAATAAATGCAGTGTTGAAGTCACTAAAATTAGTCGAAATTAGGGGTACACTGTACATGCACATGGTGAGTGTTTATCATGTTTGTTTGGTCATAGTTTCCAAACCTTTATTGAACCGCACAAGGAAACAGTTGTAAGTTCATCTTTTTTAGTTTTGTATATCATTAATAGGTATAGTTATTTTGAATAAATTACACTCTGTTTGCTCGTGTCAAATATTTTATCGTAATTATCCAGTTAACTTTCGCGCAATCTATTTGTAAAAGTGCATAGGTGCCATATACGTCAATTACCGCTTTATGATTAACTTAATATGGGTAAATAAGAAAATGTCACGTGAATTTGTCAGTATTTATCACTTGAGAAGTGTGGTACAGATTGTTGTATTTTTTCAACGGTAACAGACAAGAAAGGATGTGTTAGATATCCACTTTCGCTGTTCCAACAGAGCGACATTATTCACTGGCGTCGACATCGTTTGAGCCAGTGTAGACAGCCCTCGTACAATGCACATAGATCAAGTCGGGATCGCAGCTTGAACCCTTGTATATTCTAGCACAATAGAATATAACTGATAGGTCATCTAAGAAGCAATATTGGAGAGACATCTATTTATCACACTGCTGATGTTTCTCGTAAATCGTACACGTGTCGGATTTTATTTAAAGAAGGTACGCAATTTGCGTGCTCTGTGAAATCAGATGACCAATTTCATATATAAATACGATTTTAATATCCTCCAACACGAATACACGGCTTCAAAGAAAGTTGGTGGCGAGCAATATTTTCTAGAGAAATCAAACGGGGATGCACCCGAGAACGGTTTAATAAGCTATCCCGGGGCTCACCATAACGACAAGGATTCGAAAATGAAATGGACTAAGAAATAATCCAATAAAATTTGATTGCCTCCAATTTGCCTTTCTTAACGGAACGACTCGGAATTCACTTACTTTTCAGAGAGCGAAAGTGACTTTTGATAAATTTACCCATTCTAATTCGATTATCAATTGACTTACTGTTATTGTATTACGCTATTTCGTGCGAATTCTTTTCGTTAGTACCTGTAGACCCGCAGTGGCTAATTTCGAAATTCCTTATTCAACCGCGACTGACTTATCAATGGACCGAGAGTATATTGTCATCAGATCAAACAAACGTGCGTAACAAGTTTGAAAAGGGTAGCCAGAGCGACGGATTTACTAAACCGGTCACGTGAAGGCGCCAGACAATGTAAGGTTACTTATACAACGCATATTGGAACTTCGATATTAGATTTTGCCCCACTATACGGTAGCTAGATAATGAAAACATTCAAACGGAGTCTTGTATTTCATTTGTCAATTTATTGTCTTCTTTTCGGGATACGCTATTTTTATAGTTTGTTTGCATCTTATAAAAAATATGTTGTATAATAATTGCAAGCGTTACAAAACGTAAGAGAATTTGTTCAACGAAAGCCCTTTGAAATTTTATTTATTACCGACACGTTAACGGCAAATACAACATAAGCTTTAGCTGATGCTTAATAACGTACATGTTGACACGTAGCTTGTGCCAAACAAATTTGTTTATGCCCACACTCAATTTGCTTAAGATGGCGCCAAGCTCCTATAATCCCACAGAATATGATCAAGAGACGTTTTACATTTTTCTTTGTTCAGTTATAATAATAATTATACACCATAACCACTGAGTAATGAATGTCATTATTAGTTGATAATTTGATATTGTTCCTATATGTGATTTTTAACTAAGTCAACTTGCGGAGGATATTAAAAAAGGAGACAAATATAAAAAATGAAATAAACGAAATTTCTGACAGTAGTAGTAGTTATAATTTTGTTATTGTGAATCAAAATAATCAAACTTGTAAGCAAAATTTATTATTAAAAGTAGTCGTTCGTTATTAGTACCAATCTTTTTATTTACCTATGTACTCAAAAGTAAAAATTATATACCTCTGTACTTAAAAGAAATCACGTGTGTATTTCGTATAAGAAGCTGACAAAACTATCACTAAGCTGGATGGTGTAGTTAAGGGAGAGTTTCGGCAGTATCCGCCCTAAATATTCCGCCTTCGGTCGCAGTAAGAACGTAGCAGACTAGCCGGCGTCGGAGGCCGGTCGATGCACGCATCACAATAAAAACTTTGGGATCGTCGCCTTGTCGCCGAATGTACGGCTTTAAATCTATCACATGTACAAGCGAAATTTTTATTTTCCTCCTAGACATACTTTTTCTATATCGTCGTATACCAAATGTTAAATTCCATGGGTTGATTTTTCAATTGTCACATTTTAACCGAGTTTATGGCAGTTTGACACCCATTATACAGAATCTGTCAAAATGCCATATTATTTCTACAGATAACATTATTTTCAAGGATATTTTGCCAGAATACAGCACTTAAATGAAGCAGAGAAGCATATAGATTTTTATCGAAAAAGCCGATAATGTGAAAAGAGTGGTACTCATACTTTCATTAATTATGGCAATAAATGTGGCATAAACACGAAACCATTATACAAAAAACACTCTTCGATAATATCACGGAATTCTCTAAGTCAATTTACTAGCGAAACGTAAATATCTAGCAAGTTTTGAAGTCGTCGCACTGACCCCGCCTCCTTCCTTCACCGTCCCCGTTTTAGTCAGACTTCCTGGAATTTGAATATTTATTACTGTAGGGAAACCTATCACGAGAAAATGTTCACGCAAATAAAGTGAATTAAATGCATTAGTCTTAGCTTGTTACCGAAATGAGCCCACAGGGGGAAAACATGTATCAACTCTTTCCGACTACAAAAAGTATGACCACATATCATAATAATATAGATTAATGCACTCGTTTTAGTTTTCCAATAATTTGTATACTGGTAGTTAGTGATCGTCCTGTGGTTTGAATACATGAAATTGCTCAAGAGAGTATTTTGTCATTATTTTCAATGTAAACTCTACAATATAAATGTTTCTTTAGTTTATTATGTTTAGGGTATTCATGAATCCTGAAACTTTTATGAATAAATAAAAACGACTTCACTGCAAAGCATTCCCGAAGGAAGAATCAATGTTTTTGCCAACGGAATTTTTTTTTCAGTAGCAGACAGACCCATATTGTTGTATCGTTTGACCTCTATATATCCAGACATTCACGATTACCCTTTACTAGCTCTTTCCGTTTCTTCACCATTTCTGTGAAATAGGGATAGACTTTGTATATTATACATACAAAGTTATCCAAAACAGAATGTCGGTCTATTATAGAATTATGATGTAAAAGAAGCATTATCACATACTTAAATAATGTTGGATGTTAAAATGCATGGATTCAAAGTCTTTTCCATTATTGTGTTTCTTTTACGAAGGCCAGAAAAGAATTATGTAGGCCATTAAATATATAGACGATTACAAAAAAATACCAAGTTTTTCAACGTCATAACTGAATTTCACGCCAATTTCGACAAAATAAAACAACATTACATATGGTACAACACATGTATTGTAAGTATTGTGACACAGAAAATTCAAATTAAAGGACTGAACATGATAGGAAATTTCCTTGTATCCTTGCTAAAAGACAACTTGTAGAGTTCGGTTAAGTGTAAAATTTTGCACCATAGCTTGTTTCAAGCTCTAGCTTTTATATTTTGAATAAAAATTATTAACATTGTTAGCTGGGCAATAAAGCTTCATTTGGTAATGCGGTTTCCTAGGTTGACCGCGATCAGTGAATTGAAACGCATATGTGACAGTCACTATACGTAAACTGTAGATAATATATGTTAATTTATTTAATGCTGAAATCTTATTTGGATGTCAAATCATGTTCATTGTCGAAGTACAGATATTAGTCATTCGAAATCAAAGCAGAAAAAAGTGAAGAATCTCTAATCTTTTAGAATAATTTAAAATTAAAAACTGCATCATATTTTACCTCTTTTCGGATATTTCTACTGCAAAATTCCTTCACTGTGCATTGTATTTCATATTTGTGATTATATCACAAAGCTCTATAAAAAAACATTCTATCTTTGTGATTTGAGTGTCAAGATGGGTCCTCTTGTTTGATAAAAAAATATTAAAAGCAATAGTCATCAGGTAATTGCTTACCTGATGACTAATGCTTTTAATTTTTAATATTGTCAGTTTGATAGGTAGACTTTAATCAGTCCTTATGCTCAAGCTATTTTTAACGGGTTTATTTGTTATATTACAAATAACGAGTAACAAAAAATTTGGTTAACACAAAAATTTACTTCAGTTGGTGTTCTATCAATGTAATTTCTGAATTGACTAACAAAGAGATTAAAATTTCTTATAAGAAGTATTGTAGCGATTTGTTTGTTTTGTATCGATATATTTTGTCTGTTTTTAAAGCTAATATAATAAATACAAAAAGAAAACAATAACAAAATCTAAAAAATATACTATTTTTTTACAAGAAATAGTAAAACAAAAAAATTATGGAACAAATTATTAGTGATAATAAAAATATATAAAAATCAGTTATCTGGGTCTTTAATTCGAAAAGAACCAAAACAAAAAAAAACACATTTTAAAGAATACGCAACGCGCGACTAGCACAAAAAAAAACAAAATGAGTGTTGATGGCTGTCTAAATTAGAAATCGAATTTCATTAATTTGATCATACTTAAGTATAAGTAATTAGTATATAATTACCGTTAAAATTTTTCTCCGCCGAGTATAGGAGTTTTAATTAAAACTTTTCATTTCAGTTAATTATTTTCACGCGAAAACACTCTTCGAAACGAAGTCCGTATGAAACCAGAGCACTTTTTTTACTATAGATGTGGGTTTAGTGGCAATTTGTGAGAGATCTTATAATATCTTAAGGTGCGGTTCTTTGTGAAAACTATTCTCATGATATAGTTATAAGTAGGGACATTCTGAGGGCCCATTCTTAGGCTAAAAGCAAGATTTTTTACTATGTGGCTTAAAATTTTAAATAACTGTGACATAAACATTTGGCAGCAACATTGTACAAAAGCATTGCATAAATTCGATTGTAAATCAACTTTGTGGAAGCAACTTTCGTAAACATTATTCTCGAAATTAATTTAAGCGTCGAAATTTAGCCAATAATCAACTACAAAAGCTTCTAAGCCAATGAAAATTTGTATAAATATTTAAAAAATGTACCCAGCGAGGAAAGTTTATATCACAGCCATTGCAGATGCACTTAGGCATTGGTTATATCCATTAAATGTTAATTTTTATCCTGAATCACTTAAGTTTCTTCCACTATCGCAGTTTCAATTGAGAATTCACAAATCTAATTAAAACATTATCTAAGTGTCCCGGAACGACACGTCTCTATTTATATGTTTCCACGAGTGACAGCCGGCGTCCAAGTTTATGCGACAAAAATAGTATTATCTAAGGCATAATGAGGAGTGTACTGAGACACAGACATTTATTTTAAACGTTTGTATGGATGGTTTTTACGGTGTCATCTCGGAAGGTTTTGCTCAGTGGCAGTGCATTGAGCGGGGCGCGAACGCGACACTACCCCCTTTCACGGCGAGGTTCCGACTGAATCACCGCCAATTCGATGCCTCCGCCCAACATAAAGCGCTTGCTCGACTCCCGCCCGACACGAAATGAAACCCTCTGACTGCGCCAGTAAAACTCAAAATATCTCACACTCAACACTGTGGTGAAGAAGATTCGTGCTTCGGTTCGTATAAGCGGCCAATACGCATGTCCACGACATTGTGTATAAATTCGTATAGATGGCATAGTTTCCTTCTTACATTTGGTTTTTCTCGAGTTCAAGGACTTTTGTTATCTGTCGAGTTTTAAAGAAAAACATAAATCACACTTTATCCACGCAGTGATAAACACATAATATGTCATAAATTTTTGGGGTGTAGAAATATAATTAAATCACTAAATTAGTGAGTAACGTACATCTGCAAAGCAATGTGATTGCTGATAATGAAAGTTTTGATGTGTTTTATTCAATAAGGTAACAGCCCCAATAAACAGGTCGGCTTGCCTAAGGAAATAGCGACTAAGGCGGAAATTTAAGCAAGGTCAACAGGAAAGGAAAGCTCGAGTCCGCAAACAGTATAAGATTGGCCGCACACATACGTTTTCCGCATGCGATTCCGTATTCGTTCTCCGAATGCGGGCACCCGAATGCATTAAATCATTATGCATTAAAACAAAATAGGTACATCGACTGCCGTTTTTAATTCTTACGGAACACATTCCGTACGTACGATTAGATAGAATGGCAGAAATCTCGAATGAGAAAAAACGAACGTCTGCGATATTTTCACCGGAATTCTGTGTCTGTATTCCGTGTTCGGAAATCGAATGCGGACAAATGTATGTGTGCGGCCAGTCTAAGTCGAAGCGAGACGTGATTCCATTGGACAATATTAATGCACGTTCGGTCAATAATGCCACATCGCAACCTTTCAACTTGATGACTATTCCCGGCGCGATAATAGTTACTGCTTATCGTGGAAACTATGAAACGAGTAATTTCGATACAAACGATGTTATTATCGCATTGCGAGGGAACAATCTCAATGCAATTGGAAATAAAGTCTTAGTTTTTTTTTATGGAATATTTGACTTTGATTATGACTTATAAAGCTCTTGATTATTTTAGTTTTAATTAAAGTCATAGGTTCTCAATAATTCCTTTAAATAATTGTATTTAACCGATTCCGTGGTCCAGTGGTTAAGACCATCCGGTATAATCTGGAGGTACGGGATTCGACTTGTGGGACCAGAAGTTTTTCTAACAATGTTGATAGCATTGTTGTGTCGATAAGCAGAAGTAAGATATTCATTTCCTCAGTTGTTGAGGAGTCCAGGAGTCCAGGTGTAGCTCGCTGCCACCCTCTGCTTTATTGTCACTTACCATAACGCGAGACGTAGACCAAGAGCTTCACTGTTGTATGTAAAAAACATTTTACCAGAGGCGTTGTTACTGAGCCGTCAGCGCGGGCTCTACCTTACGTATTTCCGCTGCAAAGCAGCAGTACTTGCATTGCAGTGTTTTGGTGTGAAACGTACGACGCGTATTGAAAATACTGGATACCGTGACATTCCTTCTTATGTCGAAAGTTGGTACTTATACTGTACGGGTCTTTATGTCAAATATTTACTATTTGTTTGCCAATTAAGATCGATAAAACATATCCCTTTAAATAAAAATGTTGTACATCAAACGTTTGTACTCGTATAATTATCGTCTGCGATTCTTAATTCTATTTTATACATAACTAGCTGACCGTATGCAACTTTGTTTGCATTATAACTGACTTTTCCCGTAGGAAAACTTTTACCGTCAGATTTTTCTCGTAAGAAAATTACCCTATGTCCTTCCCCTGGTTTTGAACTATCCCTATACCAACTTTCATCAAAGTCGGTTTAGTAGTTTCGAAGCCTATTCATTACAAACAAACAATCAAATCCTTCCTCTTTATAATATTAGTATAGATAATTACGTCTTATCTATGAACTATTCATCATCATCATCATCATCACCACAGCTCATATACGTCCCCACCGAGGGGTTCGAGCCTACCCTATGTCAGGGTGATTAGGCCTTAGTCAACCACGCTGGCCCAGTGCGGATTGGTCGACTTCACATACATCATTGAATTTCTTCGCAGATGTATGCAGGTTGCCTCACGATGTTTTCCTTCACCGTAGGAGCGTCGGATAAATGTACATATGAAATTCGAAACGAAAAACACATTGGTACATGGCGGGTCTCGAACCCTGACCCCCCGATTGGAAGGCAAGTGCCGAGTCCACAGCGCCACCGACGCTCCTATTGCCTGAACTATTGCCGATAGAAATTTCCGCCTGATCCAATATACTGGCGGATAGCTTCTAGCTTCGTAAGGTCAATTACGCTGTAACATGACAATCAGTCATTTGGTGCAACCGCACAAAGTTTGACAATAAGTTGATTGATTTTAAACTAATAAAGGTCTTGAAAACAATACTAAAGTTACCCTTAATACTAATTTCCATTTTTTAGGTAAATAAAACTACTCGTTGTTATAGATATACTCTAAGCATAGGCAAGCTTTTTTATTGAATTTGGACTATAGCTATGAATGTAGATTGCATTAATCGTTTTATAATTACCTATATGTATATTATTTAAAATTTTATTGGCGTCGTTTTATGTTTTGTGTAAATATAAAAAAAACGTTAATTCCAAAAATAAGCTAGTGACTCGTTTCATTCATTCTCTCGATTAATATTATGAAACGCTTTATTTACGTTACGCTTATAAAAATCAAAACAAAGTAATAAGAAACATCATTATTCTCGAAATGCAACTAATCACAGAACATGAAATAGGTACTTTATGCTAACCACGTCACTAAAGTCACAGTTTAACAATCATATAAACTGTGCTAAAGCTGAACGCACATAATATGTCCGCGCCGCATTTTTCGAATTCGTTGTATGAAATTATATGAAACCTCGCACATTTGGTCCTACCGTACGCACCGAATTTCAAAAATGCGGTAGGTATCCGCCTGTCTGGGTATTGAAATATATGTGCGATCAGCTTTACACCTTGATTGTAACGGTCCAACTAGTTGGACAGAGCAGTTGGACCACTGCCCCGGACTGCTTCTGATTATCTTAATCGACTGATTATACACGGTTATTTTTTATCACCCTGGAAAACTTTAGGGACGCTTCAGGACACATCAATTATTATAAAAAAATGAAATAAAAAAAATATCTAAAAATGCTGCTCTCAACTAGTGCAACATTTTTTGTACTTTTTTGAAAATTAATATAAAATTAAGTAAGTGGGTTTTTTTTATTCTTATTTAAAACATTCTAATACCATGTCGTGAAGCGTCCCTTAAATTTTCCAGGGTAATAAAAAAATAACCGTGTATAAGCTAAATTTTAAACATATTTTACTAGGAATTCATTACATTTGCACACTACAAATTGAGCTTTCATTGGGAACATCACTGAAAGGGCAATCCTTATAAGATTCAACTATTTTAATATACCAGTAGCTTTACTTGTATTTTTTCCATAACTATACAATCTATCTGAATATATAGTATTAAAACTATGTGTTTTTTCCATAACTATGCAAATCAATCTGAATATAAAATATTAAAATGATGTGTATTTTTTATATCGATAAAAGTTTCACATACAATAAATTAATTAGAAAAGTAACTTGTTTAGTCAATAAAGACTTACAACAATTCAAATACTTTTTAAATATTTTATTGCCAACAACAAACACCAATATAATATAAATAGGGCTTAACGTATTTCATCAACATGTTTCGCCAGAAAGCGTAGCATAAACAAAAAGGGCTCAATTTAAGATAAGCCAAACTCTACGTTTATTGGCGGCATATCTTCGGATAAAATTCCGTTGGGAACACAATGGCCGGCAATTTGACTTCTGCATTGGGTCAAAAAGGTTACTTTTATAAAAAAAAATATGGCGTCTTCTAATAAGTAGTCACACGTTACGTTTAAATAACTTTTGGAATGAATAAAAAACAATAAAAGGCCAACAGATGCCTTTTATGTTTTTTGATCGTAGATTAGTATTTATTTTAACTAAATTAAGATTTCATTGAGCGATTAGATAAAAATAAGCAATATTATACAACATTGAACCTACACAGGTAATGAAAGAGTAATAGTATGGCGCATAATTAAACAGATATAATATATAGATATTATATTTATATTATACATAATATTATACAGAATTTTCAAGTGTGCCTGGATGGCCAAATCCGAAACTCTATCAGATAGCGAAAAATACTCAAAGAGGTGTCGGGACCGATTTTGATTAAAACTAAAACTGCATTATTAGATTTTTAAAAAAATATTTTTCTAGCCGGGTATCGAACTCGCCGGATTTGAAGAAAAAAATCACTTCCTGTATTGTTCCACTAAACAAGTGTGTCGCTTTTAAAGACCAAATTCTGGGAATGTGTAATACATTGCAAACTAAAGCAAAGGGCAAATTATTGACAAAATGTCATTTCTTAGCAAAATTTGGTCCTGGAAGAATATGCTTGTCATTAATCATCACAAAAAACTACGTTAAACAAAGAGAGGAACGAGATAATAATCATACTCGTATGTTAGTTAGTTAGTTTGACGGGGCTCTTTCGCACTTAGCCTCTTGATTGGGCCATTGTGCGTTCTGACCTTGCGTCAGCCTACATCCTACTCCATCCATCCCAGGTCCTCCCAGAATGCCAGCAGCCTCTGTGGGCTGCTACATGCTTCCGGCATGGATGCCGGGGAGTGGAGAAGTTTCGCCCGTTGATCGGCCACGCTTGTGCATTCCATAAGGACGTGCTGTGGCGTTTCCTCCGCCTCCATGCATCCTCTGCATAGGGGGCTGTCTGTCACTCCTATTGTGAATAGGTGTTTGTTTAGGAGACAGTGTCCGATTATAGTAGCTATAACTTTCCGGATTTTGTCTCTCTTTAGTCTGATGAGGGAACGGGCAAGCTTTTTGGATGGTACCGGGATTGCATCTTTTGTTTGCTTGCATCCCTCATTGGCTCTCCATTCTGTTAGATGTTGTTCCTCGGTTTTCTCACGCAGCCAGGTTTTAATCTGGGCCTGTGGAATAGGCATTAAGGGTTCTGGTCCATACACTTTTGTGTTTGAACCTCTCTTAGCCAATTCATCTGCTGCATCGTTGCCAAGTGAGTCGCTGTGTCCTTTTATCCATTGCAGAGTTACCCGGTTTGTATCTGCTATGGTTTGGAGCATGTTGTGGCATTCCAGTATAAGGACAGAGTTGATAGTATTGTTTTGGAGGGCCTGCAGGACAGATGCGCTGTCTGAGATAATCTTTATGCTAAGATTATTAACACCTCTAGCTGCAATCGCCTGAGCCGCTCTGGTGATGCCAATGCATTCTGCTTGGAAGATGGTGTTCCGCCTATCTAGGGTTATTGATAATTTGATATTAAGGTCGTTTGAGAAGACGCCGGCCCCAGTTCCACAAGTGGTTTTGGAGCCGTCTGTATATATCCTAACTTCTTTAGTGTCAGAGCAATCTTTCGATTCTGCTGTAAGTTGGATATCATATCTTCTGCCAAAGACATGGTGGTATGGTATTCTATCGATTGGTGCATCGAGAAGAGGTGTTTCTTTCGTACTCCAATCTAGGATAATTGTGTGTGTTTTTCCAATGTTGCGTTTCCATAGACCCTGTGATCTTAGTCTTAGGGCTGCTGCTTTCGCCTCCTCTTGTATGACTAGATCTAGAGGCCTCAGTTGTAAGAGGTATTCTAGGGAGGCTGATGGAGTGGTTTTCATACATCCACTGGTCGATGTAGTTGCTAAGCGTTGCAGACTCTGGAGCTTAGCTTTTGCCGTGGTCAGTTGGGTTCTGGGCCACCAAACCACTGATCCGTAGGTTATAGAGGGTCTGATAACTGCAGTGTATAACCAAAGTGTGATTTTTGGATTGAGACCCCATTTCTTACCAACGAGTCTCCTGCATTGGTTAAACGCTAAGCATGACTTCTTTGTCGTACTCGTATGTATCAAATAATGAAAAAATATCATCAAAAAGCTAGTTTTTTTGTAAAATTTACACAGGTTGAAATACATTTAAATAATATCCATTACATTATCAATTCAACTTTCGAAAAAGTCAAGACTCTTAATAAAATTAACAATGATAAACCTATTTCATTCCTTTATTTATAGATAGAGAAAATATCACACAAGTAGCCAGTGCGATGTAGGAATACAAAGAATGACTACGTTAAGGCCGCAGTGCACATCCATCTGATAGTATTGTAGCCATCTCATTACTCAGATTGTGAGATAGAGCATGCATTATACCTGTTGGCTTTTGTTCGCTCGCTCGTTAGGCTCACATATTGTTGAGTATAATCATCTGAAAACATTCTGAGAACCTGTATTTTTATAAATTATGGACGCTAGTAAAATATATGACAAAGTTTTGAATTAACTGTCATTCTGTAATTTCGTTCAGGCTTTGCAAACAATAATTGCCAATATATATATACAAACGTGCATGAAAATGTTAATGTAAGGATAATTTAAAGATATTTGAAAATCTAGAAAATGATAAGTGGCTTGATTCAAATGTTCGTCTTATAAATTAATTCCACTTTTGATGGCAATACATTACCAGTAAATTGAAGTGTTTTTACCTTGTCATATAAATTTTATATGTTTAGCTATTTTGAGACTAAATCAAATTTTCTCATGCAAATATATTTCCTTTCACTATATCAATCGACCTAATACGCCCTTCGTCCAACCTTTATAGTTAGGAAAAATGGACGTCAAATAAATTTGATGTTAAGAACATTGGATGGTCTCGCGCCCACTCATAACCAATAATCTCATAACCAATACGTAAAGGTCCCACTCATAACTGCTGATGTGAGAAGACGAAACTCATAACCAACACAACTACACAATTATGTACAGTCGCTTTAATAATTATTAACAACATTAACAAAAAAGGGTGAATAATATTTTAAATCAAAGTAAAAAGCTTGGTATAAAAGAGGTGTAAAGAGGCATCTTACAGATCGGCAAGGTGAGGGTGGCTATTGCGGTCTCTCTCCCGCATTAAAATTAGACAGCACAAACAATACAGAAGACAAAATGAAATTTTTATTTAACAAAAAATTAAACCGACTTCAAAAACACCAAAAAGTTATAAAAATATAAGAATACAGAACATCGTAGTTTTATATTGAAGTGCGTGGCAAATTTTAACTAGTACTTTTTATATTTTTTAAGATTTTCCAGGTGATTATTGCTTGGCACCGACTATAATATAAAACTGTGATGTTGTTTGTATTCTTATATTATTTATGACTTTTTGGTGTTATTGAAGTCGGTTTTATTTTTTGTAAAAAAAATTTCAGAACCATAAAATACCAAAACCTTATCCTAAATGTAACAAATACTTTTCTGAAAACCGCATCAAAATCGATTCAGCCAAACGCGAGATAATCGCGGACAAACATACATACA
The DNA here is from genome assembly GCA_963935595.1 of Schoenobius gigantellus. Taxonomy (NCBI): domain Eukaryota; kingdom Metazoa; phylum Arthropoda; class Insecta; order Lepidoptera; family Crambidae; genus Schoenobius; species Schoenobius gigantellus. Next base: position 17,399,855 of record OZ012554.1, on the reverse strand, counting down.
AACATACAGGTCAAACTGAGTTAAAACTTCTTTTTTAACCGACTTTGAAAAAGGAAGAGGTTCTATGTTCGAGTGTATCTATTTTTTTAAGTCCGTTAAAAAGGATCTGCTAATTTCATAAATGAAATTTCTTCCAGCAGACCTGCGAAAGGAGAAATTGTCATATATTAGAATTTGCGTGTATAGCGGCTTAGAAGGCGATCAAATAGTAAAAAAATATATAAAATTAAATGTAAAAAAACCTTTTTAAAAACAAGCTTTTATCTAAATGCGCTAAAAAGAAAAAAATAACTTTTACACTAAAACTTTTACGTATAGTAAGTAGTAGTTATAGTATACAAAATTTCTGCTCAATCGGTTAAAGATATCTACTTCTAAATTGATTTTCAAGCTTTAGAAGTCCGCCATATTGGATTAATAGTGACGTCATATTATTTTTCGAGTTACTCTTAGCAAGACCATTTATTTGATACCCATATTGTAGGGATGCATTAAAAATAATTGGTCCGCCATCTTGGGTATGCCGCCATCTTGGATTTAGAATGACGTCACACAGTCAACCATGCATTGTCATCGAAACTGAATGTGTATACATTTCAGCTCAATCGGTTAAAGATATCTGCTTCAAAATTGAGTTGCAAGATTTCACCCGAACATACATACTTACATTGCAAGTTAAATAAAAGCTTGTACATAAAACCATACTATATAACATACTAAATAAAAAATATGAAGAAATACCTATTACACAAATAATATGAATATTATTAAATTACATATCATAATTAAGACTTGGATAGATAGTATTCTCAAATGCGGCGCTTGAAAGAGTCGATGAGATATAGCTATCAGGACAAACTAATTCTCAATCACTTCTCAATATTGTTATTTTTGTTGAAGATGTCACGGAGAGAAACTATTTATGTATTCCTCGCACTAAGATTTATTTTGTGCTTACCCGTGGTTCTACCGTTGGTACTACGGTTAGTATAGTACTACGGGTATTTTTTGTTGCCCGATCCCGGATTTGGTGACAATGAGACTAATTGAGAAGTATAAAAATAATTTTCCAAATCAGTTAATAAATGACAGAGTTATGAGGTAGCAAACGTAAAAAAAGAACATACAATGGAAATGATAAAGTCCCCCTTTTTGTGAAGTCGGTGAAAAAGTGAAATGACTCGCAATTGAAAGCTGCATTAAAGTTGCTTTTAAAATAGTTTTATTAAAGCGTTCCTTAATTTCTTCAAAATAATATAAAAATTAAAACCAATAGTTACCCACATGGTGTTCTTTGATTGTCAAAGATAATAAGTAGTACTACAGGCAAAATTAATCACCCGTAGTACTACCGGACACGTGAGTAGTACCACGGGTAAGCACTGGATTTTTTGTGTATTGCGTCTTGAAATGACAGTTAAGACTGTGTTGCCGTTTGTACTGTAACTAAATATTTCTTTGTAGTATGAAATAATAAAAAAAAAACAAAAAGTACCTAATTTAAAATTAGTATGCAAGTATATAAAAGTAAGCAAGCACTATTGGTCTCAAATGTACTTCAAAGTTTAGGTATTTGCTTTTTTTATGTTCGGTTATGAGTTACTCCTCTAAATTCAATATTTTATAAGTTTAAAAATTATTTCATAACCATGGTTATGAGTGGGTCCTCAAGTCAGTTATGAGTTGCTACATTTTATTCCAGTTATGAGTGGGCGCGAGACCCATTGGATTAGGGTATCCGACGTCGGTTGCAACCGGTGTGTCATATTCGACTTGGCAGGCATTAAAAACCTTATTGTCCACAAAATAAACGTGGATACATAAGGTAGAGCCTGTTATTATTTTATGTATGGGAGGATAAAATCGCCAGGGCTTGCGTTCTGCATACAACTCAGGTTGGGTGTTGAAAATTTAATAAGACATCTGGCAACCGTCGTTTGATATTAATCTCGAGGATCTACACGGAATGGCGAATTAGAGTTTAAGCCAGGCTTATATCATTATAATATCGTTAAAAATCATACTATCAAAGCTAATTAAGCAAATGCTCAACGGAATTACGAAAGACGAAAGTTCCTGAATAAATTTGTATGATCTTTTTCGAAATTAATGAAAAGTTTTATACGTTTTAAAGGCTTAAATTTCGAATATCGAATCACTTGAAATTCATTTGAGAACAAAAAATAATATGGATCGTTAGTTTACTCTTGAATATTCTAAACTATTGTCGGTGTTCAGTGGATGAAGTCCTAGTCCGGTGCTAAAAAAAATCATAGAGGAATGGAGGTGACGAGAAAGGCTTGGAGGGCGAAGCTCCCAATAAACCAGACACAAGAGCACAGGTTTGTGTAAAGAGGGAACATAGTTCTATAATTCTAGAATGTTTGATACCCTGGTAAGAAATAGCGCTTTCAAATTCTAGGGGATTGTTATTGAACTACGACCAGCACTTAGCAAGCTTTAAGAACCCGACAAAATCATATGGATAGATAAAACACGCGTACCAATACTTATTCGTTATGCATGGCTGTAAAGTTTGTTTTTTTTTTGTCGCGAGTGCTGAATTTTAGTCCCGAGAAAGCGACGGATTCTATGTTTGAATTACGAGCGAAGCAAGCGGTTCAAAAGTAGAATCTTGAGCGTAACGAGGGATTCAAAGGCACGAGAGGCAAATAACTTGGTAGCCGAGCGTAACACACAACTTTTCACCTAACCTCAGCAAGAAAAATACCCACTACTGTTATAAAATATCACATCGAATACAAAATGTCGCAATGACCATTGAAATATGAACATCGCGACGCCGACGTGACGAATTTATCACGTAATCATTTTTACCATGAAGATTCTTATTTTTCAATCGAAAAAGATTTTATTACAAACTGTGAATTCGTATTCAAGCAATCGAATAATTTCAAATCACTTTTACGCTAGCGGTTAAAATAGACTTTTCCACGCAATTACGGAGAAAAAAAAAGCCTTTCCGAGCTGGTAAGTTGACAAAAAAATTCTAGGAACAGGCTTTTGAGCACAGACAGCACTCAGCAATCTTGTATTTACACAACTTACAGGACATTTCCGGTGTAGCTAGAAAATGTGACTAGAAATAGTAAGATGAGGAGAAAAATACGGCTGATCCACAATAAAGTCGCTCAGCGACTTTATTGTGGATCAGCTAGTTAGAAAAGGGCTATGCTCTTGAGTCTCTCTGAAATATCAGACTCCTGACGAAGCCATCTAACAGAGAACGAACAGAGAACCGCAGAATCGACAACCGTAAGGGAAATTACTTATATAGTGGACACCATACATCGGCAAGAAAAGTGTAGGATGCCATCAGATTAGATGGAGCGACGATATTTGTAAGATTGCTGGAAAAAGCTGGAGGAGAGTAGCTGCAAACGCCCAGTGGTGTGCACTTGGAGCGTCTTTATCCAGCAGTGAACGTGTGTGGGCTGATGATGATGATGATTACATACTTTTATATACAAATGCTTTAACAGTATTTTACTTAAGATCACATAAGCGGCGCTACAGCTAGTATTGTTATAAAAACAACACTCGGTCCAATGAAACATAAACAGAAATGCTTCACCAGCCTAACTCATCAGTAAAGAGACAGCCTTTAGTATTTACTTAATGGAAATAGTAACGTATATTTGGAAAATCAGAAACTGTATGTACAACATACGTAATTTAGACTATATAGAACTTAATATTGAAAGAAAAACTTGACCCAAAAATGCTTTCCCTTAACGAACATGCCGGTTAGTTGCAGCACTATCATAAACTGTAAAACAACATCTCTAGAGTTATTCAATAAAATTTTCAGTGCGGCTGGCTCATCATCCGGAGCGTGACCGCAAGCCGAATTTACTCCGGAAATCAGGAAGCTCCGCGTGGACTTTTTAATGGAACACCGAGCCGTGGCAGAACCTGACAAAGTTTAATTTGTTTTGAGCTTTTTTAATAAAAGCCCTCTTTTATTAATTCCACCGGTACAAACGTTCGCTTGTAAGACAACAGAATATTTTGGAAACAAACTCGAGAGCGTTGTGTAAATAAAGTTCGGGAAATTTCCTTTTTCTTAAGAGTGAGGCAGGTAATGAGGTATCTTTTTATATTATGTGGCAAATAACCATAACGTCCTCCTCGATATTACAACAGCAATTATGGTAGCAGTCAGTAGTTTTTGAATGTTCAATGTTTTCTCAAACTTACTTATTGTTACTTTATAAATTAAAAAGTAACATAAATATTGTTACTTTTTAATTTATACATCAATACTAGCTGTGCCGGCGAACTACGTTTCGCCATAATAAAAAATAGTTTACGACCTATTCTCAGACCTACTGAATATACACAAAAAAATTCATAAAGATCAGTCAAGCCTTTTCGGAGGAGTTCGGTAACAAACACTGTGACACGAGAATTTTATATATATTAGACTAGCTGTGCCAGCGAACTACGTTTCACCATAATAAAACATAGTTTACGACCTATTCTCAGACCTACCGTACATACACAAAAAAATTCATAAGGATCAGTCAAGCCTTTTCGGAGGAGTTCGGTAACAAATACTGTGACACGAGAATTTTATAATATATATTAGAAGATTATAAAGCTGAAAAGTTTGTTTGATTGTTTACTTGTTTGTTCGGTTGAACGCGCAAATCTCAGGAACTACTGATTCATATTGAAAAATGCTTTTCGCGTTGGCTTTAGGCTACATAACATTACGCTAAGACAAACAGGAGCTGAACTTCAATGAAAAATATTGCAAAAACTGGAAAATTTTGTTAACAGATGAGAAAATATTTACAATTGAGCAACATTTCAACAAACAAAATGACCGTATTTATGCTCAAAGTTCTATGGCAGGTTCCCAATTAGTCGACAGAGTGCAATGTGGGCATTATCCGACTTCAGTGATGGTTTGATGGGGTGTTAGCTATGAAGCAGTGACTGAGCCATACTTTTGTGAAAAAGATATCAAAACATCGGCACAAGTGTATCAAGATACCATTCTAGAGAAGGTAGTTAAGCTGCTTAACAACACCATGTTCAATAACCAAGAATTGTCCTTCCAGCAAGACTCGGCGCCGGGACATAAAGCTCGGTCCACGCAGTTTTGGTTGAAAACTAACGTTTCCGACTTCATCAGAGCTGAAGACTGGCCGTCGTCTAGTCCAGAGATCTTAATCCGCTAGATTATGATATATGGTCAGTTTTAAAGAGAACGGCTTCCTGTAAACGCCATGATAATTTGGAGTCCCTAAAACAATCCATACGATTGGCAGTGAAGAATTTTCCCATAGAAAGAGTGCGTGCTTCTATTGATAACCTCACCGCTTAAAGGACTGTATTGCAGCAAATGGAGACCACTTTGAATAAGCTTTTTAAATTTTGAATTGTTTTATATTTATGTATTAAACTAACATACTGTAAAAGTTATGAATGTTATTTGCAATAGAAAAAAAAATTTTCTTTGTTACAACATTTATGGCAAGACTAAGTACATCCCCACTAAGGGGCAAGAGCCTACCCTAAATTAGGGTGTTCAGGCCATAGTGAACCGAGCTGGCCCAGTGCGGATTGGTCAATTTCACATACATACACCTTTGAATTTCTTCCCAGATGTATGCAGGTTGCCTCACGATGTTTTCATTCACCGTAAGAGCGTCGGACAAATGTACATATGAAATTCGAAACATGAAAACGTATTGGTACATGGCAGGATCGAACCCCGGACCTCCCGATTAGAAGGCCGAGACCACAGCGCCAACGACGCTCTCTATTAATGCGTTTAAGAAAACTGCAGTGTCACTGGCTAAATTAATTAGGTGTATTTCTGCGTTTGGTTATAGTTTTTTTTAATGAAACAGAGTAGGCAAACGAGTAAAACTGACAATAGTCATATATAGTACATGTGTTTTGTGAAATTCTCAAATCTACACCTTCTATGGAAGGACCATGGTGCCCGTTGTCAACTTGTGACGTATGAAGTCACAGTACCCAGCAATTTCACTGCAGTACCATCCTAACCAGAGATAGGGTTGACTATCTAACCAGAGGGTTGACTATCTAACCAAGGGGTTGAGTATCTAACCAGGGGGTTGAGTATCTAACTTCGGTTGCTAACTACTTGTACATCTGGCATCTTTTCATCATTTATATACATTATTAGTTTAGTGAGTACCTAGTTTTGTTATGGTAGTATTCATTATAGCAGTAACCATTATTACGTTTCTTTCAAAGATGATAGTTTTAGTTAGTAACTAGCTGTGCCCGCGACTTCGTCCGCGTGGAATAGTAACGGCTGGACCAATCTTGATAAAAAGTAGCCTATGTTATACCTTGTATAATTAGCTATCTATTAGTGAAAGTCCCGTCAAAATCGGTCCAGCCGTTCCGGAGATTAGCGGAAACAAACAGACAGACAGACAAAAAAAATTAAATTGTGTTTTTGTTATTGGTACCCGATATACATTCATACCGATTTAGTAAAAACTTGTTATTTTGACATTACAAACAGACACTTCAATTTTATTTATTTGTATATAGATAATTACAGTTACATAATTGGTACTGAGTATCTCTCTGGCGGAAACTGTGTAACTCAATCACGTGAAAACAGCTAAATAAATAGTGTTAACAACATTGCTGTGGACTGACAATTGAAGAAGGCAATATCTCAATGATTAAGGATTCTGAGTAATCCCCTATTCCACGTTCGCCTTTATCTCTCTACCTTCCTGTATGCTTCCGTAGATTATCCCTATAGTGAGTAAAAGCTTTTGTGTTTTGTGTTATATGTTGGTATATTGTAAAGAACTGAAGAATATGAGTAAGTTTAAAACAAGCTCAAAGGTTACTTTCGCCTCGTGTGAACAGGGGTTTTAGGTATTAAGTATTCTCGACCTTTAGTCTCGATTTATTTATAGACATCTGATGGATTAATCGCACTTTAATTTTTGTGTAAGTTGAACAATTATTTTGTAGTTACGACCTAAGCATCGTTTTGCTATATAGTGGTCGTTATACCATGTATTCATTATAAAAAGTGCTTCAATGAAGAATTTTTTAAATTTGGCGCGTGAAAGAATATTTATTGTTAATAATATATTTAAGGATACAAAGATGTTTTAAAAAGCTATTAAATGTATACAAATGTATGTGTGTGTTTATACCTATTATTCAGTTAATGACAGGTTCTGGTTTGGGCAGATTCTTGATACGGCAAATTCGTTTTACGGCAGTAACATGAACAACTTTATTTTTGTTTCACAATTTATGTCAAGCGATTATCAGAAGCCAAACAAATTCATTACATTACTTATTATATTACATTACTTTAGTATTACATGGCATTGCCAAACAAAGCCAAAATATCTGCCCACCTGATAACAGTATGTGGCTGAGCCACTTGCAGCACAGATTAAATATAATTATACTTTACCTATAGAAGGTACAGAGCAATGCAAGCACCGCTGCTTTGCTGCAGAAAAAGGTTATAAAGGTTACCCTATGACCTTTGTATAGAATTTCTAAACAGTCATAATATCTTCATCCTAATATTTTTAAACGTACCTAACCCTCACCACGCTTAGTATTTACTACTTACAAACAAAACTACAAATGTTGTTCTGCATGCTGCTTAGAAATCCACATATAACAAATTTTATAATAATTTAAATCAATACAAGAAAAACTTCACCTTGTTTCAACACGTCCTCGACACGATATGTTCAATCTTGCCCGAGGTGAATTTTTTTTTCAATTGAATTAACTTTCGAAATATGTTATACAACTTAAGTAATAGGTAAACACTTATTTAATTCCCTTTGTTACTGGATAATTTTTCAAACTATTTAACAACGCCAGTTCTTTTGCCCCAAAATACAACTAATTATTAAAAATCACAACCAGGTCAGGGTTGTGTTGGGTGTACGTTGATTAAAGCTCGAGTTATATGGGCCATGAAAAGCCCTAACCACTTCCGCATCCGTTTGTCAGCCGCGTACTCATTGCACGCATATCTGTCGAAGTCCAAAGGAAGGAAACCGTTGGTTTTATTACACAAAGTGAAACATTTACCTCGATACGCCTTAAGGGCTATGCAGACCAGGGGCGTTACGAATATTCACAGCCGCATCCAAAAATGCGGAATATTCGCATCAATAAGTGCGGAGCTTTTACGGATGCAGATTCATATCTGCGACAATTAACGACATTAAAAGAAAAGCGAGACCAGAGTTGCACGTGCCTCGCGCGTGTTTGCTGTTAAAGCTGTTTTAATGTTGTTCTTAAAATACGATAAAATAAAACATGCTTAAATTAAATCGATTTTATTTATTTGTGTACTAAAATTGATAAATCTTAAAAATACCTAAATCCGCACCCGCATCCGAGGATATGAATCCCTAATATCCGTATCCGCATCCGCAGTCGCATCCGCGGAGGTCAAAATAGTATCCGTAACAACCGCAACATTCACATTCAAACTTATTTAATTTAAGCAATAATACAAGCTTTAACAAATTTCAATAAACAAATGTGATAATCATTAAGATTTATCTGTAGCAACCGCTGTACATAAATAGTTGAACAAATAAAGCAATCGGTCAAGTAATCCCTCGAGTCCAGCTTAGAGAGCTTCGTTCTAGGGGTTGAATGCTACTGAATATTTATTTATTTAAACATTATTGCACGATAAAAAATGTACAAAGTGGCGGACAAATAAATTGCCGTTGTAGAACTAAAAAATATTTTAGAAAGTATAAAAACTAATGTTAATCAAGTTTATTATTGGGTTTTACGAATAAAAGCGATTTTTTAAACTATATATGCAATCATGCCCACTCGTTCTATTTTACAAGTCATATATTACTAAAAAACACAGTCTTTTCTATTTTGGCTTGTGATTAAAATCACAGCCTGTATGTACAAGACCTGCTATAAAATATAAACAAACGTTTATTCCTTATGAATAATATATGATGTGGCTTCCACAGAATATATGATAGTCAAATGATTGTTTTACATCTTCTTGATAAATGTGCTCTTCTAGCTTATTTTTTCTCTTCCATTTTCAAATGATCTATCGCAAATAACTTGCAATACATAGAATAATAATATGATAAAATATTTTTAAATAACATAAATAGATATAAGTGCTTATTAACCTTAAGCCACAGATTGCGAGATAATGCTGTAATATCCCAACTGTAATATATTTTTATCCTGTAATTGCAAAACTGCGCGAATAAATTACGAGGTGTAAATTGGCCGTGACGCGAAAAAAGTATCAAGTCAACGATCAAATGAAATTCAACCTTATCGCATCTACTTAGCATTTCGTTTACATTAAACAGAAGCTTGCCCCGTTTTCGTACCTCACGGCATCGAGCGAAATGTAAATAGAATGGCGTGCATTAATTGCTAGGTTTTCAGTTTATTAATGACCTATTAAGGTGTGTTCCTCTTTTTCTGTATTTTCAGTGTGTAATATTGATAAATTGACGAATCCAAAAATTGAATGTAACATTAATTTGATAATTGAAAACAAAGTATTAATACTATGCAGTATTGAATGGCGTGCATTAATTACTAGGCTTCTAGTTTGCTAATTAATATAAATCTACTTTCCTCTCATTTTGTACTTTCATGTGTATTGGCCGAACCCGAAGATTTAATGTAGCATTTATTTAATACTAGCTTCTGCCCGCGACTTCGTCTGCGTGGACTTCAGAATTGGGTGTAAAGCTTCGCTCGTTAACAATTTCTAATCTTCCCACGGGAACTATTTGAGAGATCATTAAGGAATATAAAGTACATGTCCTTTTCCATAGCATAGGTGACATGCATACTTCAAAGCTGTCTGCCCGCGGCTTAGCTCGTAAACAATTTTCAATTTTCCCTCGGGAACTACTTAAGGAATCGGGATAAAAGGTAGCCTTTGTTCTTTTCCATATCAAAGGCTACATGCATGACAAATTTCATCCAAATCCGTTCAGCCGTTTTTGCGTGATTGAGTAACAAACATCCAAACATCCACACTTTCACATTTATAATATTAGTAGGACTAGCGATCCGCCCTTGGCATTGCCAGCTTGGATAATATATATTAAACTATAACGCGTGTGAATCCGGGGCGAGTCACTAGTTACACATATAAACTTTCCTCTTGAACCACCCTATCTATTGCCGAAAACTGCATTAAAATCCGTTGCGTAGTTTTAAAGATCTAAGCAAAGAGACAGCGGGAGCGACTTTGTTTTATGAAAGAATTAATACTATGCAGAATTGATATAAAGAGAAAATGATTGTATAATATTTATTGTTTCAGCTCGTTGGATATGTTTTGTTTGTACGAAAACTCGTCTACGGATCGTACGTCACGGTTTTTTTAATTCCCAGTAGCTCGCAAACAGGATAATAACCCAGACAGAAATTTTAAAAGCTTGCTATGTAACGTCCCTTTGTTTCTATCAGACAGGATTTTATCGGATTTTAGACGCGGGATCTCAGCTATCTCGGCGTCATGGTTTATGCAATATTCATAAAACAATATTTGTTACAGGGAGGTGAGTGCTTTTATTGGTAAAATTAAAACGATGCAGCTGCAAAGAGTATGAGTCAGTTTTACAGAAGATACTATGTTAATACTATCCATGTGTAATACCATGTGTTGATTAACTATTTGATAGAAATAAACATAAATGTTGTTAATATGAACGAATGGCTGAATAATTTATTGTTTACAAGCTTTTTCCCGCGACTTCGTCCTCGTGGAATTAGTAATTTGGGTAGCTTATTTTTTATGCAAATTTCAATACCAAATTTCATTTGAATCAGTTCAGCGGCTATTGATTCCCCATAAAAACTTCCACCCCCTTTTTAACCCCTATAAAGATAATTTGAGCGATAAAAACTATCCTATGTCCTTTTCAGGGACTCAAACCATCTCTCCAATAAAAATATTCTAAATCGGTTCAGCGGTTAAAGCGTGATGAGGTAACAGTCAGACAGAGACACTTTAACTTTTATAATATTAGTATGGGTGGATTAAACTATACATATAAAAGAAGGTGGCAAGAGAAAGCAGAAGACAAATGACAGCCTAATTACCAAAGTTAGAATCTCTGCCGGTAATATTATTAATAATTTTTTAAGAGGTGTTCTGCACTAGAATTTGAATAGCTAGTGCAGAAGAGAAAATACACGCTGCACTAGCCCCCACCGAGCCGACCTGATGCAAGGTTCTTTTTCGCGCCTCTTTCAAAGAACCCAGGGGGTGAACATGTTAATCAAACAAGACACAACTTCAAAATACAGTTGTTGGATCAGTATTGAACACTTTACTATAATCAACAGTATTTCATAGCTTAATTTCAAAACATATTCGATAAGAATTGCACAAAGCCGTTTTTGAGTAACCCAGAAGCCAGCTTCCATCCTCATCGCTTCACTATTTTATGCAAAAATTGTTTGACGTAAAAAATAATTCAAATAAATAGCCGGGTCCATAAAATAACGATATTGCTTTAAATCCTCAAATAGAAGCTCATAAATTAAAATGATGTATCTCATGAAATAGTAGCTCATGAATTAGTAGTAGCTCATAAATTAGTAGTAGCTCATAAATTAAAGTGAAGTATTTAAATAATTTACAATAACAACTTTTTCACCTTTCCAGGCCACAATTTTAATAAGGAATAGACTCGACAGTTTAAGTTTGTTACTTATGACAAAAAACATTCTACAGAAAAAAAAACAGTTACGGAAAACAGATAAAGAAAACACTATACCACAAAAGATGTTTCTTTTATGAAATTGAGATCAGGGATATGTTTTCAACAACATTAGCGTGAGGTGTTCTTTGCAGAAAACAATACTCAGGCTCGGGGGATTCATCGTCAAAATCGTTTTTATTCAGATAAGAAAAAAGACATTCGAGCCTTAAAATATACTTAAACAAAAACTTAAAGTTTAAGCTTTTATTATTTTAGCCACAGTAAAGAACTATAAAATATCTCCCCCTATTCCTTTTAAATACGTAGCGAAGCCACTATTAAACGTGCTTCAATTTTACTATCCCTATAATACGTACTCTATTCAGAAACGCTGAGAGGGGATTGTTCGTTCGATACGATCGCAGTAACCCCTCCGTAATATCTAGTCATTCATCCCGAATGCAATTCGCTCATCAACTATTGGAAGATTCTACCAGATACTCTTATAAGTCTTCCGTCGATATATTATTACGACATACTATCACATCAAGTAGTCCTCTGGTTGCTCGCTTCGCGCAATATAATTGAATCGGCTACTTGCGAAATAGCACAAGTAGCAACATTTAACCACAATGTAACCTGGTTTGTAGTGTCTACATTGTATTTTTATATTCATCTCCTTTTGTAAGCTGAAATTCAGTTTGCGAGCAGAACTTTACTTTTAACATGGCTGCGTAAAAATTGAAACTGAGCTCTTAATTCAATGAAGAATACTAGAATGGTGGCAATCAAAGACATTTTTACGTCATCATCTGTTATATAATTATTACTCCTTCCTGTTACATTTTTGTCCCTGTTATGTCATGATCGGGGCTAACATCTGTTACGGTACGGTTATACCTAGTTTTTACCGGATAACTCCTAACTTAACCTTACCTGCTGGCTGCAGCTGACTAAAACTTGGTCTAACCGTACTTCGGCGTTTACCAATAACATAATATGTATAATATACTACTAGCTTTAAGCAGCTTTGCCCGCGTTGTTTTTGTTTTCCCGTGGGAACTTTATATTTTCCCGTAGGAAAAAAAATATTGTAGCCTATGTTAATCAGGGATAATGTAGCATTCTAATGGTGAAAGAAATTTTAAAATCGGTCCAGTAGTTTTTGAGTTTATTCGTTACATACATACATACAAATCTGTCCTCTTTATAATAGTAGTGTACTTTAAAACGATTTTCTTTCTATTATGTCTTAAACCAAAATATTTTAAAGTACATCATTTTTAGAAATTACAAAGACAGCAGACAAACATGCGGTCCACTTGATGGTAAGCAGTCATTGCAGCTTCATCATCACAGCTCATATACGTCCCCACCGAGGGGCTGGAGCCTACCCTATGTTAGGGTGATTAGGCCTTAGTCAACCACGCTGGCCCAGTGCGGATTGGTCGACTTCACATACACCATTGAATTTCTTCGCAGATGTACGCAGGTTGCCTCACGATGTTTTCCTTCACCGTAGGAGCGTCAGACAAATGTACATAATGAAATTCGAAACGAAAAACACATTGGTACATGGCGGGTCTCGAACCCCTACCTCCCGATTGAAAGGCAAGTGCCGAGTCCACCGCGCCACCGACGCTCCTCTTATTCCTCCGCATTGCAGCTTAACATCCATCATTTAATCACAAAAGCATTACTCTCAAAATTCTACCCCTGCAAACGCCTTACAAACCATTTTTGATAAGTCCGAATGAAAAACAGCAGAATTCACTGGAACTTGAAGAAAAAAATAACAAAAACAATAAGTAGTATCAGCGGTAAAATTATTTGCCCGTAGTACTATCAGATACGTGAGTAGTACCATGGGCAAAAAAACTGACCAAGTCGGAGTTAGGAAGGTACTCGTGCACCGAGTGTTCCGTACAAAGTTGTCTAAGTATATAAGTTCTGAACTATGTACAATAATCTACATATTATTTACTTTTTTCAGTGTGCGAAGTGCGAGTTTTATCGAGCTTTATTCGATCACACGCATCGAACGCGTAAACGCGAATTTGTATGGAATTAGGGCAGCGCCATCTAATAGTTACTAGATGAAGCTGCCTCATTCCATAGCAGCTATTAGATGGCGCTGCTCTAATTCCATACAAATTCGGGTTTACGCGTTCGATGCGTGTATTCGAGTAGTGCTCAATAAAACTCGCACTAGGCACCCAGATATTTCCCATAGCATGTGCAACAAAACATTGTTTCTCGCCAAATATCATGATTCTAGGTCTACAGGAAGTACCATATAGGCTTTGATTTCCTTGTGAAAGTGCAAAATTTGCAAAAATATGGGACATCAACGACCATATCTGTTAATAGCGTTGACTTACGATTTTTTTTTCACAGACCGTAGACCGTTCCCGAGAAAAAAGCCTTGACAGCCAGATGGATAACGATGTGATCCTATAAGGATTTCGTATCTTCCTCTTTGAGGTATGGAACCCTAAAAATTTCCCATAGCAGTAACCAATAGTATCTATGGTAGTACCACGAGTAAGCAATGAAAGTCATTAAATACTCTGATCCTATATGGGAGAAAAACTCGCTGGCCCCACGTTGGGCGCCAGTGCACTGAATTATTCTTTTTAAACCTCTTGACGCCGTATCATTTTGTCCCTAAATGTGAAGCAAAACTCCCTTGTTTTATGTGCAGGGTATGTAAAATTCTCTACCACCACTCAAACGAAGTTTGTAATAGCATAAATAATACGAAATTCCGATTCTGCTATCAAAGGGACTTACGTACGTCAAATATAATACTCATAAGAGATTATCTGATCTGATTATTAAATTATCTTCCCGGCAAACATTAATGGTTACTTGTTTATTAACAATAAGTTTATCCTTGATACACTAAGGGATTATATATAGGCGTTAAGTAGACAATGTTTGAAATATGTCAGTACACGCTCAACAAATAGTGAATTGTTTAATTATAATAAGCTTTCTAAATTAACTTCAAACGTTTAAATTTAAAAAAAAAACAACACAACAAACGTACGAAATTGTTAATTTTGTATGAGCTATTGACTAATCATGAATATCCATTTAGAAGTTAAATTATACAATAAAGAATTAATTAGTTAACAGTCTAGGAAAACAATATGAGTAAAACAATTTAGTATCAAAGTGCGTAACTATGGTTAATTTCCGGTCACCAATATGATATAGAACCTTCTGAGTATGTTTTTATTCTAATCGGTATACCAAAATATATGTTATGCTAAAACTGGGGTGGTGAAATTGTATTATCTCGCCCAGCTAAAAACCGTGTACTTAATAGTCGTACCGTGAACACAGCAAGCCACTATTGTTCGACCAACGATGCATCTATACAAATAATTAAAATTGAATAGTCTGTTTGTAATGTCAAAATAACAAGTTTTTACTAAATGGGTATGAATGTATATCGGGTACCAATAACAAAAACACAATTTAATTTTTTTTGTCTGTCTGTCTGTTTGTTCCCGCTATTCTCCGGAACGGCTAGACCGATTTTGACGGGACTTTCACTAGTAGATAGCTAGTTATATAAGGTATAACATAGGCTACTTTTTATCAAGATCGGTCCAGCCGTTACTATTCCACGCGGACGAAGTCGCGTTTAGCAAGCAATTTCACAGCTAGTTTACAATAATATTATTAATCGCTTCGCCACCATTGCTGCTATTATCATTAAATATTTTACTAATTATTTTCTTTGTAGCATCATATTCTTGCGTAGCCTAAAATGGGCAATGCACTATTAATTAATGGCCGGTACAAATAACGATGGGGCATTGACTTAATAAAACAGTTTTAGAAGAGGAGAATTCCTTTTGGCACGCAAAGGACATTTATATTCACAGCGTATGTACATTACAAATAATGACTAACTATACAAAGTAAAAAAATAGCTTCGCATTTCAAAGTAAGCATTTTAGGTCGTTGCTTTAGCTGTGTTTCTTATGTAAGTGTATTTATCTTATACTGTACACATTTTTATGCTAATGTGATGAGTAAAGATGTATTGGTAATATATATCATATTTCTCTGAAACGTTTAATCGAACATAGTGTTAGCAAATAGCAGTATATCCATCCATGAAATGAGCTCCAATAAAGTGGATCCAATCCAGTATCAGTATCTGGATATCCCATATAATACTATTAATATGGTATCTCATGCACGAATATCAGATTACAGATATTGCTATAACTATATGGTATATCAAAAGCATTTTTTAAACGCTACGAGTCTAAGTATGTCATTAGAATAGGTTTTATATCTTTTGATTAGTTTACTAAATATTATACTTAATAAATTTAAGTTCCAATCAAGAATCCGACCAACTCGGCTTTCGTTAATGCAAGAAAGTAAATTAATTAGTATAAGAATTTAACTGAATCGGTGCTAAAAAGTAATATTGTACTTACTGTAAACGTAAAGAACCTTTCTTTACTGTTAAAGGATGCACAAATAAAAGGAGGTTACGAAACGGCCACCGAGAACGATGCTTATAAATTTTACCGCGTATTGTACTTTAGAATCTGCGTGCAAAACCTGTTGTCTTTGTAGTTTTGCTTTTATATTTAAATTTTTGGACGGTACAGTAAAAAAAGATTTTACCACGGAAACACGCATACGTAATAAATTGGCTGAACTAAAATTGATTGAGTAGTTTCTTCTATACAGAATGACTTTTTATCATACCGGAAAATTTAAGGGACGCTCTAGGACATGGTAGTAGAATGATTAAAAAAAAAATATATATATATATATATATAAAAATAACTCGCCTATATTATTTTATATTAATTTTCTAAAATATCCAAAAAATACTCCACTAGTTTAGTGCAGTATTTTTTTTTAATTTTATATATTTCTTTTTTCATCTTATAAAATAATGGATGTGCGCTGAAGTGTCCCTTAAATTTCCCGGGATTATAAAAAAGTAACCCTGTTTAGATGTTGATCTTGGTATCTCATTTTTTTATACATTTTACTTAGCTCGCTTTCGTCTCTATTTGCCTGTTTGTCTTTCTGTCTAGACAAATATTGCAATTTTCGACCACTTGGCTTCAGAGCTAAAACTTTCGGGGAAGCTTTGCTCCTGATGACTACTTAAGCTTCCTGCTATGCATAATGTACGAGTATACTGTAATTTTCAGAAAAATTGCTTCCGATTAGAAACTTGTTTACTATGCGATATGGTATGGAGCGTACGGTCATCGAAAACTTAAAATACAGGTCTGGCACAACACAATATTGGATTTACCGGAGGAAAACGGTTCAAAATGCTACTTATTCCGTTCCAATCGCCAATTGCATTTTGCTTCTCTATTTTCACCTGCATTTGAAGCGAAAATGTCATCACGTCAACGGAGGTTAGTTAGTTACGTAACATTTGTCTATCGGGAATCGATGTCGTGGCGTGGCTTCCACTCTCACAGAAGTAGCTGGCAAACGAATAATTAATCGGTCAACCGACGCTCCACTTTCCGGAAAATTGGAGTTAGCTTTTCGTTAGCGTCTCCCACAAACAAGATTTGCTGTTTAGTATGAAGGTATTTCTCACAGAACTGTATCGACGCGGACGCTTCATTTGTCTTCGGTGTGTTTACACAGTCATCTTCTCGTGGCCTCTCTTTAAGTATTTATTAACAACTAGCTCTTGCCCGTAACTACGTCCGCGTGGAAGTCCTTTTTAACCGACTTCAAAAAAGGAGGAGGTTCTCAATTCGATGCGTATGTTTTTTTTTGTGTGTATGTTACGCGATTACGCCGCCAGTTGTGGACCGATTTTCAAAATTATTATTTGTATTCGATAGAATATACTCCAAGGGTGGTCCCATGATCACCAAAGTCAGGATCTGATGATGGGTTCCCATGAAAATCTAGGAAAACCCTTAAATTTTAAGGTGTTTCCAACGTGTTTTGTGTGTATGTTACGTGATTACTCCGCCAATTGTGGACCGATTTTCAAAATTCTTTTTGTATTTGATAGAGTATACTCCTAGGGTGGTCACAAGGATCACCAAAGTCAGGATCTGATGATGGGATCCCATGAAAATTGAGGGAGAATACACTATAAAGATTTTATTCACTAAAAAGTTAAAAATAAAAAATAATAAAAACCGACTTCAAAAACACTGAAAAGTTAAAAATAATATAAGAATAGGTACAGACAACATTACACTTCTATATTTTTTTTATTGGTTCTCTTTACAAATTTCTATTCCCCCTTTTTACACCCTTAGGGAATGATTTCGGGGATAACAACTATTCTTTATCCTTCCCCATAACTCAAACTATCTCCGTACCAAATTTCATCTAAATCGATTCAGCAGTTGTTGATATCCCATACAAACTTCCACCCCCCTTTCTCCTCCTTAAGGGGTGATTTCTGCGATAAGCTATCATGTGTCCATTTCTGGGAATCAGACTATGTCTGTAACAAATTTCATCTAAATCGGTTCAATAGTTTAGGCGTGATTGCGTAACACATAGACAGAGTTACTTTCGCATTTATATTAAGTAAGGATTTATGTAAACAAATTAATAAACAAAGGTAGATTGAAGGTAGATTGATTCCTGAGGCATTTCCAACTAGTTTATCTTGAATAATGCACTGCAGAGCAATAAAGTCGTACATAAAACGGTAAATAAATTTAATACAAAACATATACAGGATGGATCAGAATATCTTAAAAAGTTATGGATGGTTGCCTAACAATGTTTTCTTGTAACTATAACGGTTAATGTACCTGCCCTTTAAATCCCATCTCAAAAATCCATCCTGTATAGCACACAAGATCGATATAATAATCTATATCGAATTTACCTGAGTAACAAATAAATGTAGCAGATGCTTTGTGATAAAGTTAGCTTTAGCTTTTCTTATACAACTAAGTTGGCAAACAAGCAAACTGTCCACCTGATGGTAAGTGGTAAGATTCACCAAAACATGTGGCTCTTGTGAGATTCGCAACAAGACTGCAACCCCCACAAGAACCATACTGTGTTGCCAACTTATGACACTGATGTAAAGTCACGGTACCCGGTAATTTCACTGCCATATCTTACCCATCAAACCGGAATGCAGCAGTGCAAGCACTGCTGCTTTGCGGCAGAAATACCCAAGCAGTCGTCTGGTACGGAGTCTCCCTCCGATGAATTGTGCTTGATTTCGTATCGAATAGGAATACATCAAAGACTTACTTACTTACTTGCTTACTTACTTACTTGCATACTATATTTTATGAGGTTTCTTTAATTTATATTTCATATTGAACTGAAGAAAAAGTATGAGCACAGGCAAATTTTCTTTCGAAAGGATTCCGATATAATCCTTTTAGTTTTGTTATTGAGAAGAATAGAACACGAACGAAGCCTAACAAATACTAACGGCCGGTTGCACCCAATGTACGTTTTATGATTTCGTAAAAGTAACAATATAAATACGTAAGAATTGCACCATAATCTAGTTTCAATTGTAGTTTTATTTCATCATTTACGTTTAGAAAGGTTAAATGTACGACGTGAATCATATATTTAATAGTGAAACGACCCAATTTTAGGTATTAAGTTGTTACTTTTTACGAAATCGTTTAACGTAAAACTTGGTGCAACCGGCTGTAAGGTTCACTAATGTGAATTGTTTTAGTAGTATATAAGATACATTGTTTTTGATTAATTTTTAATTTTTTCAATTTATGCTTCACTGCATTTGTGTTTAAAGTGACCTCAATGCTATAGGTATTTTCTGAAATAAATTATGATCAAAACTAACGAGCGATAGACAGCAAACATAATTATATGTATATTATTAAACGCACATATATATGTCTATTGCCTTTTTTCTTACTTACTTTCATTCAAAAATATGTTTTTTCATTATTCTATTCAATGTATTCAATCAAACAGGCCAAGCGACGCAAATATGAAGCTCTCTCCGGAAATTACATATTTGCACCGCTTGGTTTCGAAACTCTAGGACCATGGGGGCAATCCACTCAAAACTTCCTCAAGAAAATCATCCCAAAAGTAATTTCATCGACTGGTGACAAGAAGGCTGGCTCCTTCCTCGCTCAAAAGATCAGCATCACAATACAGCGAGGAAATGCAGCCAGCATTCTTGCCACAATGACCCCAGAGCCCGACCTTTTCGACCCCGCCCCTCCCACTCCACATATTTTTACTACATTTTGAATTTTTGTACATATAGAATAATGTTAGAATTACTAAATTGTAAATACTTTCACATCTGGAATTCAGTTTTAATCCCATTTTAGTAATAATATAAATTTTAATAGCATAATTGAAAATTTGATTTATGTCTATAAAAATTATAATACATTTGATACCATGAGCTAGTATTAAAATTCACATGGTAAAAAAATCAAACCTTAAAAGTTTGTGAGTTGACCTAATAATTTCAACAAAAAAATTAATAAGCGGTTTAGTTACGGTTGAAAATTACCTCAATTAAAATAATCACAAAAGAAAAAGACACCAACATTAAAAATCGTCATGGTATTTAAAAAGGTAAAAAATACATGTAAGAACACTATCTCAATATACAAAAAAATTACAAAAATATATATATAATAAAATGAAAAGTATATAGTTTTACCTGAGTCATCGGATCCCGAGTTGAACAGGCCTAAAACAGAATTTAAAGGTTTTTGTAATACTTCAGTGATTTCCAAATACATTTTGAAATGACGTCAAATGCCTAAGACTATTCTAAAAACACGCCAAATAATTTCGGTGGAGCATAATAAAATAACAGACTAGAAAGCATTATAATAACATTAATCCAATGATAAATGATCTCTAAGGGTGTATTAATGGATAAGTATGGGAATAAGTTATTTTGCAAAATTGACTTTTACGTTACTGACTGAATAAATCCAGCTAACTACAAGCGAGTCAAACAATTCCTAAAAAGCTCATGCTTTTGTATCCTCGAATGCAAAAGTGATTACTATTTCAAACCAGTCCTTGTAAGCGAGTAATGCTTTAGCTGTGAAATGGTATGTGGCAAAATTGTAAGTGAGTAAAACGGATTATCTTGTACGTGAGCGTTGTTGATATGTGAAGTCGACCAATCCGCACTGGGCCAGCGTGGTTGACTAAGGCCTAATCACCCTAACATAGGGTAGGCTCGAGCCCCTCGGTGGGGACGTATATGAGCTATGATGATGATGAAAACGGATTATCTTGTACGTGAGCGTTGTTGATATGTGAAGTCGACCAATCCGCACTGGGCCAGCATGGTTGACTAAGGCCTAATCACCCTAACATAGGGTAGGCTCGAGCCCCTCGGTGGGGACGTATATGAGCTATGATGATGATGAAAACGGATTATCTTGTACGTGAGCGTTGTTGATATGTGAAGTCGACCAATCCGCACTGGGCCAGCATGGTTGACTAAGGCCTAATCACCCTAACATAGGGTAGGCTAGAGCCCCTCGGTGGGGACGTATATGAGCTATGATGATGATGAAAACGGATTATCTTGTACGTGAGCGTTGTTGATTTAAGTGAAGTTTCAGGGAACCTATCAGAAAACAACCAAAATGAGATTAGCCGTTCAAATGTTGACATGATTGAAAACTTTGTTTGCGATTAGATATTCAACGCTACAACAATCTCCTTTCGGGCGATACAATCAAGTTCTGTTTAAGATTTCAACTTCGCTAGATGAAGCTGTAGTTCGCAGCTTCTGTGTGTAGTAATTGGTTTTAAAAACTTCACCCAGACGAACTTGCAAAAAATATGAAAACGTGGAGTTTCAACGTTTGAGGCTAAGTGTCACGACAAAAGTGCATTTTTGGCATTCGGCCAAACAATTACAAGTGGCTTGGGACTTTGAAACAACAATATTCACGAACACTGTGCTTCGTGTTTTATATAGATTCGATGGAGAATAGGTATTAATATTTATGTTATAAGGGATTGTGGTAAAATATACCGATATTTTTAAACGATATTTTTATGGTAAAATATACCGATATTCAAAAAGTATAATATACAGGACTTTTTTATCACCCCGGAAAATTTAAAGGATGCTTCAGGACACATCATTTATTATATAAAAGAAAAAAAAAATGTTTAAAAATACTGTACTATTTTGTTTGTGTTTTGTTTGTTGATATTTTAGAAAATTAATACAAAATTAAATAGGTGAGTTATTTTGCTTTATATAAATTTCCAACATCCACTGAAGCTAGATATATGGAAGAGCTGATTATTTTTTCGCGATTTCAAGACTTACTATGGCGGCAAACTTAATAAGTAAGCGGCGGTAACTAGCCAGGCCGGCTCAAAAGCCCTGCCACCAAGGCAATCAGAAAAATTCTGCCCCTTATCCCCATAGGGGCAGAATCGAACCCCAAACTTTCCCATCAACACCCAGTTGTCTCAACCACAACGCCATAAAGGCGGTCAAAATTAAAACGTAATTTGGGAGATGTTTCAGACAGCTACAGCCATATAGACGTGTCAATAAATGTAAATTTATGTGATCGTTCAATTATTTAATTTCCATGTTATCATGGAACCGAGTACTTGAGTCGACAGCGCACTTCCATTTTGCTCGTTAACATTTAAGTGCGCAAGTGATTACGTTTTTACTGCATTTGTGTGCAATAAAAATCAGTACTCCTCAATTTATTTTGTTACGATTGAGCTGTTTAACTCTGCGTGCCTAAGTCCCTTATAAATTTGAACGTGCTTGTCTCTTTTCGATGATTATAGTTACACTAAGTCGACGGTTACACTATCAGTATTTCATCAGTTTGATCTATCAGTCTGGTATGATTGACGCCAGACTGATCGTGTAACCCAGTGACTGACGAAATACTGATGAATTTTCGCTAGTCCAGCGGAGACTGATGAAATACTGTTGCCAAACTGATGGATCAAACTAATGAAATACGGATAGTGTAACCAGAGGTTAAGCATTTAGCTTTGCTAAAGGCCTACCAGAATTTGGCTTCTCGCTGGAAACAGGAAACCTACCAAGCCTAGGCAAATGTGGTGACGTCTCGGGATGGAAATACCAGCGCTTTAAGAAAGCAGTATAACTATGCCTCCAGATCCTTCAAAAGAGACATTGCAAGAGCGAAGTCGGAGCACATCAGTAGAATTGGCGAGAAACTAGAGCGTCTTCCTTCGGGGACTCGTTCTGGTCTCTTGCCAAAGCTATTCAGGGAAATTTCTGCACGCCATCCTTTCCACCATTGCACAAGGATAACACATCGTTAGCCTATGATGCAAAAGAGAAAGCCGATCTTTTTGGGAAACTCTTTGCCTCCAACTCGACTTTGGATGACGGGGGCTAGGAACCGCCGACCATACCGCAGTGCAAGAGCTTTATGCCAGATATTCGGTTCCACCAAAGCTCAGTGCGTCGAGTACTATTCGCCCTGGAGATCCATAAGTCTAGTGGGCCCGATGGTATCCCTCCTATCGTGCTAAAGACGTGCGCTCCAGAGTTGGCACCGGTTTTAACGCGTTTATTTCGGCTCTCTTACTCATCTGGCGTAGTCCCAACTTCATGGAAGACAGCTTTAGTGCATCCGATCCCTAAGAAAGGTGACCGCTCGAATCCGTCCAACTACAGGCCGATCGCTATAACCTCTTTGTTTTCAAAGATAATGGAATCGATTATCAACCGCCAGCTTCTTCAGTACCTAGAGGATCACCAGCTGCTTAGTGGCCAACAATACGGTTTTCGTAGGGGTCGCTCTGCTGGTGATCTTCTAGTTTACTTGACACATCATTGGGCAGAGGCAATTGAAGCGAAGGGGGAGGCACTGGCAGTAAGTTTGGACATCGCGAAGGCCTTCGATCGGGTCTGGCACAAAGCGCTTCTTTCTAAACTTCCTTCATATGGGCTTCCCGAGAAACTATGTGGATGGGTCACCAGTTTTTTATTAGACAGAAGCATAAAGGTCTTAACTGATGGTGAATGCTCAAACTCACTGTCCATAAATGCTGGTGTCCCCCAAGGATGTGTGCTATCACCTACACTATTCCTTTTGCATATTAATGATATGCTGCAAATCAGCGGCATTCATTGTTATGCAGATGACAGCACGAAAGACACCTCCTATAACGGCCGTGCGAATATTTCTCGGGAAAACGTCATTGAGTGCCGGAATAAACTTGTGTCTGAAATTGATACATCATTAGAGAAAGTCTCTAACTGGGGTCGACTTAATTTAATCCGTTTTAACCCTACAAAGACACAGGTTTGCGCGTTCACCGCCAAGAAAATGCAATTTGTCGTATCTCCTCGCTTTCAGAGCATTCCCCTATCTGCCTCAGCCAATATTGAGATCCTTGGTGTCGACATATCGAGCGAAGTCCAGTTCCGTGGCCACTTGGAGGGTAAGGCTAAATTAGCCTCTAAGAAGCTTGGTGTGCTCAATAGGAGTCGCGAGCGAGCTGTCATAGCGAGCGCGCGCGTCCTGTCCTGACCCCTTTTCTTAGTGTGTTGCGTCGATCTCGATTTAATTATCACTCGTTCGTAGTTTGTATGGTTTAATTATTGTTGTTTTCGTTTTTGTTTCGTTGTTGCTGCTGTCTTGTTTGTTGAATAATTTGTGTGTTTGAAGTCAAACACACAAATTACTACTTCATCGTCTGTTTGTTTTCAATAAATTGTAGGTTATTGCTGTCCCTAGGTATAAGGTTTTCGTTTTTTGTAAGTCAGTGTTTGTGCTAGTGGCGCGGCGGGGGTCATTGCCCCGGCCCGGCTATTACTGTAGTTTGTACTATATTGGTATTGTTTGTACGTTATCTTTTATTTTGTGGTTATTGATAGTGCTATTTTCATTTTATTATTTCTTATTGTTAGGTATAAGGATTTTTTTTTTCATATTTTGTTGTATTTTGTAGGTTTAGGTTAGACTTAGATTTGTTTTCCTTGTTTTTGATTTTTATTGTTACTTTTTTTTACATTGGCGACTATTTGTATACGACTTGGCTTCGAATTGACGTGACTGATTTACCTACGATTTGGATTGATTGTTTTTGGTTGTTGTGTGACGAATAGTTTTTATTCTGTTCTCGCCAACAAATTCCTTGCTGGGCTGGGCCCACAATTGGAGCATGTCCGAATCGGACATTATGTCCGAGACGGATGGCGCCGACGAGGGGGGGCCCGTCGGGGCTTCCGATAGCGTGAGGTTTCCTGTGGAAACCAGGAAAGAAAAAAGCCGCTCGCCTGTTGATGGTGGTGCGTCTAAGGGTGCTGAAGGGGTTTTGTCTCCTATGTTGTCGTTATCGAGCGTCGGGGGGTCAGCACCCCGTCGGAGCGCTCGCTTGAGTGCGTCTCGTCCCGCTTACAGGGAAATGGTTAGCGGGACGAAACCGTCGTCGTCGGAGGTGGATTTGACACTGTCACAACCCGCTCCGAGGAAGCGATCTGTTCTGGGTCGCTTTTTCAAAGATCCACTGATAACGGATCTGGAGACCGAGGCGGAGGATGTTACGGCGCCATATGCGCCTAAGGTTCCCCGAACTCGTAGGGGCCGGGGAGGCCTGTCGCATAGCGTTGGGATCGCCCAGGCAAGGCGGGAGCTCCAACAGCCAGAGGATACCGAACTGGAATCGGAGTCCGAAACGGAGCTGGCGAAGGCCCCTTCCAAAAAGGGGAAAGGCAAGGGGAAGCGCTCCTCTGAGCCCACAGCCGAGCTCTTATGCGACAAGGCGGAGGAGAGCGCGAGGGCGCTCGTGGGAGTGGCACGCAAGTCACGAAATCTAAAGGGGACTTGCGTGCGCGAAATTAAGGATGCGTCGGAGTCGCTTGTCGACATTGTCCGCACTCTGGCGTCCAGAAATTCTTCGGAGGAGATACGTCGGCTTCAAGCTGACAATAAACGCCTCCGAGGCCAATTGGACGGCCTATTGGTGGAAATGAAGGCCCTGCGTCGGGCCTTCTCGGAACGGGAGGTAGAACGCCCAAGGGGCCGCGGTGCAAACGCAGCCCCTGTGATTGAAGAGAGCGCCGAGTCGGAGGATCCTGCCTCTGACAACACCATTGAAGAGGTGCTGCCGGAGGTGCAGCTCCCGACGGCCCAACCGGCTGAGGCCGCTCCCGCTGAGGGTCTCTCCAGAACAGAGTTTCTAGAGAGCATGGAGTTTCTTCAGAGGGAGCTCCTGGCCCAGGTCGGGTTAATGGTGACGGCCCGCTTCGAGGGCCTCGAGGTTGATGGGCGGCTTATGCCGGCCCAAGTCCGTAGGCCGCCTCTGGCGTCAGACCGCGTAATCCAGCCACAGCTGCAACCTCAGCCTCAGCAGCAGCGGCCAGCAAGGGCCGCTACCGGTAACACCACACTTGTTCCGCCGGCCAACATGCCGAAGGAGGCAAGAGTGATCAAGAGGAAGGCCGCACCCTCAACGCCAGTGGCGGTACCCTCCTCCACGGGGGTCGCAGCAACGGACGCGGCGCCGGTCGACGGGGCTTGGTCGGTGGTCGTGCGTAAGGGTCGCAAAAAGTTGACGGCTGTAGATGGGGCGACGCCCAGGAAAGCCGGCGCCTCCGCCGGAGCCGCCAAGCCTGCACCGAAACTGCCCAAGGCTCCACGCTCGCTGGCGGTGGTATTGGCCCTCAAGCCGGAGGCAGTGGCGAAGGGCCTTACATATAGTGAGGCCATCACCAAGGCGAAGGCCTCGGTCAGTCTCAGTGCTCTCGGCATCGGACCGGCAAAGTTTAGGACGGGGATCACCGGGGCTCGTATCATCGAGCTCCCTAAGGAGACGTCCCCGTCCCAGGCTGACACACTGGCAGCGAAGCTGGGGGAGGCCCTGGGGGACGCGGCAAAGGTAACGCGTCCCGTAAAAACGGCAGACATCCGGGTCGTCGGTTTGGACGACTCGGTCACCGCCGAGGAGCTGGGGCAAATCCTGGCGCGGGTCGGTGAGTGCCCGGCCCACCATATCAAGGTGGGTCGAGTGCACACGGGGATTAGGGGTGTCGGGGCGGCCTTCGCCTCCGTGCCGGTGGAGGCGGCAAAGCGCCTAGCTGAAGCTGGGCGCATTGAAGTTGGATGGAGCTCAGCCTCCATCCAGTTGCTGGAACAAAGGCCCATGCGGTGCTTCCGATGCATGGGCATGGGCCACCCAATCCAGCGGTGCCCCTCCGCCAAAGACCGCAGTGGACTGTGCTTCCGTTGTGGGTCTGAGGGCCACAAAGCGGTAGACTGCACAGCGGCGCTTAACTGCGCCGTCTGTGCGGACGCTAAGAGGCCGGCCGATCACCGCATGGGGGGGGATAAATTGTACCCCCCCGCCGGTCAGGGGCCGCTTAGCCCCTGTGAAACTAGCCGTGTCCCCGAGGAGCCCGGCGTCACCGGCACCCCCGGCACCACAGGCAGGACCGGCCGCTATTGCGGCCCAAGAGGAGCCCATGGAGACCACCAATGCTTAGTGGTCCCATTAAGCTCCTCCAAGGGAATATTAACCACTGCGCCGCGGCACAGGACCTCATGTGTCAGACTGCGGCGGAGTGGGGAGTGAGTTTGGCGATTGTGTCGGAACCGTACTACGTTCCGCCACAGTCGTCAAATTGGTTGGAGGCGGCGGATGCTTCCGCCGCCATAATGCGGGCGGCGCGTGGCACAGCCCCCTCTCTCGTTTTTAGAGAGAGGGGCACTGGCTACGTTGCCGCCATGTGGGGGAGAATAATGATCGTCTCGACATACTTCTCCCCCAATCGCAGCCGGGCGGACTTCCAAATCTTCCTGGCTGCGTTAGAGGGGGTCGTCCGCAGGACGGCCCCGGTGCCGGTGCTAGTTGCGGGGGACTTCAACGCGTGGTCTACCGCGTGGGGGTCCTCCCGCACCAATACGAGGGGTGGAGATCTGGAGTCCTGGGTTCTGTCCCTGGGGCTCCAGATTTTGAATAGGGGCTCCACCCCTACCTGCGTCCGGGTGCAGGGCACGTCCGTGGTGGACGTGACCTTCGCAACCCCCTCCCTCGCCTGTCGAATCAACGACTGGCGAGTGGAGGAAGATGTAGAGACTCTATCGGACCACCTGTACGTCCGATACGAGGTCTCTGCGGCATCCCGCGGGACCCCGAACCGCAGGGGCTCCGCGGTGAGCGCCTTTCCTCGATGGGCGCTCACCAAGCTCCGCCCGGATGTGGCGGAGGAGGCTGCGATGGTGCGGGCGTGGGCAGAAGTGCCGCCGCACCTTGCTGGGGATGTCGATGGCATGGCGGAGCTCTTCGCAGACGACATGAAAGTCGTCTGCCAAGCCGCCATGCCTAGGGCGCAGGCCTGCCCCGAAAGGGGGCAGGTGTACTGGTGGACGCAGGTAATTGCGGATCTGCGTACCACCAGCATGAGGGCCAGGCGCGCCTACGTGCGGTGTCGTAGGCGCGCTAGAACTACACCCGACGAGGAAGCTGAACTTCGTCGGGTGTATGCGGTAGCCAAGAAGGCCCTGCGGAACGAAATCTGCAGGGCCAAAGAGGAGTCCAGGGAGTCGTTTATACGGCTTCTGGACGATGATCCGTGGGGGCGTCCGTACCGGATGGTGAGGGGGAAATTCAAATCCTCCACTCCCTCTACCTCCGCTATGGACAGGGGGCTACTAGATCGGGTTTTGGGGACTCTGTTCCCCGACCCCGGTCCGTTCCAGCCCCCCAGAATGGTCCCCCCGGATACTCCTCCGGTGGAGGTGGCTGCCGCCATCCCTCCCGTGTCGAACGTGGAATTCGACATGGTGAGGGACCGGTTACGGCGCAAAAAGAAGGCGCCGGGACCGGACGGTGTCCCAAGCAGGGTTCTGGCCCTCGCCCTGGGACACCTCGAGGAGCGGTTCCGAGCGGTGCTTGACCTATGCATCGCTTCGGGCCGCTTCCCCAGTCGGTGGAAAGTAGGCAGGCTCTGCCTGATAAGGAAGGAGAGCCGCCCCGCGGATTCCCCGACTGGGTATCGGCCGGTGGTGCTGCTCGATGAAGCCGGGAAGTTTTTCAAGAAGATTCTCGCTTCCCGCATCATCGAGCACCTAGAGGACCGGGGGCCGGACTTGGCTAACAACCAGTTCGGCTTCCGCACCAGCCGGTCCACGATGGACGCAGTGGCCCTCCTCAAGGGGTGGACTGAGGGGGCCACAGCTCGTGGGGAGACTGTCGTTGCGGTGTCTCTTGACATCCGCAACGCCTTCAACAGCCTTCCCCATGAGTGCATAAAGGAGGCACTCCGTTTCCACCGGGTACCTCCGTACCTCCGCGCCCTCGTGGAGAGCTACCTTGAAGGCAGGTCAGTTCTCTACGAGGGGCCGGACGGTCGCGTCCATACGTGGGCAATGGCGGCAGGTGTACCCCAGAGATCCGTACTAGGTCCTCTACTGTGGAACCTGGGGTACAATTGGGTCCTGCGAGGCGGCCTCCTGCCACGAACGGAGGTCGTCTGCTTTGCCGACGATACGCTCGTCGCGGCAAGAGCCAAAACGGGGGAGGAGGCGGCCCACCTTGCGTCGGTCTGCACCTCTTTAGTAGTCCGACGCATCCGCCTCCTGGGTTTGGCCGTGGCCCTTGATAAAACGAGGGCCATGAGTTTCCACGCCCCCCGTCGCAGGATCCCACCGGGGCTCCGAGTCCGAGTGGAGGGGGTCCGTATACCGGTCGAGGCGCACCTCAAGTACCTCGGCCTTGTTCTGGACCCCCGATGGAGTTTCGAGGAGCACTTCAAGCTCCTCACTCCACGGCTGTGTGCCGCCGCAGCCGCACTCGGACGGGTCCTCCCTAATGTAGGAGGGCCAGGATCGGCGTGCCGTCGACTGTATCACGGGGTGATACGGTCGATGGCACTCTACGGAGCCCCGGTGTGGGCGGAGTGCCTCTCCCCCCGAACGGTGGCCCTCTTGCGACGTCCGCAGAGGGTCATAGCAACCCGGGCCGTGCGAGCTTATCGCACGGTCAGCCACGGCGCGACCTGCGTTCTTGCGGGCCAAACGCCGTGGGATGTCGATGCACGCGTCCATGCGGAGGTGTATCGACATCGGATTTCTGTCAGAGAACGGGGGGGACGATCCGCTCCTGAAGAAGTGGAGTGGGTTCGTACCCAGGCGCAGAGGGAGGCTCTGCGTCGATGGGGTGAGGCGCTCGCCTTCCCAGCTGCCGGCCACCGGACGATAGAAGCGATACGTCCGGTGTTGGAGGAGTGGGTAGGGCGCCGGCAGGGCAGTCTCTCGTTCCGCATGGTGCAGGTACTGACCGGACATGGTTGTTTTGGCCACTACCTGCACCGGGTCGCGCGTCGGGAGGAAACGCCGCAGTGTCATCACTGCGACGCTCCCGACGACACTGCCGAGCACACCCTGTTGGTGTGCCCGGCCTGGCGACGCCAGCGCAGCGAACTCATCGCTGCGCTGGGTGACGGAAACCTCTCGCTGACGAGCATGGTCGTGGCCATGCTCCGCGGCGAGGCGGAATGGGGGGCTGTCACCTCCTTCTGCGAAGACGTCATCTTGCAGAAGGAGGCCGCGGAGAGGGAGCGGGAGAATGATCCTCAAGCCGCTCCCATCCGCCGCAGACGGACAGGCAGGCGAAGGCGGGCATTCGCACAAGCGATGCCCGCCTAATGACCCTGCCGTGGAGGCCTGCGTGCACGGTTGGCCCCGTGCACGTCGCCGTAAGGCCCTCCGTCTGGGGATTGCCCTAGTGTTCTCGGGCAATCCCCCCTTGGCGATAGCCCCACCAGTTAGGTCGGGCTAGCCCGGGCGCGTCGGTAGTGGTAGTCGCAGTGTGGACCCTACCACGCGCGCCCATAAGGGCAGGGAGAACACCGGGGGGTTTAGTGGGTAGGCCCGGCTCTCTGCCGGGAGAGCCCCACACACGCTCGTCGTCTAGCCAACGGCGAGTACGGTGCGGTCACGCATTCCCCTCGAAAAAAAAAAAAAAAAAAAATTGTGTGCTCATTAGATCGAGAAGTTATTTCAGTCCAGCGCACCGCCTACAGCTTTACAAGACGCAGGTTCGGCCTCATATGGAATACTGTTCTCATCTTTGGGCAGGGGCATCCCAATACCAGCTTCTCCCACTGGACCGCATTCAGCGGAGAACGACTCGAATCGTCGACTGCCAGGAAATTTCTAATCGGCTTGATACCTTGGCGCTGCGTAGAGATGTCGCGTCACTATGCATCTTCTATCGCATATATTACGGGGAATGCTCCGAGGAATTGTTCGGTCTCATACCTGCCGCCTCTTTACGCCATCGTTCCACGCGACAAAAAATCCATGCCCATCACTTAGATGGTTGGCAGTCCACAACTGTGCGTTTTTCTCGCAGTTTCCTGCCTCGTACAGTCAAACTTTGGAATGAATTGTCGCCTTCGATATTTCCGGACCGATACGACCTTCCAACTTTCAACAAAAGAGCGTATTGCCCCCTATCCCATAAAAAAAATGATAGTAAATGTAGAGTTGAAATTTCTTCAACAGAAATTTATTAGGGTAGTTATTTAAAACAAATCTTTAAAACCTCTATCGTTATCTATAAATTATAAGTGATTTGTAGTAAGTATACTCGTATATTATTAAAGAAAATCACTTTGTTTTTATCACCGAAAATTCAGCCCTACATTTACTATCAGATTCTACCTATACGTCTGCTTGTTCATAATTTCATAATTATTGATATGTTTTAGTCTGTGCTTTATGCAAACAACTTTTTTTCGTTTTCATTGTTAGGATGTCACTATAAATTAGTGATTACCTATTTATTGTAATATATTTATTGTAGGTACACGAGTAAACAAAGGTTCGATAAAATGATATAATGAATATTAAGAATATGCGTCGTTGTTGACTTCGCCGACAAAAGAATTGATAACTATCTCTAGTGGCAGTAGTACGGCTGTTTGTTATATGGGTGCCAAGTTCAGACTAATCATTTACAGTCAATTATTTACACAATGCATTTATTTCACATGAGATGTAATTCAAATTCAGGATTAGAATTGGTTAATTTTTACCAATAAACCTAAATTTTAGAAACTGTAGTAAACTATACCGCGAATGACATAGAGTCTTCAATCGGCTATTTTATACTAATTAACCAAATTTTAGGAACTGTAGTAAACTCATACCGCGAATGACATAGAGACTGTTCTACTTAAACCGACTTGAACTTAGAATAGTGGTAGGCACTCTAACAGGACACAACACACTGAACAAACATTTACATTTATTAGGCATAACTGACAGTCCCTTGTGCAGAGGATGTCTGGACGCTGAAGAATTAGTTGCCCATGTAATCCTGAAATGCATGGGACTAGTCACACAGCTGGCGGAAATCCTTGGTAATCCGAGGTCACTCTTAGAAGCCTGTGAACGTCCCAGAAAACTTCTGTGCTTCTGGAAGGAGTTGGGCTGATTAGAATAACTGACCATTCCAAAGCTTAATGGACCAAATAAGAGTCTAAATGCGAAAAAGGGAGCCCACTACAAATCAATACAAGCTATGAATGACCCACCAGCACAATATTTCCTTCACTTTATTTCGTACAAATCGTGTTGCTTTGTAGATTATGCAAGTATTATTTTAACAATTAATCTGATTTTTCACCAAAAATTAACATTTGAAACATTTTTGTCGTATTTTTAAGTACCTATATTTATCTGTTTCAAAAAAACTTATTCGAGAATGAAATCTGAAGTTGCTATTTATTTTCAATGTGTCTGGTAATATCACGCAGAAGACTGCGTCAAAATATGGGACTCAGTACCTATAAGACGAAAATCAACAAGGCGAACGTATGTGGTAATAAATTATTTTAGTGAATGTACTGTATTATTTTCATTGTAGCCATTGTCATCTAGAGTTTCAATTACAGCCTTTGATTGTCTCTCCTGGAGACGTAAAACTCCAGAGCCGTAAGCTGTCCACTTTGTTATAACTCTTCCGCTACTTGTCGCTGTAATAAATTTATTTATGGCCCTTTGTCTTGGACAGTGCGAATATTTATTGCTACAACTATTCTTTTACGACCGATATCATATGTGCGTAAATTCTTTATTAGTTGAATCGACTCCGGTGTATTTCGCATTCAAATTATCGATGTTGGGTTGACTTTCACACCTTTCAATATTCTCTACTCTAAAGCAGGGTTTCTTAAACTTTTTGCAGACGCAGACCACTTTCACAATTTAAACAATTCAACGGACCCTGTCAAAAATAAATTTGAAAATGAAAAAAAAATGTCTTATTTATATTAATAAAAAAATATTAACTACTAAGTTAATGAGAAAGGTGCCGCTGTTTGGCCTCAATGAGAACGTTACATTGTGGGATTGTTTTCGACAAGGCAAAGCGCATGTCATGTTTACGTCGAGTTTACTACACATTTTCCTAGTAAATTTATTTACAGACTAACCTACTTCGGACCCCTGATACACATACTATGAACCCCTACGGACCCCTGATACACATACTACGAACCCTTAATGGTTCGTAGTATGTGTATCAGGGGGTGCGTGGACCCCACTAAGAGACCCTGTTTTAAAGGGACCTTTTATATTATTTGAAGAAATCGTTAAATTTTGTTTAGCACCTCCTAAATAAATTCCATGAATGATTTCTTGTCCTTGTAAAAGTCGTTATCTTCCTGCTCGCTTCGATTTCCTCATTGCTGAGAGTCATGATCCCCTGACTATGGAGTGGTCCTCTTTACAATGTTGCGCCACCTATTTCCATCATTGGTGTTGTGAAACGCTTTATAAAGATTAATATTCAGCGAAGAGCAATTTTGATATGACCATCTAAATGGACTACGGCCTCTCGAACGCTTGCCTTCGATTTTTCCAGAAACCATCGATTATGACTATCCTAGCTATGTTTTTTTTACATACGACAGGGAAACTCTTGGCCTTCAACTCACCTGAAGGTAAGTGAGGCCGAAGGTGGAAGCGAGCTTCACCTAGACTCCTCAACAACTGAGGAACTGGCTATTTTACCTCTAACTGTCGGAACACAACAATGCTATAAACATTGTTATTATGGCGACAAACTTAGGTAAGACGGTGGTAGCTAGCCAGTCGGGCTCAGACGCCCTACCACCAACCAAACCGAGCAGAAAAAATTCTGTCTCCATGGGGAATCGAACCCCGAACCTCCCGATCAGCACCCGGTGGTCTCAACCCACTAGACCACGGAGGCGGTTAAAACATTAACTAACAAATTTTACTATAAGTAACAAAACGTTATGTAACAAAAATCGCATGTAGGTATGCGAAAAAAAAAGAAATTATTAGGAATTGAGTATCGAAAATATAAATTATAGCAACATCCATTTTTTATGCCGTTGGGATAGGAAACGATAGCCGTTATTTCGCTTTAGCAGTGCATATATGTGAGAATTATTACAGCCAATTTTGAAAATCTCATGTTGTAACAAACTAAATACAAAATGGCGCAGGTATCCTTAGAAAAATAACTTAGGTTTTCTTTTTTAGGATTTCTATCTAATTTAAATTCAACGTGTTAATTAAATTGCGCATAACTTAAATGTACGGCCGGCTTCAAAAGTAGATAAACATTTTAGTACTATGTCACACCAACTATTCACAGTGCAATATAGGTGTAACAATGCTAAACAAAAGGAATAGTTGGTGTGACATAGTACTAAATCTGCTAAAAATGCTTATCTACTTTTGAAGCTGTAATTAGTTGAAAATCGGGAGTCGAATCGATTCCTCTAATAAAAATATGGGTCAGAATTTATCCAAAATTAAATTTTTAACTCCGCCGCTTCTAAAATTTACTTAAATAAATTGTCTTTATCTCTTATCGGCGGCGATACGATGGCTAAACGGCAACATCCTTTTCACAGAAACGTGACCATAGAGTTTCAAATTTGCAAGAAATGCAACAGAACAGAAAAATGGACATAGTCATGCAAGTAATCCGAAAGAATCCATATTAGACTAACAGCTGTGCCGGTGAACTTCGTTTCGCCATAATAATCACCTAGGGGTATAAAAATATTTTTCTTTCAACTATACTTTAATTTCATCATAATCACACTGAAAACTAAGCACAAATCATTTTTATTGCTCTAGAGCAATAAAAATGTATGAAATTTCATTATTGCGCAGTTTTGTTTTTTTTTAATGGCACAAAGAAGTTACCAATCTCAATGGAATAGCTATCTATTCAGCCAGCGGATATCGATACTTTCTTAGTTTATATACGTACTATTCGTTTCTATCCTACTTGTTCCAAATTTAAAATATTAATTGCTGCCAACTCTGATTTAAAAATGTAAATTAGCGGGAACTTTAATAATTTTGCGTGACAATATTTTTGGAATCCTTAAAGTGTGATACTGTCTTATTTTGAGTGCTTCGTATTAAGAATTAAAATGGAATCATCTAGCGACTCATTAACTCCGGAAAACATTTTAAATGAAGCCGACAGTGTTATAGAAAACCTTTTACCCTTAAAATCACGAGTACAATTCGTAAAATCTTAAACGTCTATTTTCATTTTTTGAAGTGAGTTTTTTTATCTACTATTCATATAGGTAATAGTTGAAAGAAAAGCAGATTATGCACCTCGCCTTAAGTAATTTATTATTGCACCGAGTGCTTGATTTGGAGCCCGAGCGTCAGCGAGGGTTCTAACAGGCACGAGAGCACTTTGTGCTCGGTGCAATAATCTACTATTAGGACCTATTCTCAGACCTACCGAACATACACAAAAAATTTCATGAAGAGCGGTCAAGCCGTTTCGGAGGAGTTTGGTAACAAACACTGTGACACTATAATTTTATATATTATATTAGAAGACTAGCTGTGCCCGCGAACTGCTTTTCGCCATAATAATTGTCAAAAAATACCCTTATCACCTACGGGTGTAAAAAATAGTTTAAGATATATTCTCAGACCTACTGAGTATATACAAAAAAATCGTAAAAATCGGTCAAACCGTTTTGGAGGAGTTCGGTTACAAACACTGTGACACGAGAATTTTATTCAAATTCAAATTCAAAAAATGAATAATAAATAAGGCTAGATAAGTTGGGTGTATTTTAATAACACGCTCTTTTACACAATTATTAATTAGTTAATTCTTAATCACAGGACAATTCAAAAGTGCTCTGAATAACGTAATTTTTAACAAGTATTAAAAGCAATATCAATGCCGCATATACCACATACATCTTTCAACATAGATTTTCTCGTAGGAATTAAGTCAGTACATCTGTGACTTTTGGACTGAAATCGGCGTACTAATTACAGTGGATTCAGTGCATCCCACGACTTGATGGAGTGTCGACCGCTTACACGATGGATGGATGAATGGAGCTCTACAAACAGACACCAGGGACTCAAATGAATGGGACATTCAAAAGAGCAGTAAATGTGAATTGAAATAGTCAAAACCTTCGAATTTTACACCTGACACACACACATGATACTGAAGAATTTAAATTTACCTGAGGTGATTCGTTTTAGTGATACATGGGATATATGTTAGTTTAAAAAAATGTTTTTTCAACACAGTTCCTCATAAAGTGGCTCTAATCCCATGGCAATTAGGCACATAATGACACCTATAATCAAACTGTGACGTTTTCATTACTATTATTCACGAGTGAGTAATAGTTTTTTTTTAATATTATTGGTTGAGTTACGCTTACACTTGCGCTAAAATGCTATCCGCGAAAAGCCCAAAAAAAAGAAACCTCATTTTTTAGTCTATGGCCATTGCGCGCGCATAGGAAAACTGATTAATTTTTCCCACCATTACGAAATTTATTAGTCTATGGCCGATGCGCGCGCATAGGAAAACTGATTAATTTTTCCCGCTATTACGAAACATTTTTCACAACTCGTCTCGTTTTCTCTTTTGAAGTTATTTAGTTAGTTATTAATTAAGATGTCTGCAAATACAATTTATGAAGAAAATGATTTATGTTGTACACCGCCCGATATAAGATGTGAAGCCCAGAACGTTATGGAAAGTTTACTACCAGAAAACTCAAAGGAAAAATATCTATTAGCGTACATAAAATGGCAGAACAACAAGAATACGCAGTCTTTTTCAGAAAATGTGTTCATGGCGTACTTTAAAGAATTATCTTCTAAGTACAAACCTAGCTCTTTGTGGTGTATTTACTCAATGTTAAAAAGTACAGTCCGAACAAAGAATGGAGTGGACTTAAAAACATACTCGAATTTGTCAGCTTATCTAAAGAGACTATCTGATGGATTTAGAAGCAAAAAATCAAAGGTTTTATCATCTGGTGATATTGAAAAATTTATTAAAGATGCTCCAGATAACCAATATTTGGCTACAAAGGTTGTTAAATTAATTTTAATTAAATATTTAATAGCAGCTTGTGTTGTGTGTTGACCTTAATTATTGTTTCTTTTGTTTCAGGTTGCTTTAATATTTGGTGTAACTGGTGCCTGTAGGATACAAGAATTAACAAATATAACTGTAAAAGATATAGAGAACCATGGCCAGATGCTTTTAGTGAAGATACCTATCACGAAAAATAAAAGACCTAGGTCATTCACCATACACGGTCCATTCTATGATATTGTTAAGAAGTATGAAAGTTTGCGTTCGCCAAAAACAAAAAATGACCGTTTCTTTCTAAATTACCAGAATGGTAAATGTACCTGTCAGCCTATAGGTATAAACAAATTTGGTTCTATGCCTAAAGAAATCGCAAAGTTTTTGGGTTTAGTAGATGCTGAGAGCTACACTGGACATAGTTTCAAAAGAACTTCAGCTACATTGCTGGCAAATTCAGGAGCTGATATAATGACTTTGAAGCGACATGGCGGGTGGCGATCTAGCAATGTAGCAGAATCATCCGTAGAAGATTCCATACAAAACAAGAAGGAAATTTGTGCCAAAATCACAAAAAGAATTAAACTTGATTCTGAGACGCATCCTACTGGCGAAATACCAAGTACGTCCAATGATTGGATTTCACCTACCTACACGAATAATGAACCATCACAAATAACAATAGAACATGAAAGTATTTCAATAAATAATCTATCTGATGAGACCGCTATGTCATCAAAAATAGTTAATTATAATTTTACTAACTGCACATTTACTAATTGTTTCTCTAAGTAAACTTTTTATCTACTATGTAAAATGGTTTTTTATTTAAGTATTGTTTTATTCAGAAGTGTGTTGATAAACGTTGTATGATACACGTGTGTATTGATGGTTACCGTCCTCGGCTTCTTAAGACGCCTCAATGCGCCTCAGCAGTAATCACCAACATTACACACTTGTACCATAATGTACTATTTCAAAGGCAGAGTGTGGTCATTATTATAATATTTCCACAATATAATGTTATCATTTTCGTTTATGACCATATACATTGACGTATACGACAATAACCATAGAGGATATACTATACAGCTGCTCTCGTAATGAGCTTAATATTAACTAGCTAAGCCCGCGAACTACGTTTCGCCATAAAAGACTTCAACGCGTTCTTAGTTTCTATATTTTTCCCGTTTCAGCAACATTTTTTATCGATTCTCCTCTCCTATTGATCGTAGCATGATATTACATAGCCTAAAGCCTTCCTCGATAAATGGACTATCCAACACAAAATATTTTTTTGATTCGGACCAGTAGTTCCAGAGATTAGCGCGTTCAATCAAACAAACTATTTAGCGTTGCATATAGATACGCAATATATGTCCTTATCTGTTAAATTAAATCTATGCCTACTTACATAATTTAATTATGGAATGGTAGTCCACCGAAGAACATAATATTATATTCGGATTTATTTACATAAGAGATACACAATGTCACTGGTAACCCTTTTGTCACATTTATGCCCGGTTTCTATATTCAAAATCCATTCGTTTTTGCTATGGACCGTTATATTTTGTCAAATTTTCCATGTAGTCAAAAGTTAAATTTCCGTCGCAAAACGAATCATTTTTGAATATAGAAACCGGGCACGTGTTGCACAGATCTGTATTGTATTGTATTGTAGTGGGCTCCCTTTTCCGCATTTAAACTCATATTTGGTCCATTATGCGTGTGGGATGGCCAGTTATTCTAATCAACCCAACTCCTTCCAGAAGCACAGAAGTTTCCTGGGACTTTCACAGGCTTCAAGGAGTGACCTTGGGTTACCAAGGATTTCCGCCCGTTGTGTGGCTACTCCCATGCATTCCAGGATTACTTGGGCAGCTGATTCTTGAGCGTCCAGACATCCTCTGCACAGGGGACTGTCGGTTGCGCCTAATAAGTGTAGATGTTTGTTCAGTGTGTTGTGTCCTGTTAAGAGAGCCTACCACTATTCTTAGTTCCGGTCGGTTTAGGTAGAGCAGTCTGTAGGTCAATCGCGGTGTTAGTGCAGATATCGCTTCCTTAGACTGTCTACATTTTGAGGTATTTGCCCAACGGGCATTATGTTTGTTTTGGGTGTATTGCCGTGTCCAGGTTTTCAGCTGACTAAAAGGGATCGGTAGCTGTGGCACAGGACCAGCCACTATGCTTTCTGAACCCCTTTTAGCCAGCTGGTCCGCAGCATCATTTTCCAACAACCCACTGTGTCCTTTAATCCATTGAAGCGTAACTCTGTTTTGTGACGCCATATGCTCTAGTGCTTCATGGCATTCGTTTATAAGAACTACAGTACGTAAGTACAGCCATGCTGTCCGTAAGAATTCGAATGTTGTAATTCTTAATGGTTCTTCGCATGACTGCGTTGGCAGCATGGGTGATGGCGACAGTCTCACATTGAAATATTGAGTTTCCATCACCCAGTGCTAATGATATGTTAATGTTGAGATCCATCGAGAATACCCCTGCGCCTGTACCCCTTTCCGTTTTTGAGCCGTCCGTGTATATGCGGACTTCATCAATTCCAGATTGATCTCGTTTGTGCTCTAAGAGCTGTATATTGTACTTCCTGTCAAATACATGTCCTTTGGGGATCCTATCACATGGTGCCGCTATGAGGGGCTGATTGTCGATCATCCTGTTCCATAACATGGTGTGATGACCCTTTTGGTAGTGCCACATTCCTAAGTGTTTTAATCTGATAGCTACCATGAACGCCTCTTGTTGAATATGTAAATCAAGAGGGGGCAGTCCCAGTATCACCTCTATAGCGGCGGTTGGAGTAGTCTGCATACAGCCAGTAACTGCTGAGCAGGCTAGCCTCTGGAAAGATCTGTATTTTTATTTAAATAACATTTATACATGTTTCAAAAACTAAAACTTTTATATTTTACATTTTAATCATTTAACATGTTACACCTAAAAGTTATGGGTATCGTTGACTAAAAACAAATGAACCAATACACAAACAGTTCACATTAGGGTGGAAACTTATAAAAAATTGCTATTTTGTTTGAGATACAATACGGAATGCTAATTGCATTGCTTACTTTATAGATAAAGGCACACGATTAAAGGACAATAAATTCACAGTGTTCGTCAATGTAAAACAGCTTTTGTAATTGCTAGAACGGCTTCACAATCAGGCCCACTGAACGTGACAGTCGTTGAGAGACAATTTAATGAAACTACTCGCCACCCCGTGTTTACAGACTGTAGTTTAATTAAAAGTAAAATACAATGATACACTTCGATTGACCGCATAGAAGACAAGGCGTAGTAAGCATGACCACTTGACATAAACGAATGAACCGATTTTTCAGCTATCTTAAATTTTCGAGTATGTTTTGGATATAAGTATTGTTACTTTTGGTGTTGTTGAAATATTAATATCGATAAAATTTCAAATTTGCCATTATATCTATAGTAATATTATAAAGAGGAAAGATTTGATTGTTTGTTTGCTTATATTGAATAGGCTCCAAAACTACTGGACCGGTTTTTTTTATGGGATAGGGGGCAAGCGAGCAGACGTATCACCTGATGGTAAGTAATTACCGTCGCCCATGGACACCCGCAACCCCAGAGGAGTTACAAGTGCGTTGCCAGCCTTTGAGGTGGGAATACGCTCTTTTTTTGAAAGTTTGAAGGTCCGAAAATACCGCAGGCGACAATTCGTTCCAAAGTTTGACTGTGCGAGGCAGGAAACTTCGAGAGAAACGCACAGTTGTGGACTGCCAACCATCTAAGTGATGGGCATGGATTTTTTGCCGCGTGGAACGATGGCGGAAAGAGGCGGCCG
The DNA here is from genome assembly GCA_963935595.1 of Schoenobius gigantellus. Lineage (NCBI taxonomy): Eukaryota > Metazoa > Arthropoda > Insecta > Lepidoptera > Crambidae > Schoenobius > Schoenobius gigantellus. Next base: position 17,358,917 of record OZ012554.1, on the reverse strand, counting down.
GTATAAGTCCGAACAATTCCTCGGAGCATTCCCCGTAATAAATACGATATGAATCTTTCATAGCGAAGCGACATCTCTACGCAGCGCCAAGGTATCAAGCCGATTTGAAATTTCCAGGCAGTTGACGATTCGAGTCGCTCTCCGTTGAATGCGGTCCAGTGGGAGAAGTTGGTATTGGGGTGGCCCAGCCCAAAGATGAGAACAGTATTCCATATGAGGCCGAACCTGTGCCTTATAAAGCTGAATGCGGTGCGCCGGAGTGAAATACTGTCTCGATCTATTGAGCACACCAAGCTTCTTAGAAGCTAATTTAGCTTTACCCTCTAAGTGGCCACGGAACTGGACTTCGCTCGATATGTCGACACCAAGGATCCCAAAAAAATATTTTACATTGAGAATCCTACGTTATCCCTGATGAACATAGGCTATAAAATTATTTTTTAATACAGCTGCTCAAAAAGTAGTATCTTGCAAGGCTGTTTAGCGTGCGGGATGACCACCATTACGCACTAGTGCTTTTTCTTTACCAAATGTCAAATGTCTAAAATCTGACACACATTTTGCTATTTTCCTGCTTTTTGTTAGCATGCTAAGTTAGGATTGCGTTAAATAATCTGACTGGTCTACCAGATTTTGTATTGTAAAAGCATACCTAAAAGCAAAACACGACAAGCAAAGCATAGCACGCATTTGCTTTGTCACTGCTGTGTACGTACGACGACATATTTGGCGCCATTTTTCTAAAATTTTCTCTGCGTGATTATTGATTGGTGTTATTTGCTTAAAAGTTTAATAATTCTGTAAAATGAGTGACTCTGATAACAAATTAATTGATTTAACACCACCGGAATTATGTTTAATTGCTGAAAATGCGAGTGTGAGTATTTTACCTGTAAAGTCCAACAGCAGGTACATTGCTACATATGCTACGTATTTATTGTTTCAATTTTTCGCAACTGTATTAAAAATAGTTGTTCAATACACGTGCGGGACTGTCATTTCCACTCGTTCCGACTGTCAACCCTCGCCTTCGGCTCGGGACGACATTTGTCGGTACTCGTTGCAATGACAGGCTTTCCGCACTTGTAGTGAAAATAACTATTTCGTACGGGAAAATATAAAATTCCCATGGGAAAACATAAATAACGCGGGCAAAGCTGCGAGCGAAAAGCTAGTTTAACATATTTTGACAGTTCATATCGATTTATCGTTTTGCCATATCGTGTTTCGGTGTTCATGCCACGGGAATTAACACTACAGAGATATCCACATTTATTACACTGATAATGTAGTGATTTCTTGTAACTCGACAAATTTGGAAAACAAGAAAGCCCACCTGATGATTAGTAACTACAATCATCTGTGGTAAATTTTGTTCCTGTAAGTTTGCTATTACAACCCCTACTAGGACTCCAATGTTCGTTGGCAACTTGAGACGTAAGAAATAAAAGAGATTTTATTAATATTATTCGGGTCAACCAGCCAAAAACCCTACGCATAACCCATATAGTTGTTTCGTCGAGTTCTGGGGACCTTAGCTATGTCCCAATTGGGTCCAATTCTGACAATTCTGTCGGGACTAACTATGAAAATCTTAAACACTATATATATTATTTCTGATCAAATAATAAAACTGATACAGAGAGGGCATAGAGTTCGTCTATAAGATTTTTATCTAATGGAAACGTAAGATAAAAATCTATATAACTGTAGTAACTGAACTATATGCTGTAAAGAGACTTTGTAAATTATTGTATAACCAAACATCTGCAAAACAATTCTCAGTCAAACCATTAAATCCTGAGGTGAGAATGTAATCAACAGGCGTTCGATTGCCGGCCAGCAGCTGACCACAGAAACTGTTGCAGAACTATCGAAATTCGAAGCAAGTACCTTTTAATCTGAAGTATAAGCGCCCAAAGTTTTGAATTTAATTTATACGTGGTAAAATGTACATGTCTAATTTTTGTTTTGTATTTTAGCAAATAGTTACATTTATTCAGAGAGAAACAGGATGTCGCATTCAGAGGGAAAACTAAAAAAGTATAGTTAAACTTAGTGAAAAAGAAAGGACTTTTGTATTGTATAGCTTTACTATGGCAATGTCTGCTACTTTTTGAAGCACACGTTTAAATCAAACCTTACTTTTGTTTAGTAAGGAATCGCGAAAAATGTAATAAATGAAAAACTTGTTAATACAATAAAATTGATGCTCTGCGGACCGAAGAATTATTATAAGACGAATGCCATCCATTCTAGCTCTTCAGATTTTATTTATTGGTATCCGCTTTACATGCTTAAGCAAAAACGTGACCTTAAATAACTCGATGAAGCTTAAAAGTAACAAAAAGTTTGAAGCGAACAATTATAAACGGCGTTTTGTACTTTCTACTTTTCTTGAAAAACAAAAAGAAAAAGATACCGAAGCTCAAGTCAGAGCCATTGTTTTATATTTAGTCCCTTCTGCGCGTGACAACGAAAAAAGTTGTAAATTAATCAAATCAACCGTGCCTGCAAGTTTTACGGCTTGGGATATAAACGTATAATTCCTAGTGGAAAATTTTGTCCATCTTGTAATTTTACACCTAAATCCGTTATTATTACTAATTTAAGAGTAACAAAAATGACTTTTGGTAATCCTGAAAATATCTCCAAATCTATGTTATAATTTTTTAACGACTTCATAGAACAATGGTTAGAAATTTGTCTTAAAATATTACATTTTAATTGTAACTTTGTCATTTGTAAGTGCTAAAATGTTTTTACGTAATTATAATAAGCAGATTACAAATTTATTTGTAAAGCAGAACTTGTATTATAACTTTCACGACATAATAATAAATACAACATGTATTCCATCATACAGATTTTTATCTTTTTTCACCATAATCTTTTTTTTGTTTCTGCAACATTTTCCATTGACGCTCAGCTCCTAATAGTCGTAGCGTGATGTTATATAGCCTATAACCTTCCTCAATAAATGGACTATCCCACCTCAAAAATAATATCAGTAGTTTCAAATATTAGCAAGTTCAATCAAACAAACAATTAAACAAATTCTTCTGTTTTATAACATTAGTAAGTAATTAGTATAGATTAGCGTTTATGCAATCCGTTTAAGTCCGCTTCTTTTAACAGAAATAATATAGACATCCATGTTCTTAATACATGGACACTGACTGGCTATTTGAGTTGGATTCGTGCACTGACGGTTCCGTACAACGTTATTTATTGACGGCAAATACCCTATAGGTTTTGATTCAAACTGTCACGTCTTTTGGTCGCTTTGATTTACAAGTTTGCTTTATTCACAGTTGAAGGGGACCGTATAGGCCCGAGTATCTAATACGAATATACTCGTATATTGACAGACAGACGGACAAAGAACAGAACCCTGATAGTACAATGTATTGCAAAATATAAGAACTCTGTATTTAAATTTATCTAAATGTATAAGTACATACATAAGCTTATACCAATTTTTTTTAAATTTCGAATATTTTATGTTTAGGTCAACATTTTATGTATGTAAATTGTTAATTTAATTTTAATAAACTAATGTGTAACTTAAGAAAATCACAGAACATTTTAAATATTTTTGTTACTGCTCTATTAAATTTTACGAATTGAAATAATATGTATTGAATAATTTTAGTCTCAAAAATAAATGCAAGGATATATTCATAATGTTATCTCTGATTCGCTCAACATTTTATGAATTTATACAGTTTTAGAATAAATGTATCACATGTCTCGCTTACCAATTGTAGAAGTTTAACACCTCTAGAAACAATAATGATTCGTTTGACCTTGCGTTTGTCCTTTCTCTAACTGGTGACTAAGTTTACCCAATTATATCGTCGATGAATACAAAACGGCTGCCTTTGTTACCATGAATACACATCCACCTAATTATCCACCCTCGAAACTTCATCAAACGTAACTTAGAGCTTTACCACAAAGTATTTTTAAAGTTTCGAGTGCAATATCCATATACATATGGTAATAGAAAATGTTTAATAGTCATAACATTATCATGGAATTAATTTACGTGCATGGAATTGAGCGTTATATCAGAAAACCGCTTATGTCCAAAAAAAAACGATATTATAACAATTAAATCTCAATATATGTAATCTTATATAATGTTTATATCCACTAAAAAATATTGTTTGGAAATTCAACCCATTAGTGGGCAAAATTAAAAGATTTATTGTACTTCGTTAAGCATGAAACTTTGTGTATTGAACGCGTATCTTTTGAAAACTTTTAAAATTTAAAGAGGTTAAATAAAGGTGGAAGGTTTGTTGTCTAAATCAAATAGGATTATTATGTTGATTGACACTAACTTTAAGTTCATCTTCTATGAGTAAGTTATCATCATCATTAAACCACTGGGAACATACAATGGCGCTAGCATATTCAGCACAATATACAAACAATATATTTGTTGCGGCTGAGCTCAACTCTGGATTCATTGAAACAACAGAAAGTGGAGCATATTAGTACATTGGCCTGAAAAAGTTGCTGGCTCGTGCGAACTCTGAGAGGTCAACGGTATGAGAGTCGATAGCTGGCAGCGTTCACTGACAGAGTGAAATAGAATTTATTTGCATTGTTCTTAACAATCGTTAACAAGCTTTATCGTTGTTTTTTTTATAAAACTGAGTTGGCAAACAAGCAGGCTGCCCACTTTATGGCTTCAGTCACCTATATTAATATATGTGGTTCCTGTAAGACTTGCAAATGACAACCCCTAAAAGCTTGTGGCTTAAGATGTCAGGTCACAGTACCCAGTTATTTCTTTGCCTGTCTTACCGTTCTCACCAGAACACAACAACGCAAGCACCGCTGCCCCCCAATTCTACTAATAAATTACAGCCGAACAAACAACAACCAGTAGTCATCGACCAATCGGAGCGCATAGACTGACTTCCGAAAGTTCGATAACGTGACAATGGAGCCTTCTGATTGGTCGAAAGCAACGGCTCGGCATCGTTTCGACTGTGGCCCTTTGGCAGCAAAATAGGTAAGATAGAGGTACGCATGAAGACGAATCTGGTTCAGATAGTCTCCCTCTGTTTTTGGTTTCATAACCATAATATCACCATCATCAGCCCACACATGTCTACTACTGGACATAAGCCTCTCCAAGTGCACGCCAGTAGTGTATTATTGTTCCTTCTATATCTCGTTCAATCGCAGACACGATTTCACTCCATCTATAAGGAACAATAAAACACGTGGTAGCAGATTTTTACAGTTACAAAAGTAAATTTTCAGTTTAGAAGTTTACGCTCGTATTATTCCGTGTTTAAGTACAAAATCACCTAATGATTCGAACCAGCGATTGCTGGTTATGTTTTGATAAATTATCATTCAAAATAATTTACTTCAAATCTAACCATTTCAGTAGTTAAGTATTTTCTGTCAGCAAATGTTTAGCGTCATATGGCTCGTTGCGCCATTAAGTAGTTAAGTATTTACTGTCAGCAAATTCTTAGTGTCGTATGGCTCGCCGCGTCCGGTGTGACCGCGGCGTCCGCGACCTAATTACACTTGTTTTGTCTTCAAAAATAATTATTTTAAATTGAATTGAATATTGCAGCTAGAAATACGGTTTTGTTTGACTGACCACAGCAACGTTCGCTGTGGTCAGTCCTAGGATGGGTGACCAAAATAAGAAACATCTCAAGCTCCTCCGTGCTTCGGAAGGCACGTTAAACAGTGGGTCCTGCGCCTGATCTCACCCCGATCGTGTCGGTTAACCGTCCCATCGGACTAGGCGAGTGAAGGAACAGAGAGTGCACTTGCGTTTGCGCAGTCACTTGTGCCCTATAATATCTCCTGCGCAGATGGCTAGTCTCTGTGGAGATTGTCCGCCGTGACCGAATATCGGTTAGGAGGACATTATTATTATTATATCCAAAGAAAGTTGGCGTCAGACAGATCGGCTGTAAAAACCTCAGTCAAAACTATGTTTTGGAGTGATTGTCATTCCAAGCAAATCAGACCCTGGGCTACGAAGTGATGATAGAAAGATACTCTTTATTACTCACCACGAAAGTAGTACAGTTACAGAAGTTTTACAAAGCTAAAATGTACAATTTCGACAGTCTTATCGCTAAGAGTGATATCTTCCGGAGAACCTTTGGACAGAGGACACTTTGTTTAAATGATTTTGCGACATTCCTAAATGTGAAAAATGTTATACTAGCGGTTTTTCTAGTATTAGCGTACAAACAGAAAGCGTTATGATGAAATATATATTATGCTTGCACTAAAAATAGACAAAAAGATGTACTCCATATGACGTAGGATTTTTATTTTATGTTTATAATCCTTGTCAGTTTTGTTTGATATAAGTGTAAAGAAACGGACCCAAATGATAGCAAAAATACTTAATTTTATATGTAAGTATATATCAAAATGTAAATTATTCGTTTGAAAACCTATATAGAAATAATGGTTAAACCCAATCATTTATTTATTACAATTATTAACGCCCAAGGTTAATATATATGTACAACTTACTGAATTTGGTTTTATTTATTAGCATTCACTAGATATTAATATATGTAAGTAAAATAAGTGGATATGGACTAGCGATTAGAATCAAATATCAACATCATCATCAGCCATTAGGTCTTCTGCTCAGAAGACATAGGCCTCCCTATGAATCTCCTTCAACCCTAACCAGGTCACTTATCCACCGGGTAGGAGGCATGCCTACTTACTGTCTGAATTAAATATGTATAAGGTTTAACATAATAAAGCATATAAATAAATAGCAGCATAATGAGCGTATGCACATTTTAACTACGTGGAAGTCGCAGTGTGGACCCTATCACGCGCGCCTATAAGGGCAGGGAGAATACCGGGGTGGTTTAGTGGTTAGGCCGGCACTCTGCTGGGAGCCCCATGCACGCTCGTCGTCTAGCCAACGGCGAGTACGGTTCCCCTCGACAAAAAAATGGTAAAGGCAGTTCGACATATCCAAAAACTTAAAGGTCATAACAACTGATTTTCAATCAATGAAACTATTATTATATTAATTAACAAAGACCCAATTAAATATTTATCGTAGGTTGATGTGCTGTTGATTGTACTTTAATTAAAATTGCAATAAGTTTTCGTGTTTAATAATGTTTCATTCTTATTTTTTGGTTTGTTTTAATAACACTGAAACATAAATCTAATATATAAAATTCTCGTGTCACAGTGTTTGTTATCAAACACCTCCGAAACGGCTTGACCGATCTTTATGAAATTTTTTGAATATTTTCAGTAGGTCTGAGAATAGGTCGTAAACTATTTTTTATTATGGCGAAACGTAGTTCGCGCGGCACAGCTAGTAATATATAAAAAATTCAAATACATTGAAAGTTATAAAAATGCATTTACAAGGTATTACTGCATTTTTTAAAACTTTTTAGTAACAAATGTCGTCTTAGTTAAAAACGTGGGTATATATGTATCTTATTTACATTAATTTTAAAATCTAATAATGAATTTCTTTCGTTTAAAACACAATTATGTCAATAAACTACCCTAATAAATATATTTTATGTATAAAATTTAATTGATGTTTTGTTTAATTTGTGTTTAAATAATAAATCTTTTAAAATTGAATTATTTCAATAATGAATGGAAAGTTTTTAACGAGCAAATTAAAGGTCAATACGTAAAGTCATTTAAATAGGTTATTGCACACGGCACCACGGCGAAAAATGTCTAGCGCGCAACTCTCGATAGGGTTGTCACGAGTGACGAGAGAGAGTCAGTCGTAGTGGGACGTCGACAACAAGATTTTGCTGTAAGATTTTACTTTAGTAGTAATAGTATTCAATTAGTTTTAGGACAATCCTAGTGTACTGACCTGTTAAACATATAGGTATTGATTGTTTGCTTAATGTTACAATAGTCAAAATCTGTAATAACAATGTATAAATATTATACATTGTATTGTTTTTTTCTATTTAATAACAAATATTTTTAATTATTGATGACATAATAATGACGTCACAGAAATGTCTTACTAAAACTAGTATACAAAGAAAAAAGGAATAACTAGAAACAAAATACTTATAAACTACTTTACTTAAAAAAAATACAAATTGTTTTTTCTAATGAAAGTTGATTACGTTTTTCACTAACGTAGATTTACTGAAACAACATTCAGGATAATTTTTTCACGTACAGTCAACAGCTCATCAACCTTCATCAACTTTTGCACCAGCACAGTGCATCGACTATCACTTCATATTGATCTCTTTGTGTTAGACTTAAAGTTAATACTATTTTTCGTTGTAGTTTTTCTTATTCAGGTTTCAAAAACAGATACATTTGTGACAACCCTAGTAAAAATTGATGAATTTTCAATAAGTTCCTATATAATGCGAAATTTTCGAGTAGTGGTTCATTCTGTTCTTCAAAGTGCTTCGAGCCAAGGAACTAGCTGCAACAGTGTCGTCAGTCGTCGTCGAGGAGTCTCCCCAGCACCCAGATCTTCAGCCACAGTACTTTATTTGTGAGTGTTCATTATGTAAGTACTTTGAAAGGTTTACTGATAGTTGGTTGTAATTACTATTTCCTCCAAGTTTCGTACGGAGAAAATAACAATGAGATAGTTTTAAAGATCGTCACACTTACAATGAAGGATCAGTGTAAGTATGCATTGTCTTTTTCCGATACTCAATTTTGCGTTACTTTTTCAGGTCTGACTCCGAGTTTGAAGTCTACCAACCAGTGCAGAAGACCAAACCTAAGACAAAACCAACATCTCGAGATAACATCAGGTAAGGTTTAATTTATGCTGTCGTCATAGTATTTATTAAATCTTCGAATCGTTAGTGAAGATTTTATGTGATAATACCACAATATTTATTTATTAGGGTATGCCAACAGTACACATATTAATGAATTAGATTGAAGTGGATAACAATTGAACACTAAAATGATTATGAATGAGTGAATGGTGTTAGTATGCTGTTGCTGATCAGTATTAGCTAGGAGACTAACAATATTATTAAATTTATCTTTTCAGGTCTGACTCCGAGCAAGAACTGTTCGAGCCAGCGCAGAAGCCTAAGCCTAAGAGAAAACCAATCTCTCGCGATACTATCAGGTAAGATATGAGTTATTTATGCAAGTGAAGTGGTAATTTCGTTTTAGGTTCATCACTGATAGAGTGGGTTTTTTTTTTGTATTGAAGTGTTGTTTTCTTTATCGATCATAGTGGGTTAGATAAATTCGAAGATTGCAGGTGTCAATCGTAGGATAGGAACATTGCGTTCTACAACAACATAGTAATATCAATTATTGTTGAGTTGTTTCACGTTCTTGCTGATTGTCCTAACATAGGATATAATACAATCTCTTTTGTCTTTTACAGGTCTGGTTCATCGAAAAAGGCTAAGTCGAGCTCAAAGGAGTCGTTGAATTTGTTCGGGTTGGTGTCGGACGACGAAGAAGTTACAGCCGAGCGTGCGTCACGCGTCAGGCAGGGCAAACGACTCGACAGCAGCCTCGCCAACAAGACCGCGCACGGCACGCTCCTGCGGCGTACTCCGCTCGACGGTCGCTACTACGTGGAGACGCGCGTATACAGCACGGACGAGGCGTTGGCCGTAGCGCCCGACCAGCGGTACACCAAGGCGCTTGTCACACTCAAGGTGCAGCTAGAGCCAGACCAGCCCGAGTGGGACTACTTGCAGCAGTTTTTAAAGCGGTCAAAGTCGTTGTTTAAAGATAAGCCTGTATTTTATAGTAATAAAACAAATATTAAATAAATAAATTAACTAAGCAAGTAAAATATTTTTTACAATAGGTTTTTATATTTAATCCGGTTTTTTTGAGCCCACGTCCAGGTAAAGTTACAGTCGTAACTTAGGTATTAATGAGGTACGGTAATCATTCATTTAGTTAAGTGGATAAGTAATTAACTAAAAATACTATAGATTAGCGTTAGGTAACAAGTTGTATACTTTATTTTTCTGAATTGCTACGATGCCTTTTTGCTCAGAGTGTTCGATGCAATTAGGCAGCAGACAATGGGTAGGACACCTGCGCAGCAGCGCGCACAAGCGCAGGTGCGCAGTGTCGCGGGCGCACGACGACGCCGGTGTTGTCGAACTCGCGAGTGCGTTTAGAGGTCGCATCGTTACATACAGAATTACTCCTACAGATGAGTACCGATGCTCTTTACCCGATTTATTCTTGCATAGTATATTTTCTAAAATTTATAATCTTTTGCAAATGTCTCTAAATAAGCATATATGTTTAAAAGTAAATTTTGAATATTTTGCCGATTTTCTTTTATTTAAGAACGAGGTAAATAACATTAAGTCGTTTGTTACAAAAAATTTAACGATTCATCGCAATTTTGATTTTAACGACTTGTTTGAAACACTCGTAAATACTATTAAGAACAAAGTTGAAGAATTTGAGGATCGTGACAGTGGTTGGACTTTTTTAAGTAATGTTTCCTTAGAAGTTAACATTAATAGATATGATCCTCTAAGAGGGTCTGGTTCAACTTATGTAGATTTACCACTAGCGATAAAAAAGAAAAAGGCGTGTATTAACATCAGGAATAAAGATGAATATTGTTTTTTGTGGAGCGTCGTTGCCGCTTTGTACCCGGCTAAAAAGAACGGTGACCGTACGTCGTCGTATCCGCACTTTGAACAGGTCCTAAACACCGACGATATATCTTTCCCAGTAACGTTTACGGATATCGCGAAATTCGAACAAAACAATCCACATTTAAGTGTAAACGTATATTCATTAAAGAATAATCAGATAGTTGTAGGTCCCATTTATAAGTCTGGATATAAATCCAAAACCAGAACTAAAATTAACTTGCTTCTACTTGAAAATAATGTTCTATGTCACTTTGTTTTGATAAAAAACCTTTCTCGACTTGTAAGAAGTCAAATTACGAAAAATCATAAGAAACTATATTTTTGTGATGATTGCTTGCTATTTTTTACTTCTGAAGTTAATCTTGATAATCATACATGCAGCGGCGTTTGTACAGTACTGCCTGAGAAAGGAACTTATCTACAATTCAAAAATTTCGAACGGAAGCAAGACGTTCCTTTTGTGGTCTATGCTGACTTTGAAACTCTTCTTATACCGTTCGATGGCTGTGAGCCTGACCCTTCATTAAGTTTTACTTCTCAGCGTCAACAGCACATTCCATCAGCTTTTGCTTATCACATAGTGTGCTCGTACGATACCAGTCTGAATTCTTTTGTACAGTATCGAGGAAAAGACTGTGTCCAAAAATTTCTTGATAAACTGTATTTTGACGTTAAAAAGATTTATGACATCTTAGATAAAGAAATTGCGATGGAATTCGATGAATATGACGCAGAGGCCTATGCGCGTACCGATGTTTGTCATATTTGTAAGCAATTATTATTTTTTGACAAAGTGAGAGATCATTGTCACCTCACTGGAAGTTATCGAGGTGCTGCGCATCAATACTGTAACTTACGGTTTAGCGTTCCTAAATTAGTTCCCGTTTTTTTCCATAACCTATCCGGCTATGACTGTCATCTGTTCATCAAAGAATTAGCCGATAGTTTAGGACCTGTTAAAGTCATACCTAAAAATAAGGAAAAATACGTATCATTTACAAAATTTTTACAGTTAAAGAATGAAAAATATGCTCAAATACGATTTGTCGATTCGTTTCAATTCTTAGGAACCAGTTTGGAAAAATTAGCGAGTGGGTTAGATAAAACAGATTTTAAGCATTTAAAAAAATATTTTCCAAACGCAACTGAATTTAAATTATTAACACGCAAAGGAGTATATCCGTATGATCATATGACACATTGGAAATCATTTTCCGAGAAACAACTTCCACACAAAAAAGGTTTCTATAATTCTTTAACTGATGAAGATATAAGTGATAAAGATTACACTCATGCTCAGGAAGTTTGGTCTACATTTAGAATACAAGATATGGGTGGGTACACAGACCTTTATCTAAAAACCGATGTATTGCTATTGACTGATGTATTTGAAAATTTCCGTGAAATTTGTAAATTGAACTATCAATTAGATCCTGCTTTTTACTTAACAGCTCCAAGTCTTTCATTCGATGCTATGTTACTTAAGACCGGCATTCAGTTAGAATTATTAACTGACTTAGAAATTATACGTTTTATACAGAAAGGGATACGGGGAGGTATCTGTATGTGCTCAACGCGATATGCTCGTGCAAACAATAAATATATGCCACAATATGATTTTACAGAACCAGATTCTTTTCTAGTTTACATCGATTGCAATAACTTGTATGGTTATAGTATGTGTCAGTACTTACCTGTTTCAGATTTTAGACTTTTAAGCGAATGCGAAGTAGATTTGTTAAATATCATGAACGTAGCAGATGATGCTGAGTTCGGATATATTCTTGAAGTGGACTTAACATATCCCGAGGAACTACATAATGACCATAACGATTATCCTTTTTGTCCCGAAAAATTTGTACCACTCGGAGGTAAAACTTCTAAACTCTGTCCTAATCTGTATTCTAAATATCAGTATGTAATCCATTATGTTTATTTGAAAACATGCATTAATAATGGTCTTGTTTTAAATAAAATTCATCGCGCCTTAATTTTTAAACAAAGCCCTTTTTTGGCTAAATATATCAATTTAAACACAGAACTGAGAAAACAAGCTGTAACTACTTTTCAGCAAGACCTTTTTAAGTTGATGAATAATTCAGTGTTTGGAAAAACATTGGAAGACAGTGAAAAAAGAGTCGATGTTCGCTTGGTTAATAAGTGGTGTGATAAATCTAACAAGACAAAAAAGTTCATTTCAGCGGACAAATTAATAGCGAGACCTAATTTTCACAGCGCTACTATTTTTTCCAATAATTTAGTTGCGGTTCAAATGAAACCTGAAAGGGTTATCTTGGATAAGCCAATTTATATTGGTTTTACTGTTTTAGAACTATCTAAAAGTCATATGTATCAATTCCATTATTCTGTCATAAAACCTTACTATGGAAATAAAATACAACTTTGCTACACCGATACTGATAGCTTTGTTTATAAGATTGAAACGAAAGATTTTTATCATGATTTGAAAGATAACTTTTTAAGCTTCTTTGACACCAGTAACTATAGTTGTGACAATATATTTGGTCTGCCTTTAAAAAACAAAAAGATACCGGGCTTATTTAAAGATGAATTAGGAGGTGAAATTATGACAGAATTCGTAGGTCTCCGGTCTAAGTTGTACTGTATAAAAACGGAATCAGCATTTATTAAAAAAGCAAAAGGTGTGAAAAAAAATGTAGTAAGAGACTTAACATTAGATGATTATAAATCAGTTCTGCTTCACGACAAAATAATACGGAAAAAAAATATTTTGTTTAGATGCATTAAGCATGAGATTTTTACTCAGAGTGTTAACAAAGTAGCTTTATCTAATCAAGATGATAAACGTTTTATTTTATCCGATAAAATTAGAACCTGGGCTTGGGGACATGAAAATCTAATCTAAGATAGTGTTAAATTAGTTAATATAATTGTTTTTGACCTGTTAATATTTTTTATAGTTAATAAATGCAATTAAAATAGTATTATGTGTTTTATTTATTATTGCATCTATATTAATATTATAAAGAGGAAAGATTTGATTGTTTGTTTGTTTGTATTGTATAGGATTCGAAACTACTGAACCAATTTAGATAAAAGTTGGTATAGGGATAGTTCGAGACCAGGAAACAAAAATAACTCGGGCGAAGTCGCGAGCGGAAAGCTAGTATGCTATAAATTACTGCACTTACACATGCTACATATTTCCGCGTGTTATATTAAGGCTAAATATGATGCAATGCCAAATAAGCATTAAAATAGTATTGTGTTTTTTTATTGCATACCTACACTATAAATTACTGCACTTACACATGTCATATATTTCCACGTGTTGTATTGAGGTCAAGTGTGATGCAATGCTAGATAAGCAAATTTAGTCTAAGCCTCAACTTTATTTGATATTATATTCATTCATAACTCGTTGTTCGTGACAAGCAGTCCATATTGTAATATTATTGTAAGTATCATTCTCTTTTCATATCATTTTTTAATCATTATTGATTATTGAGGTAATTATGGATATCAACTTATTCATTATTATTATTCACTTGTTACAGATAATGTCAAACTCGTCGGATATCTTGTTTTCCCAATATGCACAAGATCCATTGGAAGGCTTCACGCAAGAATATCAAAACATGATACGTCGGGAAGAACAAACTAATGAATCAAGACAGGGAGAGAGAAAAATAAGACAAAGAAAGGACATCACAAGAAAAAGAGCTCGTAAATCTACAAAATCATTTGTGATCACTAAGGAGCAGAAAGGCGTGAAATTAATTAAAATACTGGTCTTGGACTTAGTGAACGATTCTTCAAGTGCATCAAATAGCTGCTTTGACATTGCTGATGCGGAAGAAAACGTAGTGCTGAGTGCTCAATATGTGGTGCAGGAACCGGTGGATGAAATCATGGACCTTACGGAAACCGTTATAAGAAAAATATCCAAAAAACTTTGTGGTGATAACTTATAGATAACTTTTTAATTTTGTTAAAACGTTTTCCTAATAAAAAAATATTTTCAAGTACTAAGTTTTTTTCTTTTTGGGTATCAAACATAATAAAAACAACTTTTATTACACATGACATTTTATTTGAAAAATTCTTAATATAGTTGTATATTAATTTTTAAACAAGATTGTTTCTCTAAATTTAGATTCAAAAATCATATAATGTGTATCCATTGAGAAAACACCATTTTTTAATACACAATGAATTTCTTAACGCACATCTTTTTTTATGAGTTAAACAATGGAACATATTATTACTATACAAATCATTTAACGTATTTAAATTTGGTATACCTGTATAACTTATGTCTATGATATTATTATGACCACATAAATCCTCTACCCATTTAACTTTTTCTTCACCTTTTACAATTATTTTCCTGTCTTTCAAGAAAGGTTTAATAATTCTGTTAAATTCTCTGTAGTCTATATATCCTTCACTCCATTGGTAACCTCTGTTTCTTTCTATCCAACAAACTTGTTTTTTTTCTTCATCAGTTAGTGTAGAAAACGGATAAGGAGGTTTAATTAAAAATATATGGGTAAACTCGAGAGTTGCTATAACAAATTCTTTTACTAAAAACTCATTTTTATTATTTTTAAATCCTTGCAAATCTACAATTATCGTATCGTTGTTCATGATATTTTCCTTACAATATTGCTTAAAGGTTTATATTCAAATATGCAATCGTTCAGAATCAAACAATATGCAGCTGTTTGGTCAGGTATTTCTTGATCTGTTTCAATTTCAACTCTAACGTCAATAGATCCTTTTAACGTTTCATGCTGACGTGAACAATCAATGATGAATAAAGGAGCGACGTCTCTGAATTCTTTTAGACTCATCAACGGCTCTGGTCGACGTCCGTGATAAGACTGTTGAAATCTAATGTACTGTTCGTATAATAAAGTAAATTTATCATCTGAAAAATTTACATTCAGTCCTTCATAGGGATAATATGACGAATTTAAAAAGACTCGTATGTCACGTACATGACAATGATCGAACTCTGCCATTGATAATTCAGCGTTATGTTTCCGATTAGTTTGTAAGGCAATTATAACAAATCGAGGTTTCTCTATTTGTGAAGATGTTTTGATAGACCAAGTATGTTTACGAGTTTTCGGTAATAATGGATATTCATATAAGTCCCAATTACGAAAAGCTAAAGTGATTGCTCGATCTCTCTCTAAATGTTTTAGTAAGTTAATTCTTTCACGGTCTGATACTTTAATGTGCGGAACTCGCCAAGCAATTTTAGTAATTATTATATCATCCACTATTTCACCTTTATTTAATATCAAAGCATTCAGATTTGTGTTGCTTCTCAACAATACTAACTCATGTTTGCAGTTTATTATAACTTTTTCATAGTCTTCTGCAAAACCCAATATTTTGTTCATTGGTATAGAAGCAGAGAATCCGCCATCACCAACACTAGTTGTACCTGTAGTCGACCAGCCCCAAGCTCTTGCGCTTTTGGATTCATTTTCATTTAATGATAAATAAGATTTTATAGTTGTGCTAATTCCTGCATTTTTTATTTTGTCTATTTCCACTCCGTTTAGTTCATATCGAATGTCTTGAAATAGAAATAACACCGGATTATTTACGAAATGCACACTTGACACCTTTTCTTTTTTGCTGTTATAAACATTAATTGTGCCCTCAATATACAAAGTGCTGAGTGAGGGCAGCACATACAAATCTTGCTGATTGATAGGTATTCGTATTTCATCATTCTTGTTGAAACTTGTTACATATGGTTTGTACGAGTGATATTCAAAACTTTCAATGCTGTTATCTATTGACGTCGGTTGAGTTATATTTAATATATTCATTTTAACAAGCCCACTAACTTCAAAAAATCCTTATTGCTTTTAGTCAACTTCTTTCTAAGCCGAAGCGGTGCGTCTTTTTGAGGTGATCTTTTCAAACTGACTCGAGTACACGATGCCTCTTGCTTTTTATTGAAATCAATCATTTTTTTTTCGGAAATGCAAATATAGTTGTACTTCTTCACCTCGTAAATTTACCTGTTTGTTTTCAGCGTCTAGTAACCGTATGCTAATCGCACTTATAGAACTTTGGTTTACTGGAAAATATATTAAATTTTTAGGTATTTCAATGATCCGATATCCTGGTGGTACATTAGGCACAAATTCATAAATTATATGACTAGCTTTTCCGTTCACAAATGAACCGCTGACTACGTCGCATTCAATCCTCACGATGGTTGTTGATAAAATGCTGACCGGATTCTGAGATTCAGTACTTATATTTGCATGTATTGTTTCAGTTCGAAACCCTAAAATTTGACCTAGTGAATCACTTTTGTTAAAGTGAACATTTTTGGAACAAAATATATTTGTCTTTAGAGTATTGTTGTTACAAGTCAATTTTAATACGGTGTTTTTAATATTACTTTTTATGTAATCACAAATATCTTGAAGTTCATAAGACCCTTCAGGAATTTCGATGACTTCATTTTCGCCATAATAAAATTTATTGTTTCGTTTATCAATATTAGGAATAGAATTAAAAGTAGAAAAATATAAAAGACCACATTCATAGTCGCCATGTAACTCCAATGTTGGCGAATAGTTCGTTGTCAAGGAGGCTCCTCTCCCAGTTATAGACACAGTGAAAGACATTTTTATACTGACAATTTCATTTATTTTACACGTTATATAAATGATTTTTCCAATAACATCTTAAAAATTTTAAACATAGATGACCACAGTTAGTAGTACCAAATTTTTGGTGTTGTACGTAATTATAGTTTATTGGTAAGTTGTGTAAATATTGAATTAATTCTAATGGAGGTTTCAAATTACCAAAACTATCAAAATATTCAGCGTAATTGTTTTGCTTGACGAAGGCTACCCAATGTGTTCCAGGATTTTTGGAGCTATCCAAATTCAATATCGCACATTCTATCTTTTTAGGTTTCGTAGGTAACGTATCTCTCATGAAAACACCGCGAAAAAATGGAATGTCACTTGCGTGTTCTAATATATCAATATTGGTAAGTGCACGTCTGGGTAGCCCCTTATTTAGTTTTTTGATGGATTAAAATACAGTCCAGCTCCTTTTTTGTGAGGTTTTATATACAGCCCTTTTCCAAGAGCCACAGCTTCCATCATCCTGTTGTGTCGTTCAGATTCCTGAAGACTTTTTTGTGCAGCTTTAGAATCATTAACAGCCTTTGCTATACCTGCTGCTCCTCCGGCTAATGAACCTAAAGCCGACAATCCCGCAAAAATCGGAATAAGTGGTAAAAGTCCTCCACATTTTGGAATAGGAATGCGACGCGGCAAACGTATTCCCTTTTTATTTGTAAATATCTTTCTTGCAGCAGCGTGGGCATATTTAATTGCAGAGTGACTGTCTTTAGATTTAAGTTTTTTTAATTGTAAGCGTATTTTTTTTACACCGGTCATAAATGATTTGAGCCCACTCCCTGCTTTGAGTTTAGCTTTCATTGCATTTTTAACTATCCAAGAGGCAAACTTTTCTCCTCTTCCAGCATCCTTGGATTTTAACCTTCTTTTCGCCATATTTAAAAGTCCTAAATCAGCTTTATGTCGAACGTCTAAATTTCTATTTGTATAAGCTATATCGTGGTACATACAAGCATTATCTAATTTGTTTATGCCTCGTTCACCTTTAAGCAACCGTTTATGAAGTTTTGTTCCAGGGCCACAAAATTGATATCCAGGTAAATGTAACTCAATCGGTAAATTGTCTATTATTGTGTTAAGTATACCACCACCTTCCTTCATTGATAATTCTAAAGTGAATAGAAGATACAGAATTGCGTAGCAATATTTATACTATTGAACCAATTCACTCTTGTCAATCCAACTGTTCTCTTTATTATTTAGACCTAACCATTTTACATATAGTGTGTTTCCTTTTCTTTTTAAAACTTTCTCAATAAGGTAAAGATCAGGAACTTTAGTTTTTTGTAATTCATACCCGTAAAAAGATCCCAAAATAATTTGTTTGTGTTTATCTTCTATTTGATATGTTTGAGGATTGGTTTCATTAACTTTTACTATGCGGAAAATTTCTGTAGACCAATTTGGAGTATAACCCTTACGAAAATCTCCTTTGTATTTACTTATACGAACATAATCACCTATTCGAAACGCAAATCTCTTTTTTGTTTTAGGTTGTTGCGTTTTAACAATGTTTGACTTAACAAAAATTTCGTTTGACTTAGTAACATCAACAGGCTTAAATTTAGTAATTCGATGTTTAGTGTTGTTATAGTTTTGTATCACGTCATCCAAATTATGTTCAAGCCATTGATATCGTCCATGAAGACTAAATAATTTGTAAAGATGAGACTTGATTGTTCTAATGACACGTTCGACAATGGATGCTTTTTTTGCAGAATATGTAGAATAATGATTTATTTTATACGTTTCCATCAATTTTTTAAAACTCGTATTATAAAACTCAGTTCCTAAATCGGTTTGTAAATTTTTAGGATTACGCGAAGAAGTGGTTAATATACTTTGCATAGCATTCATAACACAGTTTGCTGTTTTTGATTTTAAAGGTTTAGCCCAAACGTATTTTGATAAGCCATCAATCACTACTAGAACGTATTTATGGCCTTTATTGAATTGTGAATATTTTTGTAAATCCATAAGGTCTGCTTGCCATAGATCATCAATTCCTTTTATGAATGTACATCGACGAGAAAAATTTCTTCGTGCTGCTTTGTGAAGTTCGTTAACTACGTCTCGCTTACTCATCCTTAGTTGAATTTGCTTGAATCATAAAATCTATTTCTTTTTTTGTGTAAAATAAGGCACTCAAACTAACAATTGTCGCCTTTTCTAAACTACTTAAATATCTTTTAACATCACTATTATTATTTTTTATTTCTTGTCTTAGTTCTTCAATACATTTATCCACGTATTCTTTATTTACTGCTTCGTCGTTATTTTCAGGAAATTGCAAACCCTTCAACTTTGTTGATTTTAAATCAAAGTCACCTGTTTCAGATTTTACTAAAGTATCATTGAGAGTGTTAATGAATTCTGATAATCTTAAACGCTTGTGTACATGATGTCCAAATTTGTCTACATTCATTGTCGTCTTGATGCAGTCTTCATTGAAACGAGACTGAATAATTTTCCTGATGGATGCTTTTTATATTCTACATTTATGATGCCAGCTTCATATAGTTCTTCAATTATTGCATATATTTCATTTATCACTCCGGTATTACCAGCTTCTTTTGATGCTAGTAGTAATTTTAATCGTTCCACTAACTCATTTGGATCGTCCCAGTAAACCAAATCAGTATCTGTTTTAACCCTTTTTAAAAGGTTTATACCTTCTCCTCGAGGAATACTTTCCACACTACTTGTAATATTTCTTGTGTATTTAAACAGTGGTTTAATAATACGTATATATTTAAATCCTTTATTACTGTTCACTGGTTTTAAAGGATCGTAATTACGTTTATGAGCATTAGTATCTATTAGTATCTGTTTATAATTTTGTAAGTCGTCGTCAGTGACAAGGTCTAAATTTGGTATCTTTTTAAACAATAATTCCTTTAAACCGGGCGTTTTTTCCAGATCATGATTTCCAATCCTCAGTCTACAACCTTCATCGTAAATGCGAGTTTTGCCAAGCAAAAGTTTACCTCGCTCGTTTCTGACTCCATAAGGTATATCTTTTATTAGATCACACGACGTAGGCCATGAGAAAGATTCTTTTGCAATACTCGGAGATGATTGAATGGATTTAAACGAGTTTTCATGCTCATCGTGATCTTCAGAGGGTAATATCGTAAGAGTTTTGTTAGATAATTTATAAGCCTCATCACCATAAGAGTTTTCATCTTCTTCGTTCATAGCTTCCTCGAAATCTTCACTTACAGAATTTGATGACTCACTTTCGCTGTACTTATTTTTTTTTACTGGGTGGTTTTGGTCAATATCCAAATTTTTATGAAGACTTTCGTTATTTTTGCTTGTTAACACATTAAGTGGTTCTACAATAGGCTTAAATATTGTTTCTAATGCCATATTGCTAGCGTCTTTTGCATCTTTTATCATATTAACCTTCCTTTTCACAGCTGCGGCAGATTTTATAATTTGTTCTTTCAAATTTTGTTCCATTTTGTTTATATTTCCTCTCGGTATGAAATCACAAATGAAACTGATTCCATATTTATGTAACACCTTTTTATGAATGCTAGTCCACCATAATAAATGTGTCAAATGCCTTTCTATAGCATCCCTTATTCCGTTCGCAGTCTTTATTGATAACAATGTAGCTGAATGGTTGATTCCAAACAGTTGAGCACATTTCTCGAAATTGAGCCCAAGACATGTCAGACCCTACATGTTCCTCATAGACATGTCTTAAGTTAATGTCGTCTAGTTTAAATAAAATAATCAAGTTAGAATTATCTCGTACTAATTGTTTCGGTATTTTAGTATAAGTTTGATTAATATAAAAACAATCAATGTTTTTATGACGTCCCATAGCAAAATAGTCTCGGATGCTATTTTGATTCTCACAAGCAACATCGTCAAATATAATGATCGAGTTCGGCAAAGCTTCGTGAGGGCTTAAAATTTCACTATTATGATTATATTTATTATAAGTCGTGTTCGTAACCATACTCAATACTTTTTCTAAGAATGTATATTTAGGCTGATACAAAGACTTTGAATAAACATACAGATTTTGAAATCGTGGACCATCTTCATGTAATAATAAACTTATTACTAAGTTGGTCTTTCCACAATTCGATGGGCCACAAACAACACAGCGAATGGTATTTGGTAGTAAGTTGCCATGACGCTTTGGTTCATTCATTGACGTAGGACAAATACATTCTAATTTTAGTGATTGTTTTTGTTTGATAAATTTCATATCTGCACTTAAATGTGACCGATGTGATGCGTGTACTTCAACAAAATGATGACTGCATTGTCGCGTTAAAACGTTATAAATAGCGGAATATTTTACAACCAATTACAGACCTGAATTGAATCTTATCTGATAATTTACTTACTAGACGCTGCTACCACGTGTTTTATTGTTCCTTCTAGATGGAGTGAAATCGTGTCTGCGATTGAACGAGATATAGAAGGAACAATAATACACTACTCACGCCACTCAGCACGATCCGCGGCTACTCTCATCCAGCTATTGCCAGCGACTTTACGAAGAACGTCGCGCCTGACCTACCGATACTGTGACCGCCGCCGTGATCAGGAACAGCAAGTCAGCCTCTTCTGCATAATAATATGCCGACAAACAGACAAGGCTCAGATGACCGGCCGATGGCGGGCTAACCACCACGACTCAAGCGTAGCTACTAACTACCTAAATTCACTGTCCGGTGCCGGGCAGCAACGATGCGGATGAGATTAGCTATGTACTGCGATTGCCAACCCGCAAGCTTTTTGCTATCTTTAGGCGGATAGCACTTTGCACCGTGCTGCGCTTTTTAATTTTGACTGTAGAATCTTAATTTGTATACTAAAACCGCAGAATATAACACTCTCACACCGCATGCCCGTGCGGGTGTGCGGCGCGCGCGACGGTACTGCACTCCCGGACGGTGATGCGTTGCGGTCCGCGGGGTATGCCACACTGTGCCGCAGTATCGTACGGATTTTTGCGTAGAAAGGGCGTGCATACGCGTAAAAGATCTCGACATAGATAATGCGGTGATGCGGGGCGTTGTGCACCGCAGCTCCGGACGGAGATACTGAGCAAACCGTACGGTGGCACGGTTCCGTGTCCCCGCAGCCGCATGCGGATTTCGTCCCTCCGTACACCGCAGCGGGATGCGGCGGCAATGTGTTAAGCGCCTTAGTGACAGTCGCAATTACTGCGATTATACACTTATTGCTTATAAATCGCAAATTGCATGCACAACGTGGCAATTATGGGCACACGCTGCACCTCCATATGGATGCACAATATTTATAATAGCAGTTATAGTCCAGTACAATGCTACTTTCTGTAACCTCTGTAAATTTGACCTAACTGCATCAATTATATACGATACGTCACGTCCGTAACAAAGTAAACACTCACCCAAATTGCTCCATATCAAAAATAAATATTTAATGCTTTTAACTGAACTTTTTGTGCAGTAAATTAATGTGAATCGACAACATAAGCAAGAACTTGCAACATCACAAACTGAAAACCAAAGGAATTTGTACATGTGAAGATAAATGTTGTTTTGGTGAGATTTTTGAAATCAGTTATCTTTTTGAAAATACGCTTTCTAATTCACGATATAAAATACATTGATATTATTCGCTGTAAATAACCTATGACGCGTATGACGTGCTAAATCGACAAACAGCTGATTGGTTTATATTTTGACAATCAGTAACACCAACCTAACGTCAAGAAACTTTTCCTGTGTTTTGGCCTAGTAGCAAAGAACTTTGAGCTATAACGGTACGAAACTAACCAAAACAGACCATAGATACAATTATTATATTGGACTTATAAAAAGCAAAGGGCAAAAAATATATACGGCCTTATCATTCATCGTAGTTTCACTGCTTAGTCGCTCGGGGGCTTTCCTCCACAGCTGTTTCACATCCTTACATTATAGCTTAGGAAAATCACAAATATATCCAACAATGAACCAGGACGATATCATTGGTGTAAATTATGATTCAGAAAATGTAACCATCCGCCGACGACATAGACCAAGGTCTTCTTCACTTACAAATATTTCCAAAGAAAGTTTGTTTGATACGACAATGATGAGCTTACCGAACAGCTCATTGAATGAATCAATGAATGCTGCAGAGCTATATGAAAATATTAAAAATCTTACGGAAAAGCTTGAAAACTTAAACCAACAATTGAATAGCGCTCACCAAGAAATAGAAAATTTGCATAGCGAAAATTATCGACTGAAGACGGATTTAAATAAAAGTCTTATTATTATCGACAATTATAAAAAAGTTAGTATTGTGGATCAAATTACTGCCACACCGATGCTATCATCTAAAAAGAAGAAAGTAAAACGAAATAACAACCAGACTGCAGTTAAATCTCTGAAAACCCAGGAATCTGAAAATAGGGTGACTAATTACGGACATAACATACCAAAAGATTCCAAAGAATGTTCGACAAGTTATCAAACTACCTCAAGTAACATTGAAATCAAAGCTGACGAAATCAAAAGAAAACTGTATATTTTAAGTAACAGACATTATACGGGTACTTTACACTCTGTTGAAAATATATTCTCTGCAAATTTTAATATTTGCCGTTTCCTATCACCCAACTCGAGAATACAACATCTACTGGCTACTTTACGACATAAATTATTAGATTTTACTTTAGATGATTATTGTATAATTGTATTAGGTGATACCGACTTAAAATCAAACCATAGCCCTATTGAATTAATTAATATGATAAGGAATTCAGTTAAAGAAATAAATCATACAAATATTATAATATGTACACCAACTTATATACAAGGAGCGCCTATACACAATTACAAAGTCGAAATGTTTAATAATCTGTTATACTTGGAATTACAAAATCACGAATTTGTACATTTTTTTGATTCCAACACTTGTTTGACGAATGAAATGCTCTCTCACTTGACTGGTAGAATAAATAATTCGGGACTGATAAATATATTCCAAACAATAATGAAAAATATCAAAATTGACATTGAAATGTTTTCTTCTGATATTGACAGCAACGGGGCCATTGAGAGTAGGTCTGATATTGTATCTACGTCTACAACTAACAACATTTCTGGTAATCATTTATTTCGTTTATAATAATATATATGTTCTTCACCAAAATATTGACGGACTTATAAATAAATCGAATTCTCTTTTGGTTAGTCTCGAAACATTGAAGGACTCTGATAAAACTATCGATGTACTATGTGTAACAGAACATAACATGATGGAAACCGACCTATGTCGCCTGAACTTAACAAACTACAAATTAGTGTCATATTTCTGTAGGCAGCAGCACAGAGGTGGCTCTTGCATTCTTATTAGGAACAGCTATGAATGTGAAAACGTACCGAATTTAGTCAAACAATCAATATGTGATATAATCGAATGTTCCGCAATAAAATTAACACAGCACAAGTTGTTCATTGTATGTATTTATCGACCACCCCGAACGAGATTAGAATTGTTAAATTTATTTCTACGTAAATTAGATGAAATATTGAATTTAATAACTCGTTCCAATACTGACTATAAAATAATTATTTGCGGAGACTTTAATATTGACATCTTAAAAAATAGTAAAATTACCAGACATTTTGACCAAATATTATCTTCATATGACTTAAAATTTCAATTTAAGGAGCCTACAAGACTAAGTAGTAAAACCTGTATAGATAATATAATGCATAACATACGTGGCACTAAAGGAGATATTATTGACTTAGCTCTCTCCGACCATACATCTCAAATAATTAAAGTGCCTGTCAGTAAAACATGCAGACTAAAATATTGGACTACTTGTCGTAGAGATTTCTCTCGCGATAATATGCGGAAGTTCACAAATTGCATTAAAAATCTTACTTTTAATGATGTCTATGAAACAGATGACCCAGATTCCGCCTTTGATATCTTTCATAATCACTTTATACTTTTTTACAATCTTTGTTTCCCTAACAGGAGAGTAAAAGTCGGATTTGAAAGAAAACCTAAATGGGTCTCAAAGGGTATCAAGACGTGTAGCAAAAAAAGACGTCACCTTTTGTGGAAATACCGTATATCTCCAACTTTAGATAATAAATCAGCCTTTCAAAGTTACACTAAGAGATATAAAAAAATTATCAAACTAACACAGAAGGTGCAAAACGAATATTATATTAGTAAATCCAATAATAAATCGCAAGCGACATGGAAAGTAATTAATAAGTACAATAAAAATACACCTAGAGAAAATATCTCTTGTATTTTAAACAATGACGTGGAAATAACCGAACCGACAAAAATAGCCGATGCGTTCAATAATTTTTTCGTTGACTCCGTAAATACTTCTAATAATATTGACCCAAAATTAAATAATATTCAATATAATCAATCCAAATCAATGTTTCTTTCACCAACTTCACCACATGACATTTTAAAAATTATTCACGCTTTAAAAAATACATACAGTGTAGGCTATGACGATGTATCAACTAAAGCTATTAAGCAAGTAGGACATATAATTGCACCAATCTTAAGCCATATAGTAAATTTATGTATGGAGAAAGGAATTTTTCCTGATAGATTGAAAATCACAATAACAATTCCAATACATAAAAAAGATAACAAGAAACTGTTAATAAATTATCGACCTATCGCTCTCTTGTCCATTTTTTCAAAGATCCTGGAAAAAGTTATATACGACAAACTATATAATTTCTTCGAAATAAACAACATATTTACAAAGCACCAATATGGATTCCGAAAAAATAAGTCTATTAATATGGCAATATTCGAGTTTATAGAAAGAATCATTAGTTATGTACAAAAACGAAAACCGACATTCGCCATCTACATGGATATGACCAAAGCGTTTGATAATGTTGATCATAGAATACTGCTCAGCAAACTCCAAGCGTATGGTATAAGAGGAAACGTTAACAAACTAATTGGATCTTATTTAAATAATCGTAGACAAATAACACATATAAATAGAATCAATCCTGAGAGTGGTAACAACAATACTTATGAATCAAAAGAAAGGTCTGTTTCCTTTGGTGTTCCACAAGGCAGTGTTCTGGGTCCACTATTATTTAATATTTACATAAACGACCTTTCTAATGTAACTGAACATTTTATGACTATTTTTGCTGATGACAGTACTATATTATTTACATACGACAACATACATGATATAGAACAGGACATTAATAATACTCTTTCATTAGTTATTAAGTGGTTGACATTAAATAATTTGAAGATAAACTTGACTAAAACATATCTAATGAATTTTAAACTACGGAATAATTTTCAATCAAAATTTGACATTAATCATTTAGGAATTCCAATAAAAGAAGTGGACATTACAAAATTTTTAGGATTAACAATAGATAGTAAATTGACATGGAAACCTCACATTGACATTCTAGTTAAAAAATTATACCAATTTTCTTATGCGTTGTATAAATTAAGACAAGTTGCTACAATTAAAACACTTTTAACAGCATATTATGGATATATCGGATCTATTCTTAGATATGGTATAATGTTCTGGGGTAATAGCACTGACAAACAAAGTGTGTTCAAGGCTCAAAAGAGGTGCCTAAGATCAATGTTCGGCTTAAACCAAGAAGACTCATGTGAAAACTATTTTCGCAAACATAAAATTTTGACGGTTACATCTTTATATATTAGCGAGATTGCAAACTTTGCGAGAAACAATTTTCACTATTTTGAAGCATATCCCAGCGGAAGCCGTCTAGCGGGCAAACTGAAACAAGCTCATAGTTATAAGACTTCACTTCGAAAAATTAGTGTTAATTATATGGTACCTACAATATATAATAAAATCCCACTGTCTATAAGGTCAATAACTGATAATAAAAAATTTAAAACTGCCCTCAATGGTTTTCTTGCTGGCAAAGCATACTATAATCTTCAAAGTTTCTTAAATGATAAGACAGTTAAATAATGGTAATTGAAATAATGACAATATTTGTTGACATTTTTACATTTAACTTGGTATTATTTTGACATTGTTAATCTATTTTTTTTTTTTTGACATTTATTAATATAAATTTGACATTGTTAATCTAATTTGTAGGTAATTTTGATAGTGTTTAGCATATTAAGTACTATACTTCTGCATTTTGAATCAATTAATTTTTACTATTCCGCTCATTGACATTGTTAAATCTAATTTGTAATACATTTTTGACATTTATTATATTTAAGTACTGTTAGTCTCTTTTCAATTTTATTTTACATGACAGACATTGTAGTTGACATTGACATTGATATTAAATACTATGATTTTATTGACATTAATTATAAATATTTTAATAGGCTTTTATACCAATCGGATACGTCTTTGAATTTGTTTATATTTCTATGTACCTATGTATTTCTTTTTTGTAATTTTCATATGTCTACAAGGCGAATCATGGCTGTACACTACCCATTATTTAGAACACCAATGTATATACCCATGTATTATGAAATAAATGAATATGAATATGAATATGAATATGAATATGAATTAGTTCTTACATTTTTTAGACATACCAGGATATCGCTTGGCATCGTCTTCAATATAAAAATGTGAAGTTGTGTGATTAGTTTCTGGTTATGAGTGGGCGCGAGACCATTTTTGACATTTATGTGATTTTGAAGTTAGTTTTTAGTTTTTGGAAAATATTTTTATTTCAGCCTTTTTAGTGAATTTAATACATGCTTATTAGAATTTTACAAGGGGGTAACACCATAACTTGCAATAAAACGTCTTTCGCTCCTAACAGACTTACACCAACTACAGTGTATGCCATATCTCGATATTTTAGTACTGAGAGGTGCTAAACTAAAATAAAGGCTTATGCTTTTTTCGACAACTGAAAATTTGGATAGTGTATAATTTCATTCTTAAAAAGGATTGAAAATTTACAATAATTACTTCTTGTAAATACCTATACATATAAAAGGTGTCTCTATCATTTCATTTTATGCAAAGCATATATTATTCACACCATTATTTTAAAAGTCCGTATAAATGTGAATGTGAGATTTACGTATTGTGCCTCAATGATTCTGCAAGGGTCCAAAAAGGTGGCAATGTATAATACCCAACCGCTATAATTCTTTTCGTTTTCAAAGCACTTGTCCTCGATACTTAGGACCATATTACAAGAAAAAAAGTAACCTCATATCTCAAACGTATTTCTTACCACCATATATTTTAAAGAGCAAATAAAAGGTAAATAAATTTTGATTAATCAGCATCACTATAAACATCAGTTATAATTGATAACATTAATTAACGGTTGTGCATAATGGTCATTAAACGCGATAATTATGAGACATAAATCGGCATATAGGCTGTTGAGTAATATGTACGGAACGAATAAATAAAAGCACTAATTTCGGTTGCATATGCATACGATAAACGACACAAGGCTACTTGCATAACACTAACACTCACGTTTTAGGACTTAATTATTACGTCTCTCTCATTTGTTAAAAACTAATAGAGAGAGAAAGAGAATGAGGTTTGAAACACTTTAGTTGTCGTACTGACACTCGTATCTATAGTCAAATCAAAGTAATTACTTGAGTAAAAGTGGTTGCTTAAGTTGTGATTTTTATAAAATAAAGAAAGTTATGCTTATCACCCACGATTATCACCTAGTGCAGGTTGGTGCATTTTAACGATTGCAAATACAACTGGGAGCAACAGCTTAACTAACCTTTTGTAAAACAGAGGAGCTCGAGATACTAAGTATTTGGTCACCCATCTCGTGACACGGACCATTGCGAAAGCGTAACCGCCATTATCACAGGCCGGACGCGCGAACTACTGTGCCACCGAACGCAATAATAAGACATTTTTTTTATTGTGACAGTACTAATTGTATAAAAATCACAACTTAAGTAACGACTTTTACTCAAGTAATAACTTAGACTTGACTATCGATACGAGTGCGAGTGTTGTACAAGTTGCCATCTGTAAATTAATATTATAAATAAGTTAAATGTATTTGCAGTCAACTGCTATGTGTGTGTACATAAAAAACCCATATTTCTGTGTAACTTTGAGAATTATTATAGTTATATAATACCAATGTAGATATAAACATTGTGCAAGTTGCATTAGTAATCAACATTAAAAAAAGATCAATGCATTTGCAGTTATGTGCTATGTTTGTGCACATGAAAACCATACATTTTGTGAAATTTTAATTACTAATATAGTTATATATGTAGAGGCATTTTTAAGTCAGAGGTCATCTAATTGCGGCTTGTCCGGTTGCTTTTTCAGATGACTCGGGTGCGCGACCCCGGCTTCTCGAGCCTTCGATGCCGTTTACCTCTCGTCTCCGCGGTGTCGATGTCCCTCTCCTTCCCTTTCTCTCCCATTACAGTCGTGGTAAGGCTCGGTACTAATTAGGATTACCTATTTAATGCCGGGACTGTGCGGGTTGGTACCACCACTCTGCCTATTTTGGTCGTGAAGCAGACCTGCATTTCGATTGAAGGGTAGAGACA
Source organism: Schoenobius gigantellus (assembly GCA_963935595.1). Classification (NCBI taxonomy): domain Eukaryota; kingdom Metazoa; phylum Arthropoda; class Insecta; order Lepidoptera; family Crambidae; genus Schoenobius; species Schoenobius gigantellus. The sequence continues at coordinate 17,329,042 of OZ012554.1, read as the reverse complement.
GCCGCTCCTTCATGCCCCTTTCCCGTCCCTTTTGTGGTGTGGAGTCGCGGTGATAATCGAAACTAGTAGAGTTTAAAGTCCCAGTGAGGTCGTTGGGCGTGAAGAGTTGACGCGCGGTACAGGGAGACCCGGTGGAAATGGTTGCCGTCGGCCACCTGCCAGTCAGTAGGGGACCCGAACCCAGGAATATCCTGCCTGGGAGGCTGTCCTGCACAACCGGCGAAAATCCCGTCATGCGGTCATCGTGCCGGAGTAGGAGACCGGAGTGGATCCCGATGTCTGCGTGCGGGGGGGCACCGGGGGCCCTTCCGTGCCGCGTGTCAGCTCTTCACACAACCCGCGCCCCCACTTTGTACTACGTTCTGCCCTTTCTTCGTTTGTCACCGTGACTCAGCCCCACATTTAATCCCTTCCCCAAAATGCTCAACAACAATATAACAATATGAAGATCAACAATAAGAAGAAGCGAGCTCCTACAGCGGACACCCAATGTTTACGCTCGAGGCAGAGCGAGTGGCAACACAGCATTATAGTCTGTGGCGGCCGGCCGCATGTAAGATGTCAGTCGAGTCGAATACGGAATGACATTGAAATAGGTTAGGTTCGTTTTCGAGAATAAAAGAATTCATTGAGTTTTGCGCGGCGCACTAAATAATGTGCGAACGTCCGCTTGTGAAAGTGTAAATGCTTTAAAGCTTTTATCGGTGAAGTTCGGGTAGTGGTGGCCTAATAGGCCTATGTAGTGCTCCGGTCTTCATCGTTGGATTGACACCAACCCTTCGGGAGCCGCGGCTTCCTTCGAGCTAGCTCAGGAAGTCCACCGGCTACGTACGGAGACCAATTGGAATAGGGGTAAGCCACAAAGTTTTCTAGAATCTGGTAGTCGGTTTCAAATCATAGTGTCGGTGAAACGCCGACGTGGTGGAGTCTACTTTGGGCACCACCATCTTTTGGTAGCAGAGCGTGGTTTTTAGATTTGATTGGTTGATTAGTATTGTACAATTAATATTGTAATCTTGTTGGTTGTCCAAACGGGCAATACATATTAATTGGTTTTGATTGCTGATTTTAAACCGACTACAATCTCATTTGTGGACCGATCTCCCTAACTAGTTGTCATTGTCATTGTATATGAAAAATTGGGGTTAAATGCCTTTTGTTGTTCTAGTTAAGTTCTAGCATTTACCTATATTTGATTTTGGTTTGTTTTTTCATATCTTTGTTTTGCCCTTGAATAATTTGTTTGTTAAGTTGTAAACTTATACTTGAATTTAATTTGCTTAAAAAAATTTTGCTGCTAAATGACTTTGCTGTTGTTGTAATACACTATTTTGCTGTGTTAAGTTTTAGCATTTACATTTGATTTTGTTTTGTTTGCCTTTGAATATTATGTTTGTTAAGTTATTGACTTAATACTTGATTTTAATTTGTTTGAAAATTCTGTTGTTAAATGCCTTTGTTGTTCTAGTTAAGTTCTAGCATTTACACTTGATTTTGAACTAATTGCTCTTCTCGGGGCTGGTGGTTATGAACTGAGGAAGTGGATGTCCAACTCACCTCAGCTTTTGTGTGACTTGCCAGACGACCACCAGCAGGAGCCTCATATTTTTGAGAATGCCAACACTCCAGATTTACTATCTGTTTTGGGAGTGCAATACAGACCTGTCCAGGACACGTTCACCTATCGATTGGAGCTGCCAAGCCCCAAGGTCTGGACGAAACGGTTGGTTTTATCTACAGTAGCTCGTACCTTTGACCCAAACGGATGGATTAGTCCCATAGTGTTTTGGATGAAGTGCTTTCTACAGGAACTTTGGTCAGCCGAAGTGTCGTGGGATGAGCCCCTCTCGGGCCGTTTGCTGCGAGATTGGGAGTCCTTCATGTCGTCTCTCCCCGACATTAACCGGGTTAGTATCCCTAGACATATACTGCCTAAGGGACGGTTTACGGCCAGCCTTCATGGCTTTTGTGACGCGTCTGAGAGTGGATACGCAGCCGTCGTATATATCCGGACGGTCGATGATAGAGGAGCTGTTAAGCTCCACTTGTTAATTGCTAAGAGTAAGGTTGCTCCACTTCGGACTCGATTAACGATTCCGAAGTTAGAATTGTCTGGAGCTACTCTTCTGGTTCGGTTGATGAACCACGTTGTTAACACCCTGGGACGTAGTGTGGACTTTGAGTCGCTCTTTGCTTGGTCCGACAGTCAGGTTGTCCTGTGTTGGATTAAGAACTCCGTCCACTCCCTGGAAGTATTTGTGGCCAATCGGGTATCCCAAATACAGCCCTCTCAGGCCACGTTGATTTGGCGGCACGTGCCAGGTGAAATAAACCCTGCTGACTGTGCATCACGTGGCAGCGAAGCCCCTCAGCTTATTGACCACACTCTGTGGTGGGGTCCCGAATGGTTGTTATAGCCGTCTTGGCCTTCCACACCAGCTGTGGTGAAGGTACCAAATCCGGGCTTGCGTGTTCACGCTGTCGAGACTATGGCGGCTCCAGAGCGGGAATTTTTATTAGACCGCTACAGTTCTCTGGACAAGTTGCTCGGCGTGACCGCTTGGATAAGAAGATTTATTCGAAATTGTCGCCGGTCTCAGGACAAAGATTTGTGTCCGGTCCTCTCACCGCAGGAGCGCCAAGATGCTCTTTTGCATTGGGTGCGTATGACCCAGTCTAGAGCGTTTGAACCGGAACTTAAGATTTTCCGTACCGGGACGTCCAAATTGAAGGGACCCTTGGTGCGTTTGACTCCCTTTCTGGATGATAAGGGATTGTTGCGTGTAGGAGGCCGATTGAGGCGCGCTAACTTGCCTTATAGATCACGTCATCCCCTGTTGCTCCCCAAGGACGGACCATTGGTGCGATTGTTGATCATTGATCGCCATGTGAAGAATGCTCATGCCGGATGTAATGCATTGACCGCGCTCCTCCAACGGGAGTTTTGGATTTTGTCAGCGCGAAGAATCATCCGATCTGTTATCTTTCGATGTCTGCCCTGCTATCGTTTACGCCCCGAGACGATGCAGCCCCAAATGGGTGATTTGCCTGCTGATCGTGTGAATGAATCGATGACCTTCTTAGGAGTTGGAACTGATTTTGCGGGACCATTCACTATAAAAACGTCGCGACTCCGTAATGCTAAGACTGAAAAGGCTTACTTGTGTGTGTTTGTTTGTTTGGCCACTAAAGCCGTTCATTTGGAGGTGGTGCACTCACCATGGACGCTTTCTTAGCAGCGTTAGGCAGATTTGTCTCCCGCCGGGGACTGCCTTCTCTAATTCGGTCCGATTGTGGGACGAACTTCAAGGGTACTGATAGACATATAAGAGAAGTTTGTGAATTTTTAGATAAAAATAATATTGAGATCGGATCCACACTCTCCCGTAGGGGGGTAACATGGCGATACTCCCCGCCGTCTTGCCCTCACTGGGGAGGGATTTTTGAATCTGTTGTAAAGGCCGCCAAGACTCACCTTCGCCGCGTTATTGGGGAGACTATTCTCACGTTTGAGGAACTCGCGACGGTATTTCATAAGATTGAGGCGATTCTCAACTCGCGTCCGTTATGTCCGTTGTCTACCGACGCGAACGATTTGCAGGCCCTCACGCCGGGCCATTTCTTGATAGGCAGACCACTTAACGCCCTGCCCGAGTATCCTTATAGAGATATCAATCCAGGACGCCTTTCGCGGTTTGAGTTGCTCCAGCAGCTTACCCAGAGCTTCTGGCGCCGCTGGCACCTTGAATACTTACACATTTTGCAACAGCGCGTTAAGTGGTCAGATAAGACAAACCCACCGAGGGTTGGACACCTCGTGTTAGTGAAGGACCCAAACCTGCCACCCTTACGTTGGCGTCGCGGACGCATTGTCCAACTTACTCTAGGGTCTGATGGTGTGCCCAGGTTTGCCGAGGTCCTAGTTGGGGATTCTATTTTGAAGCGCGCGGTCGCTACTCTTTCTCGCCTCCCCTTAGACTGATTTGGCGGACAGTCCGGGACTGTCCGGAGCGGGGGGATGTTTACGCTCGAGGCAGAGCGAGTGGCAACACAGCATTATAGTCTGTGGCGGCCGGCCGCATGTAAGATGTCAGTCGAGTCGAATACGGAATGACATTGAAATAGGTTAGGTTCGTTTTCGAGAATAAAAGAATTCATTGAGTTTTGCGCGGCGCACCAAATAATGTGCGAACGTCCGCTTGTGAAAGTGTAAATGCTTTAAAGCTTTTATCGGTGAAGTTCGGGTAGTGGTGGCCTAATAGGCCTATGTAGTGCTCCGGTCTCCATCGTTGGATTGACACCAACCCTTCGGGAGCCGCGGCTTCCTTCGAGCTGGATCAGGAAGTCCACCGGCTACGTACGGAGACCAATTGGAATAGGGGTAAGCCACAAAGTTTTCTAGAATCTGGTAGTCGGTTTCAAATCATAGTGTCGGTGAAACTCCGACGTGGTGGAGTCTACTTTGGGCACCACCACCCAATCCACATTTAAAATGGATTTCTGCAACATCAGGGGTCTACACAGTAATCTCGAAGCCGTCCACCACCATCTTGAGACGGCTCGGCCTGCCTTGCTCTTCTTAACGGAGACGCAAATTACTGCCCCTGACGATGTTTCGTACCTGAAATACCCGGGTTACGAACTGGAACACGCATTCCTACGTAAAGCCGGGGTGTGCGTATACGTCAGGGGTGATGTTTGCTGTCGCCGCCTTCGGGGCTTCGAGCATCGGGACCTGTCGTTACTATGGCTGCGCGTGGACCATGGGAGTCTTACCCGAATCTACGCGTGCCTTTACAGGTCTCATGCCAGTGAATTAGGGTCAGCTCAGCTTTTTGAGCACGTTCAAGAGGGGATTGACCGAGCGTTGGAGCAGTACCCATCTGCGGAGGTGGTGGTCCTTGGTGACTTTAATGCTCACCATAAAGAGTGGTTGAAGTCCCGGACCACTGACCTCCCGGGTAGGACTGTCTTCAACATGGCTTCTCTCAACTGGTGGTACAGCCCACCCGTATCCCAGATATAGAGAGCCATGAAGCCTCCTTGTTGGATCTACTGCTGACTACGCGACCTAGCGGATATAGGGTTGTGGTCGATGCTCCTCTTGGATCATCGGATCACTGCCTTGTCCGTAGTACTGCCAGTCTTGCGCGACCCCATCGCGTGTCTGCGGCTGGCAATCGTGCAGTTTGGCGGTATGAGTCAGCAGACTGGGATGGACTCCGAGAATTCTTCGGATCCTACCCCTGGAAGCAGCTCTGCTTCGCCTCCGAAGATCCCGATACCTGCGCAGATTGCGTCACTGAAACGGTGCTGATGGGAATGGAAGTTTTCATACCCAACGCCAAAATACCTGTTGGCGGTCGCAGTCGTCCCTGGTACAATAATACCTGCAGGAAAACTGCTCACCTCAAGCAATCTGCGTACATCGCCTGGGACAATGCCAAAAAAAGTCGGGATCCTGACGTGACGGAGAAGAAGCGACAGTACAACGCTGCTTCTAGATCCAACAAGAAGGCTATTGCTGAAGCCAAGGCGGAACACGTGGCCAGGGTTGGCGAGTGACTAGGAAGTTATCCCAGTGGGAGTCGTGCTTTTTGGTCGCTGGCCAAAGCTGCGCAACGTAATTTCTGCCAGTCCAGTCTCCCACCACTGCGTGTAGCTGATAGCAGCCTGGCCCACAGTGCAAAAGAGAAGGCCAATCTCTTGGTCCAACTCTTTGCCTCTAACTCGACAATGGACGATGGAGAAGCCACACCACCTAACATCCCTCGGTGTAAAAGCTCACTGCCTGAAATACGCATTACACAACGTGCGGTCAGGCGGGAGCTTAAGCTCCTGAACGTCCATAAGTCGAGTGGGCCGGATGGCATCCCAGCAGTGGTGCTGAAGACGTGCGCCCCTGAGCTGGCCCCCGTACTAACGCGCCTTTACCGCCTTTCCTATCAGAACAGCAGGGTTCCATCTTCGTGGAAGATTGCTCACGTCCACCCAATTCCCAAAAAGGGTGACCGATCCGACCCGTCAAATTACAGGCCAATAGCAATAACGTCCTTGCTCTCCAAGATTATGGAGCGGGTCATCAACTCCCGCCTCTTACGGTACCTGGAAGAGCACCAGCTGATTAGCGACCGACAATACGGCTTCCGTCACGGCCGTTCAGCTGGTGATCTTTTAGTTTTACCTGACCCACCGTTGGGCGGAAACCTTGGAGGGCAAAGGTGAGGCTCTCGCCGTGGGACTAGATATTGCTAAGGCGTTTGATAGGGTCTGGCATAGAGCTCTTCTCACGAAGCTACCATCTTATGGAATCCCCGAGGGACTCTTTAAATGGATAGCCAGCTTCTTGGACGGTAGGAGCATTAAAGTCGTCGTCGACGGCTGCTGTTCCAAAACCATGCCCATAAACGCTGGCGTTCCACAAGGTTCGGTGCTCTCCCCAACCCTGTTCATTCTGCATATCAATGACATGTTGTCCATTGAGAACATACATTGCTATGCAGATGATAGTACGGGTGATGTGCGGTATACCAACCACCAGAATGTCCCTCGGATTTCGTTGCAAGAAAGGCGGTCACAACTTGTGTCTGAAGTCGAGGACTCTCTAGGGCGAGTCTCCGAATGGGGTGCAAAGAACTTAGTTAAGTTCAACCCCACGAAGACACAAGTTTGCGCATTCACTGCGAAGAAGGACCCATTTATCGTAGTGCCTCAGTTCCAGGGAGTTACTCTTCGTATGTCTGGTGGTTTTGGGATCCTCGGTGTGGAAATTTCGGCCAAAGTGCAGTTTGGGAGTCATTTGGAGGACAAAGCCAAATTGGCGAGCAAAAAACTGGGCGTCCTGAATAGAGCCAAGCAGTACTTCACTCCTAGCTAGCGGCTGATGCTTTATAAAGCACAAATACGGCCGCATATGGAGTACTGCTCGCACCTCTGGGCAGGAGCTCCGAAATATCAACTCGACCCTCTTGACTCCCTGCAAAGGCGTGCATTCCGCATCGTCGGTGATCCCAATATCACGGCCTTAACGGAGAGTGCTCCGAGGAACTGTTTGCAATGGTGCCCTCGTCACCCTTTTATCATCGCACCACCCGCCACCGCAATAGAGTTCATCCGTACCACCTGGAACCGATCTCGTCTAGCACAGTCCGGTTTCAGCGTTCATTTCCACGTACGTGCAGACTCTGGAACGAGCTCCCAGCTGCGGTGTTTCCTGAGCGCTACGATATGTCCAACTTCAAACGAGGTTTAAAAAGAGCACTTCTCTCCAGGTAGGCAGCAACTGAGCTTTGCCCCTGGCATTGCAGATGTCCATGAGCGGTGGTTACCACTTACCATCAGGTGGGCCACTTGCTCGTCTGCCACCTTTAGCAATAAAAAAAAAAAAAAAGGCACACATACATATCAAAATAAGAGTTGATATTATCAAATAGGTACCTACCAAATGGATTTTGAGGAAACAACTGTGAATTAAATATAACAAAAGAAAGTGACATTAGTGTTAACAGAGGCTTTATTCTGTCACCAATATCTAGAAGATAATACTTTTTGGTTGACAATGATTTTGTTGCTATGGAAAGTTTTATTTATGTCTACTTATATAGTTATTTGTAAAATGTTATAGTTCAATATATTTTTCTGTTTAACCCGAATAATTGTATTATTAATTCTCCCACGAGATCACATCTGGCGCCCAACGTATATAAAAAGTGATTGTCGATATGGAGAATATAAAGAAAAGGGGTATGTATCGAGCTATGTTTACTAAGACATTGAAAAAATTTATGGACCAAATTGCAAGCGAGAAAATAAGAGATGCAGAGGTAACTTTTAAGCTATTAAACGACTACATGACAAAGTTGAATATTGTAGATGACCTTATTATTCAGGAGCTTTTGGGAAGTAGCGCTGTAGAGGAAGACATAGAGAAAGAATTAGAGTCCGTTGATAAATATAAGTCACAGTTCCTACGGGCAGAGCTCGATCTAGCACAACTTACCCGAGAAAATCAGTTTGACGGCGAGAGTAAAGGTACGACAGTAAAATGTTCATCTCGGAAAGTAAGACTACCAAAAATCGAACTATATAAGTTCGATGGCGATTTGAGCAATTGGTTGAAGTTTTGGAGCCAATTCAAGAGTATAGACGAAGACAATGAATTGAGTGCTGAAGACAAATTCCAGCATTTGTTACAAAGTATTATTCCTGGCTCTAGAGCATCTAATTTAATAAATAGTTTTCCTCCTACTGGCGAAAATTATTCAAAAGCGATAGAAAGCTTAAAAACTAGATTTGGTCGCTCGGATTTGTTAATGAAGTGTATATTCGCAAGCTTCTCCAATTAGTGGTTGAGAGTAACCTTAATAAGTCAAAAAATAACTTTGAAGTCTCATCGTTATATGACAAACTGGAATCCAATCTGAGGTCTCTGGAATCCTTAAAAGTGACGAATGATGCTTGCGCTCCAATGTTATTTCCTCTTGTAGAGTCATCTTTGCCTGAAGAGTTGCTTAGAGTATGGCATAGAAGTTACGGCTCAAATCCTGAACCTAAGGACAGATTGAGTGGATTAATGGCATTCCTTAAGTCGGAAGCTGAGAATGAGGAACGGTTATCTATGGCTGCACGTGGTTTTGTAAATAAGATTAGCAATACCGATAATAAAGCAAGGAAAGCTGCCATATCAGAAGAGAACATTCCGACAGCTTCCAGCTTGGTTGCTGGTAATACAAAGGAAGTGACTTGTATATTTGGTGATGAAAGTCATGACAGCTCGAAATGTACTAAGGCCAAGAAGATGACATTAGAAGAAAGACAGAAAGTAGTGAAAGATAAGAACGTCTGTTTTAGATGTTTAAAGTTTGGGCATGGTTTTCGTACTTGCAAAAACAATAAAAAATGCGCTTGGTGTGGAAGGAGACACGTTTTGCTCATGTGCAGAGAAGCTGCAACGCCTAGTACTTCACATCAACATTCAATGAATCAACAAACGTTAAAAACTGTTTCTAACATTTCTGTGTATCAGAATGTATATCTTCAAACGCTACGTGTCAAGTTGCAAAACAAGGGAAAAACTAAGATTGTACGGTGCATTCTAGATTCCGGTTCGCAACATTCTTATATTATGAAAGATGTAGCTGAACTTATGCAGTACAAGTCGCTTGGTAGTACAGTTATACAACACGGACTTTTTGGAGGTTCTACTTCATTACCGAAGACTCATAGACAATATCATATTACTGTACAAAACCTGACAACGTCATTCATTTGTGATATTGATGTTTTTGATAAACAACAAATATGCACTGACATTTCCGTTGTAACTGATAAATCGTTGATTCGAAAGCTAAACGATATGAATGTATTTCTAACAGATACTGAAGATAATTATGAAAAGATAAGTCTGTTGATTGGGGCGGATATGTTAGCAAAGTTGTTGACAAATAATGTGAGACAAATAGATAGCGAATTGTGTGTAATGGAATCGAAGCTGGGGTGGACGATTCTTGGCAGAAAAAGTAATAGTTCTGTAAGAAATGACACGACACTGAATGTAGTATCACTTTTTCTTCGTGACTCGAATGTATCAGATCTGTGGCGATTGGATACATTAGGTATTATGGATCCTGTGGAGAAAAAGAGTAGAGACAAACATTTGCAAGAGGTAAAACAGTTTTTTAAAGCAACTGCCTGTTTTAATGAGAACGGAAAGTATGAAGTTTTGCTGCCATGGAAAGAGAATCATCCTGCACTCCCCAATAATAAAGAGATGGTCTACAAACGCTTAGAAAAAGTAACAGCTAAGCTAAAGCGGGAAAATTGTTTTGAATTGTATGGGAGGATATTCGATGACTGGTTATCAGAGGGTATTATTGAGAAAGTACCCGATTGTGAGTATAATAATGTAGACTGTCATTATCTGCCGCATAAGCCCGTGATACGCCTTAGTAGTAGTACAACACCTGTTCGTCCAGTGTTCGACGCCTCGGCGCGAACTTTCAATAACCCTTCTCTTAATCAATGCTTAGAAACTGGCCCTAATTTAATTGAGCTTATTCCTAATATACTTTTGCGTTTTAGAGAAAAAAAGATAGGGGTAATTTCAGATATTAGAAAAGCCTTTTTACAAATTAGTGTTTCTCATAATGATCGGGATGTGTTGCGTTTCTTATGGTGGGATACTAATGATCTTAATAAATTGCAGATTTATCGCCACTGTAGGGTCGTGTTCGGCTTGACATGCAGTCCATTTTTGCTAGAGGCTACTATCGAACATCACTTATTATCTGTGTTAGAGGGTACTGACTCCGTTTATGAAAAGGATTTAATTGGTAAGTAACTCAAGTCCTTCTATGTAGATAACAGTGTGACGAGTGTAGATTCAATAGGTGAGTTAAATGCGTTTCGTGAGCAGGCCGTATCTGTTATGAGTAAAGGTGGCTTCGATTTACGCTGCTGGGAACATTCGGGTGATAATTGCAATCCCAACAATGTAAAGGTTTTAGGCTTGAAGTGGAATAAACAGCGCGATACACTTTTGTTGGACAGTATTCAAGTAAATGAGGTTCCTACTAGTATAACTAAAAGGTTTATCTTATCAGTCAGTCACAAAATTTTTGACATCATAGGTCTGGTGTGTCCTATTTTAGTAAAGCCTAAGTTATTATTACGTGACTTATGTAATCAGAACTGCGATTGGGATTCTGAAACTCCACAAGCACAGAAAAATGCATTCTTAAAATGGTATTCTAAAATACATCTTATTAATGAAATAGAGATACCAAGATGCTTAATTGGTAGTACGTCGTATGAGAAAGTCTCCTTTCATCTTTTTGTGGATGCAAGTCAGCATGCTTATGCTGCGGTGGTATTTGTTAGGGTAGAGACTGCATCAGAGATAAATGTTAGATTTGTTCAGGCAAAATCACGTATAGCGCCGAATAGCAGAAATATAACTATCCCCCGTCTCGAGTTACTTGCAGCATCAGTGGGAGCTCGTCTTGTGCATTCTATAATATCATCGCTGGATTCTGATAGAGTATATTCTATATTTTGTTGGAGCGACTCGTCTGTAGTGCTTTCTTGGATTAAGCGAGACTGTCAGTGGGCACGATTTGTTTGGAATAGGGTGCAAGAAATCAGGCAGCTCACAAAAATAGAGCAATGGTGTTTTGTCCCTGGTAAGGAAAATCCAGCGGATCTACCTTCACGAGGTTGCGATGTAGATTTCTTGATAGAGTCTAGGTGGTGGGAAGGCCCTCGATGGCTACACGGCTCTCAAGATTCCTGGCGTGAGTGGTCTAGCTATGATATTGATGAAACGGAAGTTACTAAAGAGTTGAAAAAGTGTAGTCGATCTCTTACAGATAAAAATAATTTAATAGTCGGTATATGCTCGAACGATAAGGTGGTAACAGATGTGTGGTACACGCGTTATTTTTCAAACTACGCAAGTATTGTGCGTATGCTCGCTTGGGTTTACCGTTTTGTAAATAATTGTAGGTTAGGAAGTAGTAATAGAATAAAAGGTGATATTATTAGTGGTTTGGAATATCAGAACGCTGAACGCAGACTGTTGAAATTATTTCAATATGATACTTTTTCGGGTGTAGCCGACCCTAGGCTAAAAAACTTAAAGATTTTTGTAGATAGTGATGGCTTACTTCGTTTGGAGAGACCTTTAGTTAATAAGAGCGACAGCTATTCATTTAGATGTCCTATAGTTCTAAGTCCCGACCATGTTCTGACGAAGCGTTTAATTGTTTTTGAACACAAAAGAAATTGCCATGCTGGTGTTCAGACTCTCTTGAATATTATTAGGGAAAACTACTGGATTTTAAGAGGGAGAAAAGCAGTGCGTTCGGTAGTAGACAAATGTACTGTTTGTAAAAGATTCAAAGCTAGGAGTTATGATGAAGTGCCACCTGCTTTACCACACAATAGAATCGATACAGATATGGGCGTGTTTGAGATTATCGGTATAGATTATGCAGGGCCACTTTACTTACAAGATCGAAGTAAAGCATGGATTTGTTTATTTACTTGCGCTATCTATAGGGCAGTACATTTGGAGTTAGTTTTTTCGCTCAAGGCTGATGATTTCCTTCAGGCATTTCGATGTTTTGTGGCGCGTAGGGGGAATCCGAAAGTCATTTATAGCGATAATGCAACAAATTTTACCAACGCTAGTAAACTTTTGAAAATAGAGTGGAAGTTCAACCCTCCCAGTGCTGCATGGTGGGGAGGATTCTTTGAAAGAATGGTTGGAGTAGTAAAGAACGTTCTTAGGAAAGTATTAGGTAGGGCTAGCTTAGATTACGTTCAATTGTTGACTATTTTGTGTGAATGTGAATTCGTTGTGAACTCGAGGCCTATTACGGATGTTAGCGATGATCCGAATGAACCACAACCTTTGACGCCTTCAATGTTTTTGACTGAGTCTTGTAGGAGTCACAAAGGACCCATGGTGTTACACGATGACATAGAAACGTACGCTAAAAATTTTGGTAAGAAATATAGACATCTTAAGAAGATTCGTTTAGATTTAGTTAGGAAGTTTAGAGTCGAATATTTAGGGTTTTTATTAAGACGTAAAAATAAGTTGTTTTCTAAGACCCAACCTAGAATAGGTGAAGTCGTTCTTGTAGGCAATGATACAGATAAGCGGTTGCATTGGCCTTTAGCAGTAGTAAAGGAGTTAATTCCTGGTAGGGATGGTAAGATAAGGCTGGCAAAGGTATGTACCAAAAAGGGTACCTTGACCAGACCAGTCCAGAGGTTATTTCCGTTAGAAGTTACCAATTACGATTGATGATGCGGCAGTTAATGATGGTGACAGCATCTTCGTTAGTGGGAGGATGTTAACAGAGGCTTTATTCTGTCACCAATATCTAGAAGATAATACTTTTTGGTTGACAATGATTTTGGTTGCTATGGAAAGTTTTATTTATGTCTACTTATATAGTTATTTGTAAAATGTTATAGTTCAATATATTTTTCTGTTCAACCCGAATAATTGTATTATTAATTCTCCCACGAGATCACAATTAGATAAACTACTTGACATAAGATAATAAGCAATGTACAAACGTAAAATTATCTTCAGATCTATGAGCGGGTCTTTGAATTTGAATGTACTGCAGAAATTGCCTACATCAGTCACGTTGGACCACACGATCCAATCTCAGAAGAGGGGTTGCAGGAAAATTACAATATCCAGGACATTTGCTGTATTTCTATGAATAATGGAAAATATATCTGCCCATTGTGAAATATCGAGTGCTGCTGCAAAGGTTACAATAGAACTACATGATTGCTTTTAAGGATTTTCCCATCTTGTCCACCAGTTATTCTCAATATGAAATGGGAATGTATGATTTATTTTATTACTTTTTTAAAAGATTTATTTATAGACAAATGGATTTTTGTGCAAAAAAGATAAATCAAAAGACAATTGCCTATTGCTCTCCAAAGTTATGTGACTGGATTTGAGAGCTTTCACGATGATGTTCCTACATGAAACTAAACTAAGCTGTGATCGACTGATCGTCTTTATAAAAGCCCTCGTCACCGACTTTTCTCCACGGCGGCAAATATCAACAGAGAAGCCAAGATACGAGTATAGTGCACAAGCGTAAACAAAACATAAGTGCACTCTCTGTTCCATCACTAGCATAATCCGATGGGACGGTTAACCGACACGAACGAGGACACAGCTTTATAATGTGCCTACCAAGTAGGATTGGTGATCTGCGGACGAGAAGGCAAAAATTCGATCTTTTGAACCAACAAAATCGATTTTGGTACTGAATCTATATTTTACCCGTTGTTATGGACTTTTTGATGCTTAGGCTGGCCAGCTAGACATAGACACAGATTGACACTATAATATGACTGACATTGTCTTAGAATTAAATTATTATTATCGGACCTGAAAAGTCTAAAAATGTATGGCGATAAATATGTGTGTAAACGATAATAAATTACTATTTTGAAGACTATGCCTGCAGTTTATTTCCTACACCCGTGAAAATCTAGATTCGGTTTTATCTATTTAGAAAGGAACTTTAAATTTTAGTTTATTTTTTATTTATTTATTTATGGCCGTTATTCATCGTGGCTCTGAAGGCGAACATCGATGCCTTCAGCAGGCTAGTCACGCCGACGTGGTCGAAAGTGACGGGAGGCAAATTGTTCAGGTCTCTCGCCACAAACGTTGGCACGTCGTCAGGATCGGTAGAGCTTCCAAGCTGAATCTCACCTTAACGCCACGGGATAGTGTATGTTATAAGCAATTTAAGCCTCACGTCGCTACGAACTCCAGTGACAGGGTTGTTGCTGATGGTAAATAATCAAGCGCGGGCAAGAAAGCGCGGCGCACATAAAATATATCCATAGCGGAGCGCGGCAGCCCTGCTTTTTTACACTCTCGGTGTACACGGAACGGTGGGTTCTTGTCTTGTACCCATGGACTTATCAATTAAACACATAAACACATAGTTTGAGTGAAAAATCCATGCTTGTACCTAAGCACGTAATGACGGAGGCCTGCTGTATGACCACTACACTACCGAGCTTCTATAAAATAGATACTCCACTTAAATATTAAACTGGCTTACAGTTATTTGAATTAAGTTTGTAGTGCAGTTAAGGAAATCAAGAGAAGTTTCAGGTTTTTTTTATCAGGTAGTAATTTTTTCCTACATTTTACAGAATTACTGGTAAAGAAAGTTGTAAGAAGTTGAAAGGCTTTAACTACTTTTCTTTTGAGTGCTACGAAATTTGCTAAGTTCTGTCAAAATAAATATAACAAGTCCTAATCATTTGGTATTGCGCTTACATAATAGCTGTTTGAATGAAATATATTGATTAAAATAAATATATAAAAATTGAAATACATATTTAACAACTGATCTTCCGCTCCGCTGCTGAATTTAAAATATTTAGTATTAAGTTTAGATACGGAGAAGTCATAAGTTTATTGTGTGTAAAAAAGAATAAGATCTAAAAGATATTAAAAGATGTAAATACAAAAGCTGTAGTCCGTGTTTTTGTCAGTACAGACGAAAATTTGAAAGAGGAAATCCACGCACTTGCAAAGTAGTATACTAATGAATCACGATTGATTCTAATATAAAATACTGCGGACAGTGAGTTATTTAAAGGCTCTAGACATAAAAACATCGCTCTCGTATGAAACGTACAATTTTTCACAACAGTCAGTCACAAACGTGCGATAGGTAACTAAAATCAATTAACACGCATTTTTTCGACGTCGAATAATTTCTTACAGTACAGTTTAGAATTTGAATCACATTCTATCACGCTTTTTGTGATTGAGAGGTAAAAACGTATTTTTGAGTCGAAGACAATAAATGTAACATCGACCATTCCTGCCGCATTACATTTCTCTTTGTCTTCAGCACATCCTGGCACCGAGTTTTATTAAAGCGGGTATACGACGTTCAACGTTATTTACGTTGCTAGGAACATTAGCGGCTACTTAACTCCGATCCGTCACAAGCCGTTACCGCTTGCTCTCAAAGGCTAATAGTAGATGCTAAGGAGCTTTTTATTACAACTAGTGTTATGAAACTCTTTTAAGATGTTGTTGATTTTAATAAATTTGATAAATCACTTTTAACTCACAGGAGAAATCATGAGTATTATACTTATATGTACAATCCGATACATCGATAATCTGTATCCAATTACAATTTTATGGCCATTAAAGATATAGAATGACGATGATTATAGATGTTTACTATTCATATAATCTTTCTGTGTTCATTTTTAAACTCTTATTTTTTTTATTGCAGCCTTAATAGTGTATTACAGACGTTGTCATACTTCAGTTACAACTACTCACTATTCTGCTCACTCACCTCGCTTCTTATCTTTTAAAGTATTTTTTTTTTGCTTAACAGGGAACTAGAAACTAATTAGAAAACATTAAAATAATCACTAATGAAACAAAACATGTTTCGAACCCTATTTATTTACTCGAAACCATTCTATCCCAACCAATTATAATTTGATTGATATAAATAAATATTGATAACGTTGACTATGATAT
The DNA here is from genome assembly GCA_963935595.1 of Schoenobius gigantellus. NCBI lineage: Eukaryota > Metazoa > Arthropoda > Insecta > Lepidoptera > Crambidae > Schoenobius > Schoenobius gigantellus. The sequence continues at coordinate 17,312,967 of OZ012554.1, read as the reverse complement.
CATATTTCTTTGTGTAGTCTTTTGATCATGAACTGTGACTTCAAATACTCGTAGCTCTTCCCTCGATAAAGTTAATGTTCTGTTAATAAGTACCCGATACGAGATATAATAGTTGCTCAAGCTGACCAGCGTAATTGGTTCTGAGTTTGTAATAATTGTGATACTTGCCCAATAAAAACGTTATTATACCTAAAAAATAAAACTACGGATGTATGTTAATAATTCTGTATTTGCCGGCACTTTTTTGGTCTCTAACATCATTGTTTGTTATGTCAAAAAGATATGTGCCTAAAATCATAGTCGACATAAATAACCTGTAAAGAAATCCTTTCTTCACAGGTGTGTGCAAGTTTCCTCACGATGTTTTCCTTCACCGTAAAAGCATCGAATAAACGTACATATATGAATTCAAAATTTCAAAACACATGGTAGGTGGCGGGGTTTGAACCGCTACCTCCCGCGCGCGGTTGGAAGACGACGGCCTTACGCACTAATTATATAACGCAAAAGTTTAGACACCCCAATTTATTTTTATTATAAAAGAATTACACATGTAGTTATCGGATTATTTTCCAAAATATGTCCATTATCTTGTTTTGTTGCATTTCTTGCAAATTTGAAACTGTATGGTCGCGTGCTTGCAAATACAATGTTGCCGCTTAGCCGTCGCGCTACCGATAAGAGAGAAAGATAGAGTTAAGTAAGTTTAAGAAGCGGCGCAATTGAAATTTATATTTTAAATAAAATCTGACCCATATTTGCTATTAGTAGAATCGATTCTACTCTCGATTCTGAACAAACTATATTTGCGCAATTTTATTAAATTTAAGTTATTATAGATATATGTCAAATATGACTCAAACTAATTTATTTCATAAGAAAACACTATTAACAGCATATATACATTTACATAGTTAATTAGACTAAAAAAGAGGCCGAGCTCTTAAATTAAATAATAAACATAAATAAGCGTTTTAATAACCGATACTGTTTTAATGATTCTTCATTAATCGTGAGTTGAATTACGAGTCTAACAGCCTACTCTTTAACACAACAAAAACTTTTAAACCCTACACATAAACTTTGTGTTGCTTAAACGCCCCATTGTCGTTTCCACTTCACCAAACATTATAGGAAAAATCAATACTAGGCAAGTTTGAACATGATTGATGAGCATCCACAGTAATTTGCTAGAACATCCAACTTAAGCAATACAACTGAAGTGGCAAAAAATTGTTGAGGGAAAAAATGTTGATACCTACTCAAACCTTGACGGCCACAACTATCATTGGCAGAAGAAAGTTATAATTGTGTTACAAGCTCATCATAACTTGGGCAAGTCTTATTAATTTTCTATACGCACCGAGTTTCTGGAATTTGAAGACAACGGTTACAGCGATTGGATAAGAGTCTCGTGGGACCGACGGACTGATGAAAGCAAAAGTTCAACAAGCTATAGATAAAATTTGAGTCTGATGATTATTTTTGTGATTGATTTCCCGACGGCAGTTATCAATTAGGTATTGTGGGTGTGCATAAATCAGGGTGAAAATGTGACATTATACTTTTAACATTATTAATAATATGTATTACGTGGAACAATAGAACGTAACGTTATGTACACTTTGTGAAAATATCCAAAAACTCACCATGATAAACAACCAATTATTTCGTGTCCGTACGGTGTCTCGCCCTTTGTTCCGTGGATATCTTAAGAGCCGACTTATGTCCGGTTTCTATATTAAAAAGCAAATCATTTTTGCTACGGACAATTAAATTTTGACATTTATTCTATAGATATGTAGCAAAAAACGACTCGTTTTTACTACGGACAGTTATATGTCAAAATATAACTGTCCGTAGTAAAAACGAGTCGTTTTTTGAATATAGAAACCGGGCACTAGGCAGTTAACCGCAATCACATCTCTGTAAGCTAAGAGATGGAAAACTCGACACAAAACCTTAAACATATCAGTTTGGGTGGTATAGCTTAATCCCTTCTCTTCCAAGGATAGAGCCGTGCTCAAAAGTAGTCGGATATTGGTTGATGATTAATAATTTCTAAGATTTGTAAACAATAATGTGGGTACTGTACGTGACAGCTCGGAGTGCGGGCGAACGTGGGGTGGATCGTTCAGTCTATCTCTTAGTATTGTCACAGAATAGATAATAGTCTACGTACAGAAGTGGCACCCCTTTGATATTGCAAAAAGCCAACATTTTAAAAAGCTAAACTTTGAAATGCAATACAAACACCTTAACGCCACGCGTTAGCGTATGTAATTCTGAAGGCTCACGTCGTTACGAGCTCGAGTGATAGGGTTGTTGCTAATGGGAAATAATCAAGAGCGCGCAAAATATCGCACAAAACGGAGCTATAAACCAGCGAATATACTCCTAGCTCCACCTCATACGTCACCTGCACCCCTTTTCTTCTCGGGGGGAAATGCGTAACCGCACCGTACCCGTCATTGGTTAGATGGCGAGCGTGTGTGGGGCTCTCCCGGCAGAGTACCAGGCCTACCCACTAAAACCCCCCCTGTTCTCCCTGCCCTTATGAGCGCGCAGCAGTCTCGTAATGTATGTGTATGATTAATTTTGCTACTACGACTTATTAACACTTCGCATATTTTTGATTTTAACTAATAAAATAAACTTGAACTTGAACGCTCTTAAATAAACTTGAACGGCTTCAGAACTTAGCAATTCGCTTTATTTTCTGCTTACGTAAATTTGATCACGTGTCTGAATGCCGCAAGCAACTCAAATGGTTACCTATTCGTTAACGGAGAAATATGCATATCCTCTGCCTTATCTACAAAGCCCTAAATTGTCCTCAGTTTCCTCAATACATACGTTCCCGTTTCCATTTTCTCCCTCCTAGTTCCCGTCCCCAGAGGTCATGTGTAACCAATAACGTCCTAAAAGTTCCCCACTTTAACACAATCTTCTTCCGCAAGTCTTTTACCGTACAGGCTGCCAAGTTGTGGAATGAGCTGCCTGTTTCAGTTCGCGAGAGACGTTCCGTCCAATCCTTCAAGCGCCACTTAAAAGAACATTTTCTTTCAAAATTGTCATCCTCATCAGTATAATAAGTATGTATGTATATGTATATGTATGTAATATGTGTGTATCAATATATATGTAGGTATATGTGTTTTAGTTATTTTGTAAAATTGTATTTTTATAAAGGTAGAAAAATTTGTTCCCGCATATACACAACATCTTACACTGCCACTTGGGTTGGCTGGAAGAAATCTCTCCCAGAGATAAGTCCGCCCTTGTATACCTTGTACTCACTGTATATTTAAATATTTATATGTACAATAAAGAATTATATAATAAATGTATTATTGACGCCAAGCGATAAAACCCTTAAATAAAGATTAAAAAAATATCATATAAGACTCTTGCGGATTGAAAAGAGCTTATAGCGTTACTATACTATTAGCATGGCATTACGGTAAATAACAATGATGTGCATTAACATGATAATCAGCTCAGCCGGCGTATCCAACGGCGCGGCAAATCGGGCTACGATTCAATATCACTGCTGCATGTCAGATTAACATCTCTAATGAGCGACTCGGCATGGTTAAATATCAGGATGCGGCCTGACAAAGGCCTGATGAAATGAAAACTTAAAAATATCTATAATGTCTCATATTATTGTCAGTTTCGGTCAGTTTGATGACTTTTTAGATGTTATAAAAAGGGTGCAAAAGGATTTTTTTATTGATTTTCATATCTGACGACAAAGAACGTACATTGCCGTTCTTCTTCAAAAGAAGATAAACATTTAGTACCATGTCACGACAATTATTAACAATGCAATATAACTGTAACCGTGCTAAATAAAAAGAATGGTTGGTGTGACATGGTACTAAAATATCTGACTATGAATGGTGACGAAAGCGATACACCACCTACCATCCCGTGGTGTGGTCACTCCATGCCGGAAGTCAAGATAACACAAAGTGAAGTTCGGCGGGAGCTGCTTTCTCTCGACGTACAGAAGTCGAATGGGCCAGACGGCATACCGGTAGTGGTGCTAAAACAGTGTGCTCCTGAGTTGTGTCCTGTGCTAACGCGATTTTTCACACTTTCCTACCGCAAAAGGCAAGTTCCGTCTTCGTGGAAGACTGCAAATGTACACCCGGTGCCCAAAAAGGGCGATAGATCGGATCCATCGAATTACAGGCCTATTGCTATAACCTCCCTTCTCTCGAAGGTGATGGAGCGTATGATTAACACAAAACTCGTTAGATACCTAGAAGATCACGATCTGATCAGCGACCGCCAATACGGCTTTCGCCACGGTCACTCGACTGGTGATCTTTTAGTGTATCTCACACACCGATGGGCCTCTGCCATTGAGAGTCAAGGTGAGGCCTTGGCAGTCAGCCTGGATATAGCGAAGGCGTTCGATCGGGTCTGGCACCGGGGTCTTCTATCGAAGTTGCTATCATACGGGCTTCCCGAGGGATTGTGCAAGTGGGTTGCTAGTTTTTTATCCGGGAGGAGCATTAGAGCCGTAGTTGACGGTAGCTGCTCCGAAACCAGGATGATAAATGCTGGTGTCCCACAAGGCTTCGTGCTATCTCCAACACTGTTTCTGCTTCATATCAATGATATGCTGTCGCTTGACGGCATCCATTGCATCCATTTACACGGGCCGTGCAAATACCCACAATGGAACCATTGTCGAGGAAAGTCGTGAACAACTTGTGTCTCAAATCGAGAGCACTCTATCCAGAGTCTCCGATTGGGGGCGGTACAATTTAGTCCGATTTAACCCCTCTAAGACATAAGTCTGTGCGTTCACTGCTAAGAAAACCCCATTTACTGTGGCCCCACAATTCCAGAACACACCCTTGACCATCTCAAAGAGTTTAGGGATCCTCGGTGTCGACATCTCCAGCGACGTCCAATTCCGAAGTCACTTAGATGACAAGGTCAAGTTAGCGTCCAAAAAACTAAGTGTGCTTAACAGAGCCAAGCGGTACTTCTCTTCAAGGCAAAGACTGTTGCTGTATAAATCACAGGTCAGGCCTCATATGAAGTACTGCTGTCATCTGTGGGCGGGAGCACCTCTATACCAACTTGGACCTTTTGATTCGGTCCAAAGACGAGCTGAGCGAATTGTTGACGATCCCAAACTCACAAGCGGTATTGAGCCTTTAAGTCTGAGGAGAGACTGCCTCATTATGTGTGTTCTACCGCTTGTACAACGGGTTGTGTTCTGAAGAATTGTTCGACATGATGCCAACGGCCACCTTTTATCATCGCACCGCTCGCCATCGGTAGGGTGTTCATCCTCACACGCTGGAGCCTAAGTGGTCACGCACAGTGCGGTTTGAGAGAAATTTCCTCCCACGCACGCTCCGGTTGTGGAACGAGCTCCCTGCCGAGGTTTTCCCCGGGGAATGCAGTATGGGGTTCTTCAATAAGGGAGTAAATAGGTTTTTAAAGGCTCGGCAACGCGTTTGTGATGCCTCTGGTGTTGCAGGCGTCCATAGACTACGGTAACTGCTTACCATCAGGTGGGCCGTAAGTTTGTTTGCCGGCATCGTAGTATAAAAAAAAGTATCCAACTATTTCTGAGGCCGACCGTACATTGGCGTTGTCGTAGGAGTTGTAGATTTGCAAGTCTTCCAGGAACCACCTGTACTATAGACGGCTGTATTCACTCACCATCAGGTGGGCAGCCTGCTTGTTTCTGTTTGCCAACTTTATTATATAGAGAAGAGGTAAGCGTTTGGCTAACGCAGCATGTTAGGTGTAAGACGCTCGGAACGAATAAGGAACACTGACTTGCGTTCCAGACCCCAAATAGTAGACGTGGGTAAGAGGACGGCTTTGCTGAAATGGGATTGGGCGGGGCATGTCGAGCATATGTATCCAGATAGGTGGGCTCCAGTAGTCACGCAATGGCAACCCCGAGACGGATGTCGACGTCGGGGCAGGCCCAGAAAGCGTTGGCGTGACGACCTGGATGCTTTTATTCCACAATGGCCGGAGAGTGCTAGGGAGCGTGGGTAGTGGAGTCGCAGTGTGGACCTTACCTAGCGCGCCCAAAAGGGCAGGGAGAACACCGGGGGGTTTTAGTGGGTAGCCCCACACACGCTCGCCGTGTAGCCAACGGCGGGTACGGTGCGGTAACGCATTTCCCCCCGAGAAAAAAAAGGGATCGTGATCTACCTTTGCCCAGCAGTCGGACAATATAGGTTAATAAAGAAAAAGCGTTTGGCTTTCATAAAACTTGGTATTTGTGAAAGTAAACCGGAGGGAGATTCTGTACCAGGGTCGTGTGCATGGGTACCTCCGTCTAACCTATTTCTGCCGCAAAGCAGCAGTGCTTGCATTGCTGTATTCCGGTTTGAAGGGTAAAATATGGCAGTAAAGTTACTGGGTAGCTGGGTACCGTAACATTACATCTTAAGTCACAAGTTGGCAACGTACACTGTGGTTCTTGTGGGGGTTGCAGTTTTGCTGCGAATCTCACAGGAACCACGTGTATTATAGGTGACTGTTACCACTTACCATCAGGTTTTGCTTGTTTGCCAACTTAATTGCAATAAAAAAAAGTAAAGCCAAAAACGGGATCTTATATAACACATACCATAAAGATGATTTTAATAATTTTGTTACATACTAAAATCTTTGGCACATTTAAGGTTCACGTGAATTTTATTTCACGAGGTTTATTTATTGTTTTTAATTTGTCACATATTTATGTTCAAGGAACAATAAAAACATTACCAAAGTGTTCACAAATGTTTCATTTTCAAAAACTAGTGTTATCTACTGTTTAATTATAATATTCATTATAATTTAAGCTTTGTGCCCGCTTACAAAAGGGACAGCTTAATTAGTGGTGTAAATACACACCAGCCGCCTAATTATGAGTATAATATGCAATGCCGTCTTACAATGGCTGTCCGTATCTGAAATAACTAAAATGTGCCTAAATTACCCGCTTTGCTCAATTGTAATCTGTAACATTTATTTTGTGAGCTATTTAAAAATAGTAGCCATGGCTCCTCTTTGTATTTTTAATTTCTAAATATGACTTATTTTAAATAAAAAAAAATAATTCATAGGCAATGTTGGGTAGTACCTTATTACAAAGAACCCTAATCATCATATCAGCCCATACACTACCCTAGGTTAGGGTGTCTAGGACTTGGGGTACGATGTCAAACAACCTTGTGGTGCACCCTGGGCAACCCGGCAGATTCTCTGCCGCGGACTAATAGTCTGACGAGAGGACCCCTATGGAGGGGGGGCGTGGGATGGCTGGGCTTAGCCCGGCGGGTCACTTCGTGTGGCCCACCACCTGTTGCCGTGCCGACCACCCAGTCGGCTACCCCTGCCGCCGACCAGTCAGCGACTCCAGCCGCCGCCCGGGCCCGCGGCTACCCGCCGATAGTGGTCGAGCGTCTGCCGGATTGGACCCGGCACTTCAATGTGCTGGCGGGGAAACTCGGCAAGCCGCCTAACGCCCGTCCTTACCGCACCGGGGTGCGATTTATCCCCACCACCCCAGACGAGTACCGCGTAGTGCAGCGATACTTGGCCGAGGCATCAGAGCGCGATCCCACCATAACGTGGTACGCCTACACGCCGGCGAACGAACTCCCCTCTAAGGCAGCACTACGAGGGCTGCCCGCAGATACCCCGCCGGAGGCGATCCAGGCGGCACTCCGGGAACGTGGATTTGTGGCCACCCACGTTCGCAACATACCACCCCAACGCGGCCGCTCCGGCTGCCTCTTTTATCTGCAGCTGGAGCACCTTGATGCCCAGGAGCTCTCCCGCCTCTATGCGGTGACCGAGCTTCTGATGATGCCGGGCATCGTCATCGAGGGATGGCGCGGCCGCGGGGGACCCCCGCAGTGCCACCGATGCCAGGCGTTTGGGCACGCCTCGGCCAACTGTCACCGGCCCATTAAGTGCGTGCGCTGTGCGGGCGACCACATCGCCGCCGACTGCACGCGCCCACGAGACCAGCCGCCCACCTGTGCGAATTGCGCCAAGCCGCATCCGGCCAACGACCGCCGCTGTCCAGCCTTCCGGCGGGAGGCCAGGCAGAGAGGCATGAGAGTGCCACCCCCCGTGCCGACCCGACCGCAGGCGCCCCAGCGCCAGTCGGCGCCCCAGCGCCAACAGGCGCCCTCGCACCAGCAGGTGCCCCCGCGCCAGCAGGCGCCCCCGCGCCAGCAGGCGCCCCCGCGCCAGCAGGCGCCCCCGCGCCAGCAGGCGCCCTCGTGCTATGAGGCGCCCCCGCGCCAACAGGCACCCCCACGCCAACCGACGCTCTCTATGGTGGGCGAACCAGAGGCCCACGCTGGGCTGACCCTGGCTCCCCCCGCCAACCCGCCGACCACCAGAGGCGAGGCGGTGAAGCGTCGCAGACGCCGTGGTCGTGGTAGGCGCGGCCGTAGAGCCACTGCCTCCGACCAACCTGCGGCGGCCTCCACTCCCGTGCCGCCGACCCGCCCTCACCAGCCGCCCCGCCGACACCCAGCCTCCCAGCAGGAAGCGATGTCGGCCGTCCGCAGACCCCCGACAGGGCCCCACCCATACCAGGGCCCACCCCAAGATCCCCAAACCCAGCCACCACTCTTGCCGCCGGCTCCGCCGCGGCAACCACGCCAGCCCCACCAACCACCACCACAACTGGCCCCCCAGACCCGCCCGCTCCCGCAGGCCTCGACCACATCGGTGTTGGTCGCGGTGGCAACCGCGATCAGCCAGCTAACGATGGCCGCGGAGCTAGGCGACCACCGGGCGGCAATCAACCGGGCCATCGACATCCTGGTGGCCTTACTACAGGACCTCAAACATTGAGAGTTCTCTACTGGAATCCCGGGGGGGTAAGGAACAAGGCGCAGGAGCTGCGCCTGCTCGCCCAGTCGCAGGATCTGCACGTGATCCTCCTGGGTGAGACCTTTCTGCTCCCGCACAACACCTTCCGGCTGCCCAACTACCACGTCTACCGCCGCGACGAATCAACACCGCAGGGCCGCGCCTGGAGAGGCGTGGCGGCCCTAGTTCGTCGCGACGTGGTACACGACCAACTCAACCTCCTCCCATTCATCTCCACCCGCACCATCGGAGTGAGGGTGAGTGCAGCCGGGCGGGAGCTACACATCTACGCAGCATACCGCCCCCCCGCATCCAGAGTAGAGCTCTCCGACATCCAGGGGCTCCTCGGCGACGACACGCCGACTCTCGTGGCGGGCGACCTTAATGCGAAGCACCCCCAATGGGGATCGCGTTGCATCACGCCCGCCGGGAGGATGCTCCTGGATGCCGCCACCGGACTTGACGCCGAAGTGGTGGGACCTGACGCCCCCACCCACATTCCTACCACCGCCAGGTATCAGCCAGACGTCCTGGACATCGTCCTGACGAAGAACATCCCCTGCCCGGTCTCCGTGGAGGTGCTGTACGACATGGACACGCAGCACCTCCCCATCCTCATCACCACCAGCATGGCGGCCGACTTCGTCCAGGCGAGAGCTCCGCGCCCCCGCACTAACTGGGGCGCCTTCAGCTCGGCGCTCAGCGATCTCGCGCTCGGCGGCCCCCTCTCCTCCCCGGAGGATGTGGACGTGGCCGCCGACGACATCTGCTCCCGCATCCGCGCTGCCGAGGAGGCAGCCTCCACCCGCCCCCCTGCGAAGTCACGCAGGGAGGAACTGCCTGCCCACCTGCGCGCGCGGATGCGCAGGAAGCGCGAGCTGCGCCAGCTGTGGGCCCGCACCCGGTGCCCGCGGGTCAAGACGGAGCTCAATCGCCTGACCACCCAGCTGTCTGAGGCCGTGAAGGTATGGCGCGGTGCCACCTGGGAGAGTCACCTGGACCAGGTGGCCGATAGCACCGCTGACCTCTTCCGGCTCAACAGACAGCTGACGAAGTCCACCGCCCCCGTCTGCCCGCTGCTGGACAGCGCGGGCAGGCGATGCTACGCCGCCGCTGACCGGGCCAATATTCTGGCTGATCACCTGGAGGAGGTATTCACCCCACACCCAGCGTCCACCGACTGCGCTGTCGTCGAGCACCACAGGCACGTGCTGAGCCGCGTCGAGGAATTTCTGTCGGCCCCAGCGCCGCAGCTGCGGGGTGACGATTTCATCTCCCCCGCAGAGCTGCGCAAAGCGGTGCTCCGCCTCAACAGGCGGAAAGCGCCCGGGCCCGACAACGTTTCCTCCGCGGCCCTCAGGCAGCTGCCCCGCAGGGGCCTGGCGACCCTCGCCAGGCTCTTCAACGGCATCCTGCGCACCGGCCACTTCCCCGTGGCCTGGAAGATGGGGCGTATCATCGTCCTGCCCAAGCCGGGTAAGGACAGGCGCCTCCCGTCCAGCTACCGACCCATTACGCTGCTGTCTCACGTGGCCAAGCTGTTCGAGCGACTGCTGCTGCGGAGGATCCGCCCGTTCGTCCCACTCCGGGATGAGCAATTCGGATTCCGCAGCGGCCACTCCACCACGCTCCAGCTGGCGCGCGTGCTCCACCACCTCGCGGCCGCCATGAACCGGGACAACCACACCGTGGGGGTCTTCTTGGACATCGAGAAGGCCTTCGACCGTGTGTGGCATCCCGGTCTCCTCTACAAGCTGGCCGCCACCAGCATGCCGCCCGCCCACGTGAGACTGCTGGCGTCGTTTCTCCAGGGTCGGAGCTTCGTGGTCTCGGTCGAGGACGCCACCTCCCAGCCACGCCCCATCCTCGCAGGAGTGCCCCAGGGCAGCTGCCTCTCGCCGTGCCTGTACGCCGCCTACACCGACGACATCCCCACCCTCCAAGACCAGCTCCAGGAGGGGCAGCGGGACGTGGTGTTGGCCCTATTCGCCGACGACAGCGCCTTCTTCGCCTCGTCGCGGAAGGTGAGATTCGCCTCCGCCCGGATGCAGCAACTGCTGGACCGCCTGCCAACATGGCTGGACAACTGGAGGATGGCCGTCAATGTGGGTAAGACGGCCGCCATCCTGGTCGGGTCGCAGCGCCGCATGCCACCGCCGCTGACACTCCGCGGACAGGACGTAGCTTGGCAGACCACAGTTGCGTACCTCGGATGCCGCATCGACCGTCAACTGCGCATGGTGCCCCAGGTTGACCATGTCGTCAACCAGGCCAAGATGGCCCGTGGCATCCTGCGCCCGGTGCTGGCATCCCGACTACCACTCCGTACGAAACTGATGGTCTATAAGAGCTACGTTCGTACGCGGCTCACCTACGCCGCCCCAGCATGGTATGCGTTGTGCTCCCCGACCCAGCGTTCCAGACTGCAGGTGGTCCAGAACGTCTCTCTCCGTGTCGTGACGAACGCGGGCCGCTACGTCAGGAATGACGTCATTGCCCGGGACGTTCGGATGCCGACGGTGGAGGAGTTCGTCGCCCGTCTGGCGCGTCGAATGTTCGACAGCGCCGACAACGGGCCCCACCTCCACCTCCACAATATTGCTCCTTATGTCCCCAGGCCTCCAGACTCTTCCGGACGAGCGCTGCCCCGCGACTTGTTGTCGCCCAGGGCGGAGAGAGACCAAGACCTACCAGCGTCACCACCACCATCACCAGCTGCATCCCCACGACGAGGCGACCCACCCCGGCCAAGACTCCGCTTCGTCAGCGACTTCGCTGACGACGCCACCACCTGACCAGACCCCGTGTCGCTTGGCTTGTAGTCTGCCGCGGGACCCCACCGCTCGCGCGCGTGACTCGCCTAAGCGACACCACCACCGGACATGACACCACCATCACCCATCAAGACCAATGGCCCCCTCCTCCCCCCACCGCTCCTCCGGGCGCAGAGTAAGCCGCGGCCTGCTCGCCGGCGCTCGCTGGGCTTGGGACAAGCCCCTCTAACCTGGTGTGCTTGACCGCGGAGGGCCGTGCCTCGATCCCGGAGTGGTAGCACAGGGGGGGTGGCGAAGAGGGGCCCGTCACTACGTGACGTGCCCAACACCGGCGAGCTACTGCTCGCCGAGAAGATGCCCGGGCAATGGGCGACAAATGCCCGAAGCCCGCACCCGCCCATGGCGGAAGAAACTCTGACTGACTTCGTGTGGCCACCCGCTTCATGCGGTTAACGGCGAAGTCCCCTCTTCTTATGTTAAGAAGAGGTGTGGCTCTCGCTGGAAGCCGATTCCGGTGGCTACCTTGTAGTAGCGAGGTTGAGGCGAGTTTCTCGCCGTGGCGCTTCGCGCCCTTCGGGGATTTCCCCGAGCTTCGGCTCATCTGCGCGGCGGTGGATCCAGTGGGATCTGCACTCGGGCAACCCGTTACCCGCACTGAGCGGGCCGGGGGCCCGGCGCACTGAGCGTCGGGCTGCGTGGAAGACAACCACAATAAAAAACCAATTCGGGGTGTAGAGTAGCGCAATTCTGCGCCGCTCCACAAAGCAGCAGCGCCAGGCGGAGAGTCCGGCAACGGATATGTCACGGGCAGGGATCAGCGGGAACAAGGCCTGGCTGTACTCCCCTTCCCCCTGTCTTGTGACGGACCGAGGAGCTGCTGGGGGGGTTTTAGTGGGTAGGCCCGGGCCGAGTACGGTCGTGCGGTCTGGGGAGTTCCATATCCTCGTGGTTGGGTTCGACCACGAGGAATGCGTAAATGCATTTTCCTCCCACCCAAAAAGGATTGGTTGACTTCACATACACCTTTGAATTTCTTCGCAGATGTATGCTGGTTGCCTCACGATGTCAGATAAATTAGAATTCGTAAAACGAAAAACACATTTTTGCTATATGGCGGTCTCGAACCACGGACCTCCTGCTTGGAAGGCAAGTGCCGAGTCCACAGCGCCACCGACGCTCTTGTACCTTGGAATTATAATGGAATTATGCAATTACATCACACATATCAAAATTGCAACAATTTCTCTTTACATATATTTGCGGCTTAATTATTAAAAGAAAATATATTAGAATGTATCCTACCCTCCACAATACAGCTCCTCTGACATCAGCACGTCAGGGACATTTCTCTCCACTTTTCTGCTAAAGAAACTCCGTAATACAATTATTTGCCTCGATTTATTTTTAATCGTCGCCTGTCTCTCTTCAAAGAGAATAATAATTTTCACGGTAGCTGACGGAAAATTAATTAATCTGTGTTTGTGTTTTTCTTTTGTTAGATCAACGTTTACACAACGTAATCATAAAATCGATGCAACCTAATGTCACTTTGTATCAGAAAATAAATGAGCTCCTGAATGGTGCGTGTAATTTTGTCTGAAACCATATTGCGGTTATACATATAAATGCTATCTTATATTTTTCTACGTCAGAGAATTCTTCTAAAGAGACAATTTAACAGAATTATGGCACGTAGGTATTGGTGTAGCGAAAATTGTCACATATAAAAACATTTTTATGACAATAAATTAAAACTATATTGTTATGATTAACACATAAAAATGTGAGAGAAAAAAAGCTACCTTATGGCCAAGGCAACAATTTCACCAGGCAATGGAGGGGAAGAGGAAGTTTGAACACGAAACAAAATAGTCATAGTTTTCATCGTAATGCAAACTGTAACATCCGCTAACTTTCGAATGGTATGAAATCTTTTGTAAAGTTGGGTTGAAGCTTTATTTTCAACAGATTTGCTAACATAAACGTTGGGTCATAAAATTATGAAAAATGGAAACGTAAGATTCACATAAAGACTCTTATAAAAGCTTATAAATGAAATAAAAATATTGCACTCATTTGTTTTCGATGTCCGGTTAAGATCAATTTACCATGGATGTACATAAACAACTCTGTTTAAACTGCTCTTTCAAGCTTGATTGATGAACGGTGAACCAATATTGCGACAGGAAAATGAATATAATATTTTAAAAACTCGAAAGGTTCAAACCATTATTGATGATAATGTCTTTGTCAGCTCGTTAAATATTGAGAGTTTTATGTGGTTTGAATATACTGTGTTTTGTTTTAATACTCGACTAACTTTGTCAGTTTTGATGACTTCTTTGTTTCATTTTTTTCTTCAAATAAGGTTTATATTTCTTCGGAAAAACAAAAACAGTTTGCAAACTGATTTTTGTCTCTTACAAGACCGCGCTATCAGAGTAAGCAATGTCTCCGAAGATAAAAAACCATTTTGGTCACGAGTTGCGACTCTGAGTCAGGCAGAAAAGTCTGGAACCATATTTTTCCAATGTTATAAAACTAAAAGGTTATAAAAAGTGGCTGCCACACTAGTCATTGCCACGTAACACATTATCCAGTTAAATAGTAATTTTCATGTTTTGAATACGCATTATAATTATTTAGGTTTTTAGAGATTAGTTTATCCAATTTCAAATAAGTGTTATTCATGGATGCTTAGATATTTTTTTTATATTATTTGGATTTCGACTATCTTTTTTTTAGTAACAATTGGTACCTTCATTATTACGAAAAAAGGTTAGCATTCGGTAATAAATCAAATGTACAATTAAGAACAGTATTCTCAAATACATTTCATTATAAGTTCCAAATTATGAAGGGTACACAATTCATTGTTGGCAGTTTACTATATGCCTACTTAACAAATAACTTTTTCACGGGTATGTACAAATTCCGAAACAACAACTCAATTACCACAAATTCTTTTATTTCCGACATCAAAATAAGTGAACTTCATCGGTGCCTACGTCGAAGTCATCAAAGTTAATAACGGCTGTTCAAATAAAACCCTTTCAGCTTCCCTCGTTTAATATTTGTTTTGTGCGCAGAGAACGCTGCACGCTTATTCACAACAGTATTATGACGTAATACCACTACGGGAACGAGTAATAACTTCAACGTTGTATCTTATCAAGAGTTGGGTTCAAATATGTTTTTAATGTACTATGTACGTTATAAATAAAAAATAGGTACATTTATTTTAAATTTATAAAACCCTTTCAGCTCGCAAAAGTAAAAAAAAAATGTTTTTCTTTGTTTGTTTGTCTGTTTGTTCGGAAAGATCTCCGAAACTACTGGACAGAATTTGATATAACTTACACTACAACGCTATGAATTTTGCATACCACCGCTCAAAAAAGAGTTGAGCACTATGAACCTTAGAAAATCGCCCTAAATTCAATATGGCCGTTGTTCAAAAAGGGATAAAAATGGGAATGATGTCACACAGTTAACCATGCATTTTTATCCAAACTGTGTGTGTATACAAAATTTAACCTCAATTGGTTAAAGATATCTACTTCAAAATTGATCTTCAATCTTTAGAAGTCCGCCATATTGGATTAGTAGTGACGTCACATTATTTTTCGAGTTACTCTTAGCAAGACCTTTTATTTGATACCCATATTGTACGGGTGCATAAAAATTATTGGTCTTAAGAACTTGGATTAAGAACGTCCAAGGGGCCCACTAGTAATAAATAAATAAAACTGTGGTAGCGAAAAAAGTTATTTACTAAAACTAATTTTTCTATACAAATATACTTCAAATATTTATATTTGAAACCAAAAAAGTAATTAGAACCTCTACGTTTTTAATTTAATACTGCATATTATTCAAATGCTGTGTACGACGAACTTTTTGACAGAAATACATAAAGCATTTGCCGCAAAGCCGCCATTTTCAGTAACAGAGCCCAAAGTTTCGTTTGACTAACAACTTAAAGCCGTGAAAAATAAAGCTAATACCTGTTAGTCGGTGATAAGAGAATTAAGGTAAGCGAACCTATTAATTGTTACAGAACTCTTACAGTTTGTTCAGATTTGAAATTAAGTCTCCTTATCGTAGGTATTATTTAGACGATTTTACATATACCTGTCTCGAAAATATCACAAAATATATGTTGAATTTAGTGCGATTATCCTAGGTTCATAGTGCTTTACTCTATAAGGCCGTACGTTTAAACGGCCATGTCGAATTTACGTCAATATTGCTAGGTTCATAGGCACTCTACTCATCAAGGCCTTTTATTTGATACCCATATTGCTGGGTTGGGTAACGAACCTTTATCCATCTTTTTAGAACGGCCGCCATGTTGAATTTCCGTCAATGTTGCTAGGTTCTTAGTGATCTACTTTTCAAGGCCTTTCATTTGATTCCCATATTGCTAGGCTTGGAAACGAATTTTTATCCCTTTTTGAACAACGGTCATATTAAATCTAAGGTTCATAGTGCTCAACTCTTTTTTGAGCGGTGGTATGCAAAATTCATAGCATTGTAGTGTAAGTTATATCAAATTCTGTCCAGTAGTTTCGGAGATCTTTCCGAACAAACAGACAAACAAACAAAGAAAAACATTTTTTTACTATTCTATCGTGTTCTGCTTATGATTTTAAGGCGACCTATGTATTTTTTTTCTTACTATTTCGCAATTATAGTTTTTTGTACCCCTACAATTTTATTCTATGTATAAAGATTAAGCTTTCTTTTCACATAAAAATTTTACTGGGTGATATTTTTAACAGGACTGATATGGTAGGTATAATCAACGATATGCTTTAATTATACACGGTTATTTTTTTATCACCCTGGAAAATTTAAGGGACGCTTCACGACATAGTATTAGAATGATTTAAATATAAATAAAAAAATAACCCCCCTCCTTAATTTTATATTAATTTTTAAAAAAATACAAAAAATGCTGCACTAGTTGAGAGCAGCATTTTTAGAGATATTTTTATTTATTTTTTTTAAATTTTTTATTTATTTTTTTTTATTTTTTATATAATATTGGATGTGTCCTGAAGCGTCCCTAAAATTTTCCAGGGTGATAAAAAAATAACCGTGTATTTTTTTTTATTAAGAGGAATTATCACTAAGTCACCTATTAAAATGAGTATTTTCTTTTTAATTGACTCTTTACACCACTCAACAGAGGGAAATACCTGTAGCAGTCGTCTGCATGGATACTTCTATCTATTTCTCCCGCCAAGCAGCAGTGCTGGCATTGCTGTGTGCCACTTTAGGGTAAAACTACAGTGCAATTACTGGGTATAGGTGCCGGCAAACATCTTTAATTTGTTCTTGAAAGATGTTTGCCGGCAACTTTACTATGACTTGACATCTTATGTCACAAATCGGCAACGTATATTGACGATTTGCAAGTCTAACAGGAACCACATGTACTATAGGTGACCATAGCTTTTACCATCATGTTGGATATAAAAAGAAAATAAATAAAGAAAGAAACATTTATTGACCATACACACACAAAATACTATAAAAACAGGACGAAAGAAATAAAAATATAAATAGGATATAAAGACCTTTTTATATAAGTGCTGTGTAAAAAAGGTATATAATTTAGTGGAAAGTAGAATAGATGATTTAATTAGCTTCTCTCATAATAAATTGTTATGATTCAATCTGATGAATCATGTATAATGAGTAGATGAAGCAACATAAATTAAATTATAATTCATATGTTAATATCAGTCACATCGCAAAATTATTATCATTTAATATTTCTCAAAACTCATAACACATTTTAAGCTCAGGCTTAAAATATCGTACGAAGATATTTAAATGTAAAAGAGTCTGAAATATTATGCCGGCTCAGCGTGGGAACAAACAAAAAGTGAAATCATAACATAGGTAATATGGTCTTTGATGCCGCAATACTGCGGTGAGGTATCGTTACGTTAAATCCTCTGTAAAATATTCCACATATATTACTCTGTAACGGTTAAAACCGTCCCCGTAATATTCACGCGTTGTTCTGTTTAAAAAGTGGAAAAGTGAGATGTGAGGTCGCTCAACTGTGAAGGGGTTCGGGGCTACGTCAAAAGCGCATTTTACTGTGCGAATAAAGTACCTACCAATATGAGCTACGGTGTCGAAGTTAAACCGTTTTATGCAAATAGGCTTAACACGTTCAGTAGTTGTCGGCTGACAGCGTTTGGAGTGCTATATGGCTTCATCTGATTTTTTATATGGGACAGTTGCTAAAGCAAATTTGAGTAAAGTTGATTTATCCGGTCTTATAGTACCCAATAAAAGTTGAGTATCATCATAACAGCTCATATACGTCCTCACCGAGGGGCTCGAGCTTAGTTAGGGTGTTTAGACTCTAGTCAACCACGCTGGCCCAGTGCGGATTGGTCGACTTCACATACACCTTTGAATTTCTTCGCAGATGTATGCAGGTTGCCTCACGATGTTTTCCTTCGCCGTAGCAGCGTCAGACAAATGTAGATATGAAATTCGAAAACGAAAAACACATTAGTACATGGCGGTCTCGAACGCTGGAACCCCCGATTGGAAGGCAAGTACCGAGTCCACAGCGCCACCGACGCAAAAGTTGAGTAGGTATATTAATGACAATTTAAAAGTCTGTTAATGACAATTTATAGAACCCGTCTACAAAACCAAATATCCCATAGTCGAAAATGGGGTGGGAGATAATTTTTGTTATATAAACTCGAACCTTTCTTTTTTTTTTGAGGATATAATTATGCTTATGTCAAATTTAATTATTAATTATAATATGCACCGTTTCTTTATTAAACTTTTCATTCAAATACAATGTAGACCACGACATTCATTGTCATTTATGCTGTTCTTCTACAGTTTAACTTGGTTTTCTTGCATGTGCTTCTCATGAAAGCTCTGCCAATTTCCAAGTAGGTAGATAAAATCCAGAATCATATTTTTTCTCTCTTGTACTTACTTACTTAATTTTGATTGGGGTGTCTGCATATACCAAGATTAATTAATCTTGTTCTATAGATATATCCTAGCCAAATAGGTTAATCTCAATTAATTTATATTTGAGTTTGACTTCAATTAGAACCAGCAAAGTCAATAAAGATTTCTAAGTTGAGTTTGGATTCGAATTTCATTAAGGTTCTTGGGAGACAACGTGAGCAAACAAATAGAACACCTTGTTCTCCATAGTTTGTGATTACATTTACTAAGGAAATTTCCTTATCAGCATTACTCCTCGGATGTTTTGTTGTAGAGGCCATTGTGTTTCTGACCTTCCCAGTCGATAATATCCGCCCTACGTGCAAGATTGATGGTGTGTCGATTCGTACAATACAAAGTCATGCATTTTTATTCATAATGACTTGTTATTCAGAGTTCATGAGAAGAAAGAATCATTCTTGAGAAAAGTCTTGAATAGTGAAAAATTCTTTAATTTTTTTATGTACCTACTTTATAAAAAAATAAAAATTTGCTACATAGATAAATGACACACAGAATTGTTTCATAGGGAAAAAAATACTGTATCAATATTGTTGCGAATGCAACCTTTTTTATATTGTTTATGTTTTTTTATATTTTACTTAATGTATTTTTGATAGAACCAATTTTCTCTGTTTTGCCTTTAAACGATTTCTTTGTGTCCTAATTAAAATTCATTGATTCTCCTTATTAATACCGTGTCTTTTCTGCTTTCCTACTAGCTATCCCTAACAAATATACACTGACCTTCAAAAGTAAGTACTACACTTTTAAAATTGCAATAACTTTTAAAGTAGGCAAAATATATTTTCAAAATAAAAAGTATTAAAAAGATTAATGTATAAAAAACTGTAACTTCCGAGAAACCTGACGAAATGAGCTGAAAATGTTTTTTGTTTAAATCCTTTATCTTTTGTAGTTTACGGAAAAAAATAATTTTAAAAGTGTAGTACTTACTTTTGAAGGTCAGTGTATTTTGTTCTCCTAAAGTAATTTTAAAGTTTTCGTGATTAAAGCAAACAAAATCTGTTTTTTTGTAATCTATCTGTAAATACTTCAGTCCTTATACTTCCCACTTCTGCGCACAGATCTCTAGATAATTGACATTGATTTTGTTGTAGCAAGTTCATACAAACTTAAGACGGACAAAGTGGTAATCTCTGCAACATACAACTTTAGGTATTGTCTACAATATATAAATATTTGTGAGTTTGCTCTTTTTAAAAGAAATGTAAAGTTAAAATCAAATTAACACAAAAAAATCAGGCTCAGGCGAGATTTGTTTGAACCTGCATCTTGAACACACCGTGTTAACGCCTTGATTAATTTGGCCACCGAGATCATAGCAGCCCT
Organism: Schoenobius gigantellus; assembly: GCA_963935595.1. NCBI lineage: Eukaryota > Metazoa > Arthropoda > Insecta > Lepidoptera > Crambidae > Schoenobius > Schoenobius gigantellus. The sequence continues at coordinate 17,292,964 of OZ012554.1, read as the reverse complement.
GACGAAATTTCAAGTGTATTGATCAGTTCTAAAATTTTAACTCCTTCATAATCTAGAGTAGGGCTGTCCAAAATGCGGTGCAAGCCGCCGAACACGACGGACGCACTTTCATACGTTCCGCGTGTGCCCGCGCCGCTAAGTGATAAAAAGTGTGATTCTCACTCATTTCTTCTTTTCTCATGTTATTTATACTTTGTTATTATATTATATGTTAAGTTAAATATTGCGATAGTGACGTTTATATTGTGTTTTTCTAAGCTTAATTAGGTTGTGCCGTCCCTATTAAGCTAAAAGAGTTTTCTTAGTCCTTTCGCGAGTGAACGCTGATTGATTGTTATATAAAACAGTGTTTATTGTGGCTGTGAAACTATTTTTAGTGCTTTTTGTACGTTTAATGACGTGGATTTTGCCAACCACTTGGATTTCCCCAACTATAACCTAGCGGTTGCGCCGCCATCTCGCGTGCGCCTCGACGCTGAGCGCTGACGTGCGCTGTCGGTTTCGTCGCTGAGCAGTGACGTTGACGCTGTCATCTGTCAGCATCACTTCGCTCGGCGCCATCTTGTGTGCGCCGCGTTCCATTGCAACAGGAAGTGGATGGAAGGGAGTATTCCGAGCGTTCACTTGTGGTCGCCGGATTTTTCTTTTACTGCCATAAACTTTTATTGACTCTGTAATTTTATTTCTATCTTTGCGTGTACTAGTTGTATTTTACGTGTATGGTTAGGTTATATTTCTATCGACTAGTAAACTTTTATTTAGTGCCTAGACTTTGTGTGATACCGCTTATGTTAAGTTAATATGAGTGGATCGGAGGGGGGGTACCCCCCCCGTACGGGCTCTCCGAGCCAGGAAGAGGAGTTCTTTCGTCCGCGATCGTCTCTCCAACGGACCCCGCCGCGACGCATGGTGGTCGCTCCCGCGGACGATGTAGCTTCGACCCTCAGGACGCCGCCATTCCAGCTCGTGTCGCCGCCCAGAGACGTTTTGGAAGCCGCCGAGGCCGCTTACGTGGCCGTCATCCAGGCCCACTCGCCGGGTACGTCGCCACCGCCACCCTCCAACACCCCGGTAAGTCCGCGGTCCAATCTGTTCGCTGCCCCATCGGCCGCTCCTATCGCCGCACCGCCCGCTCCCGCTCCGGTCGCCGCCCCATCGCGCGCTCCCGCCCCTGCGACCACCTCCAAGACCAAGCGCGTCCTGTCGCCGGACGAGTGGACGGTCGTCGGCGCTGCCTCCAAGCGGCGCCCCGCGCGTCTCACCGCGCCCAAGAACCCGACGCCTGCTGTTAGGCTCGAAGCCGCCACGCCCGCGACCGAATACGGCACCCCCTATACGACCACGGACGACGACGATGACGAGCCCTCCGACGAGTTGCACCGCGCAAGCGCCCGCCAGCTGCTATCGAGGGCCAGTGCCGCGTCTCGCGCCATCACGGCCGTCGCGGGGGCCTCGTCAAGACTCAACAAGGCGGACCTCGCATCGATTAACGGCGACCTGGCGCAACTGATGGAGGTGGTGAGCCATCTAGCCGTGGTATCGGAGCAACAGCGGGCGGAGATCGTCTCTTTGCGCACGACCGTCTCGGAAAGGGAAGATGCCTGGCAACGCGACCGACGCCGCGCCGCCAAGGCGGAGGCGGAGGCCGTGACCGCCCGGGAGGAGGCGACGAAACTCGTGACAAGCGCTGCGACGACGGCGGTGGTGGCGGCCCCTGCGGGCCCCACCTTATACGCCGACAAGTTGCGGGCCAGGGCGTCCGCTGGGCCAGCGTTGGCGCTGTACCCTGTTGAGGGGTCATCGTACAAAACTTCGGAAGACGTTAAGAGCGCTGTTAAGTCCTCCATAGCACCCGCCAAATTACAGATAAAGGTGGACAGAGTTCGCCGCGTAGGGAACGCGGGCGTCGTCATTCAGACGCGCTCGCAGGAAGACATGGTGAAGCTGAAAGCCGCCCTACCAGATACCCTGAAGGCAAGTGAGTTGAAAGGGAGATCGCCCCTCGTAGTCATCCGTGATCTTGATGGAAAGGAACCGCCCCTGAAGGAGACGATGACGGCGGTTTTTGAGCAAAACCTTGCGGACGACAAAAATTGGACCATCGAAAAAGTTCTCAACAGCTGCAGGCTTGCCTTCAGGAAGAGCCGCCAGGGCTCTTCGCAATCGGCGATGGTGCTAGCGTGTTCGCCGGAACTAAGGAAGGCGTTGGTTTCAAAGGGCCGACTGTATGTAGGGTGGGAATCTTGCAGAACGGAGGACTTCACTACTGCAATTTGTTGCCCGAAGTGCGCCATGTACGGACATAACGAGAAAAAATGCCGTCAAGACTCAACCACCTGCACTCGTTGTGGAGTATTAGGCCACCCTTCTGGGGAATGTAAGGCTGAGGCTCCGCGGTGCGCCACCTGTCATCGCTTCGGGCAAAAGGGAGCTGAAACTCATGAGACAGGAGCTCGTGACTGTCCGGCGCGCGTGCACGCCGAGAGACGCATGGTGGAATCAACATCGTATTAATATGGCTTCGTCTTCAAAAATTACAGTCAGCCAAATAAATCTGGCGGGGGCACGACTTGCCACCAACGAGCTTCCCCTAGTAGCAGAAGACCTGGGGCTAGACGTCGTTCTTGCTCAGGAGCATTATCCTAGTGCCCAGAGAGACGCTACCGCCTGCAGATTTCTGCAGTGTGGTACGAACGCCAAGGCGGCGATCTATGTTCATCGTCAAGACCTCCCATGCGCTTTCTTGCAACATCTGTCGACTGCACACTGTACAGTGTGTCACGTACTTCTCGACGAAGAAGGCGTATATATGGTGTCCGCGTACTTTCAGTACAGTGACGATATAGACGTTCACCTGCAACATCTCGGCGTCGTCCTCGATTCCCTCCGTGGGAAGAGAGTTATCATAGGGGTAGACTCGAACGCACACTCGCCGATGTGGTACTGTGAACCGCGGCAGTATACGGGGCGAGGGCCAGACGTCACGCACCGCCGTGAGCAAATGGAGGCGTTTATCCTGGCCCGAGGACTTAGGCTGGCGAACGCAGAGGGCGAGCCACCTACATTTGCGACAGTAAATGGTGCCTCAAACATCGACCTCACACTGACGAGAGGCATCCCGGTGACGGGATGGCGAGTGTTGCCAGATCATATAGAGAGCGACCACCGGCTCATAACATTCGAAGTGGCAAGTCGGCCTACTCCTTGCGCAGAGCCGCAGGGGGAGGAGCCGATGAAACTTCGGGATCGGGGGGTTAATTGGACCCTCTTTGAGCGTCGAATCCATGGGCGGGTAGGCAGTATAAGGTGGAACCGGTCCGCCCAGGAGATCTGTGCTCAGTTCACCGCTATGGTAGGGAGCACCGCGAAGCAGACCCTGGGTGTCTTGCGTACGAAGTCGCGTGGGCACGAGTGGTGGACTCCATCTCTCGATGAGCTTCGAAGGCGCAACAACCTCTTGCGTCGGACTTGGCAGTCGACTCGCCGGGCCGGGGGGCCCGTCGAGGCCGAGGCCAAGGACCGGTTCCATGCGCATAGGCGAAAATATCGGGGGGCCATGGAAGAGGCGCAACTTTTGTATTTTCGAAAAATCGCAGATTCCGGAAACCTGAACCCTTGGGGACAGGCCTACCGAGCCGCGAGCGGGAGGCGTAGACCTCCCCTTAACGTAATTAATGGCACTAGTTTTGCCCAAGGCTATGCTGGAAGTGTGGACGAGGCCATGCACAGCCTGATGCACGCTCTTTGTCCGGACGACCATCTATCCAGGGACACTGTCCACCACAGGCAAGTGCGTCTAATGGCCTCTATGTCACCACCGGGAGAAGATGCGCCTCCTCCAAATGATACAGTTGTGGGAGACATAGTCAAGGCTTTGTCTAACACGGCACCGGGAATCGATGGGTTGAGTGCTAATATCATCAAGCACACTTGGAGGGCTGCATCCGTGGAGCTCTCTGAGATGTATAGGCGATGTGTTCTGGAGGGCTGCTACCCGGATGTCTGGAAGGTTGGTAGGTTGATTGTCATTCCGAAAGGTAATGGCAAGCCTCTTACCGATCCGAAAGCATACCGCCCCATCACCTTGCTTTCCATCCTCGGCAAAATTTTAGAGCGACTAATGCTAAAGTGCGCCCCGCAAATCACCCAGGCGCTGTCGGACTGCCAGCACGGGTTCACTCGAGGTCGGTCGACGGTCTCTGCCCTTGATACCATCTTTAGGGCAGCGCGAGAGAGCTCGTCGAAGTATTGTCAGGCGATATTTTTGGACATCTCTGGAGCCTTCGACAACGCGTGGTGGCCGATGATAATGCTCAAGGCGAAACGGGGGGGTTGTCCGCCAAACATCTTTAAGATGTTGGTGGACTACTTCACGGGACGCTACGTGAGCATGTTCGTCGGCAGCCGGCGGGTGTCGAAGGCGACAACAATGGGCTGCCCGCAGGGATCAGTGCTGGGGCCCACGTTGTGGAACGTACTTATGGACGACTTGTTTCGACTACCCTTCCCTGGGGGGGTTAGTATCGTAGGCTACGCCGACGACGTGACGCTTCTGATCGAGTCAAATTCCCGGGCGGGCATAGAGGCTTTGGCCTCTACGGCTTTACAGCTCGTCGGTGACTGGGGGGGCCGAAATCGACTGGAATTTTCTCCTGCCAAGTCTGCAACTATGACGATCAGGGGAAAATTCCAGAGGCGACCCGTCATCAGGTTCGGTGGGACTTCGATCAGGAGCGTCACGTCGACTACGGTGCTAGGAGTGGTGGTCGATTCAACTCTTTCGTTCTCGCAGCATGCGAGCTCGATAGGGGAGAGGGCGACGTCTTGTTTTGGTAAGATGTCGAGGGTGTCGGCTACATCCTGGGGTGTTAGGTACAGAGCCCTTAAGGTTCTGTACAGGGGTACGTACGTTGCCACACTGACCTACGCCGCGGCGTGCTGGTTTGAACGTGGGTCCCTACACGTTGTGCGATCTGCGCTTCTGCGCACTCAGAGACCCGCTTTGATCCTTTTGACCAAGGCGTATCGCTCGACCAGCTCTGCCGCCTTACCGGTGTTGGCCGGTGTTTTACCGGCCGACCTTGAGGTAATCCGGGCGGGCAGACTAGGTAGGGCGCGCGAGTTCGGGAGTACCAAGGAGGAGATGCGCATGGTGAAACTCAGAACATCAGAGTTTGTGCTTGCCACATGGCAGGAACGCTGGGACACATTAGACAAGGTGAGGGAGACTTATCGTTTCTTCCCGAACGTGGCGGACCGGCTCAGGTTTACCTGGGTCGAACCGGACTACGAAGTTTCACAGCTGCTATCGGGGCATGGCTGTTTTAATGGTAGGCTCTTCAATATGAAGTTGGTGGACAGCAGTAGGTGCTACTGCGGTGAGTGCGAGGTCGAAGACCTGCACCACGCACTGTGGGAGTGCTCATTATATAGTGAAGCGCGTAGGGATTTACTAGATAAGGTGAAGACGCTTGAGGTTGGCCCGGTCTACTACCATGATCTCGTGGGGACGGAGGCGAATTTTCTGAGGCTACGGGACTTCGCGCATCGGTGGCATAAGATCAGGAGTGGGCTAGAGAGGTGAAGAAGGAAGAGGGCAACCGCCCGAAGAAAGAAGAGAAGACATTAGGTAGACGAAGCTGGCGGTACCACAACAGTGGGCACACGGCGACCTTGCGGCGGACACCGAAGGCATACCGTGTGTTTGTCCGACCCTAACAGGGGAGAAGGACACAGGGACAAAGGAAGGTAGGAAGGAATAAATAATTTGGAGGGAGTCAGAAGTGCGCGCGGCTAGAAGTGCGATTCGCAGGTTCCGCGCGCATCTCCCGATGATTCGGCCCGTATAACCAGGATTGGTTGAGTAGGGCCATGGGTGGTGGAGGGTTTGTCCAAAATGCGGCCCGCGACTACAAATTGTTTGACTATAGTCTACCACAAACAAGTACCCCAATTTTCCTTTGGTATTTTTTGGAAAAAAATGCCTTTTATTTAATTTCTGTGGTAATCTCAAATAAATGATTTTTTTATATATAGTAGTAGTAATGTACTTTATTACACTTCACAATTATGTACTTAATTGACAAAGACTTCGGTATTTATTTCTTTTTACGACTGGCTTGAAAGACTCACATTCAGTGCAGCAAGACATTGCATTATAAAAGTTTTCTGTCACTATTTGTTCGGTAGCCAATTGTCGACCTCTTTTATCTGTCGTTCTATACGAGAGCTAGCGTCTGGAGTAGTTTAAATACGTATTACTGCTATGTGTTGCATACCTAGTTTTTAACCAAAATAACAAACATTATATCTGCAAAGCAGCAAATGACGAAAATCGCACATTTAATAAATAATAATAAATTAATAATAATAAAATAAAATATCCCCCGATCGTGATCGTGTCTGGTCTGGACAGCCCTGATTTAGAGTTTAAGACCACTTGGTATTAATCTGTAGCTACAACCTAATTGTCGCCATAATGACAATATTACAATAACATTGTCCTGTTACGACAAATTAGAGATAAGGTAACTAGGTTCTTACTTATTGAGAAGTATAGTAAAATTCGCTTCCATCTTCGGCTTTACCACTAGGTGGGATGAAGGACAAGAGCATCCCCCTTTCATGTGTAAAAAATGGGTTGTTTCGAGTTTTCCATACCAAAGGTATTGCAGTAATATTGCAACAAATACACATGTCGGCTGTTATGGACATCCACGGTGTGCAGGATTGCACACCTTTTTAAATATATTTATGTTTTGATATTTTTTTATTACTGACATGTATGTTTTTGACTTTTATTTATGACTCTAAAGCTTGTCACTGCCTTACTAATTTCGTAATTTTGCTTAATACTTATCTTTTAAACACAAAATACAGTCCATTCTCGTACACACGGGATGGAAAGGAGTACCTAGCGCAGCGCAAAGATTTTGATTGGCAACTACTAAATGAAAAAAAAAAATGGATATTTTCGTGTCATGATAATAGTATTACGGCAGACGCACATGACCTACTTTTCGTAGGTCCGATAGTCGGCCCGATTTTACCTCCGACTCTTATGATATCACTGAACACTTTGTCGCTGACCAACATTTTGTTGTTCGTGTGCGTTGAAACGTAGAACTCCATTATGTTTCATTTTCCACCGTCAAAAATCGGTCACCGATACTCGGTCGTGTGCGTTCGCACTTAATAGTATGACTTAGCTCAATATCTTTCTTTGTGTGTCATACTAGCTGTGCCCGCGAACTACGATTCGCCTTAAAAGATTTCAACGCGTTCTTGGTTATATCTTCTATATTTTTCCCGTTTTAGCAACGTGTTTCATTGATTCTCCTCTCCTATTGGCCGTAGCGTGATACTCATAGCCTTCCTCGATAAATGGACAATCCAACACAAAAATAATTTTTCAATTCGGTCCAGTAGTTCCATAGATTAGCGCGTTCAACCAAACAAGCAAACAATCAAACAAGCAAACAATCAAACAATCAAACAAACTCTTCAACTTTATAATATAAGCAAGTATAGATGACGCCGTATAGCTACATAAACAGACTGCCGTGCTACGTGCTACGATTTGATAAATTACGTAGCACATAGCAATAAAACAAGCAAATGCTGATCTTTTTTTTCGAATCAAACATAAAAATGACAGGATGTACACCTAATCCAAATTATGGATTCATGTAAGAGCCTATATCAAATTCATTTGATAATAATTCATAATTTTAAAGGTTTATCGATCAAAAAATGATGCTACTTTTTCGATATTATTTCACTTGAAAAAGACGATATTAACGACGATATTCACTTCAAAACATGCACGACAGCCGCAGTGTTATTTTAATTTCCGACTTATTATGAAGTCGCCGACGAGCAATGCCGTGCTGTGAAAAGTTTCACTTTAAGCGGGGCGGAATGTGTCAGTTCCCTGGCAAGGGATATGTCAAATTCTTGTTTCGTTTCTCGTGTTGTATTAATGTAGTAAGTCTGAAATATTATTTAATCAGTAATATTATGTTTCTTGATTTCTTTTTCTTTTAAAATAACCTTTTCACTAATCGATCAATCAATTTCATGGCTTATTGTTTGATTGATGCTCCATCACAACATTGAACATACATTTATTGAACATGATTTTGAAATAGTCCTTTTCTTTTACACTGATTTGGTAGGTGCTTATGATAGGCGGTGGTGGCAGTAGCGACTTGACCACAGCTATCTAAACAGATGCCTCGAGTCCGAGGTGTTCAGGGGAAGAGTAATAAAACTGTTTCACGTAATGAGCACTCCATCATTAGTGGCAACGGCCGTCAAACAAAGTTCAAAAATGCACGTTATTGTGCCCTATTTAGTTCTGAAACTGAACAACGAAAAGAAGACAGAAATAATAGTATCTTTATAGAGTTAAATAGAATGATAAAAAAATAGATACTGAAAACATCAATGTCACATGTAAGACCAAGCAAATACCTCTGCACGTCTTTTTAGAAGAACTCGTTTATGTAGTTTTGAAATAAATCAAAAGACAGATATTGAGCGCATGCAAGAGAAAATATTCACCGATGCCGCATAATTTGATCAGATACGTGATCGTGGTGGTTTGGTTTGTTTATCTTCGTGAGGAACGTATTCCCCTTCTCATAGTTAAAAGTACGATACCGTTATAGCAAAGTTCTTAGACATTTTAAAGTCTTATTACTTGATTAAAATAATATAATACAGAATCTGAAAGGCTTGGCGAATAATTTCACACATCGTTACTGATCTTGCGAGAAATCCCAGCGCTCGTAAAATTGGTCATAAACTTAATGTAGCAAACACTCCCGCGATCAGCGGATTCGCATTATTACTGATATTTTCGCGACATTCTCTGAAAAATTCAGTAACAATAGTACCGAATGGTACCCAAAATGTGAGATACAAGATTAATCTGGCGTTAATTTGGTTGTCTGGTTATTGCTTGTGTTTAATAATATGTATAGCATGATAATGTTTTAAATTTCAGCACCCAAAAATTTGTCTTAAAAATACGTATAATTATGTTTTATTAGGCTGTCTCGACAACTTCTGTCGCTCTGTCAATAACTCTGCTTTTTGACTGGCGTATCGTTATTTGTATAGAATGCAATAATATTTGCAAAAATATTTGTATGTATAGAATATGTAATCAGCACCCAAAAATTAGTCTTAAAAATTTTCGTTTTGTTTGCTGTCCCCACAACTTCTGTCGCTCTGTCAATGACTCTTGTTTTTGACTGACTTATTTACCTAATATCTTCCTAATATTGATATTTCTTTGACACTTAAATAGAAGTAGGTACTTTATTAGTTTTTCCGAGCAATGTTTCTAATTTTCCTTCCTAATTAGCTATTCGAAACTCCTACAAATACGCAGTAGCCTCTTTACAAACGAATCACATTAGGCGCTGTTTGATCTATAGATTGATGTAGACAAATTGGTGATTATTACGAGTAGCGCTTGACGCTTTTGAAATATGATTCGGTCTCTTGTCAATTTCAACAAATGACAAACACAAAACAGTAAATAAAACACATTTACCGTCTAATGTCACCTAACATCAGTTATACGCGCACGTTGGATACGCAAACACTCCACGCTTATACGCTGCTTTTATAAGCGCTTACATGCTAGTAAAATACTCAAACCATGAATGTGCTGAGTAGTTTTCCAGCTTGCCTTCGATAGTTATCTATTAATATAATTATTTTAATCATTTCAGAGCTTATACAATGCAAACTAACTTGTAACATAAACCTTCTCTTTGGGATACTTCTCAAGGTTATCAAATCTATATAAAAGCCCTTTATAAACCACCTGCCGAACAAAACGGAACATTTTCAGATTAAACCAATGCGCAGTTTTCTTGTTTGAACAAGAATTAATTGAATTAATTTGCCAATAAAGTCAATTCTCTATACGCCCAAACAAGTCTTCGGGCTCCGAGAGGAGTAACGGTGCGACACTAAGTCTTTTAGATTACATCCTCTAATTGGTAATTAGTGGTTCTCCTCGAAAATTCGATTTTCACGGTATCCTTTGTAATTGCCTAATGGTACAAAGTAATAAAGCTGGCGACATATAAAATTCGGCTTTGTTCTACGAGAAAGAAAAATTATTTAGCCTGTCTCAAGTATATAACTTTTTTATGATCGACTTTTTGGCGTTATATTATTATGAGGTTTGAACATTTGACGTCATCGAAAAATGAGAACGTGAATCAAAATGCACAAGTCATAAAATATTTTTTTGGGAAATTTTCAAAGTAACATCATGGACCTACAATAAAATAATCTTTTTTTCAGATTCGTAACTTAGAACTTAAGAATAGGTGATCGCTACATTTGCATTTTCCTCCAATCTCTTAAATATTTGACGAGACATGTCAAATAATGTCTCAAGTTTGTGAAACAACAATACAGACAGCCTAACATCAAATCATCTTTTAATAACCTTCAATAAAATACATGTGAATAATTCAAGCATATATATCAAATGACAAGAATAACAAGCATAAGCACATTATAGCTTCAATGAAAATTGATTATGTATTGTTTTATGTCAATTATATTATATATCACCAGCGCAAATGTACATTTTTAAAAGCTATTGACATATGGTGGCCTATTATTTTCGAACTATAAATATTACGTGGGTCTCCGTCTAAACATGATCGATTAAGCGGGTATTACATAACAAACCTGAGCTATTAATCAATATCTCTGTGAGGGTATACATAAGGTCATGAGTGTTGCCGGATCATGGTTTCTTAATAAGTTCGTTGGTTCACTACTCCTGGATTATAAGTGTTAAAATTATCATGAATTCAGTTATTGGTGATTAAATATATGGGTACAACGTAACCTAAAATTCACACGTTTTATTGGAAATTATTAATTATTACTATATTTCTCTACCGATCTTAATCCTATCTTATTATATTGGGATTGATTAAGGCTTGTTTACTTCGCTTTCGGACTGTCGATCGATATGCTATTACTTGGGTTAATCGCCCAACTTCTCAACATAAACCTATTAGAATCAAAATACTGGTTCTGATTCCAGCAATACCCGCCAAATAAGTATTGTCTAAATAAGTACATTATGTGAAAATAAACAAATAATTTAGGCACGCTGCACATAATATATTGTATTCAAATAAAATGAAAACGTTACGAGATAAGATATACAGATCAAAAAGCTGTATAATGAATGTGGTTTTAATTGGTTACTTAATACTAATGTGTTGTGTTGAATCTTGTTGGACTGATGATTATTTATGTTTGAAGAAATTTATGAAGTCATTTTTCAATAATTAGTAGGAACCTACATATTATAATTTGTTTAATGTAAAAAAAATAAATGGGACGACTTCACATTTGGCTAGCAGTCACATTCATTAAAGGGCTTGTAAGTTAAGGGCAACTGCATATGCTTAAGACGTGTGATTCAAATAGTTAATAATATAAATACTACTGTCCTTACTTAAAGTAGCTGATGGATAATAATAACTGACGTCACAAATTAAGGTGTCATTGTTCCATTTTTTGGTTTGTATTAAAATTTGAGTAATTGCTTGGAGATACCGTTAAATTAATAATCACAATGTTGTGTTTTTATATTAATAACATTATATCCTGAGACAGTCGATCAATAAAAATATTCTAATATGTTCATACATTTGAATGGTTGGTTCCTTTAAAAAATACAGCCGCAGCAAACCCGATTAACGAAATCACGATAAGCACCAGCCCGTATCGCATCCCGATCACGGACGCATTAGTTCAATGTAATGGAACGTATTGTGCGGCCGCATCCAGAGCATAATTTATATGACAAGGCACCGCGCGGGCATATGTATTGTGGGAAATTGGAACTATGCCATAATCAACGAGGAGAGCCACAGATGGCCCACGCCTCTGGTGCTGACCATTGTGTAAAATTTATCGGCTATTACTACAGTTTAAGTTGGCCGGAAGATTATTGCAGTGCAGTGAAAGATCCGCTATAAAATATACTTAACAGCCGGCCGCACCAAAATATCGAACATCTAAGAATTTCAGATTTATTTTATCCTTAGCGTTCTTAGCGACAAATATTTAACATATTTTTTTTAATTAGAATTGAGTGCGTTTGTCCAAAATCTTGTTTGATGAAGAGCGAAGATATATGGTCTAAGGTGGAGCGCCAATTCAAGTAGTGCCTATACACTCTTGCCTTGAAAATCTTCAAATTATATTTAATTGGAAACACGGACGTAGGAAGTTCATTCCATAGCTTTGCAGACCGCATAACAAATGAAGAATCGAATTCGTTTACGCTTGCTTGTAAATATCAATGTGGCAACTCATCCATATGTATTATGTTGATTTTCACACCTCTTTTCGTTTCATTATAGACATTGTCTCACTTAAGAGCCTCAGCACACTAGCTACTTTTAGTAGCGGCGATCGGCGATTTAGTCGCTTCTTAGAAGCTAAATGCAGCGACCAAACGCTCCACACCGCACACTTAAAAACGCCAAACACGGCGACCGAGTCGCTTTTCGGAAGCTCGACTCAGCGACTGAACGCTACACTCCGCACACATTCGGATGCTGATCACATTGATTTAGCATCTGCGGAAAACGGTAGTGTTGTACTAAATTTTGACCAAGCTACTATGGAATCTAATGAAGATGCACTGCTACTAGCTTTATAAATAAAACGAAAATATCGATCGCGTCGAAGGCGGCATTAGCTACATCCAATAACCAGTGCAAGACATACTTTTGGAGAGCATCACGCACTTTTTAATGTATTACGAAGAGATGAACGAAAATTGTTTTAACATTTTGGAATGAAGTAGGTACACGCAACATTTCAAGAGCTTTTAACATATCTGGAACCTAGTTTACGACGAACAGATACACATCTTAGGAAGAGTATTTTAGCGGAAGAAGGGCTTGCAATAACCCAAAGATATGTATGTATTTATTTGTACAACAATAAAGTAAAGTCATTTTTGTTTCCTATGCCGAGTTTCCATCCCAAGCAAACGAAAGATTCTATTAGAATCCTGAGAGTGTGAAGGACCAATGGCACAAGAGTCAAAATATTACTTAATAAATCAGCAAACTATTGATAGGCAAATATCGATCGACATTCTACAACACTACAGCCGACCCGAGCATCGGAGCAGTCGCGACTCCGATGCCGCGTCCGAAAATCGCGATGCAGCATCGAAAGAATCGCTAAAACGCGCGTTTCCGATGCTGCGTCCGAAGGCAGCTAGTCGCGAATGCAGCATCGATGCAGTCGCAAAATCGCTGATCGCCGCTACTAAAAGTAGCATGTGTGCTATGGATCTAATATCAGGTGGTTTTATATACTACAATAAAAATCTTTTTACGAAAATTGTAAACGTTATTACTGGTACAATCAGCCTTCACAATAGAAAAATACCTTCGGTCATGTGGGGTGTAAGGGGTTCCGAACTTTATCTAACGGAACCCAAGTCAACCTCACCTGCACGCGGTGCACCCTGCTATTCAACAGACGAGGCTCTGGCGCACCCCACCAACCCGCACTGGGCCAGCGTGGTGGGAGAAGGCCCAAAACTCCCCCAAAATGAAAAATCGAACCAACCAAAGGCCCCAAGTGCCCGGCGGTCCCGGAGGCCGTTCCGGCGGTCGTCGACTCTGCGCTGGGACCTGGGGTGCGAAGAATCCCCGGGCGGCGAAAACCCCCTGTCAAACGATCTTGGCCCTGGCAACGTACAACGCGCATACACTGCGGTCCGAGGAGAAGCTGCTGGAACTAGAGAGGGAACTGAGCAGGATCCGTTGGAGTATTGTAGGACTATCCGAAGTCCGAAGAGAGGGTGAGGATACGATGGTCCTTAAATCCGGCAACCTGCTCTATTTCCGGGAGGGCGAAGAACTGTCCCAAGGTGGTGTCGGGTTTATAGTCCACAAGTCTCTCGTGAACAACGTGGTACAGATCGGAAGTGTGTCGAATAGGGTGGCGTACCTTATACTCAGAATCACCGAACGGTATTCGCTGAAGGTCATACAGGTCTACGCCCCGACCACGACCTATCCCGACGAGGAAGTGGTAGCTATGTATGAGGATATTTCTCGGGCAATACATGCTTCTAAGACTCACTACACCGTTGTCATGGGAGACTTCAACGCAAGGCTAGGCAAGCGGGGCGATAATGAGTTGAAAGTGGGGCAATTTGGAGCTGGAATCCGAAATTTTCGAGGTGAAATGCTAGCCGACTACATGGAGAGAGAGGGACTCTATATGATGAACTCTTTCTTCAAAAAACGGCTGCATCGAAAATGGACCTGGAAAAGTCCGGATGGCGTGACAAAAAATGAGATTGACTTCATTATGTCGACTAAGACCCGCATATTCAATGAAATCTCAGTGATTAATTCGTTTAACACGGGGAGCGATCACCGAATGTTACGAGGCGCATTGAATCTTAACATAAAAGCGGAAAGGTATCGACTGGTGAAGTCTGCGCTCTGTCCCGAAGCCATCCAGATCCAAAACCCCGAGCGCTTTCAACTCGAATTACAAAATCGCTTCGATTGCCTGGAGGACTGCACGGATGTGGACACCTATAATGACAGGGTTGTGGAAGCTGTCCTTACGGAGGATGCAAAGTTTTGCAAACCCAGCCGTACTAAGCAACGAAGTAAGATCTCGGAACCGACAGCTAAGCTGATAGAGGAAAGGCGTGGAATGGGTCGGCAGTCTTCTGAAGATGCTCGTCGGCGACTCAACAAACAGATCTCTAAGTGCCTGACTCACGACATACGCCGATTTAATACGGAACGTATTAAAGAGGCCATCGAGCAGAACAACGGCTCCAAAGTGTTCGCAAGAGATCTGTCACTCGGTCAGAGTCTGCTGACGAAGCTGAAGACAGAGGACGGCAGAGTCATTACATCCCGACCTGAGCTTATGGCCGAGATCGAACGCTTCTATGGACAGCTTTACGCAACATCACAGGCACCTGTTATTCCGACTACAGACCCTAGAGCCAAATTGACCCGGCACTACACCGAAGATATCCCGGACGTCAGCCTGTACGAGATTAGTGTGGCTCTCAAACAGCTTAAAAACAACAAGGTACCGGATGATGATGGAGTTACAGCCGAACTCCTAAAAGCGGGTGGACTACCAGTCCGGAAAGCGCTGCAGCGGCTATTCAACTCATACTCGAGGGCAAAACGCCTAAAGCATGGCACAGGGGTGTGGTGGCACTTTTCTTCAAAAAGGGTGACAGGGCCCAGTTGAAGAACTATAGACCCATCACGCTCCTGAGTCATGTTTATAAGCTATTCTCGAGGGTCATCACGAATCGTCTCGCCCGCAGGTTCGACGACTTCCAGCCTCCCGAACAAGCCGGATTCCGAAAAGGCTATAGTACCATAGACCACATCCATACGCTGCGGCAGGTTATACAGAAGACCGAGGAGTATAATCTGCCACTATGCTTGGCGTTTGTGGACTATGAGAAAGCTTTTGATTCTGTCGAGACCTGGGCCGTACTTAGATCACTCCAGAGGTGCCAAATAGACTATCGGTACATCCAAGTGTTGCAGTCATTGTACGAAAACGCCACCATGTCAGTCCGCCTTCAGGACCAAAACTCGAAACCAGTACGACTTCAGCGTGGTGTGAGACAGGGTGACGTATTTAAGCTTTTGGACTGGAGGGGACTCGGCATCAACATAAACGGCGAGTATATGACTCACCTTCGTTTTGCTGATGATATCGTAGTCATGGCTGAGACCGTGGAGGATCTAGGTACAATGCTCCAAGACCTCTGTAGAGTTTCCCAACAAGTGGGTCTTAAAATGAACATGGACAAGACTAAAATAATGTCGAATTCCCGTGTAGTACCCACTCCTGTGAATGTTGGAGGCTCTACGCTGGAAGTTGTTGACGAATATGTTTACCTGGGGCAAATAGTCCAGCTCGGTAAGTCCAACTTCCAGAAAGAGGTAAATCGGCGAATCCAATTCGGTTGGGCAGCGTTCGGGAAGCTACGCAGCATATTCTCGGCCCATCTACCGCAGTGTCTCAAGACGAAAGTCTTTAATTCGTGCGTGTTGCCAGTGATGACATACGGAACTGAGACATGGCCGCTTACAATGGGTCTCATCAGAAGGCTCAAAGTCACCCAAAGGGCAATAGAGCAGGCTATGCTCAGGGTTTCTCTACGTGATCACATTAGAAATGATGAAATCCGTAGAAGAACTAGAGTTACCGACATAGCCCAAAGAATTGCAAACCTTAAGTGGCATTGGGCAGGACACATCGCTCGTAGAACTGACGGCCGTTGGGGCGGAAAGGTCCTCGAGTGGCGGCCACGTACCGGGAGACGCAGTGTTGGTAGGCCCCCCACAAAGTGGACCGACGATCTGGTGAAGGTCGCGGGAAGCCGCTGGATGCTGGAGGCGCAGGACCGATCGGTATGGAGATCCTTGGGGGAGGCCTATGTCCAACAGTGGGCGTCTATTGGCTGATATGATGATGATGATGATGATGATGATGTGGACCAATCTCTATGTAGATATTAGTATCATTTGCATACGTGGGATATTCAATTGCAGAGGCGTGTGTACAACACAGTGCACTGTCCCTTCCATATTTCTATGAGACGGCTCACCAACCAAATAAAACCATCATCATAAGCCACTACAATGTACCCAATTTTTAGTAAAAATATAATAGTAGTGCATCTGTAAAGTTATAGAAATGATGACATTCCTAAACTCATAACACACTTCCTTTATTCCAGATGGTAAATATTATATTTACCACCTGGAATAAAATTGGTATAATCGAAAAACAATACAATTATTATTTTTAATGTTTTATTATAGTTGTAAATGTTTTAACGGTTAATTTACTTAATTGGTAATAAAAACATATTTTGCGACTTGGCTCGGCCCAGCTTGCTCGGTAATAAAACTTAAACGACTCCTAAACGAACGAACAAAACGGTAGTTTTAGTCATATAATTTGAAGAGGGAATAACGACGTAACTTCCGGATTGCTCTCCGAGGAGCATTAAGTGCATCACGTGCCGTCTTAGCACATTTATCAGATTGCATTACCGTCGTCCTATAGCTTGCATAGCAATTATGTAAGTGCCATTACATTAATTTTTTTACTTATTTTTATTCTATATGCAGTAGGCAAACTGACCCCATTTCTGCTAGAAATAAGTAGAAATAAGAAGTGCTAACTAGATGCTCTTCCATGGGTGTTTTCTTGAAGCGAGTAATTTTCATTTGTATCAATATTGGAACAATACACCTTAGTCTCGCTTAGTAAAAAAGCAACATCTTTGTTATGTTTATCAGAAAAGTAAGCAATAACAAATTTAGGTTTCTTCACTTAAAGCCAAAACGTTACATGCTTGAAGTTTTCAGCATGCTTTTCCGGAATTCTCCACCTCAACGTTTCCAACGCCAGTACAAGTTCTAAAGAACAAGGAGAAAGATCGTTACCCCGCATTTGCGCTTTAATGATTCAGCTCCAACGTCTGGCAGCATTATTCAACAATATAGAGACAGGAACAGCGCAGCGTAGCTTTATGTAACACATCGACCTCTTGTTATCTCTCCAGATTTCATCTACATATTCTTGAACCTCTCAATCATCTACATAGGGATTTGAGCGATCTTTTATGCTTGAGATGCCGAGAATAAGAATTGATCCCTATCGGCAAGTGTCTCCTTCGTGGATGCTTTAATACAAGTATGTTGGTTGGACCTTGTGAGTAGAAGTGAGCAACAAGTAAATACTTAATGCTTTTATTTATCTACTTGCCTGAATGTATGATGATGTTCATATATCAAACGCTAACTGATGCATATTTTATAGCATTTACGTAAACAATTTGTGTTTTAGCAAAAGCAGACGAGCAGGTGCAAGAGCGTCCAAAATGTATTCAATAATAGTTTGCTGTATCATTGTTGGGAATTGTAACACTGTTTTTTCTTAAAATTTCTTAAAACACTAATTTTGCAAAAACACTTTGGTTTCACTGTAGTTTTAACACAAATTTCACAACTAAAATCATAATTACAATAACTTTGTCAATTAATTTCACAATATCAATGTCAAGTGTCAACGTCAACGTCGTTTCACGTCACGTCAGTGACATTTGCAATTATCTTTGGTCATTATTCACTTTTTGCATAAACAAAATAAATCTCGCGTTTATCCTGGCCTTATTTACAAAGATAGTTTTTTTTCGCCCAAAATCCCGTGCTTCCATTTAGGTGGGTTGATTTTCTCAAAATTCGGAATTTGACATTTGGACCGTTTGTTTTGATCATTTCTATAGACATATTTTAATAAAATACACTTAAACTTATAGATCATATAATTATAGTTTCGTCGAATAGAATTTGGAAAGCATTCACAATTTGTTTAAGGTTAATTTTTCATTACGTTTTGTTTTTCAACTAAACATAACTTTAGCTGGAAATACTTATTGCATAGGTATTGTAGAATTTCGAAAGATCCGTATGTTGACTTGACACACCTTGAAGCAAGTTAAGAGTCTTACGAGTGTTATGAAATGAATTTGGTTTTAGGAGAGGTTCCGTCGCCAATACGGCGCTTAACATTCAGCAAACGGACCTCGGCTCCGTCGCTTCCACATAAACGCAAATCTGCGCGCAAGTGGAGCGTTGGTTTAGTCTATCGTCTAGGTTATGACTAGTCTGTGAGACATCGATCGAAGTAATTTGTTATTGATTTGAAGATCATAAAGTTTTTATATATTTATTTCCTTGAAGAGTAAAAGCTCAATCATATTTATAATCGCCGGCGCGCGATTCGGTGAATTAGTTGAATAAATAAATTATATCAATAGATAATACTCCGCCCACACTAAGGGCAGTTCCCGGAGGCCGTAGGGCTCCGCTGCAACTAACCTACCTAATAACCTAATATCAAGGAGGAATTCTGTGGAGTTACACAAATAATATTAGAAACAGAGAATAAGTTAAGAAATTGGAATATTATATCTCTGACCCGTGATCGCAGAAACTTAGCATTGAAGGTATGACCCACTAACAACCGCTCCGGGGAAGGCTACTAATTTCTTTTAAAAAAAAGGAAACCTATAACTATTTGTTCGTGTACTTTATTGCCCCTCATTTTGTAGTTTTGTACCCAATTTGAACCTGATTTTTACCTGCCGAGATTGATCAAACAAACCTGAACCATCCTGCCCTTGGCTTGTATTAAATAAAAATTTAGTTAAGTGCTTTGCATTGAGGGATTTTGTTAACTTCAGTAACATTATGCATAAGTGAATTACAACCATGTACCTACCAGAATAAAGCTTTTCATTTTGTATCGGACTAAAGGAATAAGTTTGTTTTTTTTTCCTTCAACTTTAAGATTTCCCTATATTACTACAATTTAGCAAGAAAAAGCATTACAATTTGGCGCCCGAATATACAGCAGGTTTTGTGGTATTATATGGCCCATTATTCTGGTCAAATGCTCAGATAGTGTTGATCCATCTCGGTATGTATCTTTAATAATTTTCTTTTTTTTAACGTTGTGTGTTAGTTAAGCTAAAACTCAAAAACGGCTCGACCGATTCTTACGAAATGTTATGTGTATTTGAATAGGTCCAGGGAAGGTTTAAAAGTACAACTGGACCCAGTAGGTGGCGCTGGAATCGGACAGGAGAACGTCTGCCGGTCTCACTAGTTATAAGATAAATAAGAATTCTATGCAGGTTTGGTTCAGATAGGTATAAATAAAAAACAAATTTTAGTTAAAGTTGCAAAGGTGAATATATTTTAAGATTTTTTGTTCATAGTTTGAGTATATAACATAAATAATATTGTAAAATTAACTTATCATATAGAATAGAGCGTAGTATATTTTTACAAAAATGGAACAAAGACCAATTAGTTTTAATTTACTTAACAAAGATGAACTAGAATATGAGGTGAAAATCAGGGGTTCGAAACCAGCTGACACGGTGATGGCTCTGAGAGCACAGATCCGTACTCTCAATAAAGATCTGCCTTCTGATGAAATACTGACTTGTGATCTTGATGTCAATATTGAATTAAAAGTAATTCAAAAGAAATTAGATGATCTTGAGAAACTTATCACAAGTACTTCAAGTAAACCGTCATCACTTAAGGTGTTAAATAGAATTCAAACTCTTGCACACCACTTATTCCACAGAATTGGTCGCTTGTCTTTATCGGAGTATGATGATAATAATCTTACTTCTTTAATTACTTCTCTGAATAATAGATTAGATAGCATTCTTGTTAAAATAGATAATATTTGTCATAATTTTAAAAGTAGCTTGGCACCTGAACAACCTATTGAGCACTCCACTGCAACTACACACAACACAGCTAATGATTGCTCCGTGCATAAACTAAATTTACGCTTCAATGGCAAGACATGCATTAAAGCTTTCTTACAACGCCTCGAGGAATTATGCTTGTCTCGTGGCCTTTCAGATTCAAAGCTTTTCTGTTCTGCGGCTGAACTTTTTACTGATGAAGCGCTGTGCTGGTATCGAGGAGTAAAGTCGGACGTTCACAATTGGTCTGAGCTGAAGACCTTGCTTCTCGAGGAATATCTTCCATCTGATTATGACCATCGCTTGATGCAGGAAATTAGAAGTCGTACTCAGGGCCCCGATGAAAGCATTGTGAATTATCTCAGCATTATGCAAAATTATTTTTCTCGATTATCAAAACCAATCTCTGATGATGATAAATTGAACATTATCATGTTTAATATAAGACCTTTTTATACTACTCAGCTTGCTCTAGCCCCAGTGGAATCTTGGACTGATTTAAAGAAAAAATGTAGGTTATTAGAAGGTGCAAAGGAGCGATCGGTGCATTTCAGTGAACCTCCTAGGGTCACCACTTCTTCTCTGGCTCCCGATTTGTGTTACAAAAATACTAGTGGTAATAGTAGTAGCAAGGCTCCACCAAAAGTCTCTTCAATTCAGCCAGTGAATAATACACAAAATAATCTTTTTTGTGTCCGCTGTCGTAAAAATGGCCACAGCTTGAGGTATTGCAAGGCGCCTTGGGTACTTATTTGTTATCGTTGTGGAGAAAAGGGGTTCAATGCAAATAATTGTCCAAAGTGCACTTCTTCAAAACCTTCAACCGCAGAGATTCCAAAAAACGCCAAGCAGTGAACCGATGGCATAAGACAGTATATTTTTATAATAAACATTGTAATTCTGAACAATCAAGGCAGAAATACAATGAATTCTATAATAATGTAAATAAAGCTAGTAACATACATACGCATAAAGGTAAGGTTACATCGGTTCACGCTACTACTACCGCCACCTATAATGATACCAGAGCTTATCTGAAGATTAATATTTTTAGCTTGGAATTCAGAGGATTACTGGATTCAGGATCACAGATCTCCATTGTGGGAGGGCAAGCATACAAATATTTTAAAGATTTCGCTACTTTACATAAGTCTGAGGACTTAGACTTTATAAAAACTGCAAATGGTTCTACTTCACGAGTAACTGGGTATTTATTTTTACCAGTATCGATAGAGAATAAAACTCGTGTTATTAAATTTTACGTCGTCCCTGGAGTTGCTACAGAGTTGTTATTTGGCTTAAATTTCTGGAAGGAATTTAATATTGCGCCAGATATTTTATCATTGTTAGAAGATAGCGGACATTTATATAAAAATAATAATCAGGTGTACACAGTTATGTCAGGCAGCCGTGCTTTACATGATTTTGAAACTTTATCTAAGCTTGAGCGTAGGCTGGTCAATGACGTCATAAAGCAATTTGATGACATTTCCGCAGAAAAGAAAGGCCTAGGTAGGACACACTTAGTGAGTCATAAAATTGATACCGGTGACCACCCACCTATTAAACAACGGTATTATGTAGTCTCACCCGCTAAACTGGCAGAATTAAATAAACACCTAGACCAAATGCTGAAGGATGATGTTGTGGAGCCTAGCGGAAGTGCATGGAACAACCCCGTTACTTTAGCGGTTAAATCAGATGGGTCATCACGTTTCTGCTTGGACAGCCGAAAACTTAACGCCATATCAAAGCATGACGCTTACCCTATGCCTTATATTAGCCATATTCTGGACCAGCTCAAAAACGCTAAGTACTTATCTTCTATTGACCTTAAGTCTTCATATTACCAAGTTCCTTTGGACTCTATTGAGTCCAGAGAGAAAACTGCTTTTACTATTCCCTGCAGAGGCTTGTTTCACTTTAAGGTCATGTGCTTTGGACTTACTGCAGCTCCAGCTACGCAGCAGCGGTTGATGGACCGCCTCTTTGGGCCCGAGTTTGACAATAAGGTGTTCGTATATGTTGATGATTTAATTTTACTTACTCCTGAAGGCCCAACGGCCTTCCAGGATCACCTCCAGCTCCTACGTAGGGTAAAGGAGAGACTTAAACTAGCCAACCTTACTGTCAACATGGGTAAATGCCAGTTCTTCAGGAGACAGCTGAAATTCTTGGGTCATGTGGTTGACGAATATGGTCTGCGCACGGATCCTGACAAAATTAAGGCTATAGTAGACTTTCCTATTCCCACCTGCAGGAAAGACGTCAAACGTTTCTTGGGAACTGCATCTTATTATAGGCGTTTCATAAAAAATTTTAGTCATAGAGCTGGTCCCCTTAATGCTCTTACTTCTACCCGTAAGAGCGCGCCCCCTTTCAAATGGACGACCGAGGCAGACGAGGCGTTCAACGACCTAAAACTCGCACTGTCTACTTCCCCGGTTCTGGTATGTCCTGACTTCTCGAAAGATTTTGCTGTCCACTGTGACGCTTCTGATTTCGGGTTAGGAGGTACCTTAACCCAGGTTGTAGATGGACAAGAACATCCTATTGCGTACTGTAGCCGTTCACTAACACCCGCTGAACGTAACTATTCCGCTACAGAGCGAGAGGCATTGGCCGTGGTACATGTCGTTGAACACTTCCGCCCTTACCTTGAAGGTGGTCGACAATTTAAAATTATTACCGACCATGCTAGTCTAAAGTGGTTTTTAAACCTTAAGAATCCGACAGGACGACTAGCGCGTTGGGGGTGTAGGCTATCGCCTTATAATTTCATTATTGAGCATCGTAGTGGATCTCAAAACGTCGTACCGGATGCACTATCACGTTCTGTACCAGTGGCAGCCGTAGACGCATTTACTTCCAGCGATGCTTGGTATAACAATATATTAAAACGTTGCACGGATAGGCCGCGCGCGTGTCCCAATTTTCAAATTGTTGATGGTAGGCTTTTTAGATTTACAAAAAGCACTAACAAACTCTGTGGTGACTACCAGTGGAAAGAGGTTGTACCAAAGGAGCTTAGGGAGGATATTATGAAAAGTAACCATTCTGAACCAATTGCTGCGCACTTAGGCGTTGCAAAAACTTATAAAAGATTAAAATTACGGTATTTTTGGCCCGGTATGCATAAAGATACCGAGGAATTTATTAAAAATTGTGCCACTTGCAACTCATATAAACATAGCTCACTAGCGCCAGCTGGCTTTATGGGGGAACCCAAGGTCTGCTGTCGACCATTCCAGTGCATCAGCATTGATCTAGTTGGTCCACTGCCGATGTCTCGACAGCAAAACACCTTTTTACTAGTAGTTGTGTGTTGTTTTACAAAATATTGTTTATTATTTCCGATACGGCGTGCAACGGGCAAAGTTATAGCGCAAAGGTTAGAAGACCATGTATTTCTGGTTCACGGAATACCACAGACGGTGATGTCTGATAATGGCTCGCAATTTATAAGTCATGAGGTTCAGGCATTATATGAAAAATACAATATTCCGCAAGTACATTTGGGTCCAGTATATTGTCCACAAGTTAATACGGTGGAACGTTATAACCGCACAATAATCACTGCAGTTTCCTCGTTTGTTGAGAACGATCATAGAACGTGGGATATTAACATACATAAAATACAATTTGCCATGAACACCTCAGTAAATGAGTCTACTTCTTATACTCCTTTCATGCTAGTACACGGTAGGGAAGCTGTCACAGATGGTAGTATTTACCGTGGCTTCGAAGATCTCCAAGAGTTGGTTGTGGTACCACGCGATACTCATGCGTCTAATATTGGCCACCTCGGTGACATTTTCATCAAAGTCCGAGAGTCATTGCGTAAGGCCCATGAAAGGAATATAAAATACTATAACAACAAACGC
This sequence comes from Schoenobius gigantellus, assembly GCA_963935595.1. Taxonomy (NCBI): domain Eukaryota; kingdom Metazoa; phylum Arthropoda; class Insecta; order Lepidoptera; family Crambidae; genus Schoenobius; species Schoenobius gigantellus. The sequence goes on along the minus strand of OZ012554.1, from coordinate 17,268,694 downwards.
AGAGATATCTCTTTTAATGTTGGTGATTTTGTGTGGAAGCGGACGTACAAGCAGAGTTCTGCTAATAAATATTTTACTGCTAAACTTGCCCCTAAATATGAACGTTGTAAAATTATACGTAAGCTTTCTCGCCTCGTCTATGAGCTCGAAGACGAGAACGGAAAATACATAGGAAAGTGGCACATAAAAGATTTTAAAAATTTAGATACTTCGAGTGACTAAATTACATACCTAGTAACATAATACCTACTTAATTTTCATTTTTATACTCTTATGAAAATAGCCATATTTTTATAAGCATTTAAACTATTTAGGCACCGCGGGTGCGGCGGTCACAGAATACCCACCCCGCCATTCTTCCTGGCGTCTCGTAGAACCCGAGTGTAGGATAACGCGCCATATAACATCTGGCGGCGTTTTTGCATGTGTCTGTCCCTGTCGTTTTTTTATTGATTTGCCTTGATACTTAAGTTTCCATTTACCTAACATCTTCAAAATTGATATTACCATTACATAAGTACATAAAGATCTAAAACACAAATATTATACGTGTCTTAGTTCATACCATTATAAATATATTATTACTACCATTATATAAAATGGATATTACTTCTTTAGTATCTGATACCAGAATTAAGGAACAAGTATGTACTTATTATAACTGTTATGTGGTTAGATAGATGCATTTAGCACAAGATCACAAATATAAACGTGTCTTGTTCATTATTTTCATATGTATTCTACTCTAATCAACAAAATTAATTTTGAATTCCTCACAGGAGCGGTTTGCAACTCTAGAAATAAGCCTTTGCTATATTCTTATAATGGAGGAAGTTACATCTAGCTGGAAACGTAGGAAAATCAATATCGACGATCAGGGGCAACGACACCATGCAACTCATTTTTTTTTTATTTCCTTTTTATTGTTTTTTTCTACTTATTATTTGACGATTAGAGTCAAAATGTCTGTAATAACGGCATCTACCGGTGGTTGTTGACATTACTTGCTATACACTGCTAGTGTCAAGATATACTTATTTAACAACGCCATCTCGGCGTCAGTCCTGACACTACAGTTTTTTTTTATTACTTTCTTATATTTGATGGGCATAGGATATAATGCTTTTTGCCTATTTATCACAGCCATATAGGTGCTAGCAGAAGAGGTTTCGCTAGATTTTGCCACCTTATTGGTGAATATTTTTTTTACAACCATGTAGGTGCTAGCAGCAGTAGTTTCGCGCTAGATTTTGTCACCTTATTGGTGAATGTGGTTTTTTTTATTACAATCTTTAACATACCATATTAATGGATTTACGTAGATTTAAGGTACATGCATGTTAAATATTCTTTATTTACACACGTTTATATTTAAAGCTTTATTTTTTATCTTATACAAATAAATAAACTTATAAAAAAAAAAATAACGTTAGGCGTAATTGGGTACAGAGTTTATCACGAATGAATAGTTTTTAAGTACCTAATTGATTCTAATTATGATAATTTTGTTTGGTTGGTTAGGAGGTTTTGAGGCTGACGAGGCGTCAGACGAATTCCCTACGTGAATTCTATCGTGGTTGGGGGGATACTGTAACACTGTTTTTTCTTAAAATTTCTTAAAACACTAATTTTGCAAAAACACTTTGGTTTCACTGTAGTTTTAACACAAATTTCACAACTAAAATCATAATTACAATAACTTTGTCAATTAATTTCACAATATCAATGTCAAGTGTCAACGTCAACGTCGTTTCACGTCACGTCAGTGACATTTGCAATTATCTTTGGTCATTATTCACTTTTTGCATAAACAAAATAAATCTCGCGTTTATCCTGGCCTTATTTACAAAGATAGTTTTTTTTCGCCCAAAATCCCGTGCTTCCATTTAGGTGGGTTGATTTTCTCAAAATTCGGAATTTGACATTTGGACCGTTTGTTTTGATCATTTCTATAGACATATTTTAATAAAATACACTTAAACTTATAGATCATATAATTATAGTTTCGTCGAATAGAATTTGGAAAGCATTCACAATTTGTTTAAGGTTAATTTTTCATTACGTTTTGTTTTTCAACTAAACATAACTTTAGCTGGAAATACTTATTGCATAGGTATTGTAGAATTTCGAAAGATCCGTATGTTGACTTGACACACCTTGAAGCAAGTTAAGAGTCTTACGAGTGTTATGAAATGAATTTGGTTTTAGGAGAGGTTCCGTCGCCAATACGGCGCTTAACATTCAGCAAACGGACCTCGGCTCCGTCGCTTCCACATAAACGCAAATCTGCGCGCAAGTGGAGCGTTGGTTTAGTCTATCGTCTAGGTTATGACTAGTCTGTGAGACATCGATCGAAGTAATTTGTTATTGATTTGAAGATCATAAAGTTTTTATATATTTATTTCCTTGAAGAGTAAAAGCTCAATCATATTTATAATCGCCGGCGCGCGATTCGGTGAATTAGTTGAATAAATAAATTATATCAATAGATAATACTCCGCCCACACTAAGGGCAGTTCCCGGAGGCCGTAGGGCTCCGCTGCAACTAACCTACCTAATAACCTAATATCAAGGAGGAATTCTGTGGAATTACACAAATAATATTAGAAACAGAGAATAAGTTAAGAAATTGGAATATTATATCTCTGACCCGTGATCGCAGAAACTTAGCATTGAAGGTATGACCCACTAACAACCGCTCCGGGGAAGGCTACTAATTTCTTTTAAAAAAAAGGAAACCTATAACTATTTGTTCGTGTACTTTATTGCCCCTCATTTTGTAGTTTTGTACCCAATTTGAACCTGATTTTTACCTGCCGAGATTGATCAAACAAACCTGAACCATCCTGCCCTTGGCTTGTATTAAATAAAAATTTAGTTAAGTGCTTTGCATTGAGGGATTTTGTTAACTTCAGTAACATTATGCATAAGTGAATTACAACCATGTACCTACCAGAATAAAGCTTTTCATTTTGTATCGGACTAAAGGAATAAGTTTGTTTTTTTTTCCTTCAACTTTAAGATTTCCCTATATTACTACAATTTAGCAAGAAAAAGCATTACAGAATCTATGGATACAGAAATATATTTGAAAGCAAACATCCTGGTAAATAAAACAACCATCCCAAATAAAACAACATAAACATATTTGCTCAATTGAGGTGTGCGTGTGCGTGTGTGTGTATCGCAGTGAAACAAAATTCCATACATCTGTAATATTCTTGTCCCTGCTATTTGTAAAACCTATGCTACAACCCACAGACGGTGTGATAAAAATAACATATCAAGAGTTTAAAAAATGGATCTAAGAGGAATGAAAAAGTGTATATCCCATTGGCCAATTGGACCTGCGGAACCACATTTCCTCGCAGTCCCACCAGTAGAGCAAACTATGGGTAACCACTAGTGGGAATATGAGTTACAACCTAAACATAAATAATGCAGCAGTAATGGATATAAACAATGAAAATAGAACATACATTTATCATTAAAACCACAACATTATAATAAAGGAAATAAAAAATCAACTAACTTTTTGTGTGAGTCTTAATATTACAGCACTGCAACTCCCATTGACCTGCACAACCAATATTTCAAAATTTGTTATCAAAAAAGCTTCAAGGCTCACTAATCTTTTGTTTTTCTCATTAGAACAGCTTGTAGGAATTGAAATGCACTTAACACTTCTTTCGTGTAATGTAACACCATTTTTTCTTAAAATTTAATAAAACACAACTTTTGCAAAAACACTTTGGTTTCACTGTTTTGCACTGAAATCACTAAAATCAGAGCTAATTACTGCATTCTTTGTCAATTAATTTCACAATGTCAATGTTAACCAACCGAACCAAACTGAACAATAATTACCTGATAACAAGGAAATGAAAAATTCTGTAGAATTGACAAATTACCTATTTCTGCCGCAAAGCAGCAGTGCTTGTATTACTGTGTTTCGGTTTGAAGGGTAAGATAAGGCAGTGAAATTACTAGGTACTGTGATTTACATCTGATGTCAAAAGTTACAACGTACACTGTGGTTCCTGTTGGGGTTGCAGTTTTGCTGCGAATCTCACAAGAGCCATATGTATTATAGGTGTTTGTTACCACTTACCATCAGGTGAGTATGCTTGTTTGCCAACTTAGTTGTATAAAAAAAACTAAATACACATAGCGGGACGCTTATACGCTTTAAAGAATTGGAATACAGTGTCACTGACCCGTGATCGCAAAACGTGAAGTCGAAGGTACGATCTACTAACCACCGCTCCAGGGAAGGCTACTAATATTTTAATAAGAAAATGAGAAACCTATAGCTATCTGTTTGTGTACTTCATTGACCCTTATTACTTTGTACCTGTTGTTTACCTTATTTCATGCTGAGATTGATTGATCAAACAAAATCTAAACCATCCTGCCCTTGTATTGTATAGATTTGTAGGTTACCGCTAAGGGTTATCTTTGATTTGGTATAGTTAATATTGATAAATACATTTGGGATTTGTAACACTGATGAGTAAAACAATAGCTTTATATACAATACGCAGTCGGATCATAAGTTCTGTAACAACCATATTATTTTCAAATTTCGAATACTGGCCTGAAATGATTTGATTAATTTTGAATTTAGAACTTGTGCTTTTTCTAAAAGTGAAAAACAAATTTATTTTACTCCGTTTCCAAATATGGAGTGGACACAAAAAGAAGATAGAGTCGCGGCTATTGCATTGCATCGCTGCGGTTACGCGCCAATTGAGATATTCAAACTTCTCAAAAATTTAAAAATAACACTGAGGTTTGTTTATCGTACAATCAAATCAAACGATTCAGTGAAGATTTAAGCTTCGAAGATTGCAAGAGAAGCGGCAGACCTCGTACGTTTAGGACGGCGGTCATCAAAGCAGTGAGGGCGCGAATTCAATGAAATCCCGTCCGCAAGCAAAAATTGTTAGCTCTTCAGATGGAATTAAGCAGAACCACAGTCAAAATGGTGTTTAATGAAGACCTTGAACTACGTGCATATCGTAAAAAAACAGGACATTTTCTGTATAAGTGTCTGAAAAATTAAGCCTGGAGAGATACCGGGCTTTGTTAAGGCAGTACGCGGGAAAAAAGTACCGCGAAACCCTTTTTCAAATTAAAAAAATTTAACATTGAAGTGAGTTACAAAAAACAAAATGATAAAGTTTATGCCCACAATAGCGACGAAGCAAGCAGGCGAATCCCGAGAATCCAATGTGGGCATTATCCCGCATCATTAATGGTTTGGCTTGGTCTCCCATATTCAGGCCTAAGTGAGGTGTTTTGTGATAAAGGTGTAAAAACCAATGCTATAGTGTACCAAAATACGGTGCTTTCAAACATTGTTGAACTTCTGTCTCACACAATCTTTCATAACAAATACTGGGTGTTCCAACAAAATTCTGCGCCAGCTCATAAGGCAGCAAGTAAGTACGCAAAATTGGCTGACAGCCCACGGAATCGACTTCATCAAGCACAAAGACTGGCCCTCCTCTAAAGCATCTATGATTAAAGCAACAGCTGATGGAGACATTGACGTTGTGCGTGCTGCGATCGACGACTGGCCACGGAGTTGAAACCTGTTTTCAAAATCAAGGAGGTATAACTTTAATAAAATTTTGATCTCCTATTAATTACCTTTGTTTTCGTATATAAATTATAAGCTAAATTAAAAAGTCGTACAACTTATTTCATAAAGTATTTGGGACATAACTTTTTTTGTAGTAATATAAGGAATAATTTTCCCCATTGTTTTCTGTTGTATTTTATAGGTTAAGTGCGTAGACGATGTAGAAGCTATTAGCCGATGAATATAAACGCTTTTAAAATAATAAACAGACTAGAAATTCGCTGCACTTGTATAAATAACTGGCTTCCCGCTCGTGGCTTCGCCCGCGTTATTATTGTTTTCCCGTAGGAAAAATAATTTTGTAGCCTATTATACAGGGTGTCCCAGAAGCCGAAAGCAGGTGATAGACTAACTCATATATGTTATCACAAAAATATTTAAAAAAATCAAAGTCACCTATTTATAAAAAAATCTAGCATTAAAAAAATTGATAAAATTTACACCCTGTGACGGTTTTTTCACAGTTGTTGCTACAATTCTTGACTTTTCTAAACATTTTCTTTTGTTTTGTAATCTTGAATAATGTTTCTGTATACTCTAATCTAAAATTTAAAGCCAGCTGCTCCAAATTAGAAGAATATGCCATTTTTATCAAAATTAAATATTCAACATTAATTTTTCGCATAGCTTTAACAAGCTGTACTGAAAAAAAAATGTACTATGCGAGTTTGGCAAGTAACTGCAAAAGTTGACGCATTCAATAAGGATTCCAAAATGGTATGATACTTGGTAGATAATTTCTACGATTGCAGACAATTTTTTTTTCCAAAAACAGGCAGTTTTGAACAAATTTTTCTTAGGTACTTAAAATTTATTCTAATGTACCCATGGTTTGTTTTAAGGCCGTAACTTTAACATTCTAGTTTGAGTGACACCTGGAGAGTCATTTTACGAAGTGTGAGAGAGACAGATAGTGAAATAAATTAAATACACTAAAATTGTTTAACATAATTTATTTAAATGTCAAGATTTACAAAAGGTGTTCAAACTGTCTTCCTTCAGCTCTAATGAAGGCTCGACATCTTCTTAAAAAAGATCGGGCTATCAAGCGGGCGAATCTTCCATTATTAACAAAATCATTTGCTTCTATTATTCTTTGCCGTAGGTCAGTCACAGTTTCGATTGGCTTTGCGTAAACTTTTTCTTTCACCGCTCCCCAGTAAAAGAAATCTAATGGATTTAAATCTGGGGAACGGGCTGGCCACGAGATAGTACCAAATCGTCCTATCCATCTGCCTGGGTATTCCTCATCGAGATATTCTCTTACTGAGCTGGCATAGTGAGCTGGGCAACCATCTTGTTGAAACCACATATCTCTTAGAATGTTAAGTGGCACATCTTCCAGTAGATTTGGTAAATCATTTTGTAAAAAATGTAAATAAACTTCACCAGTCAAGGCGTCTGGCAGCTCAAAAGGACCTATTATTTGTCCAATTTAAAATTCCGGTCCACATATTCACTTTAAATCGATATTGTAATCTATCTTGCCTCATCAAATGAGGATTTTCGATATGCCACTCGTGTAAGTTGTGTAGGTTCATGTAACCATCTTTTTTAAATGTCGACTCATCTGACCACAAAATTTTTTCGAAGAATCGCGGATCTTCTCTGTGTTTTTGTAGCATTGTTTGACAAAAAGCAACACGGGGTCGATGGTCCCGGGGTAGTAGAGTTTGTACCCGTGGTACGGGTGTAGCTGATTTCTTTCCAAAATCCGATGGGCTGTACTTTTGAGTACTCCTGTGCTTCTCTCTATTCCACGTACAGAAATACTCCGATCTTCTTCGACAATGTCTAGTACAACGTCCTCGTAAGGTGGACGAAATCTTCTTTCACTATGTACTTGGTTCGGCAGTCGGCCCTCTGAGAAGAGTAATCGGTGCACATTTGTAAAGACTCGATGATCCGGAAAACGAGCTGCATTTGGGTACCTCTCACGATAAAGTCTAGCTGCAGCGTTGGCATTGCATCTACATTCCCCATAAATTAAATGCATGTTGGCGTATTCTTGTGTCGTGTACGCAGACATGGTGGCACTATACAATTACACAATCAACGATAAATAGTCCGGAGCAAAGCAAAGGTCGTCGGTAGAGAAACTAAACAGTCCGAATCCAAATCACAAGCAATCAAGTCCAATAAACGAAGTAGAAAGTGGTAAGCACGAAATCAACACGAACGAATACAAAAAGATGCGCAGTAAGCGAAGGAGCGAAACGTACTGATGTGTATTGTTTGTGCGTTAGCGAATAATTGGCGTCACTATCTGTCTCACTTCCACTTCGTAAAATAGTCATTTTACGAAGTGGATGTGAGACTCGCCGTCTCTGTCACGTTAGCGTCACTTTCTGTCTCGCTCATACTTCGAATCTCTCCGTCTCTGTCACGTTAGCGTCACTATCTATCTCTCTCACACTTCGTAAAATGACTCTCCTGGTCTCACTCAAATTAGAATGTTAAAGTTACAGCCTTAAAGCAAACCATGGGTACATTAGAATAAATTTTAAGTACGTAAGAAACATTTGTTTAAAACTGCCTGTTTTTGGAAAAAAAATATTGTCTGCAATCGTAGAAATTATCTACCAAGTATCATACCATTTTGGAATCCTTATTGAATGCGCCAACTTTTGCAGTTACTTGCCAAACTCGCATAGTACATTTTTTTCAGTACAGCTTGTTAAAGCTATGCGAAAAATTAATTTTGAATATTTAATTTAGATAAAAATGGCATATTCTTCTAATTTGGAGCAGCTGGCTTTAAATTTTAGATTAGAGTATACAGAAACATTATTCAGGATTACAAAACAAACGAAAATGTTTATAAAAGTCAAGATTTGTAGCAACAAGAGTGAAAAAACCGTCACAGGGTGTAAATTATATCGATTTTTTTAAATGTTAGATTTTTTTAAAATAGGTGACTTAGATTTTTTTTATATTTTTATTCTACCGCCTGCTTTCGGCTTGACGTCGGCTTCTGGGACACCCTGTATACAAGACTGTTATATATTTAGGAGCTCGAATAATAAATTTCATAGAAATTGGAGCAGATTTCAAATATTTTCCATAGAATCTTTCAACCCCTATTTTGCACCCTAAGGGGGTTAATTCCAAGAAACCATGAAATACGTGTTCAATGAAATATTTTTAAGAGCATGAATCTCAAGTTTTATCAAAATCGTTGCTAATTTTAAAAAATATCCATACAAACTTGCAACCCCTATTCCCTAAAATTCCTTCCTAATGAGCATTTTGAATTCGAACAATTGTCAAAATTTCACGTTTCTACCATTAGCGGTTACGGCTGTGCGTCTATAGATGGGAACTTCTCCTTTTAAATATTACATAGATTTACATCAGTCAAACCTGAACAAACAATCATGTTGCTTAGTAACCCAGAGACATCTGGCATTTGACAAAGGAGTCAACTATGTAGGTTGAACTCGCTTGATTTGCCGTCACCTTCAACAATTTCAACATATTTTAGATGTTAAAAAAGAAAATACACTACATGTGCTATTCAGTTGTACTGTTCATAAAATAAACGCACAAGAATTCGCATACCAATTAATCTATGTACTCTCGCTCAAACCATACATACAAATGTTTATTGTAGCATAATACAACATTTCAAGAGATTGTACGGGTTTTCTGGCCCGCACTTTTACGGATGGTGGTGAAAGAACCACATAGTGGTTTTCAATGTTTGTAATATATACAAATATATTTTTATTATTAATATTGTCTCTGTCTTTATTATTAATAGTGTCAACTCCGTGAAAATTTTCTCTCTTGACAATCAAATTTATATTTCGTAAAAAAAATGACAGTGGAGACGAGAGCGAACTTCTTTCATAGCCACAAGATTATTGAGCCTCAAATCTTTGCATTAAGGGTAATATTCGCATCGTTTTCTGACCTTGTTGGTACATCATCGTACTCTGTGGCTGGATGTAATTATTTTCATTCCAACCGCAGGAGCATCGGATAAGAGCAAATTTAATCAGCGCTATAATTGAATTGCGCGATAGGAATTTCGAATAAACGCGTCAGGTTTTAACTACGGCTTCTACTTTAAAGTATTTAGTATCAATGCTAGATAAGTGTATAATTTTTGAAAAGGTTGCGAAACCCGAATTATTTTGTGGCAAAAATTTAATATACTAGAGAAAATATCAGTGCTCATCAAATTAAATTTGAATAGGATATAAGCTTATCTGGTCCGTGCTGTGGCGGAGTAGAAACATTTGTCGACGCTCTGTTTTTTCCTGTATATGTTTATAAAAGTGGACAGAAAAAGTTTATTGCTATAATACCTTTGCGTGGTGATGGAGAACTCAAAACTTAACCCGTCTGGCTAGCGTCATGTAGTAAGGCGATTCTTCCTAGGCTAAGAAGCGACCTGTATGTTGTAGTGGGACATATAATGTTGAATTAAATGCACTGTTACAATGCGGCGCACGCGGTCTACGATGCCCATGTTCACGTTAACTGCATGTGTACGCTTGTGGACCCACGTGGATTGATGTTTCCACTACTAACTTAGCCACTCACGGCCGCGGTATACATAGACGCGGAGCTCAATGACGTTACTAACAAGCACTAACATGGACTGACCCGCGCAAATAACCCCGCATGTGCTGCTGTAGAAAGATAGGCATACTAAACTAATGGATCCACGCTGCTAACGTTCATGTGCAGAGGTTACGTGCAGATCCTACACAGTAGCCCTGCACAGGAACTCAAGAAAACAATGGGCATAGGCTAACTTTGTGTTTTCGAAGATGTCCGACACATCTAGGTAGTAAAACGATATAGAGCAGCCCTTGTAATTGTAAATGATTTTAGAGGCAAACTACTTTTTAGGGTTCCGTAGCCAAATGGCAAAAAACGGAACCCTTATAGATTCGTCATGTCTGTCTGTCTGTCTCTGTCTGTCCGTCCGTATGTCACAGCCACTTTTCTCCGAAACTATAAGAACTACACTGTTGAAATTTGGTAAGTAGATGTATTCTGTGAACCGCATTAAGATTTTCTCACAAAAATAGTAAAACGCAATAAATTTTGGGGGTTGTAAGGGTATGTATGTATTAATATGTAACCCTATTTAAATAGAGTATTCTTCTAAATAAAGACAGTCTTAATCACAACTTCGTCGTTTCACTATCTCTCCCGAACGCCATCCGTACATGGCGACCCTGCCATTTTTGGCCGACCACGGGCCACAAGTTACGCAGTTACGCGCAAAGTTTCGTGTATCGAATCTTTACTTTGTCACCGTTAGGGGGGGGGGGGGGGGTGTTCTTCGTCCCAAAAATTATGAAAAAAAAAAGCATTTTCTTTACAAAAAATGTGTAACTCAAGTGCCAATAAACCTGTGCCACAGGCTGCAAATGAAGTGTCCCAGATTGGGTTTAAAAACAATGTTGAACAACATCGAGATACCATATTTTTAATGGGTGATTACTTCTTGGGAATTCTGGTCCTGATGATGGGATTTGGAGTACTGTTCCTGCTCGCCCGCTACCTTAAATAAGTGTCTGAACAAGCGCATTGAAAGAAGAGCCCAGGTGCAAACTATACGTATGAGCAGAATTGGAGCAGAAAAAACCACACCGCAGTAGCAAAAAAAAAATTACGTTGTGTGTCTAAAAGTGTCAAATGAAAAAAAAGAGTGAACAAAAAAAAGTGAATACGTCTTTATTAATTTTGTCGTGAGTAATCTCCAGCGCGTTACAAGAAATACGAGAACTGTGTTTAGATAAGTGAAAATAAACTGTATATTTAAGGGTAAGCTCCTTGCGTTCAATTTAATCATTAGAATCAATAATCAATGAATTATTACAAATCCGTACGTATTTAATTAAGATTGGTCCAAAAAGAAGAAGAGGAGATATTGTAATAAGAAAATTAAAAGAGGCTAATGCAATAAAAGAAAAATATAATAAGTTAATTAATGAATTTAATAAAAGTTTAGTTTATTTAAACGATAACTTAGAAATAATAAATATTAAAAATTTATCTAATAGGTTCGAAAGGTTATTTAAAGAAATAAGTATATTGTGTAATCAGGTAGAAAAGAGACAGTTAAAAATGGATTTCGATTTTAAAACTGCATTTCATTTATGTCCGCTTATGACAGACGATGTATCGATTACCATGCAATTAATTGATGGAATACAATACTACGAGTCAAAATTACACGGGGAAGGTAAAAAAGATTTGATTGAGTTTGTTATTAAAAATCGATTGTCTCAAAGCGGGAAACTAAAATTAGAAAAATCATATTCAAGTGTAACAGAGTTATTAACTGACATGAGAAAAAGATTATTACCAATACAATCTGCTACCGCTCTTCAGAGGAAAATGTTGTCTTTAAGGCAAAATAACATGGCAACTGAAGATTATGGTAAAATGATGTCTGACTTATTTGTCAATCTTACGATTTCGCAATCACAAAACGACGAAAATAAATATAAGGTTTTAAAAAGCGTCAATGAAGAACAAGCGATAAGACAATTCGCAGAAGGGTTGCGAAATCGTAGGTTGGGCACTGTTATAATGTCTAGAAATTATGAACATTTAAAGGATGCAGTGCAGGCAGCAGTAGATGGCGAGATGCCCTCGGATCCCTGCACCAGTGGGGAGGTCCTAACGATGAGGCCGAACAGACCTCATTATTTTCGGGGCAGGTACCCAAATCATCGACAGAGTGGAAATCATCATCGAGGTACGTATTACAATAATAATAAATACAGAGGCCAAACCCAAAACAGGTATCCAACTCAACAAAGACCTTTTCAAGGAACCACAGGAGGATGGCGTGGTCAGTCAGCGACGCGTTCCATCAGGGGGCGAAAGGTAAATTACCGTAACCGAAATTCCGAATATGTGCGTGCGGCAGAATCGGAACCCAGGCCTAGCATCTCTTCAGCTGAAGTACCTGAAAACCAGTTTTTTCGTGACTAACGAACATATTCTAGCTTGCAATAATGTGTGTTATGTTAAGTTACCAGTTTTCCATAACTTAGGTTATTATTGGTTAGTAGATACAGGCGCCTCCATATCGGCTATTAAGTACTCACACGTTGTAGAACAAAATATTCCAATCCATACAGGGAAGACGATGATTAACGGGTTAGGTGGAAAGGTTACCGTAATAGGATATGTAAACATCGACTTGCAGTTAGGAGAGAATACTTTGACTCATAAATTCTTTGTTTTTGATTCCTTGCCGTGTAAGGCACATGGAATTCTCGGACAAGACTTTCTTAGCAAACACGGGTCAGTCTTTAATTTCAATAATAAGACTTTAACACTTTGGTTTAATACAAATAAAGAATTAGAATTACCACTAATATTATGCTCAACATCTACAAGTACGTACTTTATACCTGCCAGGTCAGAATCCGTACATCGTATAAATACGAATAGGACAGATGAATGTTTAGTGTGTGCAAGCGAGATTCGAGAGGGAGTTTATATTGCGAGCACATTAAGCACTCCTAAAGATGGAAAATTATTTGTTCAAATTTTAAATACTACTGAAGAAGACTTGACCTTAAGTGAAATACAAGCGGAAATACAAAGTATTTGTGATTACAATATTTGCAATTTTGGCAAAACTGATTTGAATTCAGAACGGGTGAAACAATTATTCAACACCTTACATTTGGAACATTTGAATAAAGAGGAAAAAACATCCATAGAAAACTTAACCGCGAAATATTCTGATATATTTTATTTACCGGGAGACAAACTAAACACTACTCCTATTTATAAACATTCCATTTGTATGAAACCCAACACAGATCCTATATATGTAAAGCCGTATAGGTTGCCTTATTCTCAAAAAGTCGCAATTAATAGGCAAATTGATAAAATGTTAAATGAGGGTATTATCGAACATAGCCAAAGCGAATGGTCAAGCCCGATTCTTTTAGTTCCGAAAAAATTTGACGCAAGTGGAAACAAAAAGTGGAGACTGGTAGTGGACTATAGGAAAATAAATGAGTGTATAGAAAATGATAAATTTCCTATTCCCAACGTGACCGAAATTTTAGACGCATTATCAGGTAGTGTTTATTTTTCACTTCTTGATCTTTATCAGGGTTTTTATAACGTCGAACTAGAACCAAACAGTCGCAAGTACACAGCTTTCTGTTCCGGGAGATTTCAAAGGACAAGATGTCCAATGGGCTTGAAGACAAGTCCAAATTCATTCTCGAGAATGATGAATTTAGCTTTAACGGGTCTGACACATGAAAAATGCTTAGTTTATCTAGATGATTTAGTTTGTTTTGGTAAAAACATATATGACCATAATAGGAATTTGCAAGATAGTTTTCAAAGATTGAGGGAAGTCAATTTAAAATTGAATCCATCAAAGTGCGATTTTTTGAGAAAAGAGGCACTATACCTAGGCCATGTTGTATCTGCATCGGGAATTTCCCCCGATCCGGCAAAAATAAGTGCTGTAAAAAATTACCCCACCCCAAAAAGTACAGACGAAGTGAAAAGGTTCGTAGCTTTTGTCAATTTTTATAGAAAATTCATTCCCAACTTTGCCGCTAAAGCCTATCCATTAAATTTACTTTGCAAGAAAAACAGCAAATTTAAGTGGGACCAAGAGTGTCAAAATTCATTTAACATATTAAAAGAAAACCTTATCACACATCCTGTACTACAGTACCCCGATTTTACGAAGCAAAATAAATTTATAGTACAAACGGACGCGTCAAATTATGCCCTTGGTGCCATATTATCTAACGAAAATGGTAAGCCAATAGCTTATGCAAGCCGGGGTTTGAACCAAGCGGAGAAAAATTATTCCATCGTAGAAAAAGAATTGCTTGCGATTGTTTGGGCGGTTAAGCATTTTAGGCCGTATCTTTATGGACAAAAATTTACAATTTTGACGAATCACAAACCCCTTGTTTATCTTTTTGGTATGAAGGACCCATCTAGCCGTTTAATGAAATTTCGAATGATATTAGAGGAGTATGACTTTACAGTTCAGTACGTGAAAGGCAAAGACAACGCGGCTGCAGACGCATTGTCTAGAGTGAGTGTAACGTCTGAAGAGTTAAAAGAATTAAATGAACGGGTTATGAATGTGATGACGCGAGCACAGGCTAAAAGGCTAAACCAGAATCCACGTGATGTTATTGTTTCTAACGAAAATCGGTCTGATCAACCAAAAATCGTAGAAACATATAACAAAACAAGTGATTCTATAGAATTAAGATTTATTGACAATTTCAATCTTAGGCAGTTGATAAATTCAAATAATAATAAAAAAGAGAGCTCTATGTTATGCTATGTTCCTTCGAAAAATACGATTTATATAAAACCAGTATCTCAATCGCAACCGACGCCAAGCGCTTTTGTGAGAGAACTCTGTAATATGTGTAAAGAGATAAATATCGAAGAGGTTTACTTCTTAAAAAATGAAACTAATAATATATTCATAGAGAAATTAGCGAAGGAAATAACTAGGAAAAATAATTGGTCCGGACCCCGGTTATGTATATTAAAGAATGTTACCCGGATAGATCAAAAAGATGATAGAAGGGTAATTTTAAATGACTTTCATCTCTTGCCTACTAGTGGCCACGCAGGCATTAGACGAATGTATAATAATATAAGGAAATATTACTTCAGGCCGAACTTAATTAATGATGTAAGAAATTTTGTAAAACGGTGTGATAAATGCCAAAAACAGAAGCATACGTCGAAATATATAAAAGAGTCTATGGAAATTACAACAACGGCAAATACAGCCTTTGAGAAAGTGTTCATTGACATAGTGGGACCTTTAGATAGAGATGTAAATAACTTTTGCTATATACTAACAATACAATGCGAATTGAGTAAATATGTTATAACTTGTCCTTTACTAACAAAAACTTCAGAAGAGATTGCAAGGCAATTTGTAGAGAAATGCATTTTAGTATATGGCTTACCGAAGGTCATCGCGACAGACCGCGGGACGGAGTTTACATCAGCAGTATTCACAGAGGTATGTAAACTTTTAAATATTACCAAATTATTGTCAACCGCCTACCACCATCAATCGATTGGAGCACTTGAAAATACGCATAAGGTCTTAGGTAATTATTTAAGAATACATACAGATAACCACTCAGAAACATGGAGCACATGGCTACCTTTTTGGAACTTTTCTTTTAATACCTCTGTTCACACTGAAACGGGATTCACACCATACGAATTAGTGTTCGGAAAAATGTGTATTTTACCATCTAATTTATCGCAAGATCAAATAGATCCATTGTATAATTATGACTCATATCCTTTAGAGTTAAGGTATAGAATTCAAACGACGCAGAAAGAAGCTCGTAAAAACTTACTTAACAGCAAATTATTGCGAAAAGACAAATATGATTGTAAAATAAATCCAATTAAGTATAAAACTAATGATTTAATTTTAGTTAAAAATGAAACAGGAAATAAATTACAAAGCTTATATTCGGGAACATACTCGGTAATAAGAGATTTCTCTCCAAACGTGGAAATTTTGAAAAAGGGTAAAGTAGATGTAGTTCACAAAAACAGAACGAAATTGTATATACCAAATTCATAAACAATGTATGTAATTGTAACTAGTTTTATTTTAGTTTCTACATCATAATTGTATGTTATTCACTACGCTATATAAGTAGATCAGCATTTTATTATAACTAACATATAAGACACCTATATCTATAATACCTATATTCCTATAATAATATAAATATTATTAATATTATTTTTGAATTTTATATAAGAAAACAAAACTAAAATATCGATACATTTTGTTTTGTTTTTTGCCTTCCAAGGAGATGTAAGGGTATGTATGTATTAATATGTAACCCTATTTAAATAGAGTATTCTTCTAAATAAAGACAGTCTTAATCACAACTTCGTCGTTTCACTATCTCTCCCGAACGCCATCCGTACAGGGTTCTCCATACATAGAACTGAAACTCGAAATTTTTTTTTCATCAAACCCATACGTGAAGAATCATATTGAGGTTTCTAATATCATTTTTATCTAAACTGAATAGTTTGCGCGAGAGACACGTCCAAAGTGGTAAAATGTGTGTCCCCCCCCCCCCCCCTGTAACTTTTAAAATAAGAGAATGATAAAACTAAAAAATATATAATGCACATTTCCATGCAAACTTCCACCGAAAATTGGTTTGAACGAGATCTAGTAAGTAGTATTTTTAATACGCCATAAATCCTACGGAACCCTTCATGGGCGAGTCCGACTCGCGCTTGGCCGGTTTTTGTTAATTGTGTTTAGTAAGTTAGTCGATTGTTTTCGATGTTTTCCGATGCTATTATTCATCTTGAGGTACTGTACACATGTACAGCGTGTGCAGCGTAGAGCTGCGTAAGTGACATGTCCGATGACAGGCATGTACCAATGACGACAATTCATGCATAGCGTGTCCGTGGGTTGCAGCAGACGAATGGACGTTATTATTACTATTTATCTCATATATAGTGAAGCTTAGTTGATGTGCGCCCCATTGGAATTGCGCCTTTCCTCGGATTAGTTACTCCTCAGAAGAATAACTATGCTTTAGTTCTTGTTCTGAGAGTTACTCCATGTTTTGTCCTGTTTTCGCACATGTCGGCTGTCATATGTCAAAATAAGATAAAACACGGAGTAACTAATCCGAGCATGATCCAAGGAGTAAAATTTTACCAATATTACCAATAAGTCACCTTTTATTTTTATGAATTTGCTACAATAAAATCAGTGTAAACTGTGATTGGTATAAACTATTAAATAAACCATTACTAAATTACCTTTAATTTTAATAAATCATGAGGTTCAGGTGACGACAAGATTCATAAATGCATAAAACCGGACAGGGCGTTCCTCTCCCTGATTGATTGAATATGGATATATTGTGTAAATTAGAAAAGAATTAAAAAAGACGATAGAAAATTAAAATTTACAAAGTAAAATTTTGTTGTGCTTTGTTTAGCGTGCTATTTTGGGTTTCTTAGAAGTAAAATTTTAAAAGAATAATTTTGAATAATATACTCTGCGGTGCTTTGGTTGAAGAAGAATTTTGGGATTATTATATTTAATAGTTCTTAGTATTTAAGTTTAATGCTTAAAGAACTCAATACTATGACACTTTGAGAAAAATACGTAGCATAAAGTTAAATTTAAACAGTCTTACAAATAAAAATGAGTTATACCACATTTATTCCACCCTTATACTAGGTATAGTTATACTTAGCATAAAACGAGAATAACGCTAGAATATTTTTTGACAAATAAACGAGGTTTATCTTCGGTATAGCTATTCTTCCGATCTATCAAAATGCACAATATGGCAACAGCGCAATCAAAGAGAAATGTACAAAAAAGTAACATCTTATCTGTGAAAGCTGTCAGTTTTTCGACCGGGCGACCGTTTTGTTGATTGGTTTCATTTCTATATTAGTATATTTGGTGATACTTTCGTGTAAATAATTATATTAATTTGAATATAGTTAAATTTCGATAAAGAACTTTGATTTTTTTTTCAAAAATGCTGAATAAATCAATAAATAAATTTCGTCTCGGGCGGGGATCGAACCCGTGTCTCCAACGTACCGTATTGACGCTTTGACCACTTCGACCACCGAGCTCTTATCAGCTCCGACGAAATCCTTAACTGTATTGATCTCATTAATTTGGGGGAGGAGGGGTGGGGGGTGGAGATGGCTATGCTCGGAGTTCCTTTACGTGAACACATCAGTAATGATGAGATCCGTAAAAGACGCCGCGTTGGTAAGCCCCCCAAAAGGTGGACCGACGACCTGATGAAGGTCGCGGGAAGCCGCTGGATGCGGGAGGCGCAGGAGCGATCGGTGTGGAGATCCTTGGGGGACGGCTATGACCATCAGTGGGCGTCTCTTGGCTGAAAGATGATGATGATTGATCTCATTTGAACTTTGTTAATTTTTAACAGTGAATAAAGACTACTTTAGTGTATTCATTAACTATATTTAAATATAATAACCTCAAATGACCATAGCAAACAAGCACAAATCGAGTTATACTAGGTTTATACAAGGGTGCGGGCTGGTATAACTTCGGAATAACGTTTGTATCAATAGAAATGTCAATGTTATACTCAGTATAAGTTATTCTTGGTTTATTTGTAGACATTTTGCTTATTCTTAATTTATTCTCGAGTTTAACTTTATGCCACGTTTATTTGTAAGGCTGAAAGAGTTTGGTGTCTCCCAAAACTTGCACCTCCTAAAAAACTCTAAATACATACATCACATCGAAATACATTATCACGTGAAGTTACAATTTTTTAATAATGATAATATCATGTAAAAAGACTAAATTTTACCTAAAATTCTAATATGCTAGGCGTTGCGGGAAACTGATTCAAAATATTATTGATTTGGAAATTTTGCAAACCTAATCTCATTGTGCTCATTGAATACGGGCAAGCTTCCAAAAGCTGATTATATGGCGTATAGTTAGAAGCATTGCCAAAGAAATAAGGATTCGCCAAGCCGTCTCGAAGCACATCGTAAATTTAAAAGACTACCTCATTTTTCATGAAAAATATCTAGCAATATCTTATCGTAAAATAGCATTTAATGCAAGGAATAAAATGTGATGCATTTAACGTCACGACGATGATGAGTTGAGAAAACAATTAGTTCATCACTATTCTTTTTTATCAGACTCCGCTTAATTGTATAATCGTTACACAAAGAACACCTATGTGCTACTAGAGAGAACGTGAACATGGTGCAAGTACGTTCTCGGTGAGATATAATTAATCTCTGGATTTGTTAAGAGCAAAAAATATGGCAATAATCAGTAGTGTATACCTGACAGAGCAAAAAACACGTATTTGCAAATATTATTGGAGTTAAAAACTTAGATGGGCTTACCGCTCCAGTCTTTCTTGATTGAGATCTCGCATTGGAAAATTATACTATCACCGTAAATCTACCTCTAAGATGTTATCTACTTAAGCAACCTGATTAAGGTTGAGATGATTGCTTAAGTATTCTCAATCTCTCAAGAGATCTCAATCATCAGAAAATTTAAATCGCCTTTGCAGTTTAGTTAGGCTTAGACCACTTGGTATTAATCTATAGGTTCAGGATTTGGTTCCTCATGGAAGCAGAAGTTTGTGGTAAATGGTAGGATATCTGAGCTCATCTAGCTAGCTACCATCTTACCTAAGTTTGTCACCATAAGAAATTAGATACGTTATTGTGTTCCGACAATTAGAGGTAAGTAAGATAGTCAGGTCCTCAGTTATAGAAGAGTCCAGGTGTGGCCCACTTACATCTTGGGCCTTACCGTCGCTTACTATTAATTGAGGTGAAGGCCAAGAGATTTTCATATGTGAGTGAAAAAAAATTAAGGTTACCAACTCTGATTACTATTATGCCTATGTTTTTGGCCTTCCAATATTCCATACCTTCAATCAAATATTATAATCAACTTCTAAGCAATTTACAATGATTGCTGTCCTCTATTGCGAGATCTTTCCATAACCACTGCACATTATAGCAACAATAGTCATTTTGATTTTGTAAGATTAGTTTAAAGCTGATTTATCATTATTGATCAAGATTTATAGAGATTATAATTATTTAGTCTGGAATCTAGCTAAAAATGCACTTTTACACTGACTCTGACTCAAAAAAAAGCTCTTAAAGAGACCGTTTTATTTAATGTTGTAGAATATTTTGACATTATTATTGCCATTGACTATAAACAAAAAATATCTTATCACATTAAATGAGTGAAGATAAACAGTATCGAACTAAAAAAATATGTATACCATTCATTCATTTATTTATACCCGTGTAAATTTTATTTTACATAAATCAACAACTTCTGCTTTCGCCCGCTTTCTCTTATAAAATCAGGCGTTAACTCCATATCTGAATCAGATGAACTCATTGGGTTAATTATTAACACAATCTTATAGAAATATAATTAACAGTTAATACAAATCTCTGCTATACGGAAGTATTAACAAAACTCTACAAATGGAAAAAACAAATGAAGATCGCATTGCCGCTTTCCCGCTTATTTTGTTTTTTTTTCTGTGGCCGGCCATCTCCAGCCATTGTTTTTCATTTTCATAATTTAAAAAATAGTAAATATTTTACCCAAATCTATGTTATTTTTAAGAAATAGTTGAAAATAAATTATAATAAAGTCATTTAAAAAAATATATTCTTTAAATACTTAACATCATGATATTTAAATTTTACACCGCGCTGTAATTGAGTGGATGTATAGAAAGTCGGAACATGGTTAAATTAACATGTGAAAAAGAACTAGTTTTTTTTTTAATTTGACAGTAGCCGTCAGTTGAAAGTGATTCTCCCTAGGGCTGAAAAGTATTACTTTCAACCCGCTCCTCAGGCAACTTCAGACCTACTTTCAGAGTATAAGTAATGAAAAAGCACTTTTAATCACTATTTTGGTGTTTGAATTTCAATCAACTCTGACTGACTTACTCGCTAATCACGATTATTTTTGTGTTATTTTGACTTTTCTTTCACATTCTTACAAATATTCATCCTTAATAAAATAGCCTGATCCACTAATATGAACACATTACATCCGTATACTCAACTCTAAGTTATTCACCATTCGCCTGAGTAAAATCTATAATTGAAACTCGAACCAATCCACTCACAACTTGGCATATTTCTACAATACAACCGCAGTCCATTAGGGGGAAAATAAGGTTGGTATTCCGTTACCGGAACAAAAGTACAAGAACGCAGTATGCTAACAAAATAATAGAACAGCTCAAGGCCCGATTCAATGATCTACTGCAGATGGTTTTCATACATTGAGTCCAGCTGAATAAAGTTATTAAATTACTAATATCCAATTTCAAGTAGGTTTAAGCACGTGTTCCGTTTTCCACTCGAGCGGGATATAATAATTATTCACCTGACTATGCATGGTACGAGTATCAAATAAGAGTAATTAGTTTGCATGTGAATTTCAATCCAAATTACCTTTGAAATAGTCTGCTTATTTGGCTCACCGCCAAGTTCCACCTCGCATTAAGTAGCCATAGTGCAATAATTGTTAATTATTCTTTAACCCTAATACCTACATTTTGAAGGACACAACATCTTATAAAGGTGAACTTTTTAAACGTTTGTCAGCTGTTAGCATAAATGAAATCACTACGAGGAAGCATTTTGCTTGAGACGTTATAAATAAAGCGAAGCGTCTCTTTAGGGAAGAAAAATCTCCAATATCACGGCTACTTACTTTGCAAGGCATAATGTGACATACAGCGCTTAAATTGAGTGTCGATTTATTTTAAGGCTAAATAATAGCGCCATAATATAACATCGCACACTGGCTTAAAAGATTTAGTTCATTTAAATGATATGAGGTTATTTTCTAATTTTACGCGTGAGGAAAGAAACAGTAATGGTAACAATGCTCGTAAAATTGAATTGTTTTTACCAATTAATGTAAGGGTAGCGGTTTGAGCCGACTCTCTTTGTAAAATCAGCCTGTGAGAATACAGGAAGCGTACTGGAACTGTGCTTTGCATGCTTATTATTCCCAAAGGTATTCGGGTATACAAAATTTGTGAGAGTGAAATTTATTGTTGATGTAAGGTTGTATTGTATGATTAAATTGGGTACACTTGTGTTTAAATTGTTATCAAAATTTTGTTTGTTCTGGTCTACGTGGGTCCTTGGGTAGATGCTTCACGTGATCGAATGTTTCGTTAAAAACTACAAACTATAATGCAAAGTTTTGATCAACTGTTAGATGAGTTTTGTTAGATGAGTTGTATTTGACCCTTTAAACGGCAATTTTCTGCAGCAAAACAGTCGCGCTGCGAAATGCGCTGCAGTTGAGATACAGTCGTCTGTATCGCACAGCACGCGCTTTTAGATTTGTTGCGACTGTATCATTGCAAAATGTTGCAGTTGTGTCAAGGGCCTTGGATGTTATGCCCTAGATACTACTAAGCAATGTGCGTCTATATAATCTAAAGTGCAATACCATATCCCTCGAAAGTGGCAGTATGAACGGCTAATAGCAGTGTAGGTGCTGTGTATATTGCTCGATCGATGGGTTCCTCGAAGCGATGACAAAACGTTTTCTCAAAACAAAAACATGCGCCCACTGAAGGCGATAAGAATAATGAGCCTGTGACATATATTCTGAAACCTAATACAAACAGGAAAGCGAACGTCTCATTTGAAAACGAATGTGCTCGATGTAATGACATTTTAGATAAGGTGATGTATAGTAAACGATTTGTTCGTGAAAGCATTTCGGTGCTAGGGAAGATGTCGGGGGAGTGGGGGGATAGGCTAACGGTGGTCATTAGACGAAGCTAGAGGGACGACACATTCGCCAGCTAATAAATTACTTTTGGTGATCTTTCCAAATATTACCTGCTCCTCGACTGTACAACCTAACACTTAAGGTAGATATTCTAATCTAACTGGCAACTAAAACTAATTAACTTCTAAAGCATTCTGCTAATTCATCTCAAATTGCAATTGTTCTTCTAAAAGCACGCTATGTCATGCGTCTGAATACATTGAATGTCGATTGAGATATTTGAAATGTCAAAGGTAATGTAAAAAGGTTTTTGGTTTAGCTCAGACTTTAACTAAGGGCTATTGTACTCTTGTACTTAAAAATCTAAGTATTGTAAAGGTTTCAGTGCTTTAGTTTGTTCATTAGAATTACCTAATAAAAATCCAATAGCTTCTTAGCATTATAATGACAATTTTTTTGTTTACTGTACACATTCGATTCAATTAAAGTCAAGAGTGACACTTGACAATTTTTTTTTGCATATTGAAGTGTATTATGATTTTGTCATAATGATAAAGGTACTGATTAAGATTTCATGTACTTAGTACTGAATATAAGGTGTACAGTTGAGAGCGGTAATTGGCGGTGCATAATCCAATAGTTTGAAGCCCACCGTTTTAACGTAGGTAACAGTATCCCCCGTGGCTTCAGTGAACGCGCGTCTCAGTCGGGCTCGGCGGGTCTGCGACAGGGTTTGTGGGCAGAGGAGCAGCCCCTGCAGGTTGAAAACGAATCAAATCAATCTCTCAACTTGATTTGATTTGCGGAAACCCGAGAACCTTACACAGCACTTACACGGTAACTGTAAAACGAATTTGAAAAAATCCATTAAAATGTTGCTAATGATATGTAAGGATATGACGTCTAATGGTATTCTGAATTGGTGATTATGCTTATATCACTTACCGTTGGCCTAGTAGCAACATCATGCGAGTTAGCTCAAAAATTGTATAAGTGGCACGGTAGCGTACCCACCTACAACTAATGTCAATTAAAGGCACCAAAGTCAAGAGTTGTTACCTAACAGGTTGCAATTGTCATACAACAATTTCAATGGCCGCGGGCTGACAAATGACTCGAAATTATAATAGGCTAAATGGGAAATTTTTATTAAGCTTACATAAAATGACATTATTTATTTATTGAAGCCAATCAATCGAATTTATGTAAGTATATTCAATATGTAGCTTTGATTTCGTATTATTTACAAAGTCACTTTTTAATTTTAAGTTAATGCAAATCTTATATCAAAATTACAACATTAATGAAACATCGCAGACTATTAATTATCTCTCGTAAGTATTAAAAATATATGAAAATACACGTAGACGGAAATGATTGTAGCAATTTGCGCCAGTTGAAAATATCTCAAAATAATGAAGCACACAAAAAGCACAAGAATGAAGCTGTAATTTATTACTTCCGAAATTAATATTCAGAAATTTTCATAAAGTCATAAATGATTTGTTGTTTTCAACTTGTACTGCTATCGCATTTTACATATGAAACTTTAAGCTTGTAGTTTCTCATAGCGCCATCTAGTGGTGAGCGTACTGAACTGCCTACCTGTTTGAAGGGTCGCATTCCGCCGTTGATTCGTAACGAGTCTGCTGCGATGCCTGCTATTCCGTCCCCTGGTTCTCTCAGTTGCCGCAATGAGGCGCTAGGGTGATGATGGACGTGGTGAGGGCAGTGCGCCGCGCATGCGCTGGACTCTGGTTGTGAACTCTGTCGGATGATTCTATTACTTGTCGTCGGCAACAATAAGGCTGGAGGTTGAATGACAGGACAGGTACTGACAGCGTGTAGTGAGCTACAACCACAAGGATAGTGTAAAGCAGATCGTACACTTTCTCTGGACACAGATCGCGCTAGTTGCAACGCCGACATGGGTGCCGTAGACTGCCTCCTTTCACAGACGCGACATCTGGCATACGTATGCGGAACTAACTGGCATGCGGTTACTGATCCTCTGTGCGAGCATGTTGCGACAGGGGACACTAGTGTTTGCGGTCGGTCGGCGGGTTGGTCGCGGCATTGCAACTCTATGTCTGGAACACTCCGCGCAGCGCCTTCCTCCATTCTGACGGACGCTGCACTTTCTTCGCTGCCTGGGCCGCCCGAGAGTTGCGGACGTAGATGGGTTGTGCAATCTTGTCTTTGCAATACAGGTTTTACAGCTCTATTTTCTGATGGAACTATAACAGTGACGGATGGCCCAGACACAAGGAGACTGGCAGTCTCATCGCTACTACCATATCCCGAATTAGTTATGGCTTCGATGCTGTCCGTTGCGGGGGCTGACATATTGTTGTTGAGCTATCTGAAACAAAAGAAAACAACATAATAAATACCTTTCTTAAAATCAACATTATACCTTATATCTGCTAAATTGCTAGTAACATGGATTATGTTCTCAAAACCTAATACAAAATTGCTAAATCTAATAGTATTCAAATCGATTTCATTATAATGGACTTTTCTTGTAATTATTTTTATGAAAAATAATGAAAGCTCTAATAAGATAACTTAAGTAAGTTCTCGTATGTTTAATATAACTTTTTTTCTTCAAAATAAAAATGTCGTTAAAACATATTTTTTTAAATGAAATATAAATGCGCTGCTTTTAACACCCAATAATTTAATGCAAAGGCTTCAACTACGTTAATGTTAGTGTTAACACCATCGTCCTAATCATGCGAGTTATTTAACGAGTAAGTAATCAGGTTCTCGATGAGTGACCAAAGCAAAGTTTGAAATATATCAAGCTCCTCCGAGCTTATGAAGGCACGTTTAGCAGGGGTTGCTGCGGATAATCACGCCACGATCGTGTCGGTTAGCCATCCCACAGGACTTTTCGAATCAACTGAGTTCACACCTGTGTTTGCGCGCAAACTTCTGCACTGAGATATCTCACGTGAATTCTCTGCCGAGATTAGCCATCCGGGCTAACAATCTATCTGCAGGTCATCCTTTAAAAAACTAATTAGTACTTGCTCACTTAAGCTGAACTTGGTATGAATAGTACTTTTTATTGTGCATAAAATACTCTTTAAGGAGATAAAAAAATAGTAGAACAGTTAAGTAAGTACTCAGTTATTGCTCAAGGCAAACACATTATAGAAGTTGCAGATTTGGCAATTTTACAAGCTCTATACAATGTGTTAATTTTGATCAAACGAAATGTGCGGATACTAGATAAAAAATTATAGACAAAAAATAGAAAAAAAAAATTTTAAGCAAACAATTTCAAAAATCAAGGCACTTTAATTTTTTTTTATGAAATTCCCATCTTTCGGTGTTAAATTATTTTCTCTTTAAGTAAATGGTATATTTTTTCAAAGTAGTCTTATTTGAAAGTTAGAAAGATTAACTAGCAACAAAAATTAAAAAATCTACGATTTCGAGCAGCAAATTTGTTAAAAAAAATAATAAGAATTTTTTTTATGAAAAAATACTTCTTTTTAAATTTTTAATTTGTTACTTCAAAACTAGCACATTGACGTAACTTTTTTAGAATGTTTTATTAAACTACATGATTTACTCTACAAGTTCTCCAACATAACATGGGTTCTATCTCTAGTCGTTGTTAAAGATAAACACTATTTAAAGAAGGTAGGTAATCTCAGCACGAAAATCAAACGTGATCTAATAATGATTTAATTGACATAAATTATGGAATAAAACAAAAAAAATCAGTAGGGAAGTAAAATGATTTAATTTATTAAATTTTCAAAATGATCACCTCGTACTGTTTTTTTAATACAATACGATTTTCTTTTATTTGACTAGTCGTAGCCATTATTTTTTATAACAACTCTTCTCTTGTACTGATTGGAGTGCTGTATACAATCTGCTTCATATGACCCCACAATAAAAAATCTAGGGGGGTTAGATCATGACTTTTGTCAGTCAGTTACCATTAGATGGGGCAGTCTTCTTGTCAGCCAGCTGTATTGTGAGAAAAGTCGTACTATTAGATTTTTTCGATAACCACATACTAACATTGTTTTAAAAAACAAATTAGTTGTGGCTGCAAATAACGAATTTCGTTCTCTTTGTCGTTATTTTTCACCTTGCCTATAATAAACACATTATTCTTTCTGTCACAGCAGGGATTAAGAATAGGATTTTCGTGGATACACAGCAACCCTCGAGGATTGCCGAAGCAGAATAGATCCTGTAAACGAACTGGGGATAAAGAAAATTTATTGTGTTTCAAGCTCAGATGGGAAGCGAGACAAACCACGAAATATGGTGCGACCGGGAAATGTACTAACACTGTTTTTATCAGTGTTCAAACTGATAAATAAATCTAGATAAAAAAACTTCTCGAGCAGCCTGAACCTTTTTTTAACTCAGTTAAATGGATTTTATATCTACCGCAGAGGGAGTGAGTCCCGGCTGCGGTTATGTGGGACTCACCTCGCTAATCGAGGTATACCCACTAAAAATTATGGGGGGCTCCGTCAAATCGCATTCTCGACACACAAAGGGTACTTCTCGCAATCGCTTTGCGAGCAGAGTTCGAACCTGCGTCTTCATCATTTCATCTTGACGCCATGATGGTGTAATTAATACCACCGATGACTTATCCAGCCCTAACGAACTTTCAACTCAATTAATCTCTTTTTATAAGCTTTTATTTAACTTGCAATGTATGTTCGGGTGAAATCTTGCAACTCAATTTTGAAGCAGATATCTTTAACCGATTGAGCTGATATTTGGTATACACATACAGTTTGGATGAAAATGCATGTTTAACTATGTGACGTTATTCTAAATCCAAGATGGCGGCAATTTTTAATGCACTCCTACAATATGGATATCAAATAAAAGGTCTTGCTAAGAATAACTTGAAATAGGCTCAAAGCTCTTCGCTGCTGGTCAAGCATACGTGGCCTTTAGTAGGGTAAAATCATTAGAAGTGTTAAGGATATCGCAATGAAACCACGTAATTTTCTTCAACTGACATGTAATTGTTTGTTGCTAAGTAACAGCCGTGACACTCCCACCCGAGAGGGACCGGATGGTCCATAGTAAACAAAACAATAATAGTAAAAAACAACAACAGCAAAAATACAATACCGACATTATAAAACAGTAACGAACACCAAAAAAACAATACCGACATTATCAAAAAATACAAACACATCAAAACAGAAACCTAGCGGGTGGACGTGATATCCGCCCGTATCGCGTCATAGTCTCTCTCTCTTGTTGTGTGTCACAGTCGGTCTGTCGTAAGTTGTCGTCATTCTTTTCGGAGTTGTAGTCATTGCCGGAGCAATTGTCTGTAAAAGATTGTCTGGTTGTTGATGGAGCTCAAGCGGGTATAGCCGTTGGAAAGGTCTTAGCTTAAACCCGTTGGCAGTGCGGACCTTCGCTGTTCGTTCATGGCCATCTCTGCCTCTATACGTTTCCACAACTAGACCTAAAGGCCATAACAGGCGTTTGCTCTCAGATTCGATGAGGAAAACGTCACCAGGTTTCAGTGTCTTTAGAATATTCTGCTTAGCACCCCGTTGGATTAGAGGCGGTTAACACGTCACGATGTATCTGATTGTCAGAATTCCCTTCATGTGTTTTGCGACGCAAGCCAAACAGCTTATGCCACCTGTGTATTTCTTCGTTCAGAACTAAGGGAAGATGTGTGCGCTCGACTTGTCATGGCCAAGGCCAGAGTGACTCCTTCAAAAACGTCACAATACCAAGGCTTGAACTGATAGCAGCTACACTTGCTACAAGGTTAGCCAATACAGTGACTGTCCTGTGTACTATTGGACTGATTCGAAAGTGGTACTATGCTGGATAAAAGGCGATGGAGACTGGAGCGTTTTTGTGGCTAACAGGGTCCGAGAGATAAAGGCTTCCTCATCCAAAGATGCATGGAGACATGTGCCAGGGAACTTAAACCCCGCTGACTTACCTTCGCGTGGTGTAAATATTAAAAGTTACATTGAGAGTAAATGGTGGGAAGGCCCTTCTTGGCTTGTAGACAAAAGTGATTGGCTTGAGCTTGGTATTATCGAAAAGGCTCCGAACCAAAGAAACATTACGGGACATTTCCTGCCCCATCATGCGGTTATCAAGGACTCAAGTGCGACGACAAAGATAAGACCTGTCTTCGATGCATTTGCAAAGGATGTTAATGGCATTTCAATAAATAGTTGTCTCGAGAAGGGTGAAAATCTCATAGAGCGTATCCCTAACTTGCTGATTGATTTTAGGAAAGAAGCCATCGGAGTGACAGCGGATATTGCTAAAGCCTTTCTTCAAATTTCACTCGTTCCTGAAGATCGTGAGTACCTTAAGTTCTTATGGTGGTCAGAGCTCAAAGAAGCAGATAAGTCGTTAGTAATTTACAGACACAAGCGCGTAGTATTTGGCGTTAAGTCTAGCCCATTTCATCTTGCGGCCACTATCGTACATCACCTGGATCATGCTCCTGAGAAATTGAAGGATATTGCCATTAAGCTTAAGAACTCATTCTACGTAGACAATTGTATCACAAGTGTCAAGTCGATAGACGCGTTGGAAAAGTTCATGAACGAAGCTAAGGAAGTGATGTTAAACGGCATGTTCGACCTTAGATGTTGGGTAGCTGCTCCTGTTCGATGCGATAAAACTAGTTTGCAAATTGTCGTAAAGTTGCGGTAGACTGCATTTATCACCTTTCAGTTGTGACCAAACCAAACTAAGCAAGCCTCGTACGTACGTCTCTATTAGCATATCGTCTCTAGCAAATCGAGCCTTCAGCGCTTCTATTGCCTTAGGGTAGTTGGCCGCCCCCAGGGATCCGTACTAGGTCCTCTACTGTGGAACCTGGGGTACAATTGGGTCCTGCGAGGCGGCCTTCTGCCACGAACGGAGGTCGTCTGCTTCGCCGACGACACGCTCGTCGCGGCAAGAGCCAAAACGGGGGAGGACGCGGCCCACCTTGCGTCGGTCTGCACCTCTTTGGTGGTCCTACGCATCCGCCTCCTGGGCCTGGACGTGGCCCTCGATAAAACGAGGGCCATGAGTTTCCACGCCCCCCGTCGCAGTCCGCGTGGAGGGGGTCCGTATACCGGTTGAGGCGCACCTCAAGTACCTCGGCCTGGTTCTGGACCCCCGATGGAATGGAGCTTGAAATGCTCCTCGAAACGAGGAGCATTTCAAGCTCCTCACTCCACGGCTGTGTGCCGCCGCAGCCGCACTCGGACGGGTCCTCCCTAATGTGGGAGGGCCAGGATCGGCGTGCCGTCGACTGTATCACGGGGTGATACGGTTGATGGCACTCTACGGAGCCCCGGTATGGGCGGATTGCCTCTCCCCCCGTGCAGTGGCCCTCTTGCGACGTCCGCAGAGGGTCATAGCAACCCGGGCCGTGCGAGCTTATCGCACGGTCAGCCACGGCGCGGCCTGCGTTCTTGCGGGCCAAACGCCGTGGGATGTCGATGCACGCGTCCATGCGGAGGTGTATCGACGTCGGGTTTCCGTCAGAGAACGGGGGGGACGATCCGCTCCTGAAGAAGTGGAGCGGGTTCGTACCCAGGCACAGAGGGAGGCTCTGCGTCGATGGGGTGAGGCGCTCGCCTTCCCAGCTGCCGGCCACCGGACGATAGAAGCGATACGTCCGGTGTTGGAGGAGTGGGTAGGGCGCCGGCAGGGCAGTCTCTCGTTCCGCATGGTGCAGGTACTGACCGGACATGGTTGTTTTGGCCACTACCTACACCGGGTCGCGCGTCGGGAGGAAAGGCCGCAGTGCCATCACTGCGACGCTCCCGACGACACTGCCGAGCACACCCTGTTGGTGTGCCCGGCCTGGCGACGCCAGCGCAGCGAACTCATCGCTGCGCTGGGAGGCGGAGACCTCTCGCTGCCGAGCATGGTCGTGTCCATGCTCCGCGGCGAGGCGGAATGGGGGGCTGTCGCCTCATTCTGCGAGGACGTCATCTTGCAGAAGGAGGCCGCGGAGAGGGAGCGGGAGAATGATCCTCAAGCCGCTCCCATCCGCCGCAGACGGACAGGCAGGCGAAGGCGGGTATTCGCACAAGCGATGCCCGTCTAATGACCCTGCCGTGGAGGCCTGCGTGCACGGCTGACCCCGTGCACGTCGCCGTAAGGCCCTCCGTCTGGGGATTGCCCTGGTGTTCTCGGACAATCCCCCCTTGGCGATAGCCCGACCAGTTAGGTCGGGCTAGCCCGGGCGCGTCGGTAGTGGTAGTCGCAGTGTGGACCCTACCACGCGCGCCCATAAGGGCAGGGAGAACACCGGGGGGTTTAGTGGGTAGACCCGGCTCTCTGCCGGGAGAGCCCCACACATGCTCGTCGTCTAGCCAACGGCGAGTACGGTGCGGTCACGCATTCCCCTCGAAAAAAAAAAAAGGGTAGTTGGCCGCGCTTGGTGGGTAACTTAAAACTAGTTGACGAGCAGGGCTATTCTCGGTTGTTGATTGTATTAAATACTGAAATTTGTCTACATTATCTGTTTCCGCGTCTTCATGAATTTTGCGAAATTGTCCCCAAAATTGTATCCAGTGCTTTACGTCTCCATCAAACTTACTCAATTCAAGCTTTGGCATCTTAACATTCTTTCGCTGTGCATTTGTGTTTGCGTAAAAGGTATTCACATCAGAAACATTTGAATTAAGCGAAATTTGGCTATTGTGTCGAACTAGTGGTACATTTTCTTGTTTACTTGCCTGGTATTTAGCTCTACATTCGGCCCACCGTTGCTTATATTCGAGCGCCTTATCCTGGTCTTCTGCAAATGTCATTTCACAAAAGTCCTCAGATTCGCAAAACATATCCGTAATTTTTGCTTCTACGCTGAATAGGGCTTCGGATATATCGTTCAAAGCTGCAAATGCGCCCTCGATATTTTGTTTTTCTCCCACCAGTGCTGTCAAAAAAATTTTCTCCAATGTTGAGAATTCTCGTCGGAGTTGACTCCATTTACGTTTTAGGGCATTCATTGTTAACCGAATTATCCAATAATAAAGATTACAGGTCGATTCACTGTAAAAACGGTCGCCACTATGTTAAGGATATCGCAATGAAACCACGTAATTTTCTTCAACTGACATGTGATTGTTTGTTGCTAAGTAACAGCCGTGACAAGAAAGTCTTTTTATTGAAGAGCTAGACTTCCAAGTTAACCGGCAAAAGACCTTGCAACAATGATGCGTTAAATGAGATGAACTGACTGAGAAACGTGTCCAGTGATAACTAAAAAGTAAAAAATAAATTTAATGTAAAAAACCTTTTTAATTTTTTTTTTACAAAAAATAGAACCGACTTCAAAAACACTGAAAACTTAAAAATAATCTTCTATATTAAAGTCGGCGCCAAACGATGATCTCCTACAAAGTGTTAAAATGTGTCACCGACTTCAATATAGAAGAAGATTATTTTTAAGTTTTCAGTGTTTTTGAAGTCGGTTCTATTTTTTGTAAAAACAAATTATTTTTAACTTTTTAGTGAATGAAATCTTTTTAGTGAAAGAAACCCTAATTTAATACCAGCTCACCGAACTCGATTTTCTATGAGATCCCATCATCCGATCCTGACTTTGGTGACCATGGGACCACTCTTGCTTGTATACTCTATCGAATAAAAAAATAATTTTGGAAATCGGTTTAAAAATGACGGAGTTATGAGGTAACAAACATAAAAAAAAGAAAAAAAAAATACAACCGAATTGATAACCTCCTCCTTTTTTGAAGTCGGTTAAAAACTGAAAAAATGTCTCTTAGTCAGAAAAATATGCAAATATATAAACAGCCTAGTCTGCAATATGTTGAAAGTTTTATTATTCTAAATGTGAAATTTGTCAAAAAATATTATAGTATAAGTCACATAAATATATTAAAACGCTAACAACGCTATTTCTTTTCTTGTGTATATTTATTTTTCAATTTATTAAGTGTGCAAAATCATAAATATACAATTTAAAAGTTTGCTTTTGTTCTGGACTAGTTTTTACGAAATCTGTAAAGATTTATAAATTAACAATAAGTAAAATAAAAAATATCGACGATAACTCAGTTGTTATTAATAATATCAACAATAATATTAAAAGAATTTCGAAAATCGGTCCATAATTGGCGAAGTGATCGCGCATACACACAAAAAAAAACACAATGAATTGAGAACCTCCTCCTTTTTTGATGTCGGTTGAAATATCAAGAAAGCTAGATTCCTTGAACTACTATAAAAATATAAAAATTCATCAGGTTTTCCATAAATATATTTGCAATATTATATACGGTTCATATAGAAAACATAATTAGGCGGTGATTGCAAGGTGAGTGCAAATAGATATTCATCATTTGTATTCTTACACACGTTTCTCGGGAAATTGCGGTTATTTGGTTTGTAAGACAAAAGCTGTCCCCATTTCACTGTATTTTAACAAGGCGGGTCCCTTCAAGTGTCCTCTTTTATACCTCTCTCAATACTCATCAACTTAACTGCTTTTCTATTTCAATTGCAAAGAATACGTGTTCGTCCTTCGTTTTTCGTAAGAATTTGAGAAATAATTCTCGAATTATTCATTTGTGTTTAACTCTTAAATTTAGAGATCATTATTAAATACGGTTTATACAAAGTGCCTATCAAGCCGCAACCTCATGTAAAAATTGTTCCAAAAAATTTGTCATCATTGAAAATTCGAAATAATAAAATTAATTTTGATATCCCCCATAAAAATAGTTGGATCTGTAAGAAAAATGTGTGGAAGTAGTAAATTAGATTTTCAATAATACCAAACATATTGTATAATAATACCTTTATACAAGAACAAGTATCGTAAAATCATACTTGTTTTTCCTGTAAGGATTCTATATTTTCTCGTAGTAAAATTAATTCAAAGTATAAAACAGAAGCGTTTAAAAATGTCTTGTTGAATGTAGTTAAGTAGTTATAGTTTGTTTTCAAACAAAAACTAATTTCTACAACCATTTCATAGTGAATGTTAGTAAATTGAAAAAAGAAACCTTCTGGCAGAATTGATGAATCAGTCAGTCAAGTCAGGACATGTATGTTTATTTTAGATTAAAAAAATATTGTCAACATGAAACCATGGACCTACAAAAAATACGGACGTAGTGTGGCATAAAACAAATGTGAAGCATGCAAGGTAAGACAATTTCATGTGTTTGTACACGACCTACACTCACACAGATGTACCAGGTAAGACAAAAAGCTGTCATTTTTCTACGAACAAGACACGCACACATAAAAATGTGCTGTCATTTGCATGCTTCACTCTTGATTCAACAACGCACCGTCCGTCTTTTTTTCAGGTCCGTGCATGAAACATTGTTTAAAATAAGAAGTGATTAGATGTACTTAAGAGCGTCGGTGGCGCAGTGGACTCGGCACTTGCCTTCCAATCGGGGGGTCGGGGTTCGAGACCCGCCATGTACCAATGTGTTTTTCGTTTCGAATTTCATATGTACATTTGTCTGACGCTCCTACGGTGAAGGAAAACATCGTGAGGCAACCTGCATACATCTGCGAAGAAATTCAATGATGTATGTGAAGTCGACCAATCCGCACTGGGCCAGCGTGGTTGACTAAGGCCTAATCACCCTAATATAGGGTAGGCTCGAGCCCCTCGGTGGGGACGTATATGGGCTGTGATGATGATGATGAGATGTACTTACACCTATTGATATTTACAATACCAAGGATTTTTTTTAAACTATTGTGAATTGTTTAGGTTTGTAATGTAACTGTCTAGCTAGAGCCATACTCAATTGTTTTTTTTTTTCTTGGGCCACTTTCAGATTTTAGCTGTGTCGCTAGGGGCGCTACCTAATAAATCACAACCTGTTTAGGCGTTAATGAGAAAACCTATTGCGTTTAATTGTATTTAAATCTTAGTGAGAATGATGATATTGAGAACATTTTTTTTTTAAATTTCATCTAGATCTGGCTTGTAATTGATCAGGCACTATTATCCAATATTCGGCATACTCATTCTTTTCTCTTTAAAAATAACTTCTAAGTTTGTATAATTAACACGCGCAACGTATGCAATCAGTGCCCTACCCTGCGCTTAATAATCCCGCGGAATTTAAAATAGGTAATTGGCTTTCGTTAATAGAATTTGAAGCTACAACGGGTTACTTTCAAATGTTTGACGGGCCGCATTTTGATTATGGCTGAGCTAGAGGGTTGAAATGGACTTCACTAACTCTAGCCTGCATAATATTTATACACTCGTGTTTCACGGCTGACTTAGTAAATCCATTTTGATTTCTCACTAACAATGTCTATTCATAGTCGGCAGAGCTCGTCAGTCGTATCACTATTTCGTTTCCAGGTCAAAGCAACTTTTGTTCAATTTTGAAAGGGAAAGCTTCAAGTGCGACGGCATGTCACAAAGTTAGTGCACTTCCAAGATAATTAGTCGAAAGCCGTTCATTATGTTGCACTCTGCTGAAGCTTTTAGATGATTAGTGATGTCATGGTTATTGCCACAGTTTTTATTTTGACGTTCAAGCGAGAAATGCACTTTCTTTCATAACGGTAACCTAATCTAAGTAATATAAAACACATTCATTTCCTGGTAATAAAAAATAGTTGTTACAGATCAATTTGTGTGATGTATAGCCACATGCGTGATTGTATTACTCACCGTCAATAGTTCATTGTAAAGACTAAACAGTTCTATTCGATTGTAATCAATTATCGAATAATATATTTGGCATTTCGAACCGTCGAATTATACGATAAATGCACAAACCGCTCGCATGACCGCCCACGCATGAATTGGCTTATTCTATTAACCGATGAACAAAATTCCTTTGTAGAGTCATCGAGTTCATTTACGATTTTCAATCAATCGACGAATCAGAAAATGGTATCTCAAATCAGTAAATCTTTTTATACCTAAGCCCTTATTTCACACGTGCAATAAAGAAGCGCTCAAACAAAAAAAAACCTACTCTTTGTCGAATGGTATATTCAAGCAGTCCTTTGATTCGTGCCAAAAGTCAATATTGAATCGAAAAATATGACCAATGGAACGTTTGGCTCCAGTCAAAGGCTGCGTTCGTTAGCCGAACGGAATTAATTCAACCAGCCGGCGCTAGTCGAGCGAATGAAGTGCATAAAATGATGAAAGCTGTTTCAAGCGAAGTTTAAACACCAGATTCATCTAACGTTTGCTGTTATTTTTGACGTTTTTTAAACCATTTTTTTAATATCAAAGGCTTTGGTGTCAGTGTGAAATACATATTATTACAGTGTTAATTTGGAACAAAATTAATTGATTTCCTTTAAATTTATTTGTGTGCACATAATAATTGAATAAATTAAAAATTCGACAAATGAATGCATTGCTTGAATGTAATAAGAGTAAATATTGTTCAATATTTGAAGAAATGAATGTATTGCCAAAATAAAATAAAATGTGTTTCATAACAGTTTAAAGTATGGAGATTGCTTTTCGAAACGGTCACGAGATCATAATCTTTCTACGAAAACTTTCAAATCCTCGAACATTGCGACTTACTGTGAATTTAAAATTTAAATTTTAAACTTCTTTTCGCCAGTTCTTAATATCTACGTCCCTTAAAGGATATTTCTTTAAGTAGTCATGGTCTATTATTAAGAGTTTGTTTATTTCGTCAAAAGATCTGTTATTGGCATTAAAAGAGAAATTAGGATATTGTTATATGTATTTCATTTTATTTGGTAATTGATTAATCACTTTTGCATATTCTGCTTTATTCCTAACTTCAAACGAAATGAAATTAAAGCACTGGCCTAGATGATTCCATTAACCGAACTTCGATTTAGTGAAACCACGCTCAGTCTCATAGAGGGAATTGCTCATTGTTTGATTTGTATTAAAACTTTTTCAACATTCCCGCGCTCATTCCTTCAAAGGTTTCGAAGGGCCAATGAAGTGTGAAATAGCTTTGTGTCAGAGGTAAACTCATTCGTGAAAATCAAAGTGAGAAGCTTGACCCTTTCTTTTCTGTCAATATAGTTTTTTTACTTTTACCACATCTCTAAGTTCTTTTGATTGAAGCAAAAAGTAACAAATATTTGATAAGCAATAAAAGTTTTTTTAAGTTTTTTTTTGTATCTACGAGTATCTGCATTTCGAAGCTTTTGTAAAGCATGTCACAATATCTTGTAGTTTTGACTTATATCTTTGTTATTCATACGAAAAAGTATTTATCAATAGATACATTCGATCTAATTGTATTTGACCTACTTGGATGATAATTCATATAACAATAATTAATTATAAATATTAAAACATTTTGTTATAAAAAAGAGACAAATATATATGATTCATATTGACAAATATGTTCCATGTATGATCGAACATTTTTGTTCAATTTTTATAATGTCCGAATGCTGACCGAACATATTTACCACTTTATTAAATTTTGATACTTAACCTTGTGACTAGTTAATAAAAAATACCCTGGCAAAGCTAAGCTGAGAGAAGCGAGGTGAATCGACAATACATTTTGCGATCAAAGCACATTTATATGGTAAAGGTAAACTCAAAACCTATAATTATGTACGAGTAAGTACGGCAGTAAACTCTTTACATAAAACTTTATCTCCGGCGGCGTCTGTTTCACCGTTAATGGTTTGGTCGAACGTGAGATCCTGCGGGATAATGGAGTCGTTCGTTCGCGTGTATGTTTCTGGTATGACCGAGATAAAACACTCGAGTGCCGCTGTCATGGTTTCGTTGTTTAATGTTGGCTCATTTGTCTTTTTAGACAGCTTAATTATGGCCTTACTTTGCTTGGAACCAGGCATTTAAGGCTCTACTCTCACAGTTACTATACCCTTAATCAATACATATAAAATTTTAACGGTTATTATAGTACGAGTGTTTGTGTATAAAATGTAAAAAAAAACTCAATCTTGAACTGCCACTTCATATCTATTGTTCCTTGCAGAAATGAATTAAGTCAAAGTCAAATTATTTATTCGGTACACAATAGACAGTATTATATATAAAACAGTAAATTCCGGTCTTTAAGCTGTATCTAATAATTTACTGACTACCGAAAAGGTATCCACTCAACACATGTTTCCGAATCTGTAACGCTGATCTTCCGTGGAACCGTAAACTGAACCCGAACCGTTTGTACTGACATTTTTTGTTTCAACTAAATTTAGTGTGATAATACTCGTAACTCTTATGGATAAGAAAATCAGATATTGTGTCCTCTTGAATTACTGGGTTCCGTGACTTGACCTCCTATCTCACAAGTTGGCCACGTACACTGGGTTCTTATAGAGGTTGTAAATTAGCAAATCGTACAGAAATCACATGTGAACTTAACCACTTACCATCTGTTGGCTGCATGCTTGTTTGCCAAATTTGTTGCATGTTATAAAAAATCCTCGAACATTGTATAAAAATATAAATTAAATAATAGGTAATAAAAAAATTACGTCAACCATAAGTTTTTGTATATAGATTAATGCTGTGCTAGTTTTCGACTATATCGTAACTTTTAATACCTAGGCATCATGATCTGAAGGGCATCATGATTTTTTTTTATACTACGATGCCGGCAAACAAACTTACGGCCCGCCTGATGGTAATTTCTTTTTATTTTTTTTTTAGATTTTTTTTATTTTTTAGATTAAAATAGACGATTTTTTCACAATATAATTAGTGTTCAAACCTACAATCACATTTACACTTATAAATATAAAAAAGGAAAGATTTGTATGTAACGAATAAACTCAAAAACTACTGGACCGATTTCAAAAATTCTTCCACCAATAGAATGCTACGTTATCCTTGATTAACAAAGGCTACAAAATTATTTTTTCTACGGGAAAATATAAAATTCTCATGGGAAAACAAAAACAACGGCGAAGCTGCGTAAAGTAAAGCTATTAAACTAAATTGTGATTTTAACCTTAAAAATGCTCTGCTTATTTTTTTCAGCTCGACGTTCAGTGACTGCAATCTGAATTGCAGATTGCATTTTCAATTTGCTAAACGGTAGATAGGTCTTTTGTTTTAACATTCACCTGCACAGGAAAAGTACCTTTGCCATAATACCACACAACGAAAAAGAATAATACTTTTCAGATTGCAATCGGAAAGAATTTCAAATTAAGTTTACCACAGATATTATTCATGCGGCTTATAAAAGGTATGGACATAGTGTTGGGATAGGTCTGGATGTCATTTATATTTTATATACAATTATACATATATTATAGACACTGTAAATGCTATTCCTACTTCCACGATTGCAATAAACGTTAACTAATTGAAAAGTTTTGCTGAATTGAGTTACAAATATGTAGTTAGAAACCAAGACCTACCATTCTTGGCGAACTTCATTCTAAGATCGCCTATCTGATTCAAAGTATAAAGTTAAATACTTTCTTTCTATAGTAATACAGAGTAAGCTAAGTAATAGATATAATCAAAATCAAACTAGGTATAAAAATGCTCGTATGAATTATCACTTGTGTTAATTCTGTAAAAAGGATGCTTTCTCGTAAGTGTTGGTAAACAAGCATTTTCAAAGCTTCTACTCGTATATTGACACAAAAATAATACCGGAGTTCGTACTACAAAAAGTTTTTCATTTGTTTTAAAATAAGCGATAGAGACAGCATGGGACAGGGATTTAAAACTTTTGTACTGACCGCCGCTATTATTCTTCTGCCAATAGTGAAACTTTAAAAATGCTCGTTCACTAACAATGACAAGAAATCGTCCTATTACAGACGTAACATAAGTGACAACACTTGCGAGCACCTATATTCATCTTACATTTACGATACGATACGATACATTCATCTTACATTTTCCGCTACCGAATTAAACATGAGTTGTGCTGTGTTCTATTTTCCGTTAGCAATTAATTGATATTGTGCCTCCATGTGCGTTTCTATCGCGAGTATGAAGTAAGTGGTTCGTAATTTGTACATTTCAAAAGAATGGGAATGGAGCGTTTGATCCCTTTCCCTTTCGGTATCTGACGATAGCCCATCAACCTACCCGCACCGCGCTATCGTACCCAAGTAGTAGGTAACAGTTGCTCGAAATTTTTACGAATGAATCCGCAGCCGTTAAAGACAAAATCATTTGTGATTGTTTTGGAAGAAGGCTTACCATTATTTTGACTATGCAAAGAACAAAGGATCGAAAGGACAAACCCAAATCAGTCCTATGTTACATCTTTCCTTAGACTAAAAGCCATTGACCTATTACATCCTTAGAGCATTTAGCCTGAATGCTCAATGACTACATTACGTTGGTGAACGGTTTGGTGTATTTGTTTCAAGTTTTTATTTGTGGTTTTCTTTCAAATTTCCATCTCTTTAACCGACTTCAAAAAAGGAGGAGGTTATCAATTCGGTTGTATTTTTTTTAAATGTTTGTTACCTCATAACTCCGTCATTTTTAAACCGATTTCCAAAATTATTTTTGTATTTGATAGAGTATACTACAAGGGTAGTCCCATGGTCACCAAAGTCAGGATCGGATGATGGGATCCCATAGAAAATCGAGGAAAACCCTAATTTAATACCAGCTCATCTTGGTGAGCTGGTAAATTAAATTAGGGTTTTTTAGTGAAAAAAGTAAAAAATAATTTTTTTTTACAAAAAATAGAACCGACTTCAAAAACACTGAAAACTTAAAAATAATCTTCTTCTATATTGAAGTCGGTGACAAATTTTAACACTTTCTAGGAGATCATCATTTGGCACCTACTTCAATATAGAAGAAGATTATTTTTAAGTTTTCAGTGTTTTTGAA
Organism: Schoenobius gigantellus; assembly: GCA_963935595.1. Taxonomy (NCBI): domain Eukaryota; kingdom Metazoa; phylum Arthropoda; class Insecta; order Lepidoptera; family Crambidae; genus Schoenobius; species Schoenobius gigantellus. Next base: position 17,227,906 of record OZ012554.1, on the reverse strand, counting down.
GTCGGTTCTATTTTTTGTAAAAAAAAATTGTAGAGTTGTAGTTGCGGTAAAATTTCAAAAATGTTAAGAAAATTATCCAACATTAACCTTCTCAGCCACTGATTTATGTCAAACGCAAACTTTAGAAATTGATTCTACCAACCACCTATATGGAAGGCGCAAGGAGCAAGGAAGGTCTGATTTTTCTCCTGAAATTGGAAAAATAGTTTTTCCACATTTATTATTCTAATTTTAGAAAACTTAATACGCGTTATAAAAAGACCCAAACATTTTTTTTTTGTATTTATTTCTTACAATTACTTGTATTACAAAGCGCTATTTGCCTATAAGTCTCAATAATGCTTGTCTAGGCATTAAGTACCTACTTAGAACACAAAACTAAGTAAATTTTTCAATGTCTAAAATCATATTAATTAGGTATACAGTACACATTAGAACTTAATAAACATGACGTACTAGACACGCCAGGGTATCTAAGTACTCAACTCAATCAGCGGTAAAAATATATTATATTTTAAGAACAAACTTAGCACCCCACTTTTCTAACATCCATTAGTGTAATAAGCTATAATTGATAAAGCCAAATACGACATTCAACCCTCGTAAGCTGTCATCTCAGTCAATCAGAATTTGTAGAGACAATCTTTCTGTGTTACTCGCTCTTTGGTTTTTAAAATAGGGCTGTACTTCAAGAATAATTATTTTATTCCTTTTTATGGGTATTACTGTAACAGGTTGCATAGAAATGCCTGTCAGAGTGACTGTAACAATTACATAATTCCAATACATATATTCATTCATATGATAAAGGTTGCCCGGCAGAAGTCGCCCGCGGCGATAAGGCCGCAAATCATGCCGCTCAGTCATAATAATAATCATAATCATTTATTCATCCATAAACATAGGTACAGAGGGTGATATGTGAGTATTATTTATTGTTTTAATCTGTAAACTGTTGTGCAGAATAGAGTGTTTCCATGAAAAGTATGTAGTTCTCAGTTTCTGTACGTCCAGATTGTCACATTTTTGTCAAACGTAAGCAGATGGTAAATTACGTTAGTGGAGTCATACGACAACCACAGGAAGAAATGGATGTATTCTAAATTTGCTACCGCAAGGATGACAAGTACATGAGGTGCAGCAAGTGTTACGCTGGCAGCTAGCCAGCCAGCGCATGAAAAACTAACAATCGACAATCTTGGCTGGAGATTTTCAAGCTATTATCGTGACAAAGAGAAACTTTGTAGTCGTCTCGACATGTTTTAATGAAATACGCAGATTAAAATAATTTTAGGTGGGTACGTTTTGTTTGAAATGAAGTACATATTATTTATTTGGATATATTTTTAGGCATTCCTTGTATTTAAACCTAAATAACTAGGTATGCAGTTTCTACAACAAGAATCTTTTACAGGTACTTAAATATAAGTCCGAGGAAGTATTGTGTTCATATTTTAAAACAGTAATATTTTTATATCAAAGACTGTTTTAAAACAGGATCTTTTTAGATACTTTTAGAACCTCAATAATATGGACTTATAGCCGTAACTTAAGCATCAATGTTGACTTGGACAACGTGTTTAATTACACGTTATACCTTATCAAGCCGCAACCTATCCATGCTACGAGTAACATTGTCGTATGAAACTTATGGTAAAAAATCAATTCTAAAATCTCCCATACAAAAAGTTGGGTCTGTGAAAAAAAGGTTGGGGAATTAGGAAATTAATTTTACAATTTTTAATGACGCCATAACTATTATGATTAAATTCACATGGATCTTCTCATATAAAGGACTGGCTGTGCCCGCGACTTCGTTCGCGTGGATGTCCGAAAATAACAATATCGTGATGTTATATAGCCTAAAGCCTTCCCCGATAAATGGAATATCCAACACAAAAAGAATTTTTGAATTCGAACCAGTAGTTCCTGAAATAAGCTCGTTCAAACAAACCATTTCTCCAGCTTTATAATATTAGTATAGATATGTATTAAACATCTTGTATAGTATAATTTTTTGAAACACAGAATTCTAAAGCGCCCTGTAAACGATCTTTGTTTGTCAAATTTGCTTGACAGCCTTTGTTTGCTTCATAGTAGTTTGTTTATCAAACACATCAAACATAGCCTTATACGACCAAATAAATTTATCGATCACATTTTGACAAACATGTTTGATTATTTACAGGACCCTTCAGATTTCTTCATTGTCACCTTTAGCACGATTTACGATATCCTGACTTCCACTTCCTAAACACTAAATGAGTCCCATTTATTGGCTGCGTTGTTAAGCTTACCCGTATAAGTTACCTCTCCAGGGTGCCTTCATGGTCCTGAAGCTGTGTAGGATTGATAAATGCGTGTAATAAAGCTGACTTCGGACTTAGGCCGAGTAAAACATGCTTCATTTTGAAATATGGGAAAGGAACTTTGGTAAATAATTGTACTTTATTAAAATGTGTTTGAGGTTACGTGTATGTAGGTAGGTATGTAGTAACCTACCCTACATGATCGAATTGCGCTCAAAATAGAGTGCGGCCCGATCGTCTTTTTTTAACCCACTTCAAAAAGAAGGAGATTCTCAGTTTGACCTATATCTTTGTATATATGTATGTCCGTGATTATCTCGCGTTTGGCTGAATCGATTTTGATGTGGCTTTCAGAAAAGTATTTGTCACATTTAGTGGGAGGTTTCCGTATTTTAAATTAACTAAAAAGATTGAAAAAAATATTAACAAAATATTTTAAACAGTTTTGATTTACTGTACCGTCATAAAATTAAATATAAAACATACAGTTCTAAAATTTATATATGATATTGTTCAACATTTTATCTAAACACTCTTAAAGACAGAAACATGATTACTAATATTTCACTCGATAGAAAAAAAATCACTCTGTTCGATATTTTAAAACAGCTGTGAATCAGAGAATACAATAATAAATGACATATAAATTTTACCAATAGACGTGCATTTTTATTGTCTAGGAAATTGCAAAAATACATTTTTTATTTTGTCTGGGATACAATTTTTGGAAAATGTTCCGAAAATTGGCTATGTCCTTTCTGATAAAGTAGCCTTAGGGCGTAAGCTATCTTTACATCTCTATGTTAAAATAAGCCGTGTGGTGTCGAAGGCACCCGATAGGAACGAAGCCCTTTATGCTATTCGACAAATATTTTATTAAATTCATTTGTATTTTCTGCTTCTCAGCTGTTTTAAAATATTGAACAGAGTGATATTTGGACTTTTTTTATATGGAGTGAAATATTACCTATTAATCATGTTTCTGTCTTTAAGAATGTTTAGATAATATACTAACTTTCAAACTTTCGTGTTGCATTATCAATATAAACATATAAACGGGAATTAACACGATAAACACGAGGTATTTACATACCTATTATGTAAATACCTCGTGTTTATCGTGTTAATTCCCGTTTATATGTTTATATTTAGATAATATGTCCAACAATATCATAATATATGAATTTGAGAACAGTATGTTTAATATTTGTGGCGGTACATTAAATCGAAATTGCTCGAAAACGGGATGTAGCGCCTTAAACTAAAATTCGCATTTAATAGTTTGTATCTACTATTTGATCGATACACGCTATTATGCAAATATATACATGTTGATAAACGAGCCACCTACCAAAAAATGACTACAATTTACATCGAGAATATACGCACAAAAGAAACAAACGCCTCAATTGCGTGCGAGAACGTTTAATGATAAATTTCACGTGACAAACAGTTTTGTTTGCAGCCGGAAATACTATTATTCGCATCACAAGGAACAATTGGAGAAAGCTGGAAATTGTGTCATTACTTCAAGAATTGTAATACATTTTTTAGTTTATTTAAACATAGCTGTTTTAGCTGTTTCGCCTGTAAGTCAAACTTTAACTACAACATAAGAAAAATATACAATTGAATAAATAGAAAGTAATTTTTCTGTACTTTCTGGGTTTGAGGTGGTTCAGTTTTTTTCGATAAGTGCTTAGAGTCATGGCGAATTTCACCAATCTTATCTTAACTTAGGAAACTCCTATAAGTAGTATGCCGTCACCTTTTGTCTTTAATGAAAAGGATGTGACAGCATACCACCTTAGTATCCCAAGCTAAGACAAGGTTAGTGAAATTGACCAATAGCCTCACGTTTCCGAGGCGTGAAATATGTGCCTAATGATTACAATTAAATTCATTTTAACAACACCTATTTTACAAACCATCAGCGCTCTAATGGTAAAATTGTAGGTTTGTGAAGTAAATTATGTGCCAATATAGTATTCAAGAATAGAAATACCAAAATCCATTACATCCTTTTTAAAAATGAAGTATAAAAAATAAAAGTAGGCTCTATTAAAGATAATCGTACCTAGTGTGCTCGTAAACAATCTAACTAGGTAAAAGTTTTGCTGAGTAAAAAACTTATTTAGATACCTGTAAAGTTTTATCACTTCCCTTCTATTCCTACGAATAAAGCTATCACAAAGTCAATTAAAACAGTTCAAGCAAAACAGAAATCAGATACTAAACTTGCGGAAATTGATGTCAGCTTACTAAAACCGATTCCTTTTACAAGTTTGACCATTTGTTTCAAAACAAATGAGTATCAATTTCACAGTCCATTACATTTTAACCTAACCTACATAGAACGCGGAATTGTTTGGACCATCGAAAAAGTTCCAGAACTTTTATAGTGCTATAGCACCTGGTAGCATTAAAGTTTAGGAAGTGACTTTCGTGGAACTTTCGTATATCAACTCAACATCAACTCAGTGTTGTGATAAGTTAGGCGGTGGCTTCTGTATTGTGGTTTTTATATTCTCTTTGTCGTAAAAGACAATATTAAGATGCTAGCGCAAAGAAGAGGCGAGTCATAAAGGAGAAATTAGTTTTGGTTTAATTAACCCACACGCTTAGCTCATATAAACTCAGATTTAGCATTGTGTACGGAAAATAAATTCTCGGCAACCCTACCTTATTTTCCAGAACAAGATTCACCTTGCTCCAAAATTTACTTATTATTTTCTAAGTAGTACTTTCAATGGATTTAATGTTAGGTTTCATTTAGTTATATTATCTACGAATATTGTCAATATTAAATTACTAGCGACCCGCCCTTGCTTCGCACGGGTGCAATGCTAATACTCAATATACTACAAAATGTCTTTATATACAACGTTCACAGCTTATTGTCCTGCTAATCATAAAGTGCTAAATACTCGTAGCTATAGGGCGAAGCGCGGCCTTCGACGCACTACTCGTATTTATTGCTCGCGCCCGCCGCCGGCCCCCCGGCCGGTACCGCCGCAACCGCTATGTCCCTGCATTTTAAATCTGTAATATCTTCGAAAATAATCATTTAAATTACATAATCTAAAGGTTCATATTGATCTATATTAAATACACAATGTTTTTAAGGTACTAAATTGGATAAGGATTCATGCTGTACTGCTTAAAATCGCTTCGTAAATAAGCCATTATTTCTCGTAAAAAGTAAAGAAAAATACAAAAAATTACCGACAGGTCGTCCTTGTACCGGTCATGTCAAAGATCTTCGAAAAAATTATGCAAGATAAACTAACCTCATTCCTAAATACCAACAAAATTATAAAACAAGAACAATATGGCTTTCAAAAGAAAAAGTCTACAAGTCATGCTACTTTTCATAGGGTCCATGAAATTCTAAAAAATACCAACATAAAAAAATATACGACTGTGCTGTTCCCGGATATGACCAGTGCTTTTGACTTAGTATCACACAGCATCTTACTCACAAAATTAGATTACACTGGTATAAGAGGACCGGCTTTAAGCTGGCTACATTCGTGAAAAATCGTCAACAATGTGTAGAAATATCACGAACAAACCGTCAAGGTTTGGTTCAATCATACAAGTCGGACTTTCTTCATAAAAACTGTGGCGTTCCACAGGGAAGTGTGCTGGGACCTCTTTTGATTTTACTTTACGTTAATGACCTCCCTGATGTCCTAACACACAAGGTAATATTGTTTTCTGACGACATATCGGTTATAATCACTTCAGATGCAAATGTTCCTGTTGATAGTCATAACAATGATATTCTCACAACTTTGACAAAAATAATCAGTTAGCTAAATAATAATAATTTAGAAATCAATATAAATAAAACAAAATTAGTTATTTTTAATAACTTCAAAGAAAAAGACGTGAATGTTAATCATAATGGACAAATAATTAAATGCGAAAACAACGTAAAGTTTTTAGGTACTATAATAGACACAAACTTAAGTTAGAAATTGCAAGTCGAGAAGGTGTGCCTCAAGGTTAACAGTTTCTCATTTGCACTATATAAACTAACATACTTAGCGAACAAAGATATAGCTAAAATGGCTTACTTCGCGTATGTCGAATCGGTAATAAGGTACAATATCGTTATATGGGGAAATGGTGTAGATATAAAAAATCAATTCATAGCACAAAAGAGATGCATTAGAGCTATATACTATCCGATCTGCATACATTAGAGCTCTATACCATCTGATACATCATGTAAAGACTATTTTAGATCATTAGGGATATTAACAGTACCATCCATTTACGTATTAGAGATTTGTACATTTGTTAAATTAAATATTAACATTTTCACTGAAGCGAAGGACGTCTACAGGACAAATTCCAGAAATCCCAACAGACTTGTTTTGGAGGTGACTCCTAGAACCGTCTGTTTTTTTTAAAAAATGCTATTCCATGTCCATAAAAATTTACAATAAGGTTCCTAATTTGATAAAAGAGTTGCCATTTTTTTCGATTTAAGCGGGTGCTACGTAGATGGTTGCTACATGAGGCATTCTATGATATTGACCAATACTTAAATTATAAGGACATTAATGTTATTTTATCGTTTCTGTAATAATTAATATTTTATTTAATGGGTGAAATTATCAAGTAAGACATTTTTACATTTTTATATGAAAATTTTATATTTGTATGCTAACTGAAGCTAAATGTGAGAGCTTTTACAACATATACTATATAATAACCAACATCGATATGTAATATCACATTTAATGACAAATAAATGATTAGTATTATAAGAATAAAAAATGTTTATTGTGGGTTATCCGTAAGAGATTTGTAGACCATTAAAAGGTGTACAATACTGTAGTACATTATTTTGATCTATCTCGTAGGGTTCAGCCAGCGTTTGCAATGTAAGCGCAAAAAATGTGTTCATTTACGACATCACATTAGAAACCTCTAAAACATCAGTGTTTCTCTACTATATTATGCATGTATTATACATATAAAACTTTCTCTTGAATTACTCTATCAATTAAAACACCCACATCAAAATCCGTTGCGTAGTTTTAAAGATTTATTTATTTATTTTTGTCATCCAACTTACAACTACCATTACATGACTATATGTATATATATATATATATATATATATATGGACAGACAGCGGAAAGCGTCTTTGTTTTATAGTGATGATGATAGCGATGATGATGTCAGAAGAAGCTAACATGCTAGATTTGTTATTTATTAAATAAGTAGTAAATTAAGTCAATTTACGATTCGCCCATATACCAACTGGAGGGAGACTCTGTACGTACCAGGGTCGTCTGCTTGGGTACCTTCATCTTACCTATTTCTGCCGCAAAGCAGCAGTGCTTGCATTACTGTGTTCCGGTTTGAAGAGTATGGCAGTGAATTTACTGGGTACAATGACTTTACATCTTATGTCACAAGTTGGCAACTTACACTGTGATTCTTGTGGAGGTTGCAGTTTTGCTGCGAATTACACAGGAGCCACATGTAGGTATTATAGGACTGTTACCACTTACCATCAGGTGGGCAGTTTGATTGTTTGGCAACTTAGTTGCAATAAAAATAATATTTGCTCATACTCACCGCATATTGATTTAATGACACATATGATACTGTATTTAGAACAAAAATCGCAGTTAAATTCTGAAGTTTTAGAAGGAACTTAAGTTTTTGCTCTTTCAAGCGAACGCCAAACATTGTTTAATTTTTTCTGTAGGTACCTGTTCGCAAAAAGATCCTTTGTTCTTGAAAGAAATATATTCCTATGTCAGCTTAGATCTACCTTTCCTTCAATCCGGCCAACGTTAACTTGGGATGTGTGGTCTCGAATTTTTTGTGACAGTAGGTATTTGTCTTTGTTTCAAAACGAAGATTCACGGAATAAAAAGCTAATTTAAGGTTTGTCATCACCTATTGAGAAAGGCCGCCGGCGTAAATGAAAAGGAAATTTCATTATTTATTTTCAGTAATGTTTCATGATTGTTATTTATGTCAGTAATAAAGGACAATCATTTCACAGCATTTTTTCATTTATCGCACTGTTTTCGAAGTCAAAAACAAATCTACAATGTTACACAAACACACAATTATAACACAATTAAATATCCATATAGCATTTAATATTGAAATTATGATGAAATCTTCAGATTCGAACAAAAGCTTGTAATGGATGGTTGCTACTCGATAATTTGTTAAAAATACATTGTTTTCTTTTTCACCAAATACTGAATATTTAGTCGTATTCGAGGTTGCTTTTGGACTAGTTTATACGATTATAATTATCGTCAAACTGCAACGCATACAGTTATAGTACATAAGAGTATACCCTACTTTCAGTTCAGTTTCCATTGACGTATAGGTTATGTATAAGCCAATGGCAGTTTCACTGGACATATTGTAACGATTCGTCATCATTATTCGTATATGTGCTACTCATCTACTGCATAAATAAAATTTATAGGAATACAAATGGATAATAAAAGTTCTGCACTGTTAGTATATCTTAGATAAAACTTCTTAATAATAACCTATAAATAAGGTTTATAGAATTTCTTATAATAACCTATAAATAAAACCATTTATCCGTTATAAAGTTAGTTATATCTATTATTTTCTGCAAATAATTGGCTTACCAATCGTAATTAAAAAATTGGCTATGATACGTAACAATTATTCATTTCATATACAATGATTGTAAAATTAAAGACAAGTGACAATGTATGTCAAATGAATAATAGTAATGGTGTTTTAAATCCACGGAAATATACAAGTTCTGGAGTCGCTCAAGCTTATCAAGCAAAATTTCGCCAAGGTCACAATAGCAGCAATCTGCATAGTCAATGATGGGAAGAAGTAACTGAGTAAGAGCCATTATTTAGTTGTGACTACAAATTGACAATGATATGTGTTATTTATTCCAAAAATTCAGTTTATTAAGTATTTTTCAACACACTTCCTCATAAAGTGGCTCTAATCCCATGGCAATTAGGCACATAATGACACCTATAATCAAACTGTGACTTTTTCATTACTATTATTCACGAGTGAGTAATAGTTTTTTTTAAATATTATTGGTTGAGGTAAGCTTACACTTGCGCTAAAATGCTATCCGCGAAAAGCCCAAAAAAAAGAAACCTCATTTTTTAGTCTATGGCCGATGCGCGCGCATAGGAAAACTGATTAATTTTTCCCGCCATAACGAAATTTATTAGTCTATGGCCGATGCGCGCGCATAGGAAAACTGGTTAATTTTTCCCGCCATTACGAAACATTATTCACAACTCGTCTCGTTTTCTCTTTTGAAGTTATTTAGTTAGTTATTAATTAAGATGTCTGCAAATACAATTTATGAAGAAAATGATTTATGTTGTACACCGCCCGATACAAGATGTGAAGCCCAGAACGTTATGGAAAGTTTACTACCAGAAAACTCAAAGGAAAAATATCTATTAGCGTACCAAAATTTCATACAATGGCAGAACAACAAGAATACGCAGTCTTTTTCAGAAAATGTGTTCATGGCGTACTTTAAAGAATTATCTTCTAAGTACAAACCTAGCTCTTTGTGGTGTATTTACTCAATGTTAAAAAGTACAGTCCGAACAAAGAATGGAGTGGACTTAAAAACATACTCGAATTTGTCAGCTTATCTAAAGAGACTATCTGATGGATTTAGAAGCAAAAAATCAAAGGTTTTATCATCTGATGATATTGAAAAATTTATTAAAGATGCTCCAGATAACCAATAATTTGCTACAAAGGTTAGTTAAATTAATTTTAATTAAATATTTAATAGCAGCTTGTGTTGTGTGTTGACCTTAATTATTGTTACTTTTGTTTCAGGTTGCTTTAATATTTGGTGTAACTGGTGCCTGTAGGATACAAGAATGAACAAATATAACTGTAAAAGATATAGAGAACCATGGCCAGATGCTTTTAGTGAAGATACCTATCACGAAAAATAAAATACCTAGGTCATTCACCATACACGGTCCATTCTATGATATTGTTAAGAAGTATAAAAGTTTGCGTTCGCCAAAAACAAAAAATTACCGTTTCTTTCTAAATTACCAGAATGGTAAATGTACCTGTAGTATAAACAAATTTGGTTCTATGCCTAAAGAAATCGCTAAGTTTTTGGGTTTAGTAGATGCTGAGAGCTACACTGGACATAGTTTCAGAAGAACTTCAGCTACATTGCTGGCAAATTCAGGAGCTGATATAATGACTTTGAAGCGACATGGCGGGTGGCGATCTAGCAATGTAGCAGAATCATACGTAGAAGATTCCATACAAAACAAGAAGGAAATTTGTGCAAAAATCACAAAAAGAATTAAACTTGATTCTGAGACGCATCCTACTGGCGAAATACCAAGTACGTCCAATGATTGGATTTCACCTACCTACACGAATAATGAACCATCACAAATAACAATAGAACATGAAAGTATTTCAATAAATAATCTATCTGATGAGACCGCTATGTCATCAAAAATAGTTAATTATAATTTTACTAACTGCACATTTACTAATTGTTTCTCTAAGTAAACTTTTTATCTACTATGTAAAATGGTTTTTTATTTAAGTATTGTTTTATTCAGAAGTGTGTTGAAAAACGTTGTATGATACACGTGTGTATTGATGGTTACCGTCCTCGGCTTCTTAAGACCCTCGCCTGACGGCTCGGGCCTCAATGCGCCTCAGCGGTAATCACCAACATTACACACTTGTACCATAATGTACTATTTCCTCGCAAGTGTGTTGAAAAAGGTCGTGCGATTTACGAGCGTATATTGATTACACACACTCGGGTCAATAATTCTCTCGCCTTCGGCTCGGACTGAAAATCCGCCTCTTGAGCTATAGCCAACATACCGCACTTATATCGTAATGTACTATTACTAGCTTCCGCGCGCCTTCGCCCGCGGCGATAACTCAAATTTAGCATTGTATTCTCCTGTTCTCTTTGGAATAGTAATGTATCAAAATTACGCAAAAAATACTTTATTATTCTTTTTTCCCCTAGCAATTGAATAACTTATAACTAACACCCATATTATCAACAAATTAAAAACTGATAATTTACTTGTTTAAACCGATCAAATTAATGTTTTATTTACAATAAAAATTCGAGATAAAACTATTCAAATCTTTTAAGTTGAACCAAATTGAACATAGTGAACCAAAGAACAATGGCAAACTCCCTCACAAATTTTTGTTGATATATTTTTTTAGTGAACATGCATGAACAATGTGCCAAGCTATACAGTTTTTATTCCTTAGTAAAATAATAGCAAAATGAATATTCTACGAAGTCTGGACAAAAAGTTATAGACGCATAAACTTTAAGAAGTTATTTCTTAAAACCGTAAATAACGTCTTCGAGAATCGAAATCCTTTGGCTAGCAGTAGTCAGCAGTCATGATAGGAGATCTCAGTTGTCCAGTAGCAGTCAAGAGTTACTCAAAAGCACGAATATTCAACAGCAAATACTTTAGTACGCAAAGCAACGCACAAACAAAACAAAACAGCGAAATTCGGACCAATCTCTAATTAGTCTGTGGTCAAATGTCAAATAGACAATGCGGTCCGAATTGATATTTCGCGTCTTGGATCAATTGTGAGCGCGCTTACGCTAGCTTTGACTTAAGTTATCGCCATCATATAATAATTTTCTACGTTACAGTGATATAGCTGTAACGCGTAATCGCTGTAATAGATATGACAGATCTGTAACACTTATTACTCTCAACGCAATACTAATTCGAACCGGCATTGACAGGTAATCGGCAAATCGGACCGCAGTGATTGTCGAAGGAACTCATAATTGGGATGATGACTGAATTCTAATTTTTACGTCTCGTCATTAAATATGAAAATACCGTGGAAAAAGATGCATTCCTGGGAACTTAGAATTAAAATCGGCTTAGAAATACATTAGATTAAAGCATTTTAAGTTGTTAATTTGAAGGAGATTAGACAGAGAGATCCGACATCAACCGTGACGTCATTGTTGAGTACGGCCATATAAACTCCTTGTAAATTGCCGTTTTGCTAGAAAGAGATGGAGAAAAATCTTTAATACCTTATATCTTGGTTGTTTTTAGAGTTATTCGAAAACCGATTTTTTCTTTCTGTTCATTATATGATTGAGCTTCTATTAAAGCAAAAATTTTTTTTTGTCATCTAACCTATTAACTTTTAGTCATTTGTCGTACTTATAAATGTAACTATTTTTCCAGACTCTTTCACATTTATGTTTTTTTGAAAAAATCATAAGATATCATTTTAAGCACATTTGTATTGTTGGAATTTGTGGACGCTAAATGATTCTGTCGGATATTATTCTGCCATTGTTCTTTCATCAATATCGGTTTAGTAGTTCCGGAGACAAACATAATGGTACAAGATTTTTATAAACATAAAGATTATATAAATATTATCACCTACGGAAACATAAATTTATACGTAATATACTCGTACTCGTATTTGACACCCACTGAAACATATTTAAACGAAACAAGACGCTGTAAGTTACAGTACCGTATTTAGTGAGACGAGATTACTATTTAAGCTTTGCGTCCCTTTGTCCTCAGCGAAGGGCAAAGTGGACATTGGGGACATGTCGTGGCTAATCCCAATACCGCTATCATTAAGCATTGAGCGTCTCCCCCGCACACGTTACTGTCTTGCCAGTGTAAATAATTCCGTAATCAGATACGCTGAGGTATTTGTAATCAAGAAACGAAATGTTTCTGTCTTGGTACTACTATCAAATACCTACAAATGCATTAGATTAGGAAACATCTTATCCTAACAAGTTAAGAATTGGGAAGATTGAAATCGTGTGAAATGTTTACTTCAGGTAAATAAAGAATAGTGTACCTAAAGATTTATACACCGTACTTTTAGTTTATTTATTAGAAAAAAACTAAAAAAAATAGAGTTGTATGTAGAGCTTTTACAATAAGAACACCATCGTAGAGAAAAAATGGGCGCTCCTGTACTTAATTATCTTTTTTATTTAACATGAAACAATGTAATGCACATGTTCCATTTTTATGTTATTGAGCATTCGCAAGCTATAAATAGACATGTATATTATTTTCCACACATCATATTAATACTTAAATCAACTGACAACTCTCTTTAGTAATACTAAGGGCATTTATTAATTAAGAGAATATAAAAATATCTACATATTTTCATAATGTTGCTTCCGTATTAACAGTTTTAAAACACTTTTGCACATAAGTAAGCTCCAAGTAAGCTTTTCATCGATTAGGGTATCTAATGATTATATAACATTCAACATTCCACTTTCTTCTATTGACGTTTTGACTAGATCGCTTCATTTATAATTTCATCACAATTATAACAATGTTTATTAAACATAGATGTACACATTACTGATAAATCGTCGAAGTTTACCCTTACATTAGCATATAAATGCACATCAGTTACATTTGTAACAACCACCAATTGTGCAAACATGTGTCTAAGACAATTTGTATTCCAATATGACAGTGTGTTCTGGACTGCTTATTTTAATTCAGTTCTCGCCCCCTGATCGTTTGGTGTGACAACACAAGGAAACTAATCCACCGTTAGATAGACGGACAAGTGAATTACTTACTTAAAAGAACTAATGCGAACTAAATCGGAAATTTGATTTTATATGGGACATAAACTATCGTTATAATCTTCTGGCTCCTGAAATACAGTTAATACTAGTTTAGGAGTCAGGGCTACCATTTATTTTGTGACTTGATCATTAGTTAAAACAATCTATAAGCTTTACATCAAGCTATGCAAAATATGCATCGGTGGCGCTGTGGACTTGTTACTAGCCTTCTTATTGGGAGGTCCCAGGTTCGATCCTGCCATGTAGCCACTGTGTTTTTCGTTTTTCAAATATCATATGTACATTTGTCCGACGCTTCTACGGTAAAGGAAAACATTTTGAGGCAACTTACTCGTACATACACCTGAAAAGAAATTCAAAGACGTATATGAAGTCGACTAATCCGCACTGGGCCAGCATGGTTGACTAAGACCTAAACATCCTAATTTAGGGTAGGCTCGAGGTCCTCAGTGGTGACGTATATGAGCTGTGATGATGATTCAAAATAATACCGAAATTAGCATATTGATCAAATTAAGTGTTGAAATGTGTATAATTAATTACTGTTGCATTCATGACTCGTCATTGTCATATCATTTAAAAATACCATTTACAAGTCCATCTGGTATGTTTGAGATATCATAGATACATTTAGACCTTAATTTTGAACGTATAGTTTTGGCTATCGTAAACTAACCTATATGCGGTCGATATATCACTATTTATGTTCTCTGTGTCATGAGTTTTCATTTATAAGTTGGTAATGCATAAAAGATTTATAGTTGGAAGCACTCATAGGCTATATAAACCTTAACGTCAGATAGGCCATGAGCTAGTTTTTCAATTCCATTGATAATTTTCATAAAAACTTCTCAAATATCCTCTTAAAGCAATAATTTACAAGCAGCACTTCGTCCTTTATAAATTACACTTGAAACTCACGAAAGCAGAATTCAAGAATGTTTTCAAGTCCCTTAATTAGTTCTTACAGTAGCCGTCTACAGTTCCCCACTTGGGATGATTGATTTCCTATAAGTCAATAGGTTACAGATTCCGCCTAAAATGTGAAATAGAATATAACATTGAAAGATTTTCCAAATAAATCACAGTAGATAGTTTGGATGTATATGGATTCTTTGATACTTGGTTTAATTGCTTGCTAAAATAATTTGTAGCTAAAAATAAATCTAATATCATACCCCCAATCCATTACCGTCCAGCTGGAAAAAATCTAATGTCATCATGGTTTAGCGGCTGTGACCACCTAGTCCTGATCTGGAGGTCCGGGCTCGATTCCCCATGGGGGTAGTTATGCCTATTCTGTTAGTTTGATCGGTATATTTCCTAAGTTAGTTACCACAATAACTATGTTAATAACATTGTTGTGTTCAGAAATTAGTGAAAAGATAGCCAGTTCCTAAATTGTTGTAGACTCCTGGTGAAGTTAGCTTTCATCTTCATTTAGCTTCAAGTGAAATGAGGGTTAGTGACTTTCCTGAGGTAATATAAAAAATATGCGCAAGTACAAGTATCGATTTGTTATGAATCACATCACCATCCTGTATTAACAAAAAATAACAAATCATTATTTTTTACTGTCAATTTAGGGCTTCGTACCCAGAGGGAGCCAATGAGACCATTGCCTACTAACTTTGTGTGACGGCCGGCTTTATTCTCATAAACCGTAAAAGGAGAGTTTGAAATTTCACAGAGTGCCCGACAAGTAAATGAACATTATATAAATGTCAATGTGGACGATTTTCATTGTTTTTGTTGCCAGACAAGACTGGCCGTACAAACGTATTATAAACGTTAATAAAACGCAAATTTAGCCGAATAATTACGATATTATATTCATATTGTGGTTTCCTAGATGTTGTTGTTGTAAAAAGATTATGTAAATGTTTTAATAGCGAGTCTTTTGTCAGAAAGTGATTGCATTGAGATTAATACGTTATTATGTGATACCTAAGTTACATAGTAGTTCTATATTGGTAGCGGTTAGATAAGTTTTTTGTTTTCGTATGTGTTATTTTTATGATTTTCATGCCCTCCGCTGTATTTCCTTTAAAAAGCAATGTTATCTATACTTACTTTAACTAGATTTACAATTTTATTTAGGACTTCTTTTTTATGCTAACAGAAAGCACTGATACAATTGAAACGCTTACATGACCAATATATATTTCAATAGACATTTTGGCTGGTACCATCTAAAGACGATACATAATATTAAGTTACTCGTACCTTTATTTAACTTATTCAGTGTGACATAACGCTCGCTTACTGAATCATGTAAAGATAAATATTATTTTAATAACTTGTATTATATTGTCATATAGAATATGACAAGATATTGATATCATCAAGATAAGAATAAATCATCAAGATAAAAGTTTACATGACTCATGTGAAGTTCAATAAACGTTATAGCTGACACCATCTAAGGGCGACATTTAGGTTAGTTATAGATGATTGATTACCGTTACATAATTGCTACATAACAACTTTTTTGCCTGTTGTGAATTTTTTGTCTATCTATGTATGTCACCGAAATGGCGAATTTGAAAATGGGTGCAATTAAAAAAATGTATTGTAATGTATTTCTATTAGCAATAATGAATGAATACAAGAAAAATGAATGTACGGAGCTCTATGTGCGCGACTCACACTTGTCCATTGTTGATTGTTGTTCACCGCACATTACGTGCGTCAGTCGCCCCATCAACACCCACGCTAAGCAATCAGGTAGAGGCTTCCCATTGAACAGTCACAACAAAAATTAATCGTTCGATTTTTTTCATTCTTTAATATTCAGAATAGCGATCGTACCAATTCTCCCTTATCAATAGCAACGCATGGGGTTTGCAGAAACGTGATGTCACTGCAAAGTGAACCTTTCACGTAAATATTGACTATCCTTCGACAAGTTCAAGTTGATTTGTCAAAGGTCAGTAGGTACCCGGGTTGAATGTTGACCTTGCAGCGTACCACGCAAGTCAATGAAATCCATTTAACGTTTGAGCTACAAAGAAATAGTTGTTTTAAAAACTACAGTTCATGATCGAGCAATTGAAAAGAAAACTGTTTGGGCAAGTTATTGTATTATTTTGCTTATTGCCTATACAAAACTAAGAACGAAATGTGTGGCGAAATTTCATTCAAATTTGTTCAACCAGTTTTCTGGGGTAGTTCACAGTTCACGTATAGAGTAATGTACAGTCAAGGAAATTAATTCCAGACCCATTTCGTTGATATATTGATAGACACGGCAATGTATTAAGGTCGAAAAATTCAATAGATATGTCAAATGATGCCTAGTTACGTGTAAAAGTGTATGCAAAGTTGTCATAGAATATTCTTCGCTCTTATGGTGCCATATTACTTTACGATATTCACCTTAGGTCGATCGTAAATTAAATTACTTGACTGTACGAACCAAATGTACAGACTATATAAATTCTCGTGTTTACCATAATTGTAGTATAGTTTATTTAACAATTAATAGGACACAAAATACCGAAATATGTTTGTTATAATATTGATTTTTTTTGGAGGGCCAATTTTTTTAAAGAAGCATTATAACTATTGTTCTGAAGAATTCAAGACCTATAGACATTTAAAAAAAAACAAACCTTTAACTCCTAAAAGTCAAGAATTCTTCCATCATCAATTCGACTCATGTCTTTTTTTTTGTTATTGACCAAAGCATATTACAAACGATATTTTGCACAAATTATACCCTTAGACGAAAACCTGAAAGGTTTATCTATGTGGGTGGTCTACCAGACGCAAATACCTAAATAGCTTCAGAAAAAAAAATGAAACACGTGAGTTGGAGCTATAACATTTAAGGGTTTTCCTCCATTTTCCTGGGATCTCATCATCAGATCCTGACTTTGTTGACAATGTGACCAATCGTGTCTAGATACCCTCTTAAACAATAAAGGAATTTTTTGAATCGGTTAATAAATGACAATGACTCATGACTGTCATTTATTAGAAAACCGAGGAACAACATCTAACAGAGTGGAGAGCCCATGGGAGATGCAAGCAAACAAAAGACGCAATCCCGGTACCATCCAAAAAGCTTGCCCGTTCCCTCATCAGACTAAAGAGAGACAAAATCCGAAAAGTTACAGCCACTATAACCGGACACTGCCTCCTAAACAAACACCTAATCACAATAGGGGTGACAGACAGCCCTCTATGCAGAGGATGCATGGAGGCGGAGGAAACGCCACAGCACGTCCTTATGGAATGCACAAGCGTGGCCAATCAACGGGTGAAACTTCTCCACTCCCCGGCAGCCATGCCGGATGCATGTAGTAGCCCACAGAGGCTGCTGGCATTCTGGGAGGACCTGGGATGGATAGAGTAGGATAGAGGCTGACGTAAAGTCAGAACGCACAATGGCCCAATCATGAGGCTAAGTGCGAAAAGCCCAGCCGAACTAACTAACTAACTAACTGTCATTGATTATATAAGGTAACAAACATAAAAAATTACATATCGATCGAATTAGGAAACTCCTCTTTTTTGTGAAGTCGGTTAAAAACTTGATTACAATATATACGAGTATATTGACCGCATCGATGGCCTAGTGGTTGAGTGGTTGGTGTCGATCAAGAGGTTCAGGGTTCGATTCCCAATGGGGGTAGAGGATTTTCTACTAGGTTTGGTTTGTAGTAGGGCTTCTGAGCTCGCCTGGCTAGCTACCACCGCCCTACCTATGTTATTCGCAATAATAACTATGTTTATTAAAATAGCATTATTGTGTTCCGATAATTAGAATTAAGAAAGCCAGTTCCTTAGTTGTGGAGAAGTAAAGGTGAGGTTCGTTCCCACCTTCGGCCTTATCGTCACTCCCCATCAGGTGAAATGAAGGCCAAGAGCTTCAGTATTGTGTATAAAAAAAAACAACAAAATTACTTTGTAAGGCGCAATTCCAATATCAGTTTCCATTTTTTTCGTTTCAGGAAACACTTGAGACGAGGAAACCTTTTTGTTTCCGTGCGCTACAGTGAGCACACTTGAAATAAATCGATACCCTTTACAATTTAGTGAGGGATCGATAAAATTGACCCGCATTATCGAATGTGAACAATGAGAACAGTGTCGAGGCCGTCACGCGATGTCACTATAAAGTTGACACAAAGTGTCATAATGATCGTAGAAGTTTGCCAGATTGTGTGACACGTTCTTAAGACGATACTGTAGTCTTTAGCCCTTCCTGTGCTCAAGCACTGCTTTCATTTTTTATAGGGATAGAAATTTCTCATTTTTGATTAGTTAATGTGTTAGTCGGTGGTTGTACTTTGTTTCATATTCTGTCTTCATTAGGACCCACGTTAATAGAAAAACTAAGAAAGTTCGATTCCGCACCGTGTATCTGAGGCCTGTTAATAAGATCATCAAGTTCAACAAATGTCACTATGGGGCCAACTCTGAAATCCCGAAAAATATCTACTGTAGGATTCTAGTAGATGTTGAACTTGTCTGTGAAGCAGCTGTTTTTTTTTGCGATTTTAGATTTGGTCTTATAGTGAAAGTTACTCAGTTTGATGGTCTGAATAATAGGCCCAAGATAATGCATATCCTCAGGAAGATAGTATATACACCTTATTAGTGCCTTACTCTATTATAAATATATAAAAGATCGATAAATAAATACCTAAATACTTAGACTTAATTAAAATAAGTATTTTACCAATACTTAATTGACCACAATAGAAAATTGCAAGTAAATTATAAAAGATAAACATTCCCCAAAAAATACTACCACTACAGGTAAGTGGTTGAATAAACATAAAAATCAACTTTATATATCCATGAGTCTTTGTCTGGGAGACTTAATGTATTAGCTATAGCATTGAGTCGTAAAAGCTAGTGTACTATCGTAAAGTGCATGCTTACTGGGATATCGCAAATGATATAACAGTATACATCATAAAAACTTAACGTTTTCATGTGAATTGAAACATGATGATCAGAGATATTACTTAAATACGACTTTATCTGGCTAAACGCGGCTAGTTTGATGTTCAATTGGCTGTAATAAAGTACTCAATTGAGATATAGAGAAATATAGCTGCTGTCTAATAGATAAGAAACTTTGAATGTTTCATTGGTGGTAGAGTTTCTGAATCCGGCAAATACCACAATTTTATCGGATGACTATAGAAGAGAAAGTAACTAACCCTCATCCCGTCTTGCTTGATTGTAATACGTGAGAGCGAGGAGCAACATGTTATTTGTCTCTTGTCCCGTTTTGTCCACGCCTACAGGGTCACCTGCTTGGGTACCCTTGTCTTACCTATTTCTGCCGCAAAGCAGCAGTGTTTGCATTGTCGTGTTCCAGTTTTAAGGGTAAAATATGGCAGAGAAATGACTGGGTACCGTGACTTTACATCTTATGTCACAAGTTGGCAACGACCACTGTGGTTCTTGTGGGGGTTGCAGATTTGCTGCGAATCTCACAAGAGCCACATGTACTATTGAATAGAATAGAATAAACTTTTATTTGGACCAATCACACAGATATACATGAATATAAACATATATACAAGTTTTTATCTGTGCGAGGCCCAAAAAAGTCCTGCCTCAGCGTGTGCCCTGGTGGAAAATTCCACTAGAGCGCTGTTATTATGGCAGGCCTCAGGACCATGCACGACACGACAAACAATACAAGAGAAAACATACATACAAAAAGCGAAACAAACAAGTAGGCAAAAGATATAAAAAAATACTATTGGTGACTGTTACCACAAAACAGGTGGGCAGTGTGCTTGTTTGCCAACTAAGTTGTATAAAAATACGACTCAATTTACAGATGCAGTTTAAACTATTCAACTCAAAGTATTTTCTCGTAAGGTCATGACAATGTTAACAGCATTGTCATTTACCTATAGTTAGAGCTGCGTAGTTGATGAAGTCAGGTAAAATTCACTTCCGTCTTCAGCTTCACTTTGCTTACCACGAGGTAAATAAATATCATGAGACTTCTTTAAACTTAAAATTAATTTAAAAAAAGTTTATAAAAAAATTATACTGGACTTTTAAACTACTGCGAAGGGTTACTACTCTGTACCTTTTACAAAATATTGCCCTTTAGACTTATTTGGGAACCATAACTTTCGGTCAAGCCTGAAAATTGTACAGTGCTTAAAGGAAAATGTATTCCAGCAGATAATGGTGATCCCACAGCTAGAGGCGAGGAAAGGTCGAATGTGACGACTTATACATTATTCAGAATTATCAATAAGCTTTTATGTAACTGACAATGAAATAATGGAGAAGTGTATAATAACCCAAAGGAATTTAGGTAAGAATCAGGTATTTTGTTGAAATGACAATTTTGGTGGGCAACTTCTCGGAAGATTTAAATAAGAATTATAAAATATTTAATTTCTATAAAATCTTTCAACAGTATTGTTCTACATTGCGAATTATTTATTAAGTAATGAGAAAGAAAACCTACATATTAAATCGACAATTAAACTTGCTTGAGAAATGGGAATGAAATTTCTTCACTAATTGTTCAAAAGGTAATTTGCCTTCTGAAAGTTCACTTTATCGGAGTTTCATGTGAAAATTTGGATAAAGAATGTCTAATTTAGCTTATTATTTTGACGTGGGTACATTATGAGTTTTATTTATTATTACATGTACGACTGATGAGGTTGTACTTCGGAAGATGTAGCGAGCACAAGCACGCCAAGAAATTTGTGATAAAAGTCAGTCACACGCGTCAAGAAATTTTTATCACGTCAGTCGCACTAAATACGTGCCGCCATACTACTCTTTAATACAAAGAGATTATGTCACGGAAATCATGAGATAATGCGTGACTCAAGTCCAGTCTTGGCTGCCCGTGCTCAGCCTGCAGCTCGTGCTTCTTAGGGGTGTTCTAGCACTCCGCCCAGTTCAACATAGCAGGTTTTACTGCGGCTTAAAAGATTTTACCCTCTGTCTTTTACCTTTTCTAATATAATATAGACTGATTTATATAACAGTAAATTTAAAAATTCTATAGCTTTTTAAAACAAAACAAATATTCTTACAATATATTTTTCTCTTACAAAAGGAATTCACTGAAAATAATAATGCGATAGAATGAGAACGTGACGGATATGACACGGTCTACGGTCCAATTCATGCAAGGGTATATTATTCTTATATCCCGTACATCCTTGTCATACCGAACATGTCATCGCCTCACTAACGATAACATTGTCCGTGTTATCTTCTTAAATATATTTTAGGGCGATTGCTACTTGAATTCTTTATCTGTGTGTGCAACATTTATAAAACTCAATTTGTTGAGTATTTCTTGCGAATGACACGAAAACAAAGTCACGTTATAGAATTTGCAGAACTAACAAAATACAAAAACATTTTCCGTAACCGGGTATTATTACAAAAAAAAAATGGAAATTCCAGAATTCCTTCACTCAATTTGATGGCACGAATTCATATACGAGTATTATCAGAATAATAAAAGTTAACACTTAAAATGACCTTGTCTATGGAAATGTCACTTTAAACAAGTGTTTAACGGGAGTGTAACCTTATTAGTAAGGGAGATACTATGTATCTGTTCGCTTCAGTTGAGTAAGTGGTAAACAGCAGAATACGACTTGATTATTATGATACAACCACATGATAAATAATACGAGCATGTGACACGGGTTTATGTCGCTGCTTATAATGAACTTGCTTTATTACAATTTTCATTAAAAGCGAAGATTAAATAAGATTTGTATAGAAGACAAGATGAAATATCTTACTCTACACTAGTGTATGTCAGTGCTTTTGTTATATACTCGTATATGTATATGTTACTGGAAATGCATGAAATACGAATTACTATATCGGGTATAAGTGACGGCGTCCCTTTTCTTTTAACAGTGAGTTCATACCAATGTTAATATTTGTATACCGATGTTTATTTTTCCCGAAAAAGATTTTAAAGCGAAAAAAAAGGAGTTTTCATTTTTGATTTTTATTTTTTTGTCCCGCTCACACCGGTGTGCTGACGTTCGATGACCCAAACAGCTGATTCCGTGCGCAGTACGATGGAAATGTAATACGATTAACATTACGAAGTTAATATTTTATGTAATTATTGTTTTTTTACAGAATATGATTTGTAAACGTTATTTTAAAGCAGAAAATTTAGAAAAAATGAAAAAAAATCGGAAAATTTCAGTGATTTTCAAATTTAATTCAACGCATTCTATAGATACTCTTATTTTAAGTGTTTTTAACTGATAAAGGTTACTGCTAAATATAGGGAAGTATTTTGACATCTTATAAGTCTGTTTTACAACCACGATATTCTTGTAGGTGCTGACATTGCTTCACAATAATAATGCCAGTTCACCGAGAAAATAAGCCATATTGTTCTATTGGTAGCAGAAATAAACTTAAAAGCAATAGATCATTAAAGTCGAATTAAATTACTAGCACCTTTATCTAAAACCTAATATGAACAGGAAAATATCTCACAAAAACTAGTTATTTACCCCCCCACTATACAGTGTCAGCTGATAAATTTACAACAGCACACAAATAAATCTTACTCAAACGCGTATTGTGGCATAACGAAGATTTACTGGGCTGAATTTAGGTACATTGTTAATTCACGAGGACTTGGATTTGCACTCAGCATTATATCGTTGAAGAATCTCGATACCTAAGCAACATAAAATATTATAGTTATTAACGTTTATAATATCTTAGTAAAGGTATTTCAGACTTCTCAGATTCTCCCCATTATTTCATTATTGTTGGGAATTATATACTATATATATAATTTATATACTATATATACAGGATGTAACTGAACACCCCAATAACATTTAAGGGTATGTATCCATCAGAAGTAGAGATTCTGTAGGCAAAATATTAGGGCTAACACACCTACTTTTTTTCCCCATACAAACTAAATAAATTATTTTTTGGTATTAGGTGCCGACAACCCTACGTAAGCGTACGAGGAATACTACGCTCACGTCATAGAAACTAAATAAATATTTTTTTGGTAGTAGTGTGCTGACAGCCCTATGTAAGCGTAGGAGGATACTACGCTCACTTCTGTCACTTGTCATTTTGTGTTGAAATTTCTTTTGTGTTAAGAGCTGATTATGGTTGTCACTTGAAAATTTTTGCTTTCAGTTTAAAATAAAATAACTCTGAAAGTATTGGGGTTTCAGGTCTCAGACAAGCACTGAAGGTCCATTTAGTATCTAGCTTATATGCCACTTAAATGTTATTGGGGTGTTCAGTTACACCCGGTATAAATTATATACTATATATATAAAGTGGTCGTACAGCAGTGCTATATCCCACCAAAACACCATTATTCGAGGTGGGGCTCGCTAACATCCGCGGGCTCCATTCTAACCTCCTAGCTGTCCACCACCATCTCGAGACAGCCCGTCCAGCAATGCTGTTTTTGACGGAGACGCAAATTATCTGCCCGGCCGATACAGGCTACCTTAATTACCCCGGCTATGCTCTTGAGGAGTCCTTCAAGGCGAAGGCTGGTGTTTGCTTGTTCGTCCGGGCGGACGTTTGCTGTCGTCGCCTGCGCTGTTTGGAGGAACCTTCCTTTTCCATCCTTGCGTACATGTCGATTTTGGCACTTATTGCCGTGACTACGTCTGCGTTTACCATTCCCATCGTGGTGACTTGGAGACAACTCGACTTTTTGAACATCTAAGTCGAGTGGCAGATGACGCGCAGGAGCGATTTCTTTCCGCCGAGCTGGTGTTTTTAGGGGACTTCAATGCTCACCACGAGTTGTGGTTAAGTTCCTCTAAAACTGACCATGCGGGTAGGACTGCCTATGCATGGCAAAAGCCGGTGCGAGCCGCCGTCGAGTGCGCACGCGTTCACGTGAGCTCCGCGTGATCGTGTTGTTATTGTCGTTCGGTCAGTGTGCGATCTCATATTTGGCTGTTGTTTGTTTACACAACATATCCGTTATTCGGGTCAGATTGTTATAATCGCGAAAGTGACGCTGTTAAAGTGGTTGTAGCTTATGTTTTGTTGTTGCGACTTGCAAATAAAAACCTGTGGCGTATCTGATTGACATCGACGCTGTCGTTTGTCATCCGATATTGCGCCACTCCGGCGCTGCGGCGTCGAGATCACTAAGCTGTGCGGTGCGGGAGCACAGCACGAAGAC
This sequence comes from Schoenobius gigantellus, assembly GCA_963935595.1. Classification (NCBI taxonomy): domain Eukaryota; kingdom Metazoa; phylum Arthropoda; class Insecta; order Lepidoptera; family Crambidae; genus Schoenobius; species Schoenobius gigantellus. The sequence goes on along the minus strand of OZ012554.1, from coordinate 17,202,762 downwards.
TGGATCGTCGAGGAGTACCAAATTAAAGACAAGATAAGTGCGTGATAGTCATAAGTTAGGAATAAGACATTGACTTTATTAGTGATAAGTTAAGAACTTTAAGTACCTAGTAGTTAAACGTTTATATTAAGTTTGTTGTATATTATTATTATTTTGTTATATATAAACGTGTCGTGTTTGACCGATTGGTGTTGTATTGTGTTCCGTTGGGTGGAAGACAGATTTAATTCTGCTCTCTCCAACGGAGTCTGTGGTGGGCAGGGCCCACAACTGGAGCACGTCCGAATCGGACAATATGTCCGAAATGGATGGTGCTGATGAAGGGGGGGCTGCTAAAGCCTCCAAATTTTTTAAAGTGCCCGCGGAGTCAGTTAGGGAAACGAGCCGCTCGTCGGTCAACGGCGGCGCGGCAAAAGCTCGTCGTGGGGAGGTATCCCCAGTTTTGCCGCTGGCGAGTGCCGGGGGGGTAGTGCTCCGTCGGAGCTCACGTGTGCGTGTAAGCACGGCTAGTCCCGCTTACAGAGAAATGGCTAGTGGGACGGAACCAGCGCCGAGGAAGAGGTCGGTTCAGGGTCGTTTTTTTCAGGATCCGCTTGTTACAGACCTGGAAACTGATGTAGAAGAAGCTACGGCGTCATACGCCCCTAAGGTCCCCCGGTCTAGAAGGGGTAGAGGAGGACTGACGCACGGTATTGGGCTGTCGCAGGCGAGGCGGGAACTCGAACAGCTGGAGGCCGACACCGACTCCGAGGAGTCTGGAAAGGAGTCGGAGGCTACAGATGCCCCCGTTAATAGGGGTAAAGGCAAGGGGAAGAATTCCCCCGAGCCCTCTGCCAAGCTCTTGTGTAGCAAGGCCGAGGAGAGCGCAAAGGCGCTAGTGGGAGTGGCACGTAAGTCCCGTAACTTGAAGGGGACTTGCGTGAAAGAGATAAAAGACGCCTCGGAATCTCTCCTCGAGATTGTCCGCACTCTGGCGTCCAGGAAGACCTCGGAGGAGGTGCGTCGGCTTCAAGCCGACAATAAGCGCCTACGAGGTCAGCTGGACGCCATATAAGGTGAAATGAAGGCCCTCCGTCGGGACTTTTTGGAGAGAAAGGCGCAACGCCCGAGAGGCCGTGGGGTCGTGGCACCCCCTGAGATTTTAGAAACGGTGAGTCGGAGGCTGTCGTCTCCGATGACGCAATAGAGGAGGAACTGCCAGAGGTGGAGCTACTGATGGCCCAAGCGCCGAACACCGCCACCGCTGAAGGGATCTCCAAGAGAGAATTCTTGGAGTCTATTGAGTTCCTTCAGCGGGAGCTATTAGCCCAAGTAGGCACAATGGTTTCGGCCCGACTGGAGGGTCTAGAGGTAGATGGGCGCCTGATGCCGGCTCAGGTCCGGAGGCCACCACTGGCGTCGAACCGTGTGGCGCAGCCATAGCCTCAGCAGCAGCAGCCAACAAAGGCTGCAACGGCCAACACCACTCTTGCCCCGCCGGCCAATATGCCAAAAGAGGCAAGAGTGGTCAGAAAGAAGGCTGCGCCTCCTACGTCCACGGCGGTTCCCTCCTCATCGGGGGCCACGGCACCCGTCGAGGTTCCCTGGACCGTAGTTAGGCGGAACCGCAAAAAAATGGCGGTAGATGGGGTGGTGCCTAAGAAGGCCGGAGCTGTTGGGGCTACCATGGCGCAAAAGGCGCCTAAACTGCCAAAGGCGCCACGTTCCCTTGCAGTGGTGGTGGCCCTTAAACCGGAGGCGGTGGCAAAGGGCCTCACCTACGGTGAAGCCATTGCTAAGGCCAAAGCCTCAGTGAGCCTGGGCGCCCTGGGGATCGGGCCTGCCAAGTTCCGGACGGGGATAACAGGGGCTCGTATAATCGAGCTCCCGAAAGAGACATCCCCGTCTCAGGCGGACATGCTGGCCGCCAAATTAGGGGAAGCCCTGGGGGACACAGCCAAAGTTACGCGTCCCGTCAAGACGGCGGACATCCGGGTAGTCGGCATCGACGACTCGGTGTCCGCAGAGGAGCTAGGCCAAATTTTGGCCCGGGTCGGTGAATGCCCAGCCCACCACATTAAGGTGGGCAGGGTACACACGGGGGTGAGGGGTGTCGGGGCGGCCTTCTCCTCTGTGCCCGTGGAGGCGGCAAAGCGCCTCGCTAACGCCGGGCGCATCGAGGTTGGGTGGAGCTCTGCCTCCATCCAACTTCTGGAACAGAAACCCATGCGGTGTTTTCGTTGTATGGGCATGGGCCACCCCATACAGCGGTGCCCCTCCGCCAAGGATCGCAGTGGACTCTGTTTCCGCTGCGGGTCTGAAGGGCACAAGGCGATGGACTGCATAGAGGCGCTAAACTGCGCAGTCTATGCGGACGCAAAGCGACCAGCCAGCCACCGCATGAGGGGCATTAATTGCAACCCCCCGCCGGTCAGGGGCCGTTTGGCCCCGGTAAGGATGACCATAACCCCTCAGAGCCCGGCACAACTGGCACCACCGCAAGCATCGGCCGCCGCCGCGGTCCAGGAGGAGCAAATGGAGACCACCAATGTTTAGTGGTCCCGTAAAGCTCCTTCAGGCAAATGTGAACCACTGCGCCGCGGCACAGGACCTCTTGTGTCAGACTGCGGCGGAGTGGGGTGTGGATTTAGCGACTGTGGCGGAGCCGTATTACGTTCCGCCGCAGTCGCCCAATTGGTTGGTGGCGGCGGATGGTTCCGCTGCCATAATGCGGGCGGCGCGTGGTACAGCCCCCTCTCTCATTTTAAGAGAAAGGGGTACTGGCTATGTAGCCGCCATGTGGGGGGGAATGTTGGTCGTATCGACCTATTTCTCCCCCAATCGCAGCCGGGCGGACCTGGGCGTCTACCTGGCTGCGTTAGAAGGGGTCGTCCGGAGGACGGCCCCGGTGCCGGTGCTGATCGCGGGGGACCTCAACGCGTGGTCTACTGCGTGGGGGTCCTCCAGAACCAGTCGGAGGGGTGGAGATTTGGAGTCCTGGGTTCTATCCCTGGGGCTCCAAATCTTAAATAGGGGCGCCACCCCTACCTGCGTCCGGGTGCAAGGCACGTCCATAGTGGACGTGTCCTTCGCCACCCCCTCACTCGCCCGTCGAATCAACGACTGGCGAGTCGAGGAAGAAGTGGAGACCCTGTCGGACCATTTATATGTCCTATATGAGGTCTCCACGGCATCCCATGGGGTCCCGAACCGCAGGGGCTCGGCGGTGAGCGCCTTTCCAAAATGGGCGCTCACTAAGCTCCGCCCGGATGTGGCGGAGGAAGCGGCGATGGTGCGGGCGTGGGCAGAAGTGCCGCCCCACCTCGCCGGGGATGTCGACGGCACGGCGGATCTCTTCGCGGACGACATGAAAGTTGTCTGCCAAGCCGCCATGCCGAGGGCGCAGGCTTGCCCCGAAAGGGGACAGGTGTACTGGTGGACGCAGGAGATTGCAGACCTGCGTACCACCAGCATGAGGGCTCGGCGCGCTTACGTGCCACAACTACACCCGATGAGGAAGCTGAGCTCCGTCGGGTGTATGCGACAACCAAGAAGGCCCTGCGTAACGAAATCTGCAGGGCTAAGGAGGAGTCCAGGGAGCAGTTCTTACGGCTCCTGGACGATGATCCGTGGGGGCGTCCGTATCGGATGGTGAGGGGAAAGTTCAAAGCTTGCGCTCCCCCCACCTCCGCTATGGACAGGGGGCTGTTGGACCGGGTGCTGAATGCTCTGTTCCCTAATCCTGGTCCGTTTCAGCCCCCCAGAATGGACCCCCCGAACACTCCTCCGGAGGAAGTGGCTGTCGCAGTCCCTCCCGTGTCGAACGTGGAATTCGACACGGTGAGGGAACGGTTCCGGCGAAAGAAAAAGGCGCCGGGACCGGACGGTGTCCCATCCAGGGTTCTGGTCCTCGCCCTGAGACACCTCGAGGAGCGGTTCCGGGCGGTGCTGGACCTGAGTATCGCCTCGGGCCGCTTCCCCAGTCGGTGGAAAGTGGGCAGGCTCTGCTTGTTAAGGAAGGAGAGCCGCCCCGCCGATTCCCCGACTGGGTATCGGCCGGTGGTGCTGCTCGATGAGGCTGGGAAGTTCCTGGAGAAAATTCTGGCTTCCCGAATCATCGAGCACCTGGAGGACCGGGGGCCGGACTTGGCTGCCAACCAGTTCGGTTTCCGCACCGGCCGGTCCACGGTGGACGCGATGGCCCTCCTCAAGAGGTGGACTGAGGAGGCCACGGCTCGTGAGGAGGCTGTAGTTGCGGTGTCGCTGGACATCCGCAACGCCTTTAACAGCCTGCCTCATGAGTGCATAAAGGAGGCACTCCGCTTCCACCGGGTGCCTCCGTACCTCCGCACTCTTGTGGAGGACTACCTGGACGGTAGGACAATCCTCTATGAGGGGCCGGATGGTCGCGTCCATTCGTAGGCAATGGCGGCGGGTGTACCCCAGGGTTCCGTACTAGGTCCTCTACTATGGAACCTGGGGTACAACTGGGTCCTGCGAGGCAACCTCCTTCCACGAATGGAGGTCGTCTGCTTCGCCGGCGACACACTTGTGGCGGCGAAAGCAAATACGGGGGAGGAGGTTGCGTCGGTCGGCGCTTCACTCGTCGTTCGACGCATCCGCCTCCTAGGCCTGGACGTGGCCCTCGACAAAACGAGGGCCATGATGTTCCACGCCTCCCGTCGCAGGATCCCACCGGGGCTCCGTGTCCGAGTGGAGGGAGTCCGCATACCGGTCGAGGCACACTTTAAGTACCTCGGCTTGGTTTTGGATCCCCGATGGAACTTCGAGGAGCATTTCAAGCTCCTCATTCCACGGCTGTGTGCCGCCGCAGCCGCACTCGGACGGGTCCTCCCTAACGTGGGAGGGCCAGGATCGGCGTGCCGTCGACTGTACCACGGGGTAATACGGTCAATGGCACTCTACGGAGCCCCGGTATGGGCAGAGTGCCTCTCCCTCCGAACGGTGGCCCTCTTGCGACGTCCGCAGATGGTCATAGCAACCCGGGCCGTGCGAGCTTATCGCACGGTCAGCCACGGCGCGGCCTGCGTACTAGCGGGCCAAACGCCGTGGGATGTCGATGCACGCGTCCAGTCGGAGGTGTATCGGCATCGGGTTGCCGTCCGAGAACGGGGGGGACGATCTGCCCCACAGGAGGAGGAGGTGGTTCGTACTCAGGCGCAGAGGGAGGCTCTGCGCCGGTGGGGTGAGGCACTCGCCTTCCCAGCTGCCGGCCACCGGACGATCGAGGCGATCCGTCCGGTGTTGGAGGAGTGGGTTGGGCGCCGGCAGGGCAGCCTCTCATTCCGCATGGTGCAGGTGTCACCACTGCGACGCTCCCGACGACACTGCCGAGCACACCCTGTTGGTGTGCCCGGCTTGGCGACGCCAGCGCAGCGAATTAAACGCTGCGCTAGGAGGCGGAGACCTTTCGCTGCCGAGCATGGTCGTGGCCATGCTCCGTGGCGAAGCGGAATGGGGGGCTGTCGCCTCCTTCTGCGAAGATGTCGTCACGCAGAAGGAGGCTGCGGAGAGGGAGCGGGAGGTAGATCCTCAGGCCGCTCCCATCCGCCGCAGACGGATAGGCAGGAGAAGGCGGGCATTCGCTCAAGCAATGCCTGTCTGATGACCCTGCCGTGTGGCCTGCGTGCACGGTTGGCCCCGTGTACGTCGCCGTAAGGCCCTCCGTCTGGGGATTGCCCTGGTGTTCTCGGGCAATCCCCCCTTAGCGAGAGCCCGACCTGGTGTCGGGCTTGCCCGGGCGCGTGGGAAGTGGAGTCGCAGTGTGGACCTTACCTAGCGCGCCCATTAGGGCAGGTAGAACACCGAGGGGTTTTAGTGGGTAGGCCTGGCACTCTGCCGGGTGAGCCCCACACACGCTCGCCGTCTAGCCAACGGTGGGTTCGGTGCGGTTGCGCATTTCCCCGCGGAAAAAAAAAGAAAAAAAAAAGGACTGCCTATGCATTCGCTCTCACGCATGACCTGACACAATTGGTCACCCAGCACACCAGAGTGCCAGATATTATCGGTCAAGCGCCCTCTTTATTAGACCTTCTGCTGACAAATCGCCCTGACGGATATCAGGTGGTGATTCGAGCTCCACTAGGATCTTCGGATCACTGTCTGGTATGTGTCTCAGTGCTTTAGATGTCGCGACCGTCGCCTGTGGCTGCAGCACGCTGTCTGTGGCACTATGCGTCAGCAGATTGGGACGGTATGCGGGATTATTACGCATCTGTTCCTTGGTGGCAGCGCTGTTTCAATAGGATGGATCCGGACTCCTGCGCTACCTCTGTTGCTGACGAGATCATACTAGGAATGGAATACTATATTATACAGTAGAGGCAGACGTAACCTCTGGTTCAATCGCGAGTGCGCCTCTGCTGTTGAAAACAAACAGCTGGCTTACCGCGCTTGGATCAGAGGCCGAGCTTCTAAGGATCCCAATACAAGCCTGAAAACAGCCTACAATAATACCACCAAGTTGTGTAAGAGGGCTTACAATAGAGCGGATGCTCAGCGCATTGCACAAGTGGGCCAGGAACTGCTATCGCACCCTACGGGTAGCCGTTCTTTCTGGCGCTTGGCCAAAGCTGTGCAATCAAACTTCTGCCAACCCTCGCTGCCACCGCTGAGACATGCCGATGGCTCACTTGCTCATCAGCCGCAGGAGAAAGCCGACCTCCTGGCAAAACTCTTCGCGGCTCATTCCCCTGTCGATGACTGTGGTGCACAACCTCCGAAACTGTCCCATTGCGGCAGCACCATGCTCGATATCCGTATCAGACAGCGTGATGTGCGGGCGGAGCTCCAGCCGATCGATACTCGAAAAGCAAGTGGACCAGACGGCATTCCTGCGATTGTTCTTAAGAAGTGTGCAGCGGAGTTGACTCCGGTCCTTACGCGTCTATACCGTCTGTCGTTCTCTGCTGGTTGTGTGCCGAAATCTTGGAAAGAGGCCAATGTCCAGCCGGTTCCCAAAAAGGGAGATTGTTCTGATCCGGCTAACTATCGTGCTATAGCCGTCACTTCCATTTTGTGTAAAATCATGGAGAGGATTCTTAACACCCAGCTGATCCGTTACCTGGAAGATCACTCGTTACTTAATGACCGACAGTATGGGTTTCATCCTAAACGGTCAACAGGTGACTTTCTAGCGTTCCTTTTACACAAATGGGGTGAATCTATCGATAAGCGCGGCGAATCGGTGGCTATTAGTCTCGACATTGCCAAAGCTTTTGATAGAGTCTGGCACAAGGCTCTTCTTTCCAAGCTTCCGGCATACGGATTACCCGCGCAGTTCTGTACGTGGATTGCCAGCTTCCTCCACGAGCGTAGAATTCGCGTTGTCGTTGACGGCTGCGCTTCGCGGTTCGTGGCAGTGAACGTTAGAGTTCCGCAAGGCTCCGTTCTATCCCCCACATTGTTTCTTCTGCATATCAATGATATGCTTTCCTTGGGAGCTATTCATTGCTATGCAGACGACAGTACAGTGCATGGGGGATATTACTGAAGCTCAGGGGCTGCTCGTGGTGATATTGGTAAGGAAAGGCATTCATATCATTCTTATCATTGAGCTCAACAGGACGCTGGACCTCGTCTCCGAATGGGGCTCCAACAATCCTGTTAAGTTCAATGCTAAGAAAACACAGGTGTGCGCGTTCTAGGCGAAAAGGTCACCTTTCCTCCCCCTTCCTTCTCTTCAGGGCACAACCCTTCACACACAGAGCTACATCGCCTTGCTCGGAATGAACATTCGCTGCGATCTGAACCCCAGAGACTACATCGAATCCGTCATAACTACTGCCTCACGGAAACTCGGTATCCTGAACAAGGTGCGTAGGTATTTTGCGCCAGACCAACTATGCTTGTTGTATAAAACTCAGGTTAGGTTTTGCGTGGAATATTGCTTGCACCTTTGGGACGGCTCCACTCAGTACCTCCTCGATGCTCTGGACAGATTGCAGCGTCGCGCTATTCGCATAATTAGCGATGTAGAGGCAACTAACACCCTCGAGCCTCTACAACTTCGTCGTGACATCGCCCCTCTTAGCGCCTTTTACCAAATGTTCCATAGGGAATACTCTGAGGAGCTCTTTAACCTTATCCCTCCCTCTCCATTCCTTAACAGAAACACGCGTAAGGGCCTTCGGAGTCATCCGCACACTGTGTCCTCCTTTTCACACCGTACCAAGAAATTTCAAGATTCTCTACCTGCGCACGTGTTTCCTCCATCCTACAACATGGGTTCCTTCAAAAGAGGCGTGAAAAAGCATTTTTTGGGCCGGCAAGGGGCGGGCAGGTAGGAGAGTGGATGTCGTCCCTACTCTATCTGTCAACTCATTTGGGCCTCTTTCACCGCTAACATCAGGCGGGAGGAGGTCATTTGCCGGGCCATCCATAAAAAAAAATACTAAGGTCAATTATGAGTTTCCCTATATTCTTTACTAGCTTTCCGCTCGCGACTTCGCCCGCGTTATTTTTGTTTTCCCGTGGGAATTTTTATTCCCGTAGGAAAATAACCCTATGTCCTTCCCCTGGTCTCGAACTATCCCTATACCAACTTTCATCAAAATCGGTTCAGTAGTTTCGAAGCCTATTCAATACAAACAAACAATCAATCAAATGTTTCCTCTTTATAATATTAGTATAGATGTGTTGTATATTAACGCGGATTTATTACTATGAGCGTTCTATGCTACTCGACTGTAGGGTGATTCAGAGAACTTAAAGAATTTAAAGTAGATATAAAAAAAACTTCAAATAAAAAAATTACACGGCTCTCTCCAGTCTCCATAGATAGACAAGGAGGATTATAACACGTTGGCCACACGGGTTGGCTTAGGGAATTGTTTTGTGGGGGTTTTTCTGATCCCAAAAGTGTGGGTGGAGAGGCTTAAAGGGAGGTTAAACTGGGTATGGAGAGACCAGAGATACAGCTATTGGTGAACCAGGGTTCTAGCATACCTAATGGGCGGCCTACTCGACTGAGCCCATTGACCTATTGGTAGGTCAACTACTTAACCCCTTGGAATCGTAAAAGATTATGCCTTCTTTAAGAAGTGAGTTTTGTTGTGTGTTTTCCATCTCTTCGCAGAGGCTTCGCTTAGTCGGCTCTTGCGACATGCACGTAAAGAAAGGGAACGGTGATACATGCATTCAAAATCCGTCACCGCACAAATAAAAGAAAAATAACAAAGGATTATTAGTCCTTTGTTTTTTTGAAGTACAAAAGCAAACACTCATGAATTTATAATACAAATAACCAGACAAAAATATAATTTATCTAGTAATTTACATAAAATCCGTTTGAAAAAAAAATACTATTTAAATTTGACTCTATCGCGCTATATGAGCGCTTTTTAATCGTCATTTTTATGTGCCATCCATTCAGCACGACTCTTACTTGATAAGAAGAATTAATACAAGAACCTTATCAGCTTTATCGGTTTCACATGTAATATCATTAGCTTATTATAAAAAAATGTATTGTTGTCGTTAATAATTGAATCTTATAAACAAATAAAAAAGAGTAAATGCAGTAATTGCAAATTTTATTGAAATTACTCATTAAACCTTTCGATCACCCAGTTAAGATAAACATTAACTTTTATACCAACTGATAAGTGACTCAATAACGCTTCGATAAGAACTTATTTGCTGTGAATTTAAAAGTGTAAACATCGCTAATGGACATCTCCATCAGTGGTTATGACTCACGAATCCACTAAAGACGACGTCGCACTACAGTTGATTGCAATCTAGAAATTAGATTTGCATTCGAAAGGCCGAGCCGTGGTAATGTCCACACAGTGACTAAGGTCTGATGAAATTGCGTAGTGTGCGATATCCCCAGATTAGTCTCGCGGGAAAGCGTTAGCATAACTACAGCTGAAGAAATGCAAATCATCCAACTTTTGCCATAAAAAAGAGTAACTAGCTCCCAAAATTTTATTTCCCTTAGCCTGTCTGAAGACTAGGCTTTACATTAAGGCACAAATTAGTTCGTTGCTACTTTTAAGTTGTAATTTACTGTGAGTTATACTTTTAATACTTATCCTCGCAAGTTTTATGTAAAATAGATTTAATAATAGTTCGGCTGCTTAAAGTTTAAATTTTCATTAGTAATTACATATAATATGAGTTAATTTAATTTCTTCGACATCATCTCATAATTATGCTATAAATTGTTACATCCATTGACAATATAATTTCATTAAAGTATTTAAATAAAATAAGTTTTATCTCATCTTAAATAATGCCCGAGCAAGATGACCTATTATATTGTAAATTAATTAAAAATAATTTGACACGGTATATCAATAAGTCATCGTCTTGAAATCTTCCACATAAAGTCTATCAAGTAAGGGACGATGTTTCATATTATATTTCTCGTCCCAAAGAATAACGAAATGTACACAGGCGGAAGAAAGAACAATAACACTAGTGCGACAAAGGTGACAAAAGATGGCAGCTTCGTGAAATAAATGGTTTTATCACCGTATGACCCATTCGGAAATGGCGGACCGGTGTACGCTGGAAAAGCAATTTGCTGTTGTGCTTTATGACAAACGAGAAACAGAACACAATTTCACCTGTGATGAATCCGTGTCGATGTGCTGTGTGAACAAACTTATTATGCCCGCATCGAGAGAGAACGGGAAATTTATTGAGAATTTTCACCCAATAATTTTTCTGTATGCGACAGTGTATCCAGAATTTGTGGCCCCGTTTAAGGTTTTCTGTAAGATGTTGAAAAAATAGTATTATTGATCTGAATGTGTTTTTGTGTTTAACATATGTCGGTGACTCTAGTTCTTCTACGGATCTCTTCATTTCTGATGCGATCGCGTAGAGAAACCCCGAGCATAGCTCTCTCCATTGCCCTTTGAGTGACATTGAGCCTTCTGATGAGACCCATTGTAAACGGCCACGTCTCAGTTCCGTACGTCATCACTGGCAACACGCACCAATTGAAGACTTTCGTCTTGAGACACTGCGGTAGATTGGCCGAGAATATGCTGCGTAGCTTCCCGATCGCTGCCCAGCCGAGTTGGATTCCTCCATTTACCTCTTTCTGGAAGTTGGATTTACCGAGCTGGACTATTTGTCCCAGGTAAACATATTCGTCAACAACTTCCAGTGTAGAGCCGCCAACCTTCAAAAGAGTGGGTACTACATGGGAATTCACCATGATTTTGGTCTTGTCCGTGTTCATTTTAAGACCCACTTGTTGGGAAACTCTACAGAGGTCTTCGAGCATTGTGCCTAGATCTTCCACGGTCTCAGCCATGACTACGATATCATCGGCAAAACGAAGGTGGGTCATGTACTCGCCGTTTATGTTGATGTCGAGTCCTCTCCAGTCCAAAAGCTTAAATACATCCTCCAGCGCAGCTGTGAACAGCTTCGGCGATATAACGTCACCCTGTCTCACACCTCGCTGAAGTGGTATTGGTTTCGAGTTCTGGTCCTGAAGGCGGACTGACATAGTGGCGTTTTCGTACAGTGACTTCAACACCTGGATGTACCGGTAGTCTATTTGGCACCTCTGGAGTGACCTAAGCACGGCCCAGGTCTCGACAGAATCGAATGCTTTCTCATAGTCCACAAACGCCAAGCATAGTGGCAGATTATACTCCTCGGTCTTCTGTATAACCTGCCGCAGCGCATGAATGTGGTCTATGGTACTATAGCCTTTACGGAATCCAGCTTGTTCGGGAGGCTGGAAGTCATCAAACCTGCGCGCGAGACGATTCGTGATAACTCTCGAGAACAGCTTGTATACATGACTCAGGAGCGTCATGGGTCTGTAGTTCTTCAACTGGGCCCTGTCGCCCTTTTTGAAGAAAAGTGCCACCACACCCCTGTGCCATGCTTTAGGCGTATTGCCCTCGAGTATGATGGAGTTAAATAGCCTCTGCAGCGTTTTCCGGACTGGTAGTCCACCCGCTTTCAAAAGCTCAGCTGTAACTCCATCATCACCCGGTGCCTTGTTGTTTTTTAGCTGTTTGAGAGCCACACTAATCTCATACAGGCTGACGTCCGGGATGTCTTCGGTGTAATGCCGGATCAATTTGGCTCTAGGATCTGTAGCCTGAATGACAGGTGCCTGCGATGTTGTGTAAAGCTGTCCATGGAAGCTTTCGATCTCAGCCATAAGCTCAGGTCGAGACGTAACGACTCTGCCGTCCTCTGTCTTCAGCTTCGTCAGCAGACTTTGACCGAGTGACAGATCTCTTGCGAACACTTTGGAGCCCTTGTTCCGCTCGATGGCTTCCTTAATACGTTCCGTATTAGATCGGCGTATGTCGCGAGTCAGAGACTTCAAGATCTGTTTGTTGAGTCGCCGACGAGCATCTTCAGAAGACTGCCGACCCATTTCACGCCTTTCTTCCATCAGCTTAATTGTCGGCTCTGAGATCTTGCTCCTTTGCTTGGTACGGCTGGGTTTGAAAAACTTTGAACCCACTGTAAGGACAGTTTCTACAAACCTGTCATTATATGTGTCCACATCTGTGCAATCTTCCAGGCAAGCGAAGCGATTCTGCAATTCGAGTTGGAAGCGCTCGGGGTTTTGGATCTGGATGGCTTCAGGACGGAGTGTTGACTTCATCAGTCGATACCTCTCAGCTTGTACGTTAAGATTCAATGCGCCTCTCACCATTCGGTGATTCGTGTGACAACACGGGTGTTGAACGCATTGATCACTGAGACGTCATTGAAAATGCGAGTCTTAGTCGACATGATGAAGTCAATCTCATTTTTTGTCACGCCATCCGGACTTATACATGTAAACAATTATATCGTTCTTGTTTCATATAAACAATTATATCGTTCTTGTTTTCGTTTTTTTTTTCATATGTTAATTTTAGACCATGTATGCGCGACTGGTTCGTGTGCTGAAGGGTGTAACAGGAGCAAAGGGATAAGTTATGATAAATGGAAAACTCACCAATTCACCAACATTCAGCTGCGTAATAGGTACCTCAGATTGATCGAGCACTTTCGCGATTTTTTTTATTACGAGTGGCCACTCTAAAAAACACAGTTTTTCTTCAACACAGCACTTATACGATATGTGCAGCACGTACAGAGTACCTAGGGTTGTATTTTCACCCTTTTTTTGGACTTCGATGACGAATGTAATGTTAACCGTGCGATGATAGTTCAAACACTAACGGTGAGGCGAGTACCGGAGGGAATGCCAATTTTGGCCCAGGAGCAGGTAGGTGTGAAATAAGTGGACGGAGATTAAAAGATTTACCCTCCTCACACACATTAATAAAAATATACAAAATCAAGCTCGCAATCCCAAAAGAGGTCGAGCATTATAGTAATTTGGCCTAAACATGCCCCCCAGCTTGAGAGAACGCAGTTCTTTCAAAGTTATAATATTCTAATATAAAAGAAGTCTAATATAACAATATTATTCAAATTAAATTACAACTAGAAATAAAACTATGCTTATTCTATTATTAAATAATACCTATTCGTATGAGTGGACTGTATGAGCAAATACTACTGACTGGGCAACGGATAGAGTTTGACAACCGGTCTTCGATATACGCCGGATTTTGTACGTACATTCACTACCCTAGTTACCCCGTCTTTCCCAGGAAACACCTTGTCAATGATGCCTAGAGGCCAACTCAGCGGAGAACTATTCTCTGAATGAAGCAATACCACGGTACCTTCTTTAATTTGCGTTGTGTCCTTTAACCATTTATAACGGCATTGCAGTGTATTTAAATATTCTATCCTCCATCGCTTCCAAAATGAAAGGACAAGGCTGTCCACAATGCGCTTTCTATCGGTAATACTAACATTTTCAGAGGTTGTGTCCGATGGGAAAGATTTCAGTGGAGTCAGAGTTAGAAAGTGAGCCGGAGTTAGCGCTAACGGCTCTGACGGATCTGAACTTAAGACAGATAATAGTCGCGTGTTCAGTATCGCCTCAATCTGAGTCAGAAGAGTAGTCATTTCTTCGACTGTAAGGAGTTGATTACCCACAACTTTATTTAGGTGCATTTTAACGGAACGAATGTTGCTCTCCCAGATTCCACCAAAATGGGGAGAAGCCGGGGGATTGAGTTTCCATTCAATGGAGTTGCTTAATAACGCTAATGGAATATTATTTAAATACTCGAGACGTCCGACTTCTATTTTAGCAAATGGTAACTCACTTGTAATACGATGCGTTACCAACGGTTTAATAGTGAAACAATCAGACTCGTCGAATTGTGAACGCAAAGTTAAACAAGTGTAGCCTTCTATAGGGTTGGCAACGTCGCCTACTCCACACACGTATTTAGTCGTGGAGGGAAGTATTTGCAACTTTAATTTCTTGCAACATTTTAGTGTGATCAAATCCCGTTGCGACGCGCTGTCTACTAAGACTCGAACGGTGTGAGTACTGAGCAGCATTGAGCAGCACCAATTAAAACGGTGGTGAGACCGGAGGCGTCCGCCGAAGTCGGCTGCGCGCGCGGCTCTGGAAGGCCTGAGGTCGCGCACAGCGATACCGATTGAACACCGCATGATGGCCGGCCTGTCTCATGCGACGGCATCGCGGCACCCGTTGATGATTCGCCCGAGCATTGTTTATCGGCACCCGAAAGGACGATGTTCGATGACGAAATCGAATTATTTGTTGGAAAATGAAGTAGTGTATGATGACTACGTGAACATTTCGTGCATGTCGTTTTCGAAGAACATTGTCGTACTGTGTGGTCTTTACTTAGACAATTGACACAGCATTTATTTACTTTAACAAAATTGAAACGCTCTGTAGGCGATAAACCTGTAAATTTTTTACACAAACGCAACTGAAAATGGTCAGTATTACCACAGCATTGGCATTTATTGTGTTCATTAATTACAAAAGTTTTACTAATTTTATTATAATTATTATTGGAACGGGGAGTAAAATTAGGTACGCTATTTTTTGACGATAGCGATTTGCAACTCGACTGTTTCGCACCTGCAATATTGTTCGCTCGTTGTAAAATATGCGACTGATTGCGAACAAACTCGATAAATTGTGTGCATGATGGTAGTTTTACTGAATTATCAGAATGCATTTCGAAAGCTTTTACGGTGTTTAATCCCACCCTTTTCGAACCAATGTGAATAAAGATAAATTCTTCTAAGCTGTCCAGTTTAAGTTGCTTTAATGAGCTAACTAATGAGGAAAATTTATCAATAAAATTGTCTAAGCTATTCGAACAATTTTCATTCACTGCGGGTAAATTTAATAATTTATCTAGATACGAAGCAGCCAGTAAGCGCTTATCATTATACTTATTGACTAGCGTTTGCCAAAGAACAGAATAGTTTTCCGCTGTAGGCATAAAACCTTGGCAAATAGTTTGGGCCTTCCCAGTTAATTTGCCCATTAAATATTGAATTTTTTTCACTTTCACTCAATTCAGTATTATCGTGAATTGCATTCCTAAATGTCTCATAAAATATGGGCCAATTCTCTAATTCGCCATCAAACGACATTAACTCAAGCCGCGGCAGTTTTGGGCCTTGCCTATTCTGAGACGTAATTTTAGTCTCGTAGGTATGAGAACGCGATGATAACTGTGAGCATTTGAACTTGATACGCGCGTATATCTCTTCGAAAGATAGCATGGAAGTGTAATCTGGCTCACCAGCATCTTTGTTCGAAGCTAACAATTCATTACGCTCATCTAATGTACGTACAAACTCCGAACGTATTAAATCAACCGTACTTGCATTAGACAAAAATGTGTCTATCTGCTGCGCGGTGTCTAAATTTGCCATACTGTCGTAGGTAGTTTGAATACGCGAAAAATAAGCGTTAATTTTATTTTGCAATCTACGCAAATTACGTTCAAAACTTTGATCTTGTGATCTAGAAGTAGCCATTTTCAACAAATTATAATAGATAATTAAGCCTGCTAAAGTATTCAACGACTTTAAGCCCCCTGCTAAGAACTGGATATAGGTAAAATTATTTTGCAATCCGGCTCGAAGGACCAAAATAATGTATGCGCGACTGGTTCGTGTGCTGAAGGGTGTAACAGGAGCAAAGGGACAAGTTATGATAAATGGAAAACTCACCAATTCACCAACATTCAGCTGCGTAATAGGTACCTCAGATTGATCGAGCACTTTCGCGATTTTTTTTATTACGAGTGGCCACTCTAAAAAACACAGTTTTTCTTCAACACAGCACTTATAAGATATGTGCAGCACGTACAGAGTACCTAGGGTTGTATTTTCACCCTTTTTTTTGGACTTCGATGACGAATGTAATGTTAACCGTGCGATGATAGTTCAAACACTAACGGTGAGGCGAGTACCGGAGGGAATGCCAATTTTGGCCCAGGAGTAGGTAGGTGTGAAATAAGTGGACGGAGATTAAAGGATTTACCCTCCTCACACACATTAATAAAAGTATACAAAATCAAGCTCGCAATCCCAAAAGAGGTCGAGCATTATAGTAATTTGGCCTAAACAGACCACATTGCAAAGAACAATAAAATATGTGACTATAACTAGTCACACTCGTTTTTATATGTATACTTAATATTTTTACTTTCAAAGGTGCTTGAAATAAGTCAACAGTGAACGATGAAAAAATTGATAATATTAAATTTGACAAATATGTTTTTCATAAACGAGTTCAAAGGATTACAGTTCAAAGGATTAAATGTACCTACAGAGGGAAGATACGACTTCTGAAATTCAAACAAGATCAAGCGACGACTTTCAATAAATTTCAAGTGATTGAAGAGACAATTTTAATTTCAAGTGATTGAAGTGACAATTTTAAAATTTGATCTCAAAAGAGCTTTTTGGTCAGCTTAATCCAATATTCTTTGAATGATTATTGATTGAAGAGTTCAGAGGGTGTATTATAATCTCTTCTTTCCAGACAACTTAACTGATTTATTATTTTGTTACAGAGCTTTTGTCTTTTTTGTACAAAGAACGTTTCATGTTTGTTCGTAATAAAAAAATAAACAATCAAACGGTCAATTATGAACAAAACGTATGGAAAGGCTTTTACACAAATGTATAATATCCTAGATGTACGTAAAAATTGTTTGTGTAATAAATAAGAAACACCTACTAATAACTGGAAATGCTACGATTTATTTTTAAACGCGATATATATGTGGGATAAAAAGTGGGATGTCGAGCGCAAACTCGTCGATTCATTGTTTATTTCGAGCCGCGACACATCATTTAAATGCAAATCTATTTTCACTGCGAGAGCATTGCACTGTGATTGTAGCTACGAACATGTTAAGGATGCTGTCCACTAGAGATGTGTAAGATAGCTAAACTATGAAGAGATGACAAAAACTATGTGACCCGACCCGTTCCAGAAGATATGCTATGTAGAACTAGATACGCAGAGAAAGATATGCGCGGTACATTGCTGGATCACCGTACAGTAGGGTTGCGTTTGAACTAAATCCAATCGATTGGCATTGAGATTGTGATTTTTCGTACGCTTATTTAGCAACACTAGCGACAAAGTGGATCCGTATTTTGAGAAAATAAGATAGCACCGAGTTTAATTCACTTAAAATCACCACAATACAATTCTAATTTTGTGCCAATGTGGAAAATCAAGCGTACAAAAAATCACAATCTCAAAGTCGATCGATTAGAAATGTTTCAAGAGTAGGCACTACTGTACTGTAAGGTGTACTACTGTACTGCAAGCTCTACCTGGTACAGAGCAATCGACTCACTCACAGATCCTTTACGCACATATTTAGCAAACCTACAATTTATCATCGACATTAGTATCATAAAATTTTAGCTTTATTGAACTAGAATTATGCTAAGACAAGCCTTGAAAATATCCTTAAGAAAGCTTAGCTCAAGTGAGAATTTATCCTTATTATTGTGACGTTAAATTTAGCAGATGCTACACGGGAAGCGTTTTAGTTATTAAAACAAGTTATTTCAGCTCTTTTCAGTGTATTTGTGGTTAAACGCACAGGAAGTACATTTTTAAAAATTGGTCGATACATCGTCTAGAAATAGCTATGGCCCTTAGTTTTCACTTGAATAGTTTACTCTTAATTCAAATGCAGATAGTATTACATATTAATAAATAAAATATTCACTCATTTTTTGAATGGATATATCCAAGTAAGTAAAGTTACTTATAAAATCATTAAAATTAAAATATTTAAAAAACTTTAAAATTGTGGCCCTGTGACGAAAAGTCAAACACCAATGAAAAATACGTATTTTCGCCGAGTATTCCGGAAGCAGAAAAAGTAAATTATATTGTTATGAGAAAAATAGGAACCTATCAGAAACTTTATCAACAGATTTCTGTTTATGTATCAATCAATGCAAACTTTTTCGTTCCAATAAACTGAAGCGCGAACTGAACGCGATATATATGTGGGAGAAAAAGTGGGATGTCGAGCGCAAACTCGTCGATTCATTGTTTATTTCGAGCCGCGACACATCATTTAAATGCAAATCTATTTTCACTGCGAGAGCATTGCACTGTGATTGTAGTTACGAACATGTTAAGGATGCTGTTCCACTAGAGATGTGTAAGATAGCTAAACTATGACGAGATGACAAAAACTATGTGACCCGACCCGTAAGATATGCTATGTAGAACTAGATACGCCGAGAAAGATATGCGCGGTACATTGCTGGATCACCGTACAGTAGGGTTGAGTTTGAACTAAATCCAATCGATTGGCATTGAGATTGTGATTTTTCGTACGCTTATTTAGCAACACTAGCGACAAATTGGATCCGTATTTTGAGAAAATAAGATAGCACCGAGTTTAATTCACTTAAAATCACCACAATACGGTTCTAATTTTGTGCCAATGTGGAAAATTAAGCGTACAAAAAATCACAATCTCAAAGTCGATCGATTAGAAATGGTTCAAGAGTGGGCCTACTGTACTGCAAGCTCTACCTAGTACAGAGCAATCGACTCACTCACACATCCTTTACGCACATATTTAGCAAACCTACAATTTATCATCGACATTAGTATCATAAAATTTTAGCTTTATTGAACTAGAATTATGCTAAGACAAGCCTTGAAAATATCCTTAAGAAAGCTTAGCTCAAGTGAGAATTTATCCTTATTATTGTGACGTTAAATTTAGCAGATGCTACACGGGAAGCGTTTTAGTTATTAAAACAAGTTATTTCAGCACTTTTCAGTGTATTTGTGGTTAAAAGCACAGGAAGTACATTTTTAAAAATTGGTCGATACATCGTCTAGAAATAGCTATGGCCCTTAGTTTTCACTTGAATAGTTTACTCTTAATTCAAATGCAGATAGTATTACATATTAATAAATAAAATATTCACTCATTTTTTGAATGGATATATCCAAGTAAGTAAAGTTACTTATAAAATCATTAAAATTAAAATATTTAATAAACTTTAAAATTGTGGCCCTGTGACGAAAAGTCAAACACCAATGAAAAATACGTATTTTCGCCGAGTATTCCGGAAGCAGAAAAAGTAAATTATATTGTTATGAGAAAAATAGGAACCTATCAGAAACTTTATCAACAGATTTCTGTTTATGTATCAATCAATGCAAACTTTTTCGTTCCAATAAACTGAAGCGCGAACTGAACGCGATATATATGTGGGAGAAAAAGTGGGATGTCGAGCGCAAACTCGTCGATTCATTGTTTATTTCGAGCGGCGACACATCATTTAAATGCAAATCTATTTTCACTGCGAGAGCATTGCACTGTGATTGTAGTTACGAACATGTTAAGGATGCTGTTCCACTAGAGATGTGTAAGATAGCTAAACTATGACGAGATGACAAAAACTATGTGACCCGACCCGTTCCAGAAGATATGCTATGTAGAACTAGATACGCAGAGAAAGATATGCGCGGTACATTGCTGGATCACCGTACAGTAGGGTTGCGTTTGAACTAAATCCAATCGATTGGCATTGAGATTGTGATTTTTCGTACGCTTATTTAGCAACACTAGCGACAAATTGGATCCGTATTTTGAGAAAATAAGATAGCACCGAGTTTAATTCACTTAAAATCACCACAATACGGTTCTAATTTTGTGCCAATGTGGAAAATCAAGCGTACAATCTCAAAGTCGATCGATTAGAAATGGTTCAAGAGTGAGCCTACTGTACTGCAAGCTCTACCTAGTACAGAGCAATCGACTCACTCACACATCCTTTACGCACATATTTAGCAAACATACAATTTATCATTGACATTAGTATCATACAATTTTAGCTTTATTGAACTAGAATTATGCTAAGACAAGCCTTGAAAATATCCGTAAGAAAGCTTAGCTCAAGTGAGAACTTATCCTTATTATTGTGACGTTAAATTTAACAGATGCTACACGGGAAGCGTTTTAGTTATTAAAACAAGTTATTTCATCTCTTTTCAGCGTATTTATGGTTAAAAGCACAGGAAGTACATTTTTAAAATTGGTCGATACTTCGTCTAGAAATAGCTATGGCCCTTAGTTTTCACTTGAATAGTTTACTCTTAATTCAAATGTAGATAGTATTATACTAATGTCTATGAGCTAATAAATAAAATATTCACTCATTTTTTGAATGGATATATCAAGTAAGTAAAGTTACTTATAAAATCATTAAAATTAAAATATTTTTAAAAAATTAAAATTGTGGCCCTGTGACGAAAATATCAAACACCAATGAAAAATACGCATTTTCGCCAAATATTCCGGAAGCAGAAAAAGTAAATTATATTGTTATGAGAAAAATAGGAACCTATCAGAAACTTTATCAACAGATTTCTGTTTATGTATCAATCAATGCAAACTTTTTCGTTCCAATAAACTGAAGCTACAAGGAAAAAGTGTAAAAGGTTGCCACTAAATTCTAACTTCATTTCTACAACTCCGAAAAGTTACCCAAACTATTTGAACCTTTTCTGACTTAACTTGTTTTGAGATATCCCTTTGTTTGGCAGCTAGGAAATTCTGATAAGAAGACATAAAAATAAATTTAGTATCACCTATTGGTTCGATAAAGAGAACATATGGTAACGAGTTTGGACTTTTTAAAATTTTACATTTTTGCATAATTTATCGACCTCCTTATATTACGTAACATTATGTGCTATATTTTGCGGTAAGTATACCTACGTAAATTCAAATGCGTCGTATATCTTACTTGGATGATATAAAAAATAATATAGCCTTCGTTTTTGTGCTTCAAAAGACCATCTATTGAAATAATTTAAGCCGAAATTTATTCAAATCATCAAAAGAGTCTGTAAATATTTTCTTAGTTTTGCGTCGTCAAATTGACGAATAACTTTTTTGTGTTTGTTTGTCATTATGATTGATTTTGGTTATTAATTATGACAACTATTACAAAATAATGATAAAGTGACATTAAGTGGTGTGTCGACTTAGACTGTCCAAATTATAGTTAATTTGTTCAGCGATTGTCTAAAAGTCAATAAGGCGAAACTTTAACCTAGAAATAGGTACTTGAAGGATATCGGCCATTGTTAGAAAATTGTTTTAGTGTAACCTTCCTTTTAGTACAAAGACCAATACTGGCCTAAATGAAGTGATATTAGGCTCCCAGTATTAGCAATGTCAATTTAGGGCTTCTATTGTCTTTATTAATACAATACATAAAGTAAGTAGATATAATAATCTTATATTACCTTGCGAAATTCTGGTTTATGTTGAAAGTTGTTATTTTATTTTATTTTATTAGACACATAACAGAATATAGCTACAAAGTTATACTTAATCAATAAAACTATTAGATTTTTATTTTGAATATACTTTTTTTTTACTTGACACTCATTCGTGTCCTATGATAGGGCCGGAGAAAGAAGAATTATTTGGGTTATTTTGGTAAATAAATGTGATTTTGGTTTTTGTATAAATTATATATTTCAGTTAGCTCTCCCAAACTCATTTTACTAGACTAATTCTGAGGTCATCTGAAGGCTCTTATGTCTCTATTAACAAGTGGTATCCATAATCGACGACGCTGTTAGCGCATAGGTGTGATCGCCTACTGCGCAAAAGGTCGCGGCTTCAATTCCCGTACGGGACAAATATTTTGTATTGCCTACAGAAATTTGTTCCGGTCTGGGCGTATGTGCATGTGATATTCTATGTTTGTAACTGCACCCACGACACAGAAGAAAATCCTAGTGTGGGGTGACGTTTTTTTTTAAAAAAATAATAGTTTATGAATAGTTTATGATAAATATAAAAGTTTATGATAAAGAAAAATATAATATTGAAGATTGTCACAAGTTGCAAAGTGATCTTAATAGACTCTCTCTATATTATGACGATAATCGAATAGGACTCAATACAGAAAAATGTGTGCTTGTCAGTTTTACACGGAAGAGCACACCATTACAATTCGATTACAGGATAAATGGACAAAGTATTAAAAAAGAAAGAGTTATTAGAGATCTGGGGGTTCTTTTGGATGATAAGCTCACATTGAATATGTGGAGCACGTTGAATATGTGGTTGGTAAGGCTTATCATAATCTAGGTTTCATTTATCGTGTAAGTAGACCATTTACCGATATATTATGTATAAAAGTATAATACTTTGCGTTCGTGCGGAGTATACTCGAATACTGCAGTCCGATCTGGAATCCCCAATATGTGATATATGAACACTCCATCGAAAGGGTACAAAATGAAATTTGTTAAACGCTTAGATTATCTTACCAAATCAATCTTTAAAAACTACGAAGAATCCTGTATGAAACGTAGATTAAACACTCTGCGACAAAGGCGTGTCATGCAGGATATGATGTTGCTTCATAGCGTGTGTTCTGGTGATCTGGATTGTTGTGAGCTAGTCAATAAAATACTCCAATTATATGTACCTCAAAAACGTACAAGACATACCCACCTTTAAACGTTCCTATATCCTGTTCTAATTACAGTGCTAACTCAATTACAACCAGAGTGCTTCGGACGTTTAATAAGGCTTTCGGCAATGTTGACCCATTTTGTTCAACAAAGAACGGTTTTAAAAAACTAATAATGAAAGAAATACCTTGGTAGTGTTCATTAATCTTAATATTAATACAATTTTAATTAATTAATTAATCTTTCTAATTATTATTCTAATTCTGTATCTACTTCTACTAATAATATAATGCCGCGCATCGCAATTCCACTTCCTGAATTAATTTATTATATATTTAATTTAATTTAATGTAATATGACATATCTTAACTTACTTCGTCCAAAATTTAGTTTTTATCTTATATAATAGTTATTTATTTTAAAAATAAAGCGTATAGATGTAAGCCTGCTCTTGCTTGAGTTCGTAGTTTGTTTTGCCTCTGGCTCCTACCCACGAATTTTTATTTATTTTTTATTGGTTTACCTTCTGTTTTCAATGTTTGGGGAAATGGGATCGTCAGAGATAGTGTTTATGTTGTTTATTACACTTTACCACATTCTTCTCTCAAATGTACACACACACACAGACACACACCTACAAAAGCATATACTATTTAAAGGAACGAAATGAATGACATGCACTTATATACCTACCTATATTGTGTTTAATAGTAGATTATACACCGAGGGGATAAAGCACTGTTTTATGTCACGAGCTCGATATTGAATCCTGAACGTAACGAAGGACTCCAGATTTAACTCCCGAGCGCAGCGAGGGTGTTATGAGTTAAGATGAGTCCTGAGCGCAGTGAGGGGTTCAAGCGCGCCCAAGACAAAAACAGCTTTATCCCCGAGGAGTGTACTCTACTTTTCTCACCTTTTGCGAGACAATAAAAAAGCAAGGCTACTAAAAACAGCGTTTCGTCACTCGACATTTTAACAGAACTTTTCTTCTATTTTGATATATTTTTATTAAATCTTTGCAGATAATACGTATATTATTGCAGCGTCTTACAATACTCGGCTCGGCTTTTATTTAACTTTAAATGTGTTCCATTCAGCTTGGCGTGGCCAGCTCGATTTTAGAAAAATTCGATTCGATTTTTAAGTTACGGCCCCGACCTTCGAGTGTTAGTTGATCTATTATTACGAAATTAGACTTTAAGGCTATTGCAATAAGAACTATAAAAAGTCAAAATATTACCACCCAGCGGCTTATAATGAGATTCAGTCCAACATTACACCCCGGCTAAAGCCAAGGGCTTTAATGACTTGCTTTACGTAAGTGGCGTAGTCGAGCAAGTGGTGTGAAAATATACATTATACATACCAGGACATTGTTTGTACCTACCTACTTATATTATAATTTATTTTAAAATACTAAGTAATGAAATGAAATTCCGTAATTGGCAAATATTTAAGTAATTTTACTCTAGACAATAACTGTTTTAGTATAAGCTGTGGAATTTTGTAAAATAAATAAATAAAAATAAAATAAATAAAATAGTTGAAGTCTACCCCGGCTCTTCGGCTCTAACTACATGCTACACAATATTTTTTTTGGTGTTCTGTTTTTGAGAGGCCACCATTTAGCACCATATAGCAAGCAACCCTCGTCGCACATATTCTCATACTTGAACGTATGCCGGCTTCCCCCAGCGCTGGTCTCAAGTTTCTTAAGACTCTTGCAAAGCCTTCAGATCTTCATCAAATAGAACAGCATTGTCAGTAGGTGTACAGGAGATACATCAAATAGAACAGCATTGTCAGTAGGTATGCAGGAGATACATCAAATAGAACAGTATTGTCAGTAGGTATACAGGAGATACATCAAATAGAACAGCATTGTCAGTACGTATGCTCCGCAGCGTGTGCCTGTGTTTTTTTACATAGGTTGTCGGCGATCCCAATGTTACGGGCGGTATTGAACCATTAAGTTTAAGGAGAGACTTTGCCTCATTGTGTGTATTTTACCGTGTGTGCAACGGGGTGTGTTCTGAAAAACTGTTCGATATGATGCCAACGGCCACGTTTTACCATCGCACTGCTCGCCATCGGGAGGGGGTTCATCCTCACACCTTAGAACCTAAATGGTCGCGTACGGTACGGTTCACGAGACATTTTCTCCCGCGTACGCTCAGGTTGTGGAATGAGCTCCCTTCCGGGGTTTTCTATAAGAACTACAGCATTGAGTTCTTCAAAAAAGGCGTGGATATTTAAAGCGAACTTCACCTGGACTCCTCAACAATCTGAGGAACTGGCTATTTTACTTCTAATTGTCGGAACACAATAATGCTATTAACACTGTAATTATGGCAACAAACTTAGGTAAGACGGTGGAAGCTAGCCAGGTGGACTCAGAAGCCCTACCACCAATAAAACCGAGCAGAAAAATTTCTGCCCCCACTAGGAATTGAACCTCGAACCTCCCGATCATCACCCGGGGGTCCAAACCACTAGGCCACGGAGGCGGTTAACGGCAGTTGTGTGGGTGTGTGTGTGTGTTAAAAAGTAGCCGAACCATAGTGAACTCCGACCTTGACATACAATTCTTCGATGGTTCCAGCAAGGCGTCCCATCTTTATAGTCACAAAAAACTGTGGACGCGTTTTGAGAACGAAATGCGTGCCGCGTTTTTCTATATTAAGGCTGAAACAATTTTCCATTTTTATTTACTAATCTAACATAATTCTATTTTTCTGTCGCTGATTATGGCCACTAAACATGTAGATTGGAATTCTTGCATTTTGTTTCTTACCAATAGATTATTTCAATCACACTTATGTGGTGTATTATAATGAAAGTGTATTTTTTTCTATAAAATCCTGACAAGACAGGTAACTGAGCTGAATAACTTCGTTACAGCAAGCTCACTCAGCTCAACTTAATAGTGAGGAAAGTTAATTAAGTGTCACTTAAATATGAAAAGCGGGTAAAAGCTTATGAAAATATGAATTCATAACAAGATTGCTTGAAAACAGATGCCCCTGTCACGGAGTATATTAAAGTCCTTGAAAGTTAACTAAAGAATTTTCTGTTGCTCTCCTGGTAAATTTGGAACATGGATGTCTTTACAGTTATAAAAAAAATATTGTACTAAAACTAATAAATATACTGTAGGCGTTAGAATAGTAGTCTAGTGAAGTCCAACAATATACGAACGAATTTTTTTTTAAACTACACTTACAAGGACATTGCTTTGAGTCCGGCTTTTTTCCATCAATCTTGAAACATGCAACTGTATGCCCAATCTTTAAAAATGGCGATAAGTACGTACCTTTAAATTATCGGCCTATATGATTACAGTCATCGCTTTCTAAAGTAATTGAAAAAATAGTAAATAAAAGACTTAATTCATATTTAGAAAAAAATAAATTGATGAGAGATTGAATTGGGAATTTCACATTCAAAATACTGCCAAGCGTATTAGGAAACTCATGCTGGTCTTTAAGAACCTGCGATCAGTAGCAGATAATACGTTACTATTACAGACCTATGACGCGTTATGTTATTGCATTACAAATTACTGTATTGTTTCATGGGGAGGTGCATCTAAAACGTACCTAATGGAAATGGAACGTGCACAGCGGGCTGTATTGAAGGTCATGTTCTCACTTCCATTTCGCCATCCTACTATTTCCGTTTATGAACTAACAAATGTATTAAGTGTCCGCAAAACATTAATTTACCAATGTGTTAGGCGTTACCATAAACTGTCTGTTCCCCAATTACCAGACATCTAAGAGAAAGTTTCGCTGCCCCACCCGATGTACTAAAACTACCTTCGCAGAAAGAGGATATGAGTTTCAGGCACTTAGGTTATATAACCTTATTCAAAAAGCTACCAATATAAGGGATTATAGTGACTATCAACTTAAAAAATACTTATGTGAATGGCTCAAATTGTTTGATTACAATAGCTGTGAAAAACCAGAATTTTAAATACATATACATATGTACTATACTCGAAAAAAAACAAAAAAAAAACAGAATTGTTTTTACCATAAAGTGTACATAATATACACCCACTCATGCAAGCATACACACATACTTATACACATCCACATACATACACACACACCCACACAGCTAAACAAAAATAATTATCATTATAAAATTGTAATATGTATGTATAAAAGTGGTAAATGCACACAGCCACGCACACTCACGCACGCACACACACACACACACATACACACACGTACACATACATCAGTTTAGTTTTATTTTGCAAAATGAGCGGATTTTTTTATTTTTTCTCTTTTTACAGTCATGTAAGTATAAACAAGACAATAATAAGCAGATTTGTCAACCCTGAGAGTGGAGGCCTGATGTCCTAACATACAGACTTGTCTAGTTTAGGCATCAGTCTCCCACAAAATAAATTGTATTGTATACACTAATATGCCTTCCTTTTATGTACTGTAATTTTGTGGTGAGAAATAAGTATACTTTATAATTATTATTTATTATTATTGTGAAACATACGTAAGATACTACAGAAAGATGGAAGGTGTAGTACGTAAGTGTCACCTGCCCCTGTAGCACGACCACCAAAATGAATTCAAATTCAATATAGTTTTTTCTTCAATTGGATTACATAATCACTTTTGCACGACAAAGAAGCTACGCCAATGGTGAATGTCTACGGCGGCAGACCTTGTATTGGAAAGAACCAGCAAGAAAACCAGCAAGGGATTTTTTATAATAAAAAAAAACAAACACGATATGATAAAGCGGTGTTAGTAGAGACATAAGATGGAGATGGTAGTATAGATGGCGTAACCACAGACATATAAAGGGAAGCAGACTTAACTTAATTTTACTCACATATTTATCATAAGTAATGTATATCATTTTTACTTTCACTCCAAAGTGACATGATATATCGCTATTTCTGTTTTTCGTCTATGGCGATATGAACACACACATAAACATTTCCGAAGCCGTGGCAGACGCCACGTGGACGCCATGTTTAGCTTTGTCAAAATAAGAGACAAATGGCGTCGTGACATTGTGTTATAAAGTTTTGTTTTGTGATTATAAATAAAAAAACTGCTAATCGGACAAGAACAATGGTAAAGTGATGTGCCTCGAAGTGTTCTAGCGCATCATATAATAAAAACTCCAGAAATTTCAATAAAATTAAATAAATATTTTTTGTTTAATGTTTACATGTGGTAAAGTTGCAACGCATTTTGAACGATACGTTTAGTCTACTTCCCTTTATACGTCTGTGGGCGTAACTTACATTTACGATGACTTACAAATATCATTACCTCCATGGAGTAGGTGTACTCTCCATATATCAGTGTTAGTCCATGGTAATGTCAACGGCTATGACTGAGAGCCACATTTTCCTTTAGAGCCTGTGTCAACATATTTATCCGCTTTAATTTTTCTGTAATTTATTTGGTTTTGGGATTATTTTGTTAAATATCGATAGATAACTAAATAATTCAATTTATTATTTATTTTGGGTTCGCGTTCTGGTGTTCCTGTTTAGCCAGGGGGTCTGGGTAGATAAGAACGACTGTCTTTTCCCAATTTATTTATAGTCTTATTTAGAGGAACCGCACACATACCTTCCCCAAAAAAAGGATTAGTTTAGTTGGTGGTAGGGTTTCTGAGATCGCCAGGGTAGTAACCATCCATCATCTTACCTAAGTTTGCCACCATAGTAACAATATTAATAGCATTGTTATGTTCCGATTAGAGGTAAGGCTCCTCAGTTGTTGAGGAGTCTAGCTGAAGCTCGCTTCTATCTTCGGCCTTATCATAACTTACCTTCATATGAAATGAAGGCGAAGAGCTTAACTGTCGTATATAAATAAAATATTAAAAGAACATCTTACTCACTCAAGTTCGACCAGAAAAATATCGAATAATAATAAGGACTTTACCGGTTCCAGAGCCACATTATTATATGCCATTGTTGATTTTGCGGAGGATCTGAGAAATGTCTTGTGTAATTTAAATTGAAATTCCGCCTCTTTGTCCACGAGAACTTGAAAAAGAAATAAGGTTCGGGATTTTCAGATTCCTCATTAATGAGTTCAAAGATAGACCTCTTCAGTCTACTTCATGTGCTTGAAAAACAGAGCCTCACCAAGGTTCGAATATTCATTTAATGTGCATGTAAATTTCTGGATATCTAGGTATATTGTTATTTATTTATATTAGAAATTAATATTATATTTCACATAGAAGATGTCTACAGAAGTCGTCATTTTGTTGAATGTGAATCTAAAGTTTTGTTCGGCCATATACCCACGTAAAAGACGCCACGTTATAGAATACAAATGATTGATTTTTTTATTATTTAAAATGTATGTATTTAACAAATAAACTACCCTACAAAGCACAAATAACTACTGATGAACCTCTAAATAAAATCATATCCATGAAATAAGTAATAATTGATTCCTTGAATGCGTGTGTTCATATATCGAGTTTTTCCTTTGTCGAATTTGATTCCGTCAATATACACTTCACGTTTATATATCACCAGTATATACTTTACTCGAGGTGTAATTTGAATTTTGATATCAGATACAATAATTTTATCACTAAATCCGTGTCTGTAGGAAATCAAACAAAGTTTATCTCGGCGAAGGTAATAAAAGCGGCAAACAGGGCAGCGCCCAATTACTAAAGCAAACGACTATCCACACGGCTCTTAATGAAAATGGAATCAAGCGTCCGTGAAGAGGTGGTAATAACGAAATATAAGGACCGGCCTTCATTATTATTTTTTAATTAGGTGCATTAAAATTTATTAAGGAAAACCGCAAATCGCAATGAGTATTAATTTTTATATTCGATTCCACATTTCCCTGCCTTAGATATTCTGGACAACCGGATATTTTGATCGCGTTATAAGGTTTAAAAAGACGGGCTCATGTGCTAGGTGCAACAAGGCTTGAAGACCCACCAAAGCTAAACTTCTATCTAAACTGATTAAGGTAAAGCTGCTCATCTTCGACCAACAGCGTAGTCTCTCAAAAAAGGGTGCTTAGCGAAACGCGTCCAATCCAAAGTAATAGCATATTGATGTGGTAGCGCTGTTTCCTTGTCGCGTGTGATTTTGGAACAGCAAGGCAACATAGAAATCGTAGTTTGTACCAGTTACTGACAATTTGGC
Source organism: Schoenobius gigantellus (assembly GCA_963935595.1). Classification (NCBI taxonomy): domain Eukaryota; kingdom Metazoa; phylum Arthropoda; class Insecta; order Lepidoptera; family Crambidae; genus Schoenobius; species Schoenobius gigantellus. Next base: position 17,172,736 of record OZ012554.1, on the reverse strand, counting down.
TATGAACCAACTCAAAAACAATTAGTAATGCACTACAAAAAAAAACGTCTGATGCCATTGATTACTTAAAATTAATTATGGATGTTCTAACTTCTGGGACTAACATATGATGATGCAAAGTCATTAGCATTGATATTTGCTAAGCGCATTCAACGCCCGTAAGTCCGGATTGCAATTGATCCAACAGGAATAGACAATAAGCTGCTTATTTTGGCTCGAGCGGGCTCGTTATTCAAATTTGTGTCTGATTCACAATTCCAATTTAATCTGCAATATTGTTAGTGATTTATCCGTGTGGTGACGGTTCTAGATTACATTATGTCATCATTCCATTCATCATTGTCTTTTATCTTCATTATCAGTACATATTTGGAATTAAATGCTATTTCATTATAATCCCTTTTAATTGCACGAGTACTACACATTTAAATAAAACTACACTTTTCGAATTTGCTCACAGATATTTAGTTTTGAAACCGTTTTAATTATTTATCCCGCCGTTTCGAATGCTTTACAGCATTCGTGGTCACGGGATGACTGAACAAGCAGGTGAGTGTCATAAAGGAACATCAGATTTATTAATATACTACCATCATCATGTATGTGCTCCGTTTCACGCACACAGAGCTTACGGTATCTATTACTTTAGCAGTCTGTGGACGGAATTGGGATTTGATTATTTTCATTATAAGGTCCCAAGCAGTTGGAATACTCCAACCATTATCTCTATTTAAATTCAGGTACTTTTGAATCTTAATAGCCTCGCGTAGCGTCATTGGAATGAATCGGTGTTTTTTGGCGAGGATCTGTGGATTATCAAATGTTAAATAATGGCTGAACCCATCAAGAGCTTGTTCACAAACTGCAGATTTTGCTTCGCGCCTATGTTTTACGTCAGCTATATGTTCATTCCGTGTTGCGACGATTTTCTTTGTTTGACCTATGTAAGGGAGGCCACAGTTAAAGTCTAATTTGTAGTTTTATTTAAAATGCTATTGTTCGAAATAATCAGTTTTTAAAAGTAATAAGTACATATACATTGTAATTTTTGGATCGTTCAGTTTTTACGGCAAAATGATCCGATGCACGTAACACTATAGATTTGCAATGGAACCAACTCTAAGATGGCAACAAATATTAGCTGCGCCATTTTGAACTTTGAAACGAAAGATACACGGTCACTAACACAAAATTTGGCTCCTATTTCAAAAGTAATCTTGTATAATTACTATACAATATCGGCTGTGCCATTCTGAAATGAAACAAAGGATATATAGCGAAAAAAATATCACAGCTGCTCTATTTTGAACTTTCAAACAAAATATATAATTGTGAAAAAATATCAGCTACGATAGTTTCAATTTCGAAGGAAAAGATAATTATTTTATAACTTGGGGGTTTTCAAGGCAAGAGTGAACAGGCACTATTTGAGTTTGCAAGCTCCACCTGAGACCGCATCTTCAGGTCCGAGGTTCAATCCTGCCATGTACAAATGTTTTCGAATTTCATATGTACTTTTGTCCGACGCTCCTACTGTGAAGGAAAACATAATGAATTCGTGAGGCAACCTACATACATACGCGAGGAAATTCAAAGGTGTATGTAAAGTCGATCAATCTGCACTGGGCCAACGTGGTTGACTAAGGCCTAAACGTAGGGTAGGCTGAAGCCCCTCAATGGGGACGAATTTGAGCTGTAATGATGAGGATGAGGTGAATAAATATACTATTAGACAACGAAGCAGTCATATGTTTATCCACAAAAAATCTTGGTTAGATTCTCTTCCAACCTTACATATTGAGAACAGTTATGTTACACATAATAAAGCTAGATAAGGAAACTGTATGTTGCATTTGCATGACTATGGTGGACATATTCAATATAGCAATATTGTTCAGTTTTTTGTGTTATATTGTTGTTCTAGACTATATGAGTGATTCATTAACTGCTTATAGCAATTTTATGAATGCTCTCTTATAACAAAGTTTTATATGCTTAATTCAGCTGCTTATTGCATAAGTAGCTTACCTCATGACGCCTAGTCCGTATTGAGGCGTCAACCCCTTTAATTCGCTTAGTGGAACACGTCACTCTAGTAATTTAATTAAGTTCAAGTGTAAATAGGGCTGTCAAAAAGTGACATATCCCAAAATGTACGTCTGCTCTTCATAATAGAATCTGTAAATCGTCAACGTCAGTGTTAACTTCAAAGAAATTTTCAGCTTTATTTCATGGACCAGAAAGCATATGATTTTTAAATGAGCTCAAATTCTATCAGTATTTAGATAGTTGTTAACATTTCTTATTTGAGTTTTTTAAAATTGTTGTATAGAAAAGAAGTAGAAATTACTTTTGATGTAATCACAAATGTTTGTTTCAAAGAGCCAATATTCTGAATTACGCCATTATTAATATTTTTTTATTTTGACTTTGTCGTCTCACTTTACATGCAATGACGATAAAGAAGGAAGTGTGCTTTGCCATATTTTTCGACCATGGTTGATTTTATTATTTAAAATGTCATTGTTGTGCTAATGTAATAGTATTTTTTAATAAAGTATAATTTCCAAATCATCAAAAAAAAAAGCTGTAGGCACCCCTAGCGTATGCGAGACCAATGAGTTAATGTATTGCTTATAAATTGTTACTCGGTGCTTATAACTTCGCATGCTTTGTTACAATTTCTCCGAAATTTCAGAAGTTGATAAAAGTAAATTTCTACTTTGTTCCAAGTAAGCCCTTGAGAAGTTTCCAAAGTTACATTTGAATGGAATCGCTACTTGCCGCCATTTGTTTATACTGAAAGCTTTTCAAATGTACGGAGACTGCAGACGAACAAAATTTCTTATTACGAAAAACTTAACAGCCTAACATTTAACGGGACGTGATTTCTTTCTACACCAACTTGAATAGTTTTATATTGAACTTTTTTAGAACTTAATTACAAATGAAAAATATCTATCTCGCCTAAAACATTACGTAACATTAAAATTTGACCAATGTTCTTAGCTTTAAGTTGGGGACTCGCTCACTCACAATGTAAATGAACCAACTTGAGATCTTGCTAATTAAACTGCTACATCATGACTAAATGTATAGCATGTGATAAACCATTAAAAGCCAACGAAGCCAAGTCATGTACAGTGTGTGAAGAGAAATATCACTATAAGTGTTTACTGATTACACCTGAAAATTTCTCTAAGGAATCTAAGCAACAGAAAGCAAACTGGAAATGCCCTCAATGTAAGTCTAAAGAAAAACGAGGCGATAACACAGATACTCCAGTCCGTCAGCCACTGTTGTCACTCCAAGAATCACCAACATTCTCCAAAGAGTTTGAGCAATTAAAAAAATATCTTAATCAACGCTTGGAAAATTTTAAAAGAGATTTACTGCAAGAGGTTAAGGACAGTTTGAATCAGTATGGAAAAACAATGACTGAAAACACTTCTAAAATTGAAGAGTCTATCAACTATTTTAGTTCGCAATATGATAATTTATCGGCGAAATTGGAAACTATACAAAAAGAGGTGGTATTATTGAGGGAACAGCAAAAAGAATACAAAGAGAAGAATACTATATTAAAAAATTCATTACTATTGTTGGAAGCTAAAGTTGATAACTTGGAGCAAAGGGGACGTTCCTGTAATGTAGAAATAAGAGGGATTCCAGAAAATCATAATGAGAATTTATTAGATATCATCACGAGAACTTGTGGTTTTCTAAAAACAAATCTTGAAAAAGAAGATCTTTATACAATATTTAGATCAGGTCGCAAAATAACGCCAGATAAGCCTCGCCCAATTGTTGTAATTTTTAAAAACTTTGTTTTGAGGAGTAACTTACTGCGTATGGCTAAAGAGTACAACAAAAATTGTAAAGATCAAAGTGCACGATTAAAAACGGACTATTTAGATTTGAATTTTAAATCACAACCATTTTATATCTCAGAACATCTGACCTCTAAAATGAAACATTTACTTTCCCTAAGTAAAAATACCGCGAAAAAATATTCTTACAAGTATTGCTGGTATTCAAATAATAAAATATATCTTAAAAAAGAGGAAAAATCTACTCCAGTAATAATTAAAACTGAAGACGACTTAGAGTCAATCAAAGCATGACTATTCTGGTATGTTGCATATTTTAATTTTGGTGAAAAATATTTCTATATAATACTAAATATTATATTGTTCTCCTTATTTGTACAATGTTTTTGCATGCATAAGTTTAATATATTTATATTTTATCCGGTTGATCAAATTGTACTTATGTTGCTATCGTATATATTATGTAAATTACTTTATCCCAGCATTTGGCGCCGCATATATAATATGATGCCTTGCATTTTGTTTGATGTGGGCTTTGATTGTCAAACTATATTTTTAAAAATTCGATTCTGTACATGATTTTTCTAAAGAATTGGACCAAGATAGGAATAGCTGCCTTTCAACTGATGATTTTTCATTATGTCGTAATGTAATTGACACACCTGGTGCTCTTAGAATTATATCTATCAATATAAGAAGCATTCATAAAAACTTTGACCAACTTATGGTCACACTATCGTTGCTGAAAGTGGATTTTGACATACTTATATTGACTGAATGTCGCATTAAGCATCGTAAGTCCAACCACTCTATTCCAGGCTACACTTCGGTTAGTACATGTATAAATAAGTTACAGAATGATGGCGTCATCGTGTATTTGAGGGACAGTATTCCGTACTGCTCTTCAGAGCTGGAATTCTTAGGTGCTAATTGTCTCAAATTCTCATTGACTAATCATAACACAACACTGTTTGCCATATATAGATCACCATCCAGCTATAATTTAGAATTGTTTTTAGAATCACTAAATAGTAATTTAAGCAATGTCAGTCGAACTCAAAACGTAATATTAATGGGTGACATAAATATAAATATTTTGTGCAATGGTCATCCTCAAGCTGATGACTACTTGTCTTTATTAGCATTGTACAGCATTAAAATTGGCATCGATGTCCCTACCCATGACAAAAGTTGTATAGATCACTGCATGACACGTTATCCACCCAAAAATGAAATAAAATACGTTGTTTTAAGGACAGATGTAACTGATCATTATATGACATTATGTTGTATCCAAGAAAACTTACCTATCACAAATCATACAAGTTCTCACAAAATTATACAAATTAATAATGACAAGCTTTATAAGGACATAGAAAATGAATCTTGGATTGGAGTATATACCCAAAAAAATGTCGACTGTGCCATGGAAAACTTCCATAATATAATATCCCAACATCTGTCTAACAATTGTTCTTCAAAAGTTATTTCGAAAAATAAAACCATTCTAAAGCCATGGATTACAGATGGTCTTTTGTACTGCATTAGGAAACGAAACAAATTACACAAAGTATGGAAAAAATATCCCGACAACTTAATACATAAACAAAACTACATTGAGTACAGAAAACTATGTAATTTAATCGTAAAAAAGAATAGAAATAGCTACTATAGGAATAAAATCAACAAATGCTCTGGTAATGTAAAAAAAATATGGGGAGTCATTAATGAAGTAACAAATCGTAAAGTCAAAAAAGGGATCGATCTTAAGGAATTAACAATAAATGGCAATATTGTGAAATTTGAAGAAAATTCACAAATTATAGCTAATTCCTTAAATGACTATTTCAGCTCTGTGGGCTCAGATCTATCTGAACATCTTTTGAGCAGCAGTAGTAATATCATTGACGCAGCCTGTGATGATTTTAGCATAGGCAATACTAATAATTCTCTTTATCTTAAACCAACTTCTCCAGATGAGGTTGTTAAGTATATTAATACTTTGAAAAATTCAAATTCAGCAGGATTGGACGGAATCACATCAAGGACACTCAAATTTCTCAAAATGTTTGTTGCACACCCGCTTACTCATATCATAAACTTGAGCTTTAGAACAGGGACTTTCCCAAAACAGTTAAAATCTGCCTTGATTATACCACTACACAAAAAAGGGCCAAAATCGCTAATGTCAAATTATCGACCAATCTCTCTCTTATCGACGACTTCAAAAATTATTGAAAAGATTGTCAAGGATCGTCTAAATCTATTTGTCGATAAATTTATGTCGCGGAATCAATATGGTTTCAGGCAGGGAGTGGGAGCGTCTGATGCTATTGCTGAATTGACAAAACATATTGTACTGTCACATGAAAACAAACTTAAAACTATTGCAGTTTTTGTTGATCTGGCAAAGGCGTTTGATACTGTTCCTCATTCTTTGCTTTTGAAAAAGTTGGAAAAGTATGGGATTGTGGGTCCGGCACTGTGTTGGTTTCGTTCTTACCTTGCAGATAGAAAACAGGTAACTCGTGTTGGTGACACTATTAGCTCAAACAATACTAATGTCATTCGTTTTGGTGTCCCGCAAGGAAGTGTACTTGGACCAATCCTATTTAATATATATTTAAACGATTTCTGCACTGCAGTTCCTGATTGCAAAACAATCTGTTTTGCAGATGATACTGTGCTGATCTTTACTGGCAGTACGTGGAATTCAACGACAATAAAATCCGAGATTGGCTTAAAATGTGCTAAATTGTGGTGTGATCGAAACTTATTGACTGTTAATGTTGACAAAACAGTTAGCATGTGCTTTTCACCAACTCGTGCAGGTCTTCCAATGGTAAAACCTGCTCTTAAATTGCATATGTGTCGGGATGAGATCATTTGTGAATGCCGAGCTCTTGGGTGTACGAATAGTACCACATATCTTGGAGTGACTGTGGACCAGCATCTCAGATGGGATATTCATGTTGATCTATTATCAAAGAAGTTAAGACGTTTGGGTTATATATACTGTGATCTCAGGAATATTATGTCAAATAATCTTATCATGCGTGTATATTACGCGTTCTCTCAGTCCTTGTTGATGTATGGTATTTTAAGTTGGGGTACATGTGGGTCAACTCTTTTGGACAAAATAGAAAAAGCTCAAAAACTTAATTTAAAAATAATAAAACGTAAACCTATTAGATTTCCATCCGATCAATTATACCAGATTTGTAACGTTCTTACTCCTCGTAAGATATATGTTTGGCAATTGGCAATATATATGTGTAGGAATATCGAAAAATTCACATTGAATCCTTTTGCTAAAAACAAACGTGTCGGAACTCGGCCCAAGTATGCAGTGCCGTATACTAGAAGCTTTTTTGGCAGAAATCATTTTACTTCGCAAGCCCCGCGACTTTATCATTATTTGCCATCAAACATATCTTGCTATATTGATGAAAAACAGACAAAATCTTCGCGTGGGTCCATGTTACCCATATTAAAAAACAAAATAAAAGAATATTTGCGTGGCACTAAAGACAAGGTGTTCAAATTGTTATGGGACAATATAAATATATGTAAATAAATATGCTGCGTTCTTTGTTGTGTATGTAACGATGGGATATAGTATACAAATATTTTATATACTATAGATATATACAGGTTAATATAATATAATGTTATAGTCTGCATGCTGTTATGTAATATATGTATGATTGTTATATGTATGTATTTATGTACTAAATTAGTGATAAGGCAACACACGCTACATGCACTTGGTCAACTACGAAGGTAGTAGCCCTACCACAGGCTTCGGTCTATTTGGGCTACTTGTAACATAATATATCCTGTACATAGTCGTGCACTCTGATTTAATAAATATTGTAATGTATTTATTCTTTTTGTTTGTCATCGGATATATAACAATGTCATGTAAATTGTTCTTACAAATAAATAAAAAATAAAATAAATAAAAATAAAATAAAACATTACGTATGTAGTTTCATGAAATATGACAAGACAATGATTATAAACAGTCGTTGCTTAGCAATCATATGTCCAAGTTCAAAAATCAATTATTTGAAACTGCATAAAGACTTCATATAACATTACTCCCCCAGAAAAAAGGAGCTACAAACCAAATCTCTCCGGGGCACTTCGTTTCCTAACAGAGCGGCGTGGTGTTGCTGGTTGTGCCTGTGTCTGATTATGGAGCTCTGGCAACTCTCTCATACCAATGGACGTGGATGGTGCTTCAACTGTTTGATCAAACGTTAACGACGAAGATGGTGCTTCATCTGTTCGTCCCATTTCCGTATCACCGTTTTCCGCTGATGGTATAGTTTTATAAAAAGAATAGTTTTGTGGTGTTTCGTGGCTAGGAGTTGGATAATCCACTATTCTTGGTCTTAGATGGTCAAGATGTTTGCGCTTAATGAGTCCGTTATCCATTTCAACTAGGTAGAAATATCTCCCTGTTCTTTTTGTTATAGTTCCAGGCTCAGAGCCTTTACCAGTAGGATTATTAACCCACACCAACTGTCCTGGAGAATATTCCAGCACGGCAGGTGTTTTTGAATGCAGTCTAAGTTGCAAAAATAACCGATTTCTCTCCAAATCTTCCTTGACATTTGGCTTCAGTAGATCAAATATAGTGCGCATTGGTCTTCCAAACATCATCTCAAATGGTGTTCTTTTTGTGGAGTTTCGAGGTGTGTTGCGGTATGCACGTAGAATATTGTTAAGTCTCTGTGTTATGTCAAGATAACGATCAGAGGCAAGCATTTTTTCTTTGAATGTGCGTACTGCCCGTTCAGCTAAGCCGTTAGTCTTAGGATGATATGGCGTGGTTTTAATGTGAATGATTTCATTTTTCCGACAATAGTTCTTGAATTCTTCCGAGATAAATTGAGGACCATTGTCACTAATTACATATCTAGGTATACCAAAAGTGTTAAATAATTCTTCGAGTTTTGATATATTGTGATTGTTTATATTGTTAAAGATTTTATAAACAAAATTTCTTATTACGAAAAACTTAACAGCCTAACATTTAACGGGACGTGATTTCTTTCTACACCAACTTGAATAGTTTTATATTGAACTTTTTTAGAACTTAATTACAAATGAAAAATATCTATCTCGCCTAAAACATTACGTTCAGTACAAGTGGTTTATCATAAAACTTTTTTTTTTCATATTTCATGAAACTACATATACAGGTTACTTTTTATCACCCCGGAAAATTTAAAGGACGCTTCAGGACACTGTAGAAGAATGATTTAAATATTAATAAAAAATTACTCACCTATTTAATTTTATATTAATTTTCGAAAATAACCAAAAAATACTGCACCAATTTAGTGCAGTATTTTTAATATTTTCTTTTTTCTATTTTTTATTTTTATACGTATAATAATGGATTTGTCCTGAAGCGTCCTTTAAGTTTTCTGGAGTGATAAAAAAGTCAGCCTGTATATCACAAAACTTATTTTTATAGGTATATTCGCATCCGATGAATCAATAAACCATTGTTGTGTAAAATTTTCGACCGAGGAATTTGTCAATCAAAAAAATTACCACTTAATTATTACATTTAAGACACACCTAACATAAACAAGTTATGGCCAATTTCACCAACGTTATCTTAGCTTATAAAATTCCTAAGACATATGCTGTCACTTTTTGTCCTTAATGAAAGAATGTGACAGCATGCCACCTTAGAGTATCCCACATACGAATACGTAAGCGATGATCATACTCGTACTAAAACATTTTGATTTATCCATTTATTCAATCTTCATCGTTACTATCAGTCAATGAGTAAAATTTGGGGAAAATGTTGTTGTAGTTAAAATATTATTTTATTTGTGATGTAAGCTGTAATTAGCATCATTCTTTAAATTATTCAGCGTGTAATACTAAACGGATTAACACGCAGTTTCTATGATATAACGATAAAGAGGTTTCCATGAAAGAAAAACAGTTCGTGCAAAGAAAGCTCGCATGTCTGACGAGCGTTAATAAAATGATGTATTTTTTATTTTTACTTAGTGACTACTCGCCTATGTAACCGAGATAGCGTGACTGAAAACTGAAACAGAACTTAAAACTTTTTCGGTCAAAGCAGCACACAATATGTTCGTAATTTATTTCGTGCTCTTTCGTAGTGATTTACTTTCCACCCGAAGAATCTTTGCCAAAATAAGCCCGATTACCCACCAAGTTATGGTGAGACGGGCTCTTATACACTTCAGATTTTATACCGAAATATTCGTCCGGTTGTGAAACACTCCACTTTGTTAGGTTATTATTATGTATCCTGTCTCCCCTCAGTGTTTCTGATTATTTTAGTGATTTTTTCTGTATGTTGTATGTCTTGTTTATAAAATTTCCATTCATTCACTTAGGTAAGTTTGTACGGAGACCTCGGTACGCAAGCTTAGCTTGAACTTGGAAATTGTTGTAATAATAAGCTAACTAATATATTCTAGGCGCATCTACCGCAGTATCGCAAAACGCAATTCTTCATTCGTGCGTGTTGCCTCATCACATGGCTCAAACTCATTCAAAGGGCAATAGAGAGGGTTATGTTCGGGGTTTCTTTGCCTGAATCAGAAATGGTGAGATCCGTAGAAGAACTGAAGTCACCGACATAACTCAAAAAATTGCGAATTAAGTGGCAATGGGCAGGACATCGCTCGCAGGACGGACGGCCGTTGGGGTGGAAAGGTCCTCGAGTGGCGGCCGCGTACCGGGAGATGCAGCGTTGGTAGGCCTCCAACGAGGTGGACCCACGATCTGGTGGTCGCGTGAAGCCGCGGTGAAAGCGAGAAACGCAAGACCGATCGGTTTTGAGATGTTTGGGGGAGGCCTATATTCAACAGTGTAAAAATAAACACTACTCGTATTAAAATATGTTTCCATTTAGAGTGATATAGAAAATTTTAATTGCTCATAGTTTCAATTTTTAATTTTATTACTTTTATGTATTTTGTCATTAATTGCATGTAACGCTACGTGCATTTAAAGATTGTTTATACTTGCTGACCCCGCTACGCGTTGTATTGTCTTAGCAGTTATAGTAGTAGAACGATGGATCAATATTATATTAAACTTTCTAATGTGGTCAAATTAATATTCACTATGAAGATAAAAAAAGTTTTCAAACCAAACGATACAGAATAATATAGTATTACTAGCTGTGTTCGCGAACTACGTTACGCTTTAATTGACACACAAAAATTTCTGGAGAGGACCACGCTTATCACCTAGGGGTATAAAACTAGCGTCGGTAGTGGTAGTCGCAGTGTGGACCCTATCACGCGCGTCCATAAGGGCAGGGAGAACACCGGGGGATTTAGTGGGTAGGCCCGGCTCTCTGCCGGGAGAGCCCCACACACGCTCGTCGTCTAGCCAACGACGAGTACGGTGCGGTCACGCATTCCCCTCAAAAAAAAGGGTATAAAACTAGCATACGTCCTATTCTCAGACCTACCAAATATATACAAAAAAAATCATAAAAATCGGTCAAACTGTTTCGGAGGAGTTCGATAACAAACACTGCGACACGAGATTTTTATATTGTCGTAAAAATAAACATATTAACGTGGAATAGACTGTAGCTTAGAAATCTAAATACAACGCTATCTAATGGAAAGTAACCCAACGTAAAACACTTATGGCCATTTTCACCAACATCTTCTTAGCTTAGGGGACTCTTATGTGGCATGCTGTCACATTCTTTTCATTAAAGACAAAAAGTGACAGCATGCGTCTTAGGGGCTAACTAAGCTAAGTAATGGTTGGTGAAATCGACCATTAGGCTCGTATTAATAATTGCATCTCAAGAATGAGAGCGATCTTGAGATGTTGTTTTTGACAGATAGTCCATACATTAAATGTCAAAACTGTATCTTGAGATCGATCTCAACTTTGAGATGCGTTTATTAATACAAGCCCAAGTGTTGTGTCGATAAATTAATTAAGTCACACCACGGCATCTGTTTGAGGCGTAAGGAACTAAAAAGTAATCACAAACAATATTGCATTCTCAATAATAAATATTGAGGTCACTAATGTAGATAAAAACAATACTATCTTTAAAGTTAGACCAATTTACATACAGGGAGCCAAATTTTATCAGAATCGGTGTTAAATAGTATCGGAGTTTATCCCGCACAAAATCTCGACGCTAGATTTTTTTGTGTATTTAGATTTTACCGTCTACTGAGATAAATAGACAATACTCCTATGAATCCCAATGTCTTGGAATGGAATATAACAGCATTGATAAAACACACAGAAAAATGAAAGAAACAATACGATGCGCCGATCACAAACGGCATTTTGGGCCATTTCAGGAAAACAATGCTACAAAGTATCACTCCATGAGCAATACAAAGTTAAACGCCCGGGATAAAGGCAAGGATAAAAAATAGTATTTTATATACGTCTTGAGCTTCAATGGAACACTATGAAATATAACTCAAGACTCTCGAGAGGCTGCATAAATAACGGGAAATTTTGCCACGCACATTATTATGGCCTCTTGACACGACAGAAAGGACTCGGAACGACTTACGCTATATTTGGTCACAAATAGCGTATTTGCGAAAATTCCATAAAGAATTCAAACGTTTGTAACAATTACATTTGTGATCCTGTTTTGCCCGTAGGCGAGAATATAAAGGGTGTTAAATCGAACCTACTGTTGCGCACAAATATATTATGTGTGATTGATATCACCAGAGAGTTTCAGATATTTTGTTTGAAAAGAGAAAGCAGTAGTAACATTAACGTCGAATATAACTAATCGAGCTACACAGGATTAGGAGTTGAATTGTGATAGGTGCTGAGATACTAGTCCTTGCTGATTTAAATACAGTAAATACTGTTGGAAGTGACAGTATTTTATTTCACGCTATTATTTAACTCACCATGTTTGTTAAATAAAGTTATTTGTTATGAGTTAAATAAAAGCGTAAATCATAGAAGTGGATTATGATGGGCGCTCCACGCTTTCATTTTTAGTTATAAAGATAAAAGATATAGAAAAAAATATTTTCTTCTTTTTAGTGCACTCTCTACGCGAAAATAAAAGCGTGCTTTTTAAAAGTTTTTTTATAGTATTTTTCAATTCCATTTAGAACAACTTATTCATATGAGCTCGTATGTATCTAAACGATTTCTTATTATAGATCCAACCACTGCTGTGCTGTGTTATACAAAATAGATAATTCCTTTAACGTGTCATTGCATGGCACCCCTCGATATAGTGAAATAAAATCGGTATAACTACTTGCTCCATGTATAATTAAAATAATATAATAATTCTTTAATACTTTATTATCACCACTATACATTACTAAATAATTTGATTCATCAATTATTATAACTTCAAATAAAAACTCTAAGCGGTGTACTTATAATCATGCAATATACACAATAAAGTAACATTATATATAGTAGCGGCGTGGCTTAATCTAAATCTACTTACTTTAAACGTAAATAAGACTAATTACATTTGTTTCACTATCGACAAGCGAACCCAACCGAGCACTGACTTCTCAGTTCAGTTACACAATTGTAATAGTCGAAATTCTGACTGTAACTGTCCTACAATAAATAAGGTCTGTAATACTAAATATTTAGGTGTTATAGTTGACGAAAGGCTATCGTGGCACCCTCATTTGGAGCAAATCTCGAACAGACTACGTAAGTTTATTTGGATCTTTAAAACCTTAAGACATGTTACTAATAAAGCTCTTTTGAATAAAATATACATTTCTCTTAGTCAGTCTTAAAATATTGCATACCAGTGTGGGGTGGCACTACTAAAACAAAAATGTTGGAATTAGCAAGAGCTCAGAGATATTTGTTGAAAATAATGTACTTTAAGCCACGCAGATTTTCAACAGTGAAGCTATATCAATATTCAGACCTTCTAACAGTGCGTAAATTATACATACTGAATGTAGTGCTAAGGGTACACAAAGCCATTGGATTTGATCCTGCTTCAATTAATCGACGAAGGAAAGGTGTGGTAGCCTATTACAAACCAGTAAGAACTGTTTTTGCCAGGCGACAATATAACGCACAATCAGCACGGTTATACAATCTTATAAACGATAAACTTAATATTTACCAAATGAATCTGCATGACTGTAAAAAAGTCGTACAAGACTGGTTAATACTGTTAACATACGAGCACACTGAATCCCTTCTGGAAGTTATAACCTAAATGCCTATAACCTAACACTCACACACAAACACACCACACACACACACACAAACACACCACACACATGCGTACACACACACACACATACACACTAATACATATATACTTATAAGCTAGATAAATTTTACCTTAATATTAGAATAGCTACCTATTATGTACTCAATCCTGTATTATTGAACTATTGTATTAGAAAGAGCGGTAGCTCCTAACACAAGTTTTTCTTAAACTTAAAAGGAGCTATCCAAATTCAATGTTGTCAAATGATTGAGGAATTGAAATAAACATATTTTTATTTTTATTTATTTATTTTATTATTTATATAAATATATTACTTACGAGTATATAAAAATTTCGAATTATTGTCATAATTAATAATTATCGTACTTAATCATAGTGGTAGTAGTTTAGTTCCTACTCACTCTTATGTTTTAGACTTTTTAGGCCATCACCAACAACCCCACCTAAGCCAAAACCGATATTAATAAATATGTTATTATTATTTTTATTAATTGAAATTTGCATGTATGGACTTTTTCAATATATTGCAAAATAAGTAGCAGTCTGTGGGAAATATAGACAAGTAATTAAATTAATTATATATCTTCGTGTTTAAATAAATGCTAAATTTTTACAAGTGAAAAAAATCTTTAACAATATAAGCAATAACGGTTAGCTATTGTTTATATTGTTAAGAGCGTCGGTGGCGCTGTGGCCTCGGCACTGGACTGTGCCCCGAGGAGAATCGGGAGGCCCGCGATCGATCCTGCCATGTACCAATGTGTTTTTCATTTCACGAATTTCATATGTACATTTACCTGACGCTCCTACGGTGAAGGAAAACATCGTGAGGAAACCTGCATACACCTGCGAAGTAATTCAATGGTGTACCTATGTGAAATCAACCAATCCGCACTGGGCCAGCGTGGTTTGACTGAGGCCTAATCATCCTAATTATTCGTAGTTAGGATAGGCTCGTGCCCTTCGGTGGGGACGTATATGAGCTGTGATGATGACGATTTTTTTTGATCAAAAAGCCATACAATGTATTTGGATCAAAAAGCTTTGACCGTCAGCCAAGTTCAATCTCATCGTATAATATGTATGATATTATTACGAGTACTTTCCAGGTTGCAGTAATTGGAGCTTTATATATTATCTTAATATCATCATCATCATCACAGCTCATATACGTCCCCACTGAGGGGCTCGAGCCTACCTTATGTTAGGGTGATTAGGCCTTAGTCAACCACGCTGGCCCAGTGCGGATTGGTCGACTTCACATACACCATTGAATCTCTTCGCAGATGTATGCAGGTTGCCTCACGATGTTTTCCTTCACCGTAGGAGCGTCAGACAAATGTACATATGTAATTCGAAACGAAAAACACATTGGTACATGGCGGGTCTCGAACCCCGACTTCCCGATTGGAAGGCAAGTGCCGAGTCCACAGCGCCACCGACGCAATCTTAATATATCCAGCTTTATATATAGCTTTATAAATTATAGATAGATATACAATCTGAAATATTTCTCAAGTTTCGTCCGACATAAACTATGCGCATGCTGCTTGCGTCTAAAGTGGATCGATGATTAGCCCCCTAACCCTGATCGCTCAAAAGAATATTGAAGCCGCACTGTGAGCGGGATGGCGCTATACGCAGCAAGAGCGATGTCTCTGCTTCAATATCGTTTTAAACTTGCTATAAGCGATCGTGGTAAGGTACCAGATGAAGGCCGCAGAAAACCGCTGGGTGCGAGGAGCGCAGGACCATCGGCTTGGAGTTTCTTGAAGGAGGTCTACGTTCAACAGTGCATTTCAGTCATTTCAGCCAAGACATGCCCATCTCTCATGTACCTATGTGATATGATTGTTTGTTAGTAAAGTAAAAAGTTTTCATCTTTAATACTGTCACACTTTTAACTATGGACAGGAACAATGTTGCGATGAACCACCGAGTAATATGTAAATGAAGTATTCCACGAATATTATCTTCGTTAATCGAGCGTTGACATATTCGCATCGATGGAAAATTGTGGGTATGTGTTAATAATCTGACTTCATTCCATTCAGTGAATAATTTGAAGGCTACCAAAGTATTCGTCGTTGTGTTAGCCATAAAACATCCACTGATGGCATAGGCCTCCCTCTGGAGGGGGAAATGGACCATCTCCCAACGCCACTGGGGAGCGTTAGAGTCCTGGGGACCTATTTTGAATTATTCGTCTGGCGTCAAGCGCTTGTCGATTTCTATTGATCTTTGTTTCTTTTGCGATGAAAATCAATACAGCATTACGACGATATTCGAAATTATTTTAATTTTTATGTCGAAAGTCAGAAGAAATCGAACGCAGATGACGCTCAACGACCACGCAATACCTAACGAATGATTCAAAATAGAGCCCCTGTTCGTTATTCAGCAGGGTGCATCATGTGTCGGTGGTATTGACCTGTATCCCATGCGATATTATTTGAAACTCCTTTCACCTCCACTGATGGATGGATGTATGTACTTGTTGAGAGTGGACTGTATGTAGGTGCTAGCCTGTGCTAGCTGTTACTTGAACACTGGTTTCTCGATGACAACTTAGGAGCTTTATTGACTTGTTCACAATACGACTTTAAATAACTGACTACTACTATTCTACAATATTTGGCCCTATATTTATAGACTATCCTTTGGTCTGCGGGGGGACATCCCGCCTGCGGACCAATGAAAGGGCCTGATTAAAATTATGACGCGTTTCGTGGGGAATGGGGTGCGCATAAGCTTCACCTACGTCCGCCGGTCATTTGGATTCAGCATTTCATGAAATAAAATATATTTGAATCTACTAGCATAAGTTAAATGTCAAGAGAAATAAAAAGACACCAAGTACAAAGATAACTATAAACAGATGTAGCATTATCCTAAATATAAGTGGTTTACTCAAATTTCGTTTCAAAGAAAATAGAATTCGAAGAATTATACTTTACATTTGACCTTTTTGAAGACTCGAAGAAGCTCGTATAATTAAACTGACCATTTTTACGGTTTCCGAGGGAGGCAAAAAGTCAAATCTAATTATAAGTTTATATGTGTGAGTCATTAAAATACAATGATATTATTATATTGCCCGACCCGGCCTAGTACCGCTGTCTGCGTGAATAATGACAACGGCAAAAATGTACTAATATCGGGCCGTTACCGTTGCCGGAGAGTGGAAAAACGTGACATATACCTAACTTCATACATTTTGCTGAGCTGCCGTGCAGTCTTCAACTATTGCCGATAAATCTATACTAATATTATAAAGCTGAAGAGTTTGTTAGTTTGTTTGTTTGCTTGAACGCGCTAATCTCAGGAACTACTGATTCAAATTGAAAAATTATTTTTGTGTTGGATAGTCCATTTATCGAGGAAGGCTTTAGGCTATATAACATCACGCTACGACTAATAGGAGCTGAGCATCAATGACAAATGTTGCAAAAACGGGTAAAAAATATACGGCGAAACGTAGTTCGCTGGCACAGCTAGTAAGTAATAAGACATAACATTAATGTTGATTTCCTCAACAGAGATAATTAGAATAGAATAGAAAATTTATTGCATAACTGTTACAAATAATTGTCCTTACTGCTAGATTTTATTGCATACAGGGAGTAATAACAGTTACCCTGTCGGGCATACAATATAAAAAAAATATTATACAATTTGATTTTAATCACACATTCTTTGGTAATTTTTACGATTTGTCAATTTAATATTCTATAGATTAACATGTCAGTAAAATAAACATTTAATGAAAAAAAAATTGAAGTCATAATTATAATATATTGGTATTATTAAAATACTCATTTATGTCATAAAAAACCTTACTTATTAACCATCTTTTTAAATGTCTAATAAATTTATGGTCGGGGAGATCTTTTAAAACTATGGGTAAATTGTTATAAATACGTATAGCAGACACATATGTACTTTTATCAAAGATTTTAGAGCGAATATTTGGGAGTGCCAGTGCATCATAATGTCTCATGGGGACTTTTCTCACTCTCATGTCTGATATATTCTTAAGCTTTGACCTATAGTTTCTAACAAACTTACAGATTTCTAAAATATAAATTGAGGTCAATGTTAAAATTTGTTTCTCTTTGAATATATCTCTAAGCGTTTCGTCATTCTGTTTGCGAAATATTATTCTTAAACAACGCTTTTGTAGGACAAACGTACTAGTTATATTTACAGAATTACCCCAAAATATAATACCATAACTTAGAATTGAATAAACATTGGCATAGTAAGCACTTAGAGCTACCTCCACAGACGACACATCAATCAATACCGACAGTGCATAGCAGTAGCTATTGATTTTGTCATTTATTTTTTCCAAATGTAACTTCCAGTTAAGGTGAGTGTCTAATGTTAATCCTAAAAAATTTTGCGACTGTACCATTAAAACTATCTATATCACAAATTATACGAGTACTAACTTTAAATTACAAAATTCTTAAATATTGGTAGCAACGAAAAGCATTTCGTATCAATCGCCACCATTAAATTATTCTCCCATCATCATCATAACAGCTCATAAATACGTCCCCATCGAGGGGTTCGAGCCTACCCTAAGTTAGGGTGTTTAGGCCTTCGACAACCACCCTGGCCCAGTGCGGATTGGTCGACTTCACATACACCTTTGAATTTCTTTGCAGATGTATGCAGGTTGCCTCACGATGTTTTCCTTCACCGTAGGAGCGTCGGACATATGAAATTTAAAAAAAAAACAAAAGAAAACACTGGTACATGGCGGTCTCGAACCCCGGACCTCCCGATTGGAAGTCAAGTGCCAAGTCCACAGCGCCAACGACGCTCTACTTATATATTAGGTATTCTCTACTTACATATCAATGAAAATTACTCTTCAGAGTATTCCATTCTATTCGCAAATTTCACGAACACCGTTTTTTGTTTTTTTTCCTTAGCGCTCATACGCACTAGCGGCTAACCGCGCGGCTAGATTTTAATATGCAACCGCTACGCTATTAAGTGCATACAAGCGGTTTCATAATAAAATGGAAAAAGCAACCAGCCGCGCGGTTAGCCGCCCCCGCAGTTAACCGCTAGTGCGTAGGAGGGCTTACTAAAGGAGTTTGTTTAAAAATTGATATTACCAACCAATCCGCACTGGGCCAGCGTGGTTTGACTAAGGCCTAATCGCCCCAACTACATAGTTAGGGTAGGCTCGTGCCCCTCGGTGGGGACGTATATGAGCTGTGGTGATGAAAGTGGTAAATTTGCAAATCCCTAACAACTGAATGATTTTCAAACCATTACCAATTTCAATTTTGTTTCTTACTTAGCAGTGCGCCCCAGTGAATGAGGCCGGTAGGTGTATTGGTAAACTCGTGTTTCTGACCTAACCCAACCATTCCTAATTTACGAGAAACTTCTCTGGTTGCTGATTAGAACAAAGAAGCCGAAGTGGCACATGAAAGTTCCATAAATAACAAAACAAGGCTCCTTGATTTCGGAAAGTAACGCTACGGAGATAAACTCGAGAGACGAGACAATCAACTTAAAAGATTCCACCCAGTTCGTCGAGATAGAATTTGCGAGCCGTTTGTGTTAACATTATTCGATCTATCAGTCGTAATCCTGTTAACTACAAGATTAATTAAGCTGTGTGTATGTGTCATGTATAGTAATGGACGAAACAGGAGGGAGGGTGAATAAACGAAAGTGCACGATGGATTAAACGAATAAGCCAATAAGAGTAATAGCATTACGGAAAAGAAGAATTTCTCACGAGAATAAATATAGTGCTCCGTTGTGTAAAGGATCATTGAAAATGAGTAAAATGAAACCGATCCTCTTATTTCTAAAAGAGGAATAAGCAAAATAGGTTTTCTATTTTTGTTTTAATTCTTTGCGTTCATAAGATAATATTCGTTTAGTAGTTAAGATTAGCTCTAATCGTTTTTATACCTTATTCTTTTCTTTCTTTTTTTTTAAAACGACCCCCACACTAGGTTTTTCTCCTGTGTCGTGGGTTCAGTTACAAACATAGAATATCACATGCACATACGCCCAGACCGGAACAAATTTCTGTAGGCCATAGAAAATATTTGTCCCGTATGGGAATCGAACCCGCGATCCGTTGCGCAGTAGGCGATCACTCGACCTCTGCGCCAACCGTGAAACACGTAAGCTACTTGTCTTCTAACTGAAAGTGAAGGAACTTATTCTTTAGAGAATTATACTCGTAATCACTTCTTCATATTAATATCAGTTGCATTACTATTGTACATTGTGTAACAAAATCCCTGAGAACTTTTAAAGGAGCGTATATAAGTATTTACAGGCTTAACAAAAAAGAAGTTACAATAAATAAAAAAAAACTATTATGGACCAAATAATGTCCACTAATACTATTTTTTTGTAGGTCCATGACTATTACATTGTTATTAAAATTGATATTATGAAAAAAAATGTTTCTCACATCAGAATTTGCAAGAAAGCAATTGCGGCATAGACGAGGAGGCGCCGATAACGCTCAAAGAGGTGAGCAATTTGCGTTACTCTTAAAATATTAATCATATCAGCCAAGAGACGCCCAATGTTGGACATTGGCCTCCCCCAAGGATCTCCATACCGATCGGTCCTGCGCCTCCCGCATTTTTTTTTTGCTGCTAAGTTGGCAAACAAGCAAACTGCCCACCTGATGGTAAGTGGTAACAGTCACCTATAATACCATGTGGCACCTGTGAGATTCGCAGTAAAACTGCAACCGTTGCCAACTTGTGACTTAAGATGTAAAGTCACGGTACCCAGTAATTTCAGTGCCATATCTTACCCTTCAAACCGGACCACAGCAGTGCAAGCACTGCTGCTTTGCGGCAGAAATAGGTAAAGGTACCCAAGCACACGACCCTGGTACAGAGTCTCCCTCCGGTAGGTTTCGTCTAGTGGCTTTCCGCGACCTTCACCAGATCGTTGGTCGTTGGCGTCTCCCGGTACGCGGCCGCCACTCGAGGACCTTTCCGCCCCAATGGCCGTCAGTCTTATGAGCGATGTGTCCTGCCCACTGCCACTTTAGGTTTGCAATTCTTTGGGCTATGTCGGTAACTCTAGTTCTTCTACGGATCTTATCATTTTGATGTGATCACTTAGACGTTTTTTTTTCTGTCAGAAATTTTATTGAAGAATTTTAATAATGACGTACATGAAAACAATCTTATATCGATCCTGAATATGCTCCTAAGAGGGTGTTTTTGTTAAACACTGTATATATCAATAGAGTGGAAAACTTATTCCGTAAAAGAATTAACAACAAAATATTCGACAAATTTACTTTAATAACTGTTTTGCATATTAAATCTTGAAAATGGAATGATTATTAAAAAATACAATCAGCCCACTGTTGAAGCGGAAGAAAATTACAGTGACACAGACAAAATACCTTTGTTGTTCTGTTCTTGTCGAGAAGGCTCTCCTAATTTTCGAACAGATGTTTAGTCTTTTTACATTTAATTGTATTCGCATACATCTTCATAATGGTTGAGGTAACATGTTAATTATTTAAAACATAAGTAGTTAACATGTTACCTCAACCATAAGAATAACTAATACAGTATAGAAGCGAATCTCCTTTGTGGGTGCGCCAAATGCCGCTATTTGCATACCTACAGCGCCCTTCCCCCTGTAACGCCCCGCAGTAGTCTGCGGTCGCCGCTAGGGTCACCACATGGACGTATGGTTACCACTACAATATTTTTTATATAGGTACCTCCATATTTTACATTAAATGAGAAGCTGAGCATACACCGAGTCTTATTGATTTTGTACTTCAAGTGTAGCGAGCGAGCGACTATCTTTAGCAATAGTACGCACATTTTTAGTTTTTTTGATTTCGTAGTTATAAGAACCTGCCTATTTTTGATTAATTGAGCATAATCCCTACACTTCGAGAACAAAATCATTAAAATGTTTCGAATTTCGATGTACAAAAATGGTTTGTAATTTAGGTATCGTACCTACGTTTATAGTCCAAGAGTTGAAGTTATGAATGTACTAATGGATAAAACCTAAGCTCACTTTTTACTAGACGAACATTTTCACTTGAAAAAAAATCTGTTGTTTCATAATTTTAATCAAGTATTGATTTTTTTTTTAAAAACGTCGCCCCACACTAGGATTTTCTCCTGTGTCGTGGGTGCAGTTACAAACATAGAATATCACATGCACATACGCCCAGACCGGAACAAATTTCTGTAGGCCATACAAAATATCTGTCCCATGCGGGAATCGAACCCGCGACCCGTTGCACAGTAGGTGATCACTCGACCTCTGCGTTAACCGTGTCGTCGAGTTGTCGTGTCGTCGATTGTATTTAAATTTTATATGGAACAGTGACAAAGGTCGATAAAAATATATATAGCAGTACCAAAGTTTCTCATAATTCAAATTATTCCCGACTTGACAAAAAAAATCCCATACTTACAGAGTTTCAAAATTGCACTACAATGACAGCTTTAGAAACTCGATACATTATATTGTATTAGCTTTTACTTGTAATGAATATTACGAATAAAACGGTATCTGTATCTAGTGTAGGTATAATAAAAATAATTTTAAAGTATTCAATCATTTTTATTTAAAAGGTTTCAATTCAACAGAAATATTTACAAATGTCTGATATTTATAAAAGATGGCGTTTTTGTAGATGATTTGAAGTTTCGGTTATTAAACTTCAGCACGTAGTAAATACGCATTCTTATAAAAAGCTTAATCAGGAAATCAATAGGAAAACATTCACAAGGTACCTGAAACACACGGTGCGCGCCTTGACTGGCGATTCCGTTCAACGGAAATCAAACGGTAGGTAAATAACGTGGCATTGAGCGCTCGACGGCCGGGAGTTTCGCTTCTATACTCGTATTATTAGTTATTCTTATGCCTCAACCATTAATTAAATAATTAATTAATTTATATCTTAGTTACTTAGATCGAATAATTAGATTCTTGTGTTTTATTTGATGTCAATAAATGTACGTAATATTCAATATTGAATGTAAAGCTTTTTAAGTCTGAGATTGTCGCTGTTTTATGAGAGTTCTCCTTAAATTTAAATCACGGAAACCTATGAAGTACAAATTAATTACTATTCAAATTATTCGTTGGAATTAAAATATAACTACGAGCCCAGTATTTTAATTTGTCAAAAGGTGCTATACACTAGGCTTTTATACCAAGATTGATACCAAGGAGCTTTTCGCTTTATCACGCCATCCCCCTGCCCCTTGGAGATGCATTAGTCACTGAGGAAACAACATTTCTTTGTCGGTATCGGTCCAGGGTGAGTTTCCTTGAAAGGTTAACTTAAACCTCTTTATAGAAGGAAAGTGATAACTTTATTATGTGCCTCTAAATGACTATATAATACCTAAGTTGTTTGCTTTCATATTATACATTTTTACGCTACTAGAACGACTTTCAACACCTACTCGTCCATAACAAAGAACCCCGAGAATACCGTATATGATCGCCTCTTTACTACCGTACTGTTAAAGGGAGAAATCGTTTATATGTTGGCACATAAATAATACATTCTTGGAGATAAACGTGGCAAGAAATCTTGATAATATTTTTTATTTGTGCTGCTGACTTTGACATACTCATATAGGTATTTTCACATCACGAACTGTCAATGAATTGAATAATGTGTATTTTTGTACACGAGGTATTGTATACAACTTTTTTTGTATATGTCGTAGCCATATCGTAAAATTGAGCATTTCATGATGTGGCCGACCATTTCATGAAATTATTTTATTTCACGAAATGGCCAATATTGGTTTGACCACATCATGATGTGGTGTGGCCGGATCAATGTATAATTATAATTAACCTTTATCGATATCATAGCTAAACGTAGGTACGACTACCCGCAAGGAAAAAGCTTATAGGATAAAACAGAAATCTGTAGGTTAGGTTGGGTTAAACATTGCGATGACGGTACGCCCTTCGCGCTGGCCACCGTCGTATGCAAGATGCTGACGACGTGGGTGGCTGTCACCCCTTCTGCGAAGACGTGATCCCGTAGAGGGAGGAAGCGGAGCGGGCGCGGGAGGACCCCCAAGCCGGGTAGAAGGAGGCGCTTCTTAGGTGGGCACCAACTCTCGACCCTCTCGCCGTACCGCTCCGACGCCGGCGGTTGGGTAGGAGGAGGCGCGCGTTCCGGGACGCGCGCCACCAACTCCCTTAAGCAAGCTGGGGATGAATTGGCCCGGCCGACCGACAACAGGTTGGGAGACATTACCTTTCTATTCCTGGCCTGCCCGACTGGGGGGTCACATTATGGCACTTGGCGACCTCTCCATAGAGTAGCCGGCGAATGGCTATTAATCCCCTCCAGGGAGCGCGCTCGGGGAATGGCTAGCGCCTTTACCGGGGCGGAGAGGTACCGGAGGGTGGTTTAGCCGGGTATGGGGTTTTTACCCGAGTCCTACGGCAAATCCAAGGGACAGCCTTGTCAGCTTCAGTCCTTTGCGAATCGTAATATACTTCAAATGCTTTTAAGTGCCTGGAACTTGTCGTATCAGTTTGGTATAGTATTTAGGGTACAGTTTCAAAATTTTATAGCGAGTTTATTTAGTTGTACATCGAACAATAGTTTCATTAGTAGCATTGATGGTACTAAGGGTACAAAGTTGTATCACTTGTACCATTAGTCAATGGTACCACCGACATAAAGGGAAACAATACGTTTCGACATATTCTATAATAATCTGCATATATAAATAAAATACCAATAAGTACATGAATATTATGAACAAAATAAACTAATATATATTTACCTACTATTAATATACAAAACTATATCGATGCAACCTTTCGAAAATTATCTGCATAATATTCCTAATCAGGTGTTAAAGAGATTCTAATAGTATAGCTTCCGTAATTTGTTTTTAAAACTAAATTTGCTTGACGACTTTCTGACGTCAAGTGAGAAAGCATTCGATAACTGGATTGATTGGACTAGAAAAGAAGTGAGTGTACGATATAAGATTTGTGTGAGGGGCATTTGAGGAGATCATTGAAGGGAACTCAATTCTATTGTAAAGATAATTGGGCATGTTGGGACTTAATAAATGGAGCTTTGTTAAAGTTCTCATCTCGCTTGTTACATAATTATTGTAATAGGTTTTCATAGTGCAATTGTCTGTGTATGCGTATGTGTCTGTGTTATTAGAGATTAATTACATGTTTTTTTTTCTTAAGTGTTAATTGATTGTAAAAGCTCTGTGTAAACCAATGTATTCCAACTACTTATGTGTCGCTGTTTTTGTCTGCCGTCCGTCCATTCATCTGGCCTCACTGAAAACCAGCGCCATGGAATTTTGTCATGGCATATAGCTGAGTGGGCAGCCATTTTGGACAAAATAAGTTCAGTGTTTGCATATACTATGTTACTCGTTATTTTTACAATGTCGAAATAAATTATTTTTCATTTCATTTCAATTGTAAAACTTGACGTAGCTGTGACTGCTCATCTCTGTAACAGATTGTTTCCCTCGTGAATGAATGAATATTGCAAATTTACTTGAATATTATTGCATTAGAAGCAAATAGATAGAGTAGGCGGCCTTATTACTAAAAAAGCAATCTCTTCTAAGCAACTGCAGCTTTCAGTAGAACATGATTCTCGCTAAGGAGGCAATGATTGAATACCAGGCTTCAGAATTCTGACTTCTCGTAGAGGGTCTAGCACTGCTTGTTACCAAGTGAATTCGTTTCATGCTGAAGTTTGAATTCACTACAGGATTTTTGTGCATTTTCTAAGTGAAATTCTTGCCACAACAAAAAAAAACCGGCCAAGTGCAAGTTGAATTCGCGTGAGAGGGTTTTTTTTTATTTATTTACGATGTTACCTATATTGAGTGATTTACCATGTTATTTTAATATCATGGACTTCTTATCGGTTTTCCTATGATCTATAAGTAGAAAACTAATTATTGTATTTTTCAAAATTTTAGGTTCCAGTAGTTTCGGAGATAAGGGGGGGGGGGGGGGGGGGTTTGGTCAATTTTCGACTATTTTCTTCAATAACTTGGAAACTATTTATTTTAAATTACAAAAAAATAAAAAAATACATTTAAGATCTTCACAATAAGACCTTTCATTTGATATGCCACACGATGCAGTTTTCATTTTTTTTCCACCTTCCCCAAAAAATGACCTACAGATTTCATCTATTCACGTCACACTTCTTTCTGCATTTGGGTCACAGAAATTGATATGTGTACCAAATTTCAACTTAATCGGTTTAGTGGTTCGAAGATAAAGGTGCTTTCAGACTACGCTATAATATAATATATTTTTCAACACACTTCCTCATAAAGTGGCTCTAATCCCATGGCAATTAGGCACATAATGACACCTATAATCAAACTGTGACTTTTTCATTACTATTATTCACGAGTGAGTAATAGTTTTTTTTTTAATATTATTGGTTGAGTTACGCTTACACTTGCACTAAAATGCTATCCGCGAAAAGCCCAAAAAAAAGAAACCTCATTTTTTAGTCTATGGCCGATGCGCGCGCATAGGAAAACTGATTAATTTTTCCCGCCATTACGAAATTTATTAGTCTATGGCCGATGCGCGTGCATAGGAAAACTGATTAATTTTTCCCACCATTACGAAACATTTTTCACAACTCGTCTCGTTTTCTCTTTTGAAGTTATTTAGTTAGTTATTAATTAAGATGTCTGCAAATACAATTTATGAAGAAAATGATGTATGTTGTACACCGCCCGATATAAGATGTGAAGCCCAGAACGTTATGGAAAGTTTACTACCAGAAAACTCAAAGGAAAAATATCTATTAGCGTACCAAAATTTCATACAATGGCAGAACAACAAGAATACGCAGTCTTTTTCAGAAAATGTGTTCATGGCGTACTTTAAAGAATTATCTTCTAAGTACAAACCTAGCTCTTTGTGGTGTATTTACTCAATGTTAAAAAGTACAGTCCGAACAAAGAATGGAGTGGACTTAAAAACATACTCGAATTTGTCAGCTTATCTAAAGAGACTATCTGATGGATTTAGAAGCAAAAAATCAAAGGTTTTATCATCTGATGATATTGAAAAATTTATTAAAGATGCTCCAGATAACCAATATTTGGCTACAAAGGTTAGTTAAATTAATTTTAATTAAATATTTAATAGCAGCTTGTGTTGTGTGTTGACCTTAATTATTGTTTCTTTTGTTTCAGGTTGCTTTAATATTTGGTGTAACTGGTGCCTGTAGGATACAAGCATTAACAAATATAACTGTAAAAGATATAGAGAACCATGGCCAGATGCTTTTAGTGAAGATACCTATCATGAAAAATAAAATACCTAGGTCATTCACCATACACGGTCCATTCTATGATATTGTTAAGAAGTATGAAAGTTTTCGTTCGCCAAAAACAAAAAATGACCGTTTCTTTCTAAATTACCAGAATGGTAAATGTACCTGTCAGCCTATATGTATAAACAAATTTGGTTCTATGCCTAAAGAAATCGCTAAGTTTTGGGTTTAGTAGATGCTGAGAGCTACACTGGACATAGTTTCAGAAGAACTTCAGCTACATTGCTGGCAAATTCAGGAGCTGATATAATGACTTTGAAGCGACATGGCGGGTGGCGATCTAGCAATGTAGCAGAATCATACGTAGAAGATTCCATACAAAACAAGAAGGAAATTTGTGCAAAAATCACAAAAAGAATTAAACTTGATTCTGAGACGCATACTACTGGCGAAATACCAAGTACGTCCAATGATTGGATTTCACCTACCTACACGAATAATGAACCATCACAAATAACAATAGAACATGAAAGTATTTCAATAAATAATCTATCTGATGAGACCGCTATGTCATCAAAAATAGTTAATTATAATTTTACTAACTGCACATTTACTAATTGTTTCTCTAAGTAAACTTTTTATCTACTATGTAAAATGGTTTTTTATTTAAGTATTGTTTTATTCAGAAGTGTGTTGAAAAACGTTGTATGATACACGTGTGTATTGATGGTTACCGTCCTAGGCTTCTTAAGACCCTCGCCTGACGGCTCGGGCCTCAATGCGCCTCAGCGGTAATCACCAACATTACACACTTGTACCATAATGTACTAATTATTATAGTTCATAGCACAGCAATATCGCGCACCATACATTTATTATGGACACATTCACACTTAGCTGTACTATATATAGTATATATATATATATATATATATATATCCCTTTGGGCACTTTGTGGCTCCAACGTGCCGTATAGGTAGTAATTTGTTGATCCATTTTCACTTGTTGATCCGGGTGTCTTTTGTTGATCCAATGCCAGCTGACCATAAATATGTAGCTCCGTTCGGAGCCACAAGTGTCACGATGACTAATAATAATAATTAAGGGATTTTTATACAAATCTACCTTTTTGGCGTATGAGCAGTTGTTGATCCAATTCAAATGGGCCAATCAGGGCGCAGCATTTGCCAAGGGCTCCCTCATTGGCACGTTTGGGCTACTACATTACTGGCTACAGTAACTTAATAATGTGTAGCTAGTATTTCAAATTCTCCTCAAAGTAGTAGAGAATCTTGTCTTAAAAAAAGGAAAACTCACAAAGAAATCAGTCTGGAGTAACGTGACTCCAGATCAAACCTCAATACTTGTTATTTTTTGGACGGGACTCTTTCCTTTTGTAGCAACGTTACTGAGCGAGTGAAGGGATAGTACATAAAGGTGCAACAGCCACAGCGGAGTGGAGCGAGTGAACTAGAAGATGATGCTCGAGTGAGTAGTGAACTAGCGAAATATGTATTACGCATTGACTACAACGGAGTGCAGCAAGTGGTATACGAGGCAGCGATCGACTAGAGTGGAGTGCAGCGAGCGAATTACCAGTGGAAGACGCATCGTTTACAGAAAATGCCATGAGAAAAGAACCAGAGGATGGTGACGCAATAACCACAGCAGAATGGAGCGATTGGTAAACTAAGGGACAAAATAACGACTACAGCGAAGTGCAACGAGTGAAAACTGGTTCATCACTCACTCCACTCCGCTTTAGCTGTTGCGTTGTCATGTACTGCTTTATCACTTGCTCCACTCCGTTGTAGCTGTTGCTTTGCCATTCAGTTGTTCTTCACTCACAGCACTTTGCTGTAGTCGCTGCATCGTCCTCCATTGGTTTACTTGTCTCTCCTCTCCACTTGCTGTTGCATTGTCATTCTCTGAACGACATGATACACTGAATAACAACGCAATAGCTACAGAAGAGTAAAGTAAGTGGTGAACTAGTGGAGGACAACGCAGCGGTTACAATGAACTAGAATGAATGAAGAACCAACAATTACAAAGGAGTGAAATAATGAACAGCATACGACGACGACGCAGTACCAAATGAGTAGTAATAAATGAGTGGAGCGATTGAATAAGCAGTCGCTCTACTCATCTGTAGGCATGAAAGTGCTTGTGTTTATTTTGTTGATTTCGAATAAAAAACTTTATGTTGATCGAAAGAGATTTTATTATCGTTTTCGAAAAATAATAAAGTAATTATTGTAGTGTTGATGCTTACAATAGAAAAAGACAATAGTAACTCGCAAAGAGTCATTCATAATCATCTCATAAATGTAAGTAGGTGCTAGGTGAAAGGGGCTTTTCATAATATCTAATCAACAAAGCTGTTTTTTGAAAAAAAGTTTTTGATTTCCGCGCATTGTTTGAGAAAAGTACTATACAAGCCTTGGCCACAACTAGGCATTGATGGACTCACGTATGTGTGCCTCGGCTACGCCTCGGCCCACATTTGCACGTTCGTCCTTCAATGCCTCAGTTGCCGGCTGCTGCAGTAATGTAGGTACTATTAATGTCATTAGTACATGCGTGGATTTTAACCTGCAATCTTTGGAATGAAATGCATACATACCCCGAATCACTATGCCAGCTAAATTCTGACGTCCCCAAACAAATATACTAGTTTTGTTAAAACCATTAGGTACCTACCTACCAAAATTATAAGGGTTTATTAAGTTAAGTACCACATGCGACTAGTAACTCGTATGGGAAAAGTGCGACTGTATGTGGGTATGTTAGTAAGTACGTGTACGTGCGTGATTTGACCGTATACTGGTTAGTATGATGCTATTGTCATCGGCAGCAGCGCGGGCGTTGAGACTAGAGGATTCGATCCCGGGCCTTTTTCTAATCCCGGGATTGAACTTATATTGTACTTATATAGTAATCAATGTCAAAATCCGATAAAACTTAAATTGCCAAAATATAAATTATTTTCTTTTGCCAATTTAAGTTTTAAATAAAAACGATTTAACCAGATTATACATCAAACTTCGACGAACCACGCATTTCAACAATACATGAGACCTATAAAATTGCAAATTAAGTTGTGAAAAAATTTACTCAGTAAGACATTAAGGTAAGTCAACAAAAACGTAAAAACTACAGAGATCAATATTATGTTAACCAGTACCTTTTTTAAATAAAGTTGACCTGACAGTAACTACTTTATATTTGTATTCACTAATAATTATTTAAGTATTTGAATTGCAAATAATTTTAAGATTCTTTAAAGATTTGCTTAAGAATCGATATAAAGATTTGTTTCTAATCTTGTTTTAGTTTGTTGCACATAATAAGTGCAGAGGCTGCAAAAGCGTCTTCAGGCTCGATGGAAACAGAAGGAACACTTCGTGCTTGGAGAAATTCTTCAATTAATTTCAGGAATAAATATACGAAATCAATTTCAATCTTATCCTGAAAATCCCGGGATTTGTCAAATTTAATTCCAAAATTTTCGGGATCCCGAGATTCGTTATCCTGGGATCGAATCCTTTAGTTGAGACACGAGACTCGCGCGCGCATCAGTTGAATGGTGGACGCACGTTCACAAAAATAAATACGCGCTAATTCGCCACTAAAGTGACTTTCTGTTATTATCCCTTTGGGATGGTTCAAAATTATGTTTGGAATTAATGTTAGTGCTTCTATTTGCCAGAATTAACATTAAATACGTATTTTAGAGAGTAATTATTTTTTTCCATTGTACTTGTAAAGCTTTTAGAAGCGCCGAGAACCGGAACTCGAAAAAGATCTCTGAATAACCAGAAGCCTTATAGATACTAACATGCTTTTAATATACCTAGGTAGCACGCAACATTCACAATTTATGTATTTTAAGTCACACACGTAAATGTCTCATAATCCAAACCCAAACTTTGCTTTATATTACAAACCATAAATTGACAGACTTTCGATAAAACAGGTAGGGTCCTTAATTTTTCTGCAGCTTTGGTCTGGATACCTTTTTTTTAGGAGGGAAAATCCTTCTTACGGATTCGACAAGGGGCCGACTGACGAGGACACCCCAAGGATATGCCGGACTCGGGTAGAAGACCCCATACTCGGCTAAAAACCCTCCAGATACTTCTACCTCCGTAGAGACACAATCGGGATCGGCGTTAGCCATTCCCCGATTGTGCCCCCTGGAGGGTTGCCTGGCGCAAGCGCCAGGACTTACCTCTACGGGGGGGTCGACAAGTATCTCCAAATTCGACCCCCTAGGCGGCCAAGCTAGGGGTGAAAAGTGTCTCCCGACCGGTAGTCAGCCGGCCGGGCCGTTTCAGTCCCCAGCTTGCTAGGGGAGTTGTTGGTGGCGCGCGTCCAGGAACGCTCGCCTTCTCCTCCCCAACCGCCTGCGCCTAGGTCTGGATACCTAGTTCAACTAAAAATATTTAAATATTTTAGAATAGTTGGAATGACGTGTATACAGGATTATATAGCAATGTGTTAACAGTCAAGTAGGCTTTTTCAAAATAGGGTAAGGTAATGTACCTCTTTAACTTAATTTAATTTCCATCTTCATGCATTTTTTAACGAAGTTTAAATTGCCAGCAATGTACCAACAGCAGATTTAATTGACAATTAAATGTAAGTGACAGCCCTTGAAACTTAATTGAATTGGGCAGTTAATTCACTGTATTTTATTATGATTTGTTAATACATGCAAATAATTGCTAAGGGAGCATACATTATTATCAGTTTAAAAAAATGCCAGCTTGAAAGCGATAACAAACTGTAAAGTCCCCGTCACGAGAAGCTATAAATTTAGTAAAAACCCATTCAAGGATTCACAACCTTATTTCGAACAGATAGAAATAACAAGTTTAAAAATGACAACCAATAGAATCTATTCCGCGAAAAAAATTCAAACTATGACGCTGGAACGAAACGCAAACTACCTAATTAGAAATTGCGGCCGCTAAAGTTTACGTTGTCTAACGCGTTCCAGTACCTACCACAAATCATCAGAAAACAGCGCTTTAAATCGCTAAAATATAACGCGACTAAGTGAAATTATTTTTGTAATACACGTAGGTATGTTACTTTGAGTAGATTGAATTTCGAATTGTTTGAATTGTCGCTACGTAACTTGGTATAAGTTCCTTACTTTAAAAATTATAGCTTCTCGTGCCGGGACTTCAGATAGAAAAACTTTTTAACAAAAAATTGAACCGCCGAAAAAACTAAAAAGCAGTAAAAAGCAAAAACACTGAAAAGTTAAAAATAATATAAGAATAGGTTCAGACAACATCACACTTCTATATTGAAGTCGGTGCCAAATTTTAACACTTTCTAGGAGATCATCGTTTGGCACCGACTTCAATATAGAAGTGTGATGTTGTCTGTACCTATTCTTATATTATTTTTAACTTTTCAGTGTTTTTGCTTTTTACTACTTTTTAGTTTTTTCGGCGGTTCAATTTTTTGTTAAAAAGTTTTCAAAAAGTTTGCAAGTGAGTGAATCATCAATTATCTTCCGGTTTTGTACCTTTAGGGTTGGAATTGTTTTTTCAAATTTATATGGGACCACCCTCGGGGTATACCTTTTCCAATAGAAAAAGAATCATCAAAATCGGATCGTTCTGTAAAAAGTAATGCGTGGTCATTGATCACAATTAGTAAGTAAATCAACAATAATTTCCTGTTTTCCTACCATCAGGGTAGGATTTTTTTTTAAATTTAAATGAGACCGCCCTCGGGGTTTACCCTTTCCAATAAAAAAAGAATCATCAAAATCGGTGT
Organism: Schoenobius gigantellus; assembly: GCA_963935595.1. Classification (NCBI taxonomy): domain Eukaryota; kingdom Metazoa; phylum Arthropoda; class Insecta; order Lepidoptera; family Crambidae; genus Schoenobius; species Schoenobius gigantellus. Next base: position 17,139,534 of record OZ012554.1, on the reverse strand, counting down.
TCTCTGTAAAAAGTTAGGCGTGATCATACATAAAAAAAAAATATACTCGTCGAATTGAGTACCTCCTCCGTTTTTTCGTCGGTAACTAGGTACTAAATATAAAATACATACCTTGACCTTCATTTTTGTTTTCATTAATTCTTCATTCAAAAACAAATTCAAATGACGACTTTAAAATAATGTCGACGTAAGCACAGTTCAACTAGCGCATTCAAATTGAGATACAAAAATTAAAAATTTTAAAAACCCCCGAAAAAAATCCTCCAAAAAGTAAAAAATAAAATATGTTGATTGGCCCTTTAGTCGTCACGTCGGGGGACCGTTATTAATATATCTATTTATTTGATTACTTACTGACCGAATACGTAGAGCGTTACTGGATATATTAATTGCGGTTCCCCGACGTGACGACTAAAGGGCCAATCAACATATTTTATTTTTTACTTTTTGGAGGTTTTTTGTCGGGGGTGTTTTAAATTTTTTATTTAATTTTTATTTCTTCCTTTTTAAACGGCCTAACATATTATTTTATAAAGTGCACGTGATCCGCTTTGATTTGAGACCCCACTCGAGTATATTTGCAGACATTCGGTTGTTCTTCCCCACTTTCACCCCCATAACTTATAAACGGCTCAACCGATTTTCATCAAACATGTCTAAGAATACTCGCCCGTAAGTCACCTTTAATACAAAAAAAAACTAAACTGAAATCGCTTCATCCGTTCGGGAGCTATGATGCCACAGACAGACTGACAGACACACACACAGACACACAGACAGACAGACACGTCAAACTTATAACACCCCTCTTATTGCGTCGGGAGTTAAAAATGACGCAGCAAAGACCGAGGCTTAAAGGGCGCGGGGTGCGGTGTACGGTGCTCCCCCCGTTCCTCCACCTTTACAACCGAGGCGGATCTTACAATGTATGGAGCATTGCGAATATAAAATATCTAGATTAGGTATAATAAATTCATAATTGATCGACCGTTACGGTATCGGTACCTATTCGGATCAAAACAAGTATTACTGGAAGTACGAGTATATAAATTGATCAACATAAGTTATTGATTTTTTAAATATATTCGGAGCCAAAAAGTCTTCGTGCATTTAAAAAATTTAGCCGTTACGGATCCACTATTGCATGAAATTGTTGAAAAAATATGTATCGAATATAGGTTCTATCGACGAATACATTTGGCAACATCGCATAATAGAATGCTACGTTGCCATTTCGCCCGAGAAATACGCAACTGGATTCAAGTTATTCGGTGCAAAAGGCGGAGTCAGCAATGTACGGGGTCGTGGCTGGATCAACTAAGTGTGCAAAGAGGTGTTTATATATATATATATATATATATATATATATATATGTATTATTGGTTTAATATACGTTATAAATTATTTGCTATACTATATAGCACAATAGTATACGCGTAGTCTGAAATGAGCTTTCTTGACTGTGACCGACAGACAGACGGACACACGAGTGATCCTATAAGGGTTCCGTTTTTTTATTTGGACGTACGGAACGCTAAAAACAACTAAAATAAGACATTGATTCCTTTACTCGCAACTGAATCTCGGATGATTATACCCACGTATTTAAAAGATTTCCATACAGTTTTTTCGCAAATTACTGAACCGCAAATAACACAAGCCTATCCTCATTTCTCTTTGAAATAGCGGATTGATTTGTTATTGTTTATGACACCGTAAATTACTTTTACGGTTTTTATTTGTTAAAAACCACACAGTTCTGAGAGTAATTATAAATAACAAAACCTACCAACAAAAGCCCGAGCTACTCGTACGAGCCCGAATTTCAATATCACACGAGAATTATTATTCAACAATAATAAAATTATTCCGTTCGTTTCCCAAAAATACAGAATCCCCGTTGCATGATTACTCATTTAACCGTGATTTAGACTGTAAACATATTCGTTTATATGATATGTAAATATTCGTTTACAATTGTAGTACAGCAATCGTAGGTGGGTCATTATTTACGTTAACAATCATAATGATTTTATTATTGAGCACACCGGGCCAGGGATGTGCTGGATACATTTTAACGAGCTCGCGGCCTATTAGCATTAGAGAGAAGTTGCGAGGTATAAAAATAGATTTATGAAAGTCGCGTATGTGTCATAAAAAGTAATCTGACGTATTATTTTTTCGCACCACCCACTCAAAATTACATATTCGGTGTCCTGCCCAACATTATTGTATGTACATTATGTCCTTCTCTACCTAGGGATTGAATTAATTTGTATTTCGAACACTAAAATTACGTAAATTATAGAAACTTAAATTATAGCTTAGTGAAAAATACCACTATACGCTCTCTAACAAAAGTAGCTGATGTGGGACGAAAGGCTGCACGACTTAAGTGGGACTGGGCACTACTGGGCAAGACATGTGAGCCACTGGGCCCGGATCGTCACGCAATGGGTACCGCAGGACGGACAACGTGGTCGCAATAGACCCCGAAAGCGATAGAATGATGACCTGAAAGTTTTCACAAACAACTGGTGTGAGCTTGTCCAAGACCGTGAAGAAAGGAGGAAGGAAAGGGAGGTATTTGCCCAGCAGTAGGATAATATAGGCTAAATAAGAAAAAATATGAAGAATTCCATGATTTTGAATAAATGCTGTATTTTTTATGAAAGAGATTTAGTGTGTGAAAAGTAGAGTATTTTTCTCAAGGATAAAGCAGTCGTAGTCTTGGGTGAGTCTATCCCTGTTACCTTCGCTGCGCTCGGGAGTTAACCATGGTCCTTCGTCACGCTCGTGATTCAAGTTTATACCCGTGACATAAGACACTGCTTTATTCCCTGGCTTAATAGTCTACGATTATTTGCATCTTGTGTAACAAATAAAAATGTGTCTTCAACAGTACTTAATGTAACTGTCACAATATTAGGGATTATTAAAATACGAGCGGGTGTTTGAAAACTGAGTCTTAGCGAGTTTTTTAATAGTATCACGCGAGTGTTTTAATACCAAATTGCAGTTCCAAACACTACTTTATCTCCACTCATACATTAATACATACATTCAAATGAAACAAAAAATGATATTGTTTTATACATAGACAACATAGCGCTAAATCTACATTCAATTCACTGAATTAGTTCTGGGCGCGCATCAAGGTTTAGGTTCTTTATAGTGTCACATGAATATTTTGATCATAGGTTTGGTTTTTTAAAGAAAAATAGTTGTAATTTAATTAGTGGAACCGATGCTTTAGTGGTCATTATGTTAAAGACTGCTTTTTAATTTTCGTATCTGTGTTAAAAAGTATGTCAATACCAATGTTCACCTTTGAGATCTTAATTTGAATATTAAAACATAAGTGTGGATAAAGTGTTTATTATCTTTATTTCAAACGATAAAAAAGGATGAAGCTTAATGTAAAAGCGTAGTGGTATACCTACAATAAGAATACATTTAATTGAATCCGAAAGGGACGATTGGAACTCAATTCAAAATCCTGTTTGCGTAGTGTTTTACAAACTCAATCTGTATATTTACCACTCATCCCTCGGCTGATTGCGATTCAAAGTCTCGTTAGCTGACCGTTAAAGGATAGCGTGTTACAAACTAAAATTGGGCAAAATTAAATTTGCTTGGGAAATTAACAGTGTTATTGCTCACAAGGAGCTATAATGAATTTAAATCAAAATAATATAATCAATTATTATTTATTCATGTTTTATAGGATTACGTGTACATTATTGAAAAAATTAAATGTATAGTAATAATAAACGATAAGTTACTGACTTATTCAGTTCTTGGCCGCTTATTCCATCCTCTCTGTATATGTATAATGCACCAAAGTTGTCAAATAAAATACCTGAGTTCTTTTTAACACATACGTACGTATACACTGAGTTTATTAGTACCTATATAATATTGTGTAATAATAATTTCTAAATATATGATGACTGTATTAAGAACTTGATGAAATCCGGCTGAAGTCTGAAATATTGTGTTATATGCAAAGTGTTTCGGATGCACTGTGATTATAAACATATATGTAATTATGTGAAAATAAAAAATATTTTTTTAATATGTCTATTTTGATTGCTTTCTATTCAAGTTGTGTATTAAAAAATAGACATCAGATTATTAGAAATATTAACTCTGTTTCCTATTCAATAAAGAGGTAAACAATATTGCACCAGGACTTGATATTAAACCTGAATATGTTTACAAAGTGCTTAAAGCAAGTTTACCACGACTCCAGAACACTACAATTTAATAGTACATAAAATAAGCCTGAGCGGTTTCTATGCAATCAAAGCTGGGATTTATTGCCAATAGTTTCAATAACGTAAATTAAATAAGATGACGCGGATTTATTTGGAAAACTTTGTTATTACACATTATTAGATAGAGTTTGGTATTTAACCAAAAGTAATTCTGTGGGGTTTCAAAACTATCACTCTCCTGCTCATGCTGGAAAGCCTTACAAAAGTATTATTAATTATGTATTTCGAAAAAAATATTTGACAAAAAATAAAAACCGACTTCAAAAACACTGAAAAATTAAAAACAATATAAGAATAAGTACAGACAACATCATACTTCTATATTAAAGTCGGTGCCAAATGATGATCTCCTAGAAAGTGTAAAAATTTGTCACCGACTTCAATATAGAAGTGTGATGTTGTCTGTACCTATTCTTATATTATTTTAAACTTTTCTGTTTTTGAAGTCGGTTTTTATTTTTTGTAAAATATTTTTTATGAATGAAATCTTTTTAGTGAAAGAAACCCTAATTTATTAAATTAGCGTTAACCTCGATTTTTATGGGCTCCCATGATCAGATCCTGACTTTGGTAACCTTGCGATCCCCCCAGGAGTATGCCTACTCTTTGGAATACAAAAAAAAATGAAAATCGATCCACAATTGGCGGAGTAATCGCGTAACATACACACAAAACACGTTGGACACATCTTAAAATTAAAGGCTTTTCCTCGATTTTCATGGGATCCCATCATCAAATCCTAGCTTTGGTGACCATGGGACCACCCTTGGAGTATACTCTATCGAATACAAAAAGAATGTTGAAAATCCGTCCACAATTGGCGGCGTAACCGCGTAATATACACACAAAAAAAACATACGCATCGAATTGAGAACCTCCTCCTTTTTTGAAGTCGGTTAAAAAATATGACAAATCTGTCTATGGAAACATTTTGAGATACTTTCAATCTTTTATTTAGGTAGGTACATTTTACCGGAGGGAGACTCTGTACCGGGGTTGACCGCTTGGACTTCCGTCTTACCCATTTCTGCCACAAAGCAGCAGTACTTGCATTGCTGTGTTCTGCGGTTTAAGGTGTAAGATATGGCAGTGAAATTCCTGGGTACCGTGACTTTACATTTTCTATCACAAGTTGGCTTTGTGGTTCTTGTGGGAGCTGCAAATTTACTGCGAATCTCATTAGGACCACGTCATGTGCTATAGGTGTACTTACCATCACGTGGACAGTTTACTTGCTTGCCAACTTAGCTGTATAAAAAAACATTAGTAGGTATAAAACATTTAAACGAATCAAAATTTTCTAATTTTACTCACTTTATAAATTTTATAACATAATATACATCCATATTATCCCATTCATATCCGAAGTCCGAAGAGAGGGTGAGCATACGATGGTCCTTAAATCCGGCAACCTGCTCTATTTCCGGGAGGGCGAAGAACTGTCCCAAGGTGGTGTCGGGCTTATAGTCCACAAGTCTCTCGTGAACAACGTGGTACAGATCGGAAGTGTGTCGAATAGGGTGGCGTACCTTATACTCAGAATCACCGAACGGTATTCGCTGAAGGTCTTACAGGTCTACGCGCCGAGCTCGACCCACCCCAACGAGGAAGTGGAAGCTATGTATGAGGATATTTCTCGGGCAATACATGCTTCCAAGACTCACTACACCGTTGTCATGGGAGACCTCAACGCAAGGCTAGGCAAGCGGGGTGATAATGAGTTGAAAGTGGGGCAATTTGGAGCTGGAATCCGGAATTTCCGAGGTCAAATGCTAGCCGACTACATGGAGAGAGAGGGACTCTATATGATGAACTCTTTCTTCAAAAAACGGCTGCATCGAAAATGGACCTGGAAAAATCCGGATGACGTGACAAAAAATGAGATTGACTTCATCATATCGATTAAGACCCGCATATTCCATGACGTCTCAGTGATCAATTCGTTTAACACGGGGAGCGATCACCGAATGTTACGAGGCGCATTGAATCTTAACATAAAAGCGGAAAGGTATCGACTGGTGAAGTCTGCGCTCCGTCCCGAAGCCATCCAGATCCAAAACCCCGAGCGCTTTCAACTCGAATTGCAAAATCGCTTCGATTGCCTGGGGGACTGCACGGATGTGGACACTTATAATGACAGGGTTGTGGAAGCTGTCCTTACGGTGGGTGCAAAGTTTTGCAAACCCAGCCGTACTAAGCAACGAAGTAAGATCTCGGAGCCGACAGCTAAGCTGATGGAGGCAAGGCGTGGAATGGGTCGGCAGTCTTCTGAAGATGCTCGTCGGCGACTCAACAAACAGATCTCTAAGTGCCTGACTCGCGACATACGCCGATTTAATACGGAACGTATTAAAGAGGCCATCGAGCAGAACAAGGGCTCTAAAGTGTTCGCAAGAGATCTGTCACTCAGTCAGAGTCTGCTGACGAAGCTGAAGACAGAGGATGGCAGAGTCATTACATCCCGACCTGAACTTATGGCCGAGATTGAACGCTTCTATGGACAGCTTTACGCAACATCACAGGCACCTGTTATTCAGGCTACAGACCCTAGAGCCAAATTGACCCGGCACTACACCGAAGATATCTCGGACGTCAGCCTGTACGAGATTACTGTGGCTCTCAAACAGCTTAAAAACAACAAGGCACCGGGTGATGATGGAGTTACAGCCGAACTCCTAAAAGCGGGTGGACTACCAGTCCGGAAAGCGCTGCAGCGGCTATTTAACTCCGTCATTCTCGAGGGCAAAACGCCCAAAGCATGACACAGGGGCGTGGTGGCACTTTTCTTCAAAAAGGGCGACAGGGCCCAGTTGAAGAACTATAGACCCATCACCCTCCTGAGTCATGTTTATAAGCTATTCTCGAGGGTCATCACGAATCGTCTCGCACGCAGGTTCGACGACTTCCAGCCTCCCGAACAAGCTGTATTCCGAAAAGGCTATAGTACCATAGACCACATCCATTCGCTGCGGCAGGTTATACAGAAGACCGAGGAATATAATCTGCCACTATGCTTGGCGTTTGTGGACTATGAGAAAGCTTTTGATTCTGTCGAGACCTGGGCCGTACTTAGATCACTCCAGAGATGCCAAATAGACTATCGGTACATCCAAGTGTTGCAGTCATTGTACAAAAACGCCACCATGTCAGTCCGCCTTCAGGACCAAAACTCGAAACCAGTACGACTTCAGCGTGGTGTGAGACAGGGTGACGTTATATCGCCGAAACTGTTCACAGCTGCGTTGGAGGATGTATTGTAACACTGTTTTTTCTTAAAATTTCATAAAACACTAATTTTGCAAAAACACTTTGGTTTCACTGTAGTTTTAACACAAATTTCACAACTAAAATCATAATTACAATAACTTTGTCAATTAATTTCACAATATCAATGTCAAGTGTCAACGTCAACGTCGTTTCACGTCACGTCAGTGACATTTGCAATTATCTTTGGTCATTATTCACTTTTTGCATAAACAAAATAAATCTCGCGTTTATCCTGGCCTTATTTACAAAGATAGTTTTTTTTCGCCCAAAATCCCGTGCTTCCATTTAGGTGGGTTGATTTTCTCAAAATTCGGAATTTGACATTTGGACCGTTTGTTTTGATCATTTCTATAGACATATTTTAATAAAATACACTTAAACTTATAGATCATATAATTATAGTTTCGTCGAATAGAATTTGGAAAGCATTCACAATTTGTTTAAGGTTAATTTTTCATTACGTTTTGTTTTTCAACTAAACATAACTTTAGCTGGAAATACTTATTGCATAGGTATTGTAGAATTTCGAAAGATCCGTATGTTGACTTGACACATCTTGAAGCAAGTTAAGAGTCTTACGAGTGTTATGAAATGAATTTGGTTTTAGGAGAGGTTCCGTCGCCAATACGGCGCTTAACATTCAGCAAACGGACCTCGGCTCCGTCGCTTCCACATAAACGCAAATCTGCGCGCAAGTGGAGCGTTGGTTTAGTCTATCGTCTAGGTTATGACTAGTCTGTGAGACATCGATCGAAGTAATTTGTTATTGATTTGAAGATCATAAAGTTTTTATATATTTATTTCGTAGGTATTTCTCTCGTTTTCCGTGTGAATTTAATTCGAAAAGCCACCCTGAATTTAACAAAGTGAGTTATTTTTGTTTTCAGCTTGAAGAGTAAAAGCTCAATCATATTTATAATCGCCGGCGCGCGATTCGGTGAATTAGTTGAATAAATAAATTATATCAATAGATAATACTCCGCCCACACTAAGGTATCTAATTAACTTATTATATTTCATGATTTAAAACAGATTTTGTTAATTTTATTTTTATTTGTGGGTAAATTGATTATTAAATCAAACGTATTACATTTCCAAAATTCGCCTTTTTCATCCCCTATTTCATTAAAAAACCTTGATAGTAAACGGCATCTTAGTGGGATTAAGGCATATATTGAGTAACACTTGCGAATTTCATGTTAAATTCTAAATTTTCACAATATTAAGTTTCACATCCTTCTTTGGCAAAGAACTCACAAATTAAGCTGTTTTCTTTTTATTAATAGCAATAATTATACACAAAATTGGTGCTCTCCCCTCCATAGGTCCTTTTTATTAACTAACCAATAAGACAATTTGTCGATTTATTAAAAATTATGTTTTAGAATTCATTTGCTATGTTTATTACATGAAGTTCAAATGTATTGACTGGGATTCCTTCAGAACTCAGTGTTAGACCCACTGACCTCAAGATCATAGGCATATTTAATTATATTTTTAACATAACACTGTGCTATGAATCTCCAGGGCAGTTCCCGGAGGCCGTAGGGCTCCGCTGCAACTAACCTACCTAATAACCTAATATCAAGGAGGAATTCTGTGGAATTACACAAATAATATTAGAAACAGAGAATAAGTTAAGAAATTGGAATATTATATCTCTGACCCGTGATCGCAGAAACTTAGCATTGAAGGTATGACCCACTAACAACCGCTCCGGGGAAGGCTACTAATTTCTTTTAAAAAAAAGGAAACCTATAACTATTTGTTCGTGTACTTTATTGCCCCTCATTTTGTAGTTTTGTACCCAATTTGAACCTGATTTTTACCTGCCGAGATTGATCAAACAAACCTGAACCATCCTGCCCTTGGCTTGTATTAAATAAAAATTTAGTTAAGTGCTTTGCATTGAGGGATTTTGTTAACTTCAGTAACATTATGCATAAGTGAATTACAACCATGTACCTACCAGAATAAAGCTTTTCATTTTGTATCGGACTAAAGGAATAAGTTTGTTTTTTTGTTCCTTCAACTTTAAGATTTCCCTATATTACTACAATTTAGCAAGAAAAATCATTACAATTTGGCGCCCGAATATACAGCAGGTTTTGTGGTATTATATGGCCCATTATTCTGGTCAAATGCTCAGATAGTGTTGATCCATCTCGGTATGTATCTTTAATAATTTTCTTTTTTTTAACGTTGTGTGTTAGTTAAGCTAAAACTCAAAAACGGCTCGACCGATTCTTACGAAATGTTATGTGTATTTGAATAGGTCCAGGGAAGGTTTAAAAGTACAACTGGACCCAGTAGGTGGCGCTGGAATCGGACAGGAGAACGTCTGCCGGTCTCACTAGTTATAAGATAAATAAGAATTCTATGCAGGTTTGGTTCAGATAGGTATAAATAAAAAACAAATTTTAGTTACAGTTGCAAAGGTGAATATATTTTAAGATTTTTTGTTCATAGTTTGAGTATATAATATAAATAATATTGTAAAATTAACTTATCATATAGAATAGAGCGTAGTATATTTTTACAAAAATGGAACAAAGACCAATTAGTTTTAATTTACTTAACAAAGATGAACTAGAATATGAGGTGAAAATCAGGGGTTCGAAACCAGCTGACACGGTGATGGCTCTGAGAGCACAGATCCGTACTCTCAATAAAGATCTGCCTTCTGATGAAATACTGACTTGTGATCTTGATGTCAATATTGAATTAAAAGTAATTCAAAAGAAATTAGATGATCTTGAGAAACTTATCACAAGTACTTCAAGTAAACCGTCATCACTTAAGGTGTTAAATAGAATTCAAACTCTTGCACACCACTTATTCCACAGAATTGGTCGCTTGTCTTTATCGGAGTATGATGATAATAATCTTACTTCTTTAATTACTTCTCTGAATAATAGATTAGATAGCATTCTTGTTAAAATAGATAATATTTGTCATAATTTTAAAAGTAGCTTGGCACCTGAACAACCTATTGAGCACTCCACTGCAACTACACACAACACAGCTAATGATTGCTCCGTGCATAAACTAAATTTACGCTTCAATGGCAAGACATGCATTAAAGCTTTCTTACAACGCCTCGAGGAATTATGCTTGTCTCGTGGCCTTTCAGATTCAAAGCTTTTCTGTTCTGCGGCTGAACTTTTTACTGATGAAGCGCTGTGCTGGTATCGAGGAGTAAAGTCGGACGTTCACAATTGGTCTGAGCTGAAGACCTTGCTTCTCGAGGAATATCTTCCATCTGATTATGACCATCGCTTGATGCAGGAAATTAGAAGTCGTACTCAGGGCCCCGATGAAAGCATTGTGAATTATCTCAGCATTATGCAAAATTATTTTTCTCGATTATCAAAACCAATCTCTGATGATGATAAATTGAACATTATCATGTTTAATATAAGACCTTTTTATACTACTCAGCTTGCTCTAGCCCCAGTGGAATCTTGGACTGATTTAAAGAAAAAATGTAGGTTATTAGAAGGTGCAAAGGAGCGATCGGTGCATTTCAGTGAACCTCCTAGGGTCACCACTTCTTCTCTGGCTCCCGATTTGTGTTACAAAAATACTAGTGGTAATAGTAGTAGCAAGGCTCCACCAAAAGTCTCTTCAATTCAGCCAGTGAATAATACACAAAATAATCCTTTTTGTGTCCGCTGTCGTAAAAATGGCCACAGCTTGAGGTATTGCAAGGCGCCTTGGGTACTTATTTGTTATCGTTGTGGAGAAAAGGGGTTCAATGCAAATAATTGTCCAAAGTGCACTTCTTCAAAACCTTCAACCGCAGAGATTCCAAAAAACGCCAAGCAGTGAACCGATGGCATAAGACAGTATATTTTTATAATAAACATTGTAATTCTGAACAATCAAGGCAGAAATACAATGAATTCTATAATAATGTAAATAAAGCTAGTAACATACATACGCATAAAGGTAAGGTTACATCGGTTCACGCTACTACTACCGCCACCTATAATGATACCAGAGCTTATCTGAAGATTAATATTTTTGGCTTGGAATTCAGAGGATTACTGGATTCAGGATCACAGATCTCCATTGTGGGAGGGCATGCATACAAATATTTTAAAGATTTCGCTACTTTACATAAGTCTGAGGACTTAGACTTTATAAAAACTGCAAATGGTTCTACTTCACGAGTAACTGGGTATTTATTTTTACCAGTATCGATAGAGAATAAAACTCGTGTTATTAAATTTTACGTCGTCCCTGGAGTTGCTACAGAGTTGTTATTTGGCTTAAATTTCTGGAAGGAATTTAATATTGCGCCAGATATTTTATCATTGTTAGAAGATAGCGGACATTTATATAAAAATAATAATCAGGTGTACACAGTTATGTCAGGCAGCCGTGCTTTACATGATTTTGAAACTTTATCTAAGCTTGAGCGTAGGCTGGTCAATGACGTCATAAAGCAATTTGATGACATTTCCGCAGAAAAGAAAGGCCTAGGTAGGACACACTTAGTGAGTCATAAAATTGATACCGGTGACCACCCACCTATTAAACAACGGTATTATGTAGTCTCACCCGCTAAACTGGCAGAATTAAATAAACACCTAGACCAAATGCTGAAGGATGATGTTGTGGAGCCTAGCGGAAGTGCATGGAACAACCCCGTTACTTTAGCGGTTAAATCAGATGGGTCATCACGTTTCTGCTTGGACAGCCGAAAACTTAACGCCATATCAAAGCATGACGCTTACCCTATGCCTTATATTAGCCATATTCTGGACCAGCTCAAAAACGCTAAGTACTTATCTTCTATTGACCTTAAGTCTTCATATTACCAAGTTCCTTTGGACTCTATTGAGTCCAGAGAGAAAACTGCTTTTACTATTCCCTGCAGAGGCTTGTTTCACTTTAAGGTCATGTGCTTTGGACTTACTGCAGCTCCAGCTACGCAGCAGCGGTTGATGGACCGCCTCTTTGGGCCCGAGTTTGACAATAAGGTGTTCGTATATGTTGATGATTTAATTTTACTTACTCCTGAAGGCCCAACGGCCTTCCAGGATCACCTCCAGCTCCTACGTAGGGTAAAGGAGAGACTTAAACTAGCCAACCTTACTGTCAACATGGGTAAATGCCAGTTCTTCAGGAGACAGCTGAAATTCTTGGGTCATGTGGTTGACGAATATGGTCTGCGCACGGATCCTGACAAAATTAAGGCTATAGTAGACTTTCCTATTCCCACCTGCAGGAAAGACGTCAAACGTTTCTTGGGAACTGCATCTTATTATAGGCGTTTCATAAAAAATTTTAGTCATAGAGCTGGTCCCCTTAATGCTCTTACTTCTACCCGTAAGAGCGCGCCCCCTTTCAAATGGACGACCGAGGCAGACGAGGCGTTCAACGACCTAAAACTCGCACTGTCTACTTCCCCGGTTCTGGTATGTCCTGACTTCTCGAAAGATTTTGCTGTCCACTGTGACGCTTCTGATTTCGGGTTAGGAGGTACCTTAACCCAGGTTGTAGATGGACAAGAACATCCTGTTGCGTACTGTAGCCGTTCACTAACACCCGCTGAACGTAACTATTCCGCTACAGAGCGAGAGGCATTGGCCGTGGTACATGTCGTTGAACACTTCCGCCCTTACCTTGAAGGTGGTCGACAATTTAAAATTATTACCGACCATGCTAGTCTAAAGTGGTTTTTAAACCTTAAGAATCCGACAGGACGACTAGCGCGTTGGGGGTGTAGGCTATCGCCTTATAATTTCATTATTGAGCATCGTAGTGGATCTCAAAACGTCGTACCGGATGCACTATCACGTTCTGTACCAGTGGCAGCCGTAGACGCATTTACTTCCAGCGATGCTTGGTATAACAATATATTAAAACGTTGCACGGATAGGCCGCGCGCGTGTCCCAATTTTCAAATTGTTGATGGTAGGCTTTTTAGATTTACAAAAAGCACTAACAAACTCTGTGGTGACTACCAGTGGAAAGAGGTTGTACCAAAGGAGCTTAGGGAGGATATTATGAAAAGTAACCATTCTGAACCAATTGCTGCGCACTTAGGCGTTGCAAAAACTTATAAAAGATTAAAATTACGGTATTTTTGGCCCGGTATGCATAAAGATACCGAGGAATTTATTAAAAATTGTGCCACTTGCAACTCATATAAACATAGCTCACTAGCGCCAGCTGGCTTTATGGGGGAACCCAAGGTCTGCTGTCGACCATTCCAGTGCATCAGCATTGATCTAGTTGGTCCACTGCCGATGTCTCGACAGCAAAACACCTTTTTACTAGTAGTTGTGTGTTGTTTTACAAAATATTGTTTATTATTTCCTATACGGCGTGCAACGGGCAAAGTTATAGCGCAAAGGTTAGAAGACCATGTATTTCTGGTTCACGGAATACCACAGACGGTGATGTCTGATAATGGCTCGCAATTTATAAGTCATGAGGTTCAGGCATTATATGAAAAATACAATATTCCGCAAGTACATTTGGGTCCAGTATATTGTCCACAAGTTAATACGGTGGAACGTTATAACCGCACAATAATCACTGCAGTTTCCTCGTTTGTTGAGAACGATCATAGAACGTGGGATATTAACATACATAAAATACAATTTGCCATGAACACCTCAGTAAATGAGTCTACTTCTTATACTCCTTTCATGCTAGTACACGGTAGGGAAGCTGTCACAGATGGTAGTATTTACCGTGGCTTCGAAGATCTCCAAGAGTTGGTTGTGGTACCACGCGATACTCATGCGTCTAATATTGGCCACCTCGGTGACATTTTCATCAAAGTCCGAGAGTCATTGCGTAAGGCCCATGAAAGGAATATAAAATACTATAACAACAAACGCAGAGATATCTCTTTTAATGTTGGTGATTTTGTGTGGAAGCGGACGTACAAGCAGAGTTCTGCTAATAAATATTTTACTGCTAAACTTGCCCCTAAATATGAACGTTGTAAAATTATACGTAAGCTTTCTCGCCTCGTCTATGAGCTCGAAGACGAGAACGGAAAATACATAGGAAAGTGGCACATAAAAGATTTTAAAAATTTAGATACTTCGAGTGACTAAATTACATACCTAGTAACATAATACCTACTTAATTTTCATTTTTATACTCTTATGAAAATAGCCATATTTTTATAAGCATTTAAACTATTTAGGCACCGCGGGTGCGGCGGTCACAGAATACCCACCCCGCCATTCTTCCTGGCGTCTCGTAGAACCCGAGTGTAGGATAACGCGCCATATAACATCTGGCGGCGTTTTTGCATGTGTCTGTCCCTGTCGTTTTTTATTGATTTGCCTTGATACTTAAGTTTCCATTTACCTAACATCTTCAAAATTGATATTACCATTACATAAGTACATAAAGATCTAAAACACAAATATTATACGTGTCTTAGTTCATACCATTATAAATATATTATTACTACCATTATATAAAATGGATATTACTTCTTTAGTATCTGATACCAGAATTAAGGAACAAGTATGTACTTATTATAACTGTTATGTGGTTAGATAGATGCATTTAGCACAAGATCACAAATATAAACGTGTCTTGTTCATTATTTTTATATGTATTCTACTCTAATCAACAAAATTAATTTTGAATTCCTCACAGGAGCGGTTTGCAACTCTAGAAATAAGCCTTTGCTATATTCTTATAATGGAGGAAGTTACATCTAGCTGGAAACGTAGGAAAATCAATATCGACGATCAGGGGCAACGACACCATGCAACTCATTTTTTTTTTATTTCCTTTTTATTGTTTTTTTCTACTTATTATTTGACGATTAGAGTCAAAATGTCTGTAATAACGGCATCTACCGGTGGTTGTTGACATTACTTGCTATACACTGCTAGTGTCAAGATATACTTATTTAACAACGCCATCTCGGCGTCAGTCCTGACACTACAGTTTTTTTTTTATTACTTATATTTGATGGGCATAGGATATAATGCTTTTTGCCTATTTATCACAGCCATATAGGTGCTAGCAGAAGAGGTTTCGCTAGATTTTGCCACCTTATTGGTGAATATTTTTTTTTACAACCATGTAGGTGCTAGCAGCAGTAGTTTCGCGCTAGATTTTGTCACCTTATTGGTGAATGTGGTTTTTTTTATTACAATCTTTAACATACCATATTAATGGATTTACGTAGATTTAAGGTACATGCATGTTAAATATTCTTTATTTACACACGTTTATATTTAAAGCTTTATTTTTTATCTTATACAAATAAATAAACTTATGAAAAAAAATAACGTTAGGCGTAATTGGGTACAGAGTTTATCACGAATGAATAGTTTTTAAGTACCTAATTGATTCTAATTATGATAATTTTGTTTGGTTGGTTAGGAGGTTTTGAGGCTGACGAGGCGTCAGACGAATTCCCTACGTGAATTCTATCGTGGTTGGGGGGATACTGTAACACTGTTTTTTCTTAAAATTTCATAAAACACTAATTTTGCAAAAACACTTTGGTTTCACTGTAGTTTTAACACAAATTTCACAACTAAAATCATAATTACAATAACTTTGTCAATTAATTTCACAATATCAATGTCAAGTGTCAACGTCAACGTCGTTTCACGTCACGTCAGTGACATTTGCAATTATCTTTGGTCATTATTCACTTTTTGCATAAACAAAATAAATCTCGCGTTTATCCTGGCCTTATTTACAAAGATAGTTTTTTTTCGCCCAAAATCCCGTGCTTCCATTTAGGTGGGTTGATTTTCTCAAAATTCGGAATTTGACATTTGGACCGTTTGTTTTGATCATTTCTATAGACATATTTTAATAAAATACACTTAAACTTATAGATCATATAATTATAGTTTCGTCGAATAGAATTTGGAAAGCATTCACAATTTGTTTAAGGTTAATTTTTCATTACGTTTTGTTTTTCAACTAAACATAACTTTAGCTGGAAATACTTATTGCATAGGTATTGTAGAATTTCGAAAGATCCGTATGTTGACTTGACACATCTTGAAGCAAGTTAAGAGTCTTACGAGTGTTATGAAATGAATTTGGTTTTAGGAGAGGTTCCGTCGCCAATACGGCGCTTAACATTCAGCAAACGGACCTCGGCTCCGTCGCTTCCACATAAACGCAAATCTGCGCGCAAGTGGAGCGTTGGTTTAGTCTATCGTCTAGGTTATGACTAGTCTGTGAGACATCGATCGAAGTAATTTGTTATTGATTTGAAGATCATAAAGTTTTTATATATTTATTTCGTAGGTATTTCTCTCGTTTTCCGTGTGAATTTAATTCGAAAAGCCACCCTGAATTTAACAAAGTGAGTTATTTTTGTTTTCAGCTTGAAGAGTAAAAGCTCAATCATATTTATAATCGCCGGCGCGCGATTCGGTGAATTAGTTGAATAAATAAATTATATCAATAGATAATACTCCGCCCACACTAAGGTATCTAATTAACTTATTATATTTCATGATTTAAAACAGATTTTGTTAATTTTATTTTTATTTGTGGGTAAATTGATTATTAAATCAAACGTATTACATTTCCAAAATTCGCCTTTTTCATCCCCTATTTCATTAAAAAACCTTGATAGTAAACGGCATCTTAGTGGGATTAAGGCATATATTGAGTAACACTTGCGAATTTCATGTTAAATTCTAAATTTTCACAATATTAAGTTTCACATCCTTCTTTGGCAAAGAACTCACAAATTAAGCTGTTTTCTTTTTATTAATAGCAATAATTATACACAAAATTGGTGCTCTCCCCTCCATAGGTCCTTTTTATTAACTAACCAATAAGACAATTTGTCGATTTATTAAAAATTATGTTTTAGAATTCATTTGCTATGTTTATTACATGAAGTTCAAATGTATTGACTGGGATTCCTTCAGAACTCAGTGTTAGACCCACTGACCTCAAGATCATAGGCATATTTAATTATATTTTTAACATAACACTGTGCTATGAATCTCCAGGGCAGTTCCCGGAGGCCGTAGGGCTCCGCTGCAACTAACCTACCTAATAACCTAATATCAAGGAGGAATTCTGTGGAATTACACAAATAATATTAGAAACAGAGAATAAGTTAAGAAATTGGAATATTATATCTCTGACCCGTGATCGCAGAAACTTAGCATTGAAGGTATGACCCACTAACAACCGCTCCGGGGAAGGCTACTAATTTCTTTTAAAAAAAAGGAAACCTATAACTATTTGTTCGTGTACTTTATTGCCCCTCATTTTGTAGTTTTGTACCCAATTTGAACCTGATTTTTACCTGCCGAGATTGATCAAACAAACCTGAACCATCCTGCCCTTGGCTTGTATTAAATAAAAATTTAGTTAAGTGCTTTGCATTGAGGGATTTTGTTAACTTCAGTAACATTATGCATAAGTGAATTACAACCATGTACCTACCAGAATAAAGCTTTTCATTTTGTATCGGACTAAAGGAATAAGTTTGTTTTTTTGTTCCTTCAACTTTAAGATTTCCCTATATTACTACAATTTAGCAAGAAAAATCATTACAGTATTTAAGCTTTTTGGACTGGAGGGGACTCGGCATCAACATAAACGGCGAGTACATGACTCACCTTCGTTTTGCTGATGATATCGTAGTCATGGCTGAGACCGTGGAGGATCTAGGCACAATGCTCGAAGACCTCTGTAGAGATTCCCAACAAGTGGGTCTTAAAATGGACAAGACTAAAATAATGTCGAATTCCCGTGTAGTATCCACTCCTGTGAATGTTGGAGGCTCTACGCTGGAAGTTGTTGACGAATATGTTTACCTGGGGCAAATAGTCCAGCTCGGTAAGTCCAACTTCCAGAAAGAGGTAAATCGGCGAATCCAACTCGGCTGGGCAGCGTTCGGGAAGCTACGCAGCATATTCTCGGCCCATCTACCGCAGGGTCTCAAGACGAAAGTCTTCAATTCGTGCGTGTTGCCAGTGATGACATACGGAACTGAGACGTGGCCGTTTACAATGGGTGTCATAAGAAGGCTCAAAGTCACCCAAAGGGCAATGGAGAGGGCTATGCTCGGGGTTTCTCTACTTGATCACATCAGAAATGATGAGATCCGTAGCAGAACTAGAGTTACCGACATAGCCCCAAGAATTCTAAACTTTAAGTGGCAGTGGGCAGGACACATTGCTCGTAGGACTGACGGCCGTTGGGGCGGAAAGGTCCTCGAGTAGCGGCCGCGTACCTGGAGACGCAGTGTTGGTAGCCCCCCACAAGGTGGACCGACGATCTGGTGAAGGTCGCGGGAAGCCGCTGGATGCGGGAGGCGCAGGACCGATTGGTATGGAGATCCTTGGGGGAGGCCTATGTCCAACAGTGGGCGTCTCTTGGCTGATATGATGATGATGATGATGAATATACATCAAACTAAAACATTTTAAATTATATTACCCTCCTGGCTCCTTCGTGCTCTCCTATTCTTTAAACTAGCTGTACCCGGCATACGTTGCCATTTATTAGAAAAAAAAAGATTTTTAAGATCAGAAACTATTTCTTGCTTCTTTAGAAAACCCTACCAATATTTCATCAGAATAATAATAATAATAATATAATAAGCGTGGTCGAAAACGACCGCGCTCGATTATACTGGGACCGGTCCATCATTACGGACAGGACAGTTTACGCGAACAAGCCTGATATCGTGTTGATGGACCGGGTGGAATCGCGTGTGGACGTCACCATTCCTTTTGACGAGAACCTCGTGAAGGCTGAATCAGATAAGAAGATTAAGTATCTGAACCTGGCACACGAGGTTACCGACATGTGGCGGGTGGCGTCCACTGAGATCATACCAGTCGTAGTCTCAACTAACGGCCTCGTCCCAAATTCTCTTCATGACCATCTAAAGAGATTGGGACTGCGTGACGGACCATTGATAGCGAGGCTTCAACGATTCCTCTCTTTGTCGCCCTGACCCTCGGCCGTCTGGCCTCCTTTGCCGAGGGGTGATCTCCCCTCCTTTGATTTGTCGAGGGACCGGGAAGAAATAAAAATTAATTGAGCAAAAATAATCTCTGGTTGTTCTCATCTTGCTAACGGCGAGTATTTGCACAGACACAACTTAGTGGCCAGGATCATCCATCAGCAACTTGCCATTTGATACGGCCTTGTCGAGACTGAGACGCCGTACTATAAGTACGCACCAGTGCCGGTTCTTGAAAATGGTCGTGCGTTGCTCTATTGGGACCGCTCTATCATCACGGACAGTGATATTGCTTGCAATAAGCCTGATATCGTGGTGGTCGACCGGTCCTAACGCCGAGCAATGCTCGTCGATATCACTATCCCTCATGATGAGAATCTCGTGAAAGCTGAGAAGGACAAAGTCAGCAAGTACCTTGACTTGGCTCACGAGGTAACCGCCATGTGGGATGTTGACTCGACGATCATTGTTCCGATAGTAGTTTCTGAGAACGGTTTAATAGCGAAGAGTCTCGACCGACATCTTAAGGGGCTCTCGCTTGACGGGTGGATCAAGGGCCAGATACAGAAGGCGGTGATTCTTGACACGGCACGTATCGTTCGGAGATTCCTCTCCCTGTAGCCCTAACCACCGGTAGCTTGGGCCATGCTCCGCTGCCAGTGGAACCCTAGATTTAAGTGTTTTTATAATATTTGTGTTTTTATATCTATATATTGTAAAAAACTTAAATTTAAGATGCTTTTCTGAATAAATGTATAATAATAATAATAACAAAAAATTATAAAAGCTTTATTGTCTCATCTCTTAAAGCTAGAATCACAAAAGTGATATTTACTTAAATTAAAGGCTCAAGTGAGAAACGGAACACTTCTGCAACTCAAGTTGCAACTCCGGAGCATTAACATATTTTTTTTACATAGGCACTAGACGATAAATGTGTAATTTAAAAAATGAAAGTAGTAATTCCCATACAAGACGAAGTCTGTTTTTTGGGAATTCGTGTAAAAGGCATACATACATTGATTTTTATATAGATGACAAAATATATCAACCTAATTTTTTTATACAACTAAGTTGGCAATGTTTTAATGATTTTCTTATATTTGAAAAAGAATTTGGATTAGTCTTGCCTGATGATGCAACAACATTAACAATTTTAGTTTTTTTTATAGCACTGAATGTTAGTCGGCAGCCGAGCTAATTAGGTTGCAGGGTAATTTCATTGCGGATTGTTTTGGTGAAACAAGCTTGCAAGCTTGTTATTCCAAGTTTCAAGCGCCGCTTACAGCGTGGATACTTACAATTATGTATAGTAAGGTACTATTTGCCTTATAACATTGGCTCATTTATTTTGATTTCATTAGTTGTACCAAGGATAATATATTAATTCTTCGTCTATGGTTGTACAGTGAACATAAACATTTTTTATTCTCAATCAAGCATTGGCTGGTTACTGTATTGACGATTGCGAGCTTTTATAATATGAATAGTTAAGGGTAAATCTTGAAA
The DNA here is from genome assembly GCA_963935595.1 of Schoenobius gigantellus. Taxonomy (NCBI): domain Eukaryota; kingdom Metazoa; phylum Arthropoda; class Insecta; order Lepidoptera; family Crambidae; genus Schoenobius; species Schoenobius gigantellus. Next base: position 17,118,522 of record OZ012554.1, on the reverse strand, counting down.
TCGGGCGTATTTAGTTGATTCCCTTGGCTGATATTTTATTTTAACATTTATTACTTTTACATACAAAACTCTAAATATTACATAATTATAAACACATTTATCAAATAGGCATCACTGTAACTAGTCTCCTTCCGAAGATATATTAATTAAAAAAAAATGTGACAGAGGAGTCAATAATAGGTGGCAAGGGAGTCATAATTGAAACTATTGTATAATACAATGTTTTATTTAAAAGTAAAGACTAACCAGTCTTTTGGTTTCAATATTGGCACATTTTCTTAATAATTAACCATATGTTACGCGCCACACCGCCTCAGCCAATCGCAAGCCAGCCAATCAGAGCCAAGCACGTGTTGCCATGTGACAGCCAGCCCAAGCCAGCCAATCAGAGCCAAGCACGTGCAGCCATGTGCCAGCCAGCCTAAGCCAGCCAATCAGAGCCAAGCCAAGCTAGCGCCTTACTATCGGAGAAACTATAAAATGCCGCGCCATCTCATATTTAGATCACTTCTCTGTTTTACTGTTTCTAAGACGGAACTCTGCCCTATTGTAAATCGAAATTAAATCAGTGTGATTCTGCAACGTCTACTTTTTATTATATCCCGTTACATATCAGAAGTGGGATAAATATAAAAAAAAACCCTAAAACGTAGTTACGTCAATGCGTCGAGTGTAGGCCGCCTGGTCCGTCCGCACGAATGGGGCAAATCTCCGCGTGAAGATTCATCCGAGACAACTAGTGAAAACGAAGACAAAGTTTCGCACCAGCCTCGCCTTCAGCTCGAAAAATCCTACGCAAGCTTTTGAAATCAGAGGTACAAAAGGCCATTAGTTCTTTAAATTACGAAATACCCTCCGTCACTACAAGAAAAGAACCCCGTGCAGCCTTGCTAATCCCCGAGTTCGACCCGGATAGCGAAGAGTATACTACTGCGACAGCAAGGCTCAAAAAAAATTGATCAACTTGGCGAAATTTATATGGATGGTGCGAAAACATGAAGTCGTTTCATCTGCAAGATAGATTAAGGAGGTCAAGCAAGAAGATGGTACAACCGGCTGGATGAATACGATTACTCTTGGGAAGACTGGAAGCAAATGTTGATATGTGCATTTCCCAGACATCGCAAATATGGATTCGATGACCAAATATTATCAGGACGAAGTCGCCATGTGTTTTCGGTGTAAGTTGTCAGACAGCGCAGTTGTCTCATGCATCATTCGCGGTCTACCACCAGAGCAGAGCCACCAGCTGCACTACTACACCGCCTTCGGAGGTTCAGGTTAGCCCACATTATTTTATTGCACTACCTTTGTAGCCAAAATAATCTATTGCACACTAGCCAAGCCAATATTAGCACAATCGGGGCATCAAACATAGAGGAAATCAGTTCAGATCTATTGAATAAAAACCGATTATGATTATTTGATTGCTTTACTAATCAATTTCCGTGATTATTTTGCGAGTAAAACACAAGACTTAGGATGTACAGATTTATTAAACATAAAGATAAAGTTAACAAGTGAACAGCCTATATACCGTCAACCTTACAGCTTGTCGCACAGTCAGTAGTTAGATCCAAAGTGTCTGAATTGCTCGACGCAGGTATAGTTCAAGAATCTGAATTATGTTTTGCTTCTCCCGTAATTCGTAAAAAAAAAGAACGGCGATAGTAGACTTTGTGTTGACCCTTGCCTAATATCGATGATTAGGTTTCCAAATTAGCCGTTAAGAATTTCTTTACGAGTCTTAATTTGGCACAAAGTTACCATCAGGTCAAAATCAACCCTGCAGATAACCACAAAAAGCCTTTATAACGCCACATTGGTATTTGAATATAGGCTTAGATAACGCACCGTCTGTTGTTATACGAATAATTAATAAGGTTGTAGATTCAATTCGAAATTCCAATCACAAAAGGCGGTAGTTCAAAAACCCACAATGACTTTCCCGATAAATATGAAATGTTAGCATTATTAGACAATTTGTTGCTACCCTCTTTTGATGTTCAGTCAGGTTTAGATATTTTACAAAAAGTTCTTCATAAATGAAGATCGGAAAATTTAAAGTGAAATGTGAGTAAGTGTTCATTCTTATAAAACAAAATTACATACTTAGGACATGAGATATCTTCGAATGGCATTCAACCAGGTGAATCAAAATTGTTAGCAGTGTCGTAGTTTCCTACCCCTAGTAGTGTTCATGAAATACGTCAATTTATAGGGCTATGTAGCTATTTCGGTAAATTTATTAAAAGTTTCGCAATTTAATTGCTCGCCCTTTAACAGATTTAACAAAGAAAAACGCAGTTATGGAAATGGGGCACTGAACAAGTCGATAGTTTTCAACAATTAAAACTGTGTTTGTGTACAAGGCCAATACTGGCTTTATATGACCCTGTATTACCAACTTAGATTCACACCGATGCATGCAAATCCGGTATCGCAGGTATTTTTTTTACAAAAACAAACTGATAATTCCCTTAGGCCTGTCATGTATTTCAGTAGGGCAACGAGTAAAGAAGAAAGTATATACCACAGTTACGAGCTTGAAACGCTTGCCGTAGTAGAATCTGTGTAGGTTTAGAGTGTATTATAGTAGAGATACATGTTAAAGTGGTAACTGACTGTACTGCCGTTCGCGCCACCCTTACTAAACGTGACATGAGTAGAAATCCCGTCGATGCTATTAATGTCAACCGCCTTGAAGTGTCAGACGGGTTCTATACAGTCCAGTACCAGGATGACAAGTTAAGGCGTATCGTTGTTCAGCCAGCTGCCCCTGATATAAACAACTATGTGCTCTCAGATGATAGACTCTATTGGAAGACATTGTATGGTAATCGCCTCGTGGTGTCTGCATTGATCAGATAGACTAGTTCAGATGCACCACAATGATATAAGTCATGTAGGCTTTCAAAAATGTATAGATTTAATAAAGAGGGAGTAAATGGTACATTGTTCCCTATTCCGAAACCCACAGAACCCATGGTCATGGTTTATGTCGACCATATGCCCCTTTTGTAGAACAGCAAAAGGTTATGAATATATGTTGGTTATTACAGACTAGCTTCTGCCCGCGACTTCGTCTGCGTGGAGTCCAATTTTGAACAATTTTTAATTTTCCCTCGGGAACTACTTAAGGAATCGGGATAAAAGGTAGCCTATGTCACGTTCTTTTCCATGTCAAAGGCTACATGCATGCCAAATTTCATCCAAATCCGTTCAGCCGTTTTTGAGTGATTGAGTAACAAACATCCAAATATCCAAACATCCACACTTTCACGTTTATAATATTAGTAGGAAGTAGGATAATTTCTCTAAATTTGTTATTGCTGAGCCCACCCACGGTCAATTCAGTAAAAAACAATAAGAACACTTGTCAGTGATCATGGCAAAGCTTTTACCAGCAGATATTTAAAAAAAAATTCAACTGACAAGCAATTTAAGTACATTTTGACATCTGTTGCATGTCCACGAGCCAATGGTTAAGTGGAACCGGATCTTACTGAATGCGTTACGTGCGATTGATCCTAGCCAGACTTCTAATAATTGGGCCAATAGCTTACCTGACATTATTTGGGGTGTTAATAATACTGTAAATGAAAGTACAACATAGTCGTATAGCCCTATGATTTGATGTTATGAAAGTAATAATAAATCGGTAGAAATCAGGCGTAATAATAGATCTAGTGCGCGATTAAAATTAGAAAGCCATAAGATGAAGCGTAACTTCGATAAAAAAAAGGAAAACTCGTCGAATTTCGAGATTTAGTTCTTTGGCGGCAAGCACCCACAAGTAGTGTAACAAGAGTGAGCACTAAGCTTGATGATATTTACTCTGGCCCATATATCATTACTAAGGTGTGGGTAATGACATATACAGAATCCTCAGTATCAAGGGGTTCCGAGGCTACAAGGCCTTTACTAGCCTGGTTGCATCGGACTCTTGAGGCCCTATCACAAAATCACAGTACCCTATATCATACAGTGCCAGTAGCTCTGATGACCAGCTTGAAACCGAAGATCTCATTGACCTACTTGAAAGCTAACCACGTGTTTTTCCATTGCGGGAGCAATGATTGTTTCAGGACGGCCGACTGTTACGCGCCACACCGCCTCAGCCAATCGCAAGCCAGCCAATCAGAGCCAAGCACGTGTTGCCATGTGACAGCCAGCCCAAGCCAGCCAATCAGAGCCAAGCACGTGCAGCCATGTGCCAGCCAGCCTAAGCCAGCCAATCAGAGCCAAGCCAAGCTAGCGCCTTACTATCGGAGAAACTATAAAATGCCGCGCCATCTCATATTTAGATCACTTCTCTGTTTTACTGTTTCTAAGACGGAACTCTGCCCTATTGTAAATCGAAATTAAATCAGTGTGATTCTGCAACGTCTACTTTTTATTATATCCCGTTACACATAATAAAATTAACAAAAATTATACTTTTCTTGATTCATAAAATTCCATTGGTATTGATTCCCATGGCATTTGACCAGGGTAATCATTTTTTTCTCATTTCTTTTACATTTATTTCTCAGAAATTAGAAAAAAAAGTGATTACCCTGGTCAAACGCCAGGGGAATCAATACCAATGGAATCAAGAAAAGTATACTTTTGTTAATTTTGTTTGAAATTATGTATTTAGGCTAAGTAGCAATCAGACATTAATTAGTAGCCCTTTATGCAGTAATTTATACCCTAGTTATAAAATCTTAACTGATAAAATAACAATTTCAAATTTGGCAAGGGTAATCAATGACCTAGTGAAACAAACCCAGGGAAATCAAATTGTTACCTACGTAAATCCGGTTTAATGCAAAGAATCGCGCGACCTCCCCTCACAATGTTTAAAGTGCGACTAAAGCTCAGGGGCGGTCGACTTTTCTATTGGCGCAATAAAATACCTACTAGGGATACATCGAGTGTTACCTCAAAAAACATGTTTCTAAAAATCCTAAAATGGTAGTAAATAATAACAAAAGATTCATAGATGTTAACCATATTTTCTGATGATAAACATCTTTTAAAACATAAATTTGCGTTATTTAACTAAAGTTTATATTTTTAAGTATATTTTGTTTAAAATTATCCAGAAAGACTTGAGTTTGAAGATTATTTATTAAATGGATAATGGATGTAAAGTCAATGTTAGAACTGGCGACATACATTCACAAAAAATATGGCCGAATTTATATTTCTGACGCATGAATTATTTTCCTTTTGTTTTTCCATTGCGAATTTACGCAATAATATCGAAATGTGCTTGCTTTTGAGATAACAACTTTTCTTGATAGTGTCTTTTTGTGTTTTTACATGAGAAATAGACTCGTTTGGAGACAGTTGACTTGTTTTGATTTTTGTGTTAAACTTCTTCGTGAGTTCTTTTTCGTGTTGTTACTTAGATTTAATTGCTTTTCCTGAGACAGTGACTCTAAAACGTGTCAATTTGAACAATAGTTTGTCAGGGAACATGCCTGATAACCTGAAGAGAAAATGTCTCAAGTGTGGAATCTCACCACAAGATGATGCAATTGCAAACATTATACTATATCGCTTTCCAAAGCCAGGAACAACAAATATTCGACGGTAAGTGTTGAAATTGACCAGTTTAAATACTTCTGACATTGCCATGTCCTTTTTTTGTTATTCAACAAGCCTTCATTGCAGTTGTCAAACAACGACGTTGAAAACTTCTCTTAAATGTTCGCGAAATTATTTTATGAAACTGTCTATCCTGGCACTTGGCACTCTAACGACTAAATGCTACAATAAAAAAAAAAGACAGAAAAGACCCCTGTTAAAGCGGTAGCGGTTATGTTCACAATAAAAAAGATAACACTTCTTTGAGTTCTATTAGCGTTACTGCAAGAACATATTATAATAGTCTCTAAATTCCGTAGATTAAATATCATAATGATAAATGAACTTTCGCTCATAATATTTTCTTTTTCAGATGTGAAATGTGGGCCAAGTATTGTTTTCCAAATGACAGTTGGTCATCTGTGGACTTCCAACGTAAATTATATGCTGAGCAAAGGATTATAAGATTATATATACTATTGGCTTTATTAATGTTGAAGAGAAGAGATTATCCAAACATGCTGTTACAGATATGATTGGTTTTGACAAGGTGAATAAAAATAGCTTTTGTATATATCCTACCTGTTTATATCTGTGTTAAAATAAATATTTCTAGCATTTTATGCATTCAATGTGTGGATGCTGAGTCCTGAGAGTGGACTCCATCCTAAGACTTGTGATAGTTATATGCCGCCTGTAGAGTGCTCTTGTTGCATATTAATAATGATTATTTAGACAGTTCAGTGGTGTGACTATGGTTCATTTATTGATTGATAATGCCAAATTTTTTACATTTCAAATTGAGACAGCATACTTTATCAATAGTGCTTGCACTCCATCCAAATGTTCGAGTCTGAGAACTATGGATAAAGTCTGTATTATCAATTTCAATTGCTATGCAAGCAAGCTGTAGTATAAACTACAACTCCTTACAATCATCATCATCATCACAGCTCATAATATATGTCCCCACTGAGGGGCTCGAGGCTACCCAAGGGTTAGGGTAGTAAGGCCTAAGTCAGCCATGCCGGCCTCGTGCGGATTGGTTGACTTCATATACACCTTTGAATTTCTTTATAGATGAATGTAGGTTGCCTCATGATGTTTTCCTTCACCATAGGAGCATCGACAAATGTACATATGAAATTCGAAAAACGAAAGACACATTGGTACATGGCAGGATCGAACTACGGACCTCCCGATAAGAAGGACAGTGCCGAGTCCACAGCACCACCAATGCATCCATACTCTACTCCTTACTGTACTATAAATTAAAAATTTGGAACTCCAGTTAAATATGAATAAGCCAGTTCGATATTATTTAAACAATATACAATAAAAACTTGTCTAGAATATATCAATTAATAGAAAATTGCAGGTCTGCTGGAAGAAATTTCATTTATGAAATAAGCAGATCCTTTGTACAATGTGTCTTATGTGTTGTTTGTGCTGTCTAGTTTTATGTGTACAAAAATTGTTAAATAAATAAATATTATAAGAAAATAATCCTTGGTTTCTAAAAATAGTTCTATTTCTTTACAGGCATTGCCAACTGGAGTCACATTCAAGACTTTTATGACTGAGATAATGTAAATCCAAATTTCGTGTTTGCTCCATCACTGAGGAAGGTTCACCTTAACCCTAATTGCTAAGAAAAGATGAAAGTTAGTCAGCTCAGGCAGCTCAGGTTTTGAGTCATTCGGTGGCTGCAGGCATGTGTGCAAAAATATCCCAAGGTAAACTTACCTACGTAATAATTTATATTGTTATATCAATTAATCTGAACCTGAAAATTTATAAAGATTTGATATGAATACCGAAAAATGTCTAAACTAAAATTTATACCTCAGAGCAAAGAGTTCTGATTAAGAAAAGCCGTGGGTTCGATTCCCACCCCAGCCCCCATAGCATGAACACTGAAACATAATAATTATGATAAAACAATAAATCAATATGAATGATAAAGCACTAAACTGTTTGATCATAGTGTGTTTTGTTGATCATGCTATGGGGCAGGCCTGATTAATTTTTTCTAGTTAAGTTTAATACCTTGACATACTTAAACATTTCCTACAAAGTTCATAAAAAATTAACAAACAGCAGCTGATTTTAACTGAAAGTATTATTTATAAAAATATTTCATCCAGATGTTGGAATGTAAGATTTGTCATTGTGAGGGTGAATAACAATGCAAAATAAGGAAAACAGCTAGAAGAAATAAGTCGATTGAGTTGTAGTGTTGGACTGTCGGATGGCGCCTAGGAAAATATTGCCTGAATTCCTAGTTTATATATTTCTATAGTTTTGACAATTTTCATTATTTAGTTTTTATTACATTTTCAGGGGAACTGCCTGCAGGTGCAATTACAACGGCGGAAATTGTCGCCGTAAATAGCGACTCTGCTGTTTTGAGGAGAGGCAAACCACACTCAACAAACATAACCATGAACTCGCCGCATTTCAAACATTTTGAACTAATGAAACATTTTTTGAGGAAGTAGAGTTTGTTGGATGCCGGAGCCCACCACCCACCACCTTCGAAAGATGGGTGGGTCTGGACTTTAAGAGGTATTTTGCAAATATTTAAAAATCTTAAAGAAAAACAGGATTAAATATCTGTCAACCCGTCGGGTACAGCAGGATGCAGTGGAAAATTTATTTGGCTCAATCCAGGCAAATTGTGCAAATTGCAATCCTACTGCCTCACAATTTTATAGGTGGATTGAAAACATCTATAATTTCTAAACCACATAGAGTCGGGAAACTGTGAAACAGACATTTATTATACAATAATAAACAATTTCAAGGACATGTTTTCTACACCACACACAAGCCAACAAGTAAAACCCCTAGAAGCCCCTGATATTGTGATCAATATGCTTGCTTCAGTGGACCACACTTTTGAAGCAAGCATGACTGACTCAGCTGAAATGCAAGCTTGTGCTTATTATGTGGGTTTATTATAAAAAAAAAACTGAATATGACTTGTGGTGTGTTTGAGAAGATATTAAAGTTGACAGAAAATGTACATTCATTCATAGAATGTAAAGAGTATGTCGACATTAAGAAGAAATTAATTTATGCATCAAGAAATTTAATCAAATGTGTTGAAGATTGTGCTACTCTATGCGATAATTTCTCTTTAATGTCATCATCAATATTGGATTTAAAAACATTGTTATTAAAAAACCTCTGTGAGGATATAAATTTCACCTTTTAGAAACAGTGTGAGAAATATGTCTCAATAAATGTAAAAATTATTATAAATAGTGTTTTTCACATAACTATTAAAAGGTAATGTACATTAAACAACCGAGAATATGTAGAATCTGCTTCAAAACTAGCAATAAAAAAGAAGATGAACACAATAAAACATAAATAAACCTATCATACTTTTATTTAATTTTTACCTTTACTATTCTGCGAATTCTGACGTGATTTATGTAAACTAGAAAATAATATGCAATGATTTATAATTAAAATCATTGCATATTATCTAGTTTCCATAAATTACGATTACAATAAAAAATTAATATTACACTGCTTTTGAATTTTACCGCGTAGATAGTGCGTGGGGCCACAGTAAGATGGCAGTACAGTCAAAATTTGTCCAACGTGTTTTTCTATGTAGTTTTTTTTTTTTTTTTTAAAAAAAAAAAAACGTCGCCAAGGGAATCAATGATTGCCTTCGGACAAACCTAAACTTTATATTTTTTTCTAAACAACGTTAAGTACAGACGTAATTTATTTTTTTACTCATTTAACAACTAATCCTTCAACGCTATGATCACAAACAATTCTTAAATTTTTAACTATAAATTGGTGTAAATTTTATAGTTTGTTCTAAAAATGTAAAAGGGACAACTCAGGGGAATCAATTTTCAAAGCTTTTATTTTTTTTTCAATTGTTATCAGCTAAATTAGACACAGTAACTATCATGCCCCTTGTAAATCAAACATTAAACTAATAGAAAAAAATAACTAACATTATAATTTATACGAAATGGGTAGTTTTTGCCTCAGACAGTGTTAATTTAGCCTTTCAAGATTCACCCTTGAAAAACAATTCTAATTAAATTCCATAACATATATTTAAATAGGTAGATCGGATTTTTTCTTATACAAAGTGTAATTTTTCACTGCCAGTATTTTATTTAAAAACGGGTATGACACTCACAAAGTATCTAACAATATTTTTAATAATAATGAAATATAATAATGGATGCATATTGGATAATGTTTTATCAGTAATAATGTAAGTATTGAATTGGTATTAATTAAATCATAATATTTTATTAAATAAAAGTAAATAATATGTCAAATGAATTAAATGTAATAATAAAGTTAAATGAATAATTAATAAAAAATTAATTAATTAAACAATGGATTTAAATGGATTTATAAATGAATATATTATAATTAGTAATTTGGATAAAAGAAATAATTGAGAAAATGGTATTAATATTATGATTGTCTAAATGTGTGCTTTTGCTAAATGTGGGCTTTTTGTGCTAAATGTGGGCTAAAAAGTACTTTATTTTTTATTCAGATTTTTTTTTCTTTCTTATTTCTTTATTCTAGCTATTTTATTTGTATTATTATTTACGACAATTAAACAAAGAACTATACGCATGATTGTAAGTGAATATTGTAAAAGTTACTGCCTAATTTACACCAAATTTTTATTTGGAAAATTAAACGATTGGTCAGCGATGCCTTGTGTTTTTCTATATCACACTTTGGACCCGGTGTTTCTTCGAACAATACCTCACTCACTCCTCTCTCACACCTTATCATTGGTGGTCGATTCACCGGATGACATACGCCCACATCAACCTAAACTGCAAATCTCTTTGTTGATCTTTTGGCAATAATTTAAATCCATAACATATCATTGTTGGCAACGGATTCAGGAAACATATGTCGCTGCTACTTTTCATAAGTTCACCTTCATCATGCGGGCCAGAAGGGTTGGAACAGGATGCTGTTTCGAGTTTGCCTTGTATTTGCAGATGTTTAATTGCAAGGTCGTCAATTCCAGATTGAAGTGATGATGGTGATAGGTACATACTAGACATTCTTGTAGAGTATGAGAAGTGGGTACGCTGGAACCTTATTTACTCTTCAAAAAATCTCGTTTTAGCTGAGCGCGTTTTACTGGCTGAGAATAATATATTTACGATTTGCTTCATATGTCTGCGAATTTTGCGCGGAATGTGAAAACATGAGTCGGAAGATAATTTCGCTCTTTGAATGTTACTTGACTAAATGATCCTTCAGTACGTATTTTATGTAAAATACCTACATATTTTTACATTGCTTAGTGTTGCGATTTGTTAATTTTCTACAAAATTGGATATTTTCTGAAATAAACGACAGGTAACATTCTTTTTTATATCTACGAATGTCGATGTAGAAGACAGAAGCATAATTCCTGAACATAAATCTCGAGAGCAACCATAAATTACAAACAAATTACGATCAGATAGGTACACAATATTGATTCGGTAATACACAATAGTAATAAATATATTTTTTTATATATTACTTACTAAATTCATTATTACTTACTTCCATAATGCATAAGAGGGGCCAGAATCTTGAATATTTTTAAAAACTTAGTAAGGAGCCACATGTGTAATGTTTTTACTGTTCGTTGTTATATATTATGTTTTCCGTTTTTATTTGTATCGTCTATTATGCTTAACTTTTTTATTAGAATTAATAACCTAGATTTTAAGTATTTTTTTGCACCACCCTTAACATGATATACCCGCTGTCTCTTATTACTTTCTTTCAATAGCTGTCTGGAAGAGATTGCTTACTAGCAATAAGGCCACCAGTTCTACCTTCTCGTGTATGCTACTTATTGTTTGTGTGCAAAAAAAAAATTATTATTATCGTGTTAATTTAAATTTATTCTTAATTCTACATTTTTTACATTATAATAAAGTATAAAATATACAATTATTATAAAATTATTATTTTTTATTTTTTTAAATTTATTTAAATAAATTTCTTGAAAGAAAATGCAAATTCACAAATACGAAAAAAATATCGGTAGTTTATTTTCATGGAATTCATTTGAATAAGTACCCAACGAAATACTACGCGTTTACGTTCTTAGGTACTTAATAATAAATGTCATCCGTATCCAACATGAAATTTGATGCGGGTTAGTTATTATGTGGATCAAATGTATATACAATTTTCCGCGACTATAACGACTAACGTCTGCCACAATAGCGGGTTATCTTAAATATGGAGAACAAAGATTGTCTCGAATATCGAAATATCTATAATATATTATAAAGCTTCTATAATGTTTCTATATAGCTATTAGCAATTGAAGCTACGTTCCGTTATTCTTGTATTAGTAGAGCCCGTCTAAGCTGAAATAATGCACCCTACTACATAATGAGAGTGGATTGCAAGTGTGTGTGAATGCAAGTGTGTGTGAGGCGCTGTGGACTCTGCACTGGTCTTTCTTTGGTCACTGGTCGTCGTGAGGCAACCTGCATACATCTGCGAAGAAATTCAAAGGTGTATGTGAAGTCGACCAATCCGCACTGGGCCAGCGTGGTTGACTAAGGCCTAAACACCCTAACTTATGGTAGGCTCGAGCCCTTCGGTGAGGACGTAAGTATATGTGCTGTTTGTTACGATGAAGTATTATTAACTACAATTCATCTGTGGATGAGCTTTGACTATTCCGTCAACTATGGATCTGTACGGTTGACTATTCGCGTGGTAAATCCGACAACGCTGTCTGTATGGAGCACCGCTGATGCATTGTATAAAGCAAGACGATAATAATGACTAGAAGGACAACAAATCCGTCAAGTCCATTTAACGGGTAACTGAATGACTAGTCGGAACAAAATTTTTATGTGTATTTAGCGACCCATCTCGGCTTCGCACGGGTGCAAATAGTGAAATGCTGATACTAAATATACTACAGAATGTCTTTATATACAACGTTCACTTCACAGCTTTTTTGACCTGCTCATAAAGTGCTATTAGGGCGAAGCGAGGCCTTCGACGCGCTATTTATAGGCTATGTCCCTGCATATTAAATCTGTAATATCTTCGAAAATATTTATTTAAATTACATGCTGTAAAGGGCCATATTGATCTATGTTAAATACACAATATATTGATAGGATTAAACGAACTTACCTAAAGTGAAGTTCAATCCATATTATATGAAGTAATTAGTCCAAGGTATAACTATTTTAGTAACGCCTCCTCCCGCTACTAAATACGCGAATTTTAAAGACACCATTAAAAATATAAAAGAAAAATACACCTGGCAACCACCGTCACCATAGCTCATTAGTTTAGAGTATTAGGTATATATAATTGGGTTAGTAATTTATTACTTCAAAAGGGAAGGGTGGGATGCTCCATACCTTGGACTAATTACTTCATAAAATATGGATTGAACTTCACTTTAGGTAAGTTCGTTTAATCCTATCATTATATTCATAATTAGTCCAAGGTATAACTATTGTAGATGTTTAGAGTTTTTGATAAATAGGTAAACATTAGTACCTATTTACTAACTATCAATAGGTATTCAATAACATTAAATATTTATCTCATAATGTAGATAACGTTTACTAGTGTGAACAGTTTCATGTTAACCATATAATAACTATAAATTTCAAGAACTACCAGCCGTGGCAAAAAGGTTTGCCAATCTAACTAGCGTGGTATATTATAATATTTAGCAAATATCGATAATTTATTAGATCATCCAATAGTAGGGATATGTCACCCAATGTGTTATCTAACTCTTTGTAAGTTTCGGTTCCCTTTCCAGATTGAAACCTAATGGTATTTCAATGTACAGTACAGAGACTCAATTAATTTTGCCTCAGTGAAATATTTGTAAGTACAGAAGTTAATAATGAATATCAAATACATTAAAAATAATTTAGCCTTAGTCTGTTCCACAAACAAACTACATAATCGCCACGCGAAAATGTAATAGTAATAAAATCCTGAAATCAATCATTTACCTTTATAGGTACCTATTTGTACTTTGGAATGTCCCATGGACAGAGTACATAATCGCCACGCGAAAATGTAGAATTAACAATTCCTTAGGACTGTCCCACGGACAGAGTACATAATCGCCACGCGATAATGTAGAATTAACAATTCCTTAAAATCATTCATATGCCTGGACATATATTTGTCCTTTAACTTGTTCCACAGACAGAGTACCTACATCCTCGCCACGCGAAAATGTAGAATTAACGATTCCCTAAAAAAAACATTAATGTGCTTTGAAAGATATATGTCCTTCAGCCTGTCCCACGGACAGAGTACATAATCGCCACGCGAAAATGTAAAATAGTGATTTACTGAAAATGTTTATTCGCCTTTAGAATATTATAAACAGTTAATCCTGCCCTATATGCATGATAATATGAAGCATATTGTTTGGAGGGTAATGAATAAATAGAATATTAATATGAAAGATGAACAATTATATTAACTTTCCTCCATTGTTTGCTTTAGTCATCTACTAATGGATTGAGTAGTAGTATTTTAAAAGTCTAAAATCAATTTATCAAATGTTTATTTCTATGGTCCTTTATTATTTGTTACTTCTAAAGCAATAACAAAGTTCTCACCAGTAAAATATCTGGAATAATCTTTAAATAGAGAAGAGACAACTTGCTTAAGTGTCGCTGTTATAGAACTTTTAATATCTCTTAAAATAGCCATCTTAATTTGAAAAAACTATAATTAATACATAACTAATTATGTATAGGATTTGTGACTTTTTGGGCAGTGGTTTTGCTAATAATAGCAGTTTTTAATGTCAGTTTTCTTGAGTCTAGGTTATTTCAATGTCAGGTTTCTAAATGACCCATGCTTAAGGTAATATAAAACTATGGCAGGATTGCATATGCCATATTTCATTATGCTAACATACATTGGCTTTGCCAGACATAGTCTTTTAACTCGTTTTATCCATTTTTTAATTTTATCATCTGACCTTATTCTATTGCCTATAGTTAGATAATTGGTGTAAAAGCTGAACAGTGAAAATGCAATGATTGATGCGATGCTTCTGCTTTAAAAATAAACATAAGATTTGAAAAAAGAAACTTTTGGTATTAAAATATTGGTATTATAATATAGATCTGAATGAAACATTATTTCTTTGTAGTAAGCCTGAGTGGTAATGGTCTAAAAAGGAAATACTTAGATTCCTTAAGCTCTGTCAGTTATAACTCTGCAAAAATTTCAAAATCAAAGAAAAGGAGTTTCTTCTTCTTTTATAACAATATTAATCCTATGGTAAAAGTATCAACATTTAACATAAGACTATGCCATGATTACATGTATATTATAAAATATAATTTATTTATCATATAATCATATATATATTATTATTATTTTTTTATTGAAATGTGTTACAAATGAATCAATGCATCACAAATCTTAGAAGTACATTATGTCCTGCGACAGTTTCCAACATACATCTGCATTGAGACTACAAGATTTAAAATCAGCTTTAATATTTTGAAATTTTATATATTAAGCAAAAAGTCAGATGCTGCTAGTTTCACACCAACCGCCAAATGTTTAGCAAGATCAATTTGATTGATATCAAACTGAGCTTTTTCTGTTAATATATGTATTGAAAGTGTGGTGTTATCTATTTCTAATAAAATATCACATCTACTTGAGAGGTCAGCAAAATATCTTAATGCATAATTATGTATCTAACAGTTCTAAGAAATTGATACTGTCTTGCTTTTACCATTTAATTACTGTCAGTTGATAATACACCTGAGAAAATTTCTAAAGAAAATGTTTAGGAAGTACTCCATATCGCAGAATCATTTTACAATACTTTTCATATACATAAGCATGTTGTAATTGCCCCCCAAACGTTCAAAGTTATAAACTTATATCTATCTGAGCTCTTAGTGTAAACAATTAAACTGCCATTCCTAATGAAATATTGAGCAAAATTACAAACCAAATTTATTTATAAGTGATGATGACTAATAGTGTGATACATTTCCTTTCTATTGCACTTAATCTTTAAGGTCATATCGAAGGAATATATTTTAAATCCTAAAAATTATTTTACATTGAATAAAATTAGTAAAATCTTATTTAAAAAAATAATAATAAATAAAGCCTAGCTATTGTAAACCGTTATAAGTTATAGTTTAAAATTATAATAACTAACATTTCTTATTGATTTATCAATATTTTAATCAAGTCATCAAACATTTATTAGTTTTAATTATTATTATGTTCTTTATTCAGCTTTTTTCTTAAATATATATATATATATGCTTAAGTGAGTGTATTTTTAAAAAGAGGTGTATTTTTATATTACAATATAAAAATACACCTCTTTTTTTTATAAAAATACCTGAAATTGACTTGAGACAAATGGTTAAGGTATGTATGTACTGTATTTAACCCGCATGGTAAAAGCAATTGTATTCATACAATTATTCAAACATAAAAACTAACAATTTTCTTCGTTATGAATAATTTGGATGTAAATAGTGCATGCATTAATTTAATCAAATCTATAACATGAAATCTTCATTTGAAAGTGTAGATTTTCAATAAACTTATTATCAACTTTTTTAAGGAATCATTATTTTATTTTAAAATAAATCTATGGAACCATCCTTTTAGGAATAGTAAAACTAGAAATCTTTGCATGGGGCCAAGCATTTCTGCTACCTATGCAGTTGTTAATTTGTTTGTATAATTATCCATTTCACAATATTTATTATTGTCTAGTGGATAATAAAGTTGATTCAAAATAGTAACAAAATGTATTACATAGTCTCTTATCCACTTTTAAAATTAATTGACCTCGGTTATTTTTTCCCACGATGGGTAAAAATATGGGGTCTATGGATAATTGGTTCGAGACTGGCTGCTGAAAACAGAGCATGTTCATTCGTGACCTGAATGATAGTTGAGGTTGGCCCTCTCTCTATGAGCCTCTCCGAGGAGGATATTGTTAGAAATTATTACAGCACACAGGCTGCTTATTGCAGCACACAGGCTGCTGGTAGGTTTTCAAATTAGAAGCAAATTTTTGAGGTTTTTATACATGGCTTATATTTTAGAATGTTTATCATTCCTTTTATGACTGTAAATAATTTTACACTTTTATTGGAGTACAAATATTCATCCCTCTTATTGCTTTTACTAGCTTCTATTAGGTCTTTTATAAAAGCATAGTCATGTTTCCTTCTGATCCTGCTGTACTGACATTGTAAACTTATTGCATTGTAATCTAAAGACATCACTCAGATATTTTAAGAAGAATGTTTGGAAATTGAAGTCAATACTTGTGATATTACAGCTATTGCAAAGCTCATTTCCTTTGACTTTATTTTTCGAGTAATTTATCTCAAGTTTTAGAAGGATATTAGGAATTTCCATGTTATGTTATGGACCATCTAACAGTTTGCAGTTTTCAAGAAACTTTATCTACATAGGCAACCTCAATTAAAATATTTTTCAATGCAATTCTTTGTAAACTTGGTCATAAATATAAACTACTCGTATATACCATAATTTCCTATAAAGGTATTTGTGCTTTAGCCTATATCCAATGAATAGAGCTCATAATCGAGTAGGTACCTAGATACATCATCTAATTCATTTGCCTTGATAGTTAACGCTTTCCCACGGAAAGCAGGCAGTTTTAAATATATATTTCTTATTATAAAATTTTATCTAAATTAATTGTATCTAGGTCCTCTTGCCAAGCTAAATCAAAATTACGACGCATCTTCAAAACAGGTAGGTACTTACTGTTTCGACATCTTGGGTTATTTTCTTTATGTTAAGATAATCATTTTACTTTCGAACAACTTTTGACATCTTTTCTCCATTTTTTTATCACTGCGTATCTGGATTTTAGTTTTATTTAGATAATTAAATCATTTTGAAAAACATCAACATGTAAAATACGTGTCAGCTGCGTAGAGCGCGAAGAAACGAATGAGCTATGGTGACGGTGGTTGCCAGGTGTATTTTTCTTTTATATTTTTAATGGTGTCTTTAAAATTCGCGTATTTAGTAGCGGGAGGAGGCGTTACTACAATAGTTATACCTTGGACTAATTATGAATATAATTAAGGTACTTGGTACATTGCTGGACCGCACCACATTTCGCAACGCAACCTGCTTGCGTTTAGGAATCACCTGCGTGGTCCCCCACCGCTGTCGTTGTGGAGATATGGTGGATGCCTTTGGTCACCACGGTCTTTCTTGTCTCAGAAGCGCCGGCCGAATTCCAAGACACGCCGAGTTAAACGACATCCTTCGTCGGGCACTTGCCTCCGCCGGAGCACCGACCATCCTCGAACCCAACGGTTTAGTGCACGACGACGGTAAGAGGCCCGACGGGATGTCATTAGTTCCGTGGAAGATGGGGCGAGCACTGATGTGGGATGCCACCTGCGTCGACACCCTTGCGGCGTCCCATCTTCCGGGCACCTCGGTAACGTCTGGTTCGGCTGCGGCTTCAGTTGAAACCACTAAGCGGCGCAAATATGTTGGTCTTAGCGTAAATTACGTATTTGCACCGTTTGGGGTGGAAACACTGGGACCGTAGGGACCAAGCGCCCATTTCCTATACAAAGACATCACCACGAGTGATAAGAGGGCTGGTATTTATCTCGCGCAGAGAATAAGTCAAGATTCAGCGAGGCAATTCGATCAGCCTTCTTGGCACACTTCCAGCGGTGGAGGACCTGGCAGGTGTTTTTTATTTGTAAATAATATAACACTTTTTGTACACTATCTGCATTGTCATATGTAACCTATAAATTAATAATAAAATTTAAGGTACTTAATTGGATAAAGATTAATGCTGTATTGCTAAAAATCGCATCGTTAATAATAAGCCATTATTTCTCATAAAAAGTAATGGATAAAAAATGGTTGTTGTGGACTATCCCTTTTTTTTTTTTTGTAGTGATAGATCAAAATAATGTTATTTTGATCTATCTCGTAGGTTTCAGCCAGCGTTTGCAATTTAAGCGCAAAAAATGTGTTTATTTACATCACATTAGAAACCTCTAAAATTATCAGTGTTCTCTACTATATTATGCATGTATTATACATATAAACCTTCCTCTTGAACCACTCTATCTATTAAAACCGCATCAAAATCCGTTGCGTAGTTTTAAAGATCTGAGCATAGATACGGACAGACAGACAGCAGAAAGCGACTTTGTTTTATACTACGTAGTGATGCTGTGGATGCATTTTTAACTTCAAAAAAGGAGGAGGTTTTCAATTCGATGCGAATGTTTTTTTTTTTGTGTGTATGTTACGAGATTACGCCGCCAATTGTGGACCGATTTTCAATTTTTTTTTTGTATTCGATAGAGTAAACTCCAAGGGTGGTCCCATGGTCACCAAAGTTAGGATCTGATGATGGGATCCCATGAAAATCAAGGAAAACCCGTAAATTTTAAGGTGTGTCCAACGTGTTTTGTATGTATGTTACGCGATTACTTCGCCATTTGTGGATCGATTTTCAATAGTACATTGTTACCCCAGGGGTGAAAGTAACTTATTTAGTCCCGAGACGGTGTTTGGTGCCCGAGCATTGCGACCAATAGTTCGAGGGACTAAATAAGTCTTTAACCCGAGGTAAACACTGTGCTTTTCATTACGAATATAAGGAAAGTAAAAACAAAACAATGAATTAGCTAAAGAATAAACGTGTAAATTTTATTTTACATACATAAATCAACAACTTCTGCTTTAGTCCGCTTTCTCTTATTAAATCAGGTGTTAACTCCATACCTGAATCAGATGAACTCATTGTGTTAATTATTAACACCATGTTATTTACATATAATTAACAGTTAAAACAAATCTCTGCTATACGGAAGTATTAACAAAACTCTACAAATGGAAAAAAAATGAAGATCGCATTGCCGCTCTCCCGCTTATTTTGTTTTTTTTTTTCTGTTGCCGGCCAGCTATTCAAACATTATTTTTCAATTTATAATTTAAAAAATGGATATTTTGCTCAAATCTATGTTATTTTAAAGAAATAGTTAAAAATAAATTATAATAAAGTCATTTAAAATATATATTCTTTAAATATTTAACATTATGTTATTGCAATTTTACACCGCGCTGTCATTGAATGGCCTGTATCGAAAGTCGAAACATGGTTCAATAAAAATGTGAAAAAGAACTAGTTTCTAAATTCTCCCTAGGGCTTAAATGTATTACTTTCAACCCGCTCCACAGGCAACTTCAGACCTACTTTCAGAGTATGAGTAATGAAATAGTACATCGTTACCCTAGGGGTGAAAGTAACTTATTTAGTCCCGAGATGGGGATTGGCGCCCGAGCGTAGAAAGGGCGCCTATAGTTCGAGGGACTAAATAAGTCTTTAACCCGAGGTAAACACTGTGCTTTTCATTACGAATACAAGGAAAGTAAAAATAAAAACATGAATCAGCAAAAGAACATATGAGTAAATTTATCTGCCTCTTCTCTTACGTATGAAATCTCTGCTATACGGAAGAATAAACAATTAAAACTCGAAAAAACAAATGAAGTTCGGATTGCCGCTTTCCCGTTTATTTTGTTTTTTTTTCTGTAGCCGGCCAGCTATTAGTCTTAATTTTTTTCGTTTTATTCCTTGAAAGAATGGTTAATATTTTGCCAAATCTATGTTATTTAAAGAAATAGTTGAATGTAAATTATAATTAAGTCATTAAAAAAATATATTCTTTAAATACTTAACATTATGTTGGTATTGATCAAATTTCTAGTAAAATTATTAAGCGGTATATTTCTCTTCTTGTCACACCTATAACACACATTTGCAACCTCGCCTTAGTATCTGGTGTATTTCCTCGAGCTTTTAAATCAGCTATCGTTAAGCCTATACACAAGGGTGGTGATGGGGTCATTGTTAATAACTACAGGCCAATCTCAATCCTCCCTTCCTTATCCAAGATCTTAGAGCGTCTCATGAACAGGCGACTAGTTAATTTTCTTGAACGCAATAGCCTCCTTTCTGAAGCTCAATACGGTTTTAGGGCACGTAGAAGTACTGCTGATGCTGTTCATGAACTCACTAACTCTATAGTCTCAAGCATGGATAAAAATCATAAATGTTTGGCCCTTTTCTTAGACCTGGCGAAAGCTTTTGACACCATCTCCATCCCGCTACTGGTTTCAAAATTAGAGAGAATTGGAATTAGGGGCATTGCTCTCAAACTCTTTAAGAATTATCTAAGTAACAGAAGACAACGAGTTAAAATAGGAGAGTTCAGTAGTGATGAGCTTGATGTGAATTGCGGGGTACCTCAGGGTAGTATTCTGGGACCCACATTATTTCTTATATTTATAAACGATCTGTGTAATTTAAATTTGATTAATGGTGAAGTGTTTACATTTGCTGACGATACAGCTCTCTTTTTCAGTGGCAAAACCTGGGAGGAGGTTTTTAATAATGCGCAAAAGGGCTTTAATATGGTATGCTTATGGCTTCAGGGTAATTTGCTCTGTTTAAATACTTCTAAAACCAAGTACATAACATTTGCGCATAGAAGAAATCTTCTACCATCCACTCAACTTACGATTACAGTGCATGCTCCCTCGTGTACTAACCATTCTGGACTCCTGTGTTTGTGTGAGAAGTTGGTAAGGACGAAGGAGATTAAATATCTTGGAGTGATTGTGGATGAACACCTCAATTTCCAATCGCACCTTCATACATTGGTTTCTCGGCTGCGTAAATTGATTTATATATTTAAAACTTTGAGACACGCGGCCGATCATCACATAATCAGAATGGTCTATTGTGCGATGTGCCAATCTCTGATTAGTTACTGCATAACTTCATGGGGAGGTACTGCCAGAACTCATTTATTAGAAGTGGAGAGGGCACAGAGAATGATTTTGAAAACGGCAGCTGGTTTACCTTATCGATTTCCAACTGTTAAACTGTACAAGGAGTGGGATCTGTTAACGGTCAGACAAATTTTTATACTTCAAACCGTTCTCAAGAAACACCAAGAGTTATCTTATGATCCAGAATTAATGATGAGTAAACGTAGGAGAGGTAGGGTTTGTGTCCCGGAACCCACTTACACAAGCTTTTCTCGTAAATTCTTTCTTTTTCTCGGTTCATATCTCTATAATAAAATCAACCATTTGTTGTCTATATACTCCCTTCAGAGGTCCAGCTGCAGATCGACTGTGTCGGAATGGTTAAAATCTCTTGATTATAATGACACGGAAAACATCCTTCGCATCCTGGCTTAATACCAAACTAAATTTCGGCCCTATTAAAATAAAGTAATGCATACCTGCTAACCCTCTATCTACACTACTCAGTACACACATATACATATACGCACATTTACACACTCACACACACACGCACGAACTCACACCCCGCACACACACACACACACACGCACACATACTCCCTACAACACCAATTCGCCTGCAACCTTATTTTTAAGATGTTATAATTTCTCAAAATTTTTCTTTATTTTATTTTTTGTCTCCTTTTTACTAAAATGTGATTTGTAACTACATAATACATATACTTAATGTATCCGATGAGTGGGGGCCTGGTGACCTGTAATACAGGTATATTTTATACTTACTTCAGGCACCAGCCTCTTTAAAGTGTCATAATGTAATGAAATCTATTTAACGAATTGTAAAGAGGAAATAAAATGGATTTATTATTATTATTATGTTATTTCAATTTACACTGTGCTGTAATTGAGTAGCTGTATAGAAAGTCGGAACATGGTTCAATAGAAATATGAAATAGAACTAGTTTCTCAATTAAAATTTGACAGCAGCTGTCAGATGAAGGCGATTCTCCCTAGGGCTGAAAAGAATTACTTTCAACTGACAGCTGCTGTAAAATTTTAAAAATGAAACTAGTTCTTTTTCCACATTTTTATTGAACCATGTTCCGACTTTCTATACAGCCACTCAATTACAACGCGGTAAAAAATTAAATAACATAATGTTAAGTATTTAAAGAACATATTTTTAAATGACTTTATTATAATTTATTTTCAACTACCTATTACTTTAAAATAACATAGATTTGGTCAAAATATTTACCAATTACTCAGTTGCAATACTTACAATTACTCAGTTGCCGATAATCTTAATGACTTCCTGACTCACAACTTCAACCACCAGCCAAATCGCTTAATCAACGTATGCCACATCAATGCACAAAGTATTCCCAGCCACTATGGTGAGCTGTATGATGCATTTCATTGTTGCGGTGTCCACTCCATTTTGGTCTCTGAGACGTGGCTAAAACCACATCTCCATTCTACTATGTACCCGCTTCCAGGCTTCACCCTCATCAGGAACGACCGCATCGGCAAGGGTGGGGGAGGGGTAGCAATTTATCTGCGTTCCAACTTTCCTTACAAAATTGTTGCTGCCTCTGATCCTCATTATACCGGCTCTGCCGAGTTCCTGTTTTTGGAGGTGGGTGTGGGTGCTGCTAAATTAGTGCTTGGTGTGGTCTACTGTCCCCCTGCCGTAGATTACTTCACTGACCTTGAATCAGTCTTAGAGTCTTTAGGGTCTGATTATGCACACCATAGAGATTTTAACACCAATATCCTATTTCCCCGATCTGCGCGTCCTCGTAAACTATTGCAATTAATTGAATCAGCCAGCCTACATATTTTGCCCCTTCAAGCAACACACATCAACGTCGGTGATAATGATTCCTGGCTTGAGTTAATTGTTGTCTCAAACCTTTCCCGTGTATCCTCGCATGGTCAACATGCTGCTCCTGGTTTCTCCCATCATGACCTTATTTTCCTCTCCTATATTCTTAAACCTCCCAAACCTGTCCCTAAGGTCCTGTACAGGAGAAACTTTTCTCGCATTGACGTCGCAAAATTTTATTCAGACGTATCGAGGATTAACTGGCAGCCAGTGTTTCAAGCACGTACTATTGATGATAAGTTGCAAGCTTTTAATGATGCAATAACTCAAATTTACGACACTCATGCTCCTATTAGGAA
Source organism: Schoenobius gigantellus (assembly GCA_963935595.1). NCBI lineage: Eukaryota > Metazoa > Arthropoda > Insecta > Lepidoptera > Crambidae > Schoenobius > Schoenobius gigantellus. The sequence continues at coordinate 17,094,874 of OZ012554.1, read as the reverse complement.
AATCAAACTGAAACACCGGCCCGCACCTTGGATAACAGAAGATATCCGTAAAGCCATGAAAAGGAGAGACAGAGCATTGCGGATCTTCCGGAGGGAGCGTTGTGACGAAAGATGGAACGAGTATAAGGTTGCGAGGAATCGATGTAACCAAGCGATACGCAACGCTAAACGCCGTCATATACTTAACAATATCTCTTCTTCTTCTTCTGCTAGTATCTGGAAGTTCCTTGGTACTCTTGGAATCGGTAAAGCACACCACTCTGAACTGCCGAGCAGCATCTCTTTAGATGATCTAAATGAGCATTTCTCCCTTAATCCCAATCTTGACCGTCCCATTATCTCTAACACAATTGCTTTTATTGCTGATCTACCTAGTCCTGATGTCACCTCTTTCGTTTTCTTACCGGTAACCTGTAATGAAATTAAAAAAAATTCTTATTTCGATTAAATCTAATGCGATGGGATGTGATAAGATCAACCGCCAGATGCTTGTTCCCATTATTGATCACATCCTTCCCGCAATCACTCACATCATAAATTTTTCCCTTGAGGTTGGTACATTTCCCTCTCTTTGGCGGAGAGCCTATGTGCGATCACTTCCTAAGGTACCTAATCCAACCCTCCCTACTCAATTCCGTCCGATTTCCATACTCCCTTACTTATCCAAAGTGCTTGAGGCGTGCGTCCATAGTACAACTACTGCTCTTCTTAAAGTAACCAATGATATAAAAGCCGGTATTGGGGATCGAAAAGTTACTGTGCTGGTTCTTGTCGACTTCTCAAACGCTTTTAATACCGTAAACCATGACATTCTATTATCTATTCTCTCCCATCTCAAGGTTTCTCGTGTGGTGTTGGAGTGGTTCTCATCGTATCTTCAGGGACGCCAGCAATCGGTTATCTGTGAAGAATCCTCTTCTTCTTGAAGTGATCTTATAACTGGTGTTCCTCAAGGTGGCATTTTATCTCTTCTTCTATTTTCAGTTTTCATAAACTTTATTACTTACCGTCTTCAATGTACGTATCACTTGTATGCCGATGATTTGCAACTTTACACCCAGGCGGACGTTGATGAGATTAATAAAGCAATTGACGCGATCAATATGGACCTTGAAACCATTAGGTGTTGGTCTGAGCAATTTGGAGTCTGTATTAACCCATCTAAATGCCAAGCCATCATAATTGGTAGCTCCAGGATCTTATCAAAGGTTGCTTTTGATAGTTTGTGTCCTGTTAGTTTTGATGGTAAAGCAATTTCATTTAGCAGCAGTGTGAAGGATTTGGGTCTTCACTTGGACTCTAGTCTTAGTTGGCGACCCCAGATTGCAAGTATCTGCCAGAGAGTAACTGGGACATTACGATCTCTGTATCGTCTAAGAAACTTTTTGCCTGCTGACACAAAAAAAATGCTTGTACAGACCTTAATCTTTCCTATTATTGACTATGGTGATGTGTGCTATCTCGACCTGAATGCAGATCTACTCAACAAATTGGACCGTCTTCTGAATAACTGCATTCGATTCGTCTTTAATTTAAGAAAGTATGATCATGTCTCTACTCATCGGATGCATTTGAAATGGTTACCCATACGTGAGCGTAGAGATATGAGGACTTTAACAACGCTGTATTCCCTAATTAATGGCCCGAACACCCCTAATTATCTTAGAGATCATTTTCAGTATTTCACTACCTCTCATGATAGATCCCTTCGTTCCGTCTATAATGGCCTTCTCAAATGTCCAACTCACCAGTCGGGGATCTTACACTCCTCTTTTTTAGTCCAATCCATCCTTTTATGGAATACTCTCCCACTGGAAGTCAGGAAGTCATCAACCAAAGTAATTTTCAAAAATAGATTGCGGAAAGTTTTCCAAGGGAAAACTCCATCACATGGCTGAAACTCAAAACTGCTTTTGGTAATGTAAGTTTGTGATGTTTTTCTTCCTTATTATATTTAGTATAGTGCATAGTTATAATTATGTATGTGTGTATATATATATGTATATATTGTATAAAGCATATTATCATATTTATTTACATGTGGATATAGGTATGTATTTATATAGGTTTAAATTTAAGTATTGTTCATATCTTACATTTAATTTAATTTGTATTGGTACATCTACCTCTGAATTCTCTGCATCACCCAAAGGTTGACTGGCAGATAATGCCCCAGGCATTAAGTCCGCCTTTGTACATAAGCGTACATGAAGAATTAATATAATAAAATAAATAAAATATCCGACTCACAACCATCAACAACTACGCGTATTGAGCGATTATACAGGAAGTCTGTAATCCAGATACACAGGCCAGGAGGTATGCCGTATGATGGAAGTTTGTTGATGAGGCCGTCGTGCCAGACCCTGTCGAAAGCTTTGGAGATGTCCAATGAAACTGCAATAGCTTCACCATGCTTTTCGATGGTTTCGCCCCAAAAATGTGTAGCGTATACTAGAAGATCACCGGTGGAACGGCCACGACGAAAGCCGTACTGAGAATCGCTAAGAAGCTCGTTATCTTCTAGGTAGCTAAGGAGTCGGATGTTCAATACACGTTCCATAATCTTGCAGAGTATGGAGGTGATAGCTATGGGTCTGTAATTCGATGGGTCAGAACGATGTTAATAATTAACACAATGAGTTCATCTAATACAGGTATGGAGTTAACGCCTAATTTTATAAGAGAAAGTGGGCTAAAGCAGAAGTTGTTGATTTATGTAAAATTAAATTCACACGTTTTTTCTTTAGCTATAATTCCTTGTATTCGTAATGAAAAGAACAGTGTTTACCTCGGGTCAAAGACTTATTTAGTCCCTCGAACTATTGGTTCCCTCGCTACGCTCGGGCGCCAAACACCGTCTCGGGACTAAATAAGATACTTTCACCCCTAGAGTAACAATGTACTATTACATACTCATACTCTGAAAGTAGGTTTGAATTTGCCTGAGGAGCGGGTTGAAAGTAATACTATTCAGCCCTAGGGAGAATCACTTTCAACTGACAGCTGCTGTCAAATTTTAAAAACGAAACTAGTTCTTATTTTACATTTTTATTGAACCATGTTCCGACTTTTATATACAGACACTCAATTACAGCGCGGTGTAAAATTAAAATAACATAATGTTAACTATTTAAAGAACATATTTTTTAAATGACTATATTGACAAGAAATACTTAAAAATAACTTAGATTTGGGCAAAATATTTACCATTTTTGAAAATTATGAAAATGAAAAATAATGGCTGAATAGCTCGCCGGCCACAGTAAAAAAACAACATAAGCGGGAAAGCGGCAATGCGATATTCATTATTTTTTTTCATTTATAGAGTTTTATTAATACTTCCGTATATCAGAGATTTGTATTAACTGTTAATTATATTTGTATAACATTGTGTTAATAATTAACACAATGAGTTCATCTGATTCCAGGTATGGAGTTAACGCCTGATTTTATAAGAGAAAGCGGGCTTAAGCAGAAGTTGTTGATTTATGTATAATAAAATTTATGTTTTTTATTTAGCTAATTCATTGTTTTTTTTACTTTCCTTGTATTCGTAATGAAAAGCACAGTGTTTACCTCGGGTAAAAGACTTAATTAGTCCCTCGAACTATAGGCGCCCTCTCTACGCTCGGGCGCCAATCCCCGTCTCAGGACTAAATAAGTTACTTTCACCCTATAACAATGTACTATTCCAAAAAATAAAAACCGACTTCAAAAACACTGAAAAGTTAAAAATAATATAAGAATAGGTACAGACAACATCACACTTCTATATTGAAATCGGTGCCAAATTTTAAGACTTTCTAGGAGATCATCGTTTGACACCGACTTCAATATAGAAGTGTGATGTTGTCAGTACCTATTCTTATATTATTTTTAACTTTTCAGTGTTTTTGAAGTCGGTTTTTATTTTTTTTAAATTTGCTTGAGTGCGTAAAAGTACGGTAGTGGGGGGCGTCATTTCAGCTTAGAAGAGCTCTATCTGTTATACCAAATTACCCACTGCGAAGCTCTAGTTTTGTCAGAAATACAATGAAGTTTCAAATAACGCTTCTTTTTATTGCAATGCGTAACCCTAATCTTGGTTTCCACTCTAAACAGCTGCGATGAAAAGACAGCTAACACATTTCAAATAATATCGTCGTAAGGTACTTATTCGGCTTGCTTGCACTAAACGCTACCGAGAGCCTAAATAGGCTCGAGGTTGGCATCCCGTGAAATTAGGAATCGTCCAATGAACGTACGCACGAACACAATGGAGGATCACTACGAATGCTTATCTTGAGAGTCTACTCTATATCCATCAACCGTCAGCTCGATGGTAATTTGACTGTTCATTATTGCAAAGGAGACCCTTGAGGTGATGCTCGTTCACTTAAGCAGCACGAGAAACTATACAAGGCTTTTTTTTGTTACCAATAAAATTTTGTGTACTTGTTCGGGCAAGCAAACTATGCAGATTTTACCAAGGAAACAATTTTGATATAGCGAATAAATAAACTTTTTCATACATCTAGATTCAGTGGATATTGAAAATTTGTATGGAACAGCAGTTTTTTTTTCGCAATTTTAGGATTGGTCCCATAGAAAATATTACTCAGTTTGCTTGTATGAACAACCACACAAAATCTCGCTATGGCTAAAATTAATTTTCTTACATACGAGGTAACACAAGGAGCCAGTTCACTAATGAGGAGTTATCAACACTTCAGTCGAGAGATGCCCAGTGTTGGAGATACGCCAACCCTATGAAAATTCGAACCTCAGTCCATTATTCCTGCACTGCTCGCATCCAGGCTATTGCGACCTTCATCAGGTCGGCAGTTCTCTGTATGAGGGGTCAACGAACACTGCATCTCCAGGTACGAAGCCGTCATTCGAAGACCCTTCCACCCCAGCTACCGTCGGCCTCCTAGCATTTTGAATCATATTTTTAACACAGAACAAGGAAACTTCTGGCCTTCATCTCAACTGATGAAAAGTGGTGATAAGGCTGAAGACGGAAGCGAGCTTCACTTGTGCTCCTTGACAACAAAGGAACTGACTATCTTGTATCTTATTCATCTATCTAGGTTTGGGGCCTAAAACAGACTTCGCTTTCTTGTAGTTAGACTCTAAAACAGCTAGGACCAGCATCAAAATAGGTCACTACAAAAAATATATACCCGTGTTAACGTAAAAGGCTGTGTGAATTATTCACATGTCTCTAAAAAGCGCGCTCTGTTCAGGACTTTTTATGAAATTGCAGGTTCGAAACCTAACTTGAAGTTAGAGAGTAGCTCCATTGGATTTAGATGATGGATTAAATTTCACGTTTCAGTAATAAAGCTATTGCTTGAATTATTTTATAAACGCGAAGAAAGTGGCATACAAAATGTTCCTTGTAATTTCAGAGGATGATCATTATCTTCTGAACTTTTGCTAATATAAAACATCTTCATGCATTGCCTACTCAATGAAACCCGGATGTTAAAATTTGATTAAAAATGCGTTATCTATGGGATAGGTGTGCACGGAACTTGTCTTGCACCCCGGCGAACTAGACCTAGTATAAATGGTATTTATAAATCTTGTTCCTTAGACTCTAAGAACCTTAATTTTTTAAGGTAAACAAACATAATATAATCATACAAACACACAGTCAATGTTCCACACAAGGTCTTTGTGTTACCAGACTCTGCTAGCCTATATCAAAATTACTTTGTAGCAAGTAAAGACAATATTTTCTTGCTACAAAGGAATGGTAATCCCACTGACACTATAAACGATTTTTTGATGCCGATTACACCATTTCTACTAATATACAACATCTTCATCTCGCGGGTATTCTTTTCTCTTGCACTTTTTGTTTTTTGTTTATTGACTAATATTACAATTTTTGTAAAGAGAATTGTTTCATTAAGTACACGATGGTCTTAAGTTTGTGATAACTTTAACATCTCTTATAAGACCACGATCTTCTTTACAAAACCCTCAATTACTTTCTTGAAGTTCTTTTAGCGTTTGAGTAACGACAAAAAACTAAATACATAAAAGGGAAGCAGTAATTCATTTTATCATTATTATCATCAGTTCAACGTATATTCGTTCGACTGCTAGGCGCGGGTAGAAACTGGCTTATTATATCACATTGGCTAGACGGGTTGTTGTAGGGTTTTGCTTCATGTTTTCCATTTCTTCGCAGGTATTTGCTGTAAACTCCATTAGTCGACTTATAAGGTATCAGACATAAAAATAAAATCGTAGGGCGCTTGAAATTTCTATCTACAGTCAACCGCTCATATCATTAAAGAAATGCTATAAACATATTTACTAAGGTTACGCTTCGCCTAACGATTTCATTGTTTTTCCTGATCAATACCCTAGTTTGATGAGAAAAATGGTATGAAGCCTAGTAGCTAGGACCTACTGAATTATATCTTAGCTTTTAGTACATTATCTAGATAATAATTATCTTTATTTTGAATAAAATCCGTTCAACTTAAATATGTTTTTTACTTATTTTTAATAGATACAAATTGTATATACTGGGGCATGCGTTTAATCTGATATAAAAATGGGCCCAATGATGACACGTAGTCAGTTCTGTAAAGCATTTAATCGCTCATAAAATATAGGAACTATCCTATATTTTATGAGCGAATAATATCATTTCGTGGTATATAGGAACAATATATTACAAATAAAAATTGCATTAGTTAGTTTCTTACTAAAATTAAATCAACAATAACAATGGACCAAAATGGCACCCATAAAAACGGTTACGAAGCTCATAGGTGTATTTAACGGATAATCTAATCAGACACGATGTCATCTCATTCTAATAGTATTACCTTTTTTGTCTATCCCCGACACGAAATACAATAGTTGTTTTCCTTAACGAGATTGTACAGGAATAATTACAGCATTTAAGACACAATGTGTTCCTAGCCAATTTGGGTAATCTTTGATCTTTACTGTCAGGATAGAAATATGTGTATAGAAATAGGGGCGCTTATCTTCTTGACGATAAAGATCCTTTATGTGATTAGGGCATAATGTTCACTGGCATAATGTTCACTTTATTTTTAAGGGTTCGCAAAAAGTAAAAAAAAGGTACCTAACATGTAACCTTGCCTATTACCTTTTTTAAAGTGCGAGTTCTATCTATCTTAGTTAATGTCGCAACCATATGTATAGTATAACCCGCCGTATTACGAGTAGGTGCGTCGGATTGGAAAATGTTTCTGTAATACCTACATATAATTTTTGTTCTCGAAACAAATGCAATAATGATTGGAAGTACCTGAGCGTTTCCATAACCTAAAAATTGAGGCATTCTCGTGAACTACCTAATACTACAATCTATTATTAATCAAGGATCAAGTTGTAATCGTACTCGTACCAAGTAGTGAGATGAGCTGATGAAGCTAAAAAATATACATATAAAAATGTTTGGCAATAGCAAAACTCCAATTCGACATCAAACTCCTCGTATCCAAGACTGCTCTTTTCACCTACATATTATGGAAATCCTATATCAAAAGCTATACCTAACTGTAAATGTTATTTCAGAAAGCTCGGGACTAAACACGAAACTGGTACGATACAGCTTTACAAGCTTTACGAGTAATATTCTTAAAAAATTGTGTGCAGAGAGAAACATGTTTTATGCAACATGAGGCGATTTAGAGCTTGCTGAAAATTTCACTAAACCACTTCTGCATGTTTTATTGTGCATGAGTGTAGCTCTCGAGGCGCGTTACTGCTACCGCTTGACTACAAAGAAAAAAAACTATGTCTAGCTTCAAATAACGTTTTAGTTCACAACGTTACACTACTTTTTTTAGTTTGACCCGAAATTTGTTTGGTAACGCTTATGTGCTCATCTTTCTGTTCATCTTTCTGTCTGTCCATTCCATCGAGATCTCAGCCTCTGGGCCACTTAGACTTTCAGTTTTCACTAGATGACAGTGACAGTCCGGGCAAGATTAGGAGCAGGACGTGAGGACCCACTATAATAATATAACTTAAGAAGCATGGAGGAGCTCGAAATAATTCGCATTTTTTTAGCCATCATAGGACTGACCACAGCCGACGTTACTTGACCATAGCAACCGTTCGCTAAGCACGCCCGTCGATGCGCCACCAAGTTCCTGTATAGTCGTGTCAGCACACAAGGTGAGCAAAGAATGCTATTTTGAAGTGGCAATGTAACGCAGCGCAGGTAATTATGCAGATAGCATATAAAAACTAGGCGATGCGGCAACGTAAAAATGACATTTTGGTTATATTACGATGCCGCACTGCACGTGCACCGCTCTCTATGAGTCCAATTATTGCAGTCCATTAGTGCGACGCTGCAGCGGAGTACTATTATATCTTCTGTGGCTGCAGTTCAGCGTCACTCTTGCTGAAAGTATACAGCGGTCATTAATTCAAGCAATCATTCTATATAGGTATTATATTTATTGAACGCTCAAACTATTAAGAATGAAGAATACTCTTACTGTTCTGCGTTCACACAAGCAATGAGACACGTTATCTGACCAGCCACTTATCCTGCAACTCCAGCTGTCAACTTCAAGCCGTCATTCCGAAAATATATTTTTCATTACTCATACCCTGAAAGTAGGTCTTAAATTGCCTGAGGAGTGGTTTGAAAGAAATACTTTTCAGCCCTGGGGAGAATCGTTTTCAACTGACAACCGTCAAATCATTAAAAGAAACTAGTTCTATTTTCACATTTCTATAGAACCATGTTCCAGCTTTTAAAGTTAAGTATTAATTAAAGAATAGGTATATTTCTTAATTTTAAAAAAAAGATTTGTCAAAATATTTTCTATATTTTCAATGATGAAAATGAAAAATAATGACTGAATAGCTGGCCGGCCACAGAAAAAAAAACGAAATAGGCGGGAAAGCGGCAATCCGATCTTCATTTGTTTTTTCGAGTTGTAGAGTTTTGTTTATACTTCCGTATAGCAGAGATTTGTATGAGTTCATGTAATTCAGATATGGATTTAACGCCTGATTTTATAAGAGACCTGCTTTCCGCTCGCAACTTCGCCCGCGTTATTTTTGTTTTCCCGTGGGATTTTTTTCCCGTAGAAAAATTACCCTATGTCCTTCCCCTGGTCTCGAACTATCCCTATACCAACTTTCATCAAAATTGGTTTAGTAGCTTCGAATCCTATTCGATACAAACAAACAAACAATCAAATCTTTCCCCTTTATAATATTATAGTATATGTAGAAGAGTCTAAAGCAGTAGTGTAAAATAACATGTACTCATTTTTTTTAGTTAATTCACGTTTTTATTTTTACTTGCCTGGTATTCGTAATGAGCGTTTACCTATGGTAAAAGACTTATTTAGTCCCTAGAACTATTGGCGCCCTATCTAGGGACTAAATAAGTTACTTTCACCCCTAGGGTAACAATGTAGGTACCTAAAATTATATCTATTTCTAGGTTAGTGAATAAGTTCAATATAGTAGCAATGGATATAAAGTGCATTTCAAAAGACAGCTCGAAACCAGAAACCGATTCTACGTAATGGGTGTCCGTAATGGGTCAGACCACGCGTTTAAAGGATACTGACTACCTACTTAATGTATTATGAACTACTGAAATATATGTCAGTAATTTAAGTCTTTGATGTATACAAAGATAAATCACAAAAAAATAACTATATTTCTATCAAATCGTGGTAGCACAAATCGTAATGGTTATATTTCCATCAAATTGTCTTTTTGGATCAACCGTTTTGTATAAGTGTGTGTTAAGTATTTTTTATACTGTAAGTCCCCCAAATAAAATAAAATAAAATAAGCCTCCAATAAAATTTATCAGTATTTCCTAAAAACCTTCTCGCATTTAAAAGAGAAAATAATTTTACTTCCTCCTTCGAATATTCTTCATATCTCGCGAAATACATGTCGGAGTTCTTTTAACCGCTCCTTTATTATAAGGTGTGATATAAAGTACATTATTACTTCTATTTATCCTCATTTTGTCGAGACATAAAGAAGGTACATTTACAGTATGTAACAAAAACCATGTGAACCCTTTTAGGAGCATGTTTAGAATCGTCATATAAAAGACTAGCTGTGCCCGCGACTTCGTTCGCGTAGATATCCGAAAATAACAATAACAATATATAGACTAAAGCCTTCCTCGATAAATGGACTATCCAACACAAAAATATTTTTTCAATTTGACCAAGTAGTTCCTGAGATTAACGCGTTCAAACAAACAAACAAACTCTTCAGCTTCAGCGTCATTGAAAATTCGAAATTTTAAAATTAATTTTCTAATTCCTCATACATTTTTCTTCACAGACTCAACTATTTCTATGGTCCCCCATACAAAATTCATTTTACAATTTGGAATTTTCAATGACGCCATAACTTTTATATTATATGTCATTTTTTAGCAGGTGGTGCCGAAAAGACCTTATGGTACCTTGCCGATTATTGTTTTGTATGCTGCCTCAATATCTCACTTAGTGCTGTAAGTATAAAGTATCCTCTCTTGATATTGTGATATGTTTCACCTACTTAACACCAATAGCAACTTTCTTCTCCACTATCTGAGGTGCCCAAATGTGGAATCATTCATCTCCGCAGTTATTTAAGAAAGCCCGGCATGTTGAAAGCGAATCATGATCATGCGGTCTTGGACCGCATATCCAAATGGGGCACAGAGAACGTGGTTGATTTCAATACCAAGAAAACGCAGGTGTGTGCATTCTCGGCAAAAACGTCACCATTCCTCCCTCTTCAGGGCACTAGACTGAACCTGCAGAGTAGTATTACCATGCTCGGTATGGACGTACGCTGCTAACCTAAGCCCAAAGGATTACATCGAAAGCCTTCTAAAAACAGCTTCACGAAAACTTGGTGTCTTGAACAAGGTGCGGCGATTATGTACAGCTGATCAACTGTGCTTGCTATACTAAACGCAAGTACGGTCCTGTGTAGAATATTGTTCGCACCTCTGGGATGGCTCCGCCAAGTACTTACTCGATGCTTTGGATAAGTTGCAGCGGCGCGCAACACGCATCATTGGCGATGTAGAGGTGACCAACAACCTTGAACCTCTGCAGCTACGTGGCGATATAGCGTCACTTAGCGCATTCTATCGTCTATACCACGGTGAGTGCTCTGAAGAGCTTTATTCACTAATCCCACTTTCTCCTTTCCATTTAAGAACAACACGTGCTGGCCTGCGTTGTCACCGTCTAACTATGACTACCATTTAAACGCGTACCAAGAAATTCGGTAACTCATTTCTATGTCGCACGATTAAGAAATGGAACTCTCTGCCAGCGCATGTATTTCCTCCTTCCTAATAATCCCGGGTCCTTTAAAAGAGGCGTAAAGAAGCACATTGCAGGTCGGCAAGGTGAGGGTGGCTAGTGCGGCGTTTAACCTCTCTCCCGCACTAGCTTATTTCGCATTTGGACTCTACTTCCACTTACCACCAGGTGGAATGGAGTCATTTGCTAGGCTTTTCATAAAAAAATGACATTTATAAATATCCCGTATTGATTTATTCAATTTTAACAAAAAAATAGTATGTGTTAGTACTTCAGTAAGGAGGTAAATCTTATAAATTGATATTTTTTTACAATTAAGTTGGCAAACAACCATACTGCCCACCCGATGTTAAGTGGTAAGAGTCACCTATAGTATATGTGGTTCATGTGAGAATTGCGGTAAAGTCACGGTACCTAGTAATTTCACTGCCATATCTTATCCTTTAAACCGGAACACAGCAATGCAAGCAATGCTGCTTTGCGACTGAAATAGGTGAGACAGAGGTACCAAAGCAGACGTCCCTGGTACTGAATCTCCTCGCGGTTAAATAAAATCCATGATTATTAATAATCATTTCTTTCAAATGTATGGCAAATAATATTATGTTTTACAAAGAATGTGTGTTTTAATTTTATAAATAAATCAATTTAATGTGTAGTTTTAGTTAAGGTTAATGAAATGTTTACGTGGTACTACAAGAAATTATTGCAAATATAAAGGAAAAACATTAGTAAACTAACTTGTACAACAATGTATACCAGAAAAACCGTTGTAAGTTTTTCAGGCTTTTAGTGCAGTTTCTCGCATTATGAAGTATAATGAAGCAAAATTTTATTGCGTGATTCATTAGTAGAAGGCTTTTACTTAAATTTCCTACCGTTGTTTTTGTTAAGTCGTTAAAATATTTGTTCAGTTTCCACCTACAAAACTTATAATGACCTGCGTTCATCCTCTCATTATCGACCCTGGCTCTTGCGTGTCTAAACAACCCATATATAATTTACAGCGATTCGAAGGTATAAGACATACAATCATGATCTAAGCGGTATAGTGGAAAGTTTCCGTACATTCTGTTTTTGCAATAAAAATGGTATTTATTTATGAGTTTCTGGCATTTGTCAATACCGGTTTAGATGTACTAATATATTACGCTTATATTTAAGTGGGGCAATTTATTTTTAATGGTGACAAGGAAGCTCATGGCCTTCATGATGGTTTACCTGATGGTAAGTGACGATAAGGCCGAAGATAGAAGCGAGCTTTACCTGGACTCCTCAGCAATTGAGGAACACAATGCTATAAACATTGTCATTATGGCGACAAACTGAGATAAGACGGTGGTAGCTAGCCAGGCGGGCTAAAAGGTCCTACCACCAACTAAAATAGACAGAAAAACATCTGCCCCCACTGGGAATCGAACCCCGGACCCCCTGATCGAAACACGGTAGTCGCAACTACTAGACCACGGAGGCGGAGGAGGAGGAGGATATTTAAGATATTATTAATAACAAACTACGCTCCCCCTACCACTTTGCAAAGCCTTGCAAGGTGAGTTGCGTCCAAATTTTAGTTTTACTAAAGGGTATGTGAAGTGAGGTGATCTTTAAAGCCGCGTACTCATTTCGAGGTGTAACACGTAATGTAACTGATACTCTACAAGTGTGTACGTCTTGTCCATCCGTCCGATATTTTTCCAAGATTCTTCCTTAAGATTTTTTTATAATGATTTTTATCTTTAGGGTCCCACAACACCGCTCAATTTCGATAAAGTTTTTTTTATTTATTTACTCCTATTATGTCAATATTTTGAAAGCATATAATACCTTATGAATCGACTACTAACAAGTGTTCTGGCTTTACATTGACTTTACTTAAAAATAACACCATATTGCCTTAGTATTAGTAGTTATGGTTTTTTAATCCGTTTATTACCCTTGTTACTACCAAGTCTTACTACCGGCAGTAAGACGGGAAATTCATTGCATTCCAGATGCATAGCGATGCGGCTCAAAATTCCATATAAACATCACACAAAAGTCGCCATGTGTTTAAGGCGCATAGTGGTCCCAATGACCTTGCGTCGATCGTCCCGCACTGATTACATAGGAGTGAGTGAGTGAGGCTGAGGGGAATATTTAAGCAAACCTTTACGCGTAAGATGAATTATTTCAATAAAACATTAATTAAGGCGAATAAGAAAAATCTAAAAAGACCATCCCCTAGAATATTGTTCACTTTATTTATTGAAATCAAAAGTATACGATTTAACCTAATATTTACGACGCGATTAGGTTTAAAGTTTTAAAATCGAGGTATGTTTGGGTCACATTTTAACCAAGTTTTAATTAATTTATCAAAAAATTAAAAAGACCATCCTCTAAAGAATGCGTTGAATAATAACATATCTTTTTTAAAGATTTTTTTATTCAATATTTATGAAGAGAACCGGTTTTTTCTGCAGTGATTTTTTATGTTTGACCTTACTATGCGCCTTAAGAGGAGTCTCAGTTTTGATCTAGATGCACAACGCCGCGATTTTTATACAACCAGAATTCCAACATCATATTCCGCCGCACTGTGCCTCTCAAGAAACCAAAGATTTGTGTTCAAGAGCCCGAAACATTAAATGTTAACTCGATTACCTTAATTAATTATTTCGCTTCGAATCTTCAATGTCAGAATTGTAACGATTTACAGTACATAGTAGTCTTAAAGTTTGTCTTTAAAGTGCCCTGTAAACGATCAAACATGTTTGTCAAACTTGCTTGACAAACTTCACGTTTTCATCAAACACGACGTCAATCCAGATACTTTTCAAACACACCAAACACGTAGTTTGTTTGTCAAACGCGTCAAGCACAGCCCTACACGAACAAACATGTTTGTCAAACACGTAAATTTGACAAACATGTTTGATCGTCTACAGGGGTCTTTACGAAAACTCAGTTTTATCACAATTATCACTTATAAGGAGATATTTCATTTTTCCACTCGCCTTATCTACCCGCATTTTATTTCCATTCGGTAAACTCTGCTAAGAGCGTCGTCCTTGTATCGGATAAAATTGATTTTAGCCCGTGGAAAATAAGATTTATACGTATCAAGAATTAAATCAAGGCTTTTACAACTTTTGTTACGAGAGATTCGTATTGCTGCTTGTGAACGTTACGATTCGAAGACGAGTCTAGTTATTCGGGTGGAGTTAATCCGATCAAACCAGAATCAAGTTACTTTGTTAACAGACTTTTGACTGGGTTGTAACTTTTTTGATTAAAATTGTGTGATTTAGGATGTTAGAATTAATAATGGAAGGCTGTTTTTAATGCCATTGGTGGCAGACGAGTCAGTAGCCTAACTTTTTTTTACAATGGGAAATGCTTTACGCCTACCCCGCGCTTGGGAAGGCGCGGGATTATGTCGGACTCTCCGCGGTCACTGGGGGCAGAGTGCCAGCCAGAAACCGCGACCTACCGACTAAAACCCACCGATGCCCCTCAGACACGCCTTGGCGCGAGCACGTCCATCATTGCCGCATCCTCATCATCATCTGACGAAGAGGACACGCCGAGGAGGGACGCGTCGCTGCCGGACAAGGTCATGGGAATACATGTACACGTGGATATACATCCACGACATCGTCGGCGTCTGCTCGCCAAGGGCGAGCCCCTCTTGACCCCCCGATATGGGAAGGCGTCAGTAGCCTACCTAATGATAAGGGTAACCGCCACTCATGACCATCTGTAATCCAGGTCCTCAGCTCACTCACTGCTTATCTGGTGAGAAGTGTTATTTTGTATATAGTCTTCATTTTACTATTAATATTTTACGGCCACGTTATTGCTAAAATTGTCAACCTATTGTCGCAAAAGAACTACGTGATAAAAGGAAGTATTGCTATGGACATACCATAGCCGCCAGAAGTATAATGATAATGAATATTCGTGTTATCGCGAAAAAGAAAGAAAAGAAAGAAAGAAAAACATTTATTGACCACAAACAATAAAATACACGAAAAAACAGATACACATAATGGCCAATTAGGAACCGACCTCAGCATAAGCTGCATCAGACATGTCTGATGCAGCGCTGGTATTCTGGCCGGGCCTAAGTGGGGTGTAAGATTATAAACAATAAAAACAGAATTAGGGAAAAACATAGGTACACAAAACACACAAAGAAATAAAGAAATACATAAGATCGAAACATGCAACATACAAATCTATACAAAACAAAACAATACAAATTAATAGTGCCATTAAATTCTTGAGCATTCCATCCAAACATCGGATCGGAACCTCGCTACGTAGTACTATTATCTATTCTGTGCTTCGCCTTAACATATCATGGGTGCCATCCCTGCTAGCGTCAATAGCGTAGATACATAGTCACGTCTGTGTCAAAAAGCTAACGAAACGCGATGATGCTAAAAAAGTTATGCTGCGAGTCTGTGCAAAACGGAACGCGCCTACATCCTGCCCGTCAGGGTACTGGGTATAGTGTTCTGTGATCTTGCCACGTATTGCCACATATGGCTTTGACATATTCTAGTCAGTGTTTTTGTGATAGAACGCAACCTAAAAAGAAGTTTAAAAAGAAGTTTAACAAGACAATCCTCAATTATTTCAGATAAATTATTATACCAAAATAAGCATTAACACCAACTTATACATTTAATTGCGTTAAATAACCAAAATATTATCTACAATATACGACTCTTAGGAAAGTTTCGCCTAATTTGCGTTTTAGTATTTTATCGCGTTCCGCATCTACATGGTAATCTACTATCTATCTATACCTACTGTAACAGCGGCAGTGCGTGAAAGGTCATTTAAATACCATCGCTCACGGTGTTATTCTAGTAAACAAAGATGCTATGAATTTGTTTTACGTTTCGTTCGCAAATTAACGATGGTAGAAACAATCAATTGGTAATTTTAATACACAGTTTGTAAATAAAATTGCTTTCAGATTTCAACTGCCGGCACACGCAAGCGTCCGACTGTTGTTTACATATCGTTATGAATGTCCACACAATATTGCATTTGCATACGCGAACGTTTGTTTTTTTTTTATTGTTTTTGGTAGCCGGACCGAGCAGTCTGTTGAACTCCTCTGTACAAATTAAATTAAAACTTGTTTTAATCCAACATATTTCATAAAATTTTCATCGGCTTCGAAAAGTTCTTTGATTCAAATTAAATTACTTAAGGACTTTTATGTAAACATTTTCGTTCGTTGCCCCATAATGTGGGGAATAAACGACAGCTAATATTTTTTAATATATTTTTAAATAAAAGAAAAAGATAATATAACATAACAATAACATAAAAAATATTAACAAAATGTAAAACACTAAATTAATTACAATCTTAACACATAAAAACTAAATCTTAAATCTACAATAAAAATACAAGGAAACTATAAATAAAACATGTCCTGCAACTGCGAATGCCCGTGGAATTTATTAATAATCTATTTCCAAACAAATACAGTATTTTTTTATACCACAAAGGTGGCAAACAAGCCATTAAAATAAAAAGTATTTAATTGTCATATCAATGTGTTCATCTTGCTTTTGTGGTTTTGACTAATTTACAATATTAGAAACTCGCATTGCTACATAAGATAAAGGTCTTCAGTTTTATTTACCTAAAAATAAAACGAAATAAAATACGAATCACGACGAGGTTGACACCCGTGAAATGAAACCGACACTAACAGAACATCCTATCGCTCATACGATCACACAAACGGCTCCAAATCCGCACACAATGTAAATTCCAGGGTGGTTTCTCAAATTGGATGCTTGCGAAGCTGAAAAGTTTCTAGAATCGGACGCACAATGTGGTCAACGGCTCCAATTTCGATAAGCACTGACACTTTTGCATCAGTTTTCTCTTTTTGTGTAGAATAAAAGAAAAAGAATTAGATTTCAGAAACTACTTCTAGACTTGTAAATTGTGACTAGGTTTTGTGTTCATTCTTTTTTTTAGATTTAATAAAACTGACTTTCTACTGGCAATGGCAACGAAAAAATATGTCCTACATTAAAAGTCCAGATGATAATATAACTGCAATGTGCTAAGCATCCTTATCTGTTAATCTGCTTTTGATGACTTGCTTTAAGCAACCAGATGCAAGTGAGGCTGGCTATAAGGCTATCTAAGCGTTTCGTAACGTTCTATCGTTTTTAAGTAGAATAACTATTTTGAAGCATAAGATACCATTACCATATAAGACATTAAGAATATTATATCTAGCACTAGCAGATTCAGTCATACGATACGGTCTAAGTAGCTATGGAAGGTCGTTTAAAAGCAATATCGCTAACATATATAACTTGCAAAGAACAATATTGAAAAACATAGTTCCCAAAAATATAAAAATAAAATACAGTAGTGACTACTCCGACCTTTTCAAATATTGCAAGGTACTTCCCGTACAAAACATGGTCAAAATGTCCAAACTAAAAGAGGAGTATATAAACGTAGCCAATTTGATCGAATACAATCGCAATACTAGATTAAGAAATTTACCCAATGCACATAGATTTGTATTACCTCCAATTAAAAATGTTTATGGCATGCGAACTAATCCTTACCTGCTTGCCAAAATAATAAATAGCCTCCCAAAACACATTCAAGATTTGTACCTTTCAAACAATGGATCAGTCAAAGATGTAAATAACTACTTTATGCTATCTGATAATCATTAACATATTATATTATAGCTCTGATAACCTCTTTATGTTTTTTGTCAGATAAAAAAATTGTTTAATACTCAGTGCACCATGAAATTGTTAAATTATGAAATAGTTTCATTAAAATAGACCGAACTCTAGCTGTAAATAAGCCATAAGTCGCTTTAGCAGTTACGGAATATGTAACTTTGTGATATCATATGATAAAATATTTGGAACTTTAAATAAATTAAAAAAAAATCATTAAGAAAACTAGCTATGTCCGCGAAGTACGATACGCTTTAATAAAGCTCAACACTGAAAAATTTCTAAAGAGGGCCACCTTAGGGGTATATAAAAGAAGTCTACGACCTATTCTCAGACCAAAAAATTGCATAAAAATCGGTCAAGCCGTTTCAGAGGAGTTCGATAACAAACACTGTGATGCGAGATTTGTAACTGAACACTCTTATAACATTTAAGGGTATGTATCCATCAGAAGTAGAGATTCTATAGGAAAAATATTAGGGCTAACAAACCTACCTTTTTATCCCATACAAACTAAATAAATTATTTTTCAACACAC
This sequence comes from Schoenobius gigantellus, assembly GCA_963935595.1. NCBI lineage: Eukaryota > Metazoa > Arthropoda > Insecta > Lepidoptera > Crambidae > Schoenobius > Schoenobius gigantellus. The sequence continues at coordinate 17,076,305 of OZ012554.1, read as the reverse complement.
TTCCTCATGAAGTGGCTCTAATCCCATGGCAATTAGGCACATAATGACACCTATAATCAAACTGTGACTTTTTCATTACTATTATTCACGAGTGAGTAATAGTTTTTTTTTAATATAATTGGTTGAGTTACGCTTACACTTGCGCTAAAATGCTATCCGCGAAAAGCCCAAAAAAAAGAAACCTCATTTTTTAGTCTATGGCCGATGCGCGCGCATAGGAAAACTGATTAATTTTTCCCGCCATTACGAAATTTATTAGTCTATGGCCGATGCGCGTGCATAGGAAAACTGATTAATTTTTCCCACCATTACGAAACATTTTTCACAACTCGTCTCGTTTTCTCTTTTGAAGTTATTTAGTTAGTTATTAATTAAGATGTCTGCAAATACAATTTATGAAGAAAATGATGTATGTTGTACACCGCCCGATATAAGATGTGAAGCCCAGAACGTTATGGAAAGTTTACTACCAGAAAACTCAAAGGAAAAATATCTATTAACGTACCAAAATTTCATACAATGGCAGAACAACAAGAATACGCAGTCTTTTTCAGAAAATGTGTTCATGGCGTACTTTAAAGAATTATCTTCTAAGTCATTGATTTACAACCAAACGTAGATAGAGCACTTCATACAAAAACGCGCTTGAAATCTGTCACCTAATCGACTATACATTTGTACGCTGTTAAATAGGTAGTTGAATATGCACACCCGAATTAAAATTACCATAAAGAAAGTACCGTATTTATCGAATTCAACCTTATTCTTTATTATTACGGCAACTATTTGAAGTACAACCGTGTGCAGTTACATCATTTCATACCTAGCCACATTAAATTTGACGTTTTAGTAATTGCTACAAGAAAATATCAAATTTATACTCGCAAACATAATGCTCAAAATTGCTTATCGCGTTGTCGCTCCAACGCATGGAAAAGAACTGCACGAAGCAGTTCTTCACCGGCCCACTTTTCGAACGTTCATGCGTTATCTACGTTTGGTAGTAAATCAATGTTCTAAGTACAAACCTAGCTCTTTGTGGTGTATTTACTCAATGTTAAAAAGTACAGTCCGAACAAAGAATGGAGTGGACTTAAAAACATACTCGAATTTGTCAGCTTATCTAAAGAGACTATCTGATGGATTTAGAAGCAAAAAATCAAAGGTTTTATCATCTGATGATATTGAAAAATTTATTAAAGATGCTCCAGATAACCAATATTTGGCTACAAAGGTTAGTTAAATTAATTTTAATTAAATATTTAATAGCAGCTTGTGTTGTGTGTTGACCTTAATTATTGTTTCTTTTGTTTCAGGTTGCTTTAATATTTGGTGTAACTGGTGCCTGTAGGATACAAGAATTAACAAATATAACTGTAAAAGATATAGAGAACCATGGCCAGATGCTTTTAGTGAAGATACCTATCACGAAAAATAAAATACCTAGGTCATTCACCATACACGGTCCATTCTATGATATTGTTAAGAAGTATGAAAGTTTTCGTTCGCCAAAAACAAAAAATGACCGTTTCTTTCTAAATTACCAGAATGGTAAATGTACCTGTCAGCCTATATGTATAAACAAATTTGGTTCTATGCCTAAAGAAATCGCTAAGTTTTTGGGTTTAGTAGATGCTGAGAGCTACACTGGACATAGTTTCAGAAGAACTTCAGCTACATTGCTGGCAAATTCAGGAGCTGATATAATGACTTTGAAGCGACATGGCGGGTGGCGATCTAGCAATGTAGCAGAATCATACGTAGAAGATTCCATACAAAACAAGAAGGAAATTTGTGCAAAAATCACAAAAAGAATTAAACTTGATTCTGAGACGCATACTACTGGCGAAATACCAAGTACGTCCAATGATTGGATTTCACCTACCTACACGAATAATGAACCATCACAAATAACAATAGAACATGAAAGTATTTCAATAAATAATCTATCTGATGAGACCGCTATGTCATCAAAAATTTTTACTAACTGCACATTTACTAATTGTTTCTCTAAGTAAACTTTTTATCTACTATGTAAAATGGTTTTTTATTTAAGTATTGTTTTATTCAGAAGTGTGTTGAAAAACGTTGTATGATACACGTGTGTATTGATGGTTACCGTCCTCGGCTTCTTAAGACCCTCGCCTGACGGCTCGGGCCTCAATGCGCCTCAGCGGTAATCACCAACATTACACACTTGTACCATAATGTATTATTTTGGTATGAAGTGTCGACAGCCCTACGTAAGCGTACGAGGAATTACTACGCTCACGTCTGTCACGTGTCATTTTGTGTTTAAATTTCTTTTGTGTTAAGAGTTGATTATGGTTGTCACTTGAAAGTTTTTGCTTTCAGTTTAAAATCAAATAACTCTAAAAGTATTGGGGTTCCAGGTCTCAGACAAGCACCGAAGGTCCATTAGTATCTAACTTATATGCCCCTTAAATGTTATTGGGGTGTTCAGTTACGCCCGGTATATTCATTTTGTTTGATTATAACTAATTATCAAATAAATCAGTATACATATCTAACTAGTATTCCAACTAATAAAATAAACGTGATATAATCGACATTTCCTTAGAATATATGTCGATTGACGACAGCGTATCTGTGGCATAATATTGCGCTTCTACGTTTTGATTGGTGGACTTTAATGCGGTCTGCGTAATCCGAGTGATTGATCCCATTTCGTGTTATTATTGCTCGCCGTAAACCACAACCTTTAAATTCGGTTGCGTGGACTAGTAACAAAGGTTATAGGTATATAATTTAATCATAACTTTAAATTAAATTGTGTTTTGGATATAACTTGCGTTTCAACGGGAGTTAACAAATTTGGCAACATATTTCTATGTCGCACAATCAAAAATTGGATTTTCTCGAAGGTCGGTGAGGTAGTAGTGGCGTTCAGAATCCACTTTCACTTGTCTTCAGGTGGAATGGAATCATTTTCTAGGCCCATCTTAAAAATCGTTTGAATTGATTTTAATATTTCCTTCGCCATTAGGAAGGCTATGTCCAGCAGTGGACAATCTCTTGGCTGAAATGATGATGATGATGATAATTAAAAGGTGATGTATTTGGGTATAACTAAGGCTTTTTATTTCCAAATTCCCATGGGATCAGCGCCTATGTAGATAAGCCCCTAACTGAATATGAAGGCTCTACACAAAACAATTGTATTTCAACTGCAACCTGACTGCAAAATTGTAGTTTGAATGTGGGCCAAACAATGGTATTAAGACAGTCAGAACATAACGTTGACTGCATTAGAACTGTACATGGCGTCTCGATTACATCTGCGCGAAGTATCGAATGTATGAAGACTGCACGTGACGTCAATAGCACTAGGACCGCATTTGTATAGCATTTCAAGCTCCTCGCTCCACGGCTGTGCGCCGCCGCAGCCGCACTTGGACGGGTCCTCCCAAATGTGGGAGGTCCAGGATCGGCGTGCCGTCGGCTCTATCACGGGGTGATAAGGTCGATGGCACTATACGGAGCCCCGGTATGGGCGGAGTGCCTCTCCCTCCGTACGGTGGCCCTACTGCGACGTCCGCAGAGGGTCATAGCGGCCCGGGCCGTGCGAGCTTATCGCATGGTCAGCCACGGCGCGGCCTGCGTTCTTGCGGGCCAAACGCCGTGGGATGTCGATGCACGCGTCCATTCGGAGGTGTATCGGCATCGAGTTGCTGTTCGAGAACGGGGGGGACGATCCGCTCCACAGGAGGTGGAGCGGCTTCGTACCCTGGCGCAGAGGGAGGCTCTGCGCCAGTGGGGTGAGGCACTTGCCTCCCCAGCTGCCGGCCACCGGACGATCGAGGCGATTCGTCCGGTGTTGGAGGAGTGGGTTGGGCGCCGGCAGGGCAGCCTCACATTCCGCATGGTGCAGGTACTGACCGGGCATGGCTGCTTCGGTCACTACCTGCACCGGGTCGCGCGTCGGGAGGAAACGCCGCAGTGTCATTACTACGACGCTCCCGACGACACTGCCGAGCACACACTATTAGTGTGCCCGGCTTGGCGACGCCAGCGCAGCGAACTCAACGCTGCGCTGGGAGGTGGAAACCTCTCGCTGCCGAGCATGGTCGTGGCCATGCTCCGCGGCGAGGCGGAATGGGGGGCTGTCGCCTCCTTCTGCGAGGACGTCATCTCACAGAAGGAGGCCGCGGAGAGGGAGCGGGAGGCAGATCCTCAAGCCGCTCCCATCCGGCGCAGACGGATAGGCAGGCGAAGACGGGCATTCGCACAAGCGATGCCCGTCTAGTGACCCTGCCGTGGAGGCCTGCGTGCACGGTTGGCCCCGTGCGCGCCGCCGTAAGGCCCTCCGTCTGGGGATTGCCCTGGTGTTCTCGGGCAATCCCCCCTTGGCGATAGCCCGCCCGGTTGGTCGGGCTTGCCCGGGCGCGTGGGTAGTGGAGTCGCAGTGTGGACCTTACCTAGCGCGCCCAAAAGGGCAGGGAGAACACCGGGGGGTTTTAGTGGGTAGGCCTGGCACTCTGCCCGGAGAGCCCCACACACGCTCGCCGTGTAGCCAACGGCGGGTACGGTGCGGTTACGCTTTTCCCCCCGAGAAAAAAAAAAAAGGACCGCATTTGTATATCCGAACGCGTATGTATCTCCGTACGCCTGATAGATGTTTCCGAACGAGTGAGTAATATGGAGAGAATATTATGAGAGAGTAAAAGGGAAGGAAGATTATTAAGAAAAAGTACCGCAAATTTATCGGAGGGAGACTGTACCAGGTTCGTATGCTTGGGTGCCTCCGTCTTACCTATTTCTGCCGCAAAGCAGCAGTGCTTACATTGCTGTGTTCCGGTTTAGAAGTTCTATTTAATTGTTCTAAGTTATTCTAATAAACGAAGTAAAAATATAGTTTCTTTTGGTTTTCTACCGATCCCACATAAACAATGAAGGCAATGAAGGCAATGAAGATAACTAAATAAATAAACAACCAAAAATGTCATCTTCCTCAGATCAACTGGCATAAAACAATTACTTATTTAATATTCTATATGTTTAATTCAAATAACTAGTTTTAAAAATATAATTATCATTTTAATCTAAAGAAATATATTTAAAGTTGTTAAATCTGAAGAAATACTATGTGCTGAACGCTCAACACGCCTGACTCAGCTGTTGCTAAGCAATTTAATTTATCTGCATCGAGCTGTATGGGTAATTACTGACAAAAAGGTAATGTACAAATTATTGACCAAAATGCAACTGTCATTCTCACACCTAACCTGCTGTAAAGGTTTTCATTGTTGTTAAATCCATTTTAAAGCTTCAATAATTGTCTTGATTTAACATTCTATTGCAACTCCATATTACACATGCAATAACTCTGCACGGTTCATGTATTAATTTTCTTTGTAATTATGTAAATACATACGCGACAAAATGCAAGCACCAAATATAAATAGAGCGCCCAAAGAAAAAAATCTTGATTGTATTGGCAAACCCAAACATGTTACATTTCGTAGAATCAAAACATACGCTTTTCTTCAGCTAAACTGTACGAGAATCCCTGGTTGTTTGGAAAGGATACAGTGTCGAAATTCTCTTAACTGTGTCCATATTCCGAATGAAAAGAGCAAACTTTCCATAAAAAAAACAAACAAGATATCCAAAACAAATAGTAAGAGTATTATACTTGTAAAAATGTTAACGAGTTGTTTTTAGCATGGCTTTTTCGGTGATCCATCTTCTTTGTGCGACTTTATTATAGTCCGCATAAAACCTATGTATCGAGTTACAGAATAGGAAGATGTGCAGTAGTTTGTATTGATTGAAACTATAAGATGACAACACTAACTTTTTCCTAATTTGTCCCTATTATAAATCAAGTCCACTCGCACAGCAACCTCTAGGCACCTTTCATGAAAAATAATTATTTAATCAAGGGCGCCGGGGGCTGCAGACAAATGGGATTTGTCGCCCTCTGATTTAAATTTATACTTCATAACTAACATTTTGGTAGAAGCTTCGTCTTGTACGTACGTATAGGCTCTCCGCTTGACCGAAATTGGGAGAAAAAATAAACAATCCACCCTAATGTAGAAAGTTATTGTTGGTACCCTATTAGTTTACATATACATATAGGTATCAATACAAATGAATACAATACGTTTTTCCATTTTGTACCACGATACACTCATTTCAATGCGGTGGGCTCATGGTCTATTCCAGAAATAGGGCACAGCATTTATCACTCATATAAGCAGCTCGAGTATCTAGACTCTAGATACTCGAGCTAGGGGCGAGTATTCCTCTAGGACACGTCTTTCAACGCATTTCCTTATGATGATGTATCTTGGAGTACAAATATAAATGAACATTCTAACGATAATGAAGGTTTATATACGCGATATGGCAGGGTTGTTAAACCACCGCAAAGGTGGGGCCATTAATTATAAAATAAAGAGATCAAATTGTAGAAACATATATTTAGAGTATTTTAATATTATTGCATATACTTAAATTTGAATGTGATTTCCTATTATTTTTGATACTAAATATTATTCTCAAATTACCTATTAATATAAAATAATTCATGTATATTTGAATAACACTAATAAGATTTATAATAAATAAGTATATTAATGTTACATTACAATGATATTCTCATGTATGTCTGTAACTTTTGTATAGAAGTATGTAATGTGGAGTAACATTATTTGGATATATACTTTTTTTAGTTTATTTTTAATTGAAATATGCTAAAAAAAACGTTATGTAATTTAGCATGTTTTTTTTATTTAAGGGGGATGATCTAAGTATTATATTAGTTATTATTGGAGGGTACATTTACAACTTCGACTGTATAATTTGTCATAGAAAGGAATACTCGCCCCTCATAGAAGACCGGAGTTGAATATTGTTTTCCCTTCATGCCGCGAAGTTGTTCTATATTACTGTGTTTTATTTTCACGAGTAACTACCAGTAATTAAGGAACAGTTATTTTCACGAGTATCATTTAAATAAAACTACACTTTTCAGATTTATTTATTTAAGATTTGATAACCCACAGATTTGCCAAAGAACACCGATTCATTTCAATGGTTCTGCGCTAGGCTATTGAGATTCAAAAACAGTTAAACTCAAATTTCAGGAGAGATAATGGTCGGAGTATTTCAACTGCTAGCCTATCATGAAAATAATGAAATCCCAAGTCCGTCCACAGACTGCTAAAACAATAGATACCTTGAGCTCTGTTTGCGTGATCACATAAATACGAGTATATGACTTGACGGTAGTAAAGTAATAAATCTAATGTCACTCAATGACACCCATCAGCTTCAGTCAACCCGTGACCAAAAATGCTGAAAAGCGTTCGAAACATCGGGTTTAATAATTAAAATGTTTAAAACTAAATATACGCGAGTAAATCCGAAAAGCGTAGTTTTATTTCAGTTGTTCTTTATGTCGAAAGCGGCATAAAATGGCTTTTATGTTCTTGTGCAAGAAGTAATTTCTTCTTTTGAAGACTAAGGCAATTAAGCTTTACAGTCACATACACAATACACCTTCATTATATGTATAAGGTAACAAAGGTACTCACACAGACGACTAAGGAGGATACAGTCTCCCTCAGCTAAGAATTGGAGAGCGAAACAAAACCCAACTATTTATTGTACTATGTCACAGATATTCTACTTTAAGGTAAGTGGACATTGCCAAATATTATCAGGGACACAACTAAGTCACTGCCTAATTTGTGTGTTATATATCATATATGACTTGTTATTATAGCTTTCGAGAAACACATCAACACGAAGTTCACTTCAGAATCGGCACGTTCGTGGTAAAAATTGGCGCTGAAAGCAAGCAGTGCAGGACGATCGCCTCCACTTCAAGTAATGTCCATGAATGAACATTACTGCGATATGTGACATTGATACTAAGTCAAACAGTGCCTTGGAAAACTCAACGTTGAAAATTCGATAGAAAAAAAAGATATCTGAAATCACCATTGGAATCTCCAAAGGTTCAAGTGGGCTCACTTTGTAGAGAGTCAAATGGCTCGAGTTGGTATTTTAGGGCTCCTGGGTGTGTATTATGAATGACATTTTAATTCCAGCCAGTTTTCAGAATTGCTATCAGTGCCTTTCCTTTACTCACTATACAAAGAGAAAGAAATGGCATTATAAAAATTCAGAAAACTGTCTGGAATTAAGACGTCACAATATACCCCCTGCTCATTCAACTAATTCTCATACTCAGTTGCACAGTGGACCAAAGCTGTCTAAGGTAGGTAAACCCTTCGCAAGCGTAGGGCACCTATCACGTGCTACACGTAGCACAGTAATACGCATCTTGGGAGATTAATGTTCATACGCGGGCTATATTCATCTCGTTTTATGGAAAGGAGCTGGGAAAATATGGCCAATTGCAGTAACATTTTTCATTCGCCCAAAAGCTATTATACTAATTTTCGAATATTTTTTGTATGTAGTATTCCTGTATATTCATTTTTTCTACGTATATGTCAGTATTAGCATCTGTACTTGATTTTTCTACTAATCAATTACTCATAATGATGATTAATTTATCGGTAATAATCAAAGCTTTATTTTGTAGTTATTTATGTGTTTTCAAATCTTAACAATTTTTCTATACAAATTGTAATTGATAGCATATTTTGTTGTTTTGAATTATTTAACGGATAAATTTAGTAACTACTGACAAAGGTGCTACTAGCTCCGTAGCTATGAATAGCTCGATCAAGGTTTGGGTTTACTCAAACGTCTGCAAATATCTGACGTTCTATTTAGACGATCACACGTCAACAGCGCAATAAAGTTACGTTTTAAAATCTCGATTCGTTTTTATATAATAAAAAACGTGTGTCATCGTTGCTGCGTTGGAACGTTACGGACTTACGGTATCAATCATTAGATGCTTATAAATTAGACTATACGTACTTATTATTTGGATTTGCGTGAAAAAAAAAACAAGTTATTTCAACGCCTCATCATTTGAAAAGTTTTTATAGAATGAATGATTGGCGATTCTTTGTAAGTATTGATTTATTTATGTAAGTTGGTATATTTTTCATGTTTTTAAAAATTTTTGACGTTTAATATAATTATACACATAGATCCTTTATAAATAAATAGAGGGAGAAGTCTAAGTCAAGCAGTAGACAAACACGGGTTGATGATATTATGAAATGAAAAAACAAAAAAATAAAAAGCAATCCAAAACAGCGATAAAAAGCGAGCACGTAATCAAAAAGTCCATGGAAAACTGCGTAGTATACAAATACTTTGATAGCAATCAAATATCCAAAATTTAACCGACATTAAAAAGTGAAACTTTTTCACTAATTTGTCTAATAGTCTATTTATTTGTAGTAGTTATATTAATCATCATTAATTCAGCAAAGAGACGCCAACTGTTGGACATGCGTCCGGAAGACGTCGCCTCTCCCGGTACGAGGCCGCTACTCGAGGACCTTTCCGCCCTATCGGCCGTTTGTTCTGCGTGCGATGTGTTTTGCCCACTGATACCTAAGGTTTGCAATTCTTTGGGCTATGTCAGTGACTCTAGTTCTTCTACGGATCTCATCATTTCTGATGCGATCAGGTAGAGAAACTCCGAGCATAATCCTCTTCCTTGCCCTTTCAGTTACCTTGCGCCTGTATGAGTAGGTATATTACAACACTTTAATACAAAACAAATGTGTATCTGATTGTATACAACACTGTTTGATTTTATTCCTGAAACTCATCGTAAAAACAATACGAGAATGATTGTCATATACAATTAAGTTGTCGAACAAGTTACTACTAATAAGTGGCTGCAGTCACTTATAGGTGACTGATGTACAGTCAGCAACACGTCGAACTTGACGTTTACATTACGAAAGCCGTCACTATTATAGGTGACATAAGAACGGTCTCAAGGTCGACATGTAAAGTCTAGTGTGTTGCTGTGTATACATGTGACTTCTGTAAGATTGGGCCCGTTCAACAAATGAATAGAAAATGACTCAAGTCATGGACCTACAGAAAAATATAACTAATGATACTATACGTAATTAAATGTATGTATGTATGTCATGTAATGTATGTATACGTGTATGTTACTATCTGTAATGTATGATCTTTTTTCAGGACCGTGGTTTATGTACAGTCAATTGAAAAAGTCATAAAGGTAAAATGATAGACCTTTAGCAAATTTACGACCCCGCTAACTTGTGATATACGATATCTTATCACAGTAACGATTTTACTGTTTTCTTTGCCCTTCTAACCAAAGCACTGTAACGGAACTATCGCTTCTTTGCGACAAAAATAGGTGAGGTTAAGTTACCCGTGCAGGTGACTCAGACACACAATCGCTTTTTGGTAAGGTTTGTGCAAATTAAAGGTTATGAATGTTGACATACCTGGTCTAAATTGAAGATTATTTTTCATAACAAGACCTTAATTTATTGCATGTAAGCTAGCCGTCATTGTCCTGTCATCACAATATGCTCCAATTTTTTCTCGTCGTCACCTGGCATATCATAGAGTCACGGTCTATCTGTAAGAAGGCCGGACGCCGCAACAATGTAGTTGAGAGGCTTAATTATTCTTAACTGCTTAAATATTTTTTACATCTCTCATATTCGCTAAGTAGGTCCTTATTACGCCCAAATGGGGCTTGTAGGTGACCAATTAGCGCTCTAGGTGTAGCTAGAAAAGCCCTGAGGCTGTAAGTAATTTATTGCCAGTATGATGGTTAGATGTACGCGAACTTTTTAAAATAGTGAAGTGTTTTTTTTATTACTTACCGCCCTAGGGCTTTCCAAGCTACATTATTACCCTAGAGCGCTTATTGGTCACCTACAAGCCCCATTTGGGGGTAATAAGGACCACAATCGAGATGTAAAGCAGAGCAGTTAGCTCGGGTGTAAGCACCAATTGCACCCTCAAAATATAGGCGCCCTCGCTGCGCTCGTGCGCCTAATTATCTCGGGCTGCAATTGATGCCTTACAGCCCTTAGCTACTAATCTACTATTTCATCTAGCTTTGAAATAATCGGCTCAAAGCGTAACCTTAACTGTGTTTCAGATCCAGTACAATTATTTTTGGACTGAATTTACAATTTGTAAATTTATCCAATCTCGGCACAGACAGTGGTTGAAAAGTAGTACCATGTGCGTGTCAAGGCAAAGCGGCATAGCGGCTTCCAGTTATTTAAATGGGTATAAACTAGTGGGGATTTTACCGCTCTTTACCACCGACAACCCCACTTCTCTACCTCGTCATTATCAACTACAAAACGCCTACTGCCAGGCACATGCCTCCGGGTGTCAGAGCCTTGGTTCTTTGTTTCCCATAAGATTTTAATCGTACGTAAAGGCCTTAAGGGTAAATGCATAATCTTTTTATCAGGTCAAAAAGTAAAGACTATCAATTATATCGCTTAGTTCCATACGTAGCTACTAAAATTGAGAAGAACACGAATGTCTTATAATAGGTATATGCCGTTTTAAGCAATAATTGACTGTTAAGATAACATCGGGCGTTACTCGGAAACACCTTAAAACTAAACGCGCCACCTGATTGAAATTGGTGTAATTGCCATAATTAAGTCGGCAGTTCGTGTCTATGGAAACGCTTAGTTAACAAATATTTCGCTATAAACCAAATTTACGGCGCCGTGTAAAGCTACGTGACTGTAATTTGTATCAGTCCCGGAAGCATGCCCGGTGTCTACTCCCGCAGTTCATTAGGACGCATTATGTGCGCCTGTCCTAATATAATACGATACTTAATGCTCTAAGAATTAAGCGCTTTTTATTCCTTCTAACAAATTGCTTGGTGATGGATGATGTAGTCGGTTTTTTTGGAATAGCTGTGATAAACCACGGAAATATCAAAAGGTAAGTATACAATATGGCATATAAAAATATATAAGTAGTATAAATGTTATTTTCTAGTTAGTCTACAGTAGTAAAATATAAGAAACTAGCTTTCCGCTCGCGACTTCGCCCGCGTTATTTTTATTTTCTCGTGGGAAAACAAAAATAGCCTACCGCTCGCGGCTTCGCCCGCGTTACTGTTCTCCCGTGAGAATTTTATATTTTACCGTAGGAAAAATATTTTTGTAGCCTATGATAATCAGGAATAACGTATCATTCTTATGGTGAACACATTTTTGAAATCGGTCCAGTAGTTTCGGAGCCTATTCAATACAAACATACAAATCATTCCTCTTTATAATATTAGTAAGTATAGATTACATTTGCAATCGCTCTGTATTCGAAAAAACACGCAATTTATCAAAATCATTCATTTCTACGCTGGAAAACCAAATGAAAGAAGCGTATTTAAAAAGTACTTGAAATTAGAGAAGTTCACTAAAGCATATTATATAAGATGGCTGATAGTAAGTTATACCTATTGTATATCTCTAGGTATGGAGGTTCTAGGTCATTTGACTATATTAATCATTTATTAAGATTTTAACAAACACAAAATGAAAAGATGTACGGTCGGCCTCAGAAGTAGATGGATATTTTAGTACCATGTCACACCGACTATTCCTTTTACTTATATTGCATTGATATTAGTTGGTGTGACATACTCGTTTAAATGCTTATCTACTTTTGAAGCCGACTGTACACAGGTCATCAACACCTATGACAGCTGTGTGTGCGGGAGATAGAGTCTGACACACGAAACATGAGCTTGGAAAAAAGCGGCAAATTCAAAAATTCTAGCTCTGGTAATACTGTCTACAGAAGGTAAAATACATTTTCATTACTCATACTCTGAAAGTAGGTCTGAAGTTGCCTGAGGAGCTGGTTGAAAGTAACGCTTTTCAGCCCTAAGGAGAATCGCTTTCAAATGACAGCTGTCAATTTATAAAGAAGAAACTAGTTCTATTTTCACATTTCTATTGAATCATGTTAAGTATTCATTAAAGAATATATTTTTTAAATGACTTTATTATAATTTATTTTCAACTATTTCTTTAGAATAACATAGATTTGTGCAAAATATTTACCACTCTTTCAATGGTGAAAATGAAAAAATAATGGCTAAATAGCTGTCCGGACACAGAAAAAAAAAACAAAATAGACGAAAAAGCGGCAATCCGATCTTCATTTGTTTTGTCGAGTTATGGAGTTTGGTTTATACTCCGTATAGTAGAGATTTGAGTTCATCTGATTCAAATATGGATTGAACGCCTGATTTCATAAGAGAAGAGGCTAAAGCAGAAGTTGTTGATTTTTTAAAATAAAATTCACTTATTTTTCTTTAGCCAATTCATGTTTATATTTTTACTTTCCTTGTATTCGTAATGAAAAGCACAGTGTTTACCTCGGGTTAAAGAATTATTTTGTCCCTCGAACTATAGGCGCCCTCGCTACGCTCGTGCGCCAATCCCCGTCCCGGGACTAAATAAGTTACTTTCACCCCTAGGGTAACAATGTACTATTTGATACTTGAAATATTCTAATATTTTTTTATTTATGTAGTAATTTAGAATGTTAAATTTGTGAAAGGATTGTCTTTTTTCCTTGAATATAGTAGGAAAAAAAGGAGTTTATACTTTTTTAAATTAAATATTAGGTAATGTTTAGTTTCAATTAACTTCCAACAATGAACCTTTCATAAGAAAACGCTGTATTTGGATTTCATGAATGTTAAAATTACTTAATATCTGTAATATTTCGACAGAAATTAAGAAAAAAATATTATGAAATTGTTTATTACAAAGTATCAAAATCACCATGATGAACTAAACTACATGGGGACATTGTATCAGTGTTGCTACTTGAAAAAATGCCAGGTTCATGTTTCGTGTGTCAGACTCTATAAACGAACGCGTTCCGTTTTACAAGCGTACGATAGATTGCGTTCATACTCCCTGACGCCTATTGTCTAGTGATTATAGTGACCCACTGAAACAAGAGATCCTGGGACCGAATTTAGTTTCTTAACAACGAGATCAGATCGTTTGAGATAAATAATTAATGTGGGATTTCCCGAATCACGGAAGAACTACGAACGAAAATCCCTCGGAACACAATGATATTGTTAACATAGTTGTTACAAATACCACTTGACAAGACCAGACTTAATGGATTCTTTTAGCTTTCTATGAAAATACTTCGAAAGTCCTTGCACAAGCCAAAGGGAAGTGTCTTTGAACCTATCTGTAAATAGAATTTCTAGTTCTATTTCAGGTATCAAAACAACAGTTTTAAACATTATTACAAGGCCAATTCCATTTTTATCTAGCTATGGAACAAAACAAAACGGCCCCGTTTCTCCTGCAATGTGTTAGGTGTGCAATTAAAACCTGTTCCTCGTAAAGAGGTTCAAAGAACCACCTCATTGAGCAGTCCACCCTTAGGTGGCCCACAAAGAGGCTTTTCATCCCCATTACCTGACTTGATGGACTGATTCATTAACCCGCATCCAAACTATTGAACTTGAAAGAAACAGCGTAAGGCCCTTGTAGCGTGGCCTGAATAGCCGTAAGGTACATCGTGATAAATTGTCCTTTCTATTTTTCAAACGTTTGAAATAATATAAAATGGTATCTGGAATTGAATAATTTTATTTTAATCCACAACTAAGAGATTATCATTGTTAATTAATTTCTCGGGTGAATACTAAAGTAATACAAAATATTAAAGTGATAAAAAATAAAACCATCAAGGGAAATGAAATTGTGCTTACTAAAAAGATGAAAGGGTAAATGTAATCTTTAGAAAATAAATTTATGAGTCAAGAAGTCAGTAACCCCGTAAAATTGATTGAAGATTTGGGTAGATGAGGCTAAAATTTACTGAAATAAGCTGAAAATCTTCATTATGACAACGTTTTGGGATGACAAATCCATACTGAAAATAATTAACAGAAATATGAAAAAGAAAACACTTAATATCAAAACAAGCAATATATTAAATCACTTAATGATGAAAAACTTTATACTTTTAATGAATCAGACAACATCTGAGCGCCATTGTAAGTCCCTGAGCGCCATATTCTTTTGTGACTATTTAAAATACTGAAATGAAAAACAAGATGGCTTCGATAATGCGGTGCTCAGTTGTCCCAAATAAGGGAAAATATGAGGTCAAAGCACCCATTGAACCGCACCGTATTCTATCAATAGTTCCACCTGTCCATATCGAAAGGTTCATAAAGTTTTTCCCCAAAAAAAGTAAAATACAAGCATATACATATTTATCAACGCACCAATCGCATTTCACACTGTACACAATGACCCGCGTCACAATCTTCTATACATCTATACAAATAAATAAAATTGAAGTGTCTGTTTGTATTGTCAAAATAACAAGTTTTTACTAATTGGTTATGAATGTATATCGGGTACCAATAACAAAAACACAATTTAAAAATTTTTTGTCTGTCTGTCTGTTTGTTCCCGCAAATCTCTGGAACGGCTGGACCGATTTTGACGGGATTTTCACTAATAGATAGCTAATTATATAAGGTATAACATAGGCTAGGCTAGGCTTTTTGCCAAGAGTTACTATTCCACGCGAACGAAGTCGCGGGCACAGCTAGTCAATATTAAATTCTACGCGACCATAGATGCGCTGTATATTATACACTTCAACGTACCCTCATCAGCATTAATGCATCTAATCAGCAGCCCGACTGGAAAGGTACCTGTATCTCCACCAGACCTAAGCTAAATAACGTCATGTGTTCTATCAGTAATGATGTGGTTACTCTGAGTCACAGGCTTGTGACTCAGAGTAACCACATCATTTGGTAACTGTTCAATACAAGCAGCCGTAGCACGGGCCGTGAACAAAATAGGACAAGAGACAAATAATATGTTTTTTATTGTTCTCTCATATCACAATGAAGCGAGATGGGACCAGGGTTAGTCGTTTATCTTCTATAGTCCACGCACCGTACTATGCCTGCAGATGGGCCGTATAATATAACTAAAAGAGGAGGACTAAAATAACTAAAAGAGAGGAGAAAAAAATACAAGAACTTCCGAGTTTCTTGCTTGCGGACTAGGGGTTTGTTTCTTGTAGGGACTAGTGGAATAGTCCGTTCTTCTCGAGAAGGCTCTTCCCTATTTCCAAACAGGTGTAGAGTCAACCTTTTTTTTCATTTTACTTGCATTTGTATACAACTTAATTATGTTCGGGGTGTGTGTACGTACAACGAAGGTTTAAATAAAGGAAATTCTTATAAGATTCTTGGTTAATTAGTTGTCAATTTTTTTAGATTAATAAGTGCATGTAAAGTTCTGTATTGAACAAAGATTTTTTTGTGTTTCAGTTTGAAAATGGTTGATGATTGACGAGTTATACCGGGTATAACTCGTATTTTCTCGTAAAACTCGGCAGTTTTTCACAGAATATTATTTGTAAACGTTAACTTAGTTATATTACACAACATAATTTTGAAAAAAATAAAAAAATCGGAAAATTTATGAATTTTCCGGGAGAAAATTTCAGTGATTTTAAAATTAGGATCGTGGTCCCACTGTTAAAAGAAAAGGGACACCGTCACTTATACCCTGTATAATTGCCGTATAGATTTTTTCTACGATTATACATTTTGCTTATAAAATTACAATCATAATTTTAAAAAGATATCTTGGGTGCGCAGAGATAATTATTAAAATTCTTAATGAAACAAAGAGTAACTTATATTACCTTGATATTTTAACCTTCCACTGGGATAAATTAAGGGATAACCCTTTCACCGCACATTTTTAATATTCGCAACGGCGGCAAATAGAATGTTAGAAAATTAATTCTCCACCTAATAGAGCGCAAAAATATTTTTATTTTATTCAAAATTATTCTCAATCGCATTAAAATATTTTATTTTATAAGTTTATTTTTATTTTATTACTTTTTTTTTCATTATTGTTTTAATATTTCAAATTAAATTCATATGACCTATTGTCCTCAATAATTTATTTATGCTCGCTACTTTACTTACATCATTGTACAGTTCTTTGTGAAGATATCCGTAGTAATATTAGAAATTCGAAAGTAAATTTGTCTGTCTGTCTAAAATAATCCGTAACGCTTTCTCACCCGAACCGCTTAAACAGTTTCAATTAAATTTTGTTTTGTAAAAAACTTAAGCCTTAACAAATGATATAAGCGGATACCGGACTCGCGATGTAACTGAATTCCACGCAGATTTAATCGTAGGTAACAACTTCTTATAAATAAGTTTTCAGACTTATGCGATTTGCGCCCATCTTAGAAAGAACAGTAACTGGTCTTTATTTGTGGTAATAAATAAGAAACGTAACGATACTTAATGGTACGGTCGACTTTGGGGGGAGACTCAACGACATACTTCAATAAAACAGTTATGAACATTGACATAATTTTATTATGCCTAATTCTTTTTATGTCATATGTCATCAAGTTAGATTTTCATTTTTCTTTGTCATCATAATCATCCATTATTTCAGCAACAATACTTCCACTACTAAGCCTTTACAGCACAGGGGATCTGCCCCCCCTAAACAAATGCCACACGCTAATTTTTCCGCAGTCGTTCCACAGAAAAAATATATGGAAATGACATTAGCTTACGACAACCTCACGCTATTTTTTACGCAGCTAATGTCATCTTCATACATTTTTTTCTGCGGAACGACTGCGGAAAAGTTTAGCGTGTGGCATTTGCCTAGGGCGGCTTAACAGACTTATACCAGAATCCATTTCGATAGAAAATCTCCTCATCATTAATGACTTTCATGATGGTCACTCAATTCGATTACACGAGGATTTGAACAGTTTCATATTTCACAAGTTCACAATTCATTCGATCACGATAGTAGCTCACGTTACAATATACTACCCGTAACAAGGCGTTAATGTCAAACAAAGCCGTTGACCCTTCTATATCGGCTGTGACATCGGTAACACTATCTCTAGGGAACCTGCATTACCGAGCGATGTAGGCGTAACTATAGATAGACACAGTTTTCAGATATAGGTGTTTATAGACTGAGCGATAATGTATTGTTGACCCGGGGAGAAATTGTGTGACTCAATCGCGTCGGATGACCAAGATTTAAAAATATTTTAGTCGCTTGCTTACCTTTGCTTACCTTAATAATATATTACATAAGCGTCACAATGAGTTAGTAGGAATAAAATAAAAGGGTTGATTTGGAATTTCACATTGGGCTTGTTGAGGATACAGTTCCATTCTAGTGCAAAACAACTTTCAATTAGTTAATTAAAAAAACGTGAACTAGGAATAATCCTTGTATTTCCAAAAAAAAAATCTAAAAGTTTTGACATGCACATTATTTTCTCTTTTTTTGCCAAGCAACAGAACCTAAGCAGGGCTATTTTATTTTCACAGATATTTTCAAAGTTTTTGAGGGTAATTTTTTTTTTAAAAAAACGTCGCCCCACACTAGGATTTTCTCCTGTGTCGTGGGTGCAGTTACAAACATAGAATATCATATGTACATACGCCCAGACCGGAACAAATTTCTGTAGGCCATACAAAACATTTGTCCCGTACGGGAATCGAACCCGCGACCCGTTGCGCAGTAGTTGATCACTCGACCTCTGCGCTAAACGTAATACTCGTACGAGCTGTGTGATTGTAAAAACTAATTAGTTAAACACGCTAGTAGTATTATGTTTTAAGTTTACAGAAAATCGCTCTTCATATTATTATATACATACTGTCTTTCCGCTCGCGACTTCGGCCGCGTTATTTTTGTTTTCCGATTGGATTT
Source organism: Schoenobius gigantellus (assembly GCA_963935595.1). Taxonomy (NCBI): domain Eukaryota; kingdom Metazoa; phylum Arthropoda; class Insecta; order Lepidoptera; family Crambidae; genus Schoenobius; species Schoenobius gigantellus. Next base: position 17,057,574 of record OZ012554.1, on the reverse strand, counting down.
TTTTTCCCGTAGAAAAATAACCCTATGTCCTTCCCCTGGTCTCGAACTATCCCTATACCAACTTTTATCAAAATCGGTTCAGTAGTTTCGAAGCCTATTCAATACAAACAAACAATCAAATCTTTCCTCTTTATAATATTAGTATAGATATTCTATGAATGCAAACGTTTTAGTCACAGTATACTCGTAAATATGTTAGGAGTAAAACAAGTAAAATAAATGCTGGTAAGCTTGCATGAAAGTTACGTGAGCGAGAAAGTTTTGAGATGCAATGCAAGCAATTTGCTTGTGAGGCTTATAAAATGCATAAGCTATTGGACAGAACAAAAATAAGCTTACCTCGCGCTCGTCCAGAGAAAACTTTGTATCATAGACTTCCCACTAAAAACAAGATCGAACGAGAAAGAATTACGGTGTACCAATTTATCTGAAATAATTTCAGTATCGCGAAGGTACATTTCAAGAAGCAATACACCTTGAGACTCAGGTAGTAGTGACACATAGAGACACTCTTAAGGGATTATAAAGAGTTGTAAGGGACGGTAATGCTGAGGATTGAAACGAACTTCATCTGGGTTCCTCGACAGCTGACGAATCGGCTATCTTACCTTTCATTGTCGGGACACAACAATATTATTAACATCGACAAACTTAAGTAGGACGATGACAACCAGCCGGGATCAGCAGCCCTGAGCATAAGTTCATATAATTCTTTCAAAATTTAACTGCCTCTCCCTCCTTTTAACCGCCTCTACGGATTGAGATAACCGGGTGTTCTCTCATAATTCTCCATGGGCGTAGGAGGTTTTCTGCTCGGTTTGATTGAGGGTAGGGCTTTCGAATCCGCCTGGCTAGTTACCACCGTCTTAACTAAATTTGTCGCTATAATATCAATGTTAATAGCATCGCTGTGCTCCGACAATTAGACGTAAGATAACCAGTTCCTCAGTTGTTGAGGAGTCCAGGTGAAGGTTGCCTCCACCTTCGGCCTTATCGTCGCTTACCATTAAGTGAAATGAAGGCCAATAGCTTCCCTGTCGTATGTGGAAAAAATAAAAGCTCCAATAAAACTATAATACATATTATGCAAAATTTCAAGATATGAAACTGTGTCATGATTATTCATGCAACAACTATAGACTAGTTTTGGGATCTACAATGAATCATCTGTTTGTATTTACCAACTCAGAGGGTCTAATTGAAGACGCCTTCGTAACGTAAAAACGCATAAATGTTTGGGAATAATATACGAGTAAGTCACCACGACGGTTTCATTATGTCAAATCCCATACATTGCCGCTCTATCAGATTAAACATTAAAATGTTGATGATTATCAACTTGTCTAAAAACATAGGGCATGTGTTTCACAACAGCACCATAAAACACTTCTGTCATCACAGCAACATAAACACTTCTTTGTAAAGCAAAACTCTAAAACCGCGTGGCGATAGATAGTAGCACATTTCTGTTGAGCAAACGAATAGATTTGACTAATTAATTTAATCTACGTCCAAAAATTTCTGTTCGAAGCTATGATGTTATAATAATTTGCGTAGCCTGCTGTTCCGCTTGTACGCCTGGTGTCAGATTTGAATAAGTACCTTTGACACGTCCAACAACCATCGTCCGGGAGTAAGGATCGCAGACGTGATTTGTCAGATAACAAAATGCGAGAACATTCTGGGGCGAGAACCTCACTTGAGCTTCAATATAGGGACGAAAAAATTTGCAAAATAATCACGCTGGGGGAACCTCTCTTATCTCATTTTTTTTGTAATTTAAATGCCTACTCAGGGGATGCAAATAAATTGCTATTTAGCAAAAACGCAGCCATAAATATGTATGTCTATGTTTAATGTTCGCCTTCGGAAGAGCACCCGGGTGTATGTTACCTTTTCTGAATTCTTCATGATGTTAAATTGTATCCTTTTTTATGTCATCGAAGGCGGTGAGCGAGTAGACTAGCCACCTGATGGTAAGTGGTTATCGTTGCCAATGGACATTGCTACATCATGGGTGCAGCTTATACGTCGCTTTGCCTTGAGTCTAAGGACCCCATTTACTTTTGTTGAGCGCGTTGGAAACACCTCTGGAGGGAGCTCATTCCACATTTTGCAAGTTCGCGGGAGAAACGAACGAGACGCCCGAAAGATATGCTGATACCAGGCGGCGTCCGTACCAATATGTGGGGGTGGTTGGGGTGAGTTCTACTTCCCTGGCGCGCAGAGCGGTATCGAAAGGGTGGCGGAAGAATGAGTTTGAAACGTTCCTCAGAAATCTTAGTTTTGCATATGTTTTCCTTCTCTTAAAGATTTTACCTCAATTCCTTGTCGACATTCTCCCAAAACTATCTTCTCCTTTTCTCTCATAGCGGTCAGAATGTGGAATGATTCCACGAGGTTTCAGGTTTTTGCTTTTAAACGACGCTTAAGGAGTGTAAGTAATTACCGGTCATATTTATCTTAAATTGTGATATTTACATGTGGAATACTCTATTAAACAGATAAAAAATAGATATTACACTACAAAAAAGGATAATAATTATCATGATATTGTCTGCAATACTTAGTACTCTGAAATTAATATTTTACGCACAATCACATTGAGTACGGTACGTTCAAGGAATAAATGAGTTGCTTTATTATTCAGGTACAATGTTTGACAAGTTTCTTGAAAACGGTTGTTTTATCGCATAACTTTGGGCAATATACAAAGTAGACGGCAAAAATTCAGAAGTATAAGACTCAAGCTTAGTAAGTTTAAGCGAAATTTGTTTTTAAAGCAATACCTTGTTGAAAGCCTTGCCTTAGTTACTATTTGGGGTGTTTTTAATAAAAATGTTTCATGAATTCGAGTACCAGTCAAAGGGAATTGTTCACTTTCTATGGTTGCTTTGGCTAAAAATGGACATCAACCAAACTTATTAAAATTGTCAGTTTTAATTCTAAGAATAGTAATGAGAAAGCCTAGTGATGTGCCTAAATAGGCATACAATATTTCAGTGAGAACTTGCTAATATGTGTGACTTTATTTGTATACTTACTTCAAAATTATAATTTAAGTAAAAAAATATGATTATGTTTCAATCAAATCAATCAAATCAAATTACAAACTATTGTTTAAATCAAATTATATATATATTTTTTTTAATGCAGTTGAAATACCCAACAATACTTTACATTAAATAAAAGCTTGCACCAACAATTTGCATAAACAACCAAACATTGATAATTTTCATAATCACCTTTGTACTGGAATAATTACGTTACGTTTTGTTATAGTTTTATAGAGGCCACTCTTATATTTCGAAATATTTTTAAGAAACAATACAAAACATTTATCTAAAAACTGAAAAGGTTTGTGGATGAACGTTTGTCACTCGTAGCGTTCGCTGTGACGTATGGGAAACACATTTGTGATGTAAATGAACTCGGTAAAACAATTTTATGACTGCAAACGATCAAATTACGAGGCCTCGCGTGATCAATCCACTTAAGATAATACATAATAAGTTTTATGTTTATATGTGGTTTATATACAATTTTTATCATACACCAAAAGAGCATTTGATATTTCATCTGCTGTTAATTAACGAAATGTATAAGGATCTTCTTGTTCTTCTTTGATGATCCAAAATCATGTTTTTGGTGGCATACAGACACCAGCTGCAGCTTGTTCTATTAGTCGCAGGGTGCAAATGCATTTTTTTGTTTCAGGCGCTATAACAAATACCAAAGCAGCCAAAAACTAAGTCTTACCTCGAAAATGTTAAAATAAACATCTTAAAGCGATGGAATAACTTAACAATAATAATTGGTGATAAGTCCGCGTTGCCGGGGTGTCGTAAACCCCGAAAATGGGAGTAAAAATTAGAAATTAATAATAATATATTTATCACACTGAAATTTACACTTTCAAATATAATGTACAAGAATAAAATTAATACATTATTCTTTAGCAAGTAACACACAAATTAAGAGTGGTACGTTGGCAAGAGTGTTTGTATACACTGTGTTACAACTGCCAGCGCCAAACCCTATGGAACAAATCAATGCAATCAGTACATCATTTATACGCATTTAATTTTAGCAACAAACTAAAACTGCGTACATTTACACGAGAGCATAGATATTTGAGCATATTTGAGTGTGATGCGGTAGATATTTACAACTGCATATCTAGTGTTTATGCATGTGTGTGATTTAAATAATTACTTCTGTTTCAATAAAATTTACCTAGTTTTTGTAGCCAATTTTGAAGTACATTTTTCGTGGTAACAATAGGTAAACCGTTAATGTACTGTTGTAGAATTTTATGTAATGTACCTGTTTTGAGCATCACTTCTCTCTGTAATTCATTCAGCTGCAAAATTATGATTTGGGTAGGTAAAATAGAGTGTAATAGTATCATTATTCCCCTGAACTTGAGATGCCTATAATTTGCGAATAACCTCAACATGTTGAAGTCACGGACAACGCTTATTATTAATAAAAACAACGCTTATTATTAATAAAAACAACGCTTATTATTAATAAAAATAAGCTTTCGTGTATTACTCGAACGATGTCAAGTGGTTTCGATAAAGATGGAAGCGACTAAAGTAATTGGCTCTATTTGTTCATGGATATGGAAAAGATGAAGCTATTACTTAGCAAGCTATTTGATTAATAACGAGCCAAGAATATTGCGTATTTTAATTTGCTGTAGGTACGCCACGCGAGTTTTTCTACTGGGATTCGATCCTGTTAACGGTCATGTGTAGGTTGTATACTTGATTACATTTTCAAGGATGTCGGTTCTATATTGTTTGGTTGGTTTGTTGTTTTATGAGATCGCTCGTGTATCGTTGTATTCGTATGATGGCTATGTTGCGATTTGAGTTATATAATGACAACTTACCTAAGATTCTTATGCATTGCTATATGGAAAGGTGGATTCAAGTAAAGTTTTGTAAAGAATTAAGTTCTAAATGCTTTATTTTTTTAAACGTTTACTTAATTAATTTAAAGTCACTAGGGTTAGTATACAGATATCACAATTGAATGTTTAAAAGCTTATTTTTTATATTTACAACTTTAAAAAATGCGCTCACAACCAAAATAACAAGTAAAACAAGAGATTTCTAGAACTGGATAAAAGAGCTGTATTAATTGCAAATATTTAACAAGTAATCTGTACCTGTGTAACTTTCCTATTGATTAACTGGACTATTCGATCTAAAATGTAGTTATCAAAGTTAAATGCTATAGAATTGAAATTCACAAAAAAATGAAAGTGCCACATGAAGGGAACATACCTTTAATACCGTAGATATATAAACTAAATTATATTTTATTGTGTTGGATAAGCTGAGCAACGAATAAGTGAAAACAGGGTCTTAAAATACCTAATTCGGACGCTTAATCGAAATTAAACACAAACTAAGTTTTGCAATACTTTCCAAAGTAAGTTTTGTAACATAAACACAGATTGCGCTTATACAAACTTTGTCCAATAAATTTTATGAAACCGCCGTTTAATTTTCATTAAAAAGAAAAGTTAAAGAGTTTTTTCCAAAATATGAGATCAAATTCTTCCAGCAAACAAATAAAATTTATAAAGAATCAGGATAGGGGACTGTGACTGAAGAGGCATAAAAAATTACTTGACTTTCATTTGAAGTTTATGCAAAAACATATCCGATATTATTGTGTGCAAATATCACTATTTAAAAATATTTTTGATTTCCGTTTCAACTTTTAATCTAGCGCATTATTATGTTATATTTTGAGGGTAACTACACTCGCTTAATATACTACAATTTATGTAAAAAGATAGATAAAAATGTCTCTCACGTTTTAAATCCGCTCTAATCTACAAGGTCTCGTAACATCAAACAATGTATTGAGGTTTCATGTTTTCCATAATTTCTCATATCCACGCCCAAGTATCATGAAAGTCATAAACAAGGGCCTCGTCCCCATCGCCTCAGGCTAGTTTATTTAGTTTTGAAGTCAGGCGCTCAGATTTCAAGAGAGAATTTTTAAAACGCACACTTGACACAGTTCAGGCGGCGTTTCCTAAAATAAAGCAACAACAAAAAGAGTGTTCGTGGAAACAGAGCTCGTCCTGCTTTATTCTGTTTACAAAAAAGCAATTACGCATGTAAAACTGTTATAGAAAGGATCATTTAAATAAATTTAAATGACAATTCCAAATTCTGCTCCATATACCTACAGACAAAAGAAATCAATGAAATAATATATTATGATTTTTTATCTGTACTGGTTTAATTATTACTCTGTAAAACGGATAAAAATAAAAATATATTATAATGATGTGTTGAGTTTCTTATGGGGGGAACCAATCACACAGAAATGACGTATGCATTTTATTGTAGGTACTATACGTATATCAGCACATTAGAGGTAATGAATATAATAATTTATTAATGGACTAAATGATTACTAATAATTAAAGAGCAATTCTTGCATCTTTTATATAGAGTTATGTACTCGTAGTGTATGTGAAACTAAATGCGAACTGTCAATTGATGTCTTAACTGCAGGCTAATTATGGATCTTGCATCGTATGACATGGTATAAATTTGAGAAAAAGAAGTCATGAAAAGCTGCATTTCGTATTACCGATCTCCAATGATATCATCACTATGGCATAATTTCAATGATGTCATCCAAAGACATTATAAGAGATAGACCGACAATACGCGCGGCCTCTAAGAAACCCCCTTCAACCACAACAGCGGTCAGGCGGCCGCTACTCATACTGTATTTGTACTGCATTCGACTGTCGAGCGCGCGTCAAGTTATAAAAATACTTAAACATGCCCAAATAACTTCGTTTTGTAGTGTAAAAAACGAACAGTAATAAAAACTAAATCACATTGTAACATTATTTATTACCGATGAGTCTTAATTATGCTTATTTATTTAGCTATTATCATATCAAAATTGGTTGAAGGGGACTTCATACATTGCGTTTGCATTGTTGGTCTACTCTTATAATGTCTTTGATGTCATCATTAAATAATGAACATATGATCAAAAATCTGACGGGACATCGTATTTATCGTTTTGCACTATGATATCATATGATATCATTTGCAAACCCATGAGATCGGTAATAAGCCCTCACACTTCAAAACGGGGGAGGTTTAATGTTCGACTGTACCTATTTTTTCAGATATTTACTTTTTCCTTATGTCTCTATAGTGGGTGGTGACACAATGTGAAACGATTTTAGAAGCTGTGTGGGTTAAACTTCTATGGAACTTCTATCTGGCATTATACAAACAAATGACGTCGATGGTCTCGGATATCACCATAGGCTTATTTCATGCCAATAAAGGGGTAATGTCAAAATAAAAGAAAAACAAATAGTAATCACAAATGTAATAAGCGTAATCGCAATCAGGAGATAATGTTCTCACGAATTTGAGATGAAGTGTTTGCGCTAAGATGCTTACTCATTATCCATCTATTTACTTTTACCTTGAATGGACCCTATTTATTGTTTTCGGAAAACCATTAGCTGTAAGCTCATTCTATTCTTTCGCTGTTCGCTTCAATAATGATGTTGCTAAACGCTTTGTACGAAAGGTTGAGAAATAAGTAAAACATAAAATTGTAAATAGTACATAATTATCATCATATCAGCCAGGAGACACCCACTGTTAGACATAGGTCTCCCCCAAGGATCTCCATACCGATCGGTTCTCCGCCTCCCGCATCCAGCGGCTTCCCGCGACCTTCACCAGATCGTCGGTCCACCTTGTGGGGGGCCTACCAACACTGCGTCTTTTTTTTAACATAATTGTCACATCCCGTCATTATTCTCTAATTTCATATATCAACTTTCCTCTACCTAAAGGTTGCCTGGCAGAGATTGCCGCCTAGGCAATAAGGCCGCCTTTTTGTTAATTCTTGTTTTCTTAGCACATAATTACTGATATGTGTTTTTTTATTAACAATAAAGAATTTATTCATTCATTCATTCACTGCGTCTCCCGGTACGCGGCCGCCACTCGAGGACCTTTCCGCCCCAATGGCCGTCAGTCCTACGAGCGAGATATACATAATTATACGAACAATAAATATGTAGAACCCATAGGACCAAATAACAATTGATCCTCCAGTGGAGTAGATGAAACAAGTTCATGGTGTTCATTTACACGTAACTATTTAGTAATCTGTGTTTACACGTTCCCCAAAACGACATTTTTACGGAAAGCTTAAAACTAAATATCATGATAGTTATGCGATTCGTTTCGTAAGTTAGTCAATAGATGCAAAATCTGAAAACTTATTTCAAACAAAGCTAAATTCCAAATTAAGTGAGTTCTTAAAATATGCATTAACGTGGACATCATTTATGAAACCGCTTTTGGAATAAGTGCATTCATTGGTGATGTAAATAATATTCCATAACAATAATAATCCAATAAGATGATCTGGTATAAAAATATAAAACAATATTGTACAAGTTTATTTCTTAAATCTAAATTAAGCATACTGTTGATGAACCTATACCTAGATTTTATGAGGATTTCGAAATAATTGAACATTGATTATTACGGAAATACTCGTAATTTTAGGCTCGGGAAAATTACACCAGAAAATAAATACTCCAACTCAACATTTCTAATTTATACTTATGATTATATTGCGACATAATGAAGTGTTAGTCAAATCATTATATTTCCTGTCAGAGACAAAGTGACAAACAGCAATCAGTTATTTTGTTCTATTATTGTTATGCTCTTAAAATAATAGTTTTTTACAAATAATATCATTTTAATTTATTGCAATAAATTTCCCGTACCTATATGTTCAACATCTTTTTTTAACTTTTTACTTACTCTAATCAAGACTGCATCTGCAATTTTTTCTTATATAGAAACTCACTGTTAGTCAATGATAGACACAACCACAGTTGAATGTTGCAGAATTTATATAAAGTCAATCGCGTACGTTTTAATCAATTGCTACCAGTAAAATGCTCTTACGGTGAAGGAAAACATCGTGAGGCAACCTGCATACATCTGCGGCGAAATTCAATGGTGTATGTGAAGTCGACCAATCCGCACTGGGCCAGCGTGGTTGATTAAGGCCTAAACACCCTTACTTAGGGTAGGTTCACTCGAGCCCCCGGTGGAGACGTATATGAGCTTTGATGTTGACTTCAAAAGGAAAAAACTGAACCCTTATAGTATCATGTTGTTGTCCGTTTATCTATATGTCCGTCTGTCCGTCAGTTTGTCAAGACCTTTTTCTCGGGAACGCGTAGAAATATCAACCTGAAATTTATATCAAATACTCGTGTCTACGCTTTCTTCGGAATGTAAAATAAAATATTTGTAAGTAAACGTAATTTATCTGACGCTCTTACGGTGAAGGAAAACATCGTGAGGCAACCTGCATACATCTGCGAAGAAATTCAATGGTGTATGTGAAGTCGACCAATCCGCACTGGGCCAGCGTGGTTGACTAAGGCCTATCACCCTTACATAGGGTAGGCTCGAGCCCCTCGGTGGGGACGTATATGAGCTGTGATGATGATGATGAAACGTGATCAAAAGATAACATGACCGGTTATGTCTTATATTTTCGCAAATTTTACGATTTTACAAGGAAATCAAAACCTAAGAGTACTTTCTGTTCACGAGAATCATAAAATTTGGCAAAAAGCAAGATTTTATAGAACAACCAGAAGTATCTATTATATTAATGTAAAGGACATTTTGGCTAAATGAGTAATTATATAATTGAATTTAGAATTTTCCGCTCTATTGACTGGTATAATTAAAATTTCGATATATGTCCCTTACGTCACTCTACAATTAAAGACACATTTACTGTAGAAAGAGGCTACATAAACGTTTTCACATTGTAGATAAGTTTATACGAAACCCTCGGTACGCAAGTCCAATTCTCACTTGGCCTTCTCTCTCTTCTCTCTTCTTCTATCTGTGTTTAAATGATATCAACACACCGGGAAAGCGCTTTGCCTAACCCCTCTTTCTTTCCATGTGACCGACCATTGTAATATATTTAAACCAGATTGGCTGTCTGGCTGCATGTCCGATTTAGAGAACGCGCGGACAGTCACGTCGGCAAGTTCAATTAGTTCAAAATCGACGCATTAGTGCGTTCCAGCGATGCCCGATTGGGCATTTACTTGTAATTTTGTATATTTAGCTCCTGGAGAATTTATGGAGAGAAGAATTGAAAAAAAATATCATCGAAAAATTTGAGTTATTTATTTTATGGGTTCCGTACCGCAAAAGGAAGGAACGGAACCCTTATAGAATTACTTGGTTGTCCGTCTGCCCGTCTGTCTGTCAAGACCCTTTTTCTCGGAAACGTGTTATGATACAAACTGAATTTTTTATAAACAATTCGGGTCTTTAGTCTCTTTTAGCTGTGAAAAAATCATACTTGTAAGTCAACACAATCAAAATATATGACCGTTTTTGTCGCAAATTTTGCGATTTTATAAAATCAGGGGATTCAAACCCTACAGGGTACTTACGTCCCGTTGATCTAAAATCATGAAATTGGCAAGAAGCAAAGACTTTAGCAGATATCTCAAAAAATCTCTGAAAATCTCTGAAAACTGCAAATACCTACATAGTTAGGAACTTATATACATACTTAGATAAATTTGTTCGGGTCCCTTGGTTAGCGAGTATTTTTTATATATAAGGGCATCCGTTTTTATATTAAACGGACATACATTTTATAAGCCGTCCTTTAAAATCAGCGATTCGAATCGACAAAAAATATGTTGAAAATTTTAAATTCCGAAGCAGTATAAAGAAAGCTTGTAAAAAGCCGTCTAATTCTTATTTTAATAGGTAACAATATCCTCTTTGTTGGGGATATGTTGCTCGTTATATTAAAAGATGATTTAATAAGATAACATACGTGTATTGATTAATTTTTATGCTACTGATATAATCATGATAGTGAGTACACGCCCGCAGCGGTTGGGTGTAAGCGAGCACTAAATAGACAGAGAAGGCGTATTACGTAAAATTGATGATATTGTTAAAATAAACGGTTGCACCGTAGACTATTTATCTGCGGAGTGTGGTGTCATTTTTAAACTTGTAGTTTTTTATTTCAATATTGTACAATTAATATACTTACCACTTACCTACTACAAGGATTTGGCATTTGTTTTGACATTTGATCGTGGCTTAACTGGTAGAGCATTGCCATTGATACGAAATATGTCGTAGGACCACAGGCAGATAAAAAAATCAAACCGACTTCAGAAACCCCAAAAAGTAATAAATAACATAAAAATACCAACATCACATTTTTTTATTTTTATGTTGTATTTTTAGTAAATTTATTATCAACTCGCCGAACTAACTAAAAAGAATACAACCGGGGATCTGGCCTATTGTATTTAAAACAATAACCTCTAACTCCTAAAAGTTAAGGTCCTTCCACCATCAGCTAGACTCATGACTACCAGACGCAAATACCTGAATAGCTTCGGAAAAACATGAAACACATTGGACGTGCTTAATATAAAATTTAAGGCATTTCCTCCATTTTACTGGGATCCCATCATCAGATCCTGGACTTTGATGAAAATGAGACCAATCGGGAAAGAATTTTTCAAAACGGTTATCAAATGACAGAGTTTTTAAAAAAGAACATAAAATCGAATTGATGAACTCCTCCCTTTTGTGAAGTCGGCTAAAATCTAGTCTGAGCCTTTGAGTAAAATTAAATAAAATAGTATCGTTTCGCAGAAAAATAATGCCATATTTGGGATGATGAAATAGGAAATCCCATCTGGCAACTTTCGCTGTATATTTGATGTCAGGCATTTTACGCCAGCATCAGGAATGCGTCTATGGCAAACCTTGTCTCTTAGCCTTCAGTGTCCAGAGTGCCTAGTCAAATGGATGTTTTGTTAACGAACGAACGTCGCAACGAACTATGAGATTTGGACTAGGCCCACGGTCCCTGTCGTTCAGTGAATTGGGCCTTCCTGACTTTGTAGGGCCCGTATGGGATCAGAAAGTCCCAGTTCACTGAACCATACAAAAAATTTAAGCCATTTATTAATGTTTACATATTTCAAGGTTTGTGTTTTGAAAACTACCCAAAAAAATATTTTTTTCTGCTTAAAAGTTCTTAATTTAGTCTCTGCAAAAAGTGCATTATATTGATCTCAAAAATATATCTACCGTAAAAACTTTGCGATTACATTAAAAGTTAATTAACTTTACTTTTTTAAATAAATCGTAATTAACATCATATATAAATACTTCAAAATAATCAATAAAACTAATTAAAATATATTAATAATTTAATAAAAAAGCAAAAAAAAGATACTAGTCAAAAAGTCGAATGGTTAGCTTTTTATGATAGTTTAGGAACGTTAACTATTCTATTCTAACTATTCTATATTATATAAGTGAAAAAACAACTAGCTTTTAAGGTTTAAATGAAATTCAGTCTTACTTGTATTTTGTTATATTTAAAAGATAATTAATATCAATGGGTAATGTGATAAGAGCTTATTCCCCGCCGCCATTTTGTTTTTTACTAAGAATTCGCCCGCGATAAAAAAAATATATCGACTGGGGACATTTATACGCATTAAAAAATTCTTAAGTCACTACCATTGTAAAGAGTCACCTTATAGAGCTTCCTGCAAAAAAGATCGGCAGTGAACATTTTTTGAACTGTTTTTGCAAATAACTGAAACGTGACTCTTTAGGAATAAAGTGACCATAGATTTTTATGTTTTTTTTTTACTATCCCCAAGTCAGTCCCTAAACGATACATATGACATTTTTTGTGCACCACCATTTTGAAAGAAAAATCAAAACCGATAACTAAGCCGAAATATTCGAATCACTTTATTTCTGACTTGGGGATCGAATCCTCGAATGCTAATTCAAACTTAACAAATCTTTGGGATATAAATTACAATTGATTAAAGTAATAAATTGTAAAAATAGTAAGTATAAAGGTTATGCAAGCTTATATTACTTACTTGTTACCCATTTATTAATTAAAATTTCCATTATAATTTACAAAAATGTAAAATAAACCGAAATCCTCCTTTGAATAACACGACACTTCTAACCTGAACAAATGATATGAGCTTTACATTTCTGATCAAATATAAAACAGAATATAAGTTAAACTACGGGTAATGAATCACCGAGATAAGCTTGTCACTCATGCTTAATGATTGCTTGTAATGGGCTACAATTTGTCAGTTTCAGTCCAGCGTTGATAGAGGTCGAAGAGTTCTGTCAGGATGAAGCCAACTAGCAATAATTAACGAACAATTATTGTAGTACGATTTGTTACTATACGTCTAATTGTCTAACTGGTGATCAAAACTACACTACTCAGATATATGAGGATTCTTTGATTCATATACATATATGTATAATAAAGAAGGGGAGATTTAGAAAAATCGATTGTTGTTAATATGACGATAGAAATGAGAGTTACAACATTGAAAGCATTGAGGCCAAGATACGATCTATCGATCGACTATATACTTACTAATATAAAAAAGCTGAAGAGTTTGTTTGTTTGGTTGAACGCGCTAATCTCAGGAATTACTGAAAAAATACTTTTGTGTTGGATAGTAACATTACTTTTTTTATTGCAATTATGTTGGCAAACAAGCAAACTGCCCACCTGATGGTAAGTGGTAACAGTCACCTATAATACATGTGGTAACTGTGAGATGCGCAGCAAAACTGCAACCCCCACAAGAACCACAGTGTACGTTGCCAACTTGTGACTTAAGATGTAAAGTGACGGTACCCAGTAATTTCAATGCCATATCCTTACCCTTCAAACCGGAACACAGCGAACATTTTCCGACATCCACGCGAACGAAGTCGTAGGCAAATGTAATTTTTACATCAACGAGAAACAATTTCAATGTAAATTATCATAAATACGATAGTGAGTGAACCCATAATGTAAATTAACTGAACACATATTCAGATGTCGCACAGATGAGGCCATGTTACATCTAAAGCTCAGATTAACACATAGGGTTGTAAAGGCTAACCCATTCAGGCACAATAGTTGACAGCAATTGGTTCATTCGAACATAAATTTAATGCTGGCTATTAAATTGACGTGAAAAGTTCTTACGGGCCCCAAACGACAATACAAGATAACACAAGGTTCCATAAAAAATATCGCAGGTACACTTTTAAATAATATTCATATTTATTTTAGGCAACTTCTCTATTCTAGTTTGCAGGGGTAAATCTAGGTTAAATAAAGTGGAATTAATGTGCCGCAATTTTGGCTTAATGGCATGCTTCAGTTCAATGGATTCTTCCCTTTGTCACTGAGTGCCTCATCTGCTATAGACTGCCCCTTGACAATCTAATTTGGGAAGACAAACAATAATTGTCTGAAATGTTTTTTCAACTTTTATTATTTCTTTTTTGACTTTCCTGTTATGATTTGGAGAGGAAAAAACTTGCAGCTTCGCCAATGTGCACTTCTCGAAACCTATTTTCGTGCATTTTTTTCTGAAGGTATTTAATCTTTGCCCCTAAAAGTCATCAATATCTTCGAGAACACAATAATAAGGTCCATTTTCATACAATCAACTCATGAGATTATCACTTAAAAAAAAATAAAACAGACATTTATTTTGGCACTGTAAGCAGATTAAAAAAGTGTTCAATCATCTTAATGGAGATTTTACTCACTTATATTAAAATTTACGCCAAATTAAAAAGTGTATAAAAATCATGAAAGTATCTCTAAAAATAAAGTTATAGCTATAACGCAATTAAAAAGTGTGAAAGTATTACGCCAAATTAAAAAGTGTGAAAAAATCATGAAAGTATCTCTAAAAATAAAGTTATAGCTATAACTTTAACGTCCTTCATTTTCTCGGGGGGAAATGCGTAGCTGCACCGTACTCGCTATTGGCTAAACGGCGAGCATGTGTGGTCAGCTCTCCCAGCGAAGTGTCAGGTTGTGTTCTCCCTGCTCTAAAGGGTGCGTGTAGAAGGATCCACAACGCGATACCACTACTCACGCGCCCAGCAGGCTAGCCCGATCAACTGGTCAGGCAATCGCCAAGAGGGGATTGCCCGAAAACCCGGTATCTTGCATGGGGTCAACCTTGCACGCAGGCTTCCACGGCAGGGTCATTAGACGGGCATCACTTGCGCGAATGCCCGCCTGCCGCTGCCGTAACTTTAACGTTCTAGAATGTCAAAGTTGCGCTTCGTCGCGTGCGACGGCTCAGTGTATGACGTCACGCGATACGAGTTACGACCCAAAGATTCGCGGCTATTTCTAAAGATAATAATTATTTCTCATTAACCACGAGAAATAATTAAAAATGAAGCGTAATATTTGGTGCGCTACAACAACGCGACACTTGTCACGGCCAGTAAGCGTCCATTACGCAGTCATTTATTGAGAGGTTTCATAAAGAATTCCCTGGCTTATTAGTTTTCGTCTATATTTTCTATCGAGTTAAATATAATATTTTCAACATCATGAGACTTCCTCATTAAGGCGCGTATAAACTACGCACGGCAAACCCTTTACGCGCAGCCGCGCGTAATTTATACGCGCCTTTATGCAAAGTGAATGACAGTATTCAGTTCGTCACGACATCGACACGGACAATGACATAGGACTTAAAATGGCCGTTCGGCGTATGGGAGTTTTTATACCTCTACCTTAGCTTTTAGGAGGGCAAGCGAGATTGTATATTATTATATTAGACCTGTTATTTAGGCGTCGAGTTGAAATCACGCCTTGAAATCACGAAAAATATACTGCTCTTTTCGTGGAGTAGGTCTTCTCTTTTCTATGAAATTGCATATTCTTGAGTACACGATGTTTATTGCTTTCTATGGATGTTTTTTTAATACTAGCTCTCTTCACTATAACATTTGTCCAAAAAAAATCTGAAAAGGGTCACCCTTTTCACCTTGGGTATAAAAAATAGCCTAAATACGACCTATTCTGACCTACCAAATATCTATACAAATAGGTACATAAAATTGAAGTGTCTGTTTGTAATATCAAAATAACAAGTTTTTACTAAATGGGTATGAATGTATATCGGGTACCAATAACAAAAACACATTTTTTTTAAATAATGTCTGTTTGTCTGTTTGTTCCCGCTAATCTCAGGAACGGCTGGACCGATTTTGACGGGACTTTCACTAATAGATAGCTAATTATATAGATAGCTATCAAGATCTTAAAAAAATGCCTACAAAAACGAAATGCTGCCAAAAGATACTATTCCACGCGGACGAAGTCGCGGGCACAGCTAGTAAACAATAAATTTTATAAAAATCGGTCAAGCCGTTTCGGAGGAGTTCGGTTACAAACACTGTGACACGAGATTTTTATATACTCGTTTAACAATGTTTTATTTATACGATCCAATGCATGGTTAAATATTTTCGTGTCGTCTTCAGTTAACAAATTCATGACACTGCCTTTTTTATACGTACATTCATTTATTCATACATGGCGTGCTGACCTATATACCTGCGTCATTCAAAGTAGAAAGCAATCGAAACAAATACTTTTGTGGGCAGACCGGTGGGGGAATGGTTTGATCAATACTCTGTTAGCATTTCCGTTTCAGTTTAACTGTTTTTCTTGGACATAATGGGCCTGTCAATACTTCGCTTCTGAGTTATGCCCCGGGTATAACGATTTTAACGGAAACTCCGAATTTCGTTTTCAGTCGTAAAAGTTAACGATTTTTTTCGTGTTAAACTGCGTTTTTTATGCGTTTGACTCGTAGCTGGTAATTTGAGATCCAGGCTATTACTTACATATTTGCTTAAAGTAAAAGCCCTCTCACCAAGGGCAGTTAAAACAACATCAAAATAAAATAATAAAAATGCTAAATAATATTATAATTAAACAAGAACTATTTTACTTCGCTAGCAACACACAATTTAATAAAAGGCTTATTAATCAATTCCCCGAAAATTTCATTTCGTAACAGTTTTGCTGTAGCTTTTGCTTAATTAATATTAGGCTTACCTACAAATGACTTTAAATTAATGGGTTGTTAAACTTTCAGAGAAATTTTATTCCTTTTTCGATTTTACATATTTGATAAGGCTTTAATTAATGACTTTCAGAAAACTATACAACAAAATATTGTGTAAACACGCTTACTATTTAATTTGATAGATGTGCTTTGGCGTGGACCTGTGACGAGGAGGGTAATTGCTAGAAGCTTAAACATGCATGTGGATGGAAACAGGACAGGCGAAGACTCGAGAACTATGGATGAGTTGTGTGGTAAAGAAGAAAGAGTGTAAATATTAACTGAGATACAGACTAAAGGAAGAAATATGATACGCTAATTCCATCTGTATTTATAAAAGACTAGCTTTCCGCTCGCGACTTCGCCCACGTTATTTTCCCGTGGGAAATTTTTCCCCGTAGGAAAAATACCCTATGTCCTTCCCTGGTCTTGAACTATCCCTTTACCAACTTTCATCAAAATCGGTTCAGTAGTTTCGAAGCCTATTCAATACAAACAAACAAACAATCAAATCTTTCCTCTTTATAATACTCGTATTATATAGACTTGCTGTGCCCGCGAACTATGTTTCGCCTTAAAAGTTCAAAGAAAAAACTGTAAGTCTACTTTCCCACGGGAACCACTTACTTTTGCGGGACAATAAGTAGCCTATATGTTAATCTCTGTCGTAATCCATCTATCTACATCATCCATTCAGTAGTTTTTGCGCGAAAAAGTAACAAACATCAATACATCCATACTTACAAACTTTCGCGTTTATAATATTAGTAAAGATTTTGGTGACTCTCTGATTGAGGTATCAACTAATATGTGAGCATCCACTAAGGAAGGATTTTTGAAAATTCCCCAGGAAGCTGAGAAATTCCCATCCAAAAAACTAGGCAACCAGTGTTGGGCTTTATTAGCGATACGTAGTTCGCGGGCACAGCTAGATAAATAATATAAGAAAAAGGCAGAACGATCAAGATAATGCCAGTTCATACCTATACACATACACCTATACTACATGTAGTTCCTGTAAAATATGCAAAGCTAAAACCCCTACTACAAGGACCTTCATAAAGTACTTGTGGCAAAAAATGTCAAGTCATAGTTTCATTGCCTGTCTTTCTCTTCACTCCGGATCACACCGATGCAAGCACCTTCTTATTGGTAGTAAAAATAGGTCGGGCTGAAGAATCTTGTTTTGATTTGTGAGTGCCTTTACGTACTGCGACTTTTTTCGGAGACAGTCGCCATGCACAAACGTGCGCGTGCGTGATGCAAACACGACACAGTTGTGATGATAGCCCGCCTGTGCAACGATACAAACGATTGTGTTGTGATTGTACCCCTTTTTTTCTCGGGGGGAAATGCGTAACCGCACCGTAGCCGCCGTTGGCTACACGGCGAGCGTGTGTGGGGCTCTCCCGGCAAAGTGCCAGGCCTAGCCACTAAAACCCCCCGGTGTTCTCCCTGCCGTTTTGGGCGCGCTAGGTAAGGTCCACGCTGCGACCCCACTACCCACGCGCCCGGGTAAGCCCGACCAACTGGTCGGGCTATCGCCAAGGGGATTGCCCGAGAACACCAGGGCAATCCCCAGACGGAGGGACTTACTGCGGCGTGCACGGGGCCAACCGTGCACGCAGGCTTCCATTGTGATTGTACCCCTGCAAAAAGTCCAAGTTGTGTAAGGGTGTAACGTGGTGAGGTGGTGCAGTGCAATGGGTCAATAAGGTCGTAAAATGAACCAACAAAGATCACGTCACTGATTTTTTTTTCGGTTACAATAATAAAATATACCAATTCGGTTAAAATATACCTCGTCTATATAAGTCTGTCTAGTGTCTCTCTCCTCTCTTCAGTGTAGTCTCTTTAGTGCCTATAATTTTATAGGATACTAGCTTTTGCCCGCATCTTCGTCCGCGTGGGATTCCTTTTTGGGGTTCCGTAGCCAAATGGCAAAAAACGGAACCCTTATAGATTCGTCATGTCTGTCTGTCTGTCTGTCCGTCCGTCCGTATGTCACAGCCACTTTTCTCCTAAACTATAAGAACTACACTGTTGAAACTTGGTAAGTAGATGTATTCTGTGAACCGCATTAAGATTTTTACAAATATAGAAAAAAAAAATAGAAAAAAGCAATAAATTTTGGGGGTTCCCCATACATAGAACTGAAACTCAAATTTTTTTTTCATCAAGCCCATCTATGGGTAGGGTCTTCAAAAATCATATTGAGGTTTCTAATATAATTTTTTTCTAAACTGAATAGTTTGCGCGAGAGACACGTCCAAAGGGGGAGACACACCTCCCCCCTGTAACTTCCAAAATAAGAGAATGAGAAAACTAAAAAAATATATGATGTACATTACCATGCAAACTTCCACCGAAAATTGGTTTGAACGAAATCTAGTAGGTAAGTAGTTTTTATAATACGTCATAAATCCTACGGAACCCTTCATGGGCGAGTCCGACTCGCGCTTGGCCAGTTTTTTATTGATTCCCTTTACAAATTCCTCCCGCCCCTTTTATATTGACCCCCACCCTTTTATTTTTACTCGATACTATCTCCAAACCAAATTTCATCTAAATCGGACCAGCAGTAGTGATTGTGTTGATTACCTATACAAATTTCCACTCCCCTTTTCTCCCCCTTAAAGCTACCTCGCCACTAATTTTCAGCCAAATCGTTTCAGCCGTTCTTGAGTTATAAATAGTGTAACCAATACAACTTTTTTTTCGGCATCGATTATATTTTCTGATTTTGTGAACAGAATTGATGATGAAATATTAATTTATATTGATTGTGCTTTCACGACTTCTTGCCGTCTTGATGTCCGCAATTGAGTGACGGGAGGAAAAGAATGAAAATATGCCAAACGTAAAATCCAAATGCAGTCAGATTAGGCGGAAATGCAACGAGTTGCTATATCTAGAAAGATTGTAGCACCTTGTTACAAGGAGCACTAACAAATTGCATTATCTTCAAAAACATTTTTTTTTCAAAATTACCTAATCAAAATTATTTATGTTACTTAGGCCACTAGGCATAATTATGCTAAGTGCATCTATTTCACAAAGTTAAAATGGTAGTTGAACTAATTGGACAAAAATATTCCAATTCCAAAGCTGCTAAGTGCACGTGCAAGTATAAATAAATTGCACGTGTTGACCAATTGTTTGACCGCTTCTTAGTATGTCGTTCACAATACCTAAAAATAAAGGCTACGATACTATGCTCCAGTTGCTTCTGTCCGAAGCATTAACGTCCTAATGAACGGTCGATCGATTTGATAATTGGATTTAGTTCGCCGCAAGGAAAAACAATATTGAGATTGTGTAACATCCAATACAACATATAATTTTTTGCTTCACATTTTAACTCAAAAACTGCAACATTATATAGAAGATGGCGACTTGTAAAGTTACTGGTTATTGGATTATTTGAAAGCTAATGCACACATTGTGTAGAAATATGCATATAGGGTAGGACACTTTTTATAGCAATACCGACCTAAGTCTGATGTGCAAGCAAACAATTACACCAGCAGTTACATAACATCTACACATCTATACAAATAAATAAAATTGAAGTGTCTGTTTGTAATTTCCAAATAACAAGTTTTTAATTAATGGGTATGAATGTATATTTATTTTTTATTTATTTAGTCTTCCAGTACAATTATGTACAGAGGCGGACTTAATGCCAAAGGCATTATCTTCCAGTCAACCTTTGGGTGGTGCAGAGAAAAAGAAGTAGATGTAGTACTTATAATAGTAAAATAATACCTACTGGATAATGGTATATACTTAAAATACTAATACATAAATATTATGACTAAAATAAACTAATATAATTATACTTGCCTACTATTAAAATACAAAACCATTAAACGGTATATCGGGTACCAATAACAAAAACACAATTTAAAATTTTTTTGTCTGTCTGTCTGTTTGTTCCCGCTAATGTCCGGAATGGCTGGACCGATTTTGACGGGACTTTCACTAATAGATAGCTAATTATATAAGGTACTAGCTTTCCGCCCGCGGCTTCGCCCGCGTTATTTTTGATTTCCCGTGGGAATTTGATATTTTTCCGTAGGAAAATTACCCTATGTCCTTCCCCTGGTCTCGAGCTATCCCTATACAAACTTTCATCAAAATCAGTTCAGTAGTTTCGAAGCCTATTCAATACAAACAAACAAACAATCAAATCTTTCCTCTTTATAATATTAGTATAGATAACATAGGCGACTTTTTATCAAGAATTCAAGATCTTAAAAAAAATGCCTACAAAAATCAAAATGCTGTCAAAATTTACTATTCCACGCGGACGAAGTCGCGGGCACAGCTAGTTTAAAATATACTTACATTGCTTTATATAGTTACACTGAGGCAATAACAGTGATACTTTTAAAACCACAGTTAATATTTTCATTTAAATAACTTAATACGAGTATGTTACCACGTTGCTCTCCCAATTTGCCAATATTTATTGCCGCAGAATTTCAAACGAAGAAATGTTTCGCCAAGTAAAATCTCCACACCATCCAGTTTGAAATATTAAGGCATGTTTCCGTGAGAATAGACTCGGGACGTGCTAGAGCAGTTGAATTTCTGGAAAAGGGGCCCGTTCCTCCGGGACATATCCACATTTCTACAAGAGATTGGATAGCCAACAGTATTTTCATTTCTTTCGGCCCGCGAAAGACATAAGGTTTCCGAAGTGCACTCCTTTAAATAGAGTTATTGGCACCATCAAAATTTAACGGTTTTGTTTTGCGGTGGGAAATGAGATTTTATTGTATTTTATACGGCAAAGCAAGCACCACTCTGAATGTGGAATTTGATGTATTCTCGATGCTTGACATAGTATTATATATACACACAGATCAGTGCGTTTTAAAATTTAATTATATCTAGGAAGTGTTTATTTTGTATGTTGCAATTGATTCTAATAGTGTATTGGTGGAATCACATCTGGGAACCGATTACTTGTCCGAATTACATTTCACAGAAAACGGTTAATAGACGTCTTTTTAGGGTTCCGAACCGCAAAAGGAAAAAAAACTGAACCCTTATAGGATCACTTTGTTGTCCGTTCGTCCATCTGTCTGTCAAAACGCTTAATCTCGGGAACGCGTGGAGGTGTCGAGTTGAAATTAAAACCATGTACTCAAGTCTACAGTCCCATCTAGCTGTGAAAAAATCAAACTGCTAAGTTAACGTAAAAAGGATACAGCCGTTTATGCCGCAAAAAACGTATATTTCGACATTCTTAATAGAATGAAATTTTGCCGTTGACATAATGAAATTTGTCAAGAAGCAAGGCTTTATAGCACATATTAATCTGAAAAAGGGAAATTAATACATAATTAGTATATTATAGAAGTTTGCACGGAACCCTCGCTGAGCGAGTCGAATTCGCACTTGGCCGGCTTTAAACCATCGAAATCTCATTTCCTCTCCTTTTACCGAACTACGTTTCACCAATTTTCAAAATGTCACATCTACTCATGACAAATTAAAATAATTCAATGAGATTAATGAGCAGTATTAAAATTTATTTTCGTTATAAATAAAACCGATTCAAAAAAATATTCGTTTTAAATAAAAAATAAAAACCATGTTTTACATAATGAAACATTTAAAAGTTTTAAGCAAAAAATACACTCAAAATTTTAAAAATCTTTATTCAATATAGGCCTTTACAGGCACTTATTGACGTCAAAACAAAGCAAAACATTCTATTTTGAAGGAAACATAATATTAACCTTGTATGTGCATACATCCTGAATATAATCAGGATATTTGCAAATACAAGTAGGATTCTGCAAATACAACTAAATAGTAGAAAATAATTGGTTAGCTTCGCATCTCTTATTATTGAAAGCGTTTAACGTGGAGCGCATCAATTTCTCAATTTTGAGAAATGAAATATTGAAAAACTTCTTTAATAATCATATTAAACCAGAGACATACAGCCAGTTTCTCCAAGTTTTACGTTTTACGATTTCGTAAGAAGTAACAACATAATACCTAAAAATGTGTCGTTTCACTATTAAATATATGATTCGCGCCCTACATTTAACCTTTTTAAACGTAAAGGATAAAATAAAACTACAATTGAAACTCGATTATGGTGCAATTCTTACGTATTTATATTGTTACTTTTACAAAATCGTAAAACGTAAATTTGGTGCAACCAGCCCTTAGAATAAACACTCAACTGCATTCTCATAGTTACGGAAATTCAAATGCCAGCTGAAGTAAATTATTGCGAAATTGATGCGCCCCACATTTTACCTTTTTAATAATAAGAGTTACTAAGCCAACTAATTATTTTTTATTATTCATACTCAGAGCGTCGGTGGCGCTGTGGTTTCGGCACTTGCCTTCCAATCGGGGGTCGGGGTTCGAGACCCGCCATGTACCAATGTGTTTTTCGTTTCGAATTTCATATATACATTTGTCTGACGCTCCTACGGTGAAGGAAAACATCGTGAGGCAACCTGCCTAAATCTGCGAAGAAATTCAATGATGTATGTGAAGTCGACCAATCCGCACTGGGCCAGCGTGGTTGACTAAGGCCTAATCACCCTAACATAGGGTAGGCTCGAACCCCTCGGTGGGGACATATATGAGCTGTGATGATGATGATGATGACTCATACTCGGAAAGTAGGTCTGAAGTTGCCGAGGATTCAACTGACAGCTGTCGAATTAATAAAAAAAGAAATAAAAAGAAGACCACGAATCCAAAAAGTATAGTTTTATTTAAACAATGAGTTCAGCTGATTCAGACATTGATTTAACGCCTGATTTCATAAGAGAAGAGGCTAAAACAGTAGTTGTTGATTTATTTAATACAAAATTCACTAATTTCTTCTTTAGCTAATTTATGTTTAAATTTTTACATTTCTTGTATTCGTAATGTAAGCACACGTGTCTACCTCGGGTTACTTTCACCTATAGGGTAACAATGTACTATTATACTTTTAGTGCATTTTTATGGTTCCGTATCTTAAGGAGGCACTCGGTTTGCACCGGGCGCCCTCGTGAAGAGCTCCCTGGAAAGCAGGACAGAATATTTTAATTTTGAATAGCACATTGTTCACCAAGGAGAGATAGCGACCGATTACTACACACGAGTTGGAAATCGCACTTTCTTCTGAGTGATACGAGTACATAGTGTTTTATACTTCAACTAGAAGGAAAATAAAAAACAAAATTTCAATTAATACAAGTTTATAATAACATTTTTACAGTTATTAAAACTTAATTTAATTCTTTTGCCAGGGAGATTAATGTTGGTTTGAGACAATGCGGGAGAGATTATTGGTTATGCTATTGGCACAAAGGGTTTTTTTTACATACGACAGGGAAGCTCTTGGCTTTCATCTCACCTGATGGTAAGTGATGATAAGGCCGAAGGTCGAAGCGAGCTTTGCCTGGTCTTCTCAACATCTCAGGAACTGGCTATCTTACCTCAATTGTCGGAACACAACAATGCTTTAAACATTGTTATTATGGCGACAAACTTAAGTATGACGGTGGTAGCTAGCCAGTCGGGCTCAGAAGCCCTACCACCAACCAAACCGAGCAGAAAAATGTCTGCTCCCATGGGGAATCGAACCCCGGACCTCCCGATCAATACCCTGTGGTCTCAACCACTAGACAATGGAGGCTGTTAAAAGTGTCATATTGGCAACTAGTCACCGTGATAGTACTGGCGGCGTCGCACTCAAGCACGTTAGTGTTAATGAATTTTCATACTCTTTTGTCGGCTCAGTAGACCGTTAATATTGGATTTTCATGCGTTATTTCTACTCGTATATTTCTACGATAGTAATGGCACACTTTTAATATTGTTAAACTGTGGAAATGGCGTACATTCCGCCTCGTTTTCAGAAGTGGTGTGGTTCTTTTCGAGCATGTGTAGTATAAAAAAACAGTAAAACTGACATTGCATACCTAACTCCAACTTTGCCCTAATCAATAATTGCTTTCAATAGCGTACCAAATTCGTGGTGATAAAATATACGCCTACTAATTTACAAAAGGTTTATTCAAAAACGTGAGAAATTTTTGCCTAAAATTTCAGTAGGTCGCGACTATATTGTGTTATGAAATCATTATAATATACACGTATTTTTTCAAATGCTTTAAACAAAACTTTTTATTTTCAAAGATGACAGTGAGCTGTTATATTTCTTGGGATTAAAATTTCACCTGATTGAGTAACTCTAGCTACTATAAATGAATAAATGTAATTATTCTACTAAATTCATAAAAAAGGATATAATTATAAAAGTCGCTTATCAACATTGTGATAAACATTAGATTGGAATGGACGATTAATTAATTTGTGATATGTTATTGCAAGCTATTTATACCAAACTACTTGTGAAGAATTAATATTCTTATCATGTTTCAAGAAAACTCGTCATAAAATTCACTTCAGTTTTGTACTACTAGGGTCATGGCATATATTACTGTGTAGCTATGTACTTATATGTTGTAGAGCATCGTCGGTGGCGCTGCGCTGTGGACTTGGCACTGGTCTTCCAATCAGGAGGTCCGGGGTCCGATCCTGCCATGTACCAATGTGTTTTTCGTTTTTCAACTTTCATATGTACGTTTGTCCAACGCTCCTACGGTGAAGGAAAACATCGTGAGGCAACCTGCATACATCATGCATAGAAGAAATTTAAAGGTGTAGATATGTGAAGTCGACCAATCCGTACTGGGTCAGCGTAGTTGACTAAGGCCTAAACGCCCTAACTTAGGGTAGGTTCGAGCTCCTCAGTCGGGACATATATGAGCTGTGGTGATGATGATGACTTACATCTTTATTCGAAACTTAATTTTTTTAACAGGTACTTACTGACGTCAAACACAAATACGAATTTCTATAACTAATCACGAACATAATTTATTTTGTTGTAAATATTAGATTTATCGCTTGGTGAACTCCCAGTCAAATGCATTTACTTTTTAAATCAACAAAACTTTATATATATTTGAATATTTATTTCGTGGTTGTTTTATTTTTATATTCGATTTTATGTTTTATATTAGCTGTTAGCCCACGGCTTCGCTTGCAAGGAAACTCGCGAATATCGCGAGTTAGGTTATATCATGCATTCCTTGGGGATCTCGTTAAAATTAAAAAAAAGTAGCCTATGTCTATTCTCGAGGCATAAGTTATATCTATCAAGATTCATCAAACATTTTTCAGCGGCTTAGGTGTGAAAGCATAACAAACAGACAGACATAAATTTATTATAAAACCTGGTCTAAAATTAGTCTTGGTTTAATTAAACCTAGTGCGCTTTCACTTGGTTAATAAACATAGATGGAGACATCGTCAGATTTACACCAGGACCGAGCTTAGACCATGTTTTGTAATAAGATGGACAGAATTTCTTTTGCATTGAAAATATCAGTAAAGATTCATCTTAAGCGGCGATTATTTTCATATAATTCCCCTCGTTCGCATCCGCTCACAGTCAAATGATGCGCACGGGACGATCTATCCAAGGTCGTTATCCCTAAGAAGCACCCCAATCCTAAAAAGTCATTTTTTCTCTCTATGTATGCTAAAGTAGATCGTATTATAAATACCAAATACCAATATTGACCTTTCCAAACAGAAAGTTCGAGAATAAGTAGAAACTTAATCTCGAACTGTTTAATGTCGAACTGTTATCGTAGTTCGTACAATGTGATACGTTCGTACTCCTATAGTACATGTGGATGGGCCACATGTACTATAGGAGACTGTAGCCACTTACCATTAAGCGCGCTGTATGCTTATTTGCCATCTTCTATACATAAAAAAATCTAAATGATTGAGTATCTTAAGTGGAAATAGAATGCACCATTCTTTTAGACACGAAAATGTCTATTTTTCTATCAAATAAGCAGACGGCGACACTCTCCTATAGTACATGTGGTTAGGACCACATTGTGCGTTGCCAACTTGTAATATAAGATGTCAATGCCAATCTTACGCTCTAACTAAAACGTAAACTCACCAATTGCAATGCAATCATTGCTGCTATGTGACATAAATAGGTAACGGCACACATTGCTGTAGGAATGAGACTTCCACTGAGAATACTTTTACCATATGATGCATGTCATCCTTTTTATTAAAACAAAGCACGTTCTAATGTGCTTGGTACAATGGTACTATTTGGTACAGTTAGAAGCGGTTTATACTTACCATGTACGCTAATGATTTCGGCACAGTGACTTAGGATAAAAAAAACTCGCAATATCAGAATTAATTCGAATTCACAGTTATAGGAAATTGTCTGTATAAAATATACCAAGAGTAATCCAGCGTGTTCAAAATGCAAAATGCAAATAAATATTTTTCTTTCTTTCTTTCTCATTCATTTACTCAAAAAGACGTTATTTATGCCTACACAATTCAAACTGCGTCTGGAAAGTTTTCAGTGCCAAATTTGTGTTGTTTAGACATTTTCCGAAACACCTAAATTGTTAGACATACGTTGACATCGCACAGCTCAAGCACAGCCCCAGAGTACCTACTCCAGAGTGCTGTCACGACGTCGCAACTTTCCTCTTTTAGACTCAGCGAATTTTTCCATTCACAAAAGCCACTTCTGAAACTTAGGTCGTGTCGTGAAAAATATATAATTAACGTACAAATTAAAAAAAAATTCGCGAAGTAGTTTGTGGTCATGGTTTACGTTTTTATAATAGGGAATTTATTATTAGGTTGAAATGAATCTGAATATTTTTTTTTCGGTTGATATGAAAAATAAATTACTAACACATATAAAAAAGGTTAAGTTACATGTATATTCCAAAGCCTTACCTGTAAATCAAACCTATAAATATTATGAATATACTTATGATGAGCGTCCACTAAATAATAATTTTAAGAATTTCTTTATAATATTTTACATTTAAATTTTGACGTGGAGGAATTCCTCGTTCATTGGGTAAGCTTTTTTATTGCAAGAACATAATGTAAATGTATTGTCCAAACAATAATATCCAAATATTCAAGATCGGAATCTGTCAAGACCAGTTTTCGTATGATATTGTGTACTATTAATGTGACTATATTTAAATGTAAGAATTTCTATTTGAAATTTATCGGCTGATAGCTAAGGCAAAGCAATGCTCGGTATATTCAGATTCCTCAATTTTGCCTCTATCATTTGCCATTAGCGTTATAAATATTCACATTTGAATATGAAGTATTGTCATTCTTTCTAAAGTTGAGGTTCAGTATTATAATAATAGATAGACTGATCGCCCAATATCATTTTTCGAAGCACAATTTTCACTGGCTGAAGCTTCCTTTCATATCGGCAGACATCAGATTGAAATTTAGATTGAACGAAGATACGCATCTCCATTACGTTCTGCGAGAAGTTTTCTTCGATATTTTTATTTTATTTCAAATGTATATTGACGACAAAACTCCATAAGACTTGAAGTTGATTTAGCTTCCGCCTACACAGAATATAATGTACATAATAAAATATTTATAGCTATTATTTTACATTTTTTGTCATCCATCAAAAGCCTACCAAGGTCAACGTTGCTTAACTTTAAATATCAATAGCTGAGTGCACACGCCACTACACTACTGAGCTCCACAACATACTTAATAAAAAATATATCCAAAAATGTTTATGACAAAAACAGTTTACCGAGAATCTAACAATCACTTTTTGTTCATGTATAAAGAACTACAATAGTAGATTTTATGCCGAGTGCATAAAGCAAGTCATTTTTATCCGAGATCGTTATATTTCTTGCACCACTTTTTGTGCGTTTATTTCCATTAAAGTATTAGGAGTAAGTTCTAAATCTTCTTCTTCACTTGACATTTTTAAAATTTAGTTAATTCAACAATAACTGAGAAAATTCAATACGAAAATTTCACGGCTTCTTTCCCGCTACTTTACTTTTTTTAAATTTTTGTGCATGATTTTCGGGCAAAGAATAAAATATATACAGCCTACTCTTAAATTATTTTGGAATATTGTTTTTTTTAGTGATGAATATGTCTTGATATTTAGTTACTTTTTCGTATTATCTTATTATAAACCAAAAATGCAAATAGGGAAGGATATATTATAAATTAGCAAGTTTTATCCGTGCACAATTTATTATGTTTGGCTGCATGGTCTAAATGGTCACTGCCTTAGTATAGATACATTTAAAAAGCTACTTTTTTGCCCTTGTGCATAAAGTTCAACTTTATGTCGCCTAGATTCTGCATAAAGTAGTACTTTTTCGAGCATGAGAAGTGAAAATTATTTATTACTAGTGGGCCCGTCAGACGTTATCCTGCCCACCGACTTGATCTAATTGCACGTATAAATCCTCCCTAGACTTATTCAAACACACACAGAAAATTTCGTAAGATTCGGTAGAGCCATTTTTGAGTTTTAGCGAGACTACCACACAGCGATTCATTTTTATACATAAAAGAAGACTAGTGTTCCCGGCAGACGTTGTCCTGCCCGTTTGTTGTACATATAAACCTTACCTGAACCTATTCAAACATACAGAAAATTTCGTAAAAATCTATCAAGCCGTTTTTAAGTTTTAGCGAGACTAATGGCCGTTACACACTTTGTTTAGTGATTAGTGCGAGTGGCTTGTTTAGTGTTTAGTGCTTAGTAAAAAACACGTTTGGACAGCTTCTGCAACTTAACACTAAACACTAAGCACTTGACTAAACAAAGTCTAACACACAGCGTTTCATTTTTTATATAAGAAGACTATAACTTTAATTTTAAACAATAAATTATCCTTCACGTGTGTTTTCATATATTGTTGTATTATCAAGAACTAATAGAAGACGATATAAGTCAATTCGTTAGGAGTTCCTTAACTTATTAGCCGCATTCGAGGCAGAAACCTCGATGCTCTCAGGATGAAGACAAATGATTCGCGAACCGTGCGGGACTATTCATTCTATCGCTAGTAATGTTGGGACTTGCTATTGTATCTGTGGATCTCCCAGCAGAAAGACGTGATTAGGGAAAGGGCCACACTAACTGATTTGTTCTTTTTTGTAATCAATTAGAAATTTTAGACTTTTCGGGGTTTCGGGCCTCAAAGGAATAAAGGAAACCTTATAAGATCACTTCATTGTCCTTCTATCTGTCAAGGCCATTTTATTGTTAGAAACGTGTGGAATTTATATCAGATACCGTCTACGGACTCTTTCAGCTGTGAAAAAAATCATATTTGTAAGTCAACACGCTCAAAGATATTACCGTTTAAGTCACATAATTTTTGAAAATTTTTCGATTTCAGTAGCTAATCAAAACCTATACGGTAACTTAAGGAAAATACCTGAAAACCGTAAATATGTACATAGTATATTATTTACGGTTATACTTATATACTTACATAACGAGTTTGTACGGGACCCTCAGTGCGCGACACATATTATGTCCCGTTTTCTTAAATTATTCCAGATAAGACGTTACAGGTGAAGTCAAAGGCGACTGATTTTGTTATGTAACGATGCACCGTAAAATTAATAGTTTCTGAGTCATTCGAGATTTTGTTGCAACTAAGTTTTTAAAATTACCTTTCGTTACAAGATTATTATGTCATAAAAATCATTATAAGTAGGTAATTGTATACCTACATAATAGTTACGTTTTTTTTCCATTCCCTACTCCTATTATAAAACATAATAGTAAGAATGATCAATAAAACTAGCACAATGTGTAATTCTTACCTACCTAATGCTGATAGATCAACATTTTTACTGATATGATCCAAATCGAAAAATCAAAAATGTAATCAGGAACATACTGCGATTGTACAATAGCGTAGGTACTAACATAAAGCTATAAATGTCGATTCCCGCCCATAATATCATTCCTATCACGAAATCTATTGAAATCCTGGCGGTGTAATTATAATAATGAAATACGCCTCAGATTTGGATATAATTAGCGCAAAGACTTACGGTGAATAGAACCTTCAAGGCCAAGTGGTATACTTGAAATTACATTAATTTGCTGCTTTATGTTGTCGATCCCTTGGGCGTGATGAATTCAGTGTAATTAGTTATTTTTTTATTTGTGAAACGCTAAGATTAAAGCGACAAAATTAAATGTCATTTTAATTTAAAATATTCTTCGTTGTCAGGTGAAAAGCGTTTGCAATACCTATTAATATGCTTTATTTAACTTTTATACTATGCTTTACAAAATGCTTTTTTAAATGATCGATAAAGCATTTTGTTTTGTACTATCCAGAAACCATTGCGCCCATAGGCGCAGGTATAACTTTTCAATGGTGGGGTCGAGATTAAAACTTTAATTTGCCTAGTACATAGAAGGAAAAGTTCATATATCTAGTGTATGTTAATTTTCAATGGGGGGGTGTCGAGACCCTAAGCCCCCCCTCCCCCCTATACCTACGCCAATGATTGCGCCTATCTGATTTTGTTTCTGCTGTAGCTTATGATGACTATACCTATTCACTTTCGAATTACCGGCTGTCAGCCTACGTTCTTGTATTTTAGATATATTAAGTTATATAACCCCCGACAAAAAACCTCCAAAAAGTAAAAAATAAAATATGTTGGTTGGCCCTTTAGCCGTCACGTCGGGGGACCTCAATTATATATATATTTATTATTATATATATATTATCTTATCTTATCTTAATTAGCCTATATTATCCCACTGCTGGGCAAAGACCTCCCCTTCCTTTTTCCATTCTTCACGGTCTTGGGCAAGCTCCCACCAGTTGTTTTGGAAACCTTTCAGGTCATCACTCCATCGCTTTCGGGGTCTACCGCGACCACGTTGTCCGTCCTGCGGTACCCATTGCGTGACAATCCGGGCCCAGCGGTCTGCACTCATTCGGCTCACGTGTTCTGCCCAGTCCCATTTAAGGCGTGCAGCTCTCCGTCCTATATTATATTATGTATTATTATTATATTTAATTACTTACTCACCGAATACGTAGAGCGTTACTAGATATATTAATTGCGGTCCCCCGACGTGACGACTAAAGGGCTAACCAACACATTTAATTTTTTCCTTTTTAGAGGTTTTTTGTAGGGAGTTTTTAAAATTTTTGTCGGGAGTTTTTATTATTTTATAATGTGCGCGTGATGCGCTTTCTTTTGAGACCCCACCCCAGAATAACCGAATGTCTGCAAATATACTCGATATTTGCAGACATTCGGTTATTCTTCCTCACTTTCACCCCCACAACTTATAAAACGGCTCCACCGATTTTCATCAAACATGTCTAAGAACACTCGCACATAAGTCACATTTAATACAAAAAAAACACTAAATAGAAATCGCTTCATCCGTTCGGTAGCTATGATGCCACAGACAGACAGACACACATACAGACAGACACGTCAAACTTTATAACACCCACCAAGAAAAAAAACAACACATACAAATACTTCATGCAAATTCTCAGTTGACAACAAAAGTATGATACCATTGCGTAAAATGCGTAGTACCTACTTACGCATAAAATGCGTACATTTTTGATGTTCCTGTTTCTTACATCCTCCTTTTGCTAAAACTGAAGATGTGAAAGCTTATTTATAATGTGTTATTTATGTTTCTCATCAATGTCGCTAGCACATGAGTGCTGTTAACCTAAAGCCCTTGACACACTGCGACAGCTGCGCTGCAGTCGCGATACAGTTGTTTACTTCGATGCTGTTTTTTCAACCAGACTGCTACTTTCTCATATTTGCATTGCCAAATAAAATCGTAGGGTGTAAAGGTCACACTCTGGGACTTATGTAGTGATACAGTCACGATACCGTGGTTTGTATCGATAATGTGCCTATAGTTACGTTAAAACATATTGATATTGAACCGGAATGTATGGAAATGATTCTACATACGCATCATTCTCATACAGTACATCAAGGGGTGTGGGAGGAGGGGAACGCCTGGGCATGCGACGCTGGGCTATAAGTCCCGTCCTCTAAGTCCGTCATATACGTCCACGCCGCCCCAGGTACTGCCGACGTACAGACCTGGGGCGGACCCACTGTTGTGGGTCGTGCGCCCTGGAAATGGCTCAGATTGACATCGGGCGTCGCATTACTTACCATCTGCCCCGGATCTGAGTCAGCCAAGTATGACGGGCGTGCCTGGTACAGCTCTCCCACTGACCAGGTGTAACCCAAACCCAAATCCCTCCCATTTTTATCCCTACCCTAATCCCATATCCCTACTCTTACCCTATATCCCTACCCTTACCCCATATCCCCACCCTTATCCCATCCTTGAGGGTGCGAAGTCAGACAACCTCCGCAGGATAATAGTCTGACGCACAAGCTAAGGTGTTAAACGAACCGTGCCGATAGCTGCGTGGCCATGGTGCAGCATGGTCTCGAACGGTGTCCCTCCGATACCAGGCGACCTCGGAGGTGTATTAGCCTTACCTGGGCATAGCTACTAGTGGGAACTTCATGGACGCCAATAACCTCGAAGCTTTCCTCCTAGGCGATAACGAAAGCCGGGATACCACCAACGCGGAATCGCGTTCTACCACACATAATTTATCAGGGATCTTTCTCAGCTCTGAAGGGGACCCTATGGACACCACAGAAGCTGAGACAAAGGCGGAAAATTCTTGGGCGAGTGTAGAACAACAGCCACCTAAAACGCCCAAGAAGACCGCATTCACTCGCATGAGCGGGGCTAGAAGGCGACGCCTTAAGCGGCTGTTGGCGAGTGGCATGAGCTACACTGAAGCTCTAGCCAGTTTTCGCCCTGCCGCTGGTGCGACCCAGCCGCAGCCCGAAAGCTCAAGCGGCAGCACGGCAGACGCCACCCCGGGTCCTAGGGCGGTCAAACGAACTAGACCCGAAGAGGATTCTCCACAACTGCCACCTAAAAAGAGGGAAGACCTACACAAAACCGGCACCCCACTGGGAGATAAAGAACGACCAGGAAGTTCCGGTGAGTCAGGAATTACCTCGTTTAGGGACGCAGCATCGGTTCGCATAGGGATCTTCAATACGGAACCTATGGAAGACCAACAGCTGCTACTTGTTCGCACGGCAATCTTAGATGCCGTTAGCGATGTTGATGAGGCAGGAGGGGGTGTGCGCTTCAGCGGATGCACATTCAAGCCGGGTTGGTTGCTACTTCACTGTAGTGATCAATATAGCCGGGACTGGATGTGCAAGAAAGTGAAGGATATCAGGCCTTGGCCTGGGGCAGAACTCTCGGCTAAAAACGAGAGCGAACTACCCAGGAAGAGGGTTGGTATCCTTCATGTACCGCTGATAGACGCGAAAACTCCCCAAGAGGCCTTGAAACTTTTGAAATCCCAAAACTTGGGCCTGGAGACAAGCCTGTGGAGGGTTCTCGACGTTCAGAAGAAAGAGAGGTCGTTCGACATGGCGTTCTCTCTGGACGATGAATCGGTGGAGGTACTCCGCGGGATGAACTTCAGTCCCAATTTTGGTTTTCGCAAAGCCCAAATTCGCATTAGAGGCGAAACACCCATGGCCCACAAAGATCGGGTGGAGGCAGCGATAGTCGATACTCCCAGTAGCTCCCGGGCGAAGGACACTGTTACCTCTAAGGTACCAGGACCTAATACCTCTACTGGAGAGGCAGAACGACCCGCCCATGGACCGACCCCAGGGACCAGTGCACCACCGCCGGGCAAAGGGCTGAATAGACCTAAGCCTAGTAGCAGTGGTACCAATGCTGGAAGGGCGAACCAAGCGCCTAAGGGCCGCAAAAAGGCTCGAAGGCGAGGTAAAGCGCCTATCCAGCATTCACCGCACAAACTCCCAACTTTTCGCAAATAATGGCCAAGGTGGTGCAAATAAATCTGCACCACGCTAGAGCCGCCTCGGCGGTTCTAGAGAAGGTCTTTTGCGAGGAGGACCTACACATCGCCTGCATTCAAGAGCCTTGGCTGTCTGAGGCGAACACCATCTCGGGCCTTAACTTCGGTAAGTTACTATACAACAACCAAGGAATAAGACCGAGAGCTTGCATCGTGTTTAATAAAAAACTCGAATTTCTTCCTGTACCAGAGCTTTGCAGTGAAAGACCGGAAGCCTTTGTTAACCTCAGGGGCGAAAAGCACAAAGAACACTAATCTGCTCCGCGTACCTCCCAGGGGATAGCAAAGACCCTTCAGAAGACTTGGCGACGGTTGTGGAATATGCCCGCAGCCACACCGCCGAGCTTCTGATCTCTTGTGATGCCAACGCACACCACACTAACTGGGGGAGTACGAATATCAACAACAGAGGTGAGTCCCTTCATGACTTGATCCTTACTAACCGTCTACAAATAGTGAATAGAGGGAATTACCCGACCTTTATAACTAAAGTTAGACGGGAAGTACTCGACATTACTCTTGCGACTAACAATCTGTACAGGGCGATAAACGACTGGCATGTCAGCAAAGAGGTATCCATGTCTGATTATAGACAGATAAGATTCGTTATAGGAAAGGACACTCAAGATCAAGTAGAATCTTTCAGAGACCGCAGGGCTACAGATTGGGACTCATATAAGGACCATCTGCGCAGCAGCCTAGCAAACTTTCCTAAAGCGATAAAAACTCGCGGCGCCCTCGAGCTTGCAAATATGAACCAGCTTAACCAAGCTATCATAGAAGCCTTTGAAGCTAACTGTCCTCTCAAGACCCGTAGGGGAAACACGACACCCTGGTGGACACCCAAGCTAGACAAGCTAAGAGCGCAAACGCGACAACTCTTCAACAGGGCCAAAACTCCCGATTCCAAAAGGGATTTCCTTAAGGCCCTAACGAAATATAACACAGAACTTAGAAGGGCGAAAAGACGGTCTTGGCGGTTCTGCGAGGAGATTACAAAAACGCCTCAAGGAGCTCGCATTCATAAGGTCATGTCAAAGACGCCTACTAATCCAATCGGTCTGCTAAAAAAGCCTGATGGAACCTTTACTGATTCAACTGAGGAGACGATCAACCTCTTGGCAACGACCCTCTTTCCTGGATCAGCTAGGGTAACCAGTACCAAATCGGGCAAAGATGAAACGACAACTCTAGGACCTAAGAATGAGGACTGGAGAACGGCGACATCTATATTTAGACCGAAACAAGTCCAATGGACCACAGACTCATTTAAGCCATTTAAATCGCCTGGGAGCGATGGTATATTCCCAGCCCTTTTACAAAAGGGTCAGGATATACTAATCCCGTATTTGGTGGAAATCTTCAGGGCAAGCCTTGCCTAGAGATACATACCAGAAACAAGGGCAGATGTTCAGGTATCCTTCATACCGAAAACCGGCAAAAAGGACTACTCACAGCCAAAGTCATTTAGACCAATCAGCCTCACCTCTTTCCTACTCAAAACAATGGAAAAGGTTATAGACAGACATATTAGGGATGGACCCTTGATGGAACACCCTCTTCACCCTAACCAACATGCTTACCAATAGGGGAAATCAACTGAAACTGCCCTCTTAGGTCTAGTAGACAAAATAGAAAGAGCTATGGATGACAAACAAATCGCCCTATGTGCCTTTCTAGATATCGAAGGAGATATTATCCATATTGAAACTCTAATTGAAGGATTGGAGGACAAAGGGATCGACCCAACAACAACCCGATGGATTAAAACAATGCTCCTCAACAGGGTTGTGAACATCACTCTACACGACTCTTCCGCAAGCTATAAGCTGACCAAAGGTTGCCCTCAGGGAGGAGTCTTATCACCTCTACTATGGTCAATAGCTGTGGATGAACTCATTGTATTAGCCTCAGGTAAGGGATTTGATGTATAGGGCTATGCGGACGACGTGGTTGTTTTATCCCTCGGACCGTAAGCACTTTATCATCCCTAATACAAGGGGCTTTAAACACCATACAAAAATGGTGTACTGAAAAACACTTATCGGTAAACCTGAACAAAACTACAATAGTACCGTTCACTAGGAAATATAAGCTGAATAAACTTATTAAACCTGTGTTAAATGGATCGACTATTACATTTTCCACTGAGGTGAAGTACTTGGGCGTCACTTTCGACCAAAGGCTCACCTGGAACACACACATTAATAATGTGGTTCAAAAAGCAAAAATCGCACTTGGTGTGTGTAATCGCATGGTAGGGACGAAATGGAGACTCAACCCGAAGATCGCCCTCTGGATATACACCGCCATAGTAAGGCCCATAGTAACCTATGGCGCTGTGGTTTGGCACAAAAAGGCTAAACAGAGGACAATCATTGACATTCTAAATAGCCTTCAAAGAACCGCATGTCGAATGGCAACGGGAGCCATGTCCACAACACCGGCAGCTGCATTAAACGCCCTTCTAAACCTGCCGCCCCTTAATCTAGTAATAGAAAAGGAGGCGAAGGCTTGCCTACATAGGGTCAGCATAGGCTGTCGCATTAACTGGCTCTTTCAAACACTGAGGACCCTTCAGGACTCTGTGCTGAAACATCCAATGTTAGCTATGACCAGCGATGTCATGCTTCCACGAGTAAACTTCCTTAGAAATTTGAAAGTTGAAACCCCTCACAGAGATAAATGGGAAGAGAATCTCAACTCCTGTGAGGATGGAAGTCTCGTATGGTATACGGATGGCTCCAGAAAATCATTTGATGTAGGGTGCGGAGTGTACGGTTTAAGGCCCAGGGTGAACAAAAGCACCAACTTGGGCCGGTACGCATCCGTTTTCCAGGCGGAGATATATGCCATCATTGAATGTGCAGATATCATAAACCAAAGGAACTACTCAAACCAACATATCTATATTTATTCAGATAGTCAAGCAGCTCTAAAAGCCATTAGCTCGAGCCAAATAAACTCGAAGCTGGTAGAGGACTACCTCACCCGCCTGAATGCTATAGGACAAAAAACAAAATTGTTTTAAGATGGGTTCCTGGGCATTCTGGTGTCATTGGCAACGAGAAGGCCGATGAACTCGCTTAAACTGGAACTATAAAACCACAAATAGGACCGGAACCTTTTTGTGGGATTTCAAAGAACCAGGTACACAACTTTCTAAATGAACAACTTCTTAGAAACTCATTCGAACTCTGGAAATCTACTCCAGGGCAAGAACACGCGAAGGCACTAATACAAGGCTACTCGCGTAAACTAACTGACGAGCTTCTACAGCTTAACAGGAAAAACATCAGTGCAGTCGTAAGAACCTTATCTGGACATTGCGGCCTGAATAGATACATGTTCAACCTCAAGATTAGGGGCAACGACATCTGCAGATTCTGCAATCAGGAGCGTGAAACTCCTAAACACCTTCTGTGTGACTGCAGCCCACTGATTCATCGGCGTAGCATTCATCTGGGAAGACACATCATGAGACCAGATGAAATACAAACTCTCCCAACACAAAAAATCCTCAATTTCATATAGGGTTTGGGCTTGAAGGAGATACTCTAACGGTGCTATAATTCACAATAGATCTTTTAGGTCGAGGTGAAAAGGCCTACAAGGCGAAAGCCCGTACAATAACAACAATAATAATAACAGTACATCAAGATAAATAATCGGCATCGGAAAACATCGGAAACAATCGTCTAACTTATCAAAGACAATTGACAAAAAGTAGTTTGGCCCTCAAAATCATTTACAATCACAAGAGCAGCTCTATATCGTTATAGCCTAGCTGTGTCGGCCATCTTCGTAAACACGAAGTTAGCCGATGCCCATTATTTATTTTGAAGTACTGTACCAGCCGTTTGGTATGCTCTAACGCAGGGATTCTCAACCTTTTACCCCATGCGCCTCACCCAACATTATGCTAAAATGCCTACTACGCCCCTCTGGAGGCTGAAATGGGGAGTCAAGAAATTTAAGCAAACAATGAAAATATAGGCGTTTTAGTGTTATTCAAAAGGCGGTTGCAACGGGTCGCTGACTTCGCATAGGTGGCACCGTCCGCTTAATACAAGTTTATATGAACAGTTTTAATAAATATTTTCTATACAATTTAATTCAGGAGCCGCACGCTGCGTCCCCCTTCCCCCTTGGTTCACTCTACGCCCCCCAAGCGGGGCGCGCCTCACTGGTTGGGAAACCCTGCTCTAACGAAACGAACGTGAATGATACTTTGGCTACCGATCCTGTATCGCATTCTCTTCGCGACTGAATCGCTGCAAAAAATCGCAGTGCGTAAAAGTCCTAAGAATGGGTCCAAACAGAGCGCGCGGCACTATACATACAATGTGTTCCAAAAATATGTGACGATGTATATTAGGTTGTTCAGACCATTAAACTAAACTACTTTTAATCTGTTACGAACACTGAAATGGCGAAAAAAATCACCTGCTACATACACATCGAGCGAATACCTAAGTCTTTAAGTTGTGTGTCACTTAGCATATTAAATGTATAGAAGCTGGAAACGTCGACTTTTCGGACAGATTCAGTATATTTTATAACTTTCAGAATCATTAATCAGTTTTCTAATACTTTATATAGTT
This sequence comes from Schoenobius gigantellus, assembly GCA_963935595.1. Taxonomy (NCBI): domain Eukaryota; kingdom Metazoa; phylum Arthropoda; class Insecta; order Lepidoptera; family Crambidae; genus Schoenobius; species Schoenobius gigantellus. The sequence goes on along the minus strand of OZ012554.1, from coordinate 17,018,056 downwards.
TAGAAATAATCGCGTGAGATCACTTATCGTTTCCATCCGGTGTATAAATTTTAGTTTATATCTCTACGCTATCCTGAGAAAAAGGGTCTTGGCAGACAGACAGACCTACAGATTAATAATGAAATGATCGTATAAAGCTTCCATTTTTTCGTTTTGAAGTACGGAACCCTAAAAATTACTTTGATCAACCTGGATCTACTACATTTAATTTATTATTGATCTAAAGTGGTCTCAGTAGACAACTGCCATATGCGAGGAGGTGGTATTCCATTGAATGGTGGTATTCCAAACAAATTGGATGAGTACATTAAAATGTGTTAGCAACACTGATATTTGATTCAATTTGGTATTTTGTTTTTTTATAAACGGTAATACTTTCATCACAATGTAATTGAACGTCGAGTCATTTATACGTAAAAAATCATTATTCGAATGTCTGTCCTCGACCTGTAATTCTTTAAGTAAATTATGTTGAATGCTTTTTTTCTTTGCCTTTGGATCCATATAGCTTCATCCAAAGCTTATTTTTTTTGATTTTTTTTCTTTTAATCTCTAACATTCAATATTGTACAAATAAAAAGTATGAAAAATACAGGCTGTTTACATATTAACTTTCTCACTGTACTGATCATAAATAAATCAGCTTTAGTACTTAGTACACGAAACAAACGAAAAGTAAGTACTAACGAAATACCAGTATTCTAGAAAATGTGACGCAACGCCGCGCCGCCCTACAGTCCTTGGCATTTGCGTCCAACATTATAACTACGGTCACATAACTAGGGGTTGTTACTGAGACCATAAACCAATAAAAACATAATAGGCAGACAAACTGTTTTACGATTTTTCTCTAAGTGGCGTTGATACGATATGACATACGGTCTACTTTGAGAAAGTTTTGCCTACTGTCTTGTACTTTAGACATTAAGACATAAAATACGTCTTTAGGGTATACGTCATTAGGTACATTAGTAACAAAAAATATGTGCGATATGTCATAAAAAAGAAAAATAAACACAACACATACAAATAGGTACTTCATGTAAATTCTCAGTTCGCAACAAAAGTATTGCGTGAAATGCGTAGTACCTACTTACGCATTTTACGCGTAAATTTTTGATGTTCCTGTTCCTTATTTATCCTCTTTTACTAATACTAAAGACGTAAAAGCTCATTTATAATGTATTTTATTTTTCTCATTTATTTATTTTTCTCATCAATTACTCTATATATTTATTTATTTTTCTCATCAATTACTCTAAGCTAGCTGTATAGACTTGAGAGAAAATTGACACATAAATAATGATTTATTCCCCAGAGATGCACTTTCCCTGAAATAAGTGCGAACGGACACGACCGACTATCGGTGACCGATTTTCTGATTTTTTGACGGTGAATAATGAAACATAATTATAGAGTTCTACGTTGCAACGCACACGAACTACAAAAAGTAAGCCAAAAAAATCGGTGAATTCCGACTGACCAGATCATCGGTGAAAAATGGAAATAAAAATGCTTTAACGCACACTGCCTACTCACTGACCGACAGTCGGCCGCTTGCATTTGCTAAATAAGAAAGAACGGGTTACGTCTTGGCGAATTACTGAACACCGGTCAAATCCATTAACTCCATGACTGTACTGCTCTCGAGAGCCACGGACAAAGTGAGAGACGTGTGCATGCGTTGAGTCGGTCATAGGAGTCAGAAGAAAAATCGGGCAGACTATATGCCCCCGTAGCATGAACACTGAAACATGATATGATAAAGCGATAAATCGATATAAATCGTCAAAATGTTTTAGATATAATGGCTACCTTGAATTTTTATCGACATTAATATTTATTAACAATGCCCAAAATAACAATATCAATATCCAAAAACTACTCAAAACTTCAAGATAACTAAAATATCTAACTTTTTTAACAGTTTATATCGATATATCGTTTTATCATATCGTGTTTTGGTGGTCATGCTAGGGGGCTGGCCTACAAAAAGTTGGTCGTGTGCGTTTACTGTAATAGACTTGATGAAACCGTGTTTGTTTCCTGTGTTATGTTTGTTATTACACATTGATAAGACCTTCCGGGTGTTTTCCTGAAATATACGCTTTTTGATATGTTTGTGCATAAAATCACCTGGTTTGACAGATATGCCAAAACTCGCCGTCAAGGACACAATGTCTTAAGTTCATCCAGATAAGGTATTCAATAGTCAAGTTCACCCTTTAGAAAAAAATTATATAACATTAGTAATGTCTGTCTCTCACGATATTCAAAGTGAAAAGTAAGCAAGCATGCTATACAATACAATACAAACTTTTACCGCGAACTTCGTTTCACCTTGATGAGGTATTTCAACCTTTGTTTCACCCTTTTATGTTTCGCTACTAATTTTAGTCTCTCTCCAAAGTCCAATAAACACATATCTAAGCCAAGATAATGGGAGTAGTTTTAGCATTAAAAAGTGACAATAAATGTAGATTGAAATATCGCCATAATTCCAGGTATTCAACACAGAAGAACTTATAATTAATCAATTACATTATTCAGTACTGAATGGCAAATATTAGATTCAAAACTCTCTGTATGAGTTACACTGCATTCTTTTAATTGAACGGTAAATTATCTTATGAATATCCAAGTTCCCACGTTATAACAATTTGGAACCACAACTTTGATGAGGTACCAGCTTCTAACACACGTATAGGTTAGGAGCAAACGGAAAATGAATTCTTAAACTGTAATCATTTGGTTTGCTATTATAGCTCCTGTAATTATGACAATCGGCCAACTGTTTGACAAATGATCGCATTCACGTACAGTGCCACCAACGAATGTGAAATGGCGAAAATTGGAACTACATCTGTCATTATGAAATATTATTTGAAAATGCTATGTTAGTTTCTATTTATTGTGATGTTTGTGTTTATTCAATGATGATAAAATTAAAAAAAAAACAATATTTATATTAATATTATTCTTTTTTTTTAAATAAGCTCTCTTGGATTTCCATATAGCGTTGCGTGCCACCCTTTATTTCACAGATAAGTTAGTCACACTGTACAGCGCCATACTAAATATGTAGTCAACCGATAGTTGGACGATAGTTTAGTTGTATTCAGTGCGCGAGCTTGCATTGTTCTCAATGCGAATTACGCCATCGACCAATTGTTGCTCGATAATTTTGTTGAAAGGGATTGAATAGTCATTTACGATAGTTCGTTTGGTCAATTTACAATCGGTAAGTAGGTACACGCATTGCCACATAGTTCTATACTTTTTGCTAACACGATTATACTATCGGACGACTAAAAGTCGCTAGTGCGCGTAGGCCCTATCTTTCAGTAGCTGATGGATGAAACAGACTGAAAAACATAATCTTGTTGAGTCAAAAAACTACATTCATCAATCCTTGTAACATTGACTGCGGTCGTGACCCTAAAGTTGTTCCTTTGAGATTGTAAAGCAAAAACCTCTTTCGATTTAATACAAAACGTTATTAAATGGAAAACATGACTGGCCAAGGTTGGTACTGGCTAAATTAAGACTAATGTTGCGCGCGAAACTGAGACTTGGAGGTATCTTCAGTGTACATTTTTTTTTAAGCTGAGTGACCATCTTAAATATTGCTTGGATTGTAAATAAATATTAATTCATTTAAGACATAAAACAATATTGTAGGTTACTACCACTTGATATATTTAATGTTGTATATTATATGTTTATTAGCTCAGTATTAAATATTTATAATTTTAAGGTTATTTTTAGATAATACATACGCTTTTAAATATTTGTTTGTTATTTAGTTAGGAGTATAACATTGATGTCTATATATTAAAATTAATTTTCATTACATAGAAACTTTTAATCTATTCGACTAGTATAGTATATTTTGTTCTTGAACATTTTCATAATTTTTGAATGTTACACAAACCGCATTAAAATAATTGTCGGATTTGCAAACTTTGACATTACATAGATATTTAATCAACATTAAGCAGTGTTGATATATCATCCAAATATTTAGCAAAGCCGAGATCAAGGACAAACGTAGTTCCACAAATTCGGCGTAGGGAACAAGTGATTCGACCATATTCAGGTTACAAGTGACAAGGTAATGTGAAAGGGTGGCAGATTATTATAAATCTGACCCTCTGTAGGCGTAGGATCACAAGAGGTCAGGAAGAAAGATGATATCCGGCCACAGACGGCGACATTATATTCATCACTCGGTCGGCAAATCCTTATCACGAGAAAATCTGAAATGCTTCTGTCGCCAATCCATTTTTTATTACTGTGAAGATGTACACTCTTTCATAAATTGCCTCTAATATTTTCTTTAATCCAGATACATATGTTTAATTTTCCTAAACTTAAGGTTTCTCGAAATTGAAAATTATGTATGAACATCTGTCAGAAAATGCATGTCTTCTACTCCCGCTACGTCGCTGTCGTGTTGTTTTCATAGCTAAATGGCAAAACGTACGTTCTGGTTACAAAGCGAGAACAACCTAATTTTATCATTATTTATTTCAAAATAAAACATCTTCTATTAATAACGTTGATCAAATTACACAGATATTTAGTTAAAAATGCCTACTAGTAAAATGAAATAAAAAGGACTCGCATACTATCAATTTATTTCGTTTATATTTATTCAAAAACTTGCACTTATACCCGTGTCGGCTTCACGAACCAATTGAAGTAAAGAGCTACTAAGTATGCATGTTGCACAGTGGTGTGACAGGCACTAAAGTTAGTATGATACTATCAACAAATCTATCAGCTATCAAAGATTAAGGCTTCAGTATTTCCGAGGAAAATTATAATTTAAAAAATATTTTTGTCGGTCTCACAGACCAATACGCGGGTATAAAACGGTTAAAAACAGATTTATTTTACGTAGCAATACAATTATTAATACAAAAATATATTGCAATAACTGAATTCTATTCCATGTGTTACTCGTACATAATACTGTATAAAAACATCAAATCATTTTTGGCTGTTATTAACTGATAAAAATCTGGAAGCTGTTATTTGAACTGAAGTTCGTACAAACAATATCCAATAACTAAAACTGTATTGAATAATAATAAATAGCGCCAGTTTTGTAATAGTACATTGTGATACAAGGTTGGAAAGAGAGCTCGATAACCGACACACCCGTGTATCACACGACGTTTTTCAATACAGTGTGGATAATAGTAAAGATAGTAAAAAATAATAAACATTAAAAAAGAAATTAAAAAAACAAAAGGGCAAAATGTAAATAAGCAGATAAAAAAAGTAAAACAAGCAAAGAAAAATAATAAGAATTATAAAAAGTAGTAGATATTGTAAAAGAAAGAAAAAATGTATAAAAAGAAATAAAAATAGTAAAAAACAAAAAGATAGTAAAAAGACATCTCAAAATAGTATACAACAAATAAAAAGTGGAAAACAAATAGGTTGCAAAAACGAACATTTTGTGAAAATTTTCATTTGTTGTGTGATAAATTGATTATTTTTTTGAGAATAAAATGCTTGAGAATAAGATGGAATCATTCATTTTTCCTCGTATAAAATCCAGTCGATATTATTATACCTATGTATGAAAACTGTTTGCTACTAAACTCTTGAAATTGACTTATACATTTAACACTAACTGAAAAAGTAATGATCGAGCTTGAGCTTGTAAAAGTAAGTCATGACCGTGTAAAGAAAGAAAGAAAGCCTGTGCGAAATATTCAATTTTCGAATTTTCGAATCATAACTACAGCCTCTATTGAAAAAGTACTTACGGCCTTATTAACATAAATTGTACTCCTTAGTTAGTAGTAGCTATTCCGTGTTTTGTCTTGTTCTATCATTATGTGAATTATTAATTTCAAAAATAAAACAAAACACTAAAAAATTGGAAAAAAAACTAGGATGATCCAAAAATATTTTTTTTTATTAATAAGGCCTCTAAAGTTATAAATTCCGGATAAATATGTAAAACATTGTTTCATTTAATTTTCCTTTCTAACATTGTGTTCAATAATGTAATTAGATTAGATTCAAACAGTATGTCAAGAAGTTTAATGAACAGTTACTTTTAAATTACTGACTTCCAGCCTGCCATTAAACCAGTGGGACCGACTATCGATGTCAGTAGAATAACCTTGCTCATAACTTTTTTAGACCTAGAATGACAAACGCTTATGCAAATAGACATTATTATTATTATTTCAAAAAGTGTCATATTCGATTCAGATAGGTTATCACATTAATCAGCCAAATTGTCATATAGTTCGACGTTCACTTCTTCATCAACTTGAACATACCCATGTTAGATTGAAAACCTCGTTACTCCCTATTAAAGGATAATTGATAGCCCGAAGGAAATTACTGGAGTGTTGTTAGGGAAAGGATTTAGCAATTACGACATCGTTAGAGTATTAGTACTGTATAAGCAAAGGGAGGGCCTAACTTGATTAATTGTAAGCATTTTTTTATAGATTACTTTGTTTCGTTCCTCCAACACATAATCGTTCCCTTTTTCAAACCTCTGGAGGAATGTGACCCTTCAAATCAGGAATTTTTCCAAAAGTAATTTACAGTAAATGTTAAATTTGACGACATCACATCGGCATGAAGGTCGTCGGTATTAACATAACAATATCCATTTTATCTCTCTTCAGTTATTCTAGGACTTTATTGTGTGTTGCAAATATCGCGTGAGAAAAGAATTTAATTCGAATGTCTCTTCAAACAATTTTTTCCTTGTTTTTTAATTTTATTTTGTAATACAGACCGAAACACATGAAATGTAAGATCAGTAAAAGCTAACTAGTTTTTCTTATAATCAATAGTTTTTAGTCATAATTATAAAGACTAAAAGTAATTTTAACTAAGTTCTACTCTCATCTTATAGCTACCAAAAAATTAACACAGTATGTATGAAATGAAACAAAGCCGGACTTAACTAAACTCCGGTTGATTATTTTAATAATTAAGTAGATAAATGGTTACCAATATGGCTCAAGCGAAATATTTTTTTATGTTTTTAAAATAAATTAGTTTAAGAACTGTTTGAACTTTTTTATTGACACCTCTTTATTCACTTTAGAAAAATAATTATACGTTTTTTTATTATTTATTATGACATACACCTTAAAGGTTACGTCGGCTAATCATACATTTTTAAAATTTTTAATATGAACAATAATATTATAAATATATCCAGCTACCCTGAAAGTAACGATTTATTTAGTTTACCATGCAATTTAAATTAGGTTCATTTATTATACGCAAGTAAAAACTATTATATATTCTATTATGACTTGTTCATAAGAAAACATCAAAAATTAACGGGACTGACAATAACGAACAGTAACGAATATATGTGATAGGTATACCTATATCTATCGCAAGTGTCAGTTCGATACATTTTTTATGATTTCTTTTACGGAAAACTCGAATAAAAGTGACTTTGTTCTAGGGCTGCCCATTTCTCTTCTTATCGTATAAATACTTAATCGATAGCCATCATTCATGTTTTTCGACAATCAAAACGAATGGGATCCGTTAAAGACTTTTTGTCAAGGACAGCAAACAATTCATTACTTTCTACATACTCGTACGATCGATTCCAGTATTATGTTTGCTCCAAAAATAGTGGCCGCTTAGAAAGACACATTCAAATGTAAATACGAGAAAGGCTTACAGCCGGTTGCACCAAGTTTTACGTTTTACGATTTCGTAAAAAGTAACAACTTAATACCTAAAAATGGGTCATTTCACTATTAAATATATGATTCGCGCCGTACATTCAAGCTTTTTAAACGTAAAGTATAAAATAAAACTACAGTTGAAACTGGATTATGGTGCAATTCTTACGTATTTATGTTGTGACTTTTACGAAATCGTAAAACGTAAATTTGGTGCAACCGGCCGTTACTTTCGAACTTTATTCTTACCGTGAATACTTTGATGATGTCCGTTTGAATTTTCGTTGTCTTTAGCAACTTCTGTCGAAGTCTCAAGTCTTGTGTTCAAAACATTGCACTGCTTCCGAACTAACAATATTTACACCAACACCAAATGTTTAATTACACATTGTTATTTATGACAGTTTGACATCTCAAAATGTTGGTCCACGCACCAGAATACTTTCATGATTATTTACAACTTCCTTATAACTAGTACTTAGATTGGATAGGGTAAGGAGGTAAAAAGTGAGCTATGATATATTTTCTTGATATCAGAATAAGTAAGAGGTTTGATAAGTCACTGGATTGGACCGATCGGTTAGTATCTAAAGTGCAAAGCTATAAATACTGGCTAAATTTGGCTAGAGGGCTGAAATAATGCACGTTGATGTACAAAGGCAGCCGCAACGAAAATAAATTTAGTACATCGAATCCATCACACATTCACTGCAATCGACATATCACTGGTTTACGACAATGGTCCAAAGACAAACGTTCATCGTTATCTCTTAGCTAGTCAAAGCAACACATTTTTATCGGTGGCTCGCATCGTAGGCAAAGTAAATTTTTCGAACGCGCGAACGAAGATTTTTTGAAATTCGCGGCAAGTGCCAAGACGCCGTACATAGCATCCGCGCGCCTTGCCGCCTGAACGCGGACTGAAAGCTTTCACAGCGCGGCACGTTAACTTGAAAAAGCGCGCTGTCATTTTCACCACCTTTCAGTACGTGGAAAAGAGGTGGATATACAGAAGACAGTTGCGTCTATGCAAACCGTAAGTCCATAAGGAAGTGCAATTATAGTCAAAATAAACATGCAACCAACCGGTATCATATCGTCTCGGTTGGTGATTACAACTACACTTAGCAAATAATTGTAAATTTAAACGGAAACATTTTAAAGCTATTTGTCTAATTGAAAAGAGATATGTGTCATTCATTCATAATAAATAATTTAAATATTTCACTTATTTAAACATGAAATATATACTTTTCATTAATTTATAATTTCAATGAATGTTACGGAATCAATAATAAACGTTAAACACTCCATGGTTGGCTGTATGATCTGACACATGTTGAAGGATAGCCATGGTAAATTAAAAAAGAAATCTTTTTTTACGCGACACCTACATATAACCAACTTTTCTCCGAATACAGCTACACAAAGAAGCACTTTAAGCACCTGTAGGTTTGAGGTTTGATCAAAAACCGTAATTAATGAAACAATAATATTATATGTTTATAATTATGTCAGTAATGATTTATATTAGCAATGTAACTATCATCAAGTCATAATATGTGCCGTCGTCTGTCGCACGCAGTAACGCCAATAGTACTTAAGTCCCGTAATAGCATTACTTGTTAGCTCCAATTTCATTTCATGGTAATCCAATTAAATTATTTATAGGTCCGTACCGATCCAACAAGGTTTTTGCTACTGACTGACGAGACTATGAATATTTAAGCATTCGACGTGGATAGATCATAGTAGTTATATCACAACTGTAAAATTACTACGATGTATTATGATTTACTTATAAGCTCTTAATTGAATAAAATATTGTTTTATTATTTTCATATAGGAACGAAATGAAATGCTGCCTTTAATATTTGCTACTCGACTACACTGTCTGTTGTGGAGACAGTTGTTATAAAAAAAATCTATATGACTTTTTTTAACAAAAATGTTGATATATTTGTTATTTTAAAAATAAGATAATTATGTTCCATGTAGTAAATCAATACTTACTAATATTATAAAGCTGAAGAGTTAGTTTATTTGGTTAAACGCGCTAATCTCTGGAACTACTGATTCAAATTGAAAAATTATTTTTGTGTTAGTTAGTCCGTTTATAGAGGAAGTCTATAGAGGAAGTCTATAACATTACGCTACAACGAATAGGAGCTGAGCATCAATAAAAAATGTTGCAAAAACGGAAAAAATATATGGCGAAACGTCGTTCGCCGGCACAACTAGTAGGTAATATTCATCATCTTCATATCAGCCAAGAGACCTCCACTATTGGACATAGGCTTCCCCCAAGGATCTCCAAAGCGATCGGTCCTGCGTATCACGCATCCAGCGACTTTCCGCGATTTTCACCAGATACACCTCAAGAGAGGGCCTGCCAATGCTACTTCTCCCGGTAGGTACGCGGTCGCCACTCAAGGAGCTTTTGACCCCAATATTACATTTAGTAATTTTAACGTTAATTTTAGTAATTTTAACGGTGGCTTTGGTAATATTAATGTTACGTTTAATAATTGTTAAGTACATCAATGCTAAAATAAGGGTTGTCAGAATTTCAAAATATTATCTGAGGGGATCTGAAGAATGCTTTTTACGCACCGTTTGTCCCTATCGGGTTAACAGTCTACTCTATTTCTAAAAAACATGCGAAATTTCGAATGTTTCCTACCATGGTTCTCTTAGATTTGAATATCCGTTCATCCGAAAATAGTTTGGCAGATATATTCTCCAAACCTGCTTTAATAAGTTCGAAATGAAGAATGGAATTTGACAGTTTATTTTTCGAAATTTTAACCTCAAATTAACACAAAAGTGTTACCTTTTGATATTCGTAATTATGAGTTTTTAAGCAAGTTAATGTAAAATTGCTGCTGGAATACTTTTGCTTAAAGCTGCTTTGCGTGAAGAATGTAAAGAGCGTAGAAAGACCCGAGACGTTGCCGCAGAAATATTTAAAATTTTACGGCGTTTCCCGACATTGGGTTTTATACAAAATTGCACTCAGTTGAATATTATTTGTGAATTAAAATTGATAATTAAGAAAAGAATCGATTTCCTACGGGGTAACGGAACTTGTTATTTTAATCTAAAATCAGTAGTCATCAATATTATTTACATAAAAGCTCAAAATATACCTATTGATTAGTACCAATAAGATTGTTACTTACAATTTAGAATACCTAACATGAAAACAAACAACACAACACAAATTGTAACTGCGACTGAATCCTTTCTTTCTGAGAAATACTTACTTATGTTGCGATAGCGGACCATAAAAAAATCACTCGAAAACATTGCTAAACCACATAAAATGGAACGTCTATTCACCTTCTATTTTATTCAAACTCAAATTCCAAGAAATCTTGATTTTTTCATTTTATCAAAAATGTTTGAAATTATCCATAAATAATTTATTTACTATTTTCTATCAAATTAACGAGAAAGTCGCATGTGTCGAAGAAAGAAAAAAGTTTTCGTTACACTCTTGACCCCGGAAACCCTTTACCCTATCGACCCTATTTTACGGAAATGGTCTCACTCCATTCGTTCCTCATTTTTGTTTCACGCTATTGACCCCGGAAACCTACTTATTTCACTCTATTCACCCCACTTTATGGCAGTGGTCCCATTCCATTCGTTCCTCATTCGTTCACTAAAGTTGTCTATGGAAACGAAATTATTGTGTGTATTCGAAAATGAAATAGAGTAGAGACACTTGCGAAATTTCGTTTGATCTTCGTTCATTGACGAAAGTTCGTTTCGGAAAAACAGAGTAGATCTCCAGGATTGTGGAACTCATCTAGCAGAATAATTTGGTTCAGGAATACCCATTTATTTCCAGCTGGGATCCAGTAGCTCTGCAAAACGCATGGCTTCTTCCGGTGTGCCGAGGTCGCCTGTATACCACTGAAACAATTATAAATCCAGCTGCCTTTCTGCCCATCACAGTAATTACCCATGCGATGCAGGAGTAACCATCCTTAAAAATCCCCAAAACCTACACTAAGATAATACATTCTTTCTTTTCTTTCCTCGTTGACTCCTTGCGAGGAGAGCAGTATTCTATTGGAGTGCCTATAGGATTGTGGGTATTATATCTTTTTTTATTTACTTTGTATAAATATAGAGAAGTTAAAATTTATTAATCTATTAAACTTTCTATTAAACGTCGTTTTAACATACACGATTCACACACTCAATTAAAACTACAGGGATATGTTGCATTACATGTAAACAGTATCAATCTTATCTTTAATACCACCTATCAAAGGACATATTAAACACAGATTCAAAACAGATAGATAAAAGAAAAATAGGTATCTAAAACACGATTCCAGAATACATTTCTCGATATAGATAATATAATAATATGTGTATTAAACTGTAATGTTGATAGACGTTATTTCAATCACGACAAAGCAATTCTATCTCATTAATCCCATTTCTACAAACCAATATCCATTTATTCCCCCTGGCTTATAATGAAACTCTCTAATAACTTCATAACTGATGAAATTGAATGGATTAGATAGACGTAACCAAGGGCTACGAAATGGAATAAAATTACTATGGCAGAATTTGCAATCTTTTGATAGAATAATTGTATTGGTAAGTACATTTTTAGATTGAGATTTTGTGTATACATGTTCAAATGTAAAAAAGTAATGGTATAAATAATAATTTTTAAAAACGATATATCAAATTAATTTATAGTAATAATATTTACGTTTTTAAAAGTTTCTCGTAAACCTTATTTACTTATGTTTTAAAAAGTAGTACTCTACAAAAACACTCCATCAAGTTATCAATTTGCCAATGTAATTTGTCAATGGTATCCCAACGTGATTGTATATTGCGTAATTCATCTTCAAGCTCCCATTTTTCTTGGATATCGTCCACTTGACAATATTCAAGCTGTCTCAAAAATGCCTTAAAATTAGTTTTTTGCTGACACATCAACTCACTTAATTTCGATGTTATCCCACTGAATTCTCCATCATCCACACGTCCTGTACTAATAATTGTTTGCCCCTTTAATTTAGAAATTATATCCCGAGTGCCGTTTACATACTCTTGAACCTGGTTGTACATATTTTTTGAAAAATATTCATGCGACTGATCTTTAAATGTTAACAACTGCTCATGATTAAATTTAAAATCTGACCAAAGCTCATCTAATCTCTCCAACCTCTTACTAATGTACTCCGCTGTTTTTCTGCTAAGTGAATCATTTTTAAAGTTCACGTTAATTTGTTCAATCAATTGAATAAGTTCTTGTTGTTTCAATATTACAGACTCCATAATGCTTGTCAAAAAATAAGTTCAAAATAATGAAACGATCTTACTTGAATGCTGATGTCACGTGTTACGTTGTCAATTGTCAGTGGTCACCTGGCTGCTGATAAAATGAGATGTCAGGTCTCACGGATGTTGGCCTTGAGACTTCAACTGGTCACGCTCTGCTTAGCTCCTGCTGCTTCTCCCTCTGTCACTTGGGCTCGCGCTAATGACGCGAGGTTGTCACAAAGATTTGCTTCCATGTGGCTCACGCAGAAATGCCACTAAGATCACGAAAGTATCTCTTGTACTCTTAAAAATGTCACTTGCACTTTATTGATGTCACTAGTTTTACTGTAAAAACTATAATTCGATGCAATGCACTGTCAATCCTGTCACTGGTATACTTATTAATCGCTTACGAAGTCACTCGTGACGGCAAACTAATAAGTAAAAAATCTAAGTACGAACAGTTCTGAACTTCCTTATCTTCCCGCGCGTACTAGATAAAGGTTCGAAGGACCAAAATATGTACGGGCCTATGCTAAGGACGTACACTGATGTCAAGATGTCAATAAAATATGTTAAGATGTCAAATTTATGAAGAGAACAGGAGTTGAATTATAGACACGTGTTTGCCATGAGCGTTTATTTTGCACACACTGGACATTGGACACGTAAATGTCTCAATACAAAAATATAAATGTGCGAGTTAGCTCGTACAAAAATGAATAAATAAAAATGTAATTTAAAAATTAAACTGATTTCAAAACTGTAATTTGTAAGTCATAAAAAGGGAGCAATAAAAAATGTATCATTAAGAAAATCTAAAGTGTTACTGATATGTGCGTGTATATACCGATCCTAAGAACAAATAATTAGTCACGCCTCCTCATTATTTTCGTTTACGGGAACAAAATATTGGTCTTAATTTGTTATATAAAACTTTTCATTTAATTGACACCACGGCGCAAGGCTCAAAACCAAATATCTAAATAATATTAAAAAGTCTGAATCCTAAAATATGAATTTCTGAACCTTTTCGCATCCATTTTCATCGCGCAGGAGTCAGGGACTGGTTTCGGATTTACTAATTATTTTATGCAATCTGTTGATTCAATAATTCAAATCTAGGGCACCCTAGATTTTATAATAAACTTTTACTTATTCCACCAATAAATAAAACGAACACAAATCCCTGACCCATATCCGGACGAGGTACTTGCTGTACTAAATACTACAGCTGTTGTATAATAATAGAAAATAATTATAAAAATTATCAAAAGGTACTGCGTCTCATAACAACCAATGTATCGCGTTATATTGTGTCACCTCAGTCACCATTGTGACTTGTTAGTGTGAACATGAACAGGGTGTAGACTTAAAGAGTTGCAATAATAGCACATTAATAATCCCCTGAGCTAGTTGATTCTGGTGGAAAGAGTCAATTTGGCTGCATATTTAACCCGACTTCCGGTCTAATGTAAGCCTATATGATAATTGTTAAGGATAGTCTTGCACCAAAAGGATCGTTTTAACGTGTAAATTCAAAATATCAAAGGGTACCAAGTCGCGCTGTGCTCTAACTATGCAGGAAATATATGCAGATATAAGTGCACTTGTGCGTGTGCAAACACAGTTCAAAATAAGATCAGCTGCAGCACCCACTGTTAACCATCGCAATCAAAGCACTGAAGTGAAAAATATCATGCTAACTGTGGCCAGAATTTCTCGATTTTAGAACAATTGTAATTTTTAACTGACTTCAAAAAACAGGAGGTTCTCCAATTTGACCTGTATATTTGTATGTGTGTTTGTCTGCGAATATCTCGCGTTTAGCTGAATCGATTTTGATGCGGTTTTCGAAGGTTTTGGTATTTTTAATTAACTAAAAAGATTTAATTTTTTTTACAAAAAATGAAACTGACTTCAAAAACATCAAAAGTCATAAATAATATAAGAATACAAACAACATCACAGTTTTATATTGAAGTCGCTGCCAAGCTTAGAGCAATAGGTGATGATCACCTGCAAAGTCCTAAAAAATATAAGAACAATTTAATGTAAGTACTTAGTTAAAATTTGGCACTAACTTCAATATAATACTGTGATGTTGTTTGTATCCTTAAATTATTTATAGCTTTTTGGTGTTTTTGGTGTCGGTTCCTAGACCTTGATAAGTGTCTTATTTCAATAGTTCACAGGCACATTCGTATGCCTTATGTCGCAAACACCTGGTAAGTATGAAAGCTTCAAATTCAAACAATAAATCAGGGCCTTTTCAAGCAACTCAGTATTGACTTTGTTGATTTCAAATAATGGCAAGCGGAAAGGTCCTCCCCACCTGCCGTCAGGTGTCATTCGTTCGACAATAGCTGAATAATTCATGAGCTCAGCACACAATGTAAGGTTAAAACAGTCTGTGCTTAAGGGTTGGGAAAACGAGTCCATTTGCTGGTGCAATTGGAAATAGGTCGTTTCCTTAAATTTTTGGACTGAAATAGCTGCTTCAAATCACTTTTTTTTCAATCGTTTTTTTTTTTAATCTTTGTTAGATTTTTTTTTCAATATTTTTTATTTATGTTAGGCAAATATTTTAAAGTGATATCTACTTTTTACACCATTTGCCGGTAAATTCTATCCAAACTTGTATGTTTTATAATTATGTTATGATGGACTACCTACCGCTACGCTTCAATGCTCTTATGATGCTTGTGTTTGCAAATGTGATGCTCAGTTATGAATCTTTTTAAATTTTGTAATTTTAGTTTACTTTTATTTACTTAAGCGATCCTAAAAAAGGTTACTTCGTCGTATATATTATACAAGTTATTCACACAACATGTGTACTAACTCGATCATAACTGTGTTAGTTCAGCATAAAAATGCAAAAGAAATTAAAAATTTGCGTCGATCAAAAGATCTTTATGATAAGATGCTTTAGATTAGCACCACTCGACTATGGATAAATCGTCTCGCATTTCAATCAGTTCAGAGTGTGAGTGAGAGCACATAAGGGGAAATTGTAAGAAGTGAAATGAGTTGTTTTTAAGTATTATAAGCATTAAAAATCAAGGCATGCTTAGGACACTTTCTGATGAATTGGAAATATTTTTTTATAACCACAACCTCACATGTTTGTTGAATATACCTTGAAAACGAAGAGGTAAAATGGCGGGTGGGAAGGGGGGATTTCGGCCGGCCTGATGTCAAATTACCACCACTTTACTTAAGTTTATATTATAATAACAAATGACGAGAATTACGTCCGATTTAAAAAGAAAATCTCGTAATTGTAAACACCCCGTTTATGAAACCCCCATCGCCTAAAGAAGATAAAACGACTACAAAGCACTACGACATAATTTAATATAAAGTTCATCTTGAGCGACAGATCAGGAAGAGTAACACGTTGATCGCGTTACGCTTATCAAGCTGTTTGATAA
The DNA here is from genome assembly GCA_963935595.1 of Schoenobius gigantellus. Classification (NCBI taxonomy): domain Eukaryota; kingdom Metazoa; phylum Arthropoda; class Insecta; order Lepidoptera; family Crambidae; genus Schoenobius; species Schoenobius gigantellus. The sequence continues at coordinate 17,001,624 of OZ012554.1, read as the reverse complement.
ATCAGGCTTAGCTGAGTTGTAGCGGCGCTTCGGAATTCAGACTAACTACATTACAAAACAGAATTGAATCATCACTGTGCATGCCTCTATCGATAAAACAACGTGTTTTGGTCGAGTGGATCTTGTGGCACGACTAGACATTATGACATAGGGTTTTAGGTCTTATATATACTGTAGGTAGATTCTAGGTCTAATAAATACTACGAGTATTACAATAAATTAAAGAAATTCTCGAGCTGTAACACACCAGGTAATCGCCGCATACGGACCGGACAGCGCAGGATCAATTTGAAGACACTTGTTGAAGTCTGTATCAAATATTAGGGGTCTCTTGACTGATACCATATTATGAAATATATCTAATCTTGAGTATCCTCAAGATTTAACGAAATTCAATGACAGTACTTTACGCATGCGAGTAAACTAAGTACATCGGAAGAATCTAACTTTATTGATTTGTGACGAATCTCGACTCATAATCATCATTATCACTGCAGCAGTACCCAGTGCGGGTTGCTGGCGTTGGTGCGACTCATGGAATTTTAAACATTTTTGTTTTAAATTCCGTAAGGACTACGGTAAATCCCTATCCGATGTCAATCAAAATTTATAATAAATTACCGGAACATCTCAAAGCCGAAACAAACTTAAATAAATTTATAAAATGCTTAAAATTAATCTTAATTAAAAAATGTTACTATTCTATCAATGAATACCTTTGCGTTAAAAAATTATAATATAAATGTCTGCCCCTCTTTCTTATTTACCTTTTATTACTATGCCTTTCAGGTGCATGTGATATTTAGTACTTGTACATTTCTATGTTTTAGTCACTATGTCGCATGTAACGCAATTATAATTAAATAAATAAATAAATGTAATTTGAGCATATTTCTGTACTACATAAGAACTTTCTGTGTCTCACGAGTCGAACTACGAGTATACCATTTTAAATAATCACTTGGTTATGAAATATGTCGCCGCTTGGCTAGTCCCAAACGACCTGAATTTTCTCCAAAAACTCAAACGCATAAGAGTAGCTGAGGACACGCTAGAACGAGTCAATGCCGATCCAACGTTCTTGAGACCCATTGGTACTGATTGACATTCAAACTAGTCAACCAGTTTCGAAGTGGCGATCGAAAAAACCACACCAAAGTCGATCAAAATTCAAAAGTCAAAGTCATGTTGACAGTTTTCTTTAACTATCTCAGTGTTGTGCACTTGGAATTCTTTCCAGAAGATCAAATGGTAAATAAAGAATATTATTTGTGCATTATGCGCCGTTAAAGAGAGCAAATTCCACGAAAAAGTCTATCACTGTAAACGAATTTTTGACCAAAAACCATCGAGCAACCATCTTATTTACCAGATATGACCCCAGCGGACTTTTTTCTTTTTCCTAAACTCAAATTACCACTTCGCGGCACCCGTTATCATTCGGGAAAAAACATAAAGGAGAATTCGCGACGAGAATTGAATTCAATTCCGGAAATAGCGTTTAAAAATGTTTTGATGATTGGACTATTCGTTGTCGTGAGTGTATGGTTTCTGAAGGAGCATACTTTAAAGGCGATGGAATAAATTGGATGAATAACTAAGATTTTGTGTATTACTGACCTTTTCCCGGTACTTCCGATATTTTAGCTAATTTAATTTTCAATTAGATTTTTGTATATCGTTTGACGTCAAATAATGTGTATTTTTATATTGTTTTTGATTATTTGTGTAGTTTTGAAGTCGGGTTTTTGTTTTATTTTAAATTTAATACCAGCGAATTCAGTACCACTACATCGAAGTTAGTTGAAAGTATACTAACTTGACGTGAATACGTGCCTATTGTATTTAATAAACTAAACTCTTAAGGCCTTACTAATAACCATTGTATAAGCCTGATTTAGTTAAACAGTATTTTGTCACGTTCACTCGAATGACATTTCAAATTCGAACAAAAGAGACAAAACACCGCTTAACTATACAAGGCTTATACAATGGTTATTAGTATGGCCCTTACTCCTAAAAGTCAAGGATTATTCCATCATCAGCTCGCCTCATGACTACCAGGCACAAAAACCTGAATATCTTCAGAAAAACACGAAACATGTTGGACGTGCCTATCAAGGCTCACCAGATCCTCACTTTGGTTACAATGGGACCAATCGGCAAGTATACCCTATCAACCAAAAAAAATCGAAATTGGTTAAGAACTAATAGAGTTATGATGTAACCAACGTTAAAAAACATACAGTCGAATTAAAGACCGCCTCCTTTTAGCCCTCCAAAAAAATCTGCTGTTCCATAAAAATATTCAACATCCACTCAAAAAGTCAACCCAAAAAAACTCGAAAATCTTTATTCAATATAGACATTTGCAGGCACTTAAAAAATTACAAGAATTTAGTTAACCAATAAATTAATTTTAAAATGTAACAAATTAAGATAAGCTATGTATTACTTAAACCTTGTATGTACATTGTACATACACCCCAACCATAATTAAGATTTATGTAAATACAAGTTAAGAAAAAAGTTGACTCTACACCTGTTCGGAAATTGGGAGAGTCTGTTCGAGAAGAACAGGAAAGACACTCGAAAGGTCGTTGAACTGATGAGTGAACCTAGATTTAATGAACAGCTTATTTTTCTCGCAATTTTAAGGTTGGTCCTATAGTAAAATTTATTCAGTTTGCTTATTTAAATAAGCACATAAAAATTTGCTCGTGACTAAAAAATAATTATGATTGTGACATTAATGGAAGTACATTTTCATCATTATCACAAATCATCAGACAAAACTGATCTTTTCGTGGCAACCATGTCCCCAAGTAGCCTCTCTTTGCCTCTTCTTCAGCTACCCCTGACCACCATTTGGTTAACATTTAAAAGAATCCTAGTGAGTACATAGTTCTAGTTTCATTGTATAATTACCTTTGCTCTTAGGCTCCTTAGATCGAAACTATCCTCTCATTCTTATCAACTCCTAATCATCTCATCATCACCTACCTTTTTGTAATTGTAATAGTTCTTATTCTATTTACTTCCTATTCCGTTTTTATATCAAACTTACCAACCTTTACTTTGCCCCTCCCTCTTTTTTGTCAACCTAACCACATTATGCGTTCCATTTCACACAGTTATTTCTTGTATTTTGCTATAGGTACACCAAGTCTCAGCTCACCACTGGCAATGCAACCATTCGCATCGCCGCCAGAATATTATACAGCTGTATAGAGGGTCTCCGCTTATTTGTAGGCTTCGCCGAATCAACCGCTGACGTCACCTTGGTGCCTAGTTATGTAAGGGCTCTAAAGGCTAACTCAGTACTTAAAGCACTATGAGTACTATGAGCCTTAGGTCTAAAGTATCTTAACTAGTTCATGAATCAACAACTCACCAATAAAGCTTATCCAATACTTCATGTTTAACCTTCATTAAAAAGTTGAAATCCGTTCTGTGAAGTCAATCCCTAAACTTGCCAGTGCTGAATTTTAAGCGAGCATAGTTTGTAGTTCCAACGAGATTGGGTAATACAGTTACCTTAGCTAAAGTTCGGCGCGGATTAGTGTAACTATGAACAATTGATTTTGATCTCTATTATTACTAGATAAGTAAGGTCCTGAGCTTAAAGAAAACTACAACACTTTTGAATATGTGCCATAGTAAATTCTTCGTTCATATCGATAAATGTATTTGTTCTAGAAAGAAAGAAGACATTTATTCACGGCACAAAAGATACGCACAAATTAATTATTTACATATTGATACACACATATTTTAAAAAAATAAAGATAAAAATTGAGGTGTGTCCCTGCCCCGGCGAATCGGACACTGGCTCAGCATTTGCTGAGGTTCAACCTGCAGCGCTGATTTTCAGCCAGTACCGTGTGTGACCCACGGAACGCTAAACAAAATACAGTACTTATATGCCAGATATAGATATACATAATAATAAATACTTATACAAAACATAGCTACACATAGTTAAATATGATTAAAATACTGAAATATAGTAAGTTTGTGCTGGTTTATTCAGATGGTATTTGAAGCGTGAACAGATAAGCCTTAAACTTTCGCTTAAAGCTGTACCTGCTTTACTCCTCACGGTCCTCACGGAGGGATATCATTCCAACACTTACACGCTGCAAATCTAAAACACCCTAGGAAAGCTGTGGTTTGGTGCCGCAGCAGGAGCGCAAGCGGCCCACCATGCCGAGAATTCCGCCGTGACCACTCCAGTTTTCTAAATATATAGAAGGGCATCTCGTGTCGAATCACACCGAACAATAAAGATGCAAAAGTGGCTTCGTTGTGATGTTCTAAAAACAAACGATTACCTATCTTAGTATAAGCATAAGTCCATAAGTATAATATGGGCGATATTATATAATTACTAGCTTTGCTCGCGAACTACGTTTCGCTTTAATAATTGTAAAAAAATCTTTAGGGAGGGCCACCCTTATCACTTTAAGATATAAAAAATAGCATAAGACCTATTTCCAGACCTTCCAAATATACACAAAAAAAATTAATCAAAATCGGTCACGCCGTTTCGGAGGAGTTCCATAACAAACATTGTGGCACGAGATGTATATATTAGATTTTACTAGACTAACGCCTAATTACACTAACCTTGTCTTAGCTTAGGACAATCTTTAGTGGCATACTGTCACATTCTTTTCATTTAAAACAACAAGCATACTCATTGATCTACAAACAAATGGACTTTGGGTGTAATACTAATTTAAAAAAAAATGTGTCCGAAATATTCCAAAACGTCAATGCATGTATAAACAATAAGTAGTATTAACATTACTGTGGTGTTCAATTTCGGTTGCACCAATCTTTACCATATGTCGGGCGATTGGATCTGATCATACTGAATTTGAATTCTGGGCCCCTTTTGGAGCGCGGATGCGAAGTCCATTTGTTTCAAGGTCAAAGAGTATACTTACTACATAGAATTGTCCTAAGTTAAGACAAGGTAAATGCATCTGACCATGAGTATACATTTAGATTTATGTCATCAATCATCACTACTGCACTTTCCGAGTCCTACTTTGTTTTTTTTTCAAGACTTCCGTCTCCACGCTATCACTTCGTACGATAGTTGCAGTAAGCTAAGGTTTCAATATCTCATCTATCTCTGGATTTATTTACTAGTAACCAAATCCACAGATAGATAGAATATTGGAACCGGCCATAAGTCTGCTCTTACGACATACACGGAAAGAAAGAGCGGCGACACATGTATTATAATTCCGCCGCCAAACGGACAAATTCATATTATGTATAAAAGCTGAATCCTATATTTTCATTATAATATAATATACTTTTGTTTATTTATAAGAACAGAAACAAAAATGCAAAAAAAAATAGATTTCATAATATTAACTTAGATTTAATAATTTTACTGCTTCACTAGGCCAATGCTTTGCTTTAGTGGGAAACCCTTTAAACGCATATATCATAATAATATCTGATAAAAATTTTGTCACAGCTGCCCGCTGTTCTAGAACGTGTATGAAAATTGACTTTACCTACAGCACCGCTTCCGTGGTGTAGTGATTGAGGCCACTCAATATTGGTCCGGAGATCCTCATGAGAAAAAATAAACAGAAAAATTCTTCTGCAAGCAGAAAATTTTCTGCATGGTTTGGTTGCTGGAGGGCTCTTGAGTCCGCCTTTTTTCCTAAGTTTTGTCGCCATAATTGTCGAATCGCTAAATGCGAGCACGGAATTACGACTTTCGTAGAAACCACTCCAATCCGCTAGAAATTCCCTAAACAAAAGAGGCGAAACCTTATCTTATTGCTAATTTTTTCTTATTGCTACTAAGTTGGCAAATAAGCAAACTGCCCACCTGGTGGTAAGTGGTAACAGTCACCTATAATACATGTGGCTCCTGTGAGATTCGCAGTAAAACTGCAACTCCCACAAGGGCCACAGTGTACGTTGCCAAGTTGTGACTTAAGATGTAAAGTCACGGTACCCAGTAATTTCAGTGCCATATCTTACCCTTCAAACCGGAACACAGCAATGCAAGCACTGCTGCTTTGCGGCAGAAATAGGTAAGACGGAGGTACCCAAGCACACGACCCTGGTACAGAGTCTCCCTCCGGTGCTAGTGCTATTGCTAAATGCTCTATGAAAAATACTTGATATTTTTTTCTCGGAATCAGTGCACAGTTCCTCATTTTATATGAAGTGATAGTTTCATCGTTTTGTGGTAAGAATATACCGATTTGCTTTATAAAAGTTGAATAAATAGCAAGTTTCATACGATTGCAATCAGATGGGTAATCGGTCAATGACCGATTATTGACAATTTTAAGTTTGTTTGGACGGTTTTTATATGTTTATTTAATCCATTACATTTTATCTAATAATATTGTTCATAATAACATAGGTATTTTTTATAAGCCTGCATAAAGGCTTTTCGATTACAAATTAATTAAATACTTGCTATTTCTCGAAACTTTCCAGCACAAGGTTTCGGACTATTTAAAACGTTAGCCAACTTCAGCTTTACTTTACCAGTTTGAAAACTTTTTAATTAAGTAAAAGGATGGGTTACCAACATACTAAGAATATAGCTCTCACCGTTCAATACGGGCTACTCCTTCCGGGGTAAAGTTTCGCCCTCGCCTCGCATGGAGAATTTTATGCAATTCTTCATCATTTATGAAATATGACAGCAGCCTACGGTAAAATTTATAACTTAATAACGATTCTTTGAGGCTGTTATATTCGTAGTCCTGCATAAGTTTTTAAAATATAGTCTCTTAGATCAGAGTTTTCTGGCGCTACAAGATTTAATACCAGCGGGAGACTCAGTTCTAGAGTCGTCTGCTTGGGTACTCTATCTTATCTATTTCCGCTACCACGCAGCGGTGCTTTCTATGTTCCGGTTTAAGGGGTAATAAAGGTAGCCATACACGGTAAGGTGTACCTAATAGGTTTGCCTGCACAGTTACACTCGTCAGGTAAGCTTGAGCTGAGTAGACGACATACAAGCAGCGGTAAACCTGAATAAACTCTCAGTTGAAGCCATGACCCCGGCAGCAGATCTTACGCTGTAGCGCTAATCGGTTTATTATTTGTTTTATCCCGACAGTCACACACGCTCAGTTTTGCCTGTACAGTTAAACTGCACAGGTATACCAAAGGGCAAAAAATATACAAATTCATATTTTTTCGTTTGCCTGAACGGTGCGGAAACCTGCGCAGTTGTGCAACATACACGCTAAGTCAAGGAATTTAATTCATAAAGGTCGACAATTCCAATTGATATGTCGGATGATGCCTAGTTACGTGTAAACAGTGTATACAAAGTTGTCCTAGAAGCACGTTTTATTAAAGCGTTCCTTAATTTCTTTAAAATTATATAAATATTAAAACTAATTCCCACATGGTGTTCTTTAATTCTTAAAAATTATAAGTAGTACAACAAGTAAAATTTTTTTCGGGTCTTGGTTGTAAACTTTACCTCCAGGTTTTAAAAGAGTCATAAAAAGGTTAACGTTTTGCTATCTGGTCGTATTTAGTATTTCAGAAAGATTAATAAGTCCTAAAACTAATTGACTATTATTACAACTTTGGAACCCCTGACAAGAGTTTAAATTAACGTTATTTTTACTTAGGTTTTAGGAGCATATAGTCCTAAGATCTTAAAGTTGTCGTAGACTCCTGATTCAGTTCTAGACAAGCTAGCATAATACTAAAGTGAGATCTAAAGGTAATTTTTTTTTTATCTTATATACAGCTATAAAGTTATGGAATTTTAAAATCACCTGTAAGTCATTTCTAAAACCTACATGAAACCTTTAGGTTATATTAGATTTATCTAGACAAACAAATTAGGATTATGTTAAAACCCAAACCAGTAATGCTATTGTATAAGCTTACAGCATGATTTAAGTCCTACGAGAATATTTTAAAGCTCAAGAAGCATCTTCAAAAAATTTCAGTTATCTCCGCGAGTTTTAAGCAACTGCAAAAATAGCCTAGTAATTTTAACTAGCTCCGCCAGATAATCTTTAGATCTTATTTTGTCAAACATAATTAGCTTTTAGCTGTTATAGTTCTGAAAAGGTTAATTTAAATTCTTTCTAGTAATTTCCTAACGGCAGCCATATTTTTTATTGAAATAAAAAATATGGCTGCCGTTAGGGCAAAATTAAGTAATGTGTGCTATATATTTAAAATGTATGTTTTATATGGATAGAAGTTTCATTTCTAATGCGATTTATCACCAAGCATCGTATTTTATAATTTTTATTTTATTAAAATGTCTTCAGAATTTTAAGTTACGAAGAGCCCACCTCTTATACAGCTCTATTATCATGAAGTTTTACAATAAAGTGCCAGTCGCAGTATTTTTGAATTTTTCCTGACGTCAGCAAGCTACTTATTATTTTTATGAATACAACACTTACCTTGTCTCGCCATTTTAAAACAAGGAATCGCCATTATAAATAAAGATTTGAAATTTACTTGTTTCTGTGTAAAAAATCTATGGGAGTCTTGGAAAAGCATTTATTCATGTCTAAAAACGGTTTTAAGTTATCATAAAGATTCATACAACAACATTTTAGAACGTTATATTAACCTTAAATAAAGGTATTGTGATTTAAACTATAGGTTTTGCTGTAGCTCTCAGAAAGGTTCTAAAACGTGGGCCCTGGGCCCTTATTGCACTCAGGGGGTTATTATCAGGTTAATATATATATACTCTTTATTGCAAAAAAAACACACATGGGGAAACACAAGTAAAAAACAGAAGATGCAATGGTGGACTTATCTCTAAAGAGATCTCTACCAGCCATACTGAAATTGTGTGGGAGATTCCATTTTATTAATGGGAGACACCAAGATAAAATAAACATAATTATTGATATTAAAAAAGATAAATATATACATAGGTATATATAAACTAATATATTATAAATATATATATATATATATATATACATACACCATAGATATATATTCATACATAACTAAATAAATAAAAATGAAATAATGATGATAACAAATTAGGTTCATACTTTATTATCTTTATGCTCCGAAAGAAAATGCTGCTTCAGTTTACGCCGAAATGACTCCACTGAAGAGCATAGATGTAAAGTACCCGGTAAATGATTCCACAGTTGGGCGGCACGAAAGGAAAAGGAGTGGAGAAGGAAGTTGGTGAAAAAAATATAACATTATTGAGTCTATTAAGACTTAGTAGCAGATATCCATATATAGGTTCTAGAACCTTTTCAAAACCATTCTAGAACCTAAAATGTTACTTGGGGGGGCAAATCGCCCGTAGTACTATCAGACATGTGAGTAGAACAACGTGTAAAAAAAACCAGTAGAACCAACGGCAGTACCACGGATAAGCACTGATTCCAAGCAGTATAGTTCGTACCATATTGTTCTACGATATTCAACCTTAGGTGGATCGCAAATTAAAATTCCTAGACGTACATTGGCGTCCTTGTAGGGGTTGTAATTTGACAATTTGACATTTGTTTGTCAAACTAGCATACTATAATAACTCATGTGTTGAGTTGAAGCCGCATATCTATCAGGCGAATATTACATTTCTCACACGTACAGTGAAACGACCTTATAAAATTATCCGTCCGTTTATGATGGAAACCAAAGATCATCTCAAATTTTGTTACGTGTAGTGTAAGTAATAGGAGCCCACTATACTCGTAAATGAAACCTTAGAATATAATATTTCTGATATTTAATTCTAAAAAGTCATTTATATGCAATAAGTTAAACATCTTAATAATATAACACCTCCTCTTGTAAAGCAAATTGGTGTCAAAAACTTATCATCAAAGTGGAGTAAAACGTGTCTTAACTATTTTTCCGAGCACGCTGTTCGAAGTTGTCAAAGAATAAATTGAAAACGTACACTCGTATCTATAGTCAAGACACAGTAATTACTTGAGTAAAAGTCGTTGCTTAAGTTGTGATTTTTATACAATAAACGAGAATTTGAATGAAGTTATGCTTAACACCTAGTGCAGGTTGGTGCATTTTAACGATTGCAGATACACCTGGAAGCAACGGCTTAACTAGCCTTTTGAAAAACGGAGGCCTTTCGGCCGCGTACGAAACTGAAGCTTCGTAACCAGATGCGATCCACCAGCTTGTGCAGAGGATACATGAAGACATAAGGGAGATCAGAAGCAGAAGTGGAGAGATTAACCTATTCTGGCTTAAAGCACACGTGGGAACAGCGGGCAACGAGAGAGCGGACGAACTGGCGAAGATGGCGGCTCTTGCAGATGGGGGGACGTTTGACTACGGAGATATCCCCGTGTCATATGTCAAAAAGAAAATTAGGGAGGAATCAGTCCGCATATGGCAGGACCGGTACGAAACCTCTAACACTGGGGTAACGACTAAGTGGTTCTTTCCAGACCAGAAAAAAGCCTACAGCTGGGTCAGAAGGGAAAAACTTTCGCCGTTACTGGTCTGGCCGTTACGGGACACGGAGGCCTCGCAGAGTACCTCCATAGATTTAGGCTAAAAGATAGCCCAGGTTGTGAGTGCGATCCAACCGAGTCTGAATCTGTATGGCACATGATAGTGGACTGCCCCAGGTTTGCTGGTGCCCGCCATGATCTGTGCCAGAGGATACAGACAACGGTCTCCAAACAAAATATCCACGCTCTTCTAGTGGACAACAGATCAAAGAACTCAGTCGTGAAGTTTGTTGAGACAGTAATGGAGACGGTCGTCCGTCGCAATAAAAACTGCACGCCACCAGCACCCGAGGAAAGGTCAAACCTTCATAAAGTAATGCAACCAAGGCAAGACACAACGACCACAAAAGAGATGGCACAGGAAAACTGGTTGGGTGCCGGAGAGGGGGGCACACCCGGAATTAAAACGAGAGGAGTGGCGCTGTTTATGGATAGTGGGAGGGAAAGGTTTGGAATTAGTTTCTGTGTAGCTGGAGCCAGAAAACACATAGCTATTTCACCAGGCTTGGCGGTCCTGTTGAAAGGCAGCACCACCAGAGCCACTATCAAAAAAAAGACATATGAGGCAATGCCGGAGGTGGTGCTGGCCGGACACAAGTGCAGGATCGTGCGCTCCAGGAACAAGTCTATCCTTCTCTTATCCAGAGACATGGACAACAAGTCGCCATTTACCAAGGCAGGGGAATTACTGGGAAAGCTAGAGGGTGGCCATCAGTGTGGATGTCATGAGGGCGGACCTAGAGAGAGGCGAAGTGCCAGACTATACTCTCCTCACGAGGGCAGCCAATAAGCACGAAATTATTGTGTACGAGGGCCGAGGTCAAAATCTTGACTTCCTACTGAAAAACAAGGAGCAGACACCACGCCATGGCCAAACGGAGAGCGGCTCAGCCAGACTACAAAGGCTACACGAAGAAGCAAGGCAAGCAGAGAGTATAAGAACACGCCTTCTGTCGCGTAGATCCCCGACCGAACACCTAATCAGGGGAATTTGCGTTGCTCTGGAAGGATCGAGTACCAGAACGCCGCCTCTTAGAATCACCCCAGAAAAAACTACACCCCAAGCGGAGATGCTCCTCTCAAGCAAAATAACCACATTTGAAGACATGGGGAGGGTTCGCCCGCCAACACGCATTGCGGTAAACCGGGACGAAGACAAATTAGTCAACGCCTATCTGGAGTATGTTGAGATATTGCGTGCATCGCTGCAGGTAAAATATACTGCCTGCAGAGAAATACTAGAAGCATTCCAGAACGATGCTCGCATGTTGCTACGAGAACGGCTAGATACGGCAAAGGCAGTAGTCTATAATAACGACACTGGAACAGTGTTGGCGGGTGGCCCCAGAGTGGGAAATCACCGATACATGGCAGCATACAGTGGAACGACGGGTATGGTTCTCGAGGATCGTGAACGGACATCAGAGAGGGGAGCCCCAGCATTCTATACCCCCGCCGAAGACCCAATAGTCGTGGTTGCTAAGTGCACCCGTTTCCTGTTGGAGGGCAGGATCCTAGAGACCGCTAAGGCGGTGACGGGAACCTGGACCTTAGAACCTTGGGAAAAGATAAAAATTCGGTGGATAGACGGGGTACCGGGATGTGGGAAGACCACCTGGCTCCTTAAAAACTTTCAGTTGAAGGAAGACACGATCCTCACCAGCACACTCGAGACGGCTAAAGAGCTGACGGCGGAAATAATGGGTCGTCTGGGCGCTGTCGCAAAGGGGAAAGTAAGAACCATTGCTTCGGTACTGATAAATGGAGCAAAGGAGTCTAAGCGTCTACTGGTGGACGAGGCTCTGATGGTTCATTTTGGAGCCATAATAATGGCAAGCAGGCTGTGCGGGGCAAGAGAACTGGTGTTAATAAGTGATATAAACCAGATCCCCTTTATCGACAGAGACAACCTATTTGAAATGCAATACAAAGACCCAATTGCCGTAACGACAGTCTCAGAAAAGATACTCTGCACACACCGATGCCCGATGGATGTAGTATACGCCCTGAAGGAGGTGTACGGGGGCATATACACGTCCAGGGATGCACTGAGATCCCTAACTTCCACCATGGCATCAAAAGCAGTGTCCAAAAGGACTGACCCGGAAACGCTATTCTTGACCTTCACCCAAGAGGAAAAGGAAGCGTTCGAAACGAAAGGGTATGGTACTGGAGAGAATTCCAGACTGCTGACGATACATGAGGCTCAGGGGCTGACATACCGTAAGGTGATAGTGCTAAGAGGCAGAGAACCAAAAAACCCGGTCCATGACAGTGTCCCTCACGCTGTAGTGGCAATTTCCAGGCATACGGAGTCATGTATATACTTTTGTGGGGAGCATAAGGAGCATGACGCCATAAAACAACTAATTGCCTATAAATGAAATAAAAAATTATAATTTGCAGATGGCGTTCAAAGACCTAAATAACGCAGCGATCTAGGTACTGCCCCATTAGCAGAAAAATGCATGCATAATGAAGAATCCCTGGATAGCGGATGAGCGGGTGCGCCGTGGATGGCGCTTCGTTTGCACATTGCATCGGTGTCGTATTCCACAGACTGTAAACAGTGCGAATACTGCTTATAGTGTGCGGAATGTAGCGCCTGCGGGGTTATTGTCTGAAAGAATCTATCGCAATCGCTTACACTTGACAGTCGCTGTCCATCCGTCGCTCCTTTATAAAAGTATGTCTTCGCAGAGCCCTGTGTTAATGGCGCAATGGTTATCAAATTGATAGCGATTGTGGTGGATATTTTCTTAGACAGTGACCCACCTGGCATGGCGCCATCGATGGCGCGCCCCCTTGTCTGTTGTCCGAAAAATCCCTCTTTAAATTTATATATAGTTTTATATTATAGTATAAATGTACGTATTTATGATATAGTTCACAACTGGTATGTATGTGTGTAATGTGCGGTCGGCGGCGCGTAGAGCCCATTATATTGCCCTAAGAAAACCTGCACTATTACGAGCGATATTAGATCTGTCTCATGGTCGATGTTGTGGACTGTATGTTTTAGGTCGGCAAATTCTTAACGCTCCATTCAGGGGTTCGGGGCTGGTTCAGGTACTGGTAGGCACTGGTACTAGTACAAGTCACTTTTAATTAAAACGCAAACTGGTTCACTATGCAATACTGAGCACACACATAATTTATTTGCAACTTACATTTCTTATAAGCCCCCGTTTAGGGTCACAAGTAGCGCGGGGTATAACACGTAACAATATGCAAATTCCTTATACTACTAAATCTAAGGGTCGCAAGTAGCGCGGGGTATAAGCGCGTACTATGCGTATCGCTATCCCTCTCGCACGCGTGTTTGTCGTCCCTTACAGTTCTCCCCCCGGTGTAGACTCTGTCGAAGCCTCTTCAACCGCTAGGACGACTAGCTTCGACGTCGGGCGGCGGAAGGTCCCTCCTTTGGTCCGAACGTCTGCACTGCGGACACGTCCATCGGGTCCCGTGTAGACTCGTTCGACTACTCCTCTCGGCCATACATTGCGCGGTAGTGATGAGTCGACGACCACCACTAGGTCGTTCACTTGCAATGGTCGTTCTGGTGCAGCGGCGGCTTGGCGGGGTGCGAGCGTTGGTAGGTACTCGCGCACCCACCTCTTCCAGAATTCATCGACGAGCGCTTGGCATGCTCTCCACGTTCTTCGATCAGCCAGATGACAGGGCCCAGTGCTCGGTAGTCCCGTTGATGATCCCAACAAAAAATGGTTCGGTGTAAGAGCCTCAGGATCCGCAGGGTCGACGGATACGTGAGTTAGGGGTCTTGCGTTGACCGCGTGTTCGACTTCGGCGAATACTGTTTGTAGTACTTCTTCTCTGGGCGCTTTCTGATTCCACCACCACCAGCCTCTCCCATGCTCCTCCTTGGTTCGGTGCGCCTGGCGGGATGAAGCGCCAGGTCATCCGATGAAGGTGGCCCAGTTCCCGTAGAGCCGAGGTCCATTCTGCGTAGGCAGCTCGTAGTTCGGCGTCAGCTCCGCGGAAGTTGGTGGCGTTGTCGCTGATCATAAGTGACGGCCACCCGCGTTTCGCAGCCATTCTTCTCATTGCCATGATGGCGGAGTCAGTTGACAGCGAACTCACTATTTCCAGATGAATTGCGCGTGTTGTGAGACAGGTGAATAGGGCCACCCATCTCTTTTCGTGTCTTCTCCCGATGGTCACTATCAATGGCCCGAAGTAATCGACACCGCAGTTAGTGAAAGGTCGATGGTAGGGGTCCAAACGAGCTCGTGGTAAGTCTCCAAAGACAGGCACTCTCGGTTGCGTCTTTCTGAGGCGGCATAAGGCGCAGCTATTAGCTATAGCTCGCACAGTAGGTCTCAGGTTCAATATCCAGTATCTCTGGCGTAGGTCATTTACTACACGCTCTCGATTTCCGTGACCGGCGTACTCGTGCTCTCTCTTCACTAACAGGCGCGTGTAAGGATGACGCCCGTCTAGTATGGCCGGTTCTTTCACGTCGTATGACACGTCGGCTGCCTTTATTCGCCCGTTCAGTCGTATAATGCCATCCTTGATCACCGGGTCTAGCTTGTAAAGTCGGCTTGACTTAGGTATCGGTTTCGCTTTCTCTAGCAACTCGTATTCTTCATGAAAGCTGTCTAGCTGGCTCTCTCTTATCCAGCGTCTCTCTGCCTCCTGTAGATGTCGTACTTCTACCCTTTCGGTTTTCCCTCTGCACTTGTCGATGAATGCTAATACGACAGCTGTTGCCCTGATCAACCTCTCGTGTGAGGAAAAGCGGTTGATCTGAGGCAAACCAGTTTCGGCTCGTTTGATCGTGAGCGTTACGGTTTCTTCGTCTATCGCTTCATTACAGTTTATCTCCGTAGGCCAATTCTCCTCCGGCGCATATAAGAATTCGGGTCCTGTGAACCATCTATCTTCCACGGAGACGGTCTTGTGGGTCAATCTTGTTGCGTTGTCAGCCACGTTATGCTCTGTTGGTATCCAACGCCACTGTTTAGCTTCTGTGCGTTCGCAAATCTCTCCTAGACGATGCGCGACAAACGTAGTGTAGCGACGTGCGTCGTTTCTTATCCACTGTAATACTGTTCGTGAATCGCTCCAGTATGTCACTCGTTCGGGTTGACATCTATGTCCTGTGATCACGGCGTGGGCTAGGCGGGTGCCTATCACGGCTGCTTGCAGCTCTAACCGCGGAATGCTCTGCGTCTTCAGGGGTGCGACTCTGGCTTTGGCGGCGGCCAATCTCACATCTGTGACCCCGTCGTCTCTCTCTATCCTCCAGTATGCGGCTGCGGCATATGCCTGCTCACTGGCATCGCAGAAAACGTGGAGCTCTCTCGTCGCGTTCTCTGTGGCTCCGTACCATCGCGGCAAGCGAAGTTGAGCGATGTTTCCCCTCAGTTCTTGTAGCCATATTATAACTCGGCGGCGTGGTCATGTCGTCAACACGCCATGGCAATCCCACTTCAAATTGACAGTTCCTTTTCTTCACTGTTTTCTCGAATATGTCAATGGCGCGCTTCTCCGCTTCGTTCGGCTTGCTTTGAACAGCCACTCCCAGTGAATCTATCTTGAAGTGATCTTCCATCAACTTGTCTAAGTTGTCGTCGGGTGTGTACACGTGAAGTACGGACCCTTCGTCTCGTCTGAACATACAGCTCGGTGCTGTCCCATGGATGGTCCATCCCAATTCGGTCAGTGAGGCTGCGGGTTCTCTTTTCTTGCCCATCCTTAGTTCACGGGACACTATCAGGTGCCAGTGGTCTAGCGCCCTCGTGACAAACATCTTCCGGTCGTAGATCTTTTAAGTGTTCGCACCTGAGGAAGGCAGCTGGTATCGTTTGCTTGTGTAGCACCAGCTGTGGGATCGTGTGCAACTTGATTGCATGGAATTCTTCCATTCTTTCTCCTTTGATCTCTAGGTCAATAAGTCTGCTCAACGTTCGTTTCTGGCTGGCGGCTACCCCGTTGATTCGTAGGGGCTGTGCTTCTCCGTCAGCTCCCAGCTTCTTTGCCAGATCTTCTTCTATGAGGGATATTGTTGAACCTTCATCCAGTAGGGCGAAAGTGTGTGCATCTCCCTCTGGTCCGGCAATATGAACAGGAACTACTTTCAGTAGCACTGTACCTCGCTCGTTTTTGTCTTCTGCTGCTATGGACATTACGGTCTCACTGGATCTCGCGTTCGTCGCTTCCGTGAGTCTCTCGCTTGTTGTTGGCGTTGCCGGCTCGGCGTGCAGCAATGCGTGGTGCGGCCGACGGCAATCGTTCACGCCACATGCCTTGGCTCTACAATTAAATCTTCGGTGTCGGCCCGTGATACATTTGAAGCAGAGTCCCGCCGACTTCACTATCTGCCACCGCTCGTCTGTGTTCATCTTCTTGAAGCTCCTGCAGTGAGGTAGCGTATGATTTTCTTCGCAGCCAACGCACTTGTACCCTTTGGGTGATACTGTGGTGGTATAAACATCTTCTCTGCCTTTCTTTCTGAGTGGAACGATGATTGGCTTCAAGTTTCGGTTAGTGGTCGATGTCTTCAGAGTTGAAGTTGCGTTTTGCGGCGCATAGGTGAAGCGAAGCGCCAGATCGGCTTCACGCATCAGAAATTGTGACAGTAAAACAATCTCCGGCTCCATAGAATGTTCTGTACTTAGGGCGTAGTCGCACCATCGAGCTCGCAGGTGTGGACTCAGCTTCTCGGTCACCTCGCGTGTCAGCATGGGATATCGTAGGTACCCTTGCCGATCCACGCTCTTCAGTACGCAGACGATGTTCTGTAGTCGAATGGCGAAAGTGTTCAGCTCGTTGGTCGAAGTACCGATTCGTGGTAGTCGCTTGATGTCTTCCATTGCTTGGTCAATGATGAATTCCGGTCGTCCGAAGCATTGCTCAAGAGTGCGCATGACTTGGTTCGGGTCGCCGGCGGTGTGTAACAGCGCCGCAACGGCTTCACGCGCTTCCCCTCGTAGACAATTGCGTAGTCTAGCCATGTTCTCGGTCGGTGTGAAATTGTACACGGCAGTGGATTCCTTCATCGCAGCCTTGAATGGTAACCACTCGCTGATGGCGCCACTGAACGTCGGAAGTTCGGTGACTTGTCGTGGCACTGGTCGGTTCCTCGCCATTTTCTCAATAGCTTCTGCCAGTTGTTCGATTCCCCTATTCCTGGTTCTGGTGGGTGTTGGCGATCGCGTATGATGTCGATTGCTTTCTTCAAATCTCACGGGTTCAGCTTCACGGCGTCGCATTGTTTGAGCGTTCGGTTCCCCCCGTTCGTTCCCTGGGGTGCGCGTGACTTGCGCTGGAACGGCGCCCTCTTCTTTATATCCCGTAGAGGTATGTCTCGGCGTCGTTGACTCCCCCCGTATATCGCTGGGTTGAGCTTGTTGAAGCCAATCGTCGACTCGTCCTGTGACGTCGACTATGCTCTTGGGTGCTTCATCTTCTTCTTCATCTCGAATGTTTTCAACTTGCACAGCTAGCCTTTTCTTAATTAGATCAGCTTCTATCTGGAGCTCCTTTCTTCTTATTTCTGCCAGACGTTCCTCGGCTTCTATGTGTGCGTTACGGATGCGGGCGATCGCACTACTCTTCGATTGTTGTGAAGTGCGTGACCGCGTCGGCGATGGTCGTCGTGGTTCAGCAGCCAGGTTCGTGGTGAGTGCAAGGTCCGCTTTGGTTCGTAGCGGCACTGCCTCGCTCGTTCTCTCACTATCCCCTTGACTACGGACGATGTTCTCGCTTCGTTCCTCCGTAATTCTTGCTTGTGCTGTTATCGCCGATGGTGATCGCGGTGGATTATGGAAAATTCGGATGCCAATCGGGCGTTCGTCCGCTTCTTCCTGACTTCTTGTTCGCACCATCTTGATACAGCGTTCTTGTACTGACTCGTACTAATTTACACGTTCCACGTTCCGGAATTACTTCTATCTATCCGGCGCTGCGACCAGCAAAGTTCACAATTCTGCTCCGACGGAACAACGAATGTTCTCAATCCGGCGCTCGACCAGCAAATCCTCGCAATCCGTGTCGAAGGACCAGCAAATGTTGTGGACTGTATGTTTTAGGTCGGCAAATTCTTAACGCTCCGTTCAGGGGTTCGGGGCTGGTTCAGGTACTGGTAGGCACTGGTATTAGTACAAGTCACTTTTAATTAAAACGCAAACTGGTTCACTATGCAATACTGAGCACACACATAATTTATTTGCAACTTACATTTCTTATAAGCCCCCGTTTAGGGTCACAAGTAGCGCGGGGTATAACACGTAACAATATGCAAATTCCTTATACTACTAAATCTAAGGGTCGCAAGTAGCGCGGGGTATAAGCGCGTACTATGCGTATCGCTATCCCTCTCGCACGCGTGTTTGTCGTCCCTTACAGTCGATATGTGGGCTCTGAAGCGTTGCCGTTTGTACGTTTGTTTAGTATAATATGGTAGGGTATCATAATAGTTATATTGTAAAGTATATTTTAATTTATAAGCTGCGCAAATGCAGAAAAAAAAGTTACTAAGTGATAATTATTATTTATAAGGAGTTTAAAAAGAAATTTTGTAAAAAAAATAATAATAATTTGAACAAGTGCATGGACTAAGAGTCTGTAGAGTAAACATAATAATAATAAAAAAAAAACCAGATGCGATCGAATACTTTTTCGGCCTTATACGTAACCAGTTATGATCGAATACTTTTTAATCCTCGTACGAAACTAAAGTAACGAGTCTCGTAACCAGTTGCGATCGAATAATTTTTCGCCCTTGTACGAAACCACTCGACAATATAAAACCACCCATCAGAAAATCAAACAATGTTTAGAAGGATGTCGCAACAAGATTAACCTGTTCATAGGGAAGAAGTATCCCACAATGGCTCATCAACTGTTAAACACTTTGATGAAGAAGACAAGACGTTATATTTAAGCAAATTATTAAATGATGCATTCAAAAAGACTAAAAGAAGGAAACATTTCTATAGAGCATTGTATCAAAATTATTTGTCCTTATGCTGTCGCATTTAAATTTTTCATTTATTACTTTTATATTTGCACGAGTTGGTGAAAAGCACATGCTAACTGTTTTGTCAACATTAACAGTCAATGAGTTTCGATCATACCACAATTTAATAATAAGAATTTTTTTATTGTCACAGTACTTTTATACTAATATTTAATTATAAAGAGGAAAGATTTGATTGTTTGTTTGTTTATTTGTATTGAATAGGCTTCGAAAATATTGAACCGATTTTGATGAAAGTTGCTATAGAGATAGTTCGAGACTAGGAGAAGGACATAGGGTAATTTTCCTACGAAAAAAAAACCTACCGGGAAAACAAAAATAGCGCGGGCGAAGTCGCGAACGGAAAGCTAGTATTGTATAAAAATCACAACCTAAGTAACGACTTTTACTCAAGTAATTACTTTGACTTGACTATAGATACGAGTGTTAGACATTCGAACGATTGCTTCAATATTTACCATGTATTTACCTGCAAATTGCAATGGAATACCGTCAACCTTTAAATTGAAATGATGGCGTAATCTCAATCAAAAGGAAACGTTAAATAAAATATATATTTTCCCGCAGTAAAAACAAACCAATTTAAAAAGCAGACATTTTCATAGGTTAAAATACCTTAAAAAATTTAAAGTGAAATTCACACAAGATTCAGCCTCTATTTTACCCCTTGATGGACAAGAAAAATGAAAAGATTGGCATAATCTTTGCATCGTTTGTCGCGCACTAATCATTTGAGTTTAAGTGAGGAAATTGTAAGTAAAAACTTGCACGCCAGCTAACATATTTAAATAAAAAGAAATAAAAGCAAATGTTAAAATCTAAAACAACCGCCACTTCTATTTTTTAATTAAAAAAGTACATGATTTATATTAAAATTCACTGAGAGATGTGATTATAAGCTTTAAATCCAGGCATATTTGAGACACTTTATGAAAAAGCTGAAATAATTTTTCTGAGAATTATTACAGCCAAAACCTCAAACATGTCGGGCAGAATAATAATTTTAGATTTTAAGTTATATTTTTTGAAATTGACCGTGTGCATTCCTGCTTACTTATTTCTGTTCTTTAAAAACTTTGAACCCCTATCTTACCCCTTAAAAGGCTTGCACCACAAACAGCCAAAAACTCATATACGTCATTTGCAAACACGTGTATAATTCGACATTTTCAAAATCATGAATTGTAACTAAAGATACAAAGTTGTTTCACTTATACCATTAATAGTACTAGTCAATGGTACTACAAGGTTTGTGTATACAGGCCCCCTCCTGGGAACTATTCAGAGTTTGAGTCTGCTATGGAAGACGCACAAAGAATTGTATCTAGGAAAACTAAAAAAATTGTTGTCTGTGGTGATTTTAATATAAATAGGTATAATAGTCAAATCACAGTTATGTAGTAGATTTACTAACTTATTTAACAGTTACAAACACTTCCATAAATTCACAATAACAACACGAACAAAAATAAATTACACCCAAACTGATTCAGAACTATTTTTAAAATTAGGAAAACGATAACAGTGTCTAAGTCATTCCAAATTATAACACATTTGATACCAATTTTAAAATTCATAATCTAAACACAAGAAATGAAAATAAACTTGCCGTTCCAACGTACAGGCTCCAAAAAACTAGAGGCTCATTTATGAGGAAATGTATAACTTTTTACAACAAAGTTCCACAGAGTATTACTGACTTGCCTTTTCATAAGTTTAAAGCGCATGTAAAAATATATTTACAAAGAAATTAAATCAACTTCGAAAACACGAAATTTTTAGCTCCCGCAAAATTACCGCGAGCTTCCAGATTTAATATCTTAAATGCATCCTTAAGCAACTCAAATCTTGGACAAAATGCACGGCTCAACAGAATCATTAGAGAGTTTAACGCTGTAGCACGTACCAAGCAATTGGATATCTTTAACACTACAATTGGCGAACATAAAAAACGCCTGTTAAATTAGTAGAATAATTACTAATAGTTAATGTAATTTGTTCTTTTTTATGCAATTTGTTACTATTTCATGTTGTCATCGCCTATAATTGTAATGGCACTTAGTTCATTTCAATCTGTTTAAGAATTACATGTTATTGTTATTAATGGTGTACATTATGTTGGTGATCAATAAATAAATAAACACCTAAAGTCATAAATAATATAAGAATACATACAACATCACAGTTTTATATTGAAGTCGGTGCTAAATTTTATTAAGTACTTGCCTACAATAATTATTCTTAAATTTTTTAAACTTTCAAGGTGATCATTGTTTGGCACCGACTTCAATATAAAACTGTGATATTGTATGTATTCTTATATTATTTATGACTTTTTGGTGTTTTTGAAGTCGGTTTAATATTTTTATATTTTTTTTGTTAATACTCGTACATATTATATTTTGAGCCAAGACAAACACCAGAAAAAGTAAAATAAAACGTATTTCGCTCTTAATAATTTCTAAAGAATTATTCCCGAACTCCTAATCTATCAGAAACCTTCCATCGTCAGCTCGGTAACATGACATGATGACTACTAGACGCAAATACCTGAATATCTTAGGAGGAAACATGAAACACGTTGGTCGTGTCTATGAAATTCAAGGGCTTCCCTCGATTATCATGGGATCTCATCATCAGACTATGACATATTATACTCTTTTCACTACAAAAAGAATTTTGAAAATCGGTCCACAAATGGCCGAGTAATCGGTAAACATACATAAAAAAATAGATACAGCCGAACATAGAACCTCCTCCTTTTTCGAAGTCGGTTAAAAAGACTCTAATGAGTAAAGGATATTATAAAGTCAATGATTATCTGAATGTATAATGTGACACATCTAATCTTGTAATGGAAGTTGAGCTCATTCTTTTGAGTTATGCTTCCAATTGACGACTCTGTAACAAAACAGGAAGAAAGAAATAGCCCTTGCTGGTTTTCTTGCCAGTTCAAGGTCTCCCGCCGTGGAATTGTCAACCAATGGCGTAGCTTCTCTGATGTTCAAAAACGATTGTAAAATCTTAATTGAATTGAAGTTGAATTTGAATTACTGACACTAAGGCGTATCAACATGCCATAATTTAAAGAGAAATGCTCGCATAATTCAAGAAACTTAAAAATTCATCAGTATATTAAGACGAAGATTTTCGGAGATCAATTGGTCGCTTGTAGGTATTAATACGGGATCATCCAAAATTCAATTCTCGATGTGGAAGCAGCTTTTATAAATCTCCGCTGGAACCCGCCAACTCTTTGTAAAGTAAGATTACAGAAGCAAGACCGTGTGCATGAATTTGCAATGCTAGTCGACTGGTATCTACCTAGCAACCGACAGTAAGACATAAAATTCTAATAATAATAATAATAATTTATTTCCAAAAGGGGGTTACACAACATACGGATTTACCAATAGTCTCCAAACTAGGTAGTCCTGTATCTTAGGGACTAGAGCATGAGATTTGCACAAAAAAAAAGAATTAGTGTTGTTGCACAAAAACATGGTTTAAAATGTTTTTTTTTTTAAGTACATACAATCAAAATCTGATTAAAAAGCAAAAAGGTAAAAGTTAGGGCAATGACACAATAATAAAAATAAAGCTTAAGAAAAAAAAAGTATAATACTAACTCACGAATGTGCATGTGGTGTGTGTGTGTGTGTGTGTGTGTGTGTGTGTGTGGTGTGTATGTGTGTGTGGGTGCGTGTAATGCGATGTTCCTCATCTGCTGGGATACTATTTTTAATGAATTAACAATGTCTTTACCATCTTAACCTTAAAGAGTGCCTCATAGGATTTGAAAAGGCCGCCATTTTTATTATTTTCTACTGGCAGTATTATGTTACGAGGGCGGGTCAAAAAGTTCGCGGAATGAGGGGCATGGAGGGGGGAAAGGTGCTTTTTACTACCTGCACTAGTTGTGACACTCATTAAGAGTATAAATACTAAGTTTCAAATAAAAAAGGTCATAATTACCTGAGCTACACATCAATCAACAAGTCAATTCGGAAGAAAATTTGCAACATGGAGAAACTTGAGTTTCGCGCAGTCATCAAGTTCCTTACCAAACAAGGAAAACTTTTTGACCCACCCTCGTATGTATTATTGAGGTTTTGTGTCGATGCGGAATTTCGTTCTTGATTATTGTTTTATGTTCTGGTTCACGTAACGATATCGAAAGAAAACAGCAAGTTTAGATCTTAAATACTCATTACAAGAACACTGACAGGTTACTATTAGAAATACCCGTACTATTCTTGAACATCATCATACTACAAATGAAACAAACTATTCGCTGGTAGATAAATGAATTTGAAGAAACTGGATCAAAAGAAGGCATCAATAGTCCGGGACATCCTGAAAACGACTGTAGAAAGCTCTAAATGTAGACCTTATATGTAAGATTCTGTTAATGTTAGTTTTTTCATGTTTAAATATATTTTAAAGTCATTTGAATTTTTTTTGCATTTTTCACTGAAATAAATAATAATTATAGCACTTTAAAATCTCGTATTCTTTATGATGCATCCTTTATATTTAGACGGGAAGAAACGGAAAATAGATCAAATAACTTTTTAAAATATTTATTGAGGTAGGCAGGAATAAAAAGTGGATTTGAAATAATATTTTATTATTTCTTAATAATATTTTAAGCAATGATTACAGTGAAGTAATAACTTATTCAAAATCGATTTTTTTTTGTTTTCAATACGTACGTACTAACAATTTTATTGATACATCCCCTCTGTGATTTCTTTTCCCTACCCTTTGTCATAAATACGGATGTTAGTGCAGTGCTTACTAACAATAGGAATTACATATTATCTATCATATAACCAATATCTCCCAAAATAATTATTTTCCTTTTTTATCACTGTACAATTCTAGTTGTGATTTTTTAACGTTAATTAATAAACAATATCTTCGTTACAACAGTTGACATAATACTGCAATTAAAACTTTTTCAAGCGAGCTTTTTGTGTAGTGGGTATTGAACTAAAATGTGCTATATCGAAAATATTAGTTATTTTTAATGTAATGTCATAGGTCACTGAGAGATCTTACAGATCTGAAACTCAAATATGTGTTTCTTTATATCTTTAGCTAGAAACACCAAAAACCGGAAACGCGATGTAAAGATTTTGCCTCGATACATTTTATTTTTTAAATAACCTCTTAAAAATAAGAAAATTCAGGATTACTAGTAAACGGTATTAGTTATTCATTAAAAAGTTCCATAAGTAAATAGACATCATCATTATTCAGAATCGTGTAAAAGCATTTTTTTCTAATCATTATAGTTATTTTTTAATAAAATAAATTGTATTTTGTCGCTTACGTCGATAATTTCTAAACGACCTAATTGTATGCGGGCGCAGCGCATTCACGACTTTGATTACATAGATATAAAGACTAGCTACTTGAGCACGGGGGGCGCCCCGCGTTACATATATACCACGCCTTCCATTGTCTAATTCATTTTCGATGTAGCGCCTTATCAGAACAATTTCCAAATAACTCATGAAAATTTGTTTAAACTATCTGAACTTTATATCAACATGCATTAATGAATTATGATTCGACGCTACCAAACAAGCCGTTATTGCTCCACCATGTGCAATTTAGGCAAAATTGTATAATGGAGACGCTCTGTACGCCATTACACTAAATAATTACTTGAGGCAGACACCCATTTTAGCCTTTGGGGAAATTAAAGCAACACACACTGTAGCTGCCTTCTTATAAAGCAAATGAATCTACGAATCCACAGTCAGTTTGCGAGGAATTATTGAAGAGCTGCCTTTGCGGGCGCGAATATCCTGGTATTGATTCAAGCTGCTTCATTCTTTAATCAATCAATGTTGATACGCCAAATCCGATTTGGAACGGGCTTCATATTTTTGTTTACGCTTAGTGCGGAACAATAGAACAATAAGGCAGAAAACGTTTACTTGATGAAAATGTCTACTGGGAATAGTATTAATCTGTTATTGTCAACTGTTTCATGATAATTGTACTTATTAACTTTCTGAAAAGTTCACTTTTCGTAATCATACAGTACCCTACGGCCACATTCGTAAGCAAAGTTTCACAAACAGTCGCGAAAATGGTCTGTTTACTGTTTCGTAACCAGCTTTATTTTATTTATTTATTTATTTATATTTATTTCTCCACACTTAAATATACGCAAATATAAACATAAACATAGCAATTGGAAACAGTATATGTGGAGACTGGTCCCTGCACTAGGTAAACCCTGTACTGCAGGTAACCAGGACCACCCTCACCAACAACCAACGGATCAGCAATGTTATCATCAATAATTAACTAGGTACAATAATAGGTATGAGACTATTACAACAGTAGATTGTAATAATCTCATATTACTGTGACAAACTATGAATAAACTATAATTTAGCAACTGTAAATTACGAAATTAGGAAAGATGTTTTTAGGGACTACTGAACATAATAATGTCCAATACCACATCTTTCCGGAAAAATATAGATGGCGTTCATTATAGGACAAATTACTTTTAAACTTATTATACTACATAACGATATAAGTGTACGAGTCTACGGGTAGGTATACTCAGGAATATCAAACTAACGTTTTTCAACACACCTGTGAAGAAAAATACTTAATAAACCGAAGTTTTAAATTAAATAACACAAATCATTGTAAATTTGTAGACAAAACTAAATAATGGTATGAAAATAATTGTTTAAAAATCATTGTAGTTCGTTAGTACTATTTATATTACCTTAGTTTGAGAGAAAAAAAAAATACTTCACAAATTATGCGGTAGTACGACTATAGCCGCACTTTTTGCATTATAACATACATGTGTTTTATGAGCTGCTTTATGTATCCAAAACAAGTGAAATTAAATCCACTTTACGAGCAAGTGTGCTGAAAAAATCACAACTTAGTTTACAGTTACTTAAAGGAAATATGTGATTAAGGTTATGGAATAATATTATATAGACATACATTATATATTTTTTTTTTGCGTGAACTTATTTATCTAGAATTGCATTTACGTAAATGATAATTTAATTATTTAACGTATAGGTATCCAATTATTATCCGCACTTCACAATTTTTAGCTACTTTAACTGATGACTTAGGAAACAGGAACCAACAGATTTTCAGTCTGGTAGTAATCAAGATCTTGCAACCACTTGCGTAGTGTAGTTTTACAATTGTTTCTGGGTAGAGGATAGATATTCAGTATACTATTAACTGTGTTATATAAATATGGCCCGAGAAAACAAAAAAATCTATGGCTAAATTTTGTTTTGAAAATCCGGCGTGGGCAAACATTATGGGGTCTTCTTATGCTACCATCTTTGTATGAAGGATCATAAACTGTAAGTGAATGTTGTTTTTGGATCGTGTGCAGAATAAATAATTGCCTAATTGATAAGACCTGCCAGTTTTTATAAAGTTCCAGTGAGGGATAGAAACATGAACGAAAAGTTGCAACTTTTAGAATGGCTTTCTGTGCAATTTCAAGTTGTTTTAAATGAGTCTTAGCTGCTCCTCCCCAAGTCGTAATGCAGTAGGTGACGATTGACTGGACAAGTGCATAGTATATAGTTTTTATAATTTTAAAATCTGCAATGTGTCTTATTGTTTTAAAAATGTAAATTAACTTACGGAGCCTGATTTTTAGAGCTGAAATTTGTTTTTTAAAACTCAAGTATTGGTCTATATATAGGCCCAAATAATTAATATGAGGTACATTTTCAATTTTAGGACACTTACAGCTGATGTTTGATTGATCACACGAGTGAACCCTAATATTATAGTCATTTATCTTTGGCAGTGATTTGTCTTTTATCCCAAAGGTTAGGTATTTTGTTTTTGTTGCATTCAATGTAAGTAAATTGTGTGTCAACCATCCAACAGCTTTATTAAGGCCAATTTGTGCATTGTTAAAGGTTTCAGGCCAAGAGTTGCCCCAAAAAGTTAATGCTGTATCATCAGCGAATGAAATGATCTTGCCATTCAAAACATCCATACTGCAAAGTGTATTAATGTAAATTAGAAAGAGTGTGGGGCCCAAAATACTGCCCTGCGGCACACCGTAGGTTATCCTATATTCATCGCTGCAGAAGTTCTTTATTTTGACTCGTTGAGTACGATTAGTCAAATAACTTTTAAAGAAGTTTAATTGATTACTTCTGACACCAATGCTTTCCAACTTAGCAAACAATAGTGGTATTGATATAGTATCAAAAGCCTTAGCCAGATCCAAAAAAACACATATACACTTTTTATTTTTATCCATGTTATTTATTATCAGATCAGTAAGGCTATGAACTGCATCATTTGTAGATTTTTTTTTTCGAAATCCAAATTGGTGTGGAGATAATAATGAATTAGATTCTAGATAATTGACTAATCTATTGTTAACTACTTTTTCTATTATTTTGGAAAT
Source organism: Schoenobius gigantellus (assembly GCA_963935595.1). Lineage (NCBI taxonomy): Eukaryota > Metazoa > Arthropoda > Insecta > Lepidoptera > Crambidae > Schoenobius > Schoenobius gigantellus. Next base: position 16,973,678 of record OZ012554.1, on the reverse strand, counting down.
CGTTGGTAGTATGGAGATAGGGCGATAATTCGCAACCTCATTTTTTGACCCAGCTTTATGTATTGGAATTATTATTGATTTTTTTAATGCTTCAGGAAATGTGCCGCTTCTAAAACATAATTTGCATAGGTATGTGAATACAGGTGCTAGAACATTTTTGCAGCTTTTTAGAACACTGCTTGGAATATTATCATACCCTTTTGCCTCGGATTTTAAAGACATGATGATTCTTTCTATTTCTTTTAAATCAGGTTCCAGTAATGCAAATGAGCTTCTATGCTGCTGAGTAGTATAATCTTTATTCGCTTCTGTCACACTATTTAATACAGGAAAGTTCTTCTTTATGTTTTCCGCTAAATCATATCCTACCCTTGCAAAGTATTCGTTTACTTTTTCCAAAGATTTTTCTGGTGAATTCGAAGCAGATAGCAGGTTAATAGCAGATTCGATTCCAGTACAGTTCCTATGTGTTATTTCATTAATGGCTTTCCATTGCAATTTACTATTTGTTCCCGCTTTTATGAAGGTATGTTTTTGATATTCTCTTTTAAGTCTTTTCAATACATTATTGCAGTAGTTTTTGTATCTCTGATATGTTATTTTCAATATCTCATTTCCAGAATCCGATTTAAGTTTTTTGTGCATTTTGTCTCTATTTATTATGCATCTAAGAAGTCCGGGAGTGATCCATGGCTTGATTATCCGAGATCTATTTGATCTAGCTAGGGTTTTCGTATGAGAGTTAATTTTTTCTGTGATAACATCAATTATATAGTTAGTGGCTACATTCGGGTCAGTTATATCATACAGTTGTGAAAAAGAGTCTCCTGTCAAGTCTTTCTCAAGTCCTGCGTAATCTAATTTTGTAATGTTATAGTTATATTTATAATTGACTATTTTTTTTTGTAATGATAGTAGTATTGAATCATGGTCAGTAATAGATGAGTGTAAAACATATAACGATGCTGGTTTCACAGTTTTTAATAGTACATGATCAATACAAGTTTTATTCAATCTTGTAGGCATTGTACTAGCCGGGAGCAGTCCATGAGACGCAGCTAAATTTAGGTATTCGTCGGTAATGGGATCATTATTTTCAACACATATGTCAATATTTATATCGCCAGTCAATATGATATTCTGAAATGATTTGAGTTTAATTAGTATTTGATTTAATGAATCTAAAAATTTTAATACATTTTTTTTGAAACAATAAGGTCGGTAAATTGCAACTATCACAGTATCTGTTCCCAATTTTATTAAGAGACAGTTTGCTTCTTCGAACAATGGCTCTTCTATATCGTGTATAATAGAGGAGTTTATGTAGGCTACAACACCATCGTTTTGATTATAATTTCTTTTTGTACAATATGAGTGGTAAGTGTTTAATAACGGTAGATCACATACGCCAGATAGCCAACATTCAGTTAGGATGATTATGTCCATTTTAATATTGATCCTATGTAGCAGAGTAGTAATGCCATCAAAATTTTTCTTTACACTACGAATATTTTGACATAGCATTTTAAGATGGTTTTGTGGTTGTAATAAGTGTTTAACAATATCTTCAGGATCGCATGCAAAGGCTTCTGATACTTTTAAATGGTCTATTGAGTAAAGAAGTTCATTAAGTGCAGCGAATTTTAAAGTTAAATAGATAATATGTTGCATTTCTTACATTAAAACAATAGGTTATTTTCATAATTTCGATTTTGTCAATTATGAAACAGCACTAATTATTTCCATTTTAGTAACTTTTTATTTCTTTTTTAACCGACTTCAAAAAGGAGGAGGTTCTCAATTCGATGCGTATGTTTTTTTTTGTGCATGTAGGATTTTCTACATAAAAGAAATAAGTAGATAGTCCTTTTTGCAATAAAAAACTTTATGTATCAAAAGTTACAATAATGTTAAGTTTAGTGATAACAAAAATGTCTGTCGTGCCGGTTTCGTCCAAGCGCAAGAAGGAAGAGACTTCTTTTTTTTTATGTAGAAAACCCTACATAAAATTTTTGGCGACCGTGACAGGACTTCGTTCGTTTAACTTGCTCAAGCGTCACTTTCACCGGCAAGCAAGACAAGTATGGCGTCGTTGAAAAGGATGAACAGAAGTGATACCGGCGCCCTGCGAGAGGAATTATCAGACTACAAAACCTGACGAAGAGAGAAAAAATGGCGATCCACTTAATTATTCCTAATCTGATCAACTAAAATGTAATTGTCGGTGAGTGTTGCACATGCGTTGTTGGTTCTTCATAAGTCGATTGTGAAATATTTCATAAACATTTAAAGACGTAACGATTCATAATATAATCGTTAGGTAAATTATTCAGGTGAAGTGTCACCACAAAATAAAAAATTCATAGTGAAGTACATACATAACCTAATTTTAGTTTTGTCATAATAGATTTATAATAAGTACTTTAATCTTAAGTCTATTTCGTTATTTTGTTGTTTTTTAGATAGGTACTCATTAAGTTTATAATAGGTCAAGTAATTATAAGATTGTCCCTAACCATAAAAAATAAATATCTGCATAATAATATCCAGTGATCTAATAGAACATTCTTCGGCAAATTCCAGGTCTCCATGTTTCAAGTTGCCTATAATGCGGCCGGTCCCAGCTACTTACCTGCCTAAGTCTGCCGAATCCTGATGCAGTTGCCATGCCAGTTATTTGTCACCGCTGAACACCTTATGGTTTGATGCACATTTTATTATCTTTAATCGGTTTATTGTTTGCATTTCACAAGTTAAGACAGGTAGATTATTCTCTTTTTGTTTTAACATAGTATTAGTTTGACATAATCGTGTGTAATAATGTCGGAAGATAAAGAACTTAAGACATTTATTAAACAGCGTAGTTCTATAAAGGGTCTATTAACTATCTTTAAAAATTATATTTCGGTATTGGAACAAATTAGTATTGGAGAGATTACTGAGGTACAATTTAGGGAATTGAGTCTGCGAAGTACAAAAATTGAAGTATTATTTTCTGAATTTGAACAATGTCAATCACACATAGAATTGTTATCCCCTGATCTTGATAACCACTTGAAGGAAAGAGAAATAGTTGAAGAACAATTCTTCACTAGTCTGTCTAGCGCACAATCTCTAATTGAATCACGCCCTTCAAATCATAATTCAAAACAGCAATGTTGTGAATCACATTCATCTCATTCAAATATTCAAAATGTTAAATTACCTGTTATAAAACTACCAACTTTTGATGGAAATTATTATAAATGGTTAGAGTTCAGAGATACATTTGAGTCTTTAATTCATAACAATGAATCAATACCTGATATAAATAAGTTTCACTACCTCAGATCTTCGTTGGAAGGAAGTGCATCACTCATCATTAAATCTATGGAATTTACTTCAAAAAATTACCTGGTAGCATGGCAACTTTTGTGTGAGAGATATAACAATAAAAAGATTTTGATTAATAATCACTTGAAGGCCTTATTTAAAATTGAACCTATAATAAAGGAATCTCATAGATCATTGCGATATTTAATAGATATAGTAACAAAAAATTTACGTGCATTGTCTACTTTAGGACAGCCCACGGATCACTGGGATGCTCTTGTTATTTATATGGTGTCTACTAAGTTGGATCACATAACAGCCAGTAAATGGGAAGAGCATAGAAATAATTTAAGTGACTTACCTTTACTGTCAGAATTTATTGAGTTTCTACGTAATAGAGCTGATATATTGGAAACAATGCAGGTTAATAGAAGTGATAAACATGATCATAAGCGTGAACATAATAATTATACAAAGGGGGATTATAATAAACACCCTGTTTCTAATAGGTTTTCAAGGGCATTTGTCACTTCTTCAGTCAGGGGTACTGAATCATTAAAATGTGCATTTTGTCATAATAATCATAGGATTTCAGAATGCGTTGCTTTTAAAAATTTATCTCTTGAAAAAAGAATGAGCGAAGTCTTGAAGTTAAATCTTTGCTCGAACTGCTTGAGAAGGGGTCATGATATATCCTCTTGTCGTCTAGGTGGTTGTAGAATCTGTAATAAAAAACATAATACTTTATTACATGAAAATAACAATGTCAGTAACTTGAGTCATGAAAATACTGAAAATGTTAAAATAAACTTACCCGTTTCTATGTCTGTCCGTTCTACTGCACAGGTTTTGCTTGGCACTGTGCTAGTAAGGGTCATTAATCCCGAAACTAATAATACTTAAATGGCACGCGCGTTGCTTGACGCTGCTAGCCAATCCTCCTTTATGTCTGAAAACTTAAAACAGATATTAAAATTAGAAAATAAAGATTCCGAGTCATTAACAATAACAGGCATAAATAATATACGTACAATGATTTCTGGTAGATGTAACATAGTTGTTAGTTCATTACATGATAGTTTTAATACAAACTTAAAATGTTTAGTCGTGCCACAAATAACTGACCAATTGCCTAATTTTTATATAGACCCTACAGTGTATGTTACGCGATTACGCCGCCAGTTGTGGACCGATTTTCAAAATTCTTTTTGTATTCGATATAGTATACTCCAAGGGTGGTCTCATGGTCACCAAAGTCAGGATCTGATGATGGGATCCCATGAAAATTGAGGGAAACACTTTCTTTCACTAAAAAGATTTTATTCACTAAAAAGTTAAAAATAAATAATATTTTACAAAAAATAAAAACCGACTTCAAAAACACTGAAAAGTTAAAAATAATATAAGAATAGGTACAGACAACATCACACTTCTATATTGAAGTCGGTGCCAAATTTTAAGACTTTCTAGGAGATCATCTAGTTTGGCACCGACTTCAATATAGAAGTGTGATGTTGTCTGTACCTATTCTTATATTATTTTTAACTTTTCAGTGTTTTTGAAGTCGGTTTTTATTTTTTGTAAAATATTTTTTTAGGAACTAATATTTTGGTTTCAATCGGTTGTTAATGCTGTTGATGCGAGTGTGAGTAGTGTGCCTATATCAATAGCATTTTTGAATTGAACTGCATGGCCGGAATAGTTATTTTCAGTACAAGTGCGGGAAGCCTGTCATTGCAACGAGTGCCGACAAATGTCGTCCCGAGCCGAAGGCAAGGGTTGATATTTTTAATACAGTTGCGAAAAAATTAAACAATAAATACGTAGCAACCATATGTAGCTTTTGGGCTTTACGGTAAAATACTCACACTCGCATTTTCAGCGATTAAACATAATTCCGGTGGTGTTAAATCAATTAATATGTTATCAGAGTCACTCATTTTATAGAATTATTAAACTTTTAAGCAAATAACAACAATCAAAAATCACGCAGAGAAAATTTTAGAAAAATGGCGCCAAATATGTTGTCGTACCGACACAGCAGTGACAAAGCATATGCGTGCTATGCTTTGCTTGACGGATTTTTAAAAGCAAGGTCCGGCTGTGCTTTTTGTTATTCTTTGCTTTTAGGCATGCTTTTACAATACAAAATCTGGTAGACCAGTCAGATTATTTAGCGCAATCCTAACTTAGCATTGCTAGAAAAAAGCAGGAAAAAAGCAAAATGTGTGTCAGATTCAAGACATTTGACATTTGGTAAAGAAAAAGCACTAGTGCGTAATGGTGGCCATCCCGCACGCTAAACAGCCCTGCAATATACTACTTTTTGAGCAACTGTATTAAAAAATGTATATTCACAACTAGCTGTGAAACTTTGTTTACGAATGTGATACAAATTACGTACATGATACAGTATAATATGATATTTAGAGACTGAGCGCTTGTATTTATGTTTTAACTATGCTGTAAAGTACTATGGTTTATTATTTGACTGGGTGTTAGATATCGTTCTCAGTTTTCTATTTCTCAAACTAGAATGCAGCAGTTCAGTTGGCTACATGATAACTTTGCATTCTAATTTTCAACTCAAATTGATTTTTGACTTCTTAGCCATTGAATTCAAGAAAGACCGAGAACCCAACTAAAATTGACGTACAGTATGGGGTAGAGTGAATTGTTAAGTATTGACATGTTAGTTAGACCAAGAGGCTTCCTTCAGTAACTCATCCATAATTCTGCCGCAATATTTAATTATTTAATCCTACTATCCTCGCGTCGTATTTAATAAAAATTGCCCTTAAAATGCGATGCGAGAAGTGGGACTAAAAATTGAACTAAAAATTGAAAAAAAAATTGAAGCAGTCTTTTGTCGTCCACCTACTCAGTATCCCATAATTAATAATTTTAATATCCCTATTAGCAGAACAAACTTGGGTAAGTACTCGTATGCGAACAAACAACGATGTATTGAACTGCTTGCTTTGTCAGATTTATCTACATAACCTTTTTCAGCCTTTCTTGTTGTGATCGTATTTAGTATCAATATGGTCTTCAAGAATCCAACTGTGGCGACTTTAATAATATGTATATCGACACTAAAGATTTGTATGTATGTATGTAACGAATAAACTCAAAAACTACTGGACTGATTTCAAAAATTCTTTCACTATTGGAATGCTACATTATCCCTGATTAATATAGACTACAAAATTATTTTCTCTCCGGGAAAATATAAATTTCTCAAGGGAAAACAAAAACAACGCGGGCGAAGCTGCATAAAGCTAGTCTTGTATAATTTGGTCTCATTTAATGTTATTTGTTATACAGTTTAATCGATATTTTCGACGTTGTGTCCACATAAAGAAATAATATAAGTAAGACTGAGACTCACCTTCAAATTTTCGATTTGATGTGTATATTTAAAATATAAGAGAGTGCCAAGTCCTTCTTGGCAGTAACTCCTTATTCGCCTTAGTGCCTGGATTATTATTGATTGAGAGTGTCAAATACAATATTTCTACAATAAAACCTTCAGATTTCTAAACCAGCCATCCTAAATCTTATGCTGATGGATGAGTTAATCAGTTTTATTATGAACTAGCTTTCCGCTCGTAGCTTTGCCCGCGTTATCTTCGATTTTCCCGTGGGATTTTCATATTTTCCCGTAGGATAATATTCTATAACCTCATTACTCAGTGATATTGTAGCATTCTATTAGTGAAAGAATTTTTCAAATCGGTCCAGTAGTTTCGGAGCCTATTCATTACAAAAATACAAAATACAAATCTTTCCTCTTTATAATATTAGTATAGATTATCATTCAAAATAATTGAACCAGTCAGTTTTTATTGTTATATTTGTATGCGAATTACCTAAATTTTAATATATTGTTTCTTGGTTATTTATAAAAAATGAACAACGTACTCTCTAAAAACAGAAATTTGAAACACGAAAAACATTCCCTCAGGAAAGAACTCTCGTCTTCTGAAACTTTGTGATAAGTCCCATGGGCAAGGAATTCTTTCTCAATGAAAACTTTTGTAATGTCGTTTTTTTGTGAGCCAAAAAATCGATGTGTTCGCTTACGATTGCAAACTTAAATCATAAGATGCTAAATATAGCTAAATAAACGTAATATTTAGCTTATAAAATAAAATATAGGATTGTGTTTTACAAAGTTTACTTTAAATGCCTTGCACGTGTTTCCTAATTGGACCAGCTTTGAACTAATAATAATTAAACAAAGTCACAACAAAAAAAAAACAATATTTGGCTATATTCCGAATATGAATAAATAAAGGCAAATTGTAGGACTAGTGTTTAAAGGGAAAGCCTATTATGATACGCCTCTATTTAAAACATTTCACAATTATTTATTAATTGTGTATTGTTGAGAAAATAAGTGGTGCATTTAGATCCTACAGGATTTTCTGCTAGTCTACTAAACAGCCACAACATTAAATTAAACATCTGAAACCTCATAGCAATGTATCAGTTTTGTCTGGCTATACAACAGAAAATTATCAGATACGTCTTGATAAGTAGGTACATTTATTTACATATTTAAGCTTACTATTATTTCTATTACTTTGACTACACAACTTGTATCTTTGTCCTTGTACCATAAAAGTACCATAAACTAATGTTTATGTTAATGTTTGTTTTTTTTTATATATATTACATTTAATGCTATGTGTTTCTTGTAATACCTAAGTACCTATTACGCTACTTTTTAAGAATTTAATTATGATAAAACTTTCCTTGTATCGAGTAATAAATACGTAGAGTAATAGAGTACGTAGGGATTTTTTTTATGTATGGCCCGGCAAATGACCTCCTCCCGCCTGAAAGAGGCCCAAATGAGTTGACAGATAGAGTAGGGACGACATCCACTATCCTACCTGCCCGCCCCTTGCCGGCCCAAAAGATGCTTTTTCGATGGATAGTCGTAATTAGTAGGGATATGTTATCGACGACACTTTTTAACCTGCATATCAATGATATGTTGCTAATAAGCAATATTCATTGCTATGCGGATGATAGCACTGGCGATGCGCGATACACAGGCCGTGCTGACATGCCTTCTGCATCAGTACAAAAGAGCAGAGAACAACTTGTACTAGACATTGACACGTCCTTGGAGCAAATTTCGGAATAGGGCCGACGGAATCTTGCTAATTTATCCCCACCAAAATGCAGGTGTGTGCATTCTCTGCAAAGAAAACACCTTTTGCTGTGACACCTAAGTTCCAGAACATTCCCCTTACCATATCTAAGAGTATCGGGATCCTCGGCGTCGACATTACGAACGAGGTCCAATTTCGGGGTCATTTGAAGAAAAAAGCAAAGCTGGCATCTAAAAAATTAGAAGTACTTAATAAGGCGAAACTGTGCTTCACGCCGGGTCACCGACTTTTATTATATAAAGCCCAGGTACGACCCCACATGGAGTATTGCTCGCACTTATGATCCGGTGCTCCAAAATACCAACTTCTTCCTCTTGACTCCATCCAACGCAGGGCTGTTCGTATCGTCGACGACCCGGCACTCATAGATGGATTAGAACCTCTTAGCCTCCGGAGAAATGTTGGGTCTCTGTGTGTGTTCTACCGTCTGTACAATACGGAGTGTTCTGAGGAACTTTTCAAACTGATTCATCCATCGCTATTTCGCCAGCACTCCTCGCGCCAGGGAAGTAGAACTCACCTCAACCACCCCCAAATATTGGACGCCTGGCATCAGCATGCCTTGCGGGCGTCTCGTTCGTTTCTCCCGCGAACTTGCAAAATGTGGAATGAGCTCCCTCCGGAGGTGTTTCCGACGCGCTACAACATGGCCTTTTTTCAAGCGGAAGGTAAATGGGGTCCTTTAACTCAAGGCATGTGACGCATAAGCGGCACCCTTGATGTCGCAGATGTACATGGGCGACGATGACCACTTATAATTGGCTCGTCCGCTCGTTCACCGCCTTTGGTGACATAAAAAAATGGGCCTTTGAGAATTTTTTGTATCTTTTTTATCATTTTGTATGGAATGTGCTGTGTACTGTCCCTATAAAATAAATAAATTGACACAGCTGATAATTCTTTTTATCGCACAGCCAGACGATCTGCCAATATAATTAGCAACACTCCAGCGAACATTAATTAACTGTTGTTACGATATTTAATCTGTTGCCGTCAAAATCGCTGCTTTATCGTATGTAAACAGTGTCGAGACTCGAGTTTGTCAAGGACATACCGTGTATTGATCGGCACTACGTATTGAATATATTAATTAGGGGACCATTAATGTGTGTGCTTGGTAACCTCGTTGTTTAGTTACCGGTGATGTTGGCCTTTGACATGCCACTGGGGCAAACGGCCCCGTTATGATTTCCATAAGATACCAGTACAGTTTAGTTATGTGTATCACACACATAACTAAACTATACTAGTACATTCTCAATATACTTTTTATGATGAGAGGTGTAAAGGTTTCGGAAAAACACCACACGGGAACTAAGCCAACTTCACTTGCTCGCTGGGCAACCTGATGCCGACCGCCGAGGTTCTGGCACTTCCCAGCTTCCCACCAACCCGCACTGGGTGAGTGCGGTGAGGGATGACCATATCCCCCCTTACTGAGGCACACTATGCCTAGCAGTAGACAGTATAGACAAGACATACACGAACTGTAGATAGCAACACAAAGCCAAAAATAAAAAGATACTGCGAAAAAAAATAATGTTGCCAGACCTGTCATCGTGCTGTCATCAATATAAAACATCATAGGTAGTAACCACCTTATATCATATCATAATAATACTCTTTAAAAATAATAAAACTTGTGTTCAGAGTTCCTATTAATTAGCAATGATCAACAGAACGGGGTCCAAATGTGCTGAAAATGTGACTTTCTGAATCGGACATGTTTCTGAAATAGATGAGAAAATTTTACAACATGATGAGGCGTTAAACAGACATAATGTAACAAATATTTTTGGTAGTAAAATAGGTAACTATAATGTATTCTGAATTAGCATTTCATGTAAATGTAATATTTTCAAAGTAAATAAAAGTAGCTTTCATGTTTAAAAAGTAAACTGTAATGTTAGTATTTTCGCTAACAACACAAAAATATTCGCAAACCTATTACAACCATAACATAAGATTACAACCGTCTACAGAATGACCTGAATATGATCGCAAATTGGTCAATGACATGGAACAAACCTCCAGAAAAGATAGTTTCTGCTTCAAGTATCAACTCCTTCAAAAACCAAAAACAAGTTGGGTTAACCTTAACAAAAATGATATGGAAATATAAGTTAAGTAAATTGGATACAGCCCATTATCAGTTGAAGTAACTGCTAATTCTGTTCATGTCCTTCTTCTCTCTTTTTTGGGCTTGATATCTATAGGAAAATTCAAATAATATCATAATGACATAAACACCTTAGGGAAAAAATTATAATTGACTCTTATAAATAAGCTGTTGCTTACGACGGGTATGTCACATTCCATTAATTATTGGAATTAGGAATTCTTTGCCAGCAATGGCGTGATTAAGGAGTAAGATCTTCACAATATTGGCTTAGACTCTAACTATTTTACATTCAAAATCAATTATGAAATATTTGACCTTCCTCCAGAATATAAATATAATAAGTATAATATGTTCTTTTTATATCACTTTAAAAGATAAATAATCGCAAAAAATCATTGAAAATTCTGTATTTCAATTAATTTTGGAAATAAAATCATTTGAAATTTGAAATCGACAGAAGAAAAATATTTTTGTCAAACGTAGGTAACACAAAGTGGCCTTTCGCCTTTGAGAGTAATATCTGAAATAAAATGATCAATTTATCGACACCAAACAAAGACAATTAAATTAAAATTATTTACAAGATAGAATAGGAATCACAGTTGGTGTTGTAAAACCTCATTTTAAGTAAGTTTTTTTCTGCGTTACCTAAATTACCTGCGGCAAACCCTCGAACATTAGCTCGCGCGGCAGCCGCGCGCTATGTAGACGGGGTTGCCGCGCGAGCCAATGTTCGAGGGTTTGCCGTGCGTAATTTATACGCAGCTTTACTTTTGATGTTCGATTTATGAAAATAGACTACAATTACCGATAAAACGTTTGTTGCACTATCTCACGGATTACTTATTATTTTATAACATAAACATTTAATCTGCTAATAAATAGAATACTGTAGAATCCAAATCAATTCAAGAGTTTTATTTCAAAATTGAATTGTGAGATATCGAAAAAGAAGATCGGATGCTATAATTACTCATAGATGACATACTTTATAAACCTTAATCCTATAATAGGATTAGCAAAAGAACGGTGAGAAATGTTGAGCTGTAGGCAATAGTGTCCGTTTTGTTTTTGTTAGTGATACGATGTCTATTGTCTAGTCTCTTTTTAATTTAGGGTATTGTCCATTTATATACCGACTCCATCTGGTAATGGGTAATAATTTTTATCCGTCATATCTGTATCTGATCCTAAAGCCCGAAAAAGGTGATACAGTTATTCAGATTATAAATATAAGACAGAAACTGGAAAATTTAATTCGACTTATTCATTCGAAATTCAAAATGTTTGTAAGCCAATGAAAACATAATATTGAAGTCGTTACGCTGCTTGATTCGGAAGGTTAAAACATAATAACAATGAATGCGCGTGTAAGTTTCCTGTTCCTAAGTCGTCGTCGTTTTTCTACTTTCGATACTTATATGGGCATTCCATTATAAATTATTCATAGACTCTTTCTGGTGTCGCTTATCGACTGGGTCGGCTGTGTCGAATGTAAAGTGATTTATGGAAGTAACTGTGGGTGGGTTAGTCCCGTTGGCACATGAAGAGAATCCTTACTACTACTAAGTCCGATTAAGGTTCCTTACTTATGGAGGGAGGTAGGGTATTCCCTTCTTTATTTGTCGCTCTGATTATTAGATCAATTTTAGAAGTACCTACCAAAGTATTAGTATATTAAAAGAATGAACTTCTTGCTGCTGTGTATGCCAGCGCTATAATATATCCATTTTCAAGCGATGTTTAAGAAGAGTATTGCATTCAAAGTAGGCAGCGGCATGGATAAGTCCCTGATATCGGCAAGTCCATGGGCGGCGGTTACCACTTACCATCAGGTGGACCGTCTGCCCATCTGCCTTCTAATGCAATAAAAAAATGAAAACATATAGCAATTTAAGAAGTAAAACCACAAACAAGAAGCGTCATGTTGTGTATAAGTGAGGTCTTCAGAGCTTTGTGGGGTGTTTATAGGAGTGTGAGTACTATTGTGCTGGCAGTATGGGATATCCAAGTGTTTTAGTGCAAGTGACTCAATAAATGTTTACAGAACCCAAGGCGGAGCTCCCTGCCGAAAAGAGAATGAGGCTCTGGTGCTCCCCCTCAACCCGAACTGGGCCAGCGTGATGCGAGGCGGTCCAAACTCCTTTTATGTGGGAGGCTTTTGCGCAACGGGAAGGCAACCTATGGCTTAGATGGTAAAATGCAAGTGATTTTATAGCAAACATACATAAGTATTGTGTAACTTTTTATCAGCAAATGCCTTAAAATCAGTGATCATTTTCAATTTTACGAACTGGTATAGAAGGTTTATTATCAGGTTTGTAAGTAATGTGAGTGAGATTAATTACTCAAGTATTTATAGAGTAATTTTCGCTAGTAGCTTAATAATTAGTACTTCTTATAGATAGCAAATATTTATCAATGTTAAATATAAAAAAATGTCGGTAAAACATGGTTAATTTAACTTTATTTTAATATTTTGCATGCTTACTTAAATGAAAGTTTATCTTTAGAATTAATTTATTTATTTCATTTATGTACATAAAAATAACACAGTACATAGTTCTGTTTACTTCCGAACCACTAGATATAAAATATGTAATTTAAGTATCATCATCATCATCATCACAGCCCATATACGTCCCCACCGAGGGGCTCGAGCCTACCCTATATTAAGGTGATTAGGCCTTAGTCAACCACGCTGGCCCAGTGCGGATTGGTCGACTTCACATACATCATTGAATTTCTTCGCAGATGTATGCAGGTTGCCTCACGATGTTTTCCTTCACCGTAGGAGCGACAGACAAATGTACATATGAAATTCGAAACGAAAAACACATTGGTACATGGCGGGTCTCGAACCCCGCCCCCCGATTGGAAGGCAAGTGCCGAGTCCACTGCGCCACCGACGCTCAATTTAAGGATACATCATTATAATTAGGAAGGTACATAATTAACTTTGAAACATTTATATTACGTTCCTTTAATTTAATGAGTTACTCTGTCAGTTTGTAGTCAATTAAAGTTATCGTCAGTCGAATGGGTAATGGCTTCTATTATTCCTATTTTTTTTTATTATACTTTGTTTATTTTACCTGCCGCCCATATGCTGTATTCCAGAATGTTTGCCAACTGTTATTCTCGTTTGCTGCATTCGCCAACCGCCCCACTTTCTCGAACAAAAAATAGAGGCTACGGGCGTCTGCCTACCGCCGCCGTCGTCGCCTGAAAACGACCATAACCCTGATGGGTTTACACCCAAGTGAGTAACATTTTAGGTTCTAGAATAGTTTTGAAAAGGTTCTAGAACCTACATATGGATATCTGCCTTACTACTTACTTACTGTCTGTTACTTACTATCTGTCTTACTTAATTGACTCAATAATGTTATAATAACTCCCTGAGTGCAAAAAGGGCCAACATTTTAGAACCTTTCTGAGAGCTACAGCAAAACCCTATAGTTTAAATCACAATACCTTTATTTAACCTTAATATAACCTTCTAAACTAGTCTTGGATGTATCTTTTTCTATTTCAGATTTTCAGATTTCAGATTTTGTCCCCAGAAACAAATGGATTACAAGTACTCTATACATATATCACGGCGATTCTCTGTTTTAAAATGGCGAGATAAGGTAAGTGTTGTATTTATGAAAATAATAATTAGCTTGCTGAAGTCAGAAAGAATTAAAAAACGTACTGCAATTAGCATTTTATTGTAATTGTAAGACTTCGAGCTTTATATATTATAGATAGATTCTGAAGATATTTTAATGAAATAAAAACTATAAAATATGATAGTTGGTGGTAATTTGAATTAGAAATAAAACTTCTATGCATATAAAACATATATTTTAAATATACATTTTAAATATACCTACTGGGTGTAAGTGACGGTGTCCCGTTTTTTTAACAGTGAGTTCAGACTAGGGATGTTACGAATGTAATATTTTCTACATTCGCGAATGCGAATGCGAACGCGAATGTTTGGAGTGCGAATGTTGCGAATGCGAATGTTTACTTTAGATATCAAATCAGGTAATTAAAAAAAAAACAAATAAATGAATTATTAATCATTTTTATTAGGTAATTAGAAAAAACTGACGGATATACCATTTTAGGTAGTTTTAATTAGCTTTAAGTGATAGTGACAGGCACAAATTTCAAAAGCGGAATATTGTATTTTAGGAACAGCAGTTTTGCTGTCTTTTCGCCCATGAGGCGATTTCTAAGGGGTTCGTATATTAGGAACCAAAACGCCATATTGGGAAGACAACAACAAGCGCCGCACGGCTCAGTAGCGCGGCGACCGCGCGATCGACGACACGTCACGCACGACCTCCGTATACATTCGCATTCGCAAAACATTCGCATCATTTGATGCGTATGCGAATGTTTAAAATGATGCGAATCAATCGCTTATGCGAATGCGAATGCGAATATTCGTAACAACCCTAGTTCAGACCATGATTATTAATTGATAATCACTGAAATTTTCTCCGGGAAATTCATAAATTTTACGAATTTTTATTATTTTTTTCTACATTTTCTAGTGTAATATAACTAAGTTAACGTTTAAAAATCATATTCTGTAAAAAAAGTAATTACACAAACAATAAACTGCGCAATGTAAATCGTATGACATTTCCATTCTACTGAGCGCGGAATCAGCTGTTAGGGTCATCGAACGTCAGCGAACCGCCCGGTGTGAGCGAAATAAAAATAATGCCGGGGCGCCATACATTGCGTAACATTGATAATAATTAAAAATGAAAACTCCTTTCTTTTCGCTTTAAAAGCTTTTCCTGGAAAAATAAACATCGGTAAACAAATAATAACATTGGTCTGAACTCACTGTTAAAAGAAATGGGACACCGTCACTTACACCCGGTATATCAAACGTTACTTCATTTTGCCTTATTGGATTAATCATAATATTGCTTTTTGTTCCGATAGATTTTTTATTTCAGTAAAAAATATAGCTGTCGTTCCGAAATTACTAGAAAGAATTTAAATAATTTTAAATTAACCTTTTCAGAACTGTAACAGCTTAAATCTATTAATGTTTGCCAAAATAAGAACTAAAGATAATCTGGCGGAGCTAGTTAAAACGAAAACTACTATTTTTGTAGCTGCTTACTCCCGGAGAAAACTAATTTTTTTTGAGAATGTTTCTAAAGCTTTAAAATATTATTTTACAGCTTAGATCGTGCCTTAAGCTTATTCAATAGCATATTGGTTTGAGTTTACACCACGTAATCCTAATTTGTTTGCCTAGACTACTCTAATATAGCCTAAATGTTTCATGTAGGTTTTAAAAATTACTTATAGACTATTTAAACATTCCATAACTTTATATTTATATTAAAGTTACAAAACCAACCTTCAGATCTCACTTTACTATAATGCTAGGCAACTTTAAGTTAAAATAAAGCTAATTTAAACTCTTGTCAGCGATTTCCTTGTTGTAATAATGGTCAATTAGTTTTAGGACTTATTAATCTTTCTCAAATACTTAATACGACCTTAAGGCATTTTTAACAACAATGACCCGAATAAAATGTTACTTGAGTACTAACACAACTCGTCTCCAGCAAGAGAACGAACAGCTGCTATGGCTAATATTATCACATCAATGGCATTACTTGCTTCCCATACTGAATGTTAAAATTACTTTTAATTGCATATAAAATCGTCTTCAAGACAACAGTAAATTGAATATTGGCAAATGGATATAGACCTTGGTCTAGGCACATTGCATGTTTGATCGGTTGGGAACTCTATTTGCCGCGGCTGTTTGATATCAGAATACAGCGGCAGTCATACTAAGTATTGATTAAGTTAAGACTGTACCCAGTGCAATGAAAAATTAAGAATTTATCATTAATATAATATCTAAGAATGTCCTATTTTATTACGAACAGATGGTGTTCTATAAAAACAATAATACCTTTACTTAACATATGTATATGAACAGTTAAGGTATGACTATTAATCTATGTAGCCACAATACCTCGAATTTTATGGACCATATATTGAGTATTTACTTAATACTCAGTATATACTTATGATATTTTGGGTAGATTGCTATTTTTTATATAAGGTGGAATTTTGATTCGTGCAGAACCGAATGAAGAACAATATATTGCGTGACTTGACAATTCTTTCAACTGTACAAAACAGTACAAAATTATTCGAATTAGAATCATTCCACATACTTCGGAATTTCAGTACAAACTTTGAGTTGTCAGGATTTTTTTATATAACTTAGTTGGCAAACAAGCAAGCTGCCCATCTGATGGTAAGTGGTAACAGTTACCACAGTACATGTGGTTCTTGAGGGATTCGCAGCAAATCTGCAACTCCCACAAGAACCACGGCGTACGTTGCCAACTTGTAACTTTAGATGTAAAGACGATATCCAGTAATTTCACTGTCATATCTTACCCTTCAAATTGGAACATAACAATGCAAACACTGCTGCTTTGCGGCAGAAATAGGTAAGACGGAGGTACCCAAGCAGTCGACTCTACGTAATATATTGTATCCGGAAAATCCGAACGTCGCTTATATTTTAGTATCCACTGCTCTGCTCTTAGTGTATAATTGGCGCAAAATGCGAATATTCTAGTCGCAAAGCAGTCTTAGTTTGAATTCGAAGTGTTCAGCTGACTTCGATGGAAATAAGTTGAGGAAACCTGCATACTTGGAACTGGAATACCTACTCGTACATTCAATTTATATGAATATTAAGTGGAGTATTAGATAACGAGCTACTAAAATCTATTAAGGTCACACAGACATAAACTTATTTATAAAAAGTAATAGTTTTTAGCTGAAAAAATTGGCACGCGACACTGCGGTGGGGTTTATCCATATTACCTAAAAGCAATATACGTTCAGCGCTCTTTTTTACCACGGACGTGTCGCCTCTGGAACGAACTTCCCACACTGCTGTGATTCCCGAACGCTACGACAGTCATGTCCTTTTCAAGCGAAGTTTGAAGAGACCATTATACTCAAAGTTGGCAGCGACCTAGCAATGTCCCTGATATTGGCGAAGACCATGGTCGGCGGTTACCGATTAGACCATCAGGTGGGCCGTCTGCTCGTCTGCGACTTGCAGCAATAAAAAAGAACACAGTGTTCCCGAGCGTCGAGTGTTGGTCGTTTACATTTCAAGAAGAGCATTTCTCTCCAGGTAGGCAGTGACAGAACTGTGCCCCTGGCATTGCAGATGTCCATGAGCGGTGGTTACCACTTAACATCAGGTGGGCCACTGGCTCGTCTGCCACCGTTAGCAATAAAAAAAAATCAAGGCGCTCCTTTCCCGTTTTCCAGCAATTTCGATTTACTGTACCTCCAGCTCCACAAATGTAAAACATACAGTTCATAAATTCATATATAATATTATTGAGCATATTATCTAAACATTATTAAAGACAGAAACATGATTAATAATATTTTTTCGATACAAAAAAAAAACCAAAGATTACTGCGTTCAACATTTTAAACCAACTGTAAATGACATAAAAGCCTTACCAATAGATGTGCATTTTTATTGTCTAGCTAGATGATTGCAAAAATGCATTTAATAATTTTGTACTCCAATTTTCCAAAAAACTATTAAAACCTGTAAAAAGTAACTTGTTCGTTCGGTCACAGCGCGTAAGCGGCATTTGAAGCTATGCAGTTATTAACTATATTCCTTTGCAATAAAGCAGTCGCTGTGCACAAGTAGATCTCCTGGGAAACCTCGCCTTAAGTGACACCAACAGAATCATTCAATGTCGATGCACAAGCGTCGATGGCGTTGGCCGTAAGACAGTCGCCTTCCAATCGGGAGGTAGCGGCTCGAACCCCGCCACGTACCAATGTGTTTTCAAATTTTGTATTCATATGTACGTTTATTCGACGCTTTTACGGTGAAGGAAAACATCGTGAGGAAACCTGCACACACCTGTGAAGAAAGAATTTCTTTACAGGTTGTGTGTGAAGTCGACCAACCCGCACTTGGCCAGCGTGGTTGATTAAGGCCTAATCGCCCTAGTTTAGGGTAGGCTCGAGCCCCTCGGTGGGGACGTATATGAGCTGTTGATGATGATGATGATGATGACAGAATCATTAATCATTTTAGCCACAAAGAAAAAAACAGTATTTGCCGCTTGTGTTCCGATTTGGTGGGTCTTACCCAAGGAAGTGAAATTGGGTACATATCCTGTCTCTTCCAATGTCCTTCTTACAGGAGGTCCTTACAAGTTACTTTTTTATAAATCCTTGTGCTGCCACTTAGCATCAGGTGGGCAGTTTGCTTGTTAGCCCACTTTGTTGTATAAAAACCATCAAAGTTGACTTGAATAAGGAGGGGTCATCGCTAATTACTCCATTAAGCAACCTGTTAAGGAGAAGTTTATTCACCCAACACAGCACCACGGATAAAAATGTTACGCTATTAGGGTCCTACGCATGGATGAGGTCATCATAACTCGGCTATAGGCGGCGTCATACGCGGATACTTTTGGTGACAGAATTCAGTTTTAAATTCATCATCATTTCATATGACAAAGGCGTGTCCGTATTCCTAGCAGGAAATTGTGTTCTAGAGTAAATTAAGTTTGATGAACAATATGCATGGTTCCGTTTTGGAAAAAAATTAGAAAAACGAATCCAGCAGAAATAACGTTTTTTTCAGCACGAAAATACTAAACGAATAATCCAAGAGATAAATAAATTATATGGGGCGGATATAATAATTTATATTTGTGGCTAAATATTACATAATATGTAATGTTTTACATTAATTTCCTGCTGGAGTAACGTTTTGCTGAAACTTGTTTCTCCAAAACCATCGGAAGTTTGCCCCGCGAATAAAGATACATGAGTAGGTCTTAATTTGTGCTTATTTGTGACATAATTTGATTTGGAGAAGTTAACAGTTTAAGAGTAATCGCGTATTGTAGGAAACCTAAAAAAAATTAGCGCACAAATGACAAAACATAAAAGCTCACCGAAAAAAGATATTTGATTGGTGTTTTTGTTCCCATTAAACGTAAAAACATTCAAGAGTATACGCGTTTTTAAATAAAACTAACTTTCATAGGTGATGATAATATCACCTATGAAACCAGTGGATTCGCCATTGCTAGACTGGAGCTCTACGCCCTAATCATGATGGTCCAGTCACTTAAGGGCCCACCATCCGCGCGAGCCCGAGCTAGTTTAGGTAAATTTCTCTAGTCTCTGTTTGTGTGCGTCGCTCACGCACACAAGCGCACTCGGTCGCGCAATCGGTACGGCCGCCTAGCAAAATATCGTAGATGTTAATTTTGAATTTAATAGGTGTTTATTATTTACTGTGTTATACTATAGTAAATACAGGGATGTGTTTGATCAACTTTTATTTTTACAAGCTTTTATTTAGCTTGCACTGTATGTATGTATGTAGATTTGACCACTTCTCGGTTTTCGAATTGGATGAAATTTTGCACATAATAATATGTATATCGTGACAATGCAATGTTATGATAACATGGAGCTGATCTGATGAAGGAACTGGACGGTGGCCATAGGAACTCCGTAATAAATCGACGCAACCCCATCGAGTTTGGGCTCGTTTGATTCATATTGACGAGTACTTTGGTCCTATTTGTTAACCAGGGTCTGATGCTGGAGCTGGGAGGTGGCCATAGGACCTCCGCAATAAAACGACATAACCCTATAGAGTTTGGGCTCGTTTGATTCGTAATGACGAGTACTTTGGTCCTATATGGTAACCAGGGTCTGATGCTGGAGCTGAAAGGTGGCCATAGGACCTCCGCAATAAAACGACATAACCCTATCGAGTTTGGGCTCGTTTGATTCGTAATGACAAGGACTTTGGTTCTATATGGTAACCAGGGTCTGATGCTGGAGCTGGAAGGTGACCATAGGAACTCCGCAATAAAACGACACAACCCCATTGAGTTTGTGCTCATTTCATTCGTATTGACGAGTACTTTGGTCCTATATGGTAACCAGGGTCTGATGCTGGAGCTGGAATGTGGCCATAGGACCTCCGCAATAAAAGGACGTAACCCTATCGAGTTTGGGCTCGTTTGGTTCGTAATGACGAGTACTTTGGTCCTATATGGTAACCAGGGTCTGATGCTGGAGCTGGAAGGTGGCCATAGGACCTCCGCAATAAAACGACATAACCCTATCGAGTTTGGGCTCGTTTGATTCGTAATGACGAGGACTTTGGTCCTATATGGTAACCAGGGTCTGATGCTGGAGCTGGAAGGTGGCCATAGGAACTCCGCAATAAAACGACACAACCCCATCGAGTTTGGGCTCGTTTGATTCGTATTGACGAGTACTTTGATCTTATATGGTAACCAGGGTGTGATGCTGGAACTGGAAGGTGGCCATGGGAACTCCGCAATAAAACGACACAAGCCCATCGAGTTTTGGGCTCGTTTGTTTCGTAATGACGAGTACTTTGGTCGAGTTTCGTAATGGCGGCCATGCGATTACAAAATGATAAAATATAAAATAATAGTAAGATTTAAAAAAAGTCGCCCCACACTAGGATTTTATTTTAAAGCCCTAATAAGACGAAAATAAATTTTAATTTATTACATGATACATCTAATATATAAAATTCTCGTGTTACAGTGTTTGTTACAGAACTCCTCCGAAACGGCTTGACCGATCTTTATGAAATGTTTTGTGTATATTCAGTAGGTCTGAGAATAGGTCGTAGGCTATTTTTTATTACGGCGAAACGTTAGTTCGCCGGCACAGCTAGTTTTTAATAAAATATAAAAGCTTGTCGCAAGATTTACCTATTTTATAAAAAACAAATATTTTTTTCTTAGAATTACCAATATTTATTTATTTAAGGCTTACCAAGTAAATACATACGGGCAAGGTACTTAAACAGTTTTTTTTATGGAGGGCCTGGCAAATGACCTCCTCCCGCCTGATGTTAAGCGGTGAAAGAGGCCCAAATGAGTTGACAGATAGAGGTGTGAGGACATCCACTATCCAACCTGCCCGCCCCTTGCCGGCCTAAAAGATGTTTTTCACACCTCTTTTGAAGGAACCCATGTTGTAGGATGGAGGAAAAACGTGCGCAGGTAGAGAATTCCAAGTGTGGGATGACCGACAGAAGACTTACCGGAGGGAGACTCTGTACCAAGGTCGTGTGCTTGGGTACCTCCGTCTTACCTATTTCAAAGCAGCAGTGCTTGCATTGCTGTGTTCCGGTTTGAAGGGTAAGATATGGCACTGAAATTACTGGGTACCGTGACTTTACATCTTAAGTCACAAGTTGGCAACGTACACTGTGGCCCTTGTGGGGGTTGCAGTTTTACTGCGAATGTCACACGAGACACATGTATTATAGGTGACTGTTACCACTTACCATCAGGTGGGCAGTTTGCTTTTTTGCCAACTTAGTAGCAATAAAAAAAAGAAGAAGGAATCTTGGAATTTCTTGGTACGGTGTGAAAAGGAGGATACAGTGTAAGGATGACTCCGTAGACCCTTACGCGTGTTTCTGTGAAGGAATGGAGAGGGAGGGATAAGGTTAAAGAGCTCCTCAGAGCATTCCCCGTGGAACATTCGGTAAAAGGCGCTAAAAGAGGCGATGTCACGTCGAAGTTGTAGAGGCTCTAGGGTGTTAGTTGCCTCTACATCGCCAATTATTCGAATAGCGCGACGCTGCAATCTGTCCAGAGCATCGAGGAGGTACTGAGCGGAGCCGGAGTGCGAGCAATATTCCACGCAAGACCTAACCTGAGTTTTCTACAACAGGCATAGTTGGTCCGGCGCAAAATACCTACGCACCTTGTTCAGGACACCGAGTTTCCGTGAGGCAGCAGTTATAACGGATTCGAGTTTTTCAAAAAAGGGATCATATATGCATTTAAATTTCAGGACTGCACAGCATTGTCATGTGTGTATGACAAAGCTGTACAAAACGTTATTTATTACAAAAAAATAAATATAATAATCAAGTTAAATTGTTTTATTGTTTATCCTAATTCTCGCACAAGCTTTTATATTTTTATAAGAAAATATATCTTGTAATAAATTAAAGTTTATTTTCCTCTTTTAAGGCATTATAATATAAGCTTGTTTTTAAAAAAACTTTTTTAAAACTAATTACTCAAATAATACGAAATATTTTAATGACTACCGAGTTCTTTATTCTTAGTTTTATCTACAAATTATTTTATATAATATACATATAATAATTTAGTAATAAACAAATATGAAATGAATATTTTCTTGTGCTCAACGCACTTTTTAGTGCATTGAAGCCATTCGCTAGTTTGTAATAAAAAAATAAATTAAAGTTTATTTTCTTTTTTTAGGACATTAAAATAAAAGCTTGTTTTAAAAAATCTTTTGTGATAGCGGCCATCTTGTTCTAGTTTTTTTCGTGGTGTACTGTATTTTACGAACTTTCATTTGATACCACATATACAGACCCATATTGTGGGGATTGTACATAAAAATAATCTATCAATTTGTGACGGCGGCCATCTTGTATTAGATTGTCTTTCAGAATATACTATATTCTACAATTCATTCTACAATTCAAGCTCTTTCATTTGACACCTACATTGGGAAAGGTCACACAAAAGAAATTGATGGGGTTGCGTATGGATATTATCTAGGCTAGGCTCAAAGTACTCATCAAGAAAAATCATATAGGACCGAAGTACTCGTCAATACGAATCAAACAAGCCCAAACTCGATGGGGTTGCGTCATTTAATTTCGGAGTTCCTTTGGCCATCTTTCAACTCCAGCATCAGACCCTGGTTACCATATAGGACCAAAGTACTCGTCAATACGAATCAAACGAGCCCAAACTCGATAGGATTGTGTCGTTTTATTGCGGAGTTCTTATGGCTACCTTCCAGCTCCAGCATCAGACCCTGGTTACCATGTAGGACCAAAGTACTCGTCAATACGAATCAAACAAACCCAAACTTGATGGGGTTGTATCGTTTTATTGCGGAGTTTCTATGGCCAGCTTCCAGTTCCAGTATCAGACCCTGGTTACCACATAGGACCAAAGTACTCGTCAATACGAATCAAACAAGCCCAAACTCGATGGGATTGTGTCGTTTTATTGCGGAGTTCCTTTGGCTATCTTCCACCTCCAGCATCAGACCCTCGTTACCATGTAGGACCAAAGTACTCGTCAATACGAATCAAACGAGCCCAAACTTGATGGGGTTGTGTCGTTTTATTGCGGAGTTCCTATGGCCACCTTCCAGCTCCAGCATCAGACCCTGATTACCACATAGGTCCAAAGTACTCGTCAATACGAATCAAACGAGCCCAAACTCGATGGGGTTGTGTCGTTTTATTGCAGAGTTCCTATGGCCACCTTCCAGTTCCAGCATCAGACCCTGGTTACCATATAGCACCAAAGTGCTCGTCAATACAATTCAAACGAGCCCAAACTCGATGGGGTTGCGTTGTTTGATTGCGGAGTTCCTATGGCCACCTTCCAATTCCAGGATCAGACCCTGGTTACCATATAGGACCAAAGCGCTCGTCAATACAATTGAAACGAGCCCAAAGTCAATGGGGTTGCGTTGTTTGATTGCGGAGTTCCTTTGGCTACCTTGCAGCTCCAGCATCAGACCCTGGTTACCACATAGGACCAAAGTACTCGTCAACACGAATCAAACGAGCCCAAACTCGATGAGATTGTGTCGTTTTATTGCGGAGTTCCTATGGCTACCTTCCAGCTCCAGCATCAGACCCTGGTTACCATGTAGGACCAAAGTACTCGTCAATACGAATCAAACAAACCCAAACTTGATGGGGTTGTGTCGTTTTATTGCGGAGTTCCTATGGCCAGCTTCCAGTTCCAGTATCAGACCCTGGTTACCACATAGGACCAAAGTACTCGTCAATACGAATCAAACAAGCCCAAACTCGATAGGGTTGCGTTGTTTGATTGCGGAGTTCCTGTGGCCACCTTCCAGATCCAGCATCAGACCCTGGTTACCATATAGGATCAAAGTACTCGTCAATACGAATCAAACGAGCCTAAACTCGATGGGGTTGCATTGTTTGATTGCGGAGTTACTATGGCAACCTTCCAGATTCAGCATCAGACCCTGGTTACCATATAAGATCAAAGTTCTCGTCAATACGAATCAAACGAGCTCAAACTCGATGGGGCTATGTCGTTTTATTGCGGAGTTCCTATGGCCACCTTCCAGCTCCAGCATCAGACCCTGATTACCACATAGGTCCAAAGTACTCGTCAATACGAATCAAACGAGCCCAAACTCGATGGGGTTGTGTCGTTTTATTGCAGAGTTCCTATGGCCACCTTCCAGTTCCAGCATCAGACCCTGGTTACCATATAGGACCAAAGTGCTCGTCAATACAATTCAAACGAGCCCAAACTCGATGGGGTTGCGTTGTTTGATTGCGGAGTTCCTATGGCCACCTTCCAGTTCCAGGATCAGACCCTGGTTACCATATAGGACCAAAGCGCTCGTCAATACAATTGAAACGAGCCCAAACTCAATGGGGTTGCGTTGTTTGATTGCGGAGTTCCTTTGGCTACCTTCCAGCTCCAGCATCAGACCCTGGTTACCACATAGGACCAAAGTACTCGTCAACACGAATCAAACGAGCCCAAACTCGATGAGATTGTGTCGTTTTATTGCAGAGTTCCTATGGCTACCTTCCAGCTCCAGCATCAGACCCTGGTTACCATGTAGGACCAAAGTACTCGTCAATACGAATCAAACAAACCCAAACTTGATGGGGTTGTGTCGTTTTATTGCGGAGTTCCTATGGCCAGCTTCCAGTTCCAGTATCAGACCCTGGTTACCACATAGGACCAAAGTACTCGTCAATACGAATCAAACAAGCCCAAACTCGATAGGGTTGCGTTGTTTGATTGCGGAGTTCCTATGGCCACCTTCCAGATCCAGCATCAGACCCTGGTTACCATATAGGATCAAAGTACTCGTCAATACGAATCAAACGAGCCTAAACTCGATGGGGTTGCATTGTTTGATTGCGGAGTTACTATGGCAACCTTCCAGATTCAGCATCAGACCCTGGTTACCATATAAGATCAAAGTTCTCGTCAATACGAATCAAACGAGCTCAAACTCGATGGGGCTATGTCGTTTTATTGCGGAGTTCCTATGGCCACCTTTCAGCTCCAACATCAGATCAGCTCCATGTCGTCATCATAATATATTTATACATATGCATGCAACATTTCAGCTTAATCGGAAACCGGGAAGTGAGTCAAATTTAACTCGCAAGATTAGACCCGAACATGCAAAAGATTAATAAAAGCTTGTAAAAAGGTTGAATGTTTTTCGTACGGCAGCCACAAATAATAAAATTGTTAGTTATCAACTTCTCCGATTACTCCGTAGGACTTCGCGTCGTATACATACACAAATAATTACGTAACCGGGAGCTAGCTCAAAGCGACGTGCTCTCACTTCGAGTCTTGATTGCACACTGAATTTCGACGCGCCCGAGCCAAGTATTTGTAAGAAAATCGATAAATGTATGTAAAAAATTTCATATAAAAATCAATATACGATAATTAAAAAAAATACCACGGTGTCAGTGTTTTGCTTACCCTTGTTCTATATATTTGTTAAATGAAAATACAATAGGGTTAATTAATGAAGCTAAAAATCACGAACGGTATATGTGTGTAACCCAAATTTTAAGTAAAATTGATGCTATTTTTTAACGAAATGGTATGTAAATTTGAAAAATGGTGACGGTGATTGTGTAAACACATAATTTAAGAATTTAAATTTATTTTTTCCCGGTCAGTTAACTGGAACGTTAACGTAAAATATCAAAAACGCCAACGGCCTTTTTGCTATTTTTCGCGCCATGGGCCCTTAACACTTTGGTTAATAATACAGCCTTAAAAAATGTCTTGTAATGTTTTATTTTTAGCGTCCCTTATACAGTTTTGTGTTGGTAACGTGAAATATATACCTACGCTTGACATAATGTGTAGTAACTGCTTCAAGCCTACGCAAAATAGCGCCATTTACAGCCATTCAGTTTGTTTTACTTACAAAATCTTCACGTCACTCGCTAAACGAAAATCCGAGCTACGAGTATTTTCTAATATTATTACAAGTGACATCCAAAAACACCAGGAATAGCAACGATGCCCCCGGGGAGCATTTGCATGTACCTACTGTTTGGAATCGTAGTAGAATTATCATCTTTCAATAAATTCCGTTAATTCTAAATAAATTCTATTTTTTATAAATTCCGTCAATTAATACAGTATTTCACCAAAAATGTAATTAGAACCACTTAATATCTATAATCTATATATATATATATATATATATATATATATATATATAACTTAAGAACGGCTGAACCGATTTGACTGAAAATTGGTGGAAAGGTAGCTTAGAACCAGGAGACGGGCTGGTGGCGACAACACTGGCCGCGGGCCTACACTGGCCCCGGAACTAAGATGACGCGGGGCGCGAGGCAAGAACTGGTTCGCGACCCGCGATTCGTTACGTCGTCGATAACAATGAAGACGTCACTTCTCTTTCAATACGCACTGCGTGCACTACGTTTATTTTGTCATCTATGTAATCTTTTATTATACAAGTATAAAACTACAGTCCACTCTTATTATTTAATCGCTAGTATCCTAGTTATAATTACAAGGCCTAGCGACCCCAACACGGACATAGGAAGCTTTTATCGCAGAAATCACCCCTTAAAGGGGAGATAAGGGGAGTGGAAGTTTGTACGGGGAATCAATAACCGCTGAACCGATTTAGATGAAATTTGGTATGGAGATAGTTTGAGTTGTGGGAAATTTGTAAAGGGAATCAATAAAAAAGGATTTTCACGCGGACGAAGTCGTGGGCAAATGCTAGTCTCTAATAAAATCAACAACTTAACAAGGATCTTACATTGATAGTTTATCAGTTACTCGTATTATAAAACCTATATTTACCGGAGGGAGACTCTGTATCAGGGTCGTGTGCTTGGGTACCTCCGTCTTATCTATTTCTGCCGCAAAGTAGCAGTGCTTGCATTGCTGTGTTCCAGTTTGAAGAGTAAGATATGGCATTGAAATTACTGGGTACCGTGACTTTACATCCTCAGTCACAAGTTGGTAACGTGTGTTCACACTGTGGTTCTTGTGGGTGTTGCAGTTTTGCTGCGAATCTCACAGGACCCACATGTACTATAGGTCACTGTTACCACTTACCATCGTGGGCAGTTTGCTTGTTTGCCAACTTTCTGCAATAAAAAAAACCTATGAATAATCCATTATCATAATCCAAACTCGTCCATATAAAGAAGAAATTGTTTTCATGGTAAATAATTTATCACAAAAATTCTGATTCTATCAAAAATGGAATCTATGAATAATTTAGGGCGTTCAATGAAGCAGTATCATTAATATGATCGTCAGCTGCCATTGTGTCTGACAAATAATAATCAAAGCTAGCTATTTCGATTAGAACTAGAATACTATGTCATGTTGCTTTGGGCTTTGCGCAGTAAATCAAGTTATCAATACGCCTGGGAGCCAACTAGCGGTATCAGATGTCACATAACAAGCAATCTATGCCACACAAGTTTCAAATCAAACGTTAGTTCGCTGTGTTGTGTTCAGGCACTAGAAATCGAAACCGGACAAAGCAATCGCTGTATTGCTAAATAAAAAAATCATGCTAAGACGAGTAGAAAGTTGAGAAGGAAGAACCAAGTCTTTCTTTTGAAACTGAACAGTTTTTAAATAAGCGAACCAACATAGGTACGAAGAGCATACAGTTGAATTTTGAAGTTGATGTCGTTATAACAACAGTGTCGTCAACTGATATTAATGAGACTTGTACAAACTGTAGATCTATATGTTAAGCATTACAGGATGTCGATTCTGTAAAATTCGAACAATAGCTCGCATCTCACTTCGATATTCACGCTCACTTCGCATAAGATACAAGATACCCTTACATAGTCATTATCACGAGTTAGTAGCGATAAAATTATAATAAATACCTCAGAAGTAGTTTTTATCACCTTTAGAAATAATTTTAAATGTATTTTTAAACTATGATAATAAATTTTGCCTGTTTTCACTCACAAAATAGCAACGTTTTATTTGACACTTTGTTTCGAGTTCGTGTGCGAAGTGAGCTTCGAAGTGATAAAGGAATTCCCTTTACGGAATGCCACTTCATACGTCATCCCATACTTATAATGTCAAAATCTCACGGTCACTCTAGTTCCACTCGCTACCACGCTCGCAAGTGTAGCGCTCTAGCACAGATTACTTAATAGTTTCTAGTAACTTCGAATCTGCATTCGAATTTTGAGAATGCCAATCTAAGAACTCACTGCGGAATCAGATTCGAAGTCTAAAGTGAGGTTTTACAGAATCACACTACAGTTGCTCTACGAAAGCCGCCGTTATTCCGAGCGACATGAAGGTTAAATTTTAAAGTCTGGGGATCATCGTTCTATTTTTATCTTTATTCACTTAAGGACGAAAACAATACAATAAATATTGTTCTTATTATGTTAATTTAATTGCTGTTAGTATAGTGTTAAGTACGCAGCAATAGCCAGGGTCCATGAATACCAGTCCACAAAACGGAAAACTGTAGATTAGGTTAGGTTCGATATTGTGACCACACACAACGGAGCGAGCAAAGCGAGCGGAGCATTAAACTGCATGTTTCATGCTCAACTAAATAATTTAATATATATGACTTGTTATCTATATCCATAGTTCGAAATGCAAATAAATATTGTGATTAATAATCGCTATTGTAAAAAAATTACGCTGAGGTGTCATTATTATAAATGAAGTTATGGCGAAATAAAGTGTGCCTAATGATTTATTCTGTTTAAGTGTAATGCAAAATGATGATAATGCCAAAAAACGATATGAAATTCTAAAATATGCCTCCTTAATTTAATAGGCGTCGATGGCGTAGTGCGTAAGGCTGTCGCCTTCCAATCGGGAGGTAGCGGTTCGAACCCCGCCACGTACCAATGTGTTTTCAAATTTTGAATTCATATGTACGTTTATTCGACGCTTTTACGGTGAAGGAAAACATCGTGAGGAAACCTGCACACACCTGTGAAGAAAGAATTTCTTTACAGGTTGTGTGTGAAGTCGACCAACCCGCACTTGGCCAGCGTGGTTGACTAAGGCCTAATCGCCCTAGTTAAGGGTAGGCTCGAGCCCCTCGGTGGGGACGTATATGAGCTGTTGATGGATGGAATTTATGCAGCCTAATATGGTACCACCCAAACACCTTATTCTTGGGGGAAACAAAACACGCAAAAATAAGAGGACATGAATTTGGAGCCACCAGACTGTTGTGGCGTTGAATATAATTGTTAACAAAACTGGTAAATTTCGCAAATGTCACGTTACTAATAGAAATTAACCATCAAATTTGTTATTAGAGTCAAGCTTTTCCAGCAACGGGCAGCGGTTAAAGGTACAGCCACTAAATAATAGTTCGCGGTCCTCATAAATTACCACATTGGAACTGTTTTAATTGGCCCTGTATTCCATTAATCATAGAGCCTTCGGCTTAGCGATGTAGTGAACTCGACATCGCACGGCCATTCACCACCGTGTGGCTATAATTAATAAATCGATGCCCTCACCACACATTCTGACCAACACAGCCGACTTGCAGACTGTGTTGGATTGGACGTATTACAGTTGATGTAAAAAATAACTACTTCGCGAAAATAAGAACGATTGTACTTTACTATGAGTGCAATACTCAACCATTCAATACTGTTGTTGTAGTGATAAATAAACTAAGAAAAAAACTCTTGTTTTGAACAAAACTTTACTATCATTAACTACAAAGGATATACCTATTAGTGTCTTTAAAAAAATCAAGTATAAGGCACAAGTCATGTAAAAGTAAAATAAATTTTTAAGATTACCTGTATTTTACGACTTTGTTTATTTCGCATTCGAAGACTCGCGGGTCTTCTATGGTCCTTGATTCGGGGAACCACCAATTGGACCTTTCAGACCCTTCAGAAGGCAACACAAATCTATTATAATGATGTAAGTTATGGTCGAAGTGCTGATAATCTATTGCAATTTGGCATGACATTGAAGTACCAGAAGTGTTATAGAAGTACTAGCAAAGGATACCGGCAAACGAAAATATTGCTAACGTTAGTTAAGCATTAGTAAGTATCAGTAATAAAGTATTACACGGAAAAAATACTTTAATAATGTGCGTAAAACTGTATTTCTGATTTCACATTAGATTGCTAGTCCATATTTTTGGCTAACACCAGTGTGTCATTATTATGAGTTAAAAAGTTACACGACTTGTATCGTTATTCGTTTTCTCCAGCCGTATCTATTTGACTTATACAAATAGGTACAAGTATATCTATATTGGTTTCATCTAATGGCCATTAATTTCCAGTAGAGCTTAATGAAAACCTAAACGTACAGCGGCGTTTAAAACATTGCTGCGGCAACAGTGCCGTAAATGATAGCTGACGTATTAATTACGTTTAAATTGCTAGCAGCAATAAGTTTTTCTATTTTTGCTAGTCACCAGTTGGAAAAACTATCACATTTTTTTTTAAATTAATAACTTTTCACAATCTTCTGCCATATAAAATAAAGTTATTAACTGGATCGCCTGTTTTTCATCAACAGCTCATATACGTCCCCACCGAGGTGCTCGAGCCTACCCTAAACTAGGGCGATTAGGCCTTAGACAACCACGCCGGCCAAGTGCGGATTGATCGACTTCAAAACCTGTAAATAAATTTTTCTTCACAGGTGTGTGCAGGTTTCCTCATGATGTTTTTCTTCACCGTAAAAGCGTCGAATAAACGTACGTATGAATTCAAAATTTTAAAACACATTGGACGTGGCGGGATTTGAACCGCTACCGATTGGATGGTGACGGCATTACGCACAACGCCATCGAAGCTTTTCCTTACGCACTAAACTATAGACGCTTTTCTGTTTTCCTATAGAAATTCTACACAATTTCTTAACGGCTCGATAGTGGAGGAGATGCGAGTGCGAAGGGTATTGGGTATGGGTTTTGACATTTTCTCGCGTGATCTCGGTCCTAGTGAGTCAACCATCAGGTAGGTTGTAATCTAAATCTGGGGCGGAGAGGTTCCAGGCATAGATTAGGCTCTGATCAACTTACGATCGGTTTAATATTCAATCTATTAAAACACTACCTGTGCCAGCAGCTTCGTTGACGTGGATGTCGGAAAATAACGTTTACGCAGCGCACGCAACGAACACTGAAAAGGAATTTTTTTTTTCCGTTTTTGCAACATTTTTCATTGATGCTTATCTCCAGTTGGTCTTAACGAGATGTTATATAGCCTTTATCGATAAATTTTGCAATTTGAATCAGTAGTTCCTAAGATTTGCGCGTGAGCATATGATTCAGTCAGTTCAGCTTTATAATATTAGTAAGTATTAGTATAGATTTGTTTACTGGATATTGAATTTTGACATATTTTATATGGAGCTAATGACAAAAACCTATTCAGGGGTCATGTTTGAAAAACGTATTAATATTATTTGACAAACATATTTTTTAATCCACAAAGAAAGGCAATAACAAGGTAATAAAATTTTGAATTCACTCAAAGCTCAGCATAAAAGTTACTTTGTAATAAATATAAGTATCACGCTTGCTTGCTTTCTCGTCAGCTTAAAACAAAAAAGTACTTGAAACTATAACTTAGATTCGAGCTCAGTTCTATAGCTTAGCACGCGGTTGTGGCTGATTAGAAATGAAAAAGCTGTGAAATAAGGAAAATATGTTTGAATTAAAGTAATATAAAAAGCAGCCAAGTGTATACTGGCATGAGTTGATTTAGGATAGATTGTCACAGACTTAACTTTGAAAACAGGCTATTTATAGCCCCGCAGTCTATTAGGCTATAAGGCTTTTGACTGCGTTAGTCACCAGACTCTTTTAAATAAACTCAAACATTATGGTGTCTCCAAAGAAGCAATTAGCCTTATGGAGTCTTATCTGTCCAGTAGGGTCCAGAAAGTTGTTATTAACAAAACTGAGTCTGTTGGTGCATCTATAACTATAGGTGTGCCTCAGGGATCGATATTGGGACCTTTGCTTTTCTTAATTTACATAAATGACCTCCCACACTTCACTAACAATCTGTGCGATACAGTACTATTTGCAGATGATACTTCTTTAATATTTAAGATTGACAGAGGAAATGAAAATACTGACGTTGTAAATAGTACTCTCTCTAAAGTATTGCATTGGTTCACAATTAATAACTTATCATTAAATTCAAATAAAACTAAATGTATAAAATTCTCATTGCCAAATGTAAGGAAAACGGATACCATTGTGGAAATGAATAATCAAATTATTGAATTCATTGACTATACCAAATTTTTGGGCATTACACTAGATTCACGTTTGCAATGGGACCCACATATCGAGTCCTTGGCAAACAGACTTAGTTCAGCGGCATATGCAGTAAAAAAAATAAGACAACTTACTAACATTGAAACGGCAAGATTGATTTACTTTAGTTATTTTCACAGTGTCATGTCGTATGGACTTCTACTGTGGGGATCGGCTGCTAGTATAGAAAGTATTTTCGTACTTCAAAAAAGAGCAGTTCGCGCTATTTATAATTTTCGAACAAGGGATTCTCTAAGAGATTTATTTAGAGAAATTAATATATTGACTTTAGCAGGACAATACATTTATGAAAATTTGATTTATGTCTATAAAAATTATAATACATTTGAAACCAATTTCCAAGTTCACCAGTTAAACACAAGAAATAAAAATAAACTTGCCGTTCCAACGTACAGGCTCCAAAAAACTAGCTAGAGGCTCATTTATGGGGAAATATATAACTTTTTTCAACAAAGTTCCACAAAGTGTAACTGACTTGCCCTTTCATAAGTTTAAAGCGCATGTAAAAAAGACTTTAATGAGTAAAGGATATTATAAAGTCAAGGATTATTTAAATGATGCCAATGCTTGGATTTAATGTGAAGTTATTATTCGTTATAATGCAAATAAACGATTTTGAATTAGACCAACTTACCATATCTTTAGTAATAACAAATTATTGTATACGTTTTTTTCACATTTTAAGTATATATAAGCATACAGATTGTATTTTTTAAACTTGTAATGACTATGTAACAAAACCAAGATTGTAAATGGCGATTTAAAAGAGGAGATAAAAAAAATTTTACCTTTCGAGTTTTTTGCCTGTTCTTCTCGAGAAGGCTCTCCCAATTTCCGAACAGGTGTAGATTCAACTTTTTTTTTTCATTCCTACTTGTATTTGCAGGCATCTTGAGTATTTTCAGAATGTATGCACATACAAGGTTAAATATGTTTTCTTTAAATTAGAATGTTTTGCTTTGTTTTGACGTCAATAAGTGCCTGTAAAGGCCTATGTTGAATAAAGATTTTTGAATTTGAATTTGAAAAAAATTAATAACGAGAATGTTTAAAAAAGTCAATAGGTATTTTAAAAACAGAAAAAGTTTTCAGAAGTATTTTAAAAATATTCAAGATTTTTTGCACAGCCTTTCGATGTTATAATTGTTATTAACCATGCTAAACTCTCTAGTTTGTAAAAAACCTCAAACAGATTGACGACATGTCGAAAGTAGCTTAATAAAGTAACTATTCCTTCTTTACATGTACGAGTACTTTAAAGATCGCTCAAATTTGAATCTAACTTGACACGATACTTTGGATACACAACGTATAAATTAAATTAAAGTTTTTCTCTAGAACTCCAAAATTATTCTTATTTTATTTGTTTCTCATAGCCCATGACCTAGTTAACTAATTCAATGATATCTTACCGGAAAATGAATAAAGAAATTCTTTGAATTCTGCCTACGTCTGATTCAATCTGCAACGTGCTCAAATGGCAAATGACATTCTAGGTACACAATGGAAGCTGCAGGGGACTCTTCGAATTTCCGGAGCCGATAGCTATTCCAGTCACTATTCAGCCTCAATACGGAGCCTCTGGTATTCGGTATTAGCGGAACGAGTACATTTTGTATCGAAAAAGGTACATAGGCTTTCGAAGCTTTATAAATTTTGTGTAAAGCAAATGCTGATTGAATTGGATTTTTTCTGAATTCGCTAGTACTCTTTTGCTAGAACGGGAAAAATGTTAAAAAATTGACGCTATCTAAAATATAACCTTTTATGGGTGATTATTATTATTATAAACTTTATTGCGCACTAAATCTAAATATTAACATAGTTAAATTGCGTTACAAAGGCGGACTTATCTCTATTAGAGATTTCTTCCATTCAACCTGTAAGTGTGTTGAAAATTATATAAGTAGCAGGAAACATCAAAGTATACAAGTGAGATATTAGAAATACATTTGTATTACTACAATAAACACAACGTACATACATAGAAACATACAAATATAAATAAATTCACACTATAATATACAGATGATAACAATGCGATTGCTAAGGCGGATTTAATACTTGCGATTGAAAGTGCTGCCTCAGCCTGTATTTAAAGCAAGGCACGGAAGGACTCTGTTAAACTACAGAGGGCAGGTGGTTCCACATTTGGGCGTCACGAAAGCTGAATGAGTGTAGCAAGAAATTTGTATTAGGTGATATTAATAGCATAAAAATAAACATATGTGTAGATTAATTTTTAGACAAAACATTCGTGTAGACAATATTTGCAGTCACGACGTTGTTGTGTTGTTAGAACGAGATTCAAGACATGAATCTTTAATATTTTTGTAAAAATCATTTCGATTTCTTTGTAAAATATCACTACCCACTATCACCACAAATCGCTCTGTACGTACAATTTCTCGGTTACCTGCACTCACAAAAGCAAATGCGACGTGGCTTTGAAAATGGAAAGCGCTTTCAGTTATTTGAGTTTGAATTGAATCAGAGTCCGGCACTGGAACGTGGCAGCAAATGTAATAGCTCCGCTAGAATCCATGAAGGAATAGTACTAACGAGTTAACGCTTCTACGCACATTCTCTTGTTAGAATTCATTTTTTTTTCTAGAGTTATACACAGATTTAATTAATGCTATAAATACACAGCTATAAATTAGAATCGGAGGTTTTAGTTGTGGCTTAAAAGTAATTATCAAAACATCAGTCTTGTTATTGTTTCACATGATATGTAACGATCTTATTTTCTATCATTTTAAATTAAATATTTATTTACAATACTAGTGCGGTTTGTTGGTTTTAACAAACGAGAAGACGAATGCAAGAATGTAATGTAAGTCGAGGGCTTACTCGATATTTCTTTAATATGACAAAACTTAGCGATCGGCGTAAGATTCGCGATCTTGTATTCTTATATAGACTTGTCAACGGCCATTTTAAATCAATGGATCTCTTAAATTGCGTCCTTATTAACGTTCCCCGTATAATACCGCGATATCCGATCACAAAAACTTTTCTTATCGCAAATGTCAGGACCAATCTGGGACTCAGTTCTCCTATTATCAGAATGTGTAATGAGTATAACAAAGTAAACAAATCTGCTAATATTGACATATTTTTCAACCCTTTGTCAAAATTCAGAAACAGGTTGTATCAATTTATATGTGGTTAAGTTTTGTATTACGTTTTTGTATTTATATCGAGTGTTTATATTTAGGTAAGTGAACATAACCTGATTGCTGGTGCTCCTATTTAGTGAGCGAATGTTGTACACGCCTGTTATTGGTGTATACATAAGCTTTTAACCTTAGTGTAAACAACAAATTTGTAATGTGTTTATGTATATACTGTTGGTGTGTTTTCTGGAAAATCAATAAATAAATAAATTATAAAAATCCTAAATTTAGTAAATCCATCGGCAGCGAGAAAATGCCTAAGCTACCAGTGATAAGGCTGCAGAGTAAGGAACCTCCTGACAATTCGTGCCGTGCCGAGGATTACCGCATTTTGTATCAGGCCCTTGATCCAACCAACTAGGGAGAGTCTCTGAAGATGTTGGTCAAGACTCTTTGCTATTCTACCTTTCACGGATACGACTATCGTGGCAATGACTTTTACCCTCCACCAACCCATGGCCCTACTCAACCGATCGTGGTTATATCGTATTGTGCGTAATCGCACTCTAGCCACACTTCTTGACTCCCTACAAGTTATTTAAATCTTTCTCCTGTTTGTCCCTGCGTCCCTCTCCCCTTACGGGTCGAACAACACACGTCACGCCTTCGGTGTCCGCCACCAGGTCGCCGTGTGCCCACCGTTGTGTTACCGCTGGCTTCGTCTACCTTTCGTCTCCTCTTCTTTCTTCGGGCGGTTGCCCTCTTCCTTCTTCGCTACTCCACTCCACCGAATCCACTCCTAATCTTAAACCATCGTCGCGCGAAGTCCCGCAGACTCTGGAAATTCGCCTCCGTCCCCACGAGATCGCAGTAATAAATCGGACCCGTCTCAAGCGCTTTCACCTTTTCGACCAAGTCCCTACGCGCCTCACTGTACAGCCTACACTCCCACAGTACGTAATGAAGGTCTTCATCCTCGCACTCCCCACAAGGACACCTAGCACTGTGGACCAGTGAAAACCTAAACAGCCTACCATTGAAATGACCATGCCCCGTCAGTAGCTGTGAGATTTCGTAGTCCGGCTCGACCCAAGTAAACCTGAGCCGGGCCGCCACGTCCGGGAAGAACCGATACGTCTCCCTCCCCTATTCCGATGTGTCCCAACGCTCCTGCCAGGAGGCAAGAGCGGACTCAGGTGTTCGGAGTCGGGCACTCCTTAGCTCCTCTTTGGTGGCGCGGCCTTCGCGCACTCCGCCTAGTTCGCCTGCCCGGATCACCTCGAGGTCAGCCGGTAATACACCGGCCAACACCGGTAATGCGGCAGAGCTCGTCGAGCGGTACGCCTTGGTCAGAAGGATCAAGGCGGGCCTCTGTGTGCGCAGTAACGCGCTCCGCACAACGTGAAGGGACGCGCGCTCTGATCAGCAAGCAGCAGCATACGTCACCGTCGCCACATAGGTGCCCTGGTACAAGACCTTGAACGCCTTGTGCCGAATACCCCAAGAGGACGCCGACACTCTCGACATCTTGCCGAAGCAATTTGCCGCCCGCTCCCCTATCGATGTCGCATGCTGTGCGAACGATAAGCTTGCGTCGACTACCACCCCCAGCACCGTGGTCGACGTGACGCTTCTGATCGAGGTCCCACCGAACCTGATGACTGGTCACCTCTGGAATTTTCCCCTGATCGTCATAGTTGCAGACTGGGCAGGGGAAAATTCCAGTCGATTACGGGCCCCCCAGTCGCCGACGAGCTGCAAAGTCGTAGAGGCCGAGGCCTCTATGCTCGCCTGGGAATTGGCCTCGATCAGAATCGTCACATCGTCGGCGTAAGCCACGACGCTAACCCCCCCAGGGAATGGCACTCGAAGCAAGTCATCCATTAGCACGTTCCAGAGCGTGGGTCCCAGCACCGATCCCTGCGGGCAACCCATCGTTGTCGCCTTCAACACCTTGTGTTTACGCTCGAGGAAGAGCGAGTGGCAACACTGCATATAGTCTGTGCATGTGAGGGCCTGTGGCGGCCGACCGCCGTGACATGTCAGTCGAGTCGAATTTGTAATGACATTGAAATAGGTTACGACGTGGCGCGCTTCTTCTAGAGGAGAATTTATTGTCGCGAATGTCCGCTCGTATAATGTCGATTAAAAAGTGAATTGGCGGCCTATTAGGGAAACGCAAATGTAGTGAAAGTGATCCGGTCGTGGTTCGGTGGATTGACAGCAGCCCTTCAGGAGCCGTGACTTCCTTCGAGCTAGCTCAGCAAGTCCACCGGCTACATACGGAGACCAGATCGGCTTAGAGGTAAGAGATACCGATTTCATTAGATTGTAGTACTTGATATCAGCAACCAAACAAAAAATCGGCGAAACGCCGAATAGGTGGCGACAACTTTAGGCGCCATCACCTTGTGATGACTTACGGACAGGCTCACGTGACGCTCACGGAAGTAGTCCACCAGCATCTTAAAGATGTTAGGTGGACACCCCCCCCCCCCCCCCCCCCCCGCTTCACCTTGAGCAACACCATCGGCCACCACGCGTTGTCGAAGGCCCCAGAGATATCCAGAAAAACTACCTGCAAATACTTCGACGAACTCTCTCGCGCCGCCCTGAAGATGGTGTTTAGGGCAGACACCGTCGGCTGGCCTCGCGTGAATCCGTGCTGACGATCCGATAACCTCCTGGTAATTTGCGGAGCGCAGCTCAACATTACGCGTTCGAGAATCTTATCAAAGATCGGCAACAAAGTAACTGGGCGGTATGCTTTCGGGGCGGTATGCTTTCGGGTCGGTAAGGGGCTTGCCGGTCCCTTTCGGGATGACAATCAGCTTACCGACCTTCCAGACATCCGGAAAACAGCCCTCCCGGACACATCGCCTAAACACCTCGGAGAACTCTGCCGACGCGGCCTTCCAAGTGTGCTGTATCACTCGAGCACTGATCCCGTCGGCTCCCGGCGCCGTGTTGGGAAGATCCCGGACTATGTCCCTCACAGTTTCCTGGAAAGGAGGAGGCGCATCTTCTCCTGGAGGTGACATAGAGGCCATAAGACGCACCTGCCTGTGATAGGGAGTGTCCCTGGACAGATCGTTGTCCGGGCAAAGTGAGTACAAGAGGCTGTGCATGGCCTCGTTCACACTACCAGCATATCCTTCGGCGTAAATCGTGCCGTTAATAGCATTACTTGGTGGTCTGTGCCGTCCGCTCGCGAACCGGTACGCCTGTCCCCAATGGTCCAGGTTTCCCGAGTCCGCGATTTTCCTAAAGTGCAAAAGTTGCGCCTCCTCCATGGCCCCCCTATATAATCGCCTATGCGAGGCGCGTCGATTGCCAAGTCCAACGCAAAAGGTTGTTACGGACGCAAAAGGTCGAGTTGTGGAGTCCACCACTCGTGCCCGTGCGACTTCGTACGCACGACACCCAGGGTCTACTTCGCGGTGCTCCCTACCAAGGTGGTAAACTAAGCACAGATCTCCTGGGCGGGCCGATTCCACCTTATGCTTCCTACCCGCCCATGGATCCCGCGCTCAAAACGTGCCCAATTGACCCCACGATCCCGCAGCTTCATCGGTTTCTCTCCAGGCGGCTCAGCGTGAGGTGTGGATCGACTTGCCACTTCAAATGTGATGCGCCGATGGTCACTCTCTATGTGGTCTGGCAACACTCGCCATCCTATCGCCAGGATGCCTCTCGTCAATGTGAGGTCGATGTTGGAGGTACCATTCGCCGTCGCGAATGTAGGTGGCTTGCCCTCTGCGTTCGCCAGCCTAAGTCCTCGGGCCAGGATAAACGCCTCCATTCGCTCGCGTCGGTGCGTGACGTCTGGCCCTCGCCCCGTATACTGCCGCGGTTGACAGTACCACATCGGCGAGTGTGCGTTTGAGTCTACCCCAATAATAACTCTCTACCCACGAAGGGAATCAAGGACGACGCCGAGATGTTGTAGGTGAACGTCTATGTCGTCACTGTACTGGAAGTACGCGGACACCATATACA
The DNA here is from genome assembly GCA_963935595.1 of Schoenobius gigantellus. Taxonomy (NCBI): domain Eukaryota; kingdom Metazoa; phylum Arthropoda; class Insecta; order Lepidoptera; family Crambidae; genus Schoenobius; species Schoenobius gigantellus. Next base: position 16,933,452 of record OZ012554.1, on the reverse strand, counting down.
CACCTTCTTTGTCGGTAAGTATATGGCACACTGTGCAGTGCGCGTTCGACAGGTGTTGCAAGAAGGCGCATGGGAGGTCCTGACGACAAACATAGATCGCCGCCTTGGCGTTCGTACCGCTTTGCAGAAATCTGCAGGCGGTAACGTCTCTCTGAGTGCTAGGATAATGCTCTTGAGCGAGAACGACGTCTAGCCCCAGATCTTCAGCAATACGAAGTAGCTCGTACGTGGCAAGTTGTGCCCCCGCCAGATTAATTTGGCCGACTGTAATTTTTGTGGACGAAGCCATTATTGATATGTTGTAGATTCTACCATGCGTCGTTCAGCGTGGACTCGTGCTGGACAGTCTCTTGCACCCGTTTCGTGGGTTTCGGAACCCTTTTGACCAAAGCGATGACACGTCGCGCAACGCGGGGTTTCAGCCTTACAATCCCCCGATTTGTGCCCCAGAATACCGCAGCGTGTACAGGTAACCGACTCCTGTCGGCACTTCTTCTCGCTGTGCCCGTACGATGCGCACATCGAGTAGCAGATCGCAGTCGTAAAATCCTCGACCCTGCCACTTTCCCATCCGATATACAGCCGGTCTTTGTTGACTAGGTCTCTTCGCAGCTCCGGTGAGCACGCAATAACAATAGTGGACTGCGACGAACCCATCCTGCCCTTCCTGAAAGCGAGACGGCTGCTACCGACGAATTTCTCAGCTGTCCATTTTGCGTCGTCCACGAAGTTCTGTTGATAGACAGCCGCCATGGTCTCGCTGAAAGATGGCTCCTTTCCCTCGAAGTCTCTTATCACGACCAGTGGTTGACGGCCTTTAACCTCGCTGGCTTTAATTGTGTTCGGGAGGGCCGCCTTCAGCTTCATGGGGTCGTCAGCAGTCCTCGTCTGTATAACTACCCCCGAATTGCCTTCCCTACGGACCCTGTCGATCTTTATCTGCAGCTTGGCGGGGGCGACAGAGGTCTTTACGGCGGTTTTTAACTCCTCCGACGTCTTGAGCTCGGACCCCTCTACCGGATACAGCGCCACCATCGGCCCCGTGGACACCTTAGCTCGAATGGACACCTTAGCACCTTAGCTCTATCAGCATACGATGTCGCAGACGCTGACGCTGGGGCCGCCGCTGCCGTCGCCGCAGTCTCCGCCGCCCTGGTCATAGCCGTAACGGCGTCCGCGCGCGCGCTCGCCGCCTCGGCCTCCGCCTTGGCGACGCGGCCGCGGTCCCGCCGCCACGACTCCTCACGCTCGTTGACCGTCGTCCTAAGAGCCACGATCTCGGCGCGCTGCTGTTCTGACAGCAGCATTACATGGCCCACAATCTCCATAATACTCGAAAGCTCAGTGTTAATGGCGGCCATGTCTGCTTTGTTGAGCTTCGATGAAGCCCCGGTCACCGCTGCGATCGCACGCGCCGCACTATTCGCCCTCGCTAGCAGCTGCACTGTCGAGTCCACATCCCACATGGCGGTAACCTCGTGAGCCAAGTCAAGGTTGATAGTAACGTCGATTATCATTGCCTGGTCTATCAGCATGATGTCAGGTTATTGGCTGCAATAAACCTGTTCGTGATGATAGAGCGGTCCCAATAGAGCAAGGCACGACCATTCTCAAGAACTGGCAGTGGTGCGTATTTATAATACGGCACCTCAGACTCAACAAGGGCGTATCGGAGAGCAAGTTGCTGGTGAATGATTCTGACTACCTGGTTATGCCTGTGCAAATACTCGCCGTTAGCAAGATGCGAACAACCAGAAACTACATGTCGAAGGGACTCTCCAGGGCGGTGGCATGCCCGACAGATATCGACTATTCCATCCTTCATAATTTATTTTCTGTAGTTGTTCGTCTTGATAACCTCATCTGCAATTGCACAGGCAAAGCCCTTGGTTTCCCCAAAGAGGTCCCCAAAGCGCAGCCAGTTCACTGACGCCAGCTGGTCCACATCAGATCTAGTAAGGGATTGATAGAACCGGCCGTGCAGCTCCTTGCTTTTCCATACGTCCTTCCGGTCATCAGTGCTGAGCACCGATGGTTTGCGCCAGTTCTTATTCGCCATGGAGAGTGGGGTTAGGCCTTTATCCACTGCTACAACCTCTCGATGCACACCGCTCTCGTTGCTACGGAAATACTCCCTGAGACTATACACCTCGCGGTTATGGAGATTCTTGGCGTTTAAAAAGCCACGCCCCCCCACTTCCGCGGGATGTATAGTCTCATAACAGACGATCGCGGGTGAAGCATGCGATGAGATGTTAGCAGTTGACGAACCTTCCTATCCAGAGCGTCTAACTCAGTTTGAGTCCATCTCAGTATGCCAAAGGAGTATATCAGTATAGGCATCACCCATCCGTTGAAGGCACGCGTTTTATTGCCACCTGACAGAAGGCTGTTAAGAACTTTTGTCAGACGCCAATAAAATCGCTCCTTCAGAGATTTCTTGATATCAACTTCCGATATGACCAAAGACTGTGACCTACCAAGGTACTTGTAAGTCTCGATTTCGGAGAGGGACTTGAGTGTAATTGTCTCTGAAAGCTGTATTTTTTCAGAATTTACAAACTTCCCTCGATATACGTGCATGGCCGCACATTTATCCACACCTAACCCCATCTTGATAGCATTGCTGACTTCTGTTGTTTATAACAATCCTTCTAGATCCTGGCGTTATTTGAGGTCATCTATATAAAGTAGGTGAGAAATGACATCACCGCCTCTACGAAATCGATAGCCTAGTCCTGACTCCTTCAGCAAAGTGCTAAGAGGGTTAGGCAAAACCACAAATTTGCCACCAGCTTCAATATAAAACTGTGCTGTTGTATGAATTCTTATATTATTTATGACTGTTTGGTGTTTTTGAAGTCGGTTTTATTTTGTGTATTTTTTAATAATATTTAGTGTTGAAATTAAGAATTAAGAATCGTATCTATTATTTGGATCAATTTATTTCATACTATCTTATCTTACACTCTGTGCTTAGTTACACCAACATAACTATCTCAATTCATCCGCCTATTCTATGTATATAACTTCATGTTCTGTGATTTTAATTTTTACGTGACTCACATTTTATACGTCTAGGTATTTCTATTCTACTTTTCTACTTATACTTTTATACTATTCTACTTTAGGTATTTTTCACTGCTCATGCTCTGAAAGTGCTTATTTGTGCAGGATATAGGCTGCACAAAATCGAGTTTTGTATTTGCCTTATGTGTTTTTTAGACATAAAAACAATTTCCTTCAGTATTCAAAACTGTACTAATTTTACTTTGAATTTTAATTAAAGAAATGTTATGTTATATCTACTACTGTTTTATTTCCTCGCAATCGAAGTGAAAAGCAGAGTTTATAACTCGTCCACAAAACCATTTTATCCTCGACATTACTATCAAAAGCTAAAAGTCTCGGATAAAAATGGTTCGTTTTGTGCACTTGTTGTAAAATCTACTATTACAGATGTATAATAGACACCATGTCAAGCTAAACTGTTTGACCTTCTTTTCGCAATGTATTTCACATTTCTAATACTTTTCACTTAATAATCGCTTGTCAAAAACCTCGATATAAAAATCTGACGATTGTTACATAGACAAAGTAATAAAAAAATCAATATTTTAAATTCTAGTTTATCCAGGTAGTGTCGAAATTTTTTTTTTTACAGTAAAGTTAGCATACAAGCAGGCTGTCCACCTGATCTCCCTGTGTTCCCCGTACCCCTGTCTTGTGATGGATGGAAGAGTAGCTAGGGGTTTTTAGTGGGTAGGCCTGGACCGACATGGCCCGGGGAGTCCCACATACCCTTGTGGTTTGGCTCGGCCACGAGGGATGCGTAAAAGCATTTTCCCCCACCCCAAAAAAAAGGCTGGCCACCTGATGGCGTAACTACAGTCGTCTACAGTACCTACATACAGGTTCTATAAGATTTGCAAAAATATTACCTTTAAAAGGACCCAATATCCATCTACTTCTGAGGTCGACCATCAGAAGTAGATCGACATTTTAGTACCATGTCACACAAACCATTCCTTTTATTTTGTATGATTACAGCTATATTGCATTGTCAATAGTTGGTGTGTCATAGTACTAAAATGTTTATCTACTTTTGCGGCCGACTGTACGTAGCCACTTTGTGACATGAGATGAGATGGCAAGTCATAGTACCCAGTGATTTCACTGCCTATCTTATTCTTCAAGCCGAAGCACAGCAATGCAAGCACAGCTGCTTAGTGGCAGAAATAAGAGACAACTCCAGTATTGAGTCTCTCTCTGGTAAAACATTATCCGTCTTACTACAATAAGTTTTTAAACACTGTCTAAAGTTAGACACTGCTAAAACATGATGCTGTCACTATCTATCCTTTTAAAATCAATGAAACGGCATCATGTTTAAACAATGTCTAACATTAGACAGTGTTTAATTTTTTTGTTAGTATAACACAGTGTGTTATTAGCATCGTCGTAATACGAATCTTCTTCCGAAATTTTAGCTTAACCGATTAAGAGCTCTTATTTCCTTGTGATTCTTTGTAAATAGAACTGCGATCTTGTTGTCCTTGAAAGTAAAGCCAAGAGTCAAGTTTCCGAAGATCTCTTGAAACTTTGAAATTGATATTGGATATTTGCCATCACATTTTGATCGAATTTGACTCCGTTTCGCTCTGTACTTGTGTTTCCTCGCCGTATCATCAATTTGGGTCTCCCCCCCCCCCCCCACTTCTTATATTTTTTTTCTATTGCCTACTTTCCTCAATGCCTAAACGTTATTTGTGTTACCATTCCAATTATTTCCTATTTGTGTAACATTAATACTATTGATTTGTTTATTTGAACATGAAAATCTCAAGAATTATGTAATGAAAATGTTCTATATTTAATTAACCTCTCACCTCCCAGGTGACCGTGCAAGCGACCGGTGAGATGTCACGCTATGAAAAATTTTATAAATACGAAAAATATCACAAAAAATATACGATATATTTCACAAGCAAAGCATATTTTTAATTCTGTAGAAGGCAATGTTTCGTGAAGGTATTTTTTTAAATTATTACATAGCGAAAGGCCACACCGGTCATATACCTATGTATTATTTTTTTTTTGTTGTCATTTCAAGTCAAATGTAATTTGTTTTATGAACTTCTCATTTTGGAAAATTGTCGTTTTGGGAATTTGATGTTAAAAGTTGACCATTTGGGAAAATGACGTTTTGACACAGTTGTCCATTTGAACCTGAAGGCTCATATGACTGGTTAGCGCTATATAGTGATCGAGATTCAATAACAACGACTTATAATTAAAAAATCGTAATGCACTTTATTTATATTTTGGTATTCGCTAGAATTGCAAGATATGGTAAGATACATTAATTTCTTGTATTGATTTTCTTACTTATTTTATTTTTCACAATGTCTGTAAATATTTTTATATATATCGGATGTTGATACGCTGCTATAATCAGTAAAGAAGTCTAGGTACTTTAGCTTCATCATCATCATCATTACAGCTCATATACGACCCCACCGAGGGGCTCGAGCCTACCCTATGTTAGGGTGATTACTTTAGCTTCACAAAGTACAAAAAGATTGCGACTGGTCAGTGGGGTTAGGGCCGGTTGATCATAGTTTCGTTTCGTCATAGTTTTTAACTTTCATAGATGTAGTTTCGTTTCGTCATTAATGATTTAATTTAAAAATATTTGGTGGTTTTTCGTCATTTGTACATTTGCTCTTAAAATATTGTACAGTCAACAAACTATGTAAATAAATGAAACCAATACAAAATACATATGATTTTCAGACCTGTTCAAGGTCTGAAAATCATATGTATTTTTTACAACGATTCTTTAAATAAGCAAAATTTTATAATATAACAATATTTAACACTACTCCTTAAAATTTACAATTAAAAATCACAGAATCAATCACTGATCTTATATCTATCTAATACAGGGCTAAAATTCAAAATACAACAATGTTTAACACTCTTTAAAATTAATAATTCAAAATTCTTTTTTTTTCAAAATTCTTTCCGCGCTGTTACGTTCGTATGCGCAAACATACCGCGACCTGTATAACAACGATAGAGAGCCAATCGAGTCATTTAATTTATTTCTATGGTGTGTAACTAAATTAATGCATTCTTGATAATAAAACTGCAATGCGGACTGTACTTAAAGCGAATGACCAAAGGCCCCTAAAAATAATTAATTTTAAATCGAAATGTCGAAACGCCACCAGTTTTTCTTAATGACGAATCGAAACTATGACCAAACGCCCCTTTTTTTTTCGGGGGGAAATGCGTTATCGCACCGTACCCGCCGTTGGCTGGACGGCGGGCGTGTGTGGGGCTGGCCCGGCAGAGTGCCAGGCCGACCCACTAAAACCCCCCGGTGTTCTCCGTGCCCTTGTGGGCGCGCATGGTAAGGTCCACACTGCGACTACCACTACCAGCGCGCCCGGAAGACCAAACGCCCCTAACCCGGTCAGTGCTCGGTGGCCCAATTGGTCCAGGCTCACTGTGGATGTTGGAGATGCGCAGGGTCAAATCCCATCGTCATGTCCTAATGGATGTCGGCGAATATCTTCTTATTAAACTTGTCTTTTCTAAACTGTTCTGCTTAGAACAGCCACGCCGTCCAGGTCTTGCAGCCAGACTACTAAAAGTCAGTCAGTTTCAGTATAACTTTACAGTACTTAATTTTTTTTCACAAAAAATTAAACTGACTTCATATACATCAAAAAATCATAAAATTTTTAAAGATATTTATATTGAATTTGGTGCCAAATTTTAACTAACTACATTAATTGTTTATATTGTTTAAGACTCTCCAGGTGATAAATGCTTAATAGGCACCGACTTCAATATAAAACTGTGGTGTTGCATGTATTCTTATATTAATTGTGACTTGTTATTGAAGTCGGTTAGACTTTTGAAAATCAGTTACATTTAGTAAAAGTGCGTCTGATATCAATACCAATAGTCTTAATTTAATATCAAGTAGTTAGTCTTAAGCCCATGCATACGTCTTATTTCTACGCACTGACCTTCTACATACTCGTAACGATGGCCAAACGGGTTCATGCAGGACTTCCTTTTGAGATTAACATTTTCTTTGTAGAAGCTTGGTTGCAGTGGGCTACATTACCTCTTGAGACACCCACGGGAAAAGCCGCACGGAAAATCAATCACTGTACAGAGTCACCTAGTTACCCATTTTATTAAAAAGACTTTGACCATGCTTTCCAAATTACCATATTGGATAAACTATTTTAAAAATGATTGATGACACAATTGTAACGTTCATTAGTTTCTTAAATAGTCTTCATATTTCGTTTCGACATAATACAAGAGTCTAATAACACAGTCACAGCACTGTCTAGACGTCGTGTGAATTATTAACAGGTTCTATATTTCATATCAAGCTTGACGCAATAAGCCATTTACTTGTTCAAATTGAATTTGTAATTTAACCACTGTTCATCAAAAGCAAGCTTACAGGCTTAGCGTTGGAATATTAAAGTGTGTTATGGAGGTAACTGAATCAATATTTGTACTAATGCGGATAAATATTTGTTTTTGCTATGCTTTGTTTTAAATCTGTCTTTGTTCATCGTTAGTCCTACTGGCTAACTGCCATCAACTTAGCTATTTCTGTTTCGATAAAATTAAAGCTAAAGGCAGTTTTATTTTAATTTTTGCGTTATACGAAAAAAAAGGAAAACGCTTTACTTGTTATGCTACGTGGATCTCTCTCAAGGAACTCCAAACCGATTGTTTTCACGGAACCTTCACCAGATGTCTGTCTACCTTGTTTGGCTACCAATACCCTATCTCCCGTCACCTATTAAATTGAATAGTCATTTTCAAGATTTTAAAGTATTTAAAGATAGAATACAAATTATTACTAGAAAACAAACACCTTATTTCTAAACATGTACTCGTAAAAAATATAAGCTAAAAAAATAAAACTATTCGAGCAAACCACCCCTATTCGCTCTTGGCGCAAAAGAACCAAGGATACTTGCAGCATTGCCCCTTTGTATGGCAATGGCAATCCTTTGCACCAGAAACGAACCGGAGCGGTTGTCCATACTCCGATCACGGAGGCGACGGCCTACCTCACTAATGAATTCAATTGCCTCTTTACCCCAGCTGCCTACGGTCTCCACCGTCAGGCCTTTTACCGTCTGAACGGCTAAGAACCGGTGGTTCCAGGACAGATGGAATATTGACCGAAACTAACGCTCGCCTAATAATATCATTGAGCGCGTGATGCCACGGGAATCTACCAATGCAACGGGAACAGCTCAAAGCGTGAAGACCTAAGGAGTCTACCATGTTATGGCAAATGCATTGATGTGGTTCGCAGATCTTACAGCCTAAGCGGAGCGCTACAGCTACACGCAGGGAGTCGTCATCTAAAAGTGTACCTATGTGTGGTGATGGTAAAGCGTGAAGCCATGCGCCAGACTCATGTCTTGAGACTCCTTTTAGCCGCGCTAGACTAATCGAATCGGAAGCGTTTTCCAGAAGTCGGTCATGCAAGGATTTAGCTCCGACATCGTCACACAAGCGTTGGATAACAAAATTTTCAGGTAGGTCTGCATCAGCGTTAAGGGAGGTCCAGGCCATTCTTGCTGCCGCCACGAATTGGATACTACACTGAGCACCATTTGCTGAAAGAATGTTAGTGACCAGATTAGTGACCCCGTGACCTGATGCAAGAAAAGCTGAAAGGCCTACGTCCTGAGCTCGCCTGAGTCCCAAACCACCAAGACGGATCGGTAAGGAAGCTTGAATCCATTGATTTTCATCCATTCTGATATTTAAGATGGATTCAACACAAAATTTGAGGCTATTGTCAAAAAGCAAAATTTCGCCGGGGAAAAGCCAAGTAGGAGTAGTACGCAACAAGTATGTAATTTTGGGAGATGAAAAACACATTCTTAATAGAAGTAAAGCAACGTGGGCGGAAAGGTCTCTAAGGCGTTCGTGAGTAGCGAGAAGCATATTTCTGCGCACTTCCAAAGCCTCGGTAATAGCAACTGGAAAGATAGGAGATCCTAAAAGTAAAAAGGTGTTTGGATTAAGTTGTCTAAGACCTGGTAGCACTTCCCTGAAAATGTAAAAGGAAGGTAATGCTTCGTGTCCACACGGAAAGAATTCACATTTAGTAGTATTAACCCCTAGGCCAACTTCCTGGAGATGAGGAATTAAATAATTTAAATCCTCTTTGACTTGTTCAGGAGTACCACCGATGGTCCCATTGTCAAGGTACCAAACATTGAGGGGGGGATTTCAACTGATTTATTATTTTTTGGATTATTAAATACGTATTTACTTATAGAATTTAAAGTATACCTTTTAAAAGTCCAAATACAAAGATTCATCATTCTAACTTCAAAAATACCAACGTTCCACACACATGTTTTACTGGTATTTTCCAAAGATTCATTCTTAGAGGATGTTAGCATTATGGAAAGAAGCTGCTGTGCGATTTCATATGATGAATCAATTAATTTGTCAAAATCTCAAGACTACTAGACTGTGAACTCTTACCATGAAGCTAACAATTGAGTAACAGTATACAATCGACTTCCATTTATAATGTAAAACAATGGATCTAAATTTGTTAGATATTATCAATGTCGAATGAAGAAAGCTGCCCGGCATACGGGACTTTGCGATTCCCCGACAAAACGGACCCAATGACACCCAAACGTAATTACTTTTGTTAGTTTATTGAGCTTACTGCCGACCTGTGGTAATGGTAGACTGGTCTAATTAAGCTTTACACGTGTACAAAGATGTACAGATCAAATAAAGGACAGCCCGCCTTTGATACACGCAATCATTAAGGCGATATACCGAAAATATTGGATATTTTTAATGTAATGTCATAGGTCACTGAGAGATCTTACAGACCTGGAAGTCAGATATGTGCTTCTTTATATCTTTAGCTAGACACGAGAAGAACCGGAAACACGATTTAGAGATTTTACCTCGATACATTTTATTTTTCAAATTACCTCTTAAAAATAAGAAAATTCAGGATTACTAGTAAACAGTATTAGGTATTCATTAAAAAGTTCCTTAAATAAGTGGACATTATCTATATTCAGAATCGCACAGAAGCATTTTTTTCTAATCATTATATTTATTTTTTTAATAAAATAATTTGTATTTTGTCGCTTACGTCGATAATCTCTAAATGACCTGATTGCTTGGGCGCAGCGCATTCACGACTTTGAAGACATAAAAACTACCTACTTGAGCACGGGGGGCACCGCGTTTACTTATAGACCACGCCTCCCATTGTTTGATTCATTTTCAATATAGCGCCTTAAATGTGTTCAGTGAACGTACATCGTTTTACCGGACCGGACTCTGTACCAGGTTCGTCTGCTTGGGTACCTCCGTTTTACCTATTTCTGCCGCAAAGATGCAGTGCTTGCATTGCTGCGTTCCGGTTTGAAGGGTACGATATGGCAGTGAAATTACTGGGTACCGTGACTTTATATCTTACTAGCTGTGCCCACGAACTACGTTTCGCTATACAGGATAATTTTTAAAACATCAACAACCTCCCAGGGGCTGATTCTAGTGCTCAGATGCAACAACTTTTTGTATGGGATCAACATCGATATCTCAAAAAAAAGAAACACTTCTCCATACAAACTAGGTTAGCTGATCGAGACTTTAATATGGGAAAGTGGATTTTTTTTGCGATTTCGATGTTGGTTGTTGATGTTTTAAAAATGACCCTGTATATTTTTTCTCGTTTTTGCAACATTTTTCTTTGATGCTCAGTTACTATTAGTCGTAGCGTGATGTTATATAATCTGTAGCCTTCCTCAGTAAATGGACTATCCTACACAAAAATAATTTTTCAATTTGAATCAGTAGTTCCTGAACAAACAATCAAATAAACTCTTCAGCTTTATAATATATATATATATATCGACGCTTGAAAGGCAACATTGACTAACCGCCATTAACCTAATTTTACAGGAGAGACGTTTAAAGTTTAGATTTTTAGAAAAAAAATCATATAGCTTCTACTATATGATCAGTAAGAGCAATTCTTACTGATTCGGAAATCTTATTTTATGGTCTTAATTGTAGCTTAAAACACTATTCAAGAACGTTATTGGTTCAAAAGTTAAGTGTCGCTTAGTAAATTTTTACCTAAAGATACAGACGGGAAAAATTTACTAACCGACAAACAATGATCTAGTAACGTAAAGTAAAATGTAATATAGAGAAATTGTAACGAATGATATCAGAGCAAAAATTAACTAACCAAAATCACAAATGCCGGAAAATGGAGGCAAATTTGCTTAAACTATATTTAAATTATTGTTTTTCTCGGCATATTCAACTTAGTAACACTTGTCATCGAAATTAGGATCATTATTAAAATAAAGAAAATAACAGTTATAAGCAATATTGAGCTTTATTTAGTAGGAACATTTCTTGTACTTGGAAAATAAAAAAGCACTTCTAGATAAAATCAAATATAATCCAAATAAATCAGCATTAACACTATTATCTTAGTAATACCTATGTTTGACGTTAACGAAAAATACGACTAGGTAAACAACAAAACGAAAAGTAAATACAGGGTGTAACTGAACACCCCAATAACATTTAAGGGTATAACTATCCATCAGAAGTAAAGATTCTGTAGAAAAAATATTAGGGCTAACAAATCTACTTTTTCCCCATACAAACTAAATAAATTATTTTTGGTATTAAGTGCCAACAGTCCTACGTAAGCGTACGAGGAATACTACGTTCACGTCATACAAACTAAATAAATTATTTTTTTGTATTAAGTGTCGACAGCCCTACGTAAGCGTACGAGGATACTACGCTCACGTCTGTCACGTGTCATTTTGTGTTTAAGAGCTGATTATGGTTGTCACTTGAAAGTTTTTGCTTTCAGTTTAAAATCAAATAACTCTGAAAGTATTGGGGTACCAGGTCTCAGACAAGCACCGAAGGTCCATTTAGTATCTAACTAATATGCCCCTTAAATGTTATTGGGGTGTTCAGTTACACCCGGTATAAGCGGTTATGTTTCCAGATAATATTACCTACTTTTACGAACATTGATCAGGTGGGTGATTTTGTAACCCATCTGCAATCGGCCATCGTATAGATTTGATAATTCTGTTTGATTTAAAACCGATTTTTAATATGTTTAACATTCTGTAACATCTTTGTCTGAGTGTTCTTGGTGTATTTGTTGAATAAACCAACCAATACCTAAAGCTAATACACATAATTTCGCTTCTTTTCACTAAGTGATTCAGTTTGATATCGATTGCCGGTCAATCGATGAGTTACAAAATCACCACCCTGGTTTAGAAGTACCTAATGAAAGTAAATCAATTGGTGGTCACTTGGCCATATAACACTTGTCAACACAATCATAATCCAGCTTTATACCTTACCTTTCTGCACATTATTCATTGGAACACTACTTATTAAAAATAATAAATGAATCAGTCATTAGGACAATACAAAGGACATGACCAGTGCGACTATGGGCGCTTGCCTAGGCATTTAATATTAATGTGCAGCAAATATGGTGCTACTTTTAGAATTGTTATGCCCTATAGTTTACAGCAAAAAAAGTTTCTAGACTCTGAAAGCCGAGAATCCAGAGAAAAATGAAGATACGTTTTTGCTAAATAACTTGCCTTTTACACACAAGATGGCGCTAACACCTGTTGCAATATAGTTTATGAATAATATTCTGAAAGCTATAAATACTTCAGCATCTACAGATTCTTTTAAGCTTATTTGATTTTAGTTGTATCTTAGTAACTCTTCATTTTTAAGTCAATTAAAGCAAAAGACGTTTCTTTGACATTTAGCAGTTTGACCTACAAAATAATCTAGAGATATTTAATGAAATCTACAAAATCAATTTTTGCCTTGTCATGAAAAAAACTTAAAAGGGAACACAGGTAACAGGCGAAAATAAAACCATTATTTGAACTAATACAATTAAATGATATCATCACAAGCAAAGTACGAACTTCAAACTTGGGTTAACACAATACCTACATAAGTACTTACTTGCCGAATAGAATAGAATAGAATAGAATAGAATAGAAAATTTATTGCATAACTGTTACAAATAATTGTCCTTACTGCTAGATTTTATTGCATACAGGGAGTAATAACAGTTACCCTGTCGGGCATACAATATAAAAAAAATATTATACAATTTGATTTTAATCACACATTCTTTGGTAATTTTTACGATTTGTCAATTTAATATTCTATAGATTAACATGTCAGTAAAATAAACATTTTATGAGAAAAAAAAAATTGAAGTCATAATTATAATATATTGGAATTATTAAAATACTCATTTATGTCATAAAAAACCTTACTTAATAACCATCTTTTTAAATGTCTAATAAATTTATGGTCGGGGAGATCTTTTAAAACTATGGGTAAATTGTTATAAATACGTATAGCAGACACATATGTACTTTTATCAAAGATTTTAGAGCGAATATTTGGGAGTGCCAGTGCATCATAATGTCTCATGGGGACTTTTCTCACTCTCATGTCTGATATATTCTTAAACTTTGACCTATAGTTTCTAACAAACTTACAGATTTCTAAAATATAAATTGAGGTCAATGTTAAAATTTGTTTCTCTTTGAATATATCTCTAAGCGTTTCGTCATTCTGTTTGCGAAATATTATTCTTAAACAACGCTAAGATTTTCTTCCTTTTCTTTTTCCGATTTTCTTGCTTTTTTCCAAATCGATATTTCATTATCAAAGCTCCGAAATGATGATGGCAGTGGCAATTTCCGGTCAGCACTAATGTACGCACGAATTTTTTTTTTAGTTTTAAACGGGTTAAAAACTTACACATAATCACAGAATAGATAATAGTACTACGTACAGAACGGCCACTCACCTCCTCGCACTCATTTCAAATACCTCGTCCTACCCGGCACTTCCCTGTAGACATCACTGACAAGTAAACAAGGGCGCGCGCGATCGCTCGGACGAGTAGACGCGAGCGCCGGGCGATAACAGAGACAGCGCTATGCGGGTGAAAGAGAAGGCAGTCGCTGCACTTCCCGCGTCATTGCGATTGATAACCGCTCACTCAGCCCTACTAGATTCCACGCACACATTTGCGCGTGTATGAACGTCATTTGTATAAGTAGTAGTAATAGGTAATTGATTTGCGAACGTTGTATGGAGTGTCCGGGGTGTGACATAATGAAAAAAGATTAACCTACCTACCGTTCCTTTTTAATAAGAACCCATTTGTAAAAAGTGGAACGCAGCGTATTATGAAACGTCACTAGCGGGATCCAATCTATCTATGGTCGCATACGTATCCAAAGGTCTGCCGGAAGCGGACGCAATAATGTACCTATTTATTTCAAATCTAATATTCTGGGCTTTATTTGAAATAAATAATAACAACATAGTAAATTAATGTTTATTTTATAAATAATAATGTAAAAGCAGTTATCCTGCACATGTTGCCAAATTAAAGGGCGATTACTGGTCATGTCCTTTAACTCTTATTTATCACATTCATAAAAATATGTGCACACGCCTTTGCGATTAGAAATTAACGACACGACAATGACGTTTATCTATTCACATTTAAGAAATACTACTAATTAACAGGTACAAAATTAAATATAAATTTAATTAGAGTTAAAGTTGTAGATGCTTAACACAAAAAAACACTTTTAAGAAAATCAAACTTATTTGATAACCTATCGTGTTTTTAATATCCATCTAATCAGTCAAAATCTCGTAATCTTCTACATCTGATTCAAGTAAAGAATCTTTAACATTATTCGCCTTTGGTATATTGGAGTACACTTGATGGAATTGAGTGGATATGACTTGGTCGTATTTAGCTTTTGATATGGGCAACTGTGATCGGTACAAAAGAATTAGTGGGCCCTTAGTTTTGGATTGAACCTCAACGTCAAAAGATTTTGTAGACACATTCATTGAATATTTTACGGAAATTGTCAAAGGTCTATTTTTCTTGAATGTTACGATGCGAACTTTACTGATTTTACCAGTCAAATTTCCTTTAAAGTATTTGTCGCCGATAACATCCAATTTTAAAGTCTTTAATGGTCATTTGTTGAACTTCACATGGAAAGGGTTCTCTTCGGGCTGTAGTAAATACAGTGTACCAAAATACAGTGTACCATTGCGATGGTGCATAAATCATGCTGTTCTTAAGATTTTCTTTGTCCATATTCAAGTTTTCATTTGTAATGGTTGCAACCTTTCTTACTTGACAGTTTTCGTCTATTTTGTTTCTTATTTTTTGTTTTCCTCTTTTTTGTCCGGCCTTGTTCTTCACTACTATCTGTCGCTTCCGATCCTACCCATTCATCAGAATCAGTTCCAGCCGAGCCAAACACTGCAGAGAAATCTTCATCAGACATGTAATCTGATATACACGGTTATTTTTTTATCACCCTGGAAAATTTAAGTGACGCTTCACGACATGGTATTAGAATGATTTAAATATGAATAAATAAAATTACTCACTTAATCTATACAAATAAAAATGGATCTTCGAAATGTATGTACGCCCATAACTTTCGAACGACTGCACCAAATTGGATGATTCTTGGTTTTATGTATTCGTTATTGTTAGGACAAGGTTTGTGTAATATAAAAATTACAATAATTTAAACAAACATAAACATGGCGATACAAAGTACGCCGGGCCAGCTAGTTTTATATAAATCTAAAAAATCCAAAAAATGCTGCACTAGTTGAGAGCAGCATTTTTAGAGATTTTTTTTCATTTTTTTTTATATAATAATGGATGTGTCCTGAAGCTTCCCTAAAATTTTCCAGGGTGATAAAAAAATAACCGTGTATATCGGGTACTAGTGTAACACTTTTTTTTAATACTAGCTAGAAAGCACAAATTCTTAATTTCACTTTAATAATTTTCTATAATTCTGAAATAAAAACATTTAACTACTCAAATAGCATTCATCATTATTATGACAGATCTAACATCTGATGTAGCTTTTTCTAGAAACTTTTTAATTCTATGAGCGTGCAAAGGGAGCTCCATAAAGCCTTCCCCTTGTTTCGTCTTGATATGAACATTTTAGTGAACCAAGATATTTGCAACTGGATTATATCCGATTTTATGTTAATATTTTCTTAATTACTTAGTTAATAATAATTCTATTCTCAAGTGGACAAAACATTCAATTTGATCTCCGAGTGAACTTCTGCTTTGGCTAATGTTGAGTCTGTAGATGGGATATTATTGTGTTTTGATCATCCGTGGAGCTAGTGCGACGGTATTAGCATTTTGATCTGTGTATCGATAGTATTTACGGTGCATGAATTGCGGCCCGATTCCTTGATTGACCCCTGTTGTTTCGCTTTGACGTTGTCACTTGTCAATGTCAGGATGAGGTCGATTAAATCCGGCCCTTTCCCGTTTGGAAGCGTGGAAGAGCAGTCGCTCGATATGAGCTGACCTTAATATTTTTATCCAAACCCATCATGGGATGGACTACTTTAACTCTTAATTTCCTTTTATAAAACCCATGGAGAACATGGTAAGTTGTGGTTTTCAATGTAATTTTGCCATGGCGTAGATCCGCCATTACCTGACCATGTTCTAACCATTGTGTTATTTTGTTTTAGGGTTTTAGGCTTTTGCCTTAGTCATTCTTTTTCGTACCATTTAATATTTTACTCTAATAATAAACAAACGGGGGACTGATGCAATTCAAGGAACCTGCTTGTACTTATCCAGAACTTGGGTTGGAGTGAATCCCACTATCGCGAAGAACTTACTCACGGACGTGTCTAGGTAACGTGCCCCGATTTTTCTTACCATTTACATAATCCCCGAGGGAAGGAGTAGTCACCAGCTCTCTAATTTCCACCCAGCGTGAGCAAGGAAGATGGTTCGCTCGTAATGTTATATCAACCCGCTTCTATCTTTACCTATGTTTAGTTTATGATAGTGTGTCGTGAGGAGTAAAGCCCCCACCTAATTGTATCCTACTCATATTTAAATAAGCCTTAAGATATTTTTCTTACACTTAAGTACCTACTTATGAGGATGTAAAAAAAGAACAATAATAATAAATTGCATGAACTAATTAAATTGTGTATACTTTATTGGATCCTTCCCACATCTGAAGTCTGCTTGCATCTGTATGGAGGCGCCCCTTAAAAATATATCCATACACTTCTCCAGGTAGGCTCTTGTCCATATGAAATACCCACCCACGACCTGATGGTAGTTACAATTTTCTCTCATGCTCACCGAAAAAGGTTACTGTGGCGCCCAACGTGGGGCCTGGAAGACTTCAGTGGGAATGATTTAATAATTTCGTCTGTTAATTTAGCATAATACTTGAAGCCAAATGTTAATTTGTGTCTTTACATTTGTTGTCACTTTTGTCTTTAAAGGCATTTTATATTACTTAATGTTAATTTTGCTATAAAAAGCATTTATATTTTGTTTGAAAATATACCTATCTTGCAAATAATTGTAAATTAAGATAACCTAAAAAATTTATATTATATTTAAAAGTTTTGTACCTACTTAAAACTCAAATGTATGTTTACATAATTAAACTACTTTGATAACTTGTTTAAGCAATATCTAGCTTACCTAATTGTACTCTTGAAGTCAAATTAAATAGGACTTACTACTTGTTTTATATCATACTTGTACTGTATAATTTACTAATATGGATTTTGTTACTGCAGGTTGTTCTGTTGAATTCTTGTTGAAAGATGAATTGTTACATGAACTTGACATAAGACATTTGCCGGCCGAACCATCTTCTTCAACCGACGAACTGAGGAAACTGCTCAGGCATACAATAAAATTAGCTCGTCGTGGCAGTTTAAAGACCATCGATAGGTTTGGTGACTGCGACCAGCCAGCAGAGTTGTCAATATGTACCCCGAAAGTAACCGACATCAAACAAGGTATTCAGGAGGATATATTTTCTAACGAACGTCTATTAAAGAGGTTAGTGTCTCGCAGTAATTATTTGTTATGTCGTCTCTCAAGAATATCTGACCCTAACTCAGGTATTGTTGCACTTAAGTCTACTTTGATTTCGCTGTTGATGCGACTTGAAGGTGAACAGGAGGATGTGTTTGAGGAGGCTGCATCTAAGGAGTCTGCTGATGAACCAAAAGAGAATATCAGCACACTTCTCCATATTCCAAAAACATATAACCTCAACTCTTTGAATTTAAAGTTTACTGGTGATTCTTGTGTTAGAGTTTTTATCACTCGCTTGGAAGAACTTCGTGTAGCTAGGAAAATACCGAAGGAGATTATTTTTGATGGTTTTCCTGATATTTTAGAGGGACCTGCTTTATATTGCTATAGGGCCAATAAACTCAATTTTAAAACTTACTCTGATGTAATTAAATCTCTTAGTGATGATTTTGACATTCCTGATTTGGACCACTTATTATTGCAAGAGATTCGCCAAAGAACTCAGGCGAAATCTGAAACTATTATAGTGTTCTTGTCAACAATCTTAGGTATGTTTTCACGCTTGAATAAACAGGTTTCTAATGAAGAGCAATTAGACATCATTTTGAGAAATATCAGACCTGAATATAGCACAAAATTAGCTTTATATAATATCACCTCAATAACTGAACTTAAATCTTTATGCAAGAAAATTGAATTAGCTAAAGTAAAAGCAGATCAATTTTGTGAACCTAAATTAAATAACAATTCACATGCACCTGACTTTGTATATCCTAAAGAGAACAAAACTTTGAAATTTAGTAAACCTGTAGTAAATTCTCAATCTCAACAAGTAGCTTCTATAAGTCCTAATCCAAAATGTTCAATTATTAATAATGATAAAATTAATTCTAATACAACTTACTTAAAAAATTGTTATAGATGTGGTATGAATAATCACCATACTCGTTACTGTCGTAAGTCTAGGGACATTGTTTGTTATAAATGTGGAAATAAAGGTGTCCGTAGATCTGACTGTTCTACTTGTACTAAGTCACCAAAACTGGTTGACTCACTCTCTCTTAAACTTGACAAGACTACCTTGTCATCACTCGTCAATACTAAAAATACTTACTTTGAACCTTCATCAAAAGATGTTAGGCCTTACTTAACTGTGAACATTAAGGGACTAAGGGTGAAAGGTTTACTTGACTGTGGCGCTTCTTGTTCGGTACTGGGCAATAATTGTCACATCTTGTTTCAAAATTTGGGCATTCCTACTTATAGACTCAGAAAACCAAAATGTTTAGGTGTAGCTAGTGGTCATGAGTTTCTTTGCACAGAATATATGATGTTGCCCATCACTTACAAAAATAAATTAAAATTTTTGCAATTTTTCATACAACCTAATATTCAAGTACCACTGCATTTTGGCATAAATTTTTGGAAATCTTTCAATTTGTTACCCGAAATATTTAATAATAAATCTAAATTAGAAAACATTAGTAGTATAAACATTTCACCTAGTAATACTAATTCATTTAAAAATCCCTTAATTTCATCTCAAAAGAAACTTAATTTGCTTAACAATTTATGCTTTACACATGATAAATGGTATAAAAATCTTTTTCAAAATTGTCTTAAGAAACCTACCTTATACCAAAATTATAAAATAGAAAATAATAAACTCTTTCGCTTAACTAAAAATAAATACAAATCAGTTTCTCAATTTAATTGGAAACTAGTACTTCCTTTTGAACTGCGTTCTGAAATCTTAATTAATTGTCATGCTGGTCACATTGGTGTAGCAAAAACTCACCAAAATATTTGTAATTCTTATTATTGGCCAGGAATTTATTCTGATGTCAAAAAGTACATCAATGAGTGTGACAAATGTAACAGGAGTAAGCCTCTTAAAATAAAACCTTCTCCTGCAAATGTTACTCACTCCTCTTTTAAATTATCAAAAGATTTAAAATTGACCTTTGAAAAAGTAAAACTTAACCTTAAAAACTCACATGACAAGAAAGCTTATCATTACAATAAGTGTAAGCGTCATGTTGAACTTAAAGTAGGGCAATTTGTCTTTAAAAGATGTTTTTCATTATCTAA
Organism: Schoenobius gigantellus; assembly: GCA_963935595.1. NCBI lineage: Eukaryota > Metazoa > Arthropoda > Insecta > Lepidoptera > Crambidae > Schoenobius > Schoenobius gigantellus. The sequence goes on along the minus strand of OZ012554.1, from coordinate 16,913,333 downwards.
TAAGTTAGACCGCAAACTTGAAAAGTGTGTCATTTCTGAAAAACATTCACCTTTACTGTTTTCCTTGAAATCTTTAGATGGTAAACCCCTAGGTCGCTGGCATATAAAAGATATAGTCAGACCAGGTGATTCTCTTAATAAATAATTAGTGAAATTAAAAGACACTTTGTTATGCCAGGAGTGTCGAATGTGCTAACAGTTTGTCTTTGCATAAATTTCATATTGCATAACTACACATCTTGGTCAAGAATGTTATACCCTTAGTTAACTATAACATTTCTTTAATGGTTAAGCACATTTTGCATAACAAGTAATTTTCTCACTGCCAGTGGAAACTTCACATACTTATATAAATGCTTGGCGCTGCCTGCGAGGAGTTTTTCACTAGATGTACAAATAAAATAAAACTAAACGCATAACTAATACTTATTTATTTCACTAAACAGTTGACATAATGTTTATCTCTGTTAGCTAATATTTCTTGAGTTGACATTCACTTTAATCTCTAGTTCAATTTCATATCTTGATAAACTCATCATCACAGTACTTGTAGTAGACTTAACCTGGGTACATACTCAGCATTACTTTATATAAGTTTTCACTTGAATAACCAATAATGGAATTTAAAATATAGATAATAACTTGTGTATCTCACTCAATTATTCATTGGTTCTTGTGTTGATGTTCTGTCATTTACTTTGTTGAATTCAATGACCTGTTGAATCACTTATTTCAAGCTGTAAAATATTGTTAGACAAGAAAATGTTTTAACCAGTCAGTTACTCATTAGATAACCTAATGCATTCTTTAAGTTTCTTGACCTTGACTTTTGTGAACTCAAGGGGTTTGTTTTCTTGTTCATCTTGTCTTAACAAGATTGACGAATGGATGCATCCCCACTTATTGTGATAATCTATTACATTCAACATAGTTCGATTTTTCTTTACGAATTATTTTATTTCAAAATCTTCAATTTTGAAATAAAATAATTCTTTCCCAACTAAAGCGATACTGTAACACTTTTTTTTAATACTAGCTAGAAAGCACAAATTCTTAATTTCACTTTAATAATTTTCTATAATTCTGAAATAAAAACATTTAACTACTCAAATAGCATTCATCATTTTTTTTTTTTTTTAATTTTGTTTATCCCATTTGGGAAAGGCAAAGGCGTCAACCATACAGCCTAGTCTGTATGCAATAAACTATTGTTATTCATTCTTCTTTTGAATTCACAAATCGCCAAACGTAGAGGTTACATATTCATAAATTGCTTCAAAGCATTTTTTAATGGAAAGAAGTTTTTGTAAAGAGCGCGGTAGATCTTGCTGGTGTTTCATTATTTTTGAAATTTCTTCTAATAAAATGTTTCTTTGCAGGGCAAAAATTGGACATTCGTAAAAAAGGTGATGCAGAGATTGAGGTAAGGTGGTGTTGCACCAGTTGCACGATGGGGAAGAAGTCATGCCTAGCCGGTACAAATGGTCATTGAATCGACCGTGCCCAATTCGCAAACGGCAAATAATAGTAAAAAATCTTCTGTTTATGTAATTGTGTCTATTGAACCAGGGTTGTTTTATTTTATTATTTATTTCTCGATACCACTTCCCTTTTATGAGCAAAGTACTATTCCAGTGTTCTTCCCATAGCTTCAATATTTCTTTCTTGATTAGAGCTGTACAATCAGTATATGAAATTGGTATGTTTTTTATAGGTACGTCTAGAGTGTTCATAGTTTTGGCCAGTTTATCTACTTCCTCGTTTCCATATACACCGATATGAGCTGGAGTCCAAAATAATATAATGTCTATTTGATAATTTATTTTTAAATGATGTATCTGATCTCGGATATTATATATTAAATGATTTGTGACTGATGAAAAGGAAGGATTTCTCAAAGCCATCAACACACTCATGCTGTCAGTAATAATAATCCATTTTTTGTATTGGCTGAACTGTTGAATGTAGTTAAGAGCTACAATTATAGCATTCGCCTCAGCAGAAAATATGCTGGCATTTTGGCACATTTTAAAACTATGTCCAGTTTTACTACCTGTATCATACATAGCTACTGCAACACTTACATTCGTCTTTGAACCATCTGTATAAACTGATCGATAATCATTATAAGCCTGTAGACTTTCGTAAACATCATATTTATCTTTAAAATCTTTATGTAGGACAATATGAATGTCACAGAATTTACTAGCATATGAGCCACTATAACAATGTAAAGTAGTACTACAAAATATATTACATTGTTCTTTTAAACTTATAAAATGTGAGAAATTCTTTGAAAGAAAAGTGTTAGTGGAACATACATTTAATTTATTTAAAAGATCGTTATTCGAACGTGATAAGAGTTTAAAAAGAAATTTAAGTTTTAAAAATTCAAAGCGAATAACCATTGGTGGTAAATGACATTCGACCTGCATAGAATTTATTGGGGAAGTGTTCATAGCACCTAGTATTAATCGTAAGTTCTTATTCTGTATTTTATCAATAACATCTATGTATTTTGGATCGGAAGCGTAACAAAAGAAAGCATACTCAAAATGACTTCTGACCAAAGCTTTATAAAGCATTAACACAATTTTAGGATCAGCACCCCATTTCAATCCAGTAACGGACCTAATTACATTAGTGGCTTTTAAAGCTCTGCTCACCAAGCAATCAACATATAAATCCCACGTAAGATTTTCGTGAAAAATAACACCCAAGAATTTAACTGAATTATCAATAGGCAAAGTATGATTGCTGTATGTAATATTAATTAGAGGTAGAGAACTGTATTTTGGGCAAAATATTACAACTTTACTTTTTAAAAGGCTAACATTTAAATCAAGTTCTGAGAAGTAATCTGCCAGCTTCACTAGATTATTATTTAATGTTAATTGAATATCTAATACATTAGTACCTTTACAATAAATGACAAGGTCATCAGCAAACTGAAGATTGTTGACTAAATTATTATTAAGAATGGAATTTAGTTTTCTTATATACAAAATATACAGAATAGGACTCAAGATGCCTCCTTGACATACACCTTTGCTCGAAAATCTAGGGCCTAAAAATTTATTATCTATTTTGACATACACTTTTCTATCCGTGAGAAAAGCATATATCCAATAAGCAATTTTTACAGGTAAGAAAGATAATAGAGATTCAAACAAAATACCATGATTAACGTTATTAAATGCACCTTCTATATCAAAAAACACTGCTATTGTATACTCCATATTCTTTTGAGCTGTAGTGACGTCCAAAAAAAAATGTGCTAAGCTTTCTTGAGCCGAAAGTCCTCGCCTAAACCCAAACTGGTTTAAAGGTAAAATTGAGTTCTTTTCTATGAAGAATTCCAATCTTTGTTTGATTAGCTGTTCAAATAATTTACCAGCACAAGACGTTAAAGCGATAGGACGATAAGAATCGGGATGAGATGCAATTTTTTCAGGTTTTAAAATAGGAACCAAGCAGTCCATTTTCCAATTAGGAGGAATTGTGCAATCTTGCCATAAAATATTATAAATTTGTAAAAGCTTATAAAGATTGTCAGTGTTAAGTAGCTGAAACATCTTGTACGATAAACTATCAAATCCACAAGCAGTGTTTTTTCTAGATTTCAGAGCTGCAGTTAATTCGTCAAAAGAAAATGGATCAGTGAGGAATGACTGATTATCTGGTAAACTATTGTCCTTCACAATTGGCCTGTTATTTTGCACAAAGTCAGGCGTGTATTTACGTAAAAAATCACTGACCCACGAAAAATCACTATTTTGCTTTTTATATGTTTTATGTGTAAGTTTTCTCATGTTACCCCATACTACTGAAACTGGTGTCAATCGATTTAATTTTGTACAGAATTCTATCCAACTACTTAGTCTTTCTCTCTTAATGGTAAGTTTTTTAGCAGCTTGTAATCTTTTGAAATTAATATATTTTTCTTGAGAAGGATTATTCTTAAAATCAAGATAGGCTTGCTTGCTTTCCTGGACAGCTTTAGCGCAATTACTATTCCACCAAGGAACTGTTCGATATTTTGATTTTAAGTTTTGAGTAGCAATGTTACGTGATTCGGACCGAGAGGTACGAGAGGGAATTGACTTTTGTGCAGCTGTCAAAATGATTTGACAAAAAGAGTTGTATGAATCTATTGGATTACTAATAGGGTTACATTGAAAATTATCTAAATCCTTATTAACAATTGAAGAATACAACTTCCAATCAACTAATCTATGATTAATGCGATTGTTAAAATCATTTTCATCCTGAAAATTGTTTTGAGAGTTAAAACATTGTGAACTACTATTGAATGTAATCTTAGTAAATGTTGGCAAATGATAACTGCCCAATGGATCGTCGTGTACTGACCATTCGCAGCGAAGAGCTAATGAAGGAGATACCATAGTCAAGTCCAAACCATTGGGTCTCCAAGAATGAGAACCGACAGTTGTGACCTGACCATCATTCAACAGGACTAAATTGCATTCATCTAAACACTCAAGAATATCCTTACCTCTGGAATCCGATAACGGATATCCCCAAATTGAGTGATGAGCATTGAAGTCACCAGCTATAATCGTCGGCCTATGGAGAGAATTCAAGAAATGTTTAAACTTATTTTTAGAGAAACTGGGAATACAATTTGTTGGACAATATATACTGGCTATTGAAATAGTGTTCTGATTTAGTTCTAAATGTATTACAATTGTTTGAAGAGAGTTGTCAAAATAAGATGTTACTTTTTGATATTTTAGTGATGTATGGATTAAAATAGCAACACCATTATGCTTGTTGCCACAGTCATTACGTTCAATATGATAACCTTTGATTTTAAACTGCTTCTGAGGCTTTAGCCATGTGTCACATATAATTGCGATATGAATAAAATGGTCATAAAGAAATTTCGTAAAAATAAGTTGATTGCTTAATAAGCTTTGAGCATTCCACTGTACGATATTCAATTGATTGGGGGTGAATTGTGGGGATTTGATTGCTTACCAAAAGTATTTTTTAAGACCTCTAAAACACTTTTAGAATTTATAGAAGTATTTTGAGTATTATGCAAAGAAACACATTTAGTTATGGTTTCAACTAATAATGAGAGACACTTGCTGTCAGTATTGAGCAGTGTAAACAAATCTACATTATTTTTTGTCTTACTTTCTAATTTGGGAAAATTTAAAGGATTTGTAATATCTGCATAAGAAGCAGGCTTATATTTATTTCTATTTTCAATGATTTTCTGTTTTTTAACTGGGCATATTGGAGACACACTAGTATGATTGCCATCACAATGAATGCAAGTAGCTTTTTCGATAGAAACTACAAGTCTTATAGTTATGATTTTCTTTACATATACTTTTTTTTTTTTTTTTTTTTTTTTTTCGGGGGGAAATGCGTAACCGCACCGTACCCGCCGTTGGCTAGACGGCGAGCGTGTGTGGGGCTCTCTCGGCAGAGTGCCAAGCCTACCCACTAAAACCCCCCGGTGTTCTTCCTGCCCTTATGGGCGCGCTAGGTAAGGTCCACACTGCGACTCCACTACCCATTTCTTTACATATACTACATTTTTCAGAATTTTTACAATATTTTGCCAAATGTCCGTATCTCAAACATTTGTAACATTGCTTAACTGGTGGTATATATTGAGACACATCATGTCTCCAACCACCAATATCTATATGATTTGGCAAAATGGAAGTGGCAAATGTCACTATTACTGTAGTTGTAGGTTGTAATATAAAACCCTCAGTCACATTTATTTTTTTCATTATTCTTTTTATTGTTATTATTTTTTTTGTACTTGTTATCATAGTAAATATTCTCTTGTTTGATATAATGGTAGGTACATTTCTTATAACTCCGGACACCTCAGTTGTAGCAGCAGGAATACTGGCTTTGAATTTGTATTCTTTCAAGAAGGTATTATTATTTAAAAAGGCATTCGCCAAGTCTGGTTTTTCAAAATAAATACCTATCTTAAACTTATTGATATTTCTTAAAAATTTGACGCCTTTGTTAAAGCGCTTTAAACAAGTTGACAAAGAAAGAAGATCTCTTGTTCCAATTGGTTTCTGGATGTCTGATGACTCAACAAAAACCACAAATTCAGTGCCGCTAATTTCTTCCGGATATCTGCGTATATAGTCAGTAACATAATAAGGCTTGTACCTATCTGCATTGCTTATTTCTTCATCACTGTCCGAAGAGGACATATCCGTTTCTACCAACCTTACCTCATATGTCTCCCTATCTGCATCACCAGACTCCGGTTCATCCTCCTTTTTTTTTCTTTTTCTCGAACTCCGCTTCCCCATATCTGCTTATAATATTATTTAATGCCTATATGTTATATACCTCTTTTGTTTGTGTTTTATTAAGTAACTGACTACAATTAAAAAATTACAAATAAAATATTTTAAAGAGCCCGCCTTTACTATGTGAAGTTCCCGCGCTTTTCCAGCATTCATCATTATTATGACAGATCTAACATCTGATGTAGCTTTTTCTAGAAACTTTTTAATTCTATGAGCGTGCAAAGGGAGCTCCATACAGCCTTCCCCTTGTTTCGTCTTGATATGAACATTTTAGTGAACCAAGATATTTGCAACTGGATTATATCCGATTTTATGTTAATATTTTCTTAATTACTTAGTTAATAATAATTCTATTCTCAAGTGGACAAAACATTCAATTTGATCTCCGAGTAAACTTCTGCTTTGGCTAATGTTGAGTCTGTAGATGGGATATTATTGTGTTTTGATCATCCGTGGAGCTAGTGCGACGGTATTAGCATTTTGATCTGTGTATCGATAGTATTTACGGTGCATGAATTGCGGCCCGATTCCTTGATTGACCCCTGTTGTTTCGCTTTGACGTTGTCACTTGTCAATGTCAGGATGAGGTCGATTAAATCCGGCCCTTTCCCGTTTGGAAGCGTGGAAGAGCAGTCGCTCGATATGAGCTGACCTTAATATTTTTATCCAAACCCATCATGGGATGGACTACTTTAACTCTTAATTTCCTTTTATAAAACCCATGGAGAACATGGTAAGTTGTGGTTTTCAATGTAATTTTGCCATGGCGTAGATCCGCCATTACCTGACCATGTTCTAACCATTGTGTTATTTTGTTTTAGGGTTTTAGGCTTTTGCCTTAGTCATTCTTTTTCGTACCATTTAATATTTTACTCTAATAATAAACAAACGGGGGACTGATGCAATTCAAGGAACCTGCTTGTACTTATCCAGAACTTGGGTTGGAGTGAATCCCACTATCGCGAAGAACTTACTCACGGACGTGTCTAGGTAACGTGCCCCGATTTTTCTTACCATTTACATAATCCCCGAGGGAAGGAGTAGTCACCAGCTCTCTAATTTCCACCCAGCGTGAGCAAGGAAGATGGTTCGCTCGTAATGTTATATCAACCCGCTTCTATCTTTACCTATGTTTAGTTTATGATAGTGTGTCGTGAGGAGTAAAGCCCCCACCTAATTGTATCCTACTCATATTTAAATAAGCCTTAAGATATTTTTCTTACACTTAAGTACCTACTTATGAGGATGTAAAAAAAGAAAAAAAAGAACAATAATAATAAATTGCATGAACTAATTAAATTGTGTATACTTTATTGGATCCTTCCCACATCTGAAGTCTGCTTGCATCTGTATGGAGGCGCCCCTTAAAAATATATCCATACACTTCTCCAGGTAGGCTCTTGTCCATATGAAATATCCACCCACGACCTGATGGTAGTTACAATTTTCTCTCATGCTCACCGAAAAAGGTTACACTAGTCTTGGCTTTTCGTTAACGTCCACTTCCACTCTACCTGGAGTAGCAATGTCAGTCTGACGTAAGTTCTTACTACATGACATTTTTGGGTCATTCTGCAAACCACCTACAGCGACATTATCCATCGAAGGTGAGTTTGGTGAAACAGTTTTGTCATTCTGCAAAGGGTCAGGATCTGCGGCGGTATCATCTTTCGAAGGTGAGTATGAAGGGACAGTTTCATCACTCTAGAGGGTTTATTATCTCCAGCAGCATCATTCTTTCGAAAGTGAGTATGGTTGGACAGTTTTGTCATTCTGCGAGGGGTCAAGATCTGGGGCTTTATCATTCTTCGAAGGTGTGTATGGTGGAACAGTTTATTCATTCTGCGGGGGGTGAGTATCTACAGCGGCATCATTCTTCAAAGGTGAGTATGGAGGGACTGTTTCGTCATTCTGTGAGGGATTGTTACCAGGATCAACAAAGGTAGATACCACAAAATATAGACATACTCATTATAGGTATAAACACCTAGGACACAAAACAAACACAAATTGTATTCTATATGTGACTGTTTGTCACGGATAAGAAATCGAACCCAAGCAAGACCCTCGCCATAATAGACAGGATTACTTTCAAATCGTGAGTATAATGACTGGAAAATGTGTATAAGAACATAGCAATAACTCTTCATTGACTTTAATTCCCGAACATTCGAGAGCTTCTTCCAAAATATTATATCCATTGCATTGATCTGTGACTGAAACACATATAATGCTGTATTTTAAGTGGAGCAAAAATCAAAATCTTAAGCATCAAAATAAAGGCTCGTGAAGTAAACTTACAATTTTCTTGTATTTTGAGTCGGGCGCGAGCGACGTGAGTGGTAAAAATAGCGTGTTTGCAACACGCGTGTGTTACCGAAGCGCCATCTCGTCGCATACTGTATTATCCTTGTTACATTTAAACTAACTTCACAGTTTGCTCAAGCGACAGTGCACGAGCCACTTGTAAGTATAAACAACATTTTGTCAATGTATTAATACAAGTAAAAATAGTACAAAAGCCTGTGCATGATGTGCCCGTAGTGTATAACCGTCATTTAATATTGACGGAACTTCAAGTAAAACCTACCTAAACATAAAAACTGTATTGTACAACGGCAGGTAAAAATGTACTAACCGACCGAAGATAGTGTCCTTAGGATCAGTAAATCAAGGATAAACATAATGTAGCATTGAAAATAAAATAGGCATTTTTAACTAAGCGCCATTAAGGAGCAATTTGATTTCCGTTAATTTTGGATAAGAGATCACAAAAAATATTCTTTGTCGGGAAGAAATGTATCATACGCATAAAACTATATTTCCACATTTAGGCAAAATAAGCTAGGTAATGGAATTATCGCACCAACGTCATGCAAAAAATTACCAAGGACAAATCTTACTTGTAATAAATGTGATAACCGACATTTTATTAAAAAATGCCAAATGTTTTGTCGCTTAGAGACAATAAAAAGTGAAAATTCATAAAATCCGTTATGCATAAGCGACATCAAAAGTCGTCGTAGAAACACGTGAGTACGACCAATCGACGCAGAAAAATCTGGCGGTTCGAACTGTATATTTAAGGCGAGGAATTTCCACGTGCAAGCCCATATGTTCCGCACTTCACACCGTTCATTTGTACATGACGTTAGCGCGGACGCGGCCACTGAACAGGCGCCAACATCATGTGCCGCACAGTAAAAATATAACAGTACAACAAGGACGTTTTATATCGTATGCAATATACTTTTTGCTAGGTTACAAATAAGTATTGATTTATAAACTGAGGTAAGTACCTACAGTAATACAACCAATAAAGATACAGCTTTATGACTTCATTGCTATTTTTTATTGTATCTCTACTTGTATGTAAATATGGACACTTTTTAATTGTTACATTACATAGTATTTTTATTTGACAAACAACCACGTGATTTTTTTAATAACTTAAAAAATAACAAAGTTTAAAAAGCTTTTATTTGCTAGTGACGTCATTGTACTCGTCCACCATTATAATACCGATACAAACATATATTTTATAAGAAAGAGACGTAAAGCAATTATCAATAATTAGACTTTTCAAGATTCATCATAATTAGACCGTTTCTTCACAATTTCAAAGGTTTTAAATGTTTCTATGATGTGTTATTAATAAAATGTAAATTCAAATTTTATGCATATTTCTTTTGTGCAGTATAGAATGCATCACTAGAATACAAGAAATGCTCGATTAGCTAGAACTGGCTAGAAGTAGTATTTAAAACAAAAGCTAAGAATATGACTGACGCGGCGGCATATACTTATAAAGCACTGTTAAATTTTTTTGTTTGACTACGACGGCTATTCGGTTTGATTTAGAAATAGTAGATTGTTACACCGAGCGCTAAGTGACTTATTAATGCCCGCGGATGTTTGGTGCACGAGCACTTGCTCGAGGGCACTAATAACCCGAGGGCATTAATAGCTCACTTATGAGGTGTGTAATCTGCTTTTCCTTCAACTTATTAAAAAATAATAAAAAACTGAAGTTGACTGTAGAAAAACTTATTTATTTATGACAAAAAAAAATGCAAATTGTTCTTATTAAGAAACCAAACCTTATCTTGACGGTGGTGACGGAAGTGGAAAATCCACAAAAAAAAACTCACTGTCATGTACACCACAAAACCCTTATTTCTTGCCGTTAACATGAATGTGCACCAAAAAACACCACTTTCACTGCACAATATTCACTCAAATACAATTTTTAATTTATTAAATTAAAAGCTAATCTTCGCCATTAAAGCCAATTGCGTCTCTTTTTTAAATAAAATTGGCTTTGTAGGGTCCTATCTAACTTGTTTTGCGCATGTGTATTTTTTGTGACATGTTATACAACCACTCAAATCTCTTTGGAAAAATGCCTACATTTTGTATGAATTGTATGAATATGAATTGTAATTTCTTTTTAAATTAGAAAAACAAACAACAGGGCAATTATGTTGAACGGGTCATTAATGAAATTTCATACAATACTACTGCCGTTTTCCAGGGTAGTAATGTATTACTTAGTGTTGCCTTTTCCGATGATTAGAGTAAAATTAATGAGTAGTTTGAAGAAAAAAATTTTAATAGATATATGTAGGTATTTTAATACATTACTGAATAAATAAGTACTATAACTTATTTCGATTTGATTTGTTAACCGACTTCACTGACTTCACGAAGTTATGGGGTAACACATACCTCATAGCTTCGTCATTTATTAACTGATTTTCAAAATTATTTTTGTATTTAGAAAAGTATACCCCCGAAGTGGTTCCATGCCATCAAGACAGGATCTAGTATTGGAATCCCAAGAAAATCGAGAGAATAGGCACGTCCAATGTCTTTCCTGTTTTTTTTTCTGAAGCTATTCAGGTATTGGCGTCTGAAAGACATCATCTCAAGGATTCTTCCACTATGCTGAGCTTACGATGGATCCTTAACTTTAAAGAGTTAGGGAGTTAGTCTTTAGATATAAAAGGTACGTATTGACTCTCAGTTAGGTATATTCTTTCAAGTTGACTTAGAGAGCTATTATTAATTTCACGAAAAAAATAAAAATATTTTTTTTACAAAAATACCGACACCACTTCAAAACAAAAACTCCTTCAAAATAAAAATGTAATGTTGTGTGTTTTATTTTATTGCTACTAAGTTGGCAAACAAGCAAACTGCCCACCTGATGGTAAGTGGTAACAGTCACCTATAATACATGTGGTTCCTGTGCGATTCGCAGTAAAACTGCAAGCCCCACAAGAACCACAGTGTACGTAGCCAACTTGTGACATCAGATGTAAAGTCACGGTACCCAGTAATTTCAGTGCCATATCTTACCCTTCACACCGGAACACAGCAATGCAAGCACTGCTGATTTGCGGCAGAAATAGGTAAGACTAGGTAGGTAGCTAGGTATTTTTATCCTTGCCTTAGCAAGCATCAAAAACGATAGTATTTTTGTTTTTAATTATATCCCAATTTTTGTGACAGGTATCTCTGGCAGGTATGTCATCCATCATATTATTATTAGATGAATTCGAAACAAGCTCAAACCTGTTTTTGATGTGCTACCATCATCAACGCTGGCCAAGTGTGGGTTGGTCGACTTCACACACAACCTAAGAATTTCTTTACACGTGTGTGCAGCGGTCGGCGCGCCGGCGCGCTACTTAGTGGTAGGTATTTATAACGCTGCATTGTGTGAGTGACAGGGGCGTGCATGTACTAAACAAGATTATCAAGAAGAAAGCCACAAATCGCTATGAATATCAGGCAACCGTATTAGTCTCTAAGCAAACTGGTTTTAAAATATTAATTAATATTCTACCACCTTAGGCCTGTAAGAAAACTCGGGAAGTACTACACAGCTAGCGTTCTTTACCATGATGACTTTACATTTGACGACACGGTTAGCGCACAGAGTTCGAGTGATCGCCTACTACGCAACTGGTCGCGGGTTCGATTCCCAAATATTTTTAACCGACTTCAAAAAAGGAGGAGGTTATCAATTCGGTTGTATTTTTTATGTTTGTTACCTCATAACTCCGTCATTTAAAACCGATGTCCAAAATTATTTTTGTATTCGATAGAGTATAGAGCAAGGGTGGTCTCATGGTCACCAAAGTCAGGATCTAATAATGGGATCCCATAGAAAATCGAGGAAAGCACTAAAAACACACTTCTTTCACTAAAAAGATTTCATTCACTGAAAAGTTAAAAATAAAAAATATTTTACAAAAAATTAAAACCGACTTCAAAAACACTGAAAGCTTAAAAATAATATAAGAATAGGTACAGACAACATCACACTTCTATATTGAAGTCGGTGACAAATTTTAACACTTTCTAGGAGATTATCGTTTGGCGCCGACTTCAATACAGAAGTGTGATGTTGTCTGTACCTATTCTTATATTATTTTTAAGTTTTCAGTGTTTTTGAAGTCGGTTTTTATTTTTTGTAAAATATTTTTTTGTAGTTACGGGATAAATATTATGTATGGAATACAGAAATATGTTCCGTTCTGGGCGTATGTGCATGTGATAATAATATGTAATATATTCTATGTTTGTAACTTTGATGACACGGTTAGCGCAGAGGTCGAATGATCGCCTACTGCGCAACGGGTCGCGGGTTCGATTCCCGTACGGGACAAATATTTTGTATGGCCTACAGAATTTTTTTCCGGTCTGGGCGTATGTACATGTGATATTCTATGTTCGTAACTGCACCCACAACACAGGAGAAAATCTTAGTGTGGGACGACGTTTTCAAAAAGAAAAAAACTGCACCTACGACACAGTTGAAAATCCTAGTGTGGGCCGACGTATTTATATAAAAACACTTTCATTACTGAGTGACTGACAGATTACGCACAGCCGTAATTAAAAGGCACAAAAAGCGGAAATTTGACATGTATGTTGGAAATTCGCCATCTAAGGGGGTAAAACTAAAAAATAATAGTTTGTATGGAACCTCTATGATATTTATGCGGGCGAAGCAGCGGGCAAAAGCAAATATTTTATAAAGTTTCACAAAATTCCGCTGATCAGATATTTTCTTTTAATACAATGAAGTGATCTTTACATAAATCGAACGGAAATTTATGTTAATTATTTTTTACTTTTTTATAATCAACTCACGCTTGACCATAAATGTTACGAAATTTAAAAGATTCCTAAAATACTATTTTACTGTTCATAATCATATATAATACATAGGCTCGAATAAAACTCTATTATTTAGCTACATGTATAATGTGCTGTTGATTCTACCTTCTAAAGCTTTGATGCAAGGCGTTGTGAATGAAGGGGGTAACATTAAGTATTTAAAGGAATTCAGCAATAAAGTTTTATAGGAAACATTATTTTGAACCTATAAATCGTTGCATATTTACTTGAAGACATTATCATACTGGTTTATTAACACTGCACTGTGCTATGGCCGTACTGTACTATGTAATGGCCGCGGCAATAAAATATAAACATTTGGGAAATAAATATTTACTACTTTTCTTTCAGCATTTTTTGTATGCATTTAATTTAACATTTCGTCTTTGACTTCTTTTATTAGCGATTTTTACACATAAAATAACTTATAGGAAAAAAAGAACGAAAAACATATTTTTTCACACAAAATAATTTAGGAAGAAGGATTAAAATAGTTTTCTCCTTTATAATACCTAATCCATTATTTACACTATTCACCATATTACTACACTAATCTATAATAATAATGAAAGTTAACAAAATAAACGCAAACTGCAAAATTAAAATTCGATCGTAAAGAAACACGTAATATATTTTTTTGCGCCCGCGACACGAAGCGACATGACCATACCCTGAGACGACTTGGCGAGTACTGTCTTATATGGAGCGCGATTGCAACCAAGCGAAATTATAGAATTTTCGTCATTTTCCTAAATATTTTATATGACATCAAAAAATCTGTCTTCACAGTTCACTAGATAATAACGAACTACGTGTTTTGGTATAACTTTTATACTGTTTTATGTATATTTCGATTTCAAATCGTGGTTTTAGTTTTTGATTTAGACCTATGTTTGGATTTTCTTTCTATCGAGTGAAATGGAGTAAATCGTGTTTCTGCTTTCACAGTTCACTAGATTATATCTTCAAGTTTAAGGTGTGTGAATTTCAGAACTGTGGGTTCTAATATTATCCAGATCTAGACGTTCTAAGATCGGCAAATTTGGGAAATCCTCGCCTTAACTCAATTTGCCCAAAAATGGCGCTTAGTCAATTTTGCCTTTCAAGCGTCGATATATATATTTAAGTTAGTATAGAAGTATAGATAGATGTCACAAGATGCCAACATACACTGTGGTTCTTGTGGGGGTTGCAGTTTTGCTGTAAATCTCACAAGAGCCACATGTATTGATGACTGTTACCACTTAACATCAGGTGGGCAGTTCGCTTGTTTGCCAATTTGGTTGATTAAAAAAACATAAGGTCTCCATTTTTTCTTGCAATAAACTACCTACGTAAGTAGGTACTAAAATTTGGCGGTCTTACTATAACATTAAATTGTAGTTTAAACATGATGCTGTTTAATTTCTTTAATAAATTAGACACAGACGTTTAATGTTTAACAATGTTTGGATTACATACAGACTACAAATATTTTTACAAAATAATATCTACGTCAAACTTTCGCAAGTACTTTTCGCGGTGAAGTGCTTTTCATTATGTTGAAATTTTATGAGATCGCGATTCTCTGAATTGAGATCAAAATAATATCTGTCGCATTAATTTCATCCGCACATTTAACAAGTCGCTTATTTTTAACAATTATATTATATGATGAAATTCCTCTTGTATAAACATTAACGCGCCTTCAAATTCTATACCCTCGTAATTTAATTTCTTATTTATTTGTATTATTCGTGAGTAAGAATGATTCAATATGCAGAGCGTTTGCGCCTATTTTTTTTTGTGTCGCAGCCTGGGAACATTATCATAATTTCACGGCTTGGTGAGTTCAAGGGCTAAGGTTTCTCGGTGTGAGGTGAGGCACGTGTAAAATTCCCAGAACGAAGCGAATAAATTCTAATGTCAATAATTTTTTTATTATTTATAAATTGTTCGTGGTTTCTGACTTCATAAGCAAAGCAAAGGAAAAAAGTAATGTGGCGTATTTTTATTATTATGAATCAGTTTGTTTTTTATTGATGTAAAAACAAGGCACTATCTTTGTTGTTGTGTAATAGAAGAATCAACTAAAAAGATCCATTACCTCAAAGTAGACGGTGGTGAGTTAAAGAGTTAAGAGAAAGGCTACTGAGGTAGTGTTTTTGATTGACGATGTATAAGCGTTTCCAGATGTTGTAGGCGTCTATAGGTTATTAGATTTTCCCGTGAGAAAAAAAACAAGGAACTCTCTTCATAAATAAAATACAGTTTGGGCCATATTTTTTGTATTTGTTATAATGATTGGAATGTAGATACTTTTTTTAATCATATAAAAAGAAAAATCTAACATGCTAAGATTTAATATATATTAAATCTTAGCATGTTAGATTTTTCTTTTATACATACGATGATACGATTTTATGATGTATACGAGATTCTGAACATTTGCAATATTTTATTAAAATCGTTCTTACTAATAATATTTTCTTCGCCTGACTTAGTATATCATCAGTAATTCTGTACCTTTCTGAATATGCATTTATTTAACCTTTTTTGAGGATATCGGTCAGCCTTTTCAGAATACGTGAAAGCCTATTAAGCTCAGTTCACAAGACGTTAGCAAAGCCATCGGCTTAGGACGGTTTGTCAATCAGTTACCGACTTAAAAGTTTCTTCGAATCCTTATTCGGAGGCGGTTCACGTATAAAACGTAATCTGTCAATCCTTACCCGAACCTAGCGGATTGTGTAATAACAGTTTTCGGTAGAAAATACGGTTTATTGAATAAAATGGCCTGTACCAAAAAGTGGCATAGTTCAAATAAGATTATGTTTACGGTTCCAATGTTCAGTCACAAAAAACTAGGTAAATAGTTACAAGTTTTATCTACTAGTGCCTCATGCACTAATAGATAAGAGGCACTAATACATAAAACTTATTCTTGATAAAATAATTTTAGATTATTAATATTTTGTGATTATTTTCAATAAATATACACTACAAATTAAATCAAACTAACACATCGACTGATCGGCAAACGTGATCAAATTGAATGACTTAATGAGGAAAAGCGGAATGTTATTAGCTATACGTATTTTAAAAAAAAAACGTCGCCCCACATTAGGATTTTCTCCTGTGTTGTGGGTGCAGTTACAAACATAGAATATCACATGCACATACGCCCAGACCAGAACAAATTTCTGTAGGCCATACAAAACATTTGTCCCGTACGGGAATAGAACCCACGACCCGTTGCGCAGTAGGCGATCACTCGACCTCTGCGCAAACCGTGTCGTCCTTATTGGTTTATTGGTTGATTCATTCAACAAACTATTCAACATCCTTTCGTTATATTATTTAGTACCTATCTGTTTAACCCTTAATTACGCGAGTACACTCCAAAGCAAGTTTCCAGGCTTATAACTTTATAATTAAAATAAGAGGTTGTGGTGCTGCTCTTCTAGGTAGCTTCATAAACAAGTGTTACGTTTATAATTTAGTTGCGATAATCGTTTAGTTGCGAACAGTTTGGGCACCAAGGGCTGAAAGACTAAAACTAAATTCTCTAAGTACCGCGATAATGTACGTAGTGACCATAATGATTGTAGTTTGTCAAAATTATGTCGCAGATAACTAGTATTTACATTTATTTCGTTTCTTGTTTAAAATTTATGAATTAATTATTTAAAAAACAACTTTAAAAGTTGATTGATATTCATGTTCAAATGCGGTCGCCAATAGAATTGAAAATTGAGTTTATTTTGTATTTTATTTAATTAACTGACTGTGGGGTGCTACACACCCCGCGCGACCATTATACCCGACTTTTTAGGCGCGCCTAATTAAGGGTTAAGTAGTAGGTATTTGTATCTCGTAGGCATAGGTATTTATATATTTATATGTAGTATATTTTTATATATTTTATTTATATATCGGTTGCCATCTTGGATTTCCTGGTAGCGGCCAGGCTAAAAGAGATACTGTAACTTGGCGGCGAGTCACAATAGATCTTTTAGGTCGCAGTGACTACAGCTTCATTGAAGTTGCATAGCCCCAACAATACGAATAATAATAATAAATAATAAATATATATCGGTTTGGCAACATAGCTTGATTTCATGGTCCCGTCGATTAAGTTTGAAGTTAAACTCTCCTCTACTCTTAGGTTGCCCGGTAGAGATTGATTCAGAAGAATAAGGCCGCCTTTTGTTTATAAAGATTATTTTAACATAGTTCATTTAAACTGTTTTAGCAATGAAGTTTTCATTCATTCATCCTTAATTAAGATTTTAAAAAAAATCTTGTTCAAATACGACTTGATAAAAAGATCTTTTGAATTGTCGTCTAGAGGCAAGGCAAAGAGTAAAACGCTCAACCTTAGTTCCCACCATCGCTTACCATCAAGTGAGATAAGTTCAAATGCCTACTAATGAGCAATATTTAAAAACCGGCCAAGCGCGAGTCGGACTCGCCCATGAAGGGTTCCGAAGGATTTATTACGTATTAAAAAAACTACTTAATAGATCTCGTTCAAACTAATTTTCGGTGGAAGTTTGCATGGTAATGTACAACGTATTTTTTTTTTAGTTTTATCATTCTCTTATTTTAGAAGTTACAGGGGGGGGGACACACATTTTACCACTTTGGACGTGTCTCTCGCGCAAACTATTCAGTTTAGAAAAAAAATATATTAGAAACCTCAATATGATTTTTAAAGACTTATCTATAGATGCACGCATGGGTTTGAAGAAAAAAAAAATTGAGTTAAAGTTCTATGTATGGGGAACCCCTATTTATTGCTTTTTTCTATTTTTGTGTGAAAATCTTAATGCGGTTCACAGAATACATCTACTTACCAAGTTTCAACAGTGTAGTTCTTATAGTTTCGGAGAAAAATGGCTGTGACATACGGACGGACGGACAGACAGACACACATATAGACAGACAGACAGACATGACGAATCTATAAGGGTTCCGTTTTTTGCCATTTGGCTACGGAACCCTAAAAATCGCAAAATTGAACAAAACGAGCCTCCATTAAAATTTTCCACAGAAATCTCATCGTTGCAGTCAGACTCGATTTTCAACCTATGAAACAAGAATGTAGCGATGAAGATAAAAAAAAACTTCAAACTTCATCAATAAAATTCAATTCCTCAGCGGAGACTTTTCACATGCCAGTGATTTCATTGTTTGAATGCGACTTATTTAGAAAGTTTCCAAGATTATCACCTATTTTATGTGTTATTGAATTGAAGAGATTTCTATTAGCTCTCTATTAGAAGTATTTCTATTAGCCGTAAATTTTGGAATATATATGTTAAGTATTTTAAATTATGTCTAATAAATAACGTTAAATGCCGTTATACTTATTTAAGAAATAATATGAAATATAAATGAGAGTTCTTGGTTTTATAATTACTTTTGTAAATATTACATTATTTTTAGGATTAGTTGTTTAGTATCTTAATACTAAAGTAGATTTGGCAGTCGATATGTAAATTAATCAAGTTAATGTTAAAGTTTCAAATCATATACTCAGTAAGTTGACTAAAACAGGTCATCCGGTATTAGATTTTGAAATTTAATCTAACTATGGTGTCGAAACCAGCATCTTGAAACTCAAAAGACTTAAGAGGATTGTGAAGTAACCGTGCGCGGCGCGAGTAGGTATTTTCTAAAATGCTATCTGTTTCACACCGCTCTGCCTCCGGTCTGGCGTTTACACCACAAATACAACATGCGCAAATTTTCACGCACACTACGACAACAGCGCGCGACTTGGCGGTAGAGATGGTCGTTATTACGATAGCAGATAATATAATGCATTATATGAACGTAACGAATAACACATTATTGAGCAACGGATTATCCTGCTATCATTATAAACTGCTGTTGATGTTGTAGCGTTGTAGCGCAATGACTGACGTTCCACCCACCGCGCTGTTGCCGATAACGTAACGCGAGAGTGAAGCAAAGAGCGAGAGCGCAATAGGTGTGTACGGGAGATAGCAATATAAACTGCACGAGTCACGACACGATAATCGCTAACCACTAATTTTTGTGCTTTCTCACATTGACGTAAAGTTCACTTTAAAATGTTTGATGTTCGCGACGATTTGAAATAACAGGTGAATAATAATTATTCGTTATACTGCTGTTTTGAATGAGATTGCTGTTTAATATTTTATTGTTCGTTCAATTCTATTCTGTTCAGTTCAGCAACAGATCCAATTAGAGATTATTTTTTGTTACGATTTAATTATTTCAGTGTGTAAGTGCGTAATTAAAAGTTAGCGTAAGTGTAAATAATAATTGTTTTATAGTTAGTGTTAAGTATTTTTAAATATTAAAAATGCCGAGAATAAGAGCCCCGATCGCTCCTATTTGGAACTATTTTGATGTTGGTAACAGTGTGAATACACTGTTGTTCATTGTGCAAAACAGCAGTATAACAGGATAACGAACAGCAGTTTACAATAACAGCTATATGGAAATAACACAGCACTGTTATTCATTATTTGGAAACAGTCGTTATTCTCATCTATACTTGGCGGCGGAGGGCCGCCGGCGCGAGAGCTCGAGATTATTATTTTATCGTTCGTAATATTTTGCGTTGCTTATATTTCTGACTCCCTTTCCGCTCGCAACTTCGCCATCGTTACTTTAATTTTTCGTGTGGGAATTTTATGTTTTCATATAGGAAAAATAATTTTATAGCCTATATTACTCAGTGATAATGTAGCATTCTATTAGCCAAAGAATTTTTTAAATCAGTCTGGTAGTTTTTGAGTTTATTCATTACAAACAAAAATACAAATGTACTTAATCTTCTTTCTTCATAATATTTTAGTAGATGAGTTTCGGAATACAGAAATTATTTACATTTCATAATTATTTCTGTATTGCAATTTTTGAAATTTATTGTGGAGGCACTTACTTGGTATCCCTATCCCTTATAGGATTGAGGGTGAGGACTTTTGAGAGTGAGTTATGAAAGTACGAGTATACATCCTACATTTACCTGTCTAAGGAAAATGCAATTTTTTAAGATGAGTGTTATACTAAATTAAAATGATTTGCATTTGAGATGTGAATCTGTTCTGAAAAAGAAAAACACTAAACATATAATAATACTTTTATATACAAATAAATAGGAACAGGGATACAAAAATAAAAAGTAATAATAATATTTTTTTGATTGGGCTGGGCAGCTTTTGCAAAACTTGGCTTTGCTTTTAATATGAGCATTAGCATAAAACAGAAAGCGCGGATCTTCAACCAGTGTGTCCTACCAGTGCTTACTTATGGAGCCGAGACATGGGTAATAGCCAGAAAGCCGGACTCGTGGTGCAGATCTCTCTTAGAGTGGAGGCCATGGAACCGTAAAAGACCCAACGGAAGACCACGGAATGGAGAAAGTTGAAGGAGGCCTATACCGTCATGGTAGAAGAAAAGGCTTAGATGATGAATAATATTTTTTAATAATTATATGATTATTTTTGTTGGTGATATTCACCTCAATTTCTTTAATAATAAGCCAAACGTAACATCATCTGCAACTAGCTCCATCTCCATCCATCTTTGAATTAGTCAGCAGCGAAACAGAAGTGATGTGCGTCGGTGAAATCAGGGTTAACAACAGGGCGCGCTGGTAGTGGTAGTCGCAATGTGGACCTTACCATGCGCACCCACAAGGGCAGGGAGAACACCGGGGGGGTTTTAGTGGGTCGGCTTGGCACTCTGCTGAGCCAACCCCACACACGCCCGCCGTCTAGCCAACGGCGGGTACGGTGCGGTTGCGCATTTCCCCCCGACAAATGAAAAAAAAGGGTTAACAACAGGGCTCTGTGACTGATCCCTCTATGAGTTTCCATAATTGATCCTCAAACCCAAGATTCCTCGAAAAGTCCAGAATACCAAAGGAAAAGGTGGTTAGATGACATTAAAAAAGTAGACTGGACTGACATATCTACAATTAAAAAACGCAACATAGGATCTTACACGTCGGCGTAAGGGCAAGGGCGTTTTATTAAGTAAATAACATTTTTCAGAAACATTGTATGTACAAAGTTATTAACCAAAAAATACTTGTAGTCAAGCAGTTGATGAAAAGTGTATGCTGTCAGAAATACAGGAATAATACTGTATGAAAGAAAGTACCCCATGTGTGGGGTAGATTTGTACGAATTTCAATTAAGAGTTAAGTCATAATTATGCAACAAATATAAAATACCTCTCATTTTTATACACTAATCTTGGGTACCTAGTTATACTAATGGTTTTAGAATTTTAGTTTTTACCACCTGCGTGGTCTAGTGGTTGAGGCCACCGGGTATTGATCGGGAGATCCGGGATTCGATTCCCATCGGGGACAGAAGCTTTTGTGATCGGTTTGGTTGGTGGTAGGGCTTCTAAGCCCACCTGGCTAGCTACCACCGTCTTACCTAAGTTTGTCGCCATAATAACATGTGTTCCGATATAAGGCCAAGAGCTTCCCTGTCGTATGAAAAAAAATACCTATTAGTAGGATTATAATCAGCTGCTTTAAATTATATTGTTAAAATGAAAAAAAACGTCAAAACCGTACGAAGGGTGCCTTCCCCACATATATGCCTACCCTGTCTACCCTTTTTTTTTTTTTCGAGGGTAATGCGTGACCGCACCGTACTCGCCGTTGGCTAGACGACGAGCGTGTGTGGGGCTCTCCCGGCAGAGAGCCGGGCCTACCCACTAAACCCCCCGGTGTTCTCCCTGCCCTTATGGGCGCGCGTGGTAGGGTCCACACTGCGACTACCACTACCGACGCGCCCGGGCTAGCCCGACCTAACTGGTCGGGCTATCGCCAAGGGGGGATTGCCCGAGAACACTAGGGCAATCCCCAGACGGAGGGCCTTACGGCGACGTGCACGGGGTCAACCGTGCATGCAGGCCTCCACGGCAGGGTCATTAGGCGGGCATCGCTTGTGCGAATGCCCGCCTTCGCCTGCCTGTCCGTCTGCGGCAGATGGGAGGGGCTTGAGGATCATTCTCCCGCTCCCTCTCCGCGGCCTCCTTCTGCAAGATGACGTCCTCGCAGAAGGAGGTGACAGCCCCCCATTCCGCCTCGCCGCGGAGCATGGCCATGACCATGCTCGTCAGCGAGAGGTTTCCGTCAACCAGTGCAGCGATGAGTTCGCTGCGCTGGCGTCGCCAGGCCGGGCACACCAACAGGGTGTGCTCGGCAGTGTCGTCGGGAGCGTCGCAGTGGTGACACTGCGGCGTTTCCTCCCGACGCGCGACCCGGTGCAGATAGTGGCCAAAACAACCATGTCCGGTCAGTACCTGCACCATGCGGAACGAGAGACTGCCCTGCCGGCGCCCTACCCACTCCTCCAACACCGGACATATCGCTTCTATCGTCCGGTGGCCGGCAGCTGGGAAGGCGAGCGCCTCACCCCATCGACGCAGAGCCTCCCTCTGCGCCTGGGTACGAACCCGCTCCACTTCTTCAGGAGCGGATCGTTCCCCCCGTTCTCTGACAGAAACCCGATGTCGATACACCTCAGCATGGACGCGTGCATCGACATCCCACGGCGTTTGGCCCGCAAGAACGCAGGCCGCACCGTGGCTGACCGTGCGATAAGCTCGCACGGCCCGGGTTGCTATGACCCTCTGCGGACGTCGCAAGAGGGCCATCGTTCGGGGGGAGAGGCACTCCGCCCACACCGGGGCTCCGTAGATGCCCTGCCTACCCTACATATATTATTTACTTTGTCGTTTGTATTTTTTATACATTCGTAGATTCCATAACGCGAGTACAAATAAAATAATATTGAAAATAACCCTACTTGCATATAGTTTGTTACACATTTTTTAGCTGCTCCAACTTGGTTATACGAAAAATAGTTTGTGAGCAACTTAAAATACGATAACGAACATACAACGCATAACAAATACCTATCACAAGAAACAAAAAACAAAATGTCTTTTGAGTTTGTGTCTTTGTGGCACATATCTATTAAGTACGAGTATAACAAACAACTACATACTTACAATTTATTTTCTTAATTTGATTTTGGGAATTTACAGTTAGTTAACAGGCTACAGACTGCTTACCCTTAAATAAGGTTTGTATTGAAATAAGATTCCTAAAATAAAACACTAAAATTAATAAACGTATTCGAAAAGACATTTACTTTTTCATGTAGAAGGTATTTGTGTAGACTTGAGTAATACCTTTCAGTATTGATCGAGATATCGATATTATTTTCTCCTCCCTAGGCAACAATAACTACGATAACATTATGTCACATGACTAGATTATGCCCCATTATACCCCTGCCCCCGACCCGTATCGTGCGATAGAGAGAGTTGCAAGAACTGGTCGAAATTGCCTAAAATTCCTGTTTGAAATATTGTTTCGGGCGATAACTGTTTTACCCCCCTAAACCTTTACTAAATTAGACACTTTTGGTCGCATTCGATTCAGTATACCTTAAACTATGTTTGTACGTTTTGCTTTTTTTGTGTAATTCAGTAAAATTTAGTCAAAAAAAGAAAAAAATGCTCGAGGTAGTTTTTAAGTCTAAAATATAGATATTAATTTATATTCTGAGCAATATTTCTTCAAAATCAAAACGTACAAACCTAGATCTTCATTATATCTACAACGTTTCCAAAAAATATGAAAATTGGACTATGTTTAGTGGGAGAAAAGCGTTATCGCTTTTTGTATGAAAATTTACAGCTTCACAATTCTCTTAAGTGTTTTTTAAGTTGAAAAATCTGATCTCGATCTTTTGTTAAATTATTCTGAATGTTTTCATTAGTGCATTATTTTTTAAGTATGGTGCTGCTTTAAAAAGTATTTAGTAATTTTATTTACGAAGACGTACACACTCGTAAAGACAGAATTCTTTGATCCGCAACAGGTAGTGAGTCAAATCATTATTTGATTTCAATGAGACCACATTGTTATCGACGACTGCTTATGATATAACGTAGAAAATAATGAAGCTTTATTTCATTTAGTTTAACAGTATATCCGAGTAGTCAGTATGCTTCGTAAATAACGATCAAAATCGACAACATGCCAACTCTCAATAGTATATATACGTAATATTATGTCTTTCAGAAAAGCGCTGCCGAAATATTTCTACATCTCGTAGCACTTACATCATCGTTAACTTTATTATAACCGAGTTTGGTGTAAGAGAATCAATACTCCATTGTGAGACTCCTCCATTATTTAAGCAGTCTGGTTCGAAATAGAAGCGTCGGCTTCGATTATTTACGCTCGAAGCAACGAGTGCAAATCTTCTATTTCGGCAAAGCCCCGATCGCTACACGCCTTACCTAAGCCTCTCGTCTTCACAGATAAAGTTGTCACCACTATTTTATAGTACGACAATCGTATTTAACATTTATACTATTGAAGTTTGTTTGTCTATACTTACTAATATTATAATAAGGAAAGATTTGATTGTTTGTTTGTATTGAATAGGCTTCGAAACTACTGAACCGATTTTGATGAAAGTTGGTATAGGGATAGTTCGAGACCAGGGGAAGGACATAGGGTAATTTTCCTACGGGAAAAAAAATTCCACGGAAAAACAAAAATAACGCGGGCGAAGTCGCGAGCGGAAAGCTAGTAGGAAATAAGTAGGGTGCAAAATCGAATACAAAGGACAGGGACCGAGAGAAAAGCGGTATGGTATTAATCGCTTAGCCGTGCGACTGGTGATGTACCTCTTAAATGTTGGGTATGTTATTATCACGACGAACGCGTAAACATATTCGTTTTCGCGCTCCGAGACGTAGTTTTCGTGAATGACGTCGTCAAAGGTTCTCGAACGTTCCAGCAAAATCGCTAGTCCTCGAGAGAGTTCCAGAAAGGCGTGAAACGTTCTAGAAGATCCCCGAAGCTACTGGGAAGTTATGGAATCTAATAGAAAAGTACAGAAAAATAAATATTCAAAAATCAGTCATTAAAATATTTTTTTTTGGACGGCAATATATAAGCCTAGTGTGTTTATGTTACATAGAATTTCAAAGGTGCTTTTAGCCAGAACTTCTTCGCTTGAACTTGGCTTGACACCCTATCGCGTGGCTAGATTAAAAAGTCCTACTTAATACTTTTTATGACTTACTTGACAATGGACTTGTATACATTGAAACAATACAGCCGATTAAGCTCAAATATTTTCTTAAACTAATGACAAGGGGTACATTTGTGGACACAAATGTATATTGATTTAGTTGTTTACTGGAAACCGCTAGGATTGCATTCATTATTAAATGAAGCGAGCTGATCACATCCATTACAAAATCCATTAACACAGCACGAGACATCCATTGGAAAAACTAGTTTCATTAGGCTTCCCCAACGGCGGCAGACGAGTGTTAATTTTTAACTGCACACATTTCCTTTCATCGTTTTTAGGTCACGTATCGTGGGTATAAAATATGTATCGTGGCACGAACGCTGGCTAAAATTGTATCAGCTCCACGTTTGATTTACACCGACTGCTTGTTAGAGAGTTTCCGTTGAAATTCTAGTTGTAACGTTATATTCAAGATGTTTCGTTTTTTTATATACACGGTTATTTTTTTATCACCCTGAAAAATTTAAGGGGTGCTTCACGACATGGTGTTAGAATGATTAAAATATAAATAAAAAATAACTCACTTACTTAATTTTATATTAATTTTCTAAAAAATCCGCAGCATTTTTAATTTTTTTTTTCTTTTTTTTTCTATATAATAATGCATGTGCCCTGAAGCGTCTCTAAAATTTTCCAGGGTGATAAAAAATAATAATAATAACCGTGTATATACTTAGATATTGAACAGTTCAAAGTCATTTTACAAAAGTAAATAAAAATTTGTAATTAAAATGTTGTTTTAATTTGTATTATGTTACATTGATTGTAGATGAACAAAAATTTGTTAATTAACACCGATATGCATTATATCTATAAATTTTTACATACAAATCTATATTTTGTAGTAGATTATGTAATATGATTATTGGAAATATTTTCCTGTTCGTAAGTTTTAGTTTGTCCGTACGGTGACAGAATTAAGATATATGTGTTGCCGCTTTCTTTCTCCTCGTGGACGTCGTAGGGACAACTAAGGGAGTTTACCGGGTTTTCCTCATGGACCACCATCTGTTCAGGGAGACAGAAAACTCGATTAACTTACACCACGACACCCTCTCACCCCGTCATATTTCTTTTTAATGTAATTCTCAGATCTGGAGCGTCGGTGGCGCTGTGGAGTCGGCACTGACCTTTAGATCAGAAGGTCCAGAGTTCGATTGTGCTAAATACCGATGTGTTTTTCGTTTTTCGAATTTCATACGTACATTTGTTCGAAGCTTCTACGTTGAAGGAAAACATAGTGAAGCAACCTGCATAAATCTGCGAAGAAATTCAAAGGTGTATATGAAGTGGACCAATCCGCACTGGGCCAGCGTGGTTGACTAAGGCCTAAACACCCTAACTTAGGATAGGGGTGGGGACGTATTTGAGCAGTAATGATGATGTAAGTCTCCCTCGCCCAGCAGTGGGATGGAGGACGATAACAGTACGTGTGTGAAATATTTTTTATATTTCTTCTTATCGTCATTAACAAGACCGCCATAATACTGCCTCTAAAGAAAAGGGGGATTTACGCCATCCCTTTGCGAAAGTGAAATGTAATGTAAAGTTATTACTGCGTATTTTAGCTAGGTTTATATTCGGCTTGTCACTTTTTGTAACAAGATTGTTGCAGTGCTCAACCTGTAACATGAGCTCAACGTGCTACCAATTAAAAATAATTATCATGTCGAGATTCCATGCCGAGCGCAAAGGTTAATAATAAACGTAATTTGTATACCTTCCGGAGTGCTATGATATATAATTATTACAAGAATCATTCATTCCTCTTTACGAAACATTTGACTATCATTTTCAGAAATAATTGAGGTCGCGGGATGCTGCTGTATTCGTATGTAATCAACACAGGATCGAGATGGAATTTCTAAAAGTGAATTACACGCTATGTTTCTAGTTAGATGTAATGATGATGGTGATTAAAGAATTAAATACATAGTAGCCTATTTAAGCTTTTAAGTTTACTAGTCACATACGTTATACCACACCTATACTCTACGCCTCCAAATACACTAGTTGTAGATTATGATAAGGACTATACCTCGACTATAATTTCGAAATACAGGGAAAATCATAATAACATATCCAAAACTCCATTTGTAGCACCCACCTTTGGGCATGGGCCTTTCCTAAGATTTATCAACCTTTGACATGTTTTTTTTTCATAAAAGTACTCAATTTCATCTTATATCACTTGAGTCTAGCCGATGGAGTTTGAATTTATTTTAAACTTTACAATGTTACGAAAACATACAATATTTTAAACTTTAAAGATATTGGAAGCAGACTCTATACCAATACCAGAGTCACGGTAATAGAGTCGTCAACATGGGTACCTCTACCTTATCTACATATTTTACCGTCAAGCAGTAGTGCTTGCATTGCAGTGAAATTTCAGGGTACCGTGACTTGACATCTTATGTCACAAGTAGTTGGTGACGAACATTGGCGTCCTTGGAGGGGATGTAGATTTGCAAGTCTTACAAAAATACCACATGCACAGTAGGCTTACTCTCGAATCAATTCCGATCGATCGACATTGAGATTGTGATTTCTCGTACGCTTTTTTAGCAAAACTCGCGACAAATTGGATCCGTATCTTGAAAAAAATAAATAGTACTGAGTTTGGTTCACTCAAAATCAACACAATAAAAATGTGAAAACACAAGCGTACAAAAAATCACAATCTCAATGACGATCGATTTGAATTTGTTCACGAGTAAGCTTACAGTACATAGGCGACTATTTCCACTTTCCATGAGATGATCATCCTAATTATTTGCCGACTCCGTTGTTTAACATACCTATATTGCAAGTTTAATAAAAGCTTGTAAAAATAAGATATGATGCACTTATAAACGTCGATTTAACCGGAATTTACCGGAGGGAGACTCTGTACCAGGGTGGTCAGCTTGGGTACCTCCGTCTTGCCTACTTCGGCTGCAAAGCAGCAGTGCTTGCATTGCTGTAATCCGGTTTGATTGGTAAGATATGGCAGTGAAATTACTGGGTACCACAACGTACGCTGTGATTCTTGTGGAGGTTGCAGTTTTGCTTCGAATCTCACAGGGGCTGACTTTTACCACTCACCATCAGGTGGGCACTTTGCCTATTTGCCAACTTAGTTGTATAAAAAAATTGACACGTCAGTTTTATACCGCCTTGTTATGCGGTATAAAAGTTCTGTAATTACTAACGCTAACAACATTTACACGCTGAGTTTACAAGCCCTGTTTGTGAGTTTACAAGCCCTGTTTGTTTGCACAACTTTAAAATTCGTTAAAAAGTCCGGAGCCCGGCTAAGCCTATTGTAACATGCACACAGGCACAGTAACCTTTAATTGAGTGCAACTGCATGAGGCTATCCTCGTACTAGTACGTGTTCCAGGTCGCACTGGATTTGTTACGGGTCAGGGGTGAAGAAACTCTCGCGTGATCCGTGGCGTGGCTGCAACGCCTTAGATGTGCGAACTAACTGGAACTGGCACTTAGGGTTGGATTCTTTCTACGAAAACGTGTTTGAGTTCGGAAAATCGTTATTAACTTTCTATGTGGGATTTAAAGTTGAAGTATCTTTATAGAAAACCGTTTATTGATATTCGTACGTAATCTTTTTGTAGTTCCATATACACGTTTCTACTAGCGATTGCTTTGTCTAGAATTTAAAAATGTGTCATTGATGAGATATAAAGTGTTTTCAGTATGATGAGCCCCAGTAAACATAAACAATTTTTACACAACAAAGAAGCTTTAAGCAAGCTGTGACTTCTGTGGCCTAGTGTGGTCATGGAGTCAGCGCGGAAAGCCGAAAATGTGCACTGAAAAAAAAAATTATAATATGTATCAAGAATTTGTTACCTTCATTCATGCAACTTATTTATATACGAGCGCACAAAGGTGCATGATTACAGTAATAAAGTATAGTTGGTTGGCCGTAATAAGATTACTTTTTGCATGTCACTATGATGTTTGTGGATTTTATTAAGAACTTGATCACTTTTTTGGCAAGTCGCAAAGCTTGATATGATTAATCATTTTATCTTATTAGAATTAACAATTATAAATGTTTACAAAGGTGACGTAACCAAAATTAAATAAGAAAGTTTATTGTTTTGAATATATTTTTCTTATTAAGCGTTCAATTATTTCAAATTGATTTTCATAATCATTTGTGGTTTGTAGTTTAAAAAATGTTGATGATTAATTTTATTATATTTTACTCAAACAAGCAAAATTTTAACTTGATAAGCTACCATTTTTTTCGGTGTGGGTTCTATCTTCTTTCGAGCCGAGGCTTAATTTCTTAATAATGTCATCTGAAATAAAAATATCATGGATCGAATATATAAGCAACAGCATTAGATACTTGATACTTATTAACTTACGCATGACAAGTATAAAGTAAGTAGATACAGTACGTGAGTATTTTAAGCAATACATTTTCCGAGTGTGTTATGGAATGTATCGCTTTAATACGCTATCAATCTTCGTCACGTTCTCTTATCTCATAAGGGCTTTAATGCAAATTCCGATAATGTCTTTGATTAACTTCAGCTTACCTGTTTAAAGGCGAGGCGCTCTGTAAGGCAATCTGATAGGTTAGTAAAATGAAATGAGTTAAAAATAATGCACTTTTTTTGAGATACCGATCAAAGTTTTTCATTAAACTAAGTTAGCTTTGCGAGTTGGATTATGCCTACCAACCAAATCGCTTACGTAAGGAATCGATCCCACCTATATAATGCACCTGGTGATCAGAACCTGAGAAATTCAGAGAAGACCATAGCCAGTGATGTTGTCTTATATTTTTATGCATAAATTAGTTCAGAGCCAAGGCTAATGCCCAATCACCCTAACACATAGGGTAGACTCGAACCCCTCGGTGGGGACGTATATGAGCTGTGATGATGATGATGATGAAGTTCGGAGCACACTGTGGTGATGCTGTCAAGGAGTGGTCGGCAACATGCTAATTATCCTTGTCGCAAGCGTCAATTCTTATGCGTCTAAATCATTTATGCTTGGTAAGGTTAGCATCTGATAGTTTGTATAGATGGCATAAATGCATAAAACATTAATTCTACGAACATTTAACATAGCCTCAGAAGAAATATGATGAATCCACACTCTTCTGAGTGTGTTTCGTTGCAGAAAAAGACTCGCAAGAGGCTAGTGGACGGAGGGTTAATGAGTGCTGACCACACATCCTGGTATACGCGCCGGCGTCGCCTCGCCTCGAAGCAATGTCTCTATGGTGGATATTTCATGGCGGGGTTCAATATCGTGAGTAGTATAAAATACATTAATCAATCAAGTTTGTTACATATATTACCATTGTAACTAATGTTTTAAAAAATTACCAATTTAACCATAAATTTACATTAATTGATCACTCTTCAGTGTGTGGAGTGCGAGTTTAACGAGCTTTACTCGATCACGCATCGAACGCGTAAACGCGAATTTGTATGGAGATAGAGAAGTGCCATCTAGTAGTCACTAGATGAAGCTGTCTCATTCCATAGCAGCTACTAGATGACGCTGCTCTAATTCCATAAGTGTGATCGAGTAAAGCTCGATAAAACTCGCACTCCGCACACTGAAGAGTGAGCAATTAATGTAAATGTATGGTTAATTTGGTAATTTTTTAAGCACTCAGAACAATATTCTTATTATTTCGTTTCAAAAACTGATACGCATTAACTTTGCTAAATAGCCGTTTGTTACTTAAAATAAGAATACAAATTATAACAAATCGTTGTCCAGCAAAGAAACTGAACTCCTTGTAAAGGCGGATTTACATGAGGTCAGTATTAACTGGCGCCGAAAACTGACTTGTGTCGCATACGTCGAATCAGTACTCTGGTTAGCGCTGTCACAACTAAATTGTGCTGTCTTAACCAGTTTACACGATACCAGAGGGGCAATCGCACTATTTACGAATGTTTGAACCAAAACCAAAACGTTACCGTTCCCATATGTTTTGACATCTGACTGCTGTCAAGGTGTTGTCGAAATATATGGGAACGGAAACGTTTCTGATTTGGTTGAAACGTTATAAATAGTGCGATTGCCCCTCAGAATGGGGCAAGCTGACGTCTAAATTTGACTGGTACCATTGTAAATTAACCCTCTTTTAAAGCGGGATAATCGATAGCGATTACACTAAACCGCCCACATTGGTATGCTGTGAGTCTCTATGGCCCACTAGCGGCTATTTCGCTGGTGTTCCCATACTCGGCTAATCCTCACTGCAGAACCTCTTTACATTTGGAATAAGGAAGGCCAATTCGCCGCACGTACCTCCCGCAAAGAGGTCAAGAGCAGTATAAACAAGCTGCCACTTCGCCTATGAAGGGGTAACCAGGTAAAAACTCGTCAATGTAAATCAGGCTTAATTTAAAGGTTGGGAAAGATTGTTATTTATTTTAGACTAGCTTTCCGCTCGCGGCTTCGCCCGCGTTATTATTGTTTTTCCGTGGGAATTTATATTTTCCCATATGAAAAATAATTGTGTAGCCTATTTAAGCCTGGATAATAAATTTCATAGAAATTAGAACAGATTTTAAATATGTTCCATAGAAACTTTCAACCTCTATTTTGCACCCTAAGGGGTGAATTCCAATAAACCATGAAACACGTGTTCATTGAAATATTTTTAAGAGTATGAATCTCAAGTTTCATCAAAATCGTTGCTAATTTTAAAAAATGTCCATACTTACTTGCTACCCCTATTTCATCCCTTTAGAGTTGAATTTTTTAAAAATCCCTTCCTAGTGTGCGTCCGCATTTTGAATTAAAAAAACTGTCCAAATTTCACGTTTCTACCATTAGCAGTTACGGCTGTGCGTGCGTCTATATGTAGATGGGAATATATAGATACATAATTAGTGAGTATAGAGCGTCCGTGGCGCTGTGGACTCGGCACTTGCCTTCCAATCGCAAGGTCCGGGGTTCGAGACCGCCACGTACCAATGTGTTTTTCGTTTTTCGAATTTCATAATGTATATTTGTCTGAAGCTACTTCGGTGAAGGAAAACATCGTGAGGTAATCTGCATAATTATATCTGCGAAGAAATTCAAAGATGTATGTGAAGACGACCAATCCGCACTGGGCCAGCGTGGTTGACTAAGGCCTAAACACCCTAACTTAGGGTAGATTCGAGCCCCTCGGTGGGGACGTATATGAGCTGTTATCAAAGTCAAAGTCAATATACTTTATTCAAGTAGGATTACATAATCGCTTTTGAACGTCAATGCAGCTACGCCAATGGTTCACAAGTGTGGCGGGAGACCTTATGATGGTGATAATTAGTTAGTAAATTTATTTCATAGTTGAAATCATCGCAAGGCAGTTCCAGACTATCTTCGTGCTCTGCACGTCTTGCCCACGCTTATTTATAGACAACGGACATCCGGGAGATAGCGTCTGGCGACTAATTTACAGCCCTCAAAACAACGCGACGTTCCTGTACCTTCGTTTACCTGTAATGATAAGGATTACGGACGGATATAGTGAGGAAGGTAAATGGTGACCTCTGTTTGTTTCGCTTAGTTATTTTGAGTGACAGGCATTTTTCACAATATTAGGTACTTTGACTTTTTAAACAACCAAAAATATGAAGAGATTTGCACCATATTGTTAAATAATTTGATTATTTTTAGTTTCAAAAAGTCCATTCGTATGAGAATGTTAAATGCCGCCTTTTACTTAAATAAATTATGTACTTAGCATAACGAATACTTGTAATACTTTGAACCTTTATTCTGGCGATCGTTCTTTTGATCAATGATAATCAGGATCGGCAGGGCAGAGATAAAACAAAGAGGTAACAACGATTTTTACTGTATTTTAAAAATATAAGTTTTGACCTGAATCTCCTTCTCACTGCTCTATGAATGACCGACTATAGTGTACCAGGTGTTCTTGAGGGCATACTTGCTGCACTATAATATTTCCATCCAGATGGCGCATTAATATTGACCGTGTCGGCGCCATTTATAACATATACAAAGCTTATAAATTTGATGAGATTTGGGCAACTACACAACTAAGAATAATATTCCTTGGATTGTCAAAATGGATCTAATTAGTCAGTTAGTTAGATATAAAATAAATCAATCACGTAGTTTTTGTTTCATCGAAATAACGAAAAACTACTAAGAAAAAGTTATGGAGCACTACGTCATAAGTTAGGAAAAAGTTTACCTAAGTATGGCGGCTCTCGACACTACAGATCAATGTATTGTCGTAAGTTGTTGATTAGGTTTAAAAAATACACGTGCAGAATTTTTTAAAAGATATCTATAAATATGTCCGCTATTGTATTTCAGTGCCAGATTGTAATGGAAAACCGGAATGAAAATCAAGATTGCAAATTTTTTTGCGTACCTACGTAGTACGCGAGGGGGAAAGCGTTAGCGGAAAGATTTGGACGATACTTACATTAACAAAATTTTGACATTCGATATTGAATATGATAAATAATATTTTATTACAATATCTAAAGCTTTATATTCGATGCTGATCATATTAAAAACCTGATTGACCTGTCGTAGCTCGCCTCATGCTACGAATGGACTACGACGACGCTACGGAATCATTAGATACAGAAGCACTAGTTTTTGATAGCCAAAGCGACTATTGCGATAGTTGTGACTAGCTCAACTATGTTTAGGGAAGCTTTTGTTCTAGCCTTTGGTAATTTATTGCGTAGGCACCCCTGTATGTACACACAGCAACATGCTAGACTTCACAAATTGGCCTTGAGACCAGTATTCGCGCGTAATAGCGATGACTTTCGTAGTGCAAATTTAAAATTTGATTTTTTACTGACTTTACATGCAGCTGTTATTCCATATATTATTTCTAGGGATCCAAATGTTTATTTTTCATGAAATTATAGAGTAATTAGACTAATCCCTGTTAAAATTCAAATACTTAAGAGGCTGACAACTCTGAGCTAAGCTCATCGAGCCGCACTTAAAACTTTTTTTAGCAAAACCTGTTTAATATACCGTAGTAAAATTATATACTCGTATGTTACTCTTGAAATGTCCCTAAAACAAATTTTAATCAAAATTTCTTGTTTAAAAAATGCCAGAGTCACCCATCAGAAAACAGCTTCCAGAAGAAAATTCGAGTTATTTAAGAAAGGTTATTAAATAATTTTCAGGGAATTGACTCGATACACTTAATGTGATATTATTGATGTTTCATATTTTCAAATAAGTTACTACCATGTTTCATGGTTGTTAGCGTTACTCGGCCTCTTAATCTTTAGGATAACCAAATAAATTCGTTTGTTTAATTCGTAAATTGAGCTATACAACTGCTACAGTCACAAAGACTTTCTTTGATAAATAAATAATTTTCATTGTCTTGTCTTATTTTTCCACATTTTTATGAACTCATTTTTCGATTTGTTTGTGACTTTGTTCTCCGGGAAACTAAGCTGTTTCTAAATACTATCACAGTCAGTATAATCTCACCGTGCCCTCTGAAACTATTTTAATTCTTTCTTAAAAGTATTTATTGATAAAAGTTTCTGATCTACAATAAGTTCATACTCATATGACATTCATGAGAAGATGATAAAAGATTAAGTGACTATTTATTTATTTATTCAAAATGACTTGCAGGCTTACAGAATATTCCAAACCGCCAGTAAGTCTAGTCAATGCAATTAGTTATTACAACAGCAAGAAATACAATATCAAATATAATTGATAGGTAACAATTTTGGAATAAAAAACCTAACTACACATAACAGATATTATACGATTGATGTCAAATTAGGATTAAAATAATAATAATGTTATATATGTAAAATTACATCGGAATATAGAATTAAATGTCAAATAGAAACAAAAAAAAATAGTAATTTACAGAGATGTCGAAAAATGAATAAATAATATAATAATAATGTGATAGTACAGAATGTCAACAATAATAAATAAATAATTTAGCCACTCTACGAAGATTTTAAAATAAAAACAAATATTATTACTTATTTAAATAAGACGGCATCATGGTTGAGCTCGCATAATTTATGATCAGTATTGCGTTTCCGTTCTTTAAATATTTTATAATTCTTTAATTTATTTAAAGATGCTAAATCAATTTTGTTTTTAAACTTTCTTGAAAAATTTCACAAAATCTGTCAAAAGCATTATTAAGTGCGACAAGCTTCATAAAATATCCGCCAAGTTATGAAGTTATTCGGTATTTTGCAGAACCCACCCAAATTAAGGTCAATGCTGACGCTCTCGGGTGCATCTTGAAATCTCGTCAGCCTTTGTGTCCACAAACAATGGGTTGACGAAGCACCTACATTGGCTTTGTCATAGTTGAACTTCTAAAATGAATGACCTGATTGAATATGTCAAAAGTTTTATTATCTCTACAAAATTACTTTTAAGAAAAAATATAAAATACACTAATAAATTATTTGTAGTATAGTTTACAAAAACGTAATCACGAATCAGCTCGGAAGCGCAGTGGCACTCGCTGCTTGATTTTAAAAGTGAAGCGACGCTCACCATGGTCAGGTACATGATGGGTCACAAAAAAATTTCAAACATCTTGAGGTACTCCGTGTTTCAGGAGCATGTCTTCACTAAACATTGGATCCTAATTCCTGCGCCAAATCTCACTTCAAAAAATCTAAATTCAATTACGATATACATAGCTTTTAGGCAAAGCTCGAGCCCCCATTTTATAACTTAGCTTAGTTACCCGGCTGTTGTTTATGACAATGCAATTGGGAGCGATAAATTAGTTTGCTATAGCTCACTTAGTTGCACGAGGCACTGCAAGAAAGTTATACGCCAAAGAGTGATCATAAAATACACTAACATCTCAACCGCAAGAGGCCGCTGCCGGTCAGATTGTACTCGTAGTTCTGAAATATATATTTCGTACCTTCAGCTCGCTTACCCTACTTGTAAGAATAGCTTCGCTAGAATTTTTTATTAATATTTGTTATATATCCTTACATATTATAACACAAAGTCCCCCGCCGCGTCTGTCTGTCTGTTCACCACTCGATAGCGTGATTCTCGAGGAAGGTTTTAGTATATAATTTGTTAAGTTTTTGTATTTATTTTTGTTTTTTTATTATTGATATTTGTTGAAGATGTCGGGAAAAAATAAATTAAGGCGAAACGCAGTTCGTGGGCACAGCTAGTCTATAATAATATCCAACACTGAAGTTTTTTTCAGAATTCAGAAGTAAATTGAATTGAAAATGGGTTAGAGTTTCTCAATAATACCTTTAACAGGCGATAATGTTCCTTATCAATCCTCACTAATCCAGCGTGAAGGGAGACGGCTCTTCATAGGAAGGCCTAGCACAAGGTGTGAGTAGACACAGGTGTGTGGCTGGAATGATGAACTTTCAAACGTATATTCTACTAGTCAGCTAGGAGACACAGGCGATATAAACTCAGTAAAAAAATGCGATTTCTGTATCAACGATATTTGCTTGCTTTTTAAACCACAAGCCATTAAATTTGCACTTGAATAATCCTTTTACGACTAGGTACAAATAAACAGCAAAAATAATTTATCTAATATTTCATTGGTGTGAATACCTAAATTCTGAGCTATGTTTAGAAGGAAAAAATAAACGTATATAAAAAATAATAAGTTTTTCTGTAAAGTTATGCTAATTATCATTGATTCCCAACACAAA
Source organism: Schoenobius gigantellus (assembly GCA_963935595.1). Classification (NCBI taxonomy): domain Eukaryota; kingdom Metazoa; phylum Arthropoda; class Insecta; order Lepidoptera; family Crambidae; genus Schoenobius; species Schoenobius gigantellus. The sequence goes on along the minus strand of OZ012554.1, from coordinate 16,876,004 downwards.
ACATCGCGAGAAATCGTATTTCTAATCGACCACAACATCGACAGACATTATACCTGCATCTTGAGAATCTTGTCGTCTTTTGTTCCGGCAAACAATGCGGCAGTTGGCTGAACTGGAGTTCTCTATTACTTATGACAAAGGGATTCTACCGTACAGTGCAGTCAAACTAATTGGTTTGCTCATTAATACACTCGAACTGACTTTAGAACATGGAACGAAGTTTTTAATTGCATTTTGCCTTGCCTCCACATTGCGATGGAAATTGTTTACAGGTGACCTCTTTGAGTGCTTGCAGGTTTGTTTTTGCATGATAATATAAGATTAAGTAGCCCAAAGAATATAAATTGAATTCAGCCATTTTGGGTAAGAATGCTTTAGACGAATCTCTTACTAAGCTTAAACTTTACTTGAATCATTTTTCCAGAAGTCAAACAAAATATGGTCTTATAACAAAGTACCTTTTTCTCAGTACAAATTTACTTTTTATTTAAATAATAAAGAGGTATAACTAACCTTGCATACCACATTATTTACTGACACGAATGAAGCTGTAAAAGCAAATTACGAGCTTTTATCGAAAAAATGCTGCATATCGACAGTACGCAGAACTGTTTTTAAAAACAATAAAATGACATACTTACTAAGCGATAATGTACGAATATGTCTGTAATATTATACTTTGTAAATTTGAAATTAAAAAAGAATTTAATGTTGATCTCCTAGCGTAGAAATAACAATAATTTATTGGTATTACCCAATTGTTAAGACACTTATAATTATCTGATACTACCAATAGTCCCAAATATCAAATTGAATAACTTCATATTTTAATCAAATCAGTAACTTCATATTTTTATAAGTTATCAATAAAATATAATATTTTTTATCAAGATTTCGTCGAATGTCTTTTCAACAAAATAGTTACTATTTCAAAATAACTCATTAGTATAATGTTTATTTCGACAAACAATATCAGTGTTTGCCGAACTAAACATTATACTAATGGCGATGACATATCTTTGTTAAGTTTATTGTTTCCAAATATTTCATATCCGGACTTGCGCCTTGGCTCGAACGCTGAGCCTGAAAACAGCTTTATAATGAAGTTTCGTCCCATTGCTTCTGTTCTGACAGCTGTTGAAATATTGCCGTACTGTGGGGCACAACATTATTAACTCACAAAATCAATTTTCTCTTAACATGTTCAAGCAATAGTCTTATACACATACTTACAGCCGGTTGCACCAAGTTTTACGTTTTACGATTTCGTAAAATGTAACAACTTAGTAAGTACATAAAAATGGGTCATTTTACTCAAATTTTTTGTCCATCTATTGCAGTGGTTCTTAACCTTCTAGTGACTAGGGACCATTTTACAAATATCTGTCTAGCCATGGACCACCAACTCAAGACCAATATATATAGAGTATATATTATTATTTTTTTATTAGGTCTACCAACAATTGTTACATTCATTCAAATTTGTAACATTCTTCATAGGGTACTTATTCAAAATGTACAATTATTTATAGATAAACACCACAATATTACAGCAACACTATTACTATAACAACAATATTACAACAATTGCTTTTTTATACAACGTGCTGGGCACACCCCGAGCTAAGGCCGATAAGGGCATAATAAATTTTCAGTTAAATACCTACGATCCGAAAAACAGTTTCACTTGCATCGTGGTTTCATAAAACCACACAATGAGTTATTTTACTTTACTGTTACTTTCTACGAAATCGTAAAACGTAAAGTTTGGTACAACCGGCCGTTTGTGTTGTGAAATCATTGTACTCAAAAAACTACAAAAACGAATGAACTGCATTGGAGCAAAGGGTGATTCGAAAATATGTTGATCGTGGAGCGAATGACACATATTATACAGCATGGCATGCTGTAAGTGTCTCATTCGCTTTTGAAGTCAAATTCTCACATTCGTGACTTGATTAGTGGCGAAAAACAACCAAACGGAGTTGTTGAAGGTGGCATATAATCAAATGCGACCTTAAATTATATTAGATATAAATAACAATGATACTTCGAGCATTAGATAATTACGGTACCGGGCGGTGAATAATGCACATCATGCTTTGGGAAAAGAATCAGATTATTTCAGCTCCATAGAGCGTTATCTCTGTCACACACAACGTTCGCACCTTTCGACATATTTACGGAGCTGTTAAAACCCCCAACTTTAATAATATGACGGCATCGAAAGCAAAAAGAGATAACACTAACAGTCGTTCCTTTTACGTGATTTTAACATTTTTAACCGCGCTATTTGTCACAAAGGGAACCTAACCCAAACATCAAGATTAATGAAACTATTGTTAAACATACGATGCATATGTTAACATTCGATACTAGCCCCGCTAGCGTCAGAAGCTAACGAAACATATCGGAGTTCTAGTGTTTCATACGATAACTCAACGAAGCCGAAACTAGCTGGTTATCTCTTTTCACAGTTCGATATGCATTACTGCCTGGCTACTTGTAAGTTTTACAATTAGTTATTGAGCTTATCTCAATTCCAGACGCACTCACAGCTGCAGTCTCACACACTACTCACCGCGTAGTCAATTGCTAGGAAGCCGTAGGCCGTTACGAGTAGGTACTAAAGTGAAAACTTTTTGTTTCTTTGGTTTTGTGGGTATAAAAACAATAATATACATACCAGTAATGAATTATCGCTTAAGGAAGCGTTAACCATTCATATTGTATAACCGGCTTCTATTAACAGATGTGTCCACAACGACCTTTGATTTAGGCTTTAACGAATTATAAATTGTCTTCTGAATCTGATCCAAAAGCTATTTTTTCGTTCGTTTGATTAACATACATACAAACCTATACATCTATGAAAGTGCTTATCCTACTTACTACCTTTATCCTAAATTTAATTATGTATGACTACTAAATCATTCAGTAATTCAAGATAAATAATGGGCATCAGCTAACTTCTTAGCAGTATCTATACTTACTAATATTATAAAGCTGAAGAGTTTGTTTGATTGTTTGTTTGTTTGTTTGGTTGAACTCGCTAATCTCAGAAACTACTTATTCAAATTGAAAAAATATTTTTGTGTTGGACAGTCCATTTATCGGGGAAGGCTATAGGCTATACAACATAACACTACGACTAATAAGAGTTGAGCATCAATGAAAAATGTTACAAAAACGGGGAAAAATATATAGCGAAACGTAGTTCGCGAGCACAGCTGGTATAAAATAATATAGAACTGCCCTTGTGATTGTAAATTATTTTTAGGGTCATACCACAGATTACTTCATAGTAACTACGTAAGTCATACTACTTTTGTCAATCATCTTTGATAAGTTAGGCGATTGTTTCCAATGCCCGTCATATATCTTACATCTTGATGTACTGTAAGAGCATTATCTCTCATTTCTTATTATGACGATGCAAAGTTGATTCAAAGAAAGGTATATTATGTGTAATACAAATCCCTTATACGATGTTCATTGTACGTAGTGACCAAATATTTAAAAATCCACGCAGCAAAATACCAGAACTGGGCCGAAACGTGCCTAACGAGTTGCGCCGGCTAAATTAGGTCCTTAGAGACATGTCAGCTAACTTGTCAGCCCTTTTTTTCCAACCATCATTCAGGATTATTTGATTAAATGAACTGAGTTTTTAATTAGTAGCTTTGAAACTTTACATATGTGATGTCTCTTGTTCAATGAATTACGAATATTTAAGCTTAAGGCAAGATTTGCCAGAGAATCTACTCGTACATGGCGGTTGCTTTATTGCAATGAAATAAAGTTGATAGCTGCATAGCTTTTAATGTCGCTTACGCGAATGCGATCTAAAGAAAACGTAGCTAAGTTTCAATCGATTACTGGAAAACTGATAAAATAAAAAATATCCTTTTACAATTTTCTAGATAAAAAAAATCACGTCTATTATAATAAAACTTTTATGTCATTAATTATTATATTTCCTGATTCATAGTTGTTTTAAAGTATTGAACATAGTGATCTTTGGGTTTTTTTCTATCGAGTTGAAATATTGTTTATCGTGTCTTTAAGAATTTTTAGATAACATATTCAACAATATCACATATAAATTTAAGACTGTATATTTTTATATTTGTAGCAGACTTACAGTAAATCGAATTTGTTTCAAAACGAGAAAGTAACGCTTTAAAGAAATTAGGGTTAGTAACAGGCAACACCCAAAACAGGGCTGTGATAACAAAGAGAAGGAAAAGTGTTTCAAAGGGAACTTTTTAAATATTTCTTCTTAAGAAATTCATTAAGTTTTTCACACTAAGCAATGAATCAAATCCCGTCCAACTGTGCTGGGCTAGCTTGGTGGTGAGTGGGTGGTCTTCTTAGCCCAAGAGTGGGCGTATCGCAGCTGAAATGAATTAATAAAATCTTAAGTCGTAATAGGTAAATTGATGTCTTTATCAGATTTTTATAACAATGCAAAATACGTGGAAACCGAAAATATGTAAAATTCCTTGTGTAAGATACCTATCAGACAATATTCATTAATTATAAAGTTTTAATCTAAGCAGAACTGAATGTCTCCTGTTGCTTAGTTAATTAAATTACTCGTCGACTGTAAACAAACCTTCAACATCGTCATAACAATTTATGTCTGGGGGAGATTAATTCATGGTTTTCACCGCCTCCTTGGTCTAGTGGCTGAGATCACACGGTATTGATCTGAAGTTCCGGAGTTCGATTCTCCGTGGGCGGAGAAGTTTTTTGCTTGGTTTGGTTAGTGGTAGTTCTTCTCAGCTCGTCTGGCTAACCACCGGCATCTTACCTAAGTTTGTCGCCATAATAACAAAAAATAACATTGTTGTCTTCCGGCAATCAGAGGTATGATATCCAGGCGGTTATTGTCTAAGAACAAAATCTATCTTTAATTTGACAGCCATTGCGCCGTCAACACAAGACTCAGCGCCAGCTTCCTTTTATAAAGCAGCAACGGATGTACTGCGATTGTCAAAATTGAAAACGATCGCGATAGATTTGAGTTACACGATCAAGGGGCAGTTCCTCAGTTGTTAAGGAATCCAGGTGAAGCTCGCTTCCATCTTCGTCCTTATCGTCACTTACCATCAGGTGAGATCGTGTACAAAAAATCAGTATACCTTCTCAACTTTCAAATTGTTCTCTACTAAAGTATACAGGGTAATTTTTAAACAACAACCTCCCAGGGGCTGATTCTAGTGCTCAGATGCAACAACTTTTTGTATGGGACCAACATCGAAATCGCAAAATAAAACCACTTCTCCATACATAGGTTAGCTGATCGAGACTTTAGTATGGGAAAGTGGATTTTTTTTTGCGATTTCGATGTTGGTCCCATACAAAAAGTTTTTGCATCTGAGCACTAGAATCAGCCCCTGGGAGGTTGTTGATGGTTTAAAAATTATCCTGTATATGAAAGTTTATTGAAAAATGATATACTCAGTTACTCAGGTCATACCTATTTCTGCCGCAAAAAAGCAGTCTTGCATTGCTGTGTTCCAGGTTGAAGGATAAAATATAGTAGTGAAGTTACTGGGCACCGAGTCTTTACATCTGATGTCACAACTTGGCAACGTACAGTATGGTTCTTTTGGGGGTTACAGTTTTGCTGCGAATCTCACAAGAGTTACATGTATTATAAGTGACTGTTACCACTTATCTTGACTTTTTGAGATGTATGGCTTTAATTGAGAATAAAGAGAATGTACACTCACTCACACATTAATATATCCCAATAAAGTGACCACACCGTGACCAAAAAACCTAACTAAACAAAAAAAACCAGTGTAGAGGACTTTGGGAAATAACTTTAGTTAAATAATTAAAAGATAGTAGCCGGGCATAGCCAATACTTTGTATTTATTACTAGCTACGGATCCCTGCCCTTCGCATGACTCAACACCACCTTGACCAATTTTTATTTTGATATTTCCGCATATTTATTGCGGGCCAGTGAACTTTCTGATTTCCTATAATTTAGAAATAAATGCTTATAGCATAGTTTAATATGAAAATAAGTCACGCGAATAATAAGAAAGTAAGGAGCCATCTTGGGAGGCCTCATATTTATAGGGCTCTGCCGTACAACCATTTAACTTAGGCGCCCTCTTCAGTAAAATATTACAGCATTTTATTATTTTACGAGCATTTCATTATTAGCAATTTTTACTTATACATATATTTTTTAAACTTATCCGCAAAAATTTCGTCCAACTAGGATTTTGAATACACCGTATACATTTTCTCGTAGTCTCCGGAAATTTTCTTCATAACATTTCATATACTTCTCAACCGGGTGTTTAGGCCTTTAGTCAACCACGCTGGCCCAGTGCGGATTGATCAAATTCACTTACACCTTTAAATTTCTTCTCAGGTTGCCTCACGATGTTTTCCTTCACCACAGGAGCGTCTCACAAATATGAAAATATGAATTTCAAAAAACACATTGGTACATGACGGACTCGAATCCCGAACCACCCGATTGGAAGGCAAGTACCGAGTCCACAGTGCTATCGTGGTCATCGACGAGTCTTCACAAAAGCTATAGTAATCATCATAGACCAACTCTTATCTTTATCTTATGTGGAGTTGGCACAACTTTTCCTTCTTCCATTTGCATGCATCCGTACTTACATGCATTGCATGCATCTACGATTATTACAAGAGGGAGATTTTGTACCGGAGTTGTCTGTATGGATACCTCTATATTACCTATTTGTGCCGACAAGCAGCGGTGCTTGCATTGCTGTGTTCCGAGTCGAAGGGTAAGGGCAGGCAGTGAAAATACTGGGTACTGTGACTTGACATCTTATGTCACAATTTGGCAACGTACATGGCATCCTTGTAGGGGTTGTAGATGCAAGTCTTAGTGGAACCACAAATACTACGAGTATGTCGCATTGTCGCTACCACACGCGCCCCAAGGGGCAGCGAGAACACCTGGAGGTTTTAGTGAATAGGCCCGGCAGTCTGCCGGGAGAGCCCCACACAAGCTCGCCGTCTAGCCAGCGGCGGGTACGATGCGGTTACGCATTTCCCCCCGAAGAAAAGGTAACTGCAACCTTACCATAAAACGGGCAGCCTGCCTGTTCGCCAACTTTGTTCTATAAAAAATATCCTTCTAATTACATTATTCAATATTGGGTCCTGGATTTCTTGATCCAAGTCCTTAGCTCTTCAGTTCTAGTAATATGACTCTTGAAAGAGATTATCTACTTATACAAGTCTTTCAGGCATGTGACACTAAAGTAATTTGTGAAGAACCTTTTTGAGGCAAACATGGTTGAAGGGGTATTATGCTTGAATCACAATTTTAGGACTGAAGCAATATAGAACGGTTCACTGAGGATCATAAATATCAGGCACTTAAAATAAATCAAAATATTTAAGTATTTTTCGCCCCTTATTCGAAGGCAAACAACATACTATATTATACTATGATTCGTTGAACCAATAAACCAAAGCGACAATAGATAGCTATCACATAACAGCGATTAATCATAATAATAAAGAAGGCTTACAACGTGTAATTAGTCTCGTTGTAAAAGTTGGTAATTTTCTCAACAATAACGTATGTGCTCTCCAGCAGATAACATAACAAATTATTCCATAAGTATTTTACTTAAAAATCATTTGATTTTAAATGGGTACTGAAAATGTGTATTGAAAGAAGCCTTAGGATGAGTTTGTATTTGAACCTATATCGATTTTTAACCGACTTCGAAAAAAGGAGGTTACTCAATTCGACCGTATATATGCTTGTTTTTTTTTTTTTAATGTTTGTTCGCAGATAACTTCGTCGTTTATGAACCGACTTTGATGATTATTTTTGTATTCGATAGAGGATACTCCAAGGGTGGCCCCATGGTTACCTATGTTAGGATTTCATAATGGGATCCCATAAAATGGAGGAAAATCATTAAATTTTTACGTGTGTCCAACGTGTTTTGTGTATATGTTACGCGATTACTCCGCCAATTGTGGACCGATCTTCAAAATTATTTTTGTATTCGATAGAGTATACTCCTGGGATGGTCTCAAGGTCACCAAAGTCAGGATCTGATGATGGGATCCCATGAAAAGCGAGGGAAACCCTAATTTAATACTTATAGGTATTATATTAGAGTTTCTTTCACTGAAAAGACTTCATTCACTAAAAAGTTAAACATAAAAAATATTTTACAAAAAATAAAAACGAAAAGTTAAAAATAATATATGAATAGGTACAGAAAACATCACACTTCTATATTGAAGTAGGTGACAAATTTTAAGACTTTCTAGGAGATCATGCTTTGGCACCGACTTCAATATAGAAGTGTGATGTTTTCTGTACCTACTCATATATTATTTTTAACTTTTCAGTGTTTTTTTGAAACATTCAAGTCCCAACACTACTATGGTGGTGTGGTTAAGTCCCACCCTGCCCCCAGGGGTATTGCCGTAGTATGGTGTGTCCGCAGTGGAAGTTATTAACATAAATGTAAAATATATATTTAATCAGATGCTAAATCTATATTTCGATGTATCACAAAACTAATTAGAATTTGACAGTTATCGTACTCAATATAAAAAAAAGTTATATTATTCTATACAAAATTCACATGACTTAATTTCGGTGAAAATTCTAGTCAGCAAATACTAATCTAGCGCAAAAAAGTGTTTCAAAGTAAAATATGAAGATTATGAATCGTCCCTCCATTACGTCAGCACATTTTTTGCTAATACACATATTTTTAATAGCAAGATGACACATGAGGTTGTTGGCATCTATTGAGATATTTATAGATTATCCTTTTTAATGTAATATTTGCCGTTACTATGCTCATCACTAGAATGCCGATTTTTATTTAATGCGGATAGCAAAAAGTGTACGGCTCACATATACATGTATACGATGCCATCGACCTTGCCGTAGCTAGCTCAACTCCGCCGCAAAACTGCAAACGCGAAACCGCGCAGCAATTTACAAAATTATGGCAAAATCGCTGAACAATTTTTTTGAAACAAAAACTATTTTCGGTTTGGCAATTGTTTGACTGCCACAAATACATGCGAAACAAAAACGGAACAGCAACAAACTGGTGGACAGAGCGCGGAGATGTAACCGGCGTCTTGAGCAAATCAGTCAAACCGTGCGGGAAAGAGATGATAGAGACAGAATCAAATCAAATAGTGAGTTTCGCTTTTCTTTCTCTTGTCAATCAATCAATCAATGTAAAAAATTTTAATCAACCTCCACCAATATTGTTCGTCTTATTTATTGAAAGAATAGGTGCATGATTTAACTCAAAATTGTCCAAGCGATTTGAATTCCCGCTTTATTAAAAATGAATAGGTCGTAAACTAATAATAACAAAAAGCTTTCAAAAGCACTTAAAATTCAAAAATAATACAAGAATACACACAACGTCGCATTTTGATATTAGTACAAATTATATACAAATTATATACATGTGTTAAAATGGTATTCGACTAACTTTGCCAAGAAATGATAGCATTCGTTTACTAATAAATCCTTTTTAAGATTGCTTTTTCGTGGAGGTGGTGGTAAATGTAGCGTATTGAAAGTGAAGTATTTTCCCTTTTTATGACTAAGACAATCGATTCCCTTTTGCATAAGCAACGTGTTAAAAAAGTGAAACTTTTTATAAATCTTGTTACTGTCCTTAGTGTCTTATACATGACTAACGAATAAATTTATAGAGTGACTGTATAGATATTAAATAGTGTGTGTCATTTAGAAACTTGCTACATGAGGTGTGGTGTCTCTCTAAAAATTGATTTAATTCAAAACATATTCATACTGAAATGTCCAGGTAGGTACTGCCATAGCGCGAACGCACACGACCGACTATAATTGGCCCATTTTTAAGGTAGAAACACACCAACTACAAAAAATCGTTCAACATTAAATCGGTGAAACTCAGCCGACGCGATATTCAGTCAAAAATGGAACGTTTGTAAATATATACTTTCATCAACAGTTATCAATAGTCGATCGTGTGCAATCGCAACTATTATGCAACTATAGCAACTAAAATAAACCGAAAAAAAAATTGGTCAGTAGATATATAATAAAAGGTTTTTCTTAATTTTGCCATCTGATATATCAAGCTTATAAATAATATATGGCCCAGATTCACATTCCGATAATGCTGTCACTCTCAGTAAATATTACCTTAGTTAATTTCGCCGTCTGGTGATATACCAAGCTTAATTGATATTTAGCTCGAATTCATATTCCAATAATGCTGTCATTCCCAGTAATCTTCTAACATAATAAAAATTTTCGTGTCACTGTGTGTGTAACCGAACTCCTCTGAAACGGCTTGACCAATTTTTATGATTTTTTTGTGTATATTCGGTAGGTCTATGAATAGGTCGTTAACTATTTTTTGTACCCCTAAGTGATAAGGGTGTTTTTTTTTGTAAATTATTACGGCGAACGTAGTTTGCGGGCACAACTAGTAATCATATATATAAATCTTTTATATACAACAAAAAGGTTTCTATTTCAATGAAGTTGTCTCCAATCGGCACAATTTACAATAGTATATTATGCAACTAGTGAATAAAGGACGGATTTAAAGCTAGGGTCATAGATAAATCACGAGCAAAGGAAGGATTCTAACAACTGAATCACGATCGTAAGGAGTGATTCATTACGCTCGTGATTCAAGTGTTAGAATCCTGAGCAACGCGAGTCGTTCATGGCCCTCGGTATAAATATGTTTTATTTAAGTGTTGCATACTATATTTTATACCATGACTACGAGAAAAAGAAAGATTTAAGCGCAAACAGACATACATATAATATAGAGTATATTTTGTGCAAGTAGGTTGTACAGCATTGAGATGGAGGTAGAATATATCAGTGTGTTCTAAATACAAACACCAAAATAGAGATTAAAAGTGCTTTCTATTCACTGTTTTCAGTGAATAAAATAAGCTTTTTAGAGGGGGAATAATATAAACATAATTTTCTCCTCGCTTCCATTCTTATGTTTGGCCTTAGGTTCGGCCGCTCTGGCTTAATTTCGGCTGCGGTGGGCCAGAGCATTGTGCTGAGATGTGATAAAAGAGGCAGTTAGTTGTAGCAGAAATCGCAAATTAATCCCAACATACATGCCCATTGTTGTGATACGTGCCCTTTTCTCGTGAATTTACTTTCATATTAAAATTCGAATATTAAATGTGTACGAGGTTGGATGATTTTGTGGAGCTGACGGGCGGCGTTTCAATCTTAGAATTCAATGTATGTGTATTCGTTTTAGGTAGTATTTAGCTCAAGAGGCGTTTTTAAATTTAATTCATAGCAGCTTGTTACGATTTACGAGCCTTTAAATATGGTAGGACAAGACAAATATGGTAGACACTTTATTTACTGTTTCGACAAAATTATTGACAGTAATCCCATAATAAAAAACAACGAACTTATTCATTAAAAATTTGTAGATAGGCTCTTAGAGGCCATTCCGGCCGTACAATTTTTCAGTTTTGGGGCATGTAACACATTGATATAAAATTTAGGTGTTTTTAAGAAGTTTACAGCATGCACACAACATATTATTTTCTTCTTGTTCTTCAATACACAGCAACGGTCGAATTTTACAAGAATTGAATCTCATAAGCTTGTGTGAAAGAAATAAGCTTTTCAATTGACCCAAGTTGTTTAATTAGATAAGTGAAAAGATAACTTACAAAAAGAGAAATAAAATAATAGAGATAATAATTATGATAACTAAACAGAAGCTCCTAAATCTATATACAAAAAAAAGACAATCTAAAAATTTTATTTTTACTAAGTGTCTTATTTTATTCTACAAAATTCTAGATTTTTACTAATACTAGATTTAAACTAAACCTTAGGGTTTAGTAGTTGTACACAACAGCTGACGCCATTGTGTCTAATTTAGCGTTAATTTACCGTTATTAATCCACATTAAGGAATCGTTCTTAGTTCTAACCACAATGTGAAATCGTACTCCAAACCAGAAACACTGACAAAAAAAAACAATTTCTTTTCCAATCCACGCAATGGATTTTTATCCTTTGAAGTGTTGCAGAGAAACAAATAATTGGCTTGATTACCATTTCAAAAGGCGGCCAGAATTCAAATTAATTATTCCGCAATAATGTAACTGAGTGAATTAAAAAAGGGCTCTTCTACGCGTTAATGATGAAGGAGGGGTTCCCTATATATTTTCACCACCATTTTGATTTTGTAAATTTCGCGGAATAGCTAATCCCGCGAAATTTAAGCTGGTAAGTTAGTTCTTGTTTCGGAACCATGACATAGCTTCTTATAATTAAATATATAAACAAGCTATTGTAATGTCGGAAATGAAACCAGGTACTTATAAGATTACTAGTAATGGATTAGATAGCTAATTCTATTTTAGTAAAACTTACGTCTGACATAATATGGAATACTAATTAGTAACAACCAGCAAATTAAAAGCTTTTTTTCTATAGGCAATAAGCCGCAAATATAACTTACAAGTAAAAACCTGAATATTGTTAATTAAAACATTTTTAAATTTGCACTAGGGTGTGGTACATAAGTCTACATTTGGAATGGTATGCAAGGACAAGTTGTTGTAAATTTAGGAAGGTCTAATTACATTTCCATTGCATCTCTATGTAGCTTCGACATGGTCGTTGCTAAGAAGTCGTGTTACGTAATATTGAAAATATTGAAATTTAAATTTTCGTATCTGATAGCTTGCTTTCAATTTCATAGAGTAGGGAGAGCTAACGATAGAGCAGTAGGAACGAGTTGGCCAAGCGTAAGTTTGGATCCTAAATCACGTAGAGTTTAGTACCCACATGAACTAATGAACAATTGATATAAATCTCTAGCAAAGGCATTATTGTTAGGCAACAAAATAGTTGTGACATAATAAAACAATAAAGTTGTTGTAATCAGTCTATACTGCAGGCGTAGTACGGGCTGCCAAGAAATCTGTGATAAGACTCAGTGACACATATCCCTTGAGGAGCGTCAAGAAATTTTATCATGTCAGTCCTCAGACTAAGGAAAAAAGAATAGACATGAAATACCTACAAAAAAAACGTGCATACCTAAATGTGAATCTGGCACAAAGATGGCGGTTTGCTTGCTCATGCGGCAGCCTAACACACTGCACTTACCCATAATAATGCAGTATTATGCAAGTTCAACACTTTAAACAAGCACAATTTTCGCCTAATAACAAAATTTTCTTCAAAACACTGAAACAAACAAGTCGCGATGACAACTGATGTACTTGTTGTTCATTGTGAGTACTGTGACAAAACATGGCGACCGGCCGCAGTGAGGTATTCTGTGACGTCGCCAAGATAATTTTGCCATTTTTGGTAATGATAAAACTACTGTTGTCCTTTTTTACTTATGATTATCCTCATAAGTTAAAAAGAGATGTGACATTAACAATATGTCAGAAACTATGCCGTCGAAATACATCACATTCCTATAACTACGTTCGTTATGCCGAGTCCTCTTTTTTTCTATAGTCTGAGTGTCAGTCACACTAAGGCTGCGTTCCGAAAATCAATAAGAGTCACTATTAGCGCGCTCAAACGTGTCCCGAAATGTTGTGAGCGCGCTAATGTTAGCCGGCATGAAGAGCCACTTGACGTCATCGTTAACGTCATATAGAACTTACGGCGCTCATGCTCTAGAGTGAAATCACATTATGCGAACTGTCAGTTTGACGTTCGATAATTGTGTTTTCGGTTCAAAATGAATGTACCTCTTCTTCCGGACCGAAATCGTAAGCATGCTGATGGCATTTTCAGTGTTCTCTTTAATTTGGACAAGGCGATTATAATCGTTAGTACTGTGAGTGCTGTTTTCGGACCGCAGCCTCAATACGCGCCGCCATGCTACTCTTTAAGACATAGATATTATGTCACTGAAATTGTGAGATAATGCGTGACTCAAGTCCCGTCTTGGCAGCCCGTGCTACGCCTGCTGAATAGTCTATTAACAGCTAATCTCAAGAAGTAAAATCAAGAGCAAGAAAAATAATATTTTTCCTTTTAAAGGTGACAGTAGAGTAGACTGATATACAAACTATGATCTTTTTAGACTTACAGGGCTATTTGAGACCCTTAAGCAGACATTCATAGCTTCGAGATCTGATTTACCTAAGATTTATTTTACTAAGCTATTTTTTAATTCTTCAAAAAAAAAGATACCCATTTGACATAATAAAGTAATTAAAATTGGTTCTTCAATATTTTAAACAAAACAAAACAATCACCAAATTAAATATCACACATATGAATTTGATAGCAGAAAAGCACTTAATTTTGGCATGCTAGCAACATCTGGCGTCGCCTTTGTTGACGCTCATCAACTAAAACGGTCAAATCGATCCAATGGATGACGAACTAGGTCAGAAGGGCTATTTCGGGTCGATCTTTTTTAAGTAAGTAACCGACACTCGCATTAATTAGTTGGTCGGCTGTAAACGTGAGGAACAATAACAAATGGATGAGAAAAGGATAAAGCAACGCCAAGAAGTAGTGTCGAATTAAATAATTATCCTCGTCGAATTGAGAGTACCTCGCTATATTTTTCAACCTTAATACGCTGTAAAAATATAAAAACTTCGAATGTTTCTTAAAGTTTTAGTCGCTTGCTGCATTATATGCATTTGCTTCAAAACGTAGCTGTAAAAGAGTGGGATTGAATTATAAAGTAAGTATGTAACTTTTAACGCTTCAGTTAGATAACATGAGAGTCGGTAACGAATCTAACATCGTTAGCTGTGGCATTTCTTGCCGTCTTGTTTTTACTCTTTCATGACTTTTTTTAATAAGAAATGTTTTTAAATTCATTGTACCTTTATACTAAGTCAAATTGCAAAAATATGTCATGGTACATTCCAAAAAATTATATGTCTTTGCTGGTCAAAAAGGGGACAATAAGAATAAAACGTAATGAACTATAATAAGGTTTTGAATGAGACAAAACAAAATCGTTGACGCATCCGAGAACGTGCTTGTTGATCCAAAACTAGTTCAATGGTAGATAGAAGATCCCGTATCTTGTATACATAGCTACTTTCCTAACCCTAAGGTTGCCTGGTATAAATTGCCACCTTAGCAATAACGCCACCTATTGCCAATATAATATGTAATTCCATATGTTATGTACGAGTATGTAAGTATATCCTATGTGTAATAAAGTGTTTATTCATACATTTTTTACCAATAATAGAGTCCTTGTTTGAATACAAAATCAGATCTAACGCGATCGATAGGACTTAGTTCCGAAGCCTAAAATAGAAATAACGCATTATAGAATCCGAAGCATTTAGCTAAGCGGAGGCTAGCGAATGATACTTACTGGAATCTTGACTTTAAGCTTAAGAAATATCTGCATAAAACAAATTCAAATAAGAACTCTATGTATATTTCAAGGTGTGGATGACCCAATCTGAACTCATACTTAGCATATAGGCCCTTCAGGCTTTAAGTATATTAAGTTCAGTATATTGTACTTGACAAAATTTAATATTTACTTGGACAATAAATAAAAAATGAAAAAATAACTCTTGATATTTCATTTGATATCTAGTCTGTCATCTAAACCAAGAGCCGAGTAATAGACAACCTCCTCATAGTGCAAAAGCTCTGCCCACAAAAATGTATTTCACCAGGCCTAAATAGAGACCTGGAGAGGCACTCTTTGAAACAATACATTGCACCGGTCCCAGTTTGGAAATAGCTTAAAAGATTTGAAAGCGATTAATAATAAATATGAAAATCTGTACTGCTCATTCGTATCTCGCTATTGTGTATTTTGTTACTTAAACTTTTTCATCAGCAGGAGTATCAAAAAGCGTCTTCAAACAAAAATAAAACACAGTATCCATTTTTCCATCAATAACAGGTCCACCGCTTGGCATAATTTATGAGGCTTAGCCCGAGACGACCTATAAAGGCCAGTGTGAGTAGGTGGACAAACCCAGAACCTAGCTCATTATATTTATTACTTAATAAGCTTTACTTGCCTACCTACGGTGAAGAAATACATCGCGAGGAAACCTGCATACACCTGCGAAGTAATTCAAAGATGTATGTGAAGTCAACCAAATCGCACTGGGCCAACGTGGGGGCCAGCGTGGTAGACTAAGGTCTCTCTAACTTAGGGTAGGCTCGAGCTCCTCGCTCGGTAGGGACGTATATGAGCTATGATGATGATGAAGCTTTACTTGCATTAAATCCTATAGGACAAGCATAACTCACAGCATTTGTGCTATGCTAGGAGTATGCTAGTTATGTTCCGTTTCAGATACAACAAAAAATTTGTGAAGTCGGTTTTTTTTTTTGAAAAATATTTTTTATTTTTATCTTTTTAATGAAATCTTTATAGTGAATTTCCGTTTCTCCTAATATTTTAGGGTTTCACTCGATTTTCATGGGATCCCATCATCAGATCCTGACCTTGACACCACCCCAGAATTATACTCTATCGAATACGAAAATAATTTTTAAAATCCGTCCACAATTGGCGCCGTAATCGCGTAACATACACACAAAAAAAACAACATACGGGTCGAATTGAGAACCTCCTCCTTTTTTTAAGTCCGTTAAAATAAACCAGTATGGAATTACATTGTTGCTCACTGTATCTGAACATATCACATAAGATGGTCCCAGCTCAAATAAAGCGGGCAGTTATTCTAAGCACGATTGACATAACCGCTTGTAAACCTCTTTACCATGTTTACAGCTTAAGTCGTAAAAAGTAATGTGGTGAACACTAGTAAAGAGGCACCTCCGGTGCGAGAGAATTACAATGTTTCATATGCCCCATTTCATACACTACCTATTATAATAGATTTTGTCACAAAGTAACAGTTCACTAAAAATGAAAAATCATTCGATTTCATAATACACCACGTACCTGTAATTGGTTTTAAAAATTGTATCACAGTCATTGTGTAATCGGGTAAAGAAATGTTAAGCGATCTTTGTTCCGGTTATCTTTCTCATGCACTCGGCTACAGGAAATGAATTTGTGTATCAAATAAAAATTGTGCCGCGAAACTGTGTCGTCCCAAAAAAAACAACGCTGAAACATTTTAACAAAATACAATTATGATGGAATTTAGAAACGAAAACTCCGTTGAATCTAGCGCCACCAGGAAAGCACGCGGCCTACTTTTGTGGCGTATACATTATTCACCAAACCACGTGGCCTAGACAAGCGGATATATAATTATGCCCCGACTCCGCTAGCTTACTTTCCTTCCCCTATTTCACTTTTCCGGCGCTTAACACGGCCGACGTACCGAAGAATGGTAGTGCTTCATTTGATTCGCGAGGTTGTGACGAAATGCATAATAGCATTTTTCCACCTGTAATTTGATTCGTAGCTCTGATATGAAACTTTCGAGGCTTTTAGTTAGTTTAGTTAGGCAACTAGTTGTACTGTACACTATATTGACCGCTTCTGTTTTGGGTAAGTTTGTCATCATAGTTGCCATAGTACATGGTTTCTGTGAGATTTGTAATTGACCCCAATGTATGTTGTCAATTTGTAAAATAGATGTCAAATCACAGTACTCATCACATGTCAAATAGCAGTACCCAGTAATCACACTATCTATCTTATACCTCAGATCGGAGCACAACAATGCAAGCACCACTCCTTTGCGACAGAAATAGGTAAATTCCCTCAAGAATTTGAATAACTGTTGAAGAAATTTGAAAAATATAATAATAAATGTTCTGAATTAAAAATATTAACAGCTCATCAATCTTTGAATTGCAAAAAGAAATAACTTCTGGTCCTTAGCACAAACTATGAATACATTATGTCAACAGTGGAAATTATCTAACAAATAAAATATTATCAAAAAGTCGAAGACCTCATAACTCAAATCAGTGTATATTATCACTTAAATTGAAGAGGGCTCAACAATCTTAAACATTTTCTTAATTAAAATTGAGATTTGCAGAAGGCTAGAAAATAAATTCATATTTATCAAGAACTTTAACAGATTTTGTTTTTCAAGTTTTACAATTTTAGGAATAAATATGAAAATGAAGTGCTGTTGTATCTTTTATAAGAAATGATTAATATTTAAATAACAAGTCGTGTAGAAGAATCACTCATACTGAAGTTCACATCTTACTTATTGTTACCAAATTTTTTATTCATATAAATTTAAAAGATATTTTATTGTTATCGTTAATATAAGGATTACTTTAATTAAAGCTGGGCTCAGACCTTTAAATAGGTACGGTTGGTTGAATTTAACAACACAGTTAGTCCTAGGACCTTGTAACAAAGCAAAAAGCAGATAGCGGGGATATTAGGCCATTGGAGATTAGTCCTAGTACCCACACACTTTAGGCTAGCCCTACACACATACAACCAAGTTTAATAACATGATTATGACAAAGTACTGAAAGTACCTGCTCGTTTGACTGCCTGTTTCACCCGGTTTTGGCCGCGTTTTTACTGATCTTACGGGAATTAAAAGATAAAAGCACTATGCAAATTACAATTATTCTAAATTTAATGAATGAATGAATATTTTTATTGTTTCTAAAATAAAAATTTTACAATAATTTAAAGGACACAATTTAAACAAAAGGCGACCTTATTGCCAAAGCGGCAATCTCTACCAGGCAACCTCTGCTAGAGGAAAGCTAACTTAAAACTTATCATGACGGGTAAATAAACAATCATTATATTTTGTTATTTAATATTAAATCAATGACTATAAACTACATATACTACATACTAAATAATACTATTCATACACTACGTAAATTACATATACTTAAATAAAATACTAAAAACAGTAATGGATTTAGTATCGAATAACATCTCTAAACATCTGTCATCAACATTTATAAAGTGATTTGAAAGGGAACTAGACGCCGACTACGGGGGTTTATCGCAACAACACTTACTTGAAAACTCAACCCTTTTCTTTTGAATGAATGAATTGAATGAATGAATAAATTAACACGTTATTGTTATAAACATTTTAAAAAATATACAAAAGATAAATTTCATTGGAGAAACAAACGGAGGCCTTATTTCCAAAGCAGCAATCTCTACCAGGCAACCAATGGGTAAAGGAAAGTTTAAATTTTAGAGAAGTTGACGGGTAAAACGACGGGGAGAAATAAATATCTAATAAGCATAAGCTGCTTAATCTGGTTATTCTATCTATAACATTCAAATTTATACTTTACCATACTGTTACAGTTTTCTATCATAGTTTAATTTCAATACTGTGTTACTAAAGTTTTATTTTTTTTTAAATAAAATTGACCTGTTTTTTTTAAACAATATTAATAATCTCAATTTTGATATTTATGATTGTATACAGTGGCTGTATGTTACACTGAGAACTTATTTGTTATTCTTTACTTAATAAATTAGCATTAGGTTATTAATTAGTGACATATTTTTAGTATAAACTTCTTTTTTTTTTGTTTTGGTTATTTTGTTTGTTGTAGTCTAGTCTTGTTGTTTTTTTTTTTTTTAATTTCATTTATTATTTTACGAATTTACTACCCCTCTTTTTATTTTTTCTTTCTTGTTCATTTCTTGAACTCTTATTTCTCTGTCCAGTTTATACTTTAAACTTAAAATAATTTTTAATTTTTTAGACTGTCTTTGCTGAGTAATCAAGATGATGACCCGTAAAGCTGCTGTACAAAATACCGAGGCAAAGCTCAGACAGGCCGTAATGGAACTAAAAAATCTAAAGGAATCCCATGACAGACTGCTTCAGGAACGCGATGAAAGTGAAGAGGAAATAAAAAAGATCATAGACAGAAATTCTTCTCTCAAAAGTGAGCTCTCAACGCTTGATACCAAATACTAAGAAGTGTTAGATGAGCGCCACCAATTGCAAGACCACATTGATAGCCTTACTCAATGTCATTATTTATATGAAACGGCGCTCAACAAAATTACAACACTGGAACGGGAGTTGAGTGATGCAAACAACCAAATCAGCAAACTTGAACAGTTCAAGCAGGACAGTGAAGTAAAACATACCCACAGCCTCTTCGAGGAACTTATACAATCACCAGGGGGCCAGAATCTTACACAACACTGTCCAACTTCATTACATAAACCCTTACCAATTCATTTCCATAGTAGAAACAAACTCCGGAAATATATTAAAATTAATAAATTAATTAAAAAACACCAATTATTAATCAAGAAGCATAACTCTTTTAAAACTAATATTAAATTACGAAAAGAGCGTGCTTGCTTAATGGATTCATTAGATATTTTCGACTCAAAATTGAGAGAAAGCAGAAGCATGTATGAAAGGGACATACAAGAATTAAATGATGTTATTGATAATTTGCAAAATTCCTTATCAAATATGACACCAAATTATCATAATGCTCAAAATGAGATCAAGGAGCATATTCGATCGGTCACAGAGCTAGCCACTCACTGTCAATATAATGAGGACAGATATCAGGCCCTACTGGAGAAATACTCCTTAAATTCCAGTAAGGATAATTTTACATTGGTCAGCAATACAATTAACACTACTGAGTATGTACTACCCAATCATGCATGCCCTGCACTCAGTACAGTATGTCAGTCACCTGCTGCTGACAAGTCTATATTACCCAGATCGGAAAAACATGTCAACAAAATATCTACTGAATCAAGATATTTAATTTTTTGTGACGAAATTGGCAAAGACATGGGTCAGCTGTTGTCAAACCAGTTGGGGCAAAATGTGACAAACTATTGTATGCCTGGCTCCAACTTTAACAACCTTACATTAAAGATGAGTAATTATAAGTTTAATTTTAATGATAATTTAATAATAATAATGGGAAATCGGGATAATTTAAATAAATCAAAATTAAAAGAGTTTTATTCCCATTTAAATAATTTAAACGTGAACAAAATAATTATGTTCACACTACCCTACCATAAGGGATTATCTCAAAATGAAAATAACTTAAGATACAAATTAAATTTGACGTTAGATATGTTGACATGCTATTCTGAAAAATGGCATATTATTGATGTTAATAAAATGACTTATGTTTGTAATAAGTTTTATCTGACAGGAGATAGATTACATCTATCAATGTTTTCAAAAAAACAATTAGCAGTTTCGCTAAGATTTTTCTTTTTAACTTTAGCCAAAAACTTGGCTATTAATTCTTGTGCTGACAATGCTTTAATTGAGCAACACAGTGTCTTGGAACAAGTTCCAAGTAATTTAAATTAAATAATGAGACAAAAGAGGTGGCCTCTTGCCCGGGATTGACCAAAGATAAGCCTAGTTATTTACGGATTGTACATCAAAATATTCAAGGCTTTTCCGGTAAAGACTTAGAAATAAATTTATTTTTAGATTTTGAAAGTATTGATATACTTTGTATTACAGAACATTGGCTGAAAAGTCATGAATTATTAGTAAGTTTAGATAATTACAAGATTGTGAGTTCATTTACTAGGAAAACTGCCATTAGAGGTGGATCCTTGATAATTATGCATAACAACATTCAATTTAAGGAAAGAAAAGACATTGTTTCACTCGCTATTGAACGAACTATTGAGTTGTCTTGTGTGGAACTTGATAACTTCATTATAATATGTGTGTACAGACCCCCCTCTGGAAATTATTCAGAGTTTGAGTCCGCTATGGAGGATGCCTTAAGAATAGTATATAGAAAATCTAAAAAAATTATTGTTTGTGGTGATTTTAATATAAATATCTTAGAGAAATCACAACTATCTAGTAGATTTATTAACTTATTTAAATCATTTAATATGGATTATGTATTTCACGAACCTACCCGCATTACAGTTACATCTGCAACTTGTTTAGACAACATCTTCTGTAACTGTAAAGTACAAGAGAAGTTAATTATTAATTGTATTAACTCTGACCATAGCGGGCAACTAGCTTCATTCGAGCACCATCATGTTTGTTCTATACGTGAGATTACTTGTAGGCCTATAACCAAACGCGGTATGGAGAAACTCAAAAGAAATATTATTTATCAAACTAGTAATCTGCTCGAGGGGAACAACGCTAATAATCTGTATAATAATTTTTTTCATATAGTTAAAGATGAATGTAATAGTATATTTAAGGAAAAAGTAATTAAGGTCAATAACGGAAGAAAGAAATTTAGTGACTGGGCTACGCCAGGCATATATAAAAGCCGTAGGAAACTATTTGAACTATATGCTTTAAAAGCAACCTCAAATGATCCTAATTTCATAAATTTTGTTAGAAACTATTCCAAAACATTTAAGAAAGTGTGCATGTCCGCAAAAGCTATGTATATAACCAACAAAATTAGCTTATCAAAAAATAAAGTAAAGACCACCTGGAATATCATTAACCAGGAAACCGGGAAATCTAAAAGCTCAGTAAATTCGATTTCACTGGAAGTCAATAATATTACAGTTAATTCGGACATTGCAGTTGCCAATGTATTCGAAGACTTTTTCTCCCATATACCCATAGAAACTACAAGTAGTCTCAACTCGTGCCCCGATGCAGCTGTGGCCCTCTTGTCACAGAGTGTAGAAAAGTGCAACAATGGCTTCACATTCTGTCACATTGACGCCAACACTATCTTGAAAACATTCCGCATGATCAGTACAAAAAACACTGAAGACCTTTGGGGTATTTCGACCAACATGATCAAATCTGTGATAAAGGAACTTGCTCCCCAACTCGCGTTTATATTCAATAAATGTATTGATGAAGGTATCTTCCCTGACCTTATGAAGAATAGCAAATTAATACCTTTATTTAAATCGGGAAATAAAAACGATCCTTCAAATTATCGACCAATTTCAATTTTACCAGCTCTTAGTAAAATATTTGAAAAAATTATGTCTAATCAGCTAACAGGTTATTTTTCAAGTAACAACATATTACATATGAATCAGTTTGGTTTTACTAAAGGTCGTTGCACTACAGATGCTGGAGTTGCCCTTCTTAAACACATTTTTGCTGCTTGGGAGCGTAAACAGGATGTGATTGGTATATTTTGTGACCTATCGAAGGCTTTTGACTGCGTTGGTCACCAGACTCTTTTAAATAAACTCAAATATTATGGTGTCTCTGAAGAAGCAATTAGACTTATTGAGTCTTATTTGTCCAGTAGAGTCCAGAAAGTTGTCATTAACAAATCTAAGTCTGCTGGTGCACCCATAATTATGGGTGTGCCTCAGGGCTCGATATTGGGACCTTTGCTTTTCTTAATTTACATTAACGACCTCCCACACTTCACTAATAGTTTGTGCGATACGGTGCTATTTGCAGATGATACTTCTTTAATATTTAAGGTTGACAGAGGAAACGGAAATACTGACGTTGTAAATAGTACTCTCACTAAAGTATTGCATTGGTTCACCATAAATAATTTATCATTAAATTCAAGTAAAACTAAATGTATTAAATTCTCATTGCCAAATGTAAGAAAAGTTGATACTATTGTGCAAATGAACAACCAAATTGTTGAATTCGTCAATTCTACAAAATTTTTGGGTATTACTCTAGATTCTAGATTGCAGTGGGATCCACATATTGAGTCCTTGGCAAACAGACTTAGTTCTGCAGCATATGCAGTAAAAAAAATAAGACAACTTACTGATGTTGAAACGGCAAGATTAATTTACTTTAGTTATTTTCATAGCATCATGTCATATGGAATACTTCTGTGGGGATCAGCTGCTAGTATAGAAAGTATTTTTGTACTTCAAAAAAGAGCGGTTCGCGCTATTTATAATTTAAGAGCAAGAGACTCTCTTAGAGATTTATTTAGAGAAATTAACATATTGACTTTAGCAGGACAGTACATTTATGAAAATTTGATTTATGTCTATAAAAATTATAATATATTTGAAACCAATTTCCAACTTCACCATTTAAACACAAGAAATAAAAATAAACCTGCCGTTCCAACGTACAGGCTCCAAAAAACTAGAAGCTCATTTATGGGGAAATGTATAACTTTTTACAACAAAGTCCCACAAAATGTAACTGACTTGCCTTTTGATAAGTTTAAAGCGCATGTAAAAAAGACTCTGATGAGTAAAGGATATTATAAAGTCAACGATTATTTACAAGATGCCAATGCCTGGTGTTAATTTGAAGAAATTATTAATGATAATAATGTAAATAATCGTGTTGTTGTGTATAACTATTCATTAAGTAGTATTGGTAACGTTGTACTAAGAAGAGAACTGACAAATATACATTTGTTATGGAAGTTGAGCTCAAATTTTTGCCTTGAGGTCAGCTTCCAATTGACAACTCTGTAACAATACAGGGAGAAAAAAATAGCCCTTGCTGGTTTTCTTGCTGGTTCTTTCCAGTACAAGGTTTCCCGCCGTAGACTTGTGAACCATTGGCGTAGCTTCCTTGACTTTCAAAAGAGATTGTAAAATCCAAGTTGAATAAAATATTTTGATTTTGATTTTGGTAAAGTATTATAGAAACCTATTTTACGTATTTAAATATTTAACCTTAAAATACCTGTACATATATTTTGATAATAAAATACATAAACTACACATATTACACATATTCAATATACACTACATAAAATACATAACCTTTTATGTTGTTGGAGATATTTCCCGCTCCTTAAGTGTCCACCTGCAGGAAATGCTTTTTTATTGCTTGAATACATTGATTGATTTACGAATATGTCGGACACTCCGCGACTGCTAGAGGCAGAGTGCCTCAACCGATTAAGCCTCAAGGAGCGACGCCCCTCACATACGCCAGGGCTCGAACACGTCCATCACTGCCACATCCTTCCCTTCATCGGACGAAGAGAACACGCCAACGAGGCACCGCTGCGTGACAAGAGGCTTCCACGACGAAAAGGCAGGACACGATCGTACTTTGTATATTGTGAATAGGATTGCCACCGGTACTTTATTATAATGTCATCATCATCACAACAGCTCGTATATGTCCCCACTGAGGAGCTCGAGCCTAGCCTAAATTTAGGGTGTTTAGGCCTTAGTCAACCACGCTGGCCTAGTGCGGGTTGGTCGACTTCACATACACCTTTGAATTTCTTCGCAGATGTATGCAGGTTGCCTCAGGATATGTTTCTTCACCGTAGGAGCGTCAGATAAATGTATATATGGAATTTGAAAACGAAAAACACATTGGTACATGGCGGTCTCGAACCCCGGACTTCCCGATTGGAAGGCAATAGTGCCGAGTCCACAGCGTCACTGACGCTATTATAAAGTATTATATGACCAAAAAGTTCGCGGAATGAGGGGTATGGAGGGGGGAAAGGTGACTTTTTACTACCTGCACTAGTTGTGACACCCATTAAGAGTATATTTACTAAGTTTAAAAAAAAATAGGTCATAATTACCTGAGCTACACATCAATCAACAAGTCAATCCGGAAGAAAATTTGCAACATGGAGAAAATTGAGTTTCCCGCAGTCATCAAGTTCCTTACCAAGCAAGGAAAACCTCCCCAGACTATTTTGGAAGAGATGTCTTCTGTTTACGGGGACTCTTGCCCTGGAAAAACCATGGTTTACAAGTGGCACAACCTGTTTAAGCAAGGCAGGGATTCGATTGAAGATGATCCGAGGCCAGGGCGGCCTGTCGAGGCAACCACGGCAGAAAACGTCGAAAAACTTGAAAAAATCATATTGGAAGATGCCCGTTTAAAGAAGAAACAGCTTGCAGAAATGATTGGAGTATCAGCTACAACCATTTTGAACATCCTACACGACCATCTTGGCATGTCAAAGGCGTGTGCAAGATGGGTGCCGAGAATGCTCACGCCACACCAGAAGCAGCGGCGAGTTGTGTTGTCGCGAGTTTTTAGCGCTCTGTGGTGAACAAAAAGATGAAGTTTTGAACCGAATTGTGACTAGAGATGAAACTTGGGTTCATCATTATGAGCCTGAGTCCAAACAAGACTCCATGCAGTGGTACAAAAAGGGCACACCACCTCCGAAGAAATTCCAAGTGTCTCCGGCGGCTGGAAAACTCATGCCTACTGTTTTCTGGGATTCAGAGAGAATCCTCCTTATTGATTATAAAGAAAAGGGTATCTCTATCACTGGAGAGTACTACGCTGCACTATTAGAACGTCTGCTAGATGCTGTGAGAGAAAAAAGACGGGGAAAATTGACTAAAGGTGTGCTCCTTTTGCACGACAATGCACCCGTGCACAAGGCGCAAGTTGCGATGCTGCTGTTCAAAGAGTGGACTTCGAAATCTTGGAACATCCTCCCTATAGCCCAGATTTAGCCCCAAGTGATTATTATTTGTTCCCAAAAATGAAAAAAGAGCTTCGAGGGAAGAAATTTTCCAGCGATGAAGAAGTGAAGAGCGCAATTTCGGCCTATTTTGACGACAAAGAGAAATCTTTTTTTTCGAAGGTATTAATAAATTAATTGATAGGTCTAATAAATGTATTAGAGTTAAGGGGGAATACATTGAGAAGGAAAAATACTTTTGTGTTTTATTTCTTACTTTTTACCCTCCATTCCGCGAACTTTTTGACCCTCGTACGTTATTTCATTTATTTGTACTCTATACTTTATATGCCAACAATAAAGTACACGAAAATACTTTATTTTCTCTAGGATTCATTTAACAAAGATATTGTGAACCTCTCAGTTGAACGAACAATAGAAATTGCCTACGTAGAGTTGGACCAGATTATTGTAGTGAGCGTATACAGGCCTCCTTCGGGATTGTATGACCACTTTGAAAATATAATGGATGAAGTTTTAAATAAAGTCTGTAAGCAAGGCAAACAATTTTAGTAAACAATATTAGTCTGTGGAGATTTTAATATTAACTTATTAGAAAACTCTAGTTTATGTATGAGAATTAAAAATTTGTTTCAGTCATATAATCTTAAAAACTTATTTATGGAGCCAACACGAATTACTGAGTTTTCTGCCACATGCATTGATAATATTTATACTGACATAGAACCATTAGCACAAAATGTTTTTAATAACTTAGAATCTGACCACTCTGGTCAATTTGTTACTATACCTTACAAATGTAAGCTTATGGCGAAAAAGAATATCACTGTTGTACCAAAGACTGCTGGCCGCTTGGAGCGTTTCAATAATAATCTTGGTATTAATTTAAAGTATATTGACTATGACGAAGACCCAAATAAATTGTATGAAAACTTTTTTAACACATTTTGTTGTGAATTTAAAAATATCTTTGTTCCAAAAACCATCTCAGTCAATGGTAGATTAGCTTTTAGTGAATGGGCCACACCAGGTATTCACAAAAGCAGAATAAAACTTTATGAACTTTACAATGAGCGTTCATTAAATACTAGTGATCAATTTAAATTGTATGTAAAAACTTATTCCAAAGTATTTAAAAAAGTTTGTAAATTTGCAAAATCCAATTATTTAAGCTCTAAAATAAAAAATAGTAGTGACAAAATTAAAACGACATGGAACATTATTAATAATGAAACCGGAAGAGTAAAAACTAATAACAACAATTTTTGTTTAAATATTGAAAATAAGAAAGTTACAGTAGATATTGAGGTAGCTACAGAATTTGAAAAATTCTTTACTGACATTCCAGTTTCAATCACAAAATCTTTGGATTCCTCCCCCACTGTAGCCGAATCTATTCTAAAAGATTATGTTAAAACTTGTGATGATAAATTTAAATTTGCCCATATTTGTGCAAATGAATTAATAAAGTCATTTAAAACGCTGAATAAAAAGAAAACGTGGATCTGTGGGGCAACTCTGTAGATGTTTCCCAATCTGTAATAGAAACAATAGCTCCAATACTTGCTAGTATTTTTAATGATTGCATTGACTGTGGTGTGTTTCCTGATCTAATGAAACTGAGTAAAATTATTCCATTACATAAATCTGGTAGCACATCAGACCCCAATAATTTTAGACCTATCTCTGTGCTACCTACTTTTAGCAAAATCTTTGAAAAAATAATGTTGGAACAAATGCAAAGCTTTTTTAACAGAAATAATCTTCTACACTGTAAACAATTTGGTTTTAGAAAGGGTCGCTCAACAACTGATGCTGGTGTTGAGTTAATACAAAATATATATGAGGCCTGGGAGGACTCACATGATGCGCTGGGCGTTTTTTGTGACTTGTCCAAGGCGTTTGATTGCGTTCATCATGACACCCTGATCAGGAAATTACACTACTATGGATTTCGCGACACTGTTCTGGATCTACTCGTCTCCTATTTGACTGAGAGGATTCAGAAAGTAGACGTCAACGGAAAGAGGTCCCATGGCGCCTCGGTTAAAATGGGAGTTCCGCAGGGTTCAATTCTTGGTCCTTTTCTATTTTTAATATATATAAATGACTTGCCTGCTTTTGTACAAGACAGACATGAGATTGTATTATTTGCAGATGATACTTCACTTATGTTTAAAATTAAAAGACGATTGCAAATTTATGACGATGTAAATAGTTCTATCTCAAGAATAGTTTACTGGTTTAATGCGAATAACTTGTGCCTCAATGAAGGGAAAACTAAATGCATAAAATTTGTTTTACCCAATGTTAAAGAGGTTCACACCACTGTTAACATAAAGATTAAAAATGTGGACCTTGTGGATACCGTAGTATTTCTTGGTATTACTTTAGATTCAAAGCTTTAGTGGGGCCCACATATTGATAAATTGTCGAAGAGACTTAGTTCTGCAGCCTACGCTGTATGGAAAATACGTCAGCTGACTGATGTTGATACAGCAAGACTTGTATACTTTGCCTATTTTCATAGTGTGATGTCGTATGGCATTTTGCTGTGGGGAAATGCTGCCGACATTTAGACTGTTTTTGTGCTGCAAAAAAGGGCTATTCGTGCTATTTATAACCTTAAAATAAGAGACTCTTTGAGAGAAAAATTTAAAGAAATTGGTATTATGACCGTCGCGTCGCAATATATTTACGAGAATATAGTATATGTTCATAAAAATATACATTCGTTTTGTAAAAACAGTGATATTCATTCAGTAAATACTAGGCAAAAGCATATGTTAGCGTTACCAAATACTCGGCTTAAAAAAATTAATAATTCTTTCAAAGGCCTTTGTGTACGTTTCTACAATAAAATCCCAAATAATATTAAAGCACTTAACTTGAATAAATTTAAAGTCACTATCAAGGGCGCACTTATGAAAAAAGCATATTATAAAGTGTCTGATTATATGACAGATAAAACTGCTTGGGATTGACAAAAAATGTGATAATTGACGTTCAAAGGGTGTTAACACTTTGTGATAATAGGATAAATTTCATTCGAGTAACTGTTCCACTCACACCGACAGGCATTTCTATATTATTTAAAAAAATGTTTATGAAATATAATATTGTAATGTTGGCATTTTAAAAGAGGAGACAAAAAAAATACAAGACCTTCCGAGTTTCTTGCCTGTTCTTCTCGAGAAGGCTCTCCCAATTTCCGAACAGGTGTAGAGTCAATTTTTTTTTTCATTTGACTTGTATTTGCACACATCTTTGTAGAACTAACAAGAAGTGTTGAACAGTGCCCTTTATAGGAGGAACCGAGGCTGTCTTGGGGGGGCGGCCCAGCAGACTTTTCCCACTTTAGTTCGCGGTCAAAAAGTTGACGATTAATAGAACTATCTAAAATATATAATTGTATTATACAATTTTAATATACAATTGCAATGTATAATAATACATCGCTGTGTATTGTTTTGTATAAAATAAATTTATCTTAAAAATATTTTTATCTTTGGTCGACTGGCAGAAAATGTTTATGGCATTAAGTCTGCCTTGTATACAAATGTACCAAAAATAAATAAATAATTATTAAATATATCTATTTGACTACATTAGAAAGTTAAGCATTTTTTGTATGAAAAGTTCAAATGTCAGGAACTAAAGCCACAGCAGGTAGTTAAAGGTCCCCTGTGAATCGCAAAAAGATTCCCCGCCTTAAAAAAAGATAGTAGTAAAATATTCCCCTGCCCAAAAAAAGGTAGTAGTACAGTGGTAGTATTCCAGAAACTAGGTAATTTCACGAGTAGTTTTGGAAATTTTCAAAGGCAGTATTTAATATTACAAGAAGAACCCAGCTAAAACTATTAATGAGATTAGAGTACCTAAATGATTTCGTTTCTTCTCATAATCTGGAAATCTTAACGAGATTAATGGATAACAAGGTTCTCGGTCATCGGTTAAGCCTGAAAGGACAGGTCGTTGAATGCGCATTTATCCCCGACATAAGGTCTGAAACGAACATCTTCTAAGAAAAATAAAATCCGATCTGCATTATGATTTACTTTGATTACACATTTTGACCTTATCTGCAATTAGAACATAAACTAAAAGATATTTAAGACAATTTGCAAAGGAATAAATGAGTCAATTTATTAAGGAGGCTACGAAAATACAGTAACAGGTACAAGTAACCCAGATTTTTCGAATTGTTTTAATCGCAGGCCATCAAATATGTTTGCATTATGCTACGCAAGCTTAAATCGGTCTCGCTTTTATTGAACACCAAATCTAACCTGCAGATGTCAAACTAATAACACTAATCAAAACGGTAATAGCGAAAAGATGGCATGGCACTCTACGACTAAAAAGCATGTTTTTATTTAGGATGCTCTTGCTCTAAACGACAGGTAATAATTAATTTAATTTTCTTAAATGTACTCTCGCAATGGTTTCAATTTCAACTATGTAATTTTTGATGTTTGAATATGAAGCGTGTCATTAATAATCATAAAAATAAACTACTACATTTTTCGTGGAGAAGAATAACAAAATAAAGAGGCTCTAGTACTTCGAAAATGATAATAGCATAACACAGACAATTTTACATTTTATACTTACATTTAATAATGGTTAAATATTAAGCTAGTAATATTTCATATAAAACACCATCTAAATCACAATTAATTTTAATTCACGTTATTATGCAGTGTGTTTTATAAATGCAGTATAATTCCTTATACATATTATTCAATTAGCATTCAAGTGGCTTACTTGGCTTGCGTTTATCGCTACTATTTCTGACAGTAAGTGGTAATAAATTCCGAACCTAATTCCTCATGCGACTTTACTTATTACATTTTACTTCATCTAAATATGCCTAGTCTACTGCATAAGAAAACAGTAAATAATAACAACAAATCATTTAGTTTTTCCGGAAAATGTTCAAGCTTGATTTTGGTCCTTGAAAAAAAACATTACGTACTTTCTGAATACGAGAAATAACGATATCACAGTACACAGTAATTCTTGAAATAAAAAAGGATTACTTCAATTAAAAGGTTTCTTTGAAGAATATTAGCACGTTAGCCGATTAACAAAGATTAGGCGGCACTGCACGTTATAAAGCGCCTAACAGAAACTCTGACCTGAGTGAACTCTCCCGGAACAGACTTTGCTAAGTTCTTCTGTGAACTCGAACCGATTGAGCGCAGCTAATTATTTAATCACCAAGTTTCAAAGAAAGAGAATGCATTATTAATATTGAAGTTTCAAAGATCAAGTCATATTTAACTGGACTACCTACTGGCTACTGAGTTGACATTCTTATCTCAGTATCCAGGTAAGTAGGTAATTAGTTGGTACTTTCACAGTAGCTGTGCTAACCGCATTCATACTGCAATTTGGCAGTCAGAGTACAGCCCAAATGTAACCCGTATATATAGACCCTGATTTATTGGTCTGGCGTGCTATTTAGATGCTAGTTATGCTACTCCAAATACGTTGAAATGATGACAATACAATATATGGCATATTCTACGAATACCTGCGTGATACTTTATTCGTAACACGTAGGTAAAATCATTAAATAAAAAGTAAATTCGGAATCGAATACGTAAAACATTGACACCTTTTTGAAAACTGATCATGTGTAAAGTCACGATAGTCAATAACTTCTGTCAAGGACTAATTTTGTCCTAAAAGGGTTGTGAAGAGTGCTCGTCACACAATTTGAATCACAAAGCTCTCAAATAACTTTTCCCGGGACTTGACTCATCTTGTTGCTCCCAGTTACTTTGATGTTAAGTAGACATTTATATTATGTAAGGTTTTAATATCCCGGAATGACATGTATATACTGGCTAGTTTTCCGCCCTCGTCTGCTTTTTTGCTTTTTCTCTTGAAATTATTTTTCAGCGGTTAAAACAGTACACATTTAAATCCACAGACAATACGGACTAAAATCTTATGTTTTTTGTTAAAGCTTTTTAAAAAGGGCCCTCAAATTGTGACTCAAAATATAAAATTACTTTTAATGCATATTCTAAGCTCCATAGGGTGGCATTTGCGTTTAGGTTAAAAAATCGTTCGCGCTGAAATGCTTGCTTGATGCATGAAAATGCATGAGGATGACACTACGTCGATCAAGTTGTATTATTGAGGTGTGAAAGGTTCCAAATAACATCTAATTGAACCCGAGGCAAAGTCACATTTTCCGTGCTTGACTTACGTGGACCTCTCTAGGGTTCTATACCTCAAAAGGAAAAAAAACCGGCCAAGCGCGAGTCGGACTCGCTCATGAAGGGTTCCGTACGATTTATGACGTATTAAAATAACTACTTACTAGATCTCGTTCAAACCAATTTTCGGTGGAAGTTTACATGGTAATGTACATCATATATTTTTTTTAGTTTTATCATTTTTTTATTTTAGAAGTTACACACATTTTACCACTTTGGACGTGTCTCTCGCGCAAACTAGTCAGTTTTGAAAAAAAATATATTAGAAACCTAAATATGATTTTTGAAGACCTATCCATAGATAACCCACACGTATGGGTTTGATGAAAAAAAATTTTGAGTTTTAGTTCTATGTATGGGGAACCCCCAACATTTATTGCTTTTTTCTATTTTTGTGTGAAAATCTTAATGCGGTTCACAGAATACATCTACTTACCAAGTTTCAACAGTGTAGTTCTTATAGTTTTGAAGAAAAGTGACTGAGACATACGGACGGACAGACAGACAGACATGACGAATCTATAAGG
Source organism: Schoenobius gigantellus (assembly GCA_963935595.1). Taxonomy (NCBI): domain Eukaryota; kingdom Metazoa; phylum Arthropoda; class Insecta; order Lepidoptera; family Crambidae; genus Schoenobius; species Schoenobius gigantellus. The sequence continues at coordinate 16,842,961 of OZ012554.1, read as the reverse complement.
GTTCCGTTTTTTGCCATTTGGCTACGGAACCCTAAAAACAGAAACCTCATAGGATTACATCATTGTCCGTCTGTCTGTTCAGTCAATACCCTTTTTTCAGAAACGGGAAAAAATATCAAACTGTAATTTATTGCAAGTACTCTGGTCTACGGTATCTTTCAGTTGTTAAAAATCACACTTGTAAGTCAATGCGACCAAAATATATACAGACCGTTTATACTTACTAATATTATAAAGAACAGGCTCCGAAACTACTGGACCGATTTGAATAATTCTTTCACTAATAGAATGCTACAATATCACTGAGTAATAAAGGCTATAGGATATTTTTCTCCGGGAAAATATAAAATTCGCACGGAAAAAACGAAGATAACGCGAGCGAAGCCAGGAGGGTGTCACTCCGCAGTTTAGGTACATTTGCCCGGGCGCCCCGGCCAGCCGCTATATGGCAGAGGGTTGCCACTCGGCTCGCACGCTAGGCGCGTCGCACGTAATAGGTGGTAATAGTTAAGATTTTCTCGGTGATTTTTGTAACGAACAATGAATTCGAAAGATTCACGTCATCTGTATGATAGGTACTGTTGTGTTTATGGGTGTATAACTAAACGGAAGAAAAAGGATGCAAAATTATCGTTTTTTAATATACCAAAAGATATTGAAAGGAAAGCTATTTGACTATTTTTCACATCACATCCTAACTACTTTGTTATTGTAGTAGGTACCTACCCACATGATAAGGATAAAATTGTTAAAAATAGGTAAGTGTTTTAGGGCGTTTAAATGAATGAATGCGAAATAAGTACAATAGTAAAAATACCTACTTAAAAAAAAATACAATAGTTTTTATACTTGATAAATTATGCTTATTATGATTACGCAGTCAAGTAGGTAGATGATATACAATACTTGTTTTATTTTATTACTCACTATAAAGCTTATAATAAAAGAAAATCATTCTATGGAAGTTTAAAGATGCCCTCTCATGAAATGAATGAGTAGGTATATTCAGAAATTAGAGACAGTATTTACACATAATTTTGAGCACCATTTACAAGGAAATCTTGGAAGTGAATTGTTTCAGTTACTACAAGAAATCCAATTACCTACATTGCCATGTTCGTGTTTTCCTGTGGACTAATTAATAAGATTGTAAGGATTCGAATATTTTCAACCCTCAAGTTTCATAATTTAAATTTAAATAAACTAAGAGCTTAGGTATTTATTTAAATTTAAATAAATAAGCTCTTAGTCTAAAATTATGGTGCCGCGTCGAAGCTCGTTCAACAGCAACTACGGCGACCGGTGGTTTTCTTTGCTCCTCTAATTTTCTACCTGCGATAAAATTCTTTAATTAGTTCATCAAAAACAATTTTCTGAACTGACAAACATGTTATTCTTTTGACAATACAAAAATCTGAAACTAAGAACTTATTAGATAGACAAGAAATATATTTTGTTGAATTAATTAATACACACTTTTATCTTTATTAATTAATTAATATTTTCGTAAATATATCGGTGAGTGGGAACCCTGCGCTCTTGTCGCCAACTCGGTATCGGGTCAGCGACTCGTAACGGAATTAGAACGCTCGTGTCCTGCAATAAATTTCAATTTCCCGTGAAGTCAGTTGAAGGTCGCAAGAATAGGTACATTTTCATACCTAAACTTAGCTTTTCTTCGAGAGTGATCCTTCTGTACTTTAGTACTATTATCTATTCTGTGGCGAAGCTGCGAGCGGAATGCTTGTGTCTCATATTTTTGCAAATATTGTGTTTTGACATGGGAATCAAAACTTATATGATACTTCACGTTAACATTGAATCATTATATTTGGCAAGAAGCAAGGTCTTATAGCACATGTTATAAAAAAATCTGAAAAACAAAATAAGTACATAGTTAGGAGATATCTATACAAATAAATAAAATTGAAGTGTCTGTTTGTAATGTCAAAATAACAAGTTTTTACTAAATGGGTATGATTTTATATCAGGTACCAATAACAAAAACACAATTTAAATTTTTTTTGTCTGTCTATCTGTATATCTGTCTGTTTGTTCCCGCTAATCTCTGGAGCGGCTGAACCGATTTGACGGGACTTTCACTAATAGATAGCTAACTATATAAATATAACATAGGCTTTATTAAGATCTTTAAAAAAATTGCCTACAAAAATCAAGGGTTTTTATTTACGTTGCAAATGCCTTTCTGTACTCCGTACCAGGGTCGTGTGCATCGGTACCTCCGTCTTGCCTATTCCTGCCGCAAAGCAGCAGTGCTTGCATTGCTGTGTTCCGGTTTGAAGGGTAAGATAAGATAAGATATGATAAGAGGGCAGTGAAATTACTGGGTACCGTGACTTTACATTTTAGGTCACAAGTTGGCACTTTGGTTCTTGTGGGGGTTGCAGTTTTGCTGCGAATCTCACAGGAACTACATGTATTATAGGTGACTGTTACCACTTACCATCAGGTGGACAGTTTGCTTGTTTGCCAACTTAATTGTAATAAAAAAAACCTCGCACCTGGGAAAACGCGAGGCTATGCGCGTCGCGTGATGCCGGACGAAGTCTTGGGAACTTTGACGAACATTTCCACGCATGAATCCACCCACGCATGAATACTGGGAAATGACTAAAATCTCCTCCACTTAGCAAATCTATGTTCAGCAGAGGGGTTATAATTATTATTATGTTGATATTAATGTTATTTACCGACATCTACAGGGCTAGCGTGTTGAGAAATAGCCAAAATCCCCCTTCATTGTGTAGACTTATGGCCAGCATGTGATATGATGATTATGCTATATAATATGGCATCCGTTGTCCGGTCGACACTCCGATACCGCGCTCCTATATCTTAATCTATAAAAGTTGTGTAATTGTGACCTAAAGTGCAAATAGAGACAGCAAGAGTATAGCGTGGCTTTAATGTGAAGCATCAAAATAATAAAATAGTGTGAAAAAGCGACGATATCACCAAAATTATCAATTCATCAATATCCCATTCCTCGATAACAAGTGTTTGTGCTTTGTGCAATTACCTCTACGTTGAAAACGCGTAACCGACACCTATTACACGGCGCTTAAGCTGTTTTGTTCGCGGGGTTTGTAGCTCACAGCAAGTTCAATCTGTTTATGACAACTACCTTACTGTAATATTCGGAAGTCATGGCAACCAACTGTGCTGCATGCAATGAAAAAATTGAAACTTTAGACTATATGGAATGCATAGAATGCAACAAAACATATGATTTGTTGTGTATCAACATGACTCGAGAGGTATTCAACACACTCAGCGAGGATTTCAAAACCGGGTGGTCTTGCCCCTCATGACGTGTCTGTTCACGACTTTTTGTAAAATTCTGTGCGAAAGAGCTTGCGTATCCTCTATCTATTATTTTCCGGCATTCTTTAAATGAAGGTGTCTTCCCAAAAAAATGGAAGGAAGCTTATATCATTCCAATACACAAAAGTGGATCTAGACAGAACGTTGAAAACTACAGACCAATCTCAATATTATCCGTTTTTGGTAAAATTTTTGAGTCTGTTGTTCACGATCAAATGTACCCTGTCGTTGCATCTTACATTCCAAGTTCACAGCACGGATTTATGCGAAAGCGCTCCACTGTTACAAATCTCTCTGTTTTCACTGACTACATCACTCTACACATGGACAAAGGATTCCAGGTGGATGTTGTATATACTGATTATTCTAAGTGCTTCGACCGAATCAACCACGATATTCTGATATCTAAACTGTCTAGCGTCGGTGTGCATGGCGATCTTTTGAGGTGGCTTACGTCCTATCTAAAGAATCGGCTGCACGCGGTAAAAGTAAACACTTTTAAGTCTAACTTTGAAATTATACCTTCAGGGGTACCGCAGGGATCCCACTTGGGACCTCTGCTGTTTAACATTTATTTACATGAAATAGAATCTTGCTTCTTAAACTCTAGAGTATTAATGTACGCAGATGACAAGAAATTTTTTATGCCCATACAATCCCACGTTGACTGCACTAAGCTTCAAATGGACCTTGATTGACTATCTGATTATTGTGTTCGCAACCAACTTGATTTGAATATCAAAAAATGTCAATTAATCACTTTTACTAGAAAGCCTAACTTCATATCCCATTATTACAAAGTTAATGGCATGATAATTTCCAGAGTTAATGTCGTGCGTGATCTTGGCGTTTTGTTGGATAGTAAATTAGTGTATTCCTCTCACTTTCAATACAATATGCTAGGTTTTCTACACAGAAGTACAAAATGTTTTAAAAAAGTAAATTCGTTAAAGGCCCTGTATTTTGCATTTATGTTCGTAGCATAATGGAATATGCCTCGCCAATCTGGTCGCCTTCTTATGTAACTTCCATAGCGCGATTGGGAACTGTGCAGCGAACTTTTACTCGCCGCCTATATTATCGCCTTAGGAGACGAGCAGACTACAAAAACAGGCTTAGCTTCTTCCATCTACTCTCCCTCGAAGATCGGCGACTACTCATTGATATGAAACTACTGTTTGACATAGTTAACGCAGTCGTCGACTGTCCAGAGCTCATGAGTCGTATCGGTGTCCGGGCCTCTGTAATACGCACAAGGCGGATGCACTGCCTAGATGTTGGTTCGGCACGAACAAATTACGCCAGACACTGTGCTGCTGAGAATCGTGCAAACATATGAAGATAAGTTTAGAGATGCTGTTATCTTTTTCTTGAGTCGTAATGCATTCATTAACGTGGTATTGAATAGCCTTTTTCAATCGAAAAATAATAATATTTGAAGCGACACGACAACACAGAGCAGATCATACGCCTTCACAACACATCCAAATGCAACACATCCAACCACCCAACACACCCACAACTTTCTCATCACACACACACACACATTACATAACCCATTATATATTATGGCAAAGATTTTTGTTGTTTTTATTTTTCTTATAGTTTCACTTAGTAGCCTATCGAGTGTTCGACCTAATATAAAAAATGCAATATGTCAAACTTTGTAATTGACCATGTATAATTGTACTTATAATTTCTGGTGGTCCAAATAAATAAATAACAAATACTTATATCTACAGGACCAGCGTGCTGGGAGTTGACCCAAATCACTGACCAATCACCAATTCCCTAGACTTACGAATATGCCCAGGAAGTTGTTATGGTTAATAACTACATGACAGGACTAGCGCGCTTCAAGATATTCCAAATCCCCCTTTATTGGGTATACCTATCTGTAACACTAGGTAACGTGTTTATTTGTGTATTGTATTAATTAATTAAATAAATATGCAACCACATTGAAATCACATTTTTTATTATAAAATAACCTCACAATGACAATGACAAGTGCAATAATGTGTCGTACAAGATGGCGGGCATAGTGATGTGCCTCAACTGTAGGGATGGGCACGTTATCATGCTCCTGCCTGACATCCCTCTTCTTTAGCGATATCTAGCAGGCGTAATAACTACGCGACCACTGCGTGTCGTCCTAGGTGGAGTCGGCGATGTCGCGTTCATCGGAGGAGCTGGCGACGTCGTTTCATTGGCAGGTTTCACAGGAACAGGAATACTTGGTGTAGACGCTGGTGGACTCTGCGAAGCTGTCGGTGTAAGCGGTGCAGCCGGTGTACCTGAGAACAGAGAATGCTCGTCGCCAGGCGAGCTCGAGTTATCTGGAATGTTTCCAGTTCTTTTCAGATGCCATGAGTTTCGGCGGTAGGTGTTTCCATCATCGGTTTTTAGTATATAGGAGCGTGGTCCCTGAGGTGATGGTGTCATAATTTGTGCAGGAACCCATTTTTGATAATCTTGTCTTAGCATAACTCTCTCTCCGGTCTTATACTCTTTGCTTTCTATTTTTCCTCTATCACCATATTCCTTTTCTGCTGTTTTAATTATTTTTAGTTTCTTAACTACATTTCTGATAATTTTTGGTGTTAAAAGTTTGTCTTTCATAGGTAGTAGTGTCTTTGTTCTCCTGTTCATAAGCCTTTGGGCTGGTGATCCAAGGTCTAATCTAGGAGTGTTTCTGTGATGTAACAGGGCTAGTTGAACATCTGATCCATCTTCAATACATTTCTTCATTAATAATTTTGCTTCTTGTACATAGCGTTCTGCTAGACCATTGGATCTTGCAAACTTTGGACTTGAAATTCTATGTTCAAAATTCCACTCTTTACTAAATTGTCTAAATTCTACACAATCATATTGCTTTCCTCCATCTGATTGTAGTATATCTGGTATTCCAAATGTTACAAACCAAGATTTTAATTTTGTGATTATTGTTTGACTGGTTATTTGTTTTATTTCTTGAAAATCAAAGTATCCTGAGTATGCATCTGCTATTAGTATATAGTCAATTCCTCTGAGATGAAACAGGTCTGAAGCTACTATACTCCATGGTCTCTCTGGAACACTCTGTATAAGGATAGTCTCCATTGGGTTATCTTTTTGGATCTTACTGCATGTTTTACATGTTTTAACAAAGTTTGTTAAATCTTGTGTCATATTTGGCCAAAATACATTGTCTCTAGCTAAAGCTAAGGTACCTTGAATTCCCTTGTGGCTCATGTGGCAATTTTTCATGATCAGACGCACCATAGGTGGCGGTATTAGCACTCTATCATTTTTGAATATAATGTTTTTATAAACACTTAGCATTTCTCTGTAATGCCAGTATTTTTGTAGGTATTGAGGAATTTCTGTTATTTTTTGTGGCCAGCCTTTAAGGATGACTTGTTTTAACTCTGACAGCTCTTGACAGTTTTCAGTTTGTTCTCTCAGCTCTTCTTGACGAGATTTAGAAAATGGTACCACAGCACAGATTTCTAGCTCATGAAAATCTAGGTTTTCTTCTTCGAGGTCACGGCAGTCTCTACTGAGAGTATCAGCAACATACATCTCTGAACCTTTTCTATACACAATCTTTGGGTTGTAAGGTAAAATTTGGTAAAGCATTCTTTGTAACCGTGGTGGTGCTTCTGTTAAGGGTTTTTTAAAGATAGTTTCCAAAGGTTTGTGGTCCGATTCTATTGTGAGATCTTTGCAGCCCCATATGTAAGTATGAAATTTTTTACATGCTACAAGTATAGCATTAGCTTCTTTTTCCAGTTGACTATATCCTTGCTCAGTTTTGGTAAATGATTTTGCACAGTAAGCAACGGGTTTTTCATTTTGTATGAGAACTCCTCCACAGGCATAGCTACTGGCATCAACTGAGAGCAGGATTGGAGCTTTTGGATTGTAGTATCCGAGAACAGGTGGTTTCTTCAGTGCATTTTTTAATTTTATGAAGGCATTTTCTTGTTCGATATCCCATACCCATTCAACATTTTTATGAAGTAATTCTCTTAAGGGCTTAGTCTCATCGGCCAAGTTTTTAATAAATTTTGACAGATATGTAATAAGGCCAAGAAATCTTTGCAATTCCTTAATATTTTCTGGTCTTTTAATTTTGCTTATGGTTTCCAGTTTTTCAGGATCTGGTTTCAGACCTTCACTTGATACAATGTGTCCTAAAAATTTTACTTTTTGTGTAGTAAATACACATTTATCTTTATTTAGTTTCAGTCCAGCATCACTAAATTTTTTAAGTACTTTTTCAGTTAATTTCTCTAACTTTTCCTTTGTTTCAGCATGTAATAATACGTCATCCATCGACACTTCAGTGTTTTTAAAGTCAGCCAGTAGAGAACTCATTACCTGTTGGAACACCTCCGGAGCTGATGCCAGTCCAAAGGGCATTCTCAAGCAAGAATATCTCCCAAATGGTGTGCTGAAGGTAAGATAGTCCGAAGTGCGTGGTGTAACTCTCAGCTGCCAAAATCCTTTTTTACAGTCTAATAAGGTGTACCATTTTGATTTATTTATGCGTGCTGTGATCTCTTCAACAGTGTTCAACGGGTAAAATCTCCTTTTTAAGTTTTTATTGATAGCGGATGGGTCTATGCAGAGCCGGATTTTGTTATTTTTTCTAACAACCACCATCGGAGACACAGCTGGTGTTGGCTTTGTTACTGGTGTAATTATTTTTTGTGCTACCATACTGTTTAGCTCAGCTTTAACTTGATCTCTCAAAATATGTGGTATTTTTCTTGCCGGACATATCTGCAATTTTGGCTCGTCTATGAGATCTATGTCATAGATGAATTGTTTTAGGCACCCAATCCCTTCAAATAACTCTTCTTTATTGATCATATCAACTTTCTTTATGAGATTTAATCGTACACAAGTATTTTTGCCAAGTATTGGTGTGACATCTTCATTTATTATTATGTATTTAATATCTGTTAGAATACCTTTTATATGTGTTGGTATTATAGCTTCACCAATTACTTGCATTTTGTGGTTTGAAAAAGATGTGAGATATTTTGTAATGGATTTTTTTATTCTTGACCCAGTCTTATCAGCAATTGTTTTAGTTAGAACATTGCACTGGCTGCCAGAGTCTAATTTAAATCTCACAACAGTCTCTTTAGGAAGTTTAGCTTTTTGGAACCAATCTGTGGTGTCAATATCAATCTGATTGCACTCGGCTGTCATCACATAGAAATTTTCCATTTCTGATGTGACTTCAGAGTCTTCTTGCATCACAGTCTCTACTCTTTTACTCCTGCAGCATTTAGTTAGATGGTTCTTTTTATTACATTTTTTGCAAACTTTCCTGTATGCTGGGCAAGCTTTCCGTCCATGTTTTGTATCACATCTTGTACAGTGAAATATCTCACTATTTTCTTTCTTCTTACTATTTATTATTCTCGTGTTTTGTCGTTTGCAGGTTACAGTCTCTATGTTTGAAGAACGACTCATATCCTCAATTTGTCTACAAACTTGCTCTGCAGAGTGGTAGATGTCTATAGTTTGATTCAGGGTGAGGTTTTTGGTTTCCAACAACTTTTCACGGGTAGTGTCACTCAGGATTCCAACAACAATTCTGTCTCTCACTATGCTGTCCATCAAGTTACCATAACCACAGGATTTAACTTTACTTTTCAGTGTAGTGAGAAATTCATCAAAAGTTGTGTTTTCATTTTGTACAATCTTGTTAAACACATACCTCTCATAAGTTTCATTCAATTGGGGTGTAAAATGAGCTGTAAACCTTGCTTTTATTGTACTGAGTGATTTTTTTTTCAGTGTCATTGAGGTTAAACGTGTTGTAAATTACTGCGGCTTCTGGCCCAATGCATGTCATAAATACTGCAACTTGTACTTCCGGTTTCTTATTTTGAAGATCGGTAGCTGTTTCAAACCATTCGAATTGCTGTAACCACAGCTTCCAGCTTGTACATACATCTTCCGTAGTCGACGAAACAACAAAGTACTTGGGTGGTTTTATGCTGCTTACTGGCTCTTTTTCCGACATGTTTTTGTTCAATCACGGGTATTTCGGCACCATGTAACACTAGGTAACGTGTTTATTTGTGTATTGTATTAATTAATTAAATAAATATGCAACCACATTGAAATCACATTTTTTATTATAAAATAACCTCACAATGACAATGACAAGTGCAATAATGTGTCGTACAAGATGGCGGGCATAGTGATGTGCCTCAACTGTAGGGATGGGCACGTTATCATGCTCCTGCCTGACACTATCTATTCCTAGTAGTGGGGTTATTATAGCTAATTATGCATGATGATGATAATGATGGGGTTGTGTTACAAACGGATATTTACAGGACCAGGAAGCTGAGAGATCGCACAACTCTACGATATTTACGTTGCTCCTCCTCCTTGATTTCGGTTTGATTAAAATACAAACTTACTTTATGTTAAAACATGTGTAGAAAGTTATTATCAACTGTTCACTTTGCTAACCCGTAATTATTCAAGCGAGTGCTTTGCAAACGGATGGGACCCAGTTTATGAATTCGCAGCCAACTCTATAAACGGAAATGCCATTTCGACGCTTCAATTCACTAGAACTTGAATTCGCCATAAGAGCCATCAGGAATTTCACACAAAAGAGTTTTTAAAGGCAGTTTTAATAAAGAAGATGCAAATTTATATTTCAGATCAGGAAACGAATATTTGTTTTTTTTTGTAACTGATTCACATTTGCAGAAAGCCTGATCTCAACTCTACATACTGTTGAAATCGAGATTTCATTGCATTATAAATAGTGGTTTTTGAACTTTTTAATGACGTATAAATAACCAACCCTTATGTTTTATGAACAACAAATATGATTCATTTTCATGGCTTTACTATACGACCAACTGCTGGGCACGAGTCTCCTTACTCAAATGAGGAGAAATGTTTAACCTACTACATATATCATACGCTGCTGACCAGACAGTTTGAAGTGTTTTTGTTTCCATATCTTCATCTTTTCAAAGACGTGTATGTGGGATGTATGATATAACAACAATTAGTATTAAAGCAATATTATGCGAATATATCAAAATAAATTATAAGAAATCTTTATATTAAACAAAATTATATTAAATATTAACTATATCAATTGACGATTATTTAAAAAGCCAATTCAATCCAAGTACAAATTTTTATTTATTATTAAATTAATTACAGACGTGTGCATAAACATATAAAATATAGCAAATTACTGAAATCATAAAATATTAAATGTCAAAAGCAAAATTTTTCTGTAAAATGTCAAAACTAAAACTAAATATTAAGAACAAATTTAAGAAGAGATTTCAATTGTCGTGTCAAAGTAAAAAATTGAAATCTTAAGACTTAAATAACTAAATAAAGAGGTCACAACACAATTAAAGAATATTTTCATTAATAGGTAATAAAAAATGTCATTTTTATCAATATTACAGATTATAATTTAAAAATTCTGTCAGGGTATAATATGCTTTACTTATAAGTAGTGATATTAACTCCTTACGAAACTCAAGCATATTTGTATCTTTTATTTTCTTAGGCAATTTATTAAAAATTTTAGGAGCCATACAGTAAAAGCTCTTTATTTTGAGAGCTGTCTTACAAAAAGGTACAATCAACATATTTCCATGACGTGCGCCTATCCTTGATTGACTTAAAGACATGGTAGGAAAAAGATGTGGATTTTTTTACATACATCGCGGTTTTATATATGTAGAGGCATGGTACTGTTAAAATTTTCAAATCAATAAAATGTTCTTTGCAGCTATCAGTTCGTTTCAGTAGTTTTATGGCCCTAATACATCTTTTTTGACTTTTAAAAACCTCATTTTTATTTGTACATTTACCGCAAAAGATAATACCATAACGTAGTATGGAAGCGATATATCCATTACAGGCTGTTAACACTGTCTCTATATTGGTAATTTTTGTGAGTTTTTTAAGCACATAAATATGACTATTTATACGTGTACATAACTCGTTAGTGTGTATTGTCCAGTTTGTTTGATAGTCTATATGCAGGCCTAAAAATTTTGAACATGAGACAGATTCTATTATTGCATTTCCGTAGCATATTGTCACATTTGGTTCCTGTGTGTATTGACGAAAATGCATTATTTTAGTTTTATCTATATTAATCTTTAGGTTATTGATTTCAAGCCAATTAATTATACTATTTAATGTCAATTTTATTTCATTTTCATATGTCAACTATCATGCTTTATTAAAATTGTACTTTCGTCAGCAAATAACGTTATTGGATATTTAATAGACGTTGGCATGTCATTGATATAAATTAAAAATAATAATGGTCCTAATATCGTGCCTTGGGGAACGCCGTAGCTTACGTCTCTAGGCTGAGATAAATACTCTTTTTCACAAGGATTTCTTCTGTTTATACTTTTAATCGCAGTTTTTTGTTTCCTATTGTTCAGGTATGATTTAAATAATGAAAGTGCAACACCGCGTATCCCGTAATGATATAGTTTTTGCAGTAGAATATTATGGTCAACATAGCTTTTGACATATCCATAAATATAGCGCAGATATTTTGTCTTTTGTCCATTGAGTCAGTCACCAAGCTCAAAAGATCAAAGATCGCCATGTTGGTTGATTTGTTTCGCCGAAAGCCATACTGACATTTGAAGAAGATATTGAATTTTTCTAAAAATATATATAATCTAGTATATATCGCCCGTTCAAAGATGTTTGATATGACTGGTACAAGGGCAATAGGTCTATAATTTTTTAAATCGGAAATACAACCTTTTTTGTGAATTGGTTTGATTATTGACAGCTTAAATGCGTCTGGAAAAACTCCTTGGCTTAAAGCCAAATTTATAATATAAGACAGTGGTGACGCAAGGCATTTGCCGCAATTTTTAATAGCCTTAGTAGATATATCGTCATAGCCCACACTGATAGTATTTTTTAAAGAGGCGATAATTTTTTGGATCTCACAAGGGTCAGTTGGTGTCATAAAAATAGAATTCGAATTAGATTCAGAATTAATGTCAATTTTTTTGTTTTGCAATGTTATTTTTGAAGTTGAATTGATTTGGTCGATAAAGTAGTCATTAAATGCATTAGCTATGTCACAAGGATTTGTCAAAGTTTTTTTATAATTAGTTGAAATTTTATTAATTATATCACGCGGGAAGTTATTTTTCCTGCGGTTGATAACAGACCACATAGCCTTAGATTTGTTTTTAGCTGTCCTAATAACAAAATTGTTTTGGCTCTTTTGTGTTAAATTTATAATTTTTTTTAGACGTCTGGAATAATTTAACAGTAATATTTTATTTATAGGAGTAGGTGATTTTCGGTAATTCCATAGTAACTTTCTTTTATTTTTACTACAAAGCTTTATGCCCTTGGAAATCCACTTTGGCTTTTTCCTGCCCTTTACTTTCACTGAAACACATAGAACATGCGTATTATTGTATACAAAGTGTTGTAGGCTTCATTAGGATCAACCAATTTATAAACTTCAGAAAAACTTAAGCTTTGTATGGCATCATAAAACTTTCTTTGGTTTTCTTTGCTCATATCTCGCTTTCGGACATGCCAAGTATTTAGAACACATTTATTGTTTATTGGGAGTTTAAGTAGCTGTGCCGAATGATCAGATAGGTTAAGATCCAATACATCAGACTTACAGCGCCAGATGTTTGTAGCAAAGTTATCTATGCATGTTTTACTACTAGGTCTAGTAGGCTTATTTATTTGCAATTTAAGATTATAGCTGAGAAGCAAATTTTCAAAATCTAAGCACATTCTATTTCTATTGAGTATATTTATGTTAAAATCACCACAAATTATTATTTTTTTATTTCTCCAATCACTAGTTAAATCTAGTATCTGTGATAGTTTTTCTAAAAATAGCTCGAAGTCAGAGTTAGGTGGTCTATATATACACATAACTATAATATTTAGCGGCAGAAGTTCCACCGCGCAACATTCAAAAACACATCTCACACAATACTTTAATACGTCAATAGGTCTATATTCTAGTGCATGTCGAACGAGAATACAGGAGCCACCTCTTCGACTGTCTCTTGAATAGATTGTTGCTAGTTTATAATTGCATATTGATAGATTTATTTTATTTTCGTCTAGCATGAAGTGCTCTGTTAGGCATATCACATCCACATCACATCCATTTTCATGTAATTCTTCTAAGCTCAGACTTAATTGATCTGATTTATTCAGTAAACCACAAATGTTTTTATGAAATATATTCATTAAATCAGAGACGAAAAAAACTAGTATCGTTTTGGTTTAGTTTTGTTTCATTTGTGATCTTTACAGTCTTCTTATTATAAACTATTATAGATTCGATTTCCCTAATAGCATACCTTGTCTATTGAGTTTGCCTGTATGTGGAGAGAACATATCATAGGACAATGGTCGGTTGGAGTCAATTAGGTATGCGTATTTGTATGTTTGAATGTCAAGTTTGAGAAGGCTGTTAAACATTTCCACTCGGCAGTTGAAAATTACCGCGCCACATATGTACGTTGGCACAACAATAACTATATTAGTATGTTGCATCTGTTGACAAAAAGATCTGATTTTATAAACCAATTGAGTGTAGTCCCTAGTTGTATTAAAATCAGATTCGCCAATCAAGATAATGCAGTAATCATGCTTGTTAAAGTCATTTAACTCAGTGGTAGCACCATCCAATGATTCCTCCAACCCGCCACCGGCAGTGAGGTAATGACAATATGAAAAGTAATTGTCAATATCATAATGCTGAATTATCTTTGGTATGTCGCGGCTTTTCAATGTACTAAGGATGCATAATCGGTTCTTTTTTGTTTTTGGTGTAGTGAAATCTGTTAATGATTTTGCTGACTCTCTCCTAGGATCACGGCTAAGTGACAGTGATTCGTAGCTTTTAATTATTTTATTTTCGTCTTCTAAACAAAAAAAGTCTAATTTGGTTTTATTCAAGCTTGTTCTCTTTCTCTTTGTGGGTTTCTTTTAGGCGAGAATTTGTTTACTGAGTGTGCTATTTTCTGTTAGTAAGTGTGCGATTTCATTGTCTGCGATTTGAAGCCTTTCTTCCAGAAATAATATTTTCTTTTCCAGTTCTTGCACCCTGTCGCAAATGTATGTGTCTCTTTCTGGGCAACTCCGATTTAATAGTGTGGTAGGTGATGTGGACAGGAATGAATTTTCACACTCTTCTTCTGATAAAGACTCGGAGCAATTTTGAGGAGCGTTGTTTGTAACTTTGCAATTCTTATTGCGATGTGTGATGTTGTTGTATTCCATTGTAATTAATGGTTAAACGAGCTTACTGGAAGTCTAAACTGTAGGGGTCTATTTTATTTTGCTTTTCCCTTCTGTAGTATGAGGCTCGATATAATTAACATACGACAAAAAAGCAATAAAGCAAAAAAAAATAATCAAAAGCAACAAAAAAAGCAATGCGTTCTTGAGGTTTGAACCTGTGCCACTCTTGACGCATATGCTATATGAGTCCTATCGTATTGTCAATGCGCTATGCAACGATTGCTTCAAATTGCGAATTTGTAGATAACTCGATGCATTCGTTTTTACACAAAAATAAGGTATGCCAAGCTGACTTTTAATGTTCGTCTTATAGAATTCTGTTCATAGCTACCTTCAATATTTTTAATTTTTCATAGTCTTCATCATCGTTGCAGTGATTTTATTATTTTACGTTTCAAATATTTCTTCCAGATAACACTGTTTATATCCTTTTAGTGCACAAGATGATAAGTATTGTATTCTTCCGTGAGAAAAACTTCAAAATTTAGACTGATATAGACACTTTTACCAAATTTATTTTTTAAAAATCTATGGAGCTGAGTTGAACACGACCGCTCGCTCGATACGAGAAGAAAGAAGGAACGACACACTTATGATTAATCCGTTAGCAAAGCACAGACAAAATAGGGTTTATTTGTTAAATAATGATTTTCCTATTTTGTGAGATTTATATTGCAAAATTAGATTATGAAAAGTTTGATTCCCTCCGGGACTTGACTGTTCACATGACTGATCTGATGGTCCAAATGGTTCTATATAATACGAGAGTCAAAATGCTTAACAGAGAGATATTTGATAGATTTATTTTTTTACACTCTATCGCTATTTTGAAATAGCTTTTTCTCACCATCTCACATTATGTCATTGCAGAGATCGTATTATCATAGATAGCCGTACGACAACAACGTTTATGATCTATGATCGACCGCTCAGAGTTATTCGCCTCAGAAGACGTTCAAGAAAAATTGCGGTTTTTCTTACCATGGACTTAAACTCGCTCGTCCAAAAGAGATTTAACTGTCACAAATCTAAACCAAGGTATATTATTTTACGATCACTGCTTCCGCTACCTGTCTATTTGTCTATTCTATTATTACCACTTAAATCGATTCCATCTAACGATCCCTACAATTTGGCTAGAATGTAAACTGATAAGTAAAAGAACAATCATCCTTATGTTTAACCAAACAAAGAATATATTCACGTGTGGATACCACTATATGAATTGTAACTAAATTACTCTAAACCCATGGGTTTTCAATTGAAACGATTAGTCGCAAGGCAACTTATAGCACGAAATTAGTTTTTAAAAGCGATGATTGTTACGAGAAGTAAGACTGACTTGCCATTTGGTTGGAATTGTTTGCTTGAATTCCAAACTTTCCGAGTCGAGATTAACTTTGGCGTTCAATATTTCAATTAAGAATACCTAGTTGGTGCTCACTTTGATTCCTGATTCCTTTGATAACTTAGAGCTTTATATTGCTTTTATTAGTTTTTAATGAATACCTACCTCTTATTTAAAATAGCAACCTAATTAAGAATACTAAGATATTTACAAGATATCGTATATTGATAATTTAGTCTCCTAAGCAAAGAGCTTTTATAAGTTCTTAACAATTTTTGACGACACGTTTAGCGCAGAGGTCGAGTGATCACCTACTGCGCAACGGGTCGCGGGTTCGATTCCCGTACGGGACAAATGTTTTGTATGGCCTACAGAAATTTGTTCCGGTCTGGGCGTATGTGCATGTGATATTCTATGTTTGTAACTGCACCCACGACACAGGAGAAAATCCTAGTGTGGGGCGACGTTTTTAAAAAAAAAAAATATTTTATATTATATTTCTTTATTTATTACTAGCTTTACGCTCGCAGCTTCGCCCGCTTTGTCTTCGTTTTTCCCGTGGGAATTCCATATTTGCCCGTGGGAAAATATTTCTCAAATCACCGACAGATATCTAAGACAGATATAGCATTCAACAACACGTGCAAATATTTTTTTATCAAAATGGGTGTTCTGTTCTGGCAACGTTCCACGCGCTTCGCCTTTTTACGGTCGCCATAATCGTCCTACCAAGAGGACTATTTGCAATGTGGTGGGTAAATTTGAGTCCACTGGTTCAGTAAACGATCCATGAGCTTCCAATGCATTCCGAAAAAGTCACTGTTTGGTGTCCATTTTGGACTGGTGGCGCCATCGGTCCATAGTTCTTTGAGAACGACGTTGGTCAAGCCATTACTGTTAACGGCGAGCGCTATAGGTCCAATACCAACTTCTTTTGGCCTGAATTGGATGATATGGACACCAACGACATGACATGTCGTTTCAACAAGATGTCTTGTTGAAACCACAATGTGGTTTCAACAAGGCGCTGCGTAACACACAGCTCATGCCACATTAGATATTCTGCACGAGCGATGAAAGGGCACGGTCATCTCACGTGGAGGTGATGTGAACTGGCCACCGAGATCGTGCGATTTGACCCAGTTAGACTTTTTTTTGTGGTGTTTTCTTAAGTCTAAGGTCTATGCAAATAAGCCACAAACCACAGTGGCCCTCAAAGCTAACATAACCCATGCCATCGGTCAAATTCAGCCTGATTTATGCGCCAGAGTCATGGAAAATTGGACATCTCTCATGCGCGCCACCCAGAGAAACCACGGCGAACATTTGAACGATGTTATATTCCACACATAACAAATGGCATCGATAGTTCTTTCAAAGGAATAAAAAATTTCAATAATATCAGACACACACTTTGTTTTATTTAAAGTTAAAGATAGGAAGCGCTTAATGAAAGACCCTTTATATATAAATTTACATGCATTACATTTTATACATTACAGATAAACCGTCCCGGTTTTTGTACCGACAAAAACCGGGACGGCTTATCTGCGGTAAAGTGATAGCCACTTATAAAAACAGTTTACATAAAGAGCTTTTTAAGTTTTGCTTTACATGATTTTCTATTTTATTTTGTATCTTTTATAGTTAACAATATTTCTTCTGGATAATCATTCAACGTAGATTTCCACATTATTTTCCCGTGTACATTATTATACATAGGTACATTGTATGTGGGCATAAATAAGTTAATTAGCGCATTTTAGCACCGCGCGTTTTTTCTGATAATAATTGAATTTTGTGTAGATTTTCGAATTCTAATTTGAAACGATTAAACATATTTATTATTTTACAATATTTAAACAAGCCGATATCGTCGTTTTTAAATTGATTTTTAATTTTTAATGGAACTATTAATTTCAGTAAGCTAAGTTGTAGTTTATATATACCGTTTATGTGTGTTTTGTATGTCCTGCTATAACTAGTTATACAATAATTTATTATGCTATCAGCCACAGGGGTTCATCATCATCATCACAGCTCATATACGTCCCCACCGAGGGTTTCGAGCCTACCCTATGTTAGGGTGATCGTCGTCGTAGAGCGTCGGTGGCGCTGTGGACTCGGCACTTGCCTTCTAATCGGGAGGTCGGGGTTCGAGACCCGCCATGTACCAATGTGTTTTTGTTTCGGATTTCATATGTACAGTCAGCAACAGGTCAGGCTTTACATTTGCATTACGAAAGCCGTCGCTATTACGAGCGACATAAGGGCGGTCTCACGGTCAACATGTAAAGCCTAGCGTGTTGCTGTATGTACATTTGTCTGACGCTCCTACGGTGAAGGAAAACATCGTGAGGCAACCTGCATACATCTGCGAAGAAATTCAATGATGTATGTGAAGTCGACCAATCCGCATTGGGCCAGCGTGGTTGACTAAGGCCTAATCACAGGGGTTCAGGTACAACAATTTGTTTTGTAATTAATTTATTTTGTGACAGAATCATTGTATTAGATCATTTAACCATTATATTTTTACATGTGAATATACATAATATCACATGCAAAACGATCAATCAAAATGGTTAATCTGTAACCTACTTTTAGTGTGTGGTAGGGATCGCAGACATCCAAAACGATTCTCACGCCGCTCCCCACCGATGCAGATGGTGGGTGGTAGAAAGCGAGAAAAGGCAGGTCTATGCAGTTCGCCTTCCTGATCGCCCTTGGTGTGGCCCTTTTTTTTCTTTTTCTTAGGGAGGAAATGCGCAACCACACCGTACCCGCCGTTGGCTAGACGGCGAGCGCATGTGGGGTTGGCCCGGAAGAGTGCCAGGCCGACCTGCTAAAACCCCCCTGTGTTCTCCCTGCCCTTATGGGCGCACATGGTAGAGTCTACAATGCGACTACCATCGCGTCCGGGCAGGCCTGGCCATGTTGGTCGGGCTATCGACAAGGGGAGATTGCCCGAGAACACCAGGGCAATCCCCAGACGGAGAGCCTTACGGCGGCGTGCACGGGGCCAGCCGTGCACGCAGGCCTCCATGCCCTTGGTGTGGCCTGCGTTCATAGCGAGATTGCCCCTGGAGATTAACTCTACATTCAGCCCGCGTAGCTGGGTGCAGTGTTGGTCCGGAGAATCGGGGCTTCCCAGACCGCGGATTATCCATACTATGGACAAGATGGGCGGAAAGGTTAGTTTAGTGGAATCCCATAGCCTAGTAATGAGCAAGTATGGTGGGTAACATCATTCCACCTCCTTAAATATAAAAAATACGGCCAAAGTGCGAGTTGGACTCGCGCACCGAGAATTCCGTACAAATTTCTTTAACCCCCTAACTACGAACATATTTCCGGTTTTCACATTTTTTCCTTAATAGGTGCTATAAGACCTTGCCTGTTAAATTTCATGATTCAAAATCAAAGGGAAGTATTTTGATTCCCTTGAGTGTCGAAACAAACGCTTTTTCGGCATAAATGGCTGTATCTTTTTTACGCTTACTTAGAAGTTTGATACCTCCTCAACCTGTTCCCGAGATAATATAGGGTATTATGGTCAATTTCACCAAGCTTACCTTAGCTTAGGAAACTCCTAAGAAGTATGCTGTCACTTTCTGTCTTTAATGAAGAGAATGTGACAGCATGCCGCCTAAGAGTAACCTTAGCTACGACGAAGTTGTTGAAATTGGCCATTTGACAAACGGACGGACGAACAACAAAGTGATCCTATAAGGATTCCGTTTTTTTCCTTTTGAGGTTAGGAACCCTAAAGGGATCGCAGGCACAAGTCTAAAACATTTAGAATTGGCTAGATGACTAAAAATTTTTTTTTGCTTTAAATGATATTTCTTGCTTCATATAATAAACAGAAAGAAAAAATCGGTTTTCGAATAACTATAAAAACAACCAAGATATAAGGTATTAAAGATTTTTCTCCATCTCTTTCTAGCAAAACGGCAATTTACAAGGAGTTAATATGGCCGTACTCAACAATGACGTCACGGTTGATGTCGGATCTCTCTGTCTAATCGCCTTCAAATTAACAACTTAAAATGCTTGTTTCTAATGTATTACTGAGCAGATTTTAATTCTAATTTCACAGGATTGCATCTTTTTCCACGGTATTTTAATATTTAATGACGAGACGTAAAAATTTGAGTTCAGTCATCATCCCAATTGATCTCTCGGTAATTAAATCAGTAACAACTTACCTTTTGAACATTATTTACTAATTCACATTAACTAAGGCGAACAAATACGTGACTTGACTTCAAAAAAAAAATTCAAGGCAATATCGCAAGTCGAAAACTGTTTTATTCCATCTAAGGCAATAGAAATTGAATAATGTTATTATTTTCGTAATTTTTACGGCAAAATTGCGACCTGTAATAATACTCCTGGTAATGAATGTAAAAAGCATAATTGCTGCGCTTAGATTACCATTTCAAGGGTCTTTTATGGCTTCTACAATGTACCCTTCAGACTTATTATCCTTTGTTCTTTAAAATGGTTCTCATTTAGAGTAACTCTACAGTTTTGTTTTAATTGCAATTAGGTACGTATATTAAATGAAGTCTGTGTGTTTAGGATGTTGAAGCATCTCCAATTTGTGTGTACCTATTGTAGCTTAATTTTCTTTTGGAACAGGGGACAACTTTTCTCTCTTTAACAATAGTTCTAATTACATCATGTTTAACTCTGTCTTTAATATAAGCTTGATGTGATATAAATATTTAATCGCAGTTTAGCCTAATGAAGAGCAAATGTCTGGTCTACGATATAACATGCTTTCGCTTAAAATACTTGCTCCCTCTCTCATGATAATAACCGAGCTATAAAGTTTATAATCTCCATACCTAGCGGTTATCCATTTCATATTAAAATATCGGCAAGGCAATTTTATTTGAATACTTTCCGAATAAGGTGCTTAGTTTATGTATTCCTTTTGAAAATACTAAAATACTACTGTCATTTATTTATACAATTTTCGGATTTACTCGCGTATATTTGGTTTAAATAATTTTAATTATTTATACCGACGACGTTTCGAACGCTTTTCAGCATTCGTGGTCACGGAATGACTAAAGCTTGGGATGTCATAGTTACCTACTAGAATTTGATGACCAACTTTAGTCATCCCGTGACAACTAATTGTGGAAAGCGTTCGAAATAGATGAGTAAATCCGAAACTAGTCTAGTTTTATTTAAATTACTTAAATAATTTTATTTTATAATCTGGCAACAAAACAGCCATTGTTTTGTAATTGTAACAATATGATATACATGACACAAATTTTTAAAAGAAATATTATAATTGTGCCCTTTGGGTCTTTTATTTTTAAGCCTTATAAAATTAAAATTCGAATCTTTAAACACTTTTTGTTCCTCCTCCTATAACAGGCTACAAAAGCAGTTAATAAGTGTATCTACACTTTAGTACATTTACCTAAGTGTAGATACAAAATCACAAATGTCCTTACAATAGTAGAATTTTTGGCATAATTATTCTTTACTTACACAATGAGAAGTATTTAGAACATACTAAAATCTTTACTTCTAAGACAATTTGAAAACGTCGACAGCGCCATCTACCCATCATCATTTACACTAATTGCTTGATTTGAAAAGCATTTAGTAATGTTTGGTCCTTTGCTACGATTCCATTTATAGAGTACGTGAAAATTTCATAGCTGTTCTAGAGATGGCTCTCAATGGCTTGTTTTTCATGGTGATTTTTTTATACATCGCAATTGAAACGATCCACCTTTTAGAAATAAAGTTATGTTAATTCGAAACATAACACTCTTAAAAGCGACACCTAGTCTTTATCACTTACACCTCGAGCTTTTCATCCTTTGTATGTGAAAGTACAAAAGCTCTAGTACAGATGGCGCTATTAAAAGCTTTGGAGCTTTCTTAAAGCTTTAGTTATTGAGAGAAGTTTTTTTGTAAAAATAAAATACAACGGGTTTTATTTTTGGAGACATGGAAATTTATGTAAGATGTTTTTTACACGAGAGCGTGACCCCGTAGTAAAAAGCCGCGGACCTGCAGGTAAAACTTTCTATCCAAGAAAATTGCGGTTAAGCTTGCACTTTAATCTTGGTACGCGTTAAACGAATTTCCTAACCGAAAAGCTTACACGCTATTTTTGCTTCAATGCTTTGTTTACTATTAGCATTAGAACTTTTCGAAGAAACTATCTATTTTTTATATTTCGGAAATAATTGTTAGTTGGTTGTCCCATCAAGGATACACTAAATAATTTTATTTGTAACTTATCATTTCTTGTACGGATTGCTGCAAATTCGCTTTCGTCTGCAACATTGTTTGCGTAGTCAATACCTAACTGTACTCACCGAAATAAAAATATCCTTTTTTTCTAGGTTTCTTAAAACTATTTATTCAGTGCCTATAACTGATTTTATCTCAAACCAGGCGTTGCCTTACATGAAGCGCATACATTGACTCTCAATTGGGATGATGACTAAATTCTAATTTTTACGTCTCGTTATTAAATATTAAAATACTGTGGAAAAAGATGCAGTCCTGTGAAATTAAAATTAAAATCGGCTTAGAAATGCATTCGATACAAGCATTTTAAGTTGTTAATTTGAAGGCGATTAGACAGAGAGATCCGACATCAACCGTGACGTCATAGTTGAGTACGGCTATATAAACTCCTTGTAAATTGCCGTTTTGCTAGAAAGAGATGGAGAAAAATCTTTAATACCTTATATCTTGGTTGTTTTTATAGTTATTCGAAAACCGACTTTTTCTTTCTGTTTATTATATGAATGAGCTTCTATTAAAGCAAAAAAATATTTTTTGTCATCTAGCCTATTGTTTGATGACGTGATAATGCAGCGTCCTGATTGATCGAAAGCAACGGCAGGCTTATTACCGATTTTTAGGGGCAGTCGCAATTGCCGCGATTGTACAATTCCTGCTTATAATCGTATTATGGGAACGTTGGACTGCGCTACGATAGCGCCACATGCGAGCGACTGACGAATTAAAAATGTAAAAAAACCTTTTAAAATCAAGCTTTTATTTAAATGCGCTAAAAAGAAAAAATTTACTTTTACACTAAAACTTTTACTTATAACGTCATTTCACATTTAACACAATTTATATGGCATAAAAGCTTGTCGCGAGATTTACTTAAAAGAGTAATTTTAAGTACCTTCTCGTATTTACTTAGTTTGAAAATTGTAGGTAATGAATAAAATTATTCACAGCAAATTATTTAATTTACTTGTTTATCTACAAAATTAAATCTCGCGACAAGCTTTTATGTCATATAAATTGTGTTAAATGTGAAATGACGTTATAAGTAAAAGTTTTAGTGTAAAAGTTTATTTTTTTCTTTTTAGCGCATTTAAATAAAAGCTTGTTTTTAAAAGGTTTTTTTACATTTAATTTATTTTTTACTTTTTAGTTATTACTGGTCACGTTTCTCAGTCTGTTCATGTCATTCAACGCATCATTGTTGCAAGGTCGTTTGCCGGAACGTCTATACAGAATTTCAGCTCAATTGGTTAAAGATATATACTTCAAAATAGATTTTTTTGCTTTAGAAGTACGCCATATTGGATTAATAGTGACATCACTTTATTTTCAAGTTATTCTTAACAAGACCTTTTATTTGATACCCATATTGTAAGAGTGCATTAAAAATAATTGATCCGCCATCTTGGGTATGCCGCCATCTTGGATTTAGAATGACGTCACACAGTTAACCGTGCATCTTCATCCAAACTGTGTGTGCATACAAAATTTCAGTTCAACCTGTTAAAGATATCTACATCAAAATTGATTTTCAAGCTTTAGAAATCCGCCATATTGGATTAATAGTGACGTCACATTATTTTTCGAGTTACTCTTACCAAGACCTTTTAATTAATACCAATATTGTAGGGGTGCACTAAAAATAATTGGTCCGCCATCTTGGGTATGCCGCCATCTTGGATTTAGAATGACGTCACATAGTCAACCATGCATTGTCATCTAAACTGAATGTGAATACAAAATTTCAGCTCAATCGGTTAAAGATATCTGCTTCAAAATTGAGTTGCAAGATTTCACCCGAACATACATACTTGCATACTTATATACTTACATACTTACATTGCAAGTTAAATAAAAGCTTGTAATAAAAATGGACGTCAATGCTTGGACACAGACAGCGATCGATTGTTTAATGCGGTTGTTGATCACAGATACTTTGTTGATCGCGTTGCCACTGTACAGTCAACAGCACGTCAGGCTATACAAAACCGATGAATTTCTCTAATTGATTTTAAACCTTGGACTGTTTTGTGTTAATATCAAAGTTGATTGAAAAACATTGTCATTTTAGTCTACATTGTGTGCTGTTGACTGTACAATTAGCAACCGGTTGCTTTTTTCCGTAATAAGCCTGCGGTTTGTTTCGGTTCAGCTGTTGCTCATTAGCAGAATTGGCCTTTTGAGGGGTAAGACGAGCAGTGAAATGACTGGGTACCTGAGTACAGTGACTTGACGTCTTAAATCAGAAGTTAGCAACGTTCATTGGGGTCCTTGTAGGGGTTGTAGATTTGCAAATAATACGAGTACAGGAACCGCATGTACTATAGGGTACTATAGCCTCTTACCATCAAGTTGACAGCCTACTTGTTTGCTAACTTAGATGTATAAAAATAAATTACTGATTTAAAAAAAGGATTTTTAAAAGCAAGCTTTTATTTAATATTTTAATGCTGTTTAAAGAAGAAAATCAAACCCTGGTTACCATATAGGATCAAAGTACTCGTCAATATCAATCAAATTAGCCCTAACTCGATGGGGCTGTGTCCTTTTATTGCGGAGTTCCTATGGCTACCTTCCAGCTCCAGCACTAGATCAGCTCCATGTTATCATAATATTGCATTGTCACGCAATATACATACGCAGGCAAAACTTCAGCTCAATCGGAAACGGGGAAGTGGAATAAATTTAGCTTGCAAGATTTCATTACAGACACCGGGACTGGTGAAAGTAAATAAAAGCTTGTAATAAAAGCTTGTTAAAGCATGCGGAGCCTAACTGAACTATAATTTCACTGAATTACAGTCAATTCTATCTCATTTAATGAAATAACGCAAAACCACAGACAACCCATCTAATTTTTTATTATAAAAGAGTAACACATTATTTTAAGAATTCAATTTGCGCGGATTATGAAGATAAATGTCCATCTTTATAACCAAAGATAGCCAAGTGAGAAGGTGCACAGACCTTTCGAAGTCCGTTGTTTTCTCCTTTAAAACTTAACCGATTTTGTTACTTTCTGTTTGAATACAGAAAAAATCTGCCCAGTTCTTTAGGTTTTTAGAGGTAAACCTTTAATAAAAAAGGAAATCATAGGGACATGCTATGCTAATAGTGGCCATAGATATTTTTGAAAAAAATATATCAACTATTGTTATTAGCCAGAAAGGAAACTAGGGACTACGTATGTATAGAAAAACGACCCGTATGATTTCCTCTTGTGGTTTATAATTAACAAAGTTAAAGCGTAGGTGCTTATGAATAATGTAAAAAATAAAATCATTAAGTATCATTTTTATGGAATTTATTTCGTCATCAATTTCAAACTACACGTTCAAATTACAATTGATTATAACTAGTATAAGCTATAAACTTTTAACTAACACGCAACCCGGACTTCTGCCTCCATGAAAAAATTTTGACACGTTTCAAAAACTTCCAATTTCATTTCCTTCCTTCCAATACAATACATAACCTACATACCGTTCCAGGCTTACTACATTACTTTTCAAGACTTTCAAACATGAAACTAACTACGAATTGATAATAGATTTTTAAAATGTTTCACGTTAATTGTCACTTCAATCAAATTCACGTTTCGTAAGTTAGTTTCATACCCTTCCCTATACTTATCGATACAACTATGTATTAAAATATAAGTATTAAAATTAGTTGCACGCTTGCTTAAGCTGCTCTGCGGTGGTTTAGTAAATTACGTACCTACATACATTCATTATTTTCTCCCCACAAATCCACTCATTCCCATACACATCCACTGGATTACATCGATTCTACTGGTATCTAAATTAAGTCCATAACAAAATAAATCGGTTAAAAATTAGTTTGTAAGTCTCAATCAACGTATCAATTTTAAAATCAGGTACAAATCAATATAAAAATTAAGTCTAAGGTAACTGAATCGTCCTAAGGAAGATTACATTGAGATCGTGTTGTCTAGGAAACAACTTTGTCATTATAATCATGGATTACAACAACTTAAGTATAAATATTAAATCAATATTTCGCAATAAATACGTGGAACATATACAAGTTAGACACAACATTTTTGGCTTTTATGATGTCATATTCAAAATCACAGAAAACTAAGTATAATGAAAATCATTACTGGCTACATAACTATTTATTGATCGAACTTTAATAAGAAAGTTTGAAAGTACCTACAATATTGAGTGTTACATCTATTCTAATATTTATAAGCAAGGGCCCCAATATACCATTTTACATACCTAATTATATCTAGGATAACAAAAAATATAAATAAATTAGTGTGATTGTTACATAACACGTGCAATCTTTTTCTTCTATGATCTTAAATACCATGTGCCAACACACTGGAGTCACATCGCGTCGATTAAAAAAGAAACTTGTCCTTTAGTACGAAAGCTATAACTACTTAGAATCACTTCAAATTGGCCAAGATTTGTTTGGACATAACTACATACTAGCAGATAAATGTATCTCATGTCACTAGCCACGAGATAACACCTACCACTTAAAGTAAGAACGTACTCTAAATAAAATTAGTTCGTTAAAACAATGTGTGTGAATTCATATCAACTAATTCGTCTAAATCGTAAAATTGGCAAACGCGACGAAGTGAGTATCCACAACAATACTACAAATACACTAAGAACAGTTATTTGCGTACAAATTTGTACTAAAATCGATACAGTTTTCGTGACCGACCGCCACCGTGGATGAGTCACGCGGCATTTTCATCCTCACAATTATATACTTTATGTATTTCATGTCAAGGCTCTATTTATCGTAGCTATCGCGCTCTATTATTGTTACAATGTACTATATACACGTCTCTCCACTTCAAATATGCAATATAATAGGCGTTGACCTTCTTGTCACTGTGAAGATCAGATCAAAGTAAGTACAACTTACGCAAGTGCGATGCGATTACAAGTTTTCCAAGCGATGACTCATCTTAAGCGGCTTTATCATTCATGAAAAAAGATTAAATTATCAGCGCCAGTGTTAGGCCATACGATACAATACTTTGATTCGCTGCTAAACATATTATTATTGAATCATTAAATACTGCGACTATTGTAAATAATTATCTTAACCTTTATTTTTAAAATATTGTTTGCGTCAATGGAGAGAGTACACATTAATAAATAGCAATTAAAATTATCGTATGCATACGTTGATAAATAATGAATAACGACACGCGTAAGTACTAAACACAACTGTATTTACCGATAATAAGTATGTCATATAAGAGAAATGAATGTGTAAGATTATACATGAATATCAATAACGTTAATTTATACAGGTTGCTACGGTGTTAGGACTAGCGTAACATTAGAAGATGCACAGATGCACCCTTGCGTTGAACCTTAATAAAAAGCCCATTAGATGTGCTCAGCAAAGTTAAGGCTAAGCGTTTACCTAATTCTTTGGTTTTTACTTCTACAGCTACATTAACCTCCCCGGTGGCAATTGAAGCGAACTCAAGATCTAATGCTCCTCGAAGCTTCGCTGCGTCTGGATATCTGACCAACCACGGAATGTGTCGGTCTCTGCGATTTACAACAAGCAATTCCTCACTTTCAAGTTGGAACTTTCAAAGTAAAACAGCAGGCAAGGGAGTGGACAGTGCCATATGTTCCGCGCCCCTAACTGGGAGTCTTTGAGCAGCAACGTAATGTTTCATGAGGACTGGAACCGTGGGAAATGCTGTAGCGGCCCCTCCTAGTGTATAGCCATCGGCACTACGGCAAATTCGCATATGCATGAAACCACGAGTCGACCTGTAAAAGAAAAAGAAGTAGATTAAGGTATTGATTTTTGTCATTTCATATTTTCGATTTCTTCATATTTAATTACAAAGAAAACGCCTATATATAGAATCACTTCAAAATATTTAAAATAATTTTCATAGACGCTGTGTTGGTAGCATTTAATACTTTATACGAAATCTCTAACGACAATTAATCTTATACATTAGATCTCTTTTATTTTGGTATATATATACAAAAGTTATATGACAAAAAAAGTAAAAAGCCTATTGTGTTAACTTACTTCAAACTAAGGGAATAGTCGTGCTTAGCAGATTCGCTGTTTCTAACCAAGAATGCACCTTCCTCGGCGTCCCTTAGAAGACTCTCAGCTTCAATACGTGTCAAAGTACCATGGTACCACCTGCAATCACAAAGTTTGCATTCATTATCTTATGATCAATAAATTTAAACATATTCAATCTCAATAAAATAGAAAAAATGTACATACCCTTGTCTGTCGAGTGGGAGAGAAGCATCAACAAGATCCCGTGGCGGAGCGATCGGACCCAAATTTAAATGCAGTCCCTTGGAGCTTCCAGAAATACCGTTGCCACTCTCAAAGTTAAGCGATAACTTAGCACGATGTTTGTTTCCTAAAACAAAACATTGTCCATTAATCAATGTCCAAAAGATAATAAGGTTGGGTGAAGATGTCTACTTAGAGAACTCTGGAAAATGCCTAAACGCAAGTAAATGGGAAGGTTTACAAAACAAGCCTCCGCCGTGCCACGTCTCATTATACGTCAAACACGCTATCCTCCAAGGTTTCGAACTCTTAACTCAAGTGAACGGTTACAAATTGCTCACAACATATATACAGGAAAAAGTTCCCTCAAAAAGCACTCAACCAAATTAAATATTGGGAGGGCGTCCAAGCGGAGGATTTCGTGTGGAGCAATCTGGAGTCATACGTCTTAATCGGCATAATGTGGTTACGATCGTTTCGAATTAGGAGAACAAAAAGATAGACTTAAGTCGACAGAACCCCTCAGGCATTGTTTTTTTAGATTGCTACGTGAAATGTTTTGACATGATTCGATCAGAAGCATACGCGCACAAATTTTGCGAAACAAAGGATAAAATGTAAAGTCTCACCTTGATTTAGATCTTGAACGCTTTGGCTGGAAGATGCGTTGGAGATAGCACTTCCGAATTCATTATTGAACTGCAAGGACTGCCCTCGTAGCTTTCGACGCAATTTTGGCATATCAAAAGGCAAGGATCTTAAGTCAGCTTCCGCTTCAGCACGCCTCCTCCTTAATTTAGGCATATCGAATGGCAGATCAGATAAATCTAAGTCCTCTTTACGTTCTTCTGTATTACTATTTTTGAAACTTATAAAAGCATTACGTGAATCTACTCCCTCTCTTGAATGAATAGATATTCCACTATCAGAACCTTGGATTTCCGAATCACCTGGTGTAGAATGCCTAAACGTAAGATTCAATAAATTCCTATTTTGCAATGCTCGTCGTTTCGGTTTTGTTACAATCTCAACGGTAGTTTGTATTGTTGTGCTTCCTATATCATTATCTTCCGGAGAAACTTTCTGAGAATTGTTATTTTTATTGTTGTCTGAGGTTTCAGAGGCAGGTTCTTGAGACGATTTATCTGATATTGGGCTTAAAATATGTAATTTAGCTGGGTGGTGCCCAAACCCCGATAGTTGCATGTGATGGGATTTAGTAAATGGGACGTTTCCCGAGTCCGAGCTATGAGAACTGAGTGATGAAGATCGGCGACTCTCTGAGCTACTACTACTTCTGTCTCCTTCACTGTTACTACTTCTTAATGACTCCATACTACCTCCACTGCTGCTAGTCGCCATGCTCTCAGTACTCGAATATTTACGTCTCGGACGAGTCACGCCAGGCCTTCCCTTAAATTCCATTATAGGGCCGACCCCCTTTGGCCCCGAATACCGATTCAGTTCGGGTGTGTCTGAATCGGATGTGGGTCGGCCCTTAATCTCTAAAAAAATACCGTCTTTTGTTTCCCTCCTATCGTCATCGCCATCGTGGGACTCGCGGCTTGAATCCCTCAGTCTTTGACCAACATCAAGCTCCGTCGAAACAGATCCCTTTACATCAACCATACTTGCATCACTACTTGTTGGTGTTTCCCTTGCCCGTAGTGACTTTACTGGCAGCCTAAGATCCTTTAGTCGTGGATGTGCAGGCTGCGATTGCGGCAAGTTTGGAGCGCTCTTTATACTATTCATTGCTGAACCGTCTTTTTGAAATTTTGCAGGCAATGGAGCTGTGGAAGGCGGAGAAGGCGTATATCCTCTAAGGGGAAGCTGTGAGCTTGACGCAGTTCTTTCTTCTTCTTCAAGATGTACTTTTTCTAGTTCTTCAGACAAAGCGCAGGAGCTGGTTTCATTTTCTCGCTTTTGGCGAATCGTTGGTATTTTCGAACGACGCACACTATCAGTTTTCATAGTTACCTTGCGTCGCCCTTTATAATCAGGTTCACTGCGTTCTACAGCTTCAAATGCGGAAGAAGCCGAAGATACAACTTTTCGTTCTTCAGCCTGTAATAATGCTGGATGATTACTGACACGATCAAAGTCATCCAAATCATCATCGGAACGTGCGATTTTACAATCAAAAGCTGTTTCATATATCTGTCGGGTAGTCATCTCCTGCGGCCAGCGAGGCAGTGGCGCCGGCACGTAAAAGACGCTACGAGAAGGTCTATGCTCTTCTACATCTTCGGGCGCGGCGCACGCGCAGCCGGCCGCGTCGCGCCCACGACGCCTTGGCGGCATCCACGCGCTCTCACCTGACGAAGACGATGATCGCTCTAGTTCACGGAAGCCATCCTCAGCTACTGAAAATCGCTTTGGCAAATTGGGCCTCTGAGCAACGTGTGGTGCGTCAAGACTAGCAGATTTCCTATATCTGGGTCCACGCGACGAGGAAGAAGTGGATGCCGTAGGTGCTGAAGGTGCAGGCGGAGGGGGCGCAGTTTTAAATAAGTCCCCGTAATAGTACGGACTCGGGTTGCGACGCGGAGCGTTTGCGTATCTTGGATCTGACCGGCTACTATCAGGTGAATGCAAAGACGGAGCAGTTGCAAAGGGATCAAATTCTCCAAATTCGTCTTCTTCTTCTTCAGATGAGGAAGATCGGTCGTCTGATGATGTTTCTGAAACAAATATTGGTAAATTAATTGCACGTTATAACACGATAAGATTAAAATTAAAAAATATGAATGAACATGAACCCAACATTAAATCGCAAATTTTAAACGCAAATATACAAAATCGATATACTAATTAATGGGAGTGTCTGAACAACGTAATTTATTAATAATTTAGCATATATGTCGTAATTTATCTCTTATTTCTTAGACTTATCTTAATGTTAATCTAAACCATTTTGTGTTATAGTATGAATATTTTTTAGATACAAATCAAACGCATCTATTTTAATCTACTCGTAGTTTTTTCTGTTTTCAAAAGAACCTTGGACATTAACGAATAGATTTACAAAAAATCAAAAGGTAGTTGTGGGCTGGTCTCAGTGGTTAATTTGGATTCAATCAACCAATGAAAATCATATTTTAAACAAGTGTTTTCAATGAGTCAGGGGAAAACGGAGTAGAAAATGAAAAGCAGCCGTATATACAAAAGCAGCCTAACACAGACAACAAGAAACGTTGCACCAAATTATTCCAATATGATCAAAAATAAGAAATAATACAGCATACAAACTTGCACATTCACAAAACAGTACTACGATTAGAAATCATTTTGTCATTTTCGCAAGCCACGAAGTCGACTTTGACAATTTTGGGGTAGGTGTGCAAATTGCCTGTTCAACATGACGACTGCGTCACCCGAACAAAACGACGTCAAAAACTGGACAAATTGTCTATTAGCACTCAGAGTGGGTTGGAAGGGGGAGTAAGTGACGTCATTACGTGTAGTAATTGCTTTTCCGCGTGGATGACCAGCAACGCGAAATTTGTTAAATTGCACGATTAACGTGTTAAATGTCTTTTAGTGATCGCTTTAGAGCATAGGTGTAACTATTTATAGATTAAATCAATTTATACTGTATTACTAAATTTTAACTGTAAACATCGTCTATACGTGTAGGTACTTGAAGAATTAGCAGAAGATAGTCACAAAAATTCTTAGACAGACTTTTTAAATTCTCTATTATCAAAGACTGATGCGCATCTCAAACAAAGCAACAATGGGAGAGAGTCGCAATCAGAAGCTGCAGCTTATTAGCTCTCGGACATTTTTCCGACTCTAGACGAATGAACAAACGACAAAAGAGTTGATTAAAAGTACCCATTGTTATTTCAATACTGCATAGTGCCGTTCACGTTACCTATGCAATTTTATTCAGAGCATTATCGTACTCATGAAGAATTTTACATTTTTTTAAAAGCATTAACAGTCTTTTACGGTATTGCAGCTTATTTATTTTCTGTCAAGGTCAATTTTTTTTTATTAGTGATTATAGTATGCAAAAGAAAAATAAGACATTGTTTTTTTTAAGTCGTTGCGCCTGCTAGTCGCACAGGATTTCGCCATCAGAAATTCAGAACAATGGTTTAACTAGGCCCGCCGCCGCGATTGTTACGCTCGAAGAAAGAACCTATTGTCTGCAGAAACTCGAGATGAGCTAGGATATGGTCCTTCAGGTAGGTACTACAGCCGTTACAAAAATATCTATAGACTTAAAATGGAAGGAACAAAATTAATTTACTAACACAATATTCTCAATCAAGTTATTTGATAACAAATAAATATAGAAACTTGATAGTTGAGAACCCGCTGATATAAGAATAAGGCGGCTCATAAACCAAATCTACAGTGTCAGGATCATTAGTGTGAACTAATCACGTAGTACATATAAAACTGAGTTCACCTAATATTATCAGTTAGTCTACAGTATGACAAAATGCACATTCATTGTCACGGTAAATTAGCAATAACCCTATTTATCTGTGGTGCACATTATTGCTAGGTTGACATTTCACATTTACATACTATCGGAATCGGATAACGTTCATTAGTGCCTGTCTGCCTATTTCCACATTGCAGCGTCAGTTATTGTTTGATGTTGCTACGCTTTGGTAAGCGTTATCTTTGTTAGCGGAAATGGAATCCAATTTCAGTTATGTATGAATGAATACGATCCACGATATCCAACTTCACATTTTACCTAACTAATCATAATTATTATTTCAGCGATGTTGTCTTAATCATTTAATATTTTGAAATTATGTCGGTGGGAATGTTTTATAGCAATCATAAAATTTAATTCCTTAATTTATCTAAATAGTTATCGCAGAAAGTGAAGAGTCATCATTACTTTAGATAGTGTCGTCCAATAATAATCAATATTTGTGTTATCATTAATTATATGCTTCCTAAGCTACATATGTTCAATTTAAATTAATGAATACCTAACGGGCTTCAATACATACCAGATTCGTAATAAAGTTGAGAACGATGTCTTGACTGCCTTTCGTGTCTCAGAGGTGCTGACGGCGCTGGTTCGGGGGGCGATTCGGCGGAGCCTTCGGGTGCACTGTCCGGACTTCGTCTTGATACTCCAGGTGCGGATAGGTCAAAGTCGGTCCTCCTCGCAGATTCGTAATCCGCTCGACGCCTAGCCGATTGCGCGTCGAATTCGGCACGCCTGCCAGAGTCCCCGTCGAAGTCGCGTCCGTAATATTTTCTAGATTCGTAATCGTATGGCCGTCGACACGAGTCAAAGTCATAGGCCCGGCGGGAGTCGTAACGCCATTTGGATGTATCTGGAGATCGGCGTGGCTCCCTCGATCGGCGGCTCCGCAACGGCGACCGCCTCGCTGTGTCACGCGGTGTGCAGTACGCTTCTACAAATTCAACCTGTAACAATCAAAAGGCAAATTAAATTGGAGATCCTGCCAAAACAATTGGTACCTACGAATAATTGCATACTAAACGGCTATTAGAAAAGAAGCCCTTTATCAAGATGGTCGATTATGTGGCAAACTAAAGTGGTCATAAAATGCAGCGGTCACATACCCAGCGACCGTAACGGCCGGTTAGACGTCCTCTCCCCTCGACGATCGTCATTACCACGACCGTTTCTGTTTATGGGGATGGATATAAAGAATATTATGAGATATTGTGCTTGCATTGACTAGACGATGAGGTGATAACGCTGAGGGTCACGCTGAATATAGTTCGTTGCCAAAACATATGTATAGTATGCGATAGGGTTATATGTATTAACATTTTACCCAGATCTTGCTTATCATAAACCACGCTTGTGAACCTACTATCAGATGGAGGTTTTGTCATTTTACCTGTTTTTTTTTTCTAATATATATTCTATTGCTGCAAGCTATAAATCCCACTTGTAAGTCAGGATCTCAAAGCTCCATGAGTAACAACTAAAACTCTTAAAAACCCAAAACTAAAACCATAGCTTTATTTAAACTATATGCTTTAAATTTGCGTAAACACATAATCTAACTTACTAGGCAATGCAGCACGAGATTGAACAAAGATACTTGTTTTTCTGTGCTTTTTAATTAGATGATATCTGTTAAGCCCGAGGGTGGTTTCAGCTCATTAGAGGCAGTAATGAGAACTCGCTTCCGCGCCTGCGGATACGTAGGGCCTATGCGACCGCTCACATTAAGGGTTAAATTACTTGAGCTCAAAGGATTCACCTCGAATTGTTTACATTAAAATTTTACCCTTAGCTTCCCGCGATTTACACGTTAGCAAAGAATGCTTACGTAACAAAAAATATATATTTGCCATCGCCCACAAGTATTAATTTTAACTCACAACTTAATCTAACAGCTAAACAAATAAAGCAAAGAAAATTTCAGACAAAAAAAAATCCACGATGCTATTATACGTATGATAATGATTCCCATAAACAAGATCTAGTGATGCAAAATCAAATCTTTATAAACTTTCCAGAGATTAGTGATTTCCAAAACCATTCACTACAACCCGTTTAGGTATTTGATTTGTTAACAAGAAAATAGTCCCAAACTGCTAATATTATTTATGCTTGTTACAACAAAAATCTTTTAACGTTGGCGCATCTGCCTGACAGAGACAAAACTAAGCTCAATGAAAGAAACACGTTTCAACAAAAAATAGGGAAAAAAACACGTTCCGGCCCTGACTGCCCTCGGGGTTGCTCTTTATTCAAACTTTTAGAAGGGTAAGCTTCATCTGGTGCGTTGCTTAACGATACCTTGCTATGCATGAAAATATATTTACATAATTAAACGTCGGCCATGTTACCCCCATTCTGATTTGCGATGTCTACAGAGATTTCTGATCTTCATTTACATATTTTGCGGTGATGCTTAATTACTCGGAATCTAAAACAAAGAGCCGAGCCGTTTCGACGCAATCGTTTCCCAATTTTGCTTAAGTATTTACGTAAATTTATATTTTTACTAGCCGTCCCCGCGAACCACGTTTCGCCATAACAAAGTTTAACGCAATATAAATATTGAGGTCAATAATTGAGATAAAAACTATCGTATCTTTTAAGTTAGACCAAAATTACATATAGTAAGCCAAACTTAATCAAAATCGGTTATGTGGTTTTAGATTTTATCCCGAAAAAATATCGTGTCATTGTTAAGGTTCAAAGAAATCAATTTTAAGTAGAGTTACTTAAAATTGATTTCTTTGAACCTTTACAATCTGAATATTTTAAGCTGGCATAGTTGCCAATTAATATTATATTAAACAACTTTAAAATTATAATTGTTGTGACCAAACACACTACTATTACAAATTTTATTGATATATGCAAAAAGACCTAAACAACAATCCAGTTTTATTTACTGATTCAAATCAATGCCGCTATTCAGCCGTAAGGGTTAACTTTGAAAGGGATCAAATTGAATTCTGCTCAAGCACACATGCTCACGGGCGGCTATTCATCAATTGTATCGTGTAATGGGGAAATAGTACCTAGTCAATAGTCCACTCGCTGCATGCTTGCAGCAACTATATTCTGCTAATGTTTCATATTGAATAGCATTACAAAACAATAGTCAATATCAGTTTTATTCATCAGAGAGAAATCAAACGATTATCGGATAATTGATCACGAGTTGTTAAAACATTGAGAAGCGACTTTCAATTTAGCTACTCGTACGGAAATCTCAGAGGCAATCGCAACGCCCCGTACAAATAGGAAGGAAGCGAGGACAAAAACGTCACAGACCTTGTACGAGTAGTCTTTGGGTTAACAAGGAAGTACGAAATCAATTAAAATATTAATGGTGACATTTAATCTTAATGTAATACTGAATGTTAAGATGACAATACTATTTTGATCAATTTAACAGACCTAGGAACCTAATAATGCTTAATAGGGAGTGCAAGATAAACTTAAGGATATTAATGTTCTTGAATTTAAATATGACTTTGTAACATAAGAATTTCCCAGTCGACAGAATCTATTCCATGAATCTATATTAAATACGAAAATATGTACATGTTTCAGAGGTTTCTTAATAGTTATAACGTTTAAATAATATAATAATCGGATGTACGCATTTGGGTTAAAATGTTGAAAACTATAAATTTTGCAGCATTCTTCACAACAACGACAGATATTGAATTTGGAACGTTATTAATGCTTTATTATATTAACCCATAACTGGCAAAACTGTCAGTGATTATTATAATCAAACGCAATCTATACTCTTATCAGAGTATTGTTTACGAATAACACAATTAACCTCTTTCAACCTCCAAACAGAATATATTGTCAACAAACGATTCCGGGTTCGCCCGCATGAGTAACGCTGGAGGATGTGGGACAAGACGCAGCTTTCAGACGACGGTGACTCATGGGGTATAAATACCGGAGACACGCCTCCTGCAGCACGCACCGAAATAGCGAGCATTAGTATCGCGTGACTGTCACTACACATATCACATAGGTCATTGGTTTGCAACAAAATGAAATTATCTACTAATATGTTGAGATTCTTTTGTACGTCAGATGCACGAAATATTTTTATCTTCATCATGACTCGAGAACCACCTACCCAGTAATCACAAGCAATCTGTGAAACTTCAATGATTACACGACATTATAAAACATCACAATATAAATAAACAGCGTTATATTTGAGAAGGCTCTAAGAATGAAAACACAAATGAGTCACCACGGTGTTATGTCAGTTTTGTTTACAATAACAAAGAAAGCGTTATATTAAAGAATCTAATGGCAACTTAAAATTTGTCTAGATCTCAGGACAATAACTAAAGCAATAACTGCTTCAGTTATTCTACTTCGGTCTTATTACAAAACCTAGTTTAAACCTGGTCTAAAGTTAGTCTTGGTTTAAACGTAGTACGCTTTCACTTGTGTGAATATAGATAGATAGAGACAGTGTCAACTTAGTGTTTTGTAATAAGACGGCTGAAGTCTAGATATTGAAAAAGTTAAATTCCAAATTCAAAAATGATTCACGTCGCTACTTCAAATTTTAGCTTGCGCCACAACCCCTGCGCATAGATAGGTACCGCAGTAAGTTCGTTAGACTTCCAGCGAACAATTGCTGCGGTCATTCCTGCTCACAACCTCTGTCTGGTCACGTTCTGTAAACCGTAGACCGCAAACAGTTCCCGCACAACTAAATTAAACAGAATCTGTTTTATTCTTTTACTTTTATACATTTCGAACGTGCTTTTTAATCATTGCGGGATTTCTGGCACAAGGCCCTGTACCTATACTACAAAAGCAAATGTTCATTCGGCGCTCAAATATTAAATAATAGGTTTTTAGATTAAGGGATTTATTCAAGAAACATAGAGAAGTAAAGTGTAGACAAGAGCACTCAACGTGACGATGAGACAATTGTTGCAAATGACACAACAAGCGAAGGAAATAAGCTTAATTACTAAGTTGCCGGTCCGAATCGCCTAGAGGGCAGAGTGTCTCTCAAGTAGACCCTTATGAATGTTTCAATGAAGGGAGCAATTATGGAAGAAATTTTCAACACCTCCATAATAAGGTCATTGCTCTTTTATCGATATTTCGGTGAATCATTATAATTAATAGGTACTTACTTTCATACGGTGCTTTCAGCGACTGCAGTAAATTAACTGAATGTATTTGTTATTTTGGTATAGCTAAAATATTAGTTAAATAGTAAGAGCACAGCACCTATAGATATAACGAATGATATAAAATAGGAAAAGATATTTTTTGTAGATATCCCTAAGAATTTGGTAGTATTCTAAGCTATATGAATCGAAACTTTTTAGAGTTATAAAAGAACTGTTATAGACAGGAGACATAAATATACATTATGTGTACATGACTATTTACACAGCTTTTACTTAATACCTATTACGACACAGCAATCAGCGTTTCAACATTTCTCCAGCGAACCGTAGCTACTTATTTTCGTAGACACAATTAAGATTGCGCTTTAAGTTGGCAAGAAAAGTTGCTCTCTGAACTCGTAACAGAGTTAAGTCAATCCTCCGGGCTAGTCAAAGGCTCCTAATCAATACCTCCTTGCTGGTATCGTATCTTTTATACTTATAATCATTTTAAGCAACAAAAACTCACGTGATGTGACCACACTAGTTTTAATATCTAGCAATTCGTTCTACCGGAAATCATTTTAGAGACATTACAAATATGCAAATCATTGAAAGTATCACTGAAACTTTGGTTTTCGTTTACAAATATCTCTTTTAGGTTTACAAATATCTCTAATTCTACCAAATCAGCGTGTCTTATGTATAGTTAGTGCCTAGAGATGATGCGTACTATGAAGCTTAACCAAATATAAATATCATCACTTATTATGCTATACTTGGATATTTATTCAACTTTAGTGTCATTTTCACTAGATTTGACAGTATTTGCAAAATGATAACAAAATTGCTACTTTCTCATTTACCCAAGGGGATGCATAGTTTAATTAGTTGTTGATTTGTAGCTTTCATGACGTCAATCTTCCTAAAGCATTGGACCATCAAAATACATAAATATACCTACGAGTAACTAGCGTATGCAACAGAGCTAGTCTTACCACATGAACCACAAGAATCCATTGGAAGATCTGTCTCATTTTGGTCATTAGTTTCTTGTTTGAAGGCATTGTTGTGTCGTTAATCCACCTTCACAAATCCAATAGTATGTATGGAATCCACAAATAGCACAGTACGATCACCAACTTTATCGACCGTTTCACTGACACGCACACTAATAAACCAGAAATACACTTTCACGTAAACTTGTTCTTAAGCTCAATGTTTATTATAGTTTGTTTGATAAATTCTTAAATGCGTATCTAGGCGTTTGGCAGTAGTACCTGCAATATAACGCCTAGGACCGTGCGCTTGCTTGAGTCCAACTGCAGACTGACAACACTACTCAAACGCTATACGCGAATGTGTAAAACGGTGACTCATCGTCCCCGCATACTGTTTACCGAGGCTTGAGTCATCGCGGTGGAAATAAACCGACAGCGGCACAGCGCTGTAGAGGCACGCCTAGTCGAGGCCGACCCATAAACTCTGCACAATTCAACAGCGCTGGAACGCTTTGTTATCAGATCTCGACTCCATTAATACCTCCATTCCGCACGTGTCCCCTCCGTAGCTAAACAATAGTAAACTTTAACCGACAAGTTTTAAAGCTTATTATACAAGTTAAACCAAGTATCTAAACTTTCACGTTTGAATTCAACTTGCATTATGCTAGATTACGCTCGGCTAGGTCGAATTCCGTTTTGAGGTCGTTTGTGTTCTCCATAGACACGTATATAACAATAGTGGACGTGGCAAGGCAAGTAACCGAATCGTTACTGGAATGCAGTCTCAGACTTCTATGCTTGGCTAATCAAAATAGATACGCACTAGATTAGAAGTAGTTACAACGAAAGATTTTGAAACCCGATATTTGTACTGTGTGCAGCGGGCAGTAGACTATTTATCCAGTTTCGTATCCACTGGTTCTTTAAGTCTGGGTGTTGTGCTATTGGTGCATCAAGACTCTCAATGTGTGTCGTCGCAACAAAAGTGTCGATGTCGCTGCGGAATAGGTTTGGCATTTATTTATGCCGACCTTTTATGGCCGTCGTGAATTTGCGTAACTAAGAACCCAGATCTATTAATACCTAAATTGACTATTACATAAATAAACTTACTATTTACAGATAAGTGCTTGTACTAAAAGGGAATTCTAAAAACATCATAAAATTTTGAAAATTATTATTTTTAAGCAATCCTTACAGTTTCCGTCAGTAGGCCTTATACTCCGTGCGGTGATGGCTTATTTATATTTGTACATCATCTGTAGCAACGCCACTCCCTTCCATCCCGTGGATAGGTATCATAATAGTCACCTTACGACCGGTTGGAATATCCTCTCATGGATTTGTTTACCGGAGATAGAATTTTAGAATTTTGACGTACTTTTAACCGACTTCTAAAAAAGGAGGAGGTTTGTTCGCGGATAACTTCGTCGTTTATAAACCGATTTTGATGATTCTTTTTGTATTCATAGAGGATGCTCCAATGGTGTTCCCATGGTTACCAAAGTTAGGATCTGATGATTGGATTTTATAAAAATCAAGGGAAATCCTTAAAGTTTTAGGTGTGTCCAACATGTTTTGTGTGTCGCGATTACTCCGCCAATTGTGGACGGATTTTCAAAATTCCTTGTATTCGATAGAGTATACTCCTGGGGTGGACCCAAGATCACCAAAGTCAGGATCTGATGATGCGATCTCATGAAAATCGAAGGAAACTCTAATTTAACCTCACCGACGAAGGTGAGCTGGGATTAAATTAGGGTTCCTTTCACTAAAAAGATTTCATTCACTAAAAAGTTAAAAATAAAAAATATTTAACAAAAAATAAAAACCTAGAACTTTTAACTAACAACTTAACTAAAATAAAACTTTTCAGTGTTTTTGAAGTCGGTTTTTATTTTTTCTATGGAGCTTATGTCAAATACCTATATCCCTAGTAACCAAATCCACAGATAGTATTAAAACCGACCATTAGGGAGTTATCGCAACTACATACATCTCTGTAATCCATCTGACCAGGCATAGTTGAACTCCAGATCTAAAAAGAGTCGTTTCCAACAATTAGACGTATACGGGTTAAAGTGGTGGTGATGAATTCTTATCGATTGATGCTAATGTTTGAGAAAGAAAAATATTTCATCAAACAACTTTCTAGAAAACTTTCTTAAAAAGAAATTGTATATTTAAAAAGTGACTTAGAGAAGTTATTGATTGTAAGATTTTTATGTATTTTTTATATTTAAAAGTAGCATCCAAATTACAATACTGGCTGATACAGTTGTATCATATGGGTTGAGTGCGTAAGGTTTCACTTTTCCTAGGCATAGTAATAAGATCAAAGCCTTTTAAAAAATGGATACTCAAGCTATTTGTTGATAAAAAAGTAAAACACTCTCTCAAAGGAGAGTATGAATAACTATTAAAATTTTGTAACGTTTTACTAGTCGAATCAAACGCAAAAGTGGGTCTTTCTGTC
Source organism: Schoenobius gigantellus (assembly GCA_963935595.1). NCBI lineage: Eukaryota > Metazoa > Arthropoda > Insecta > Lepidoptera > Crambidae > Schoenobius > Schoenobius gigantellus. The sequence goes on along the minus strand of OZ012554.1, from coordinate 16,801,293 downwards.
TGTAAGCACCCAGATTAGTTGTGCCCAGAAACAATAATTATGGATCGATAAGCGTAAAGGGCGTTATTACCGTGTCATTGATGGCTAATACCCTGTTTTATAAATCGCAACTGATTCTATAAAAATAGTAATTAACGAAAATCAATATACAAATAAAGAGACGATAGCTAATGCCGATTAAAAAAAAAAATATTTATCGCACCCAAAAATTTCTTAAAGTCGATAAAAGTCATTGATTCCACACGTGCCACGCAACTATAGATTTCGCTATAGATGTCAATGGGTGCGACGTGTGCTATGAGATCATGTGGGCGTGCTTATGTAAACTGTTTATTTAATGCTAAGCACACTCGATGTTTGAAAAGGTCCATGCTTCTTTAATCTACCTACGACGATGTGTAATTATCATCAGTGAAGAGAAAGCAAATAATATAAAGTTAGTTTTCATCGCATACACCATAACGATTGATCTAATTAAGTAGCACTATTAGAATAAATTTGAGTGAAAACCCAATATTTATAATATTATTATACTATATTTTCATGCGTAATTTCACCACTCAGATTAATAATTAAATATCATTTGAAATTAAACAATATTTAAAAGAAAGAGCGATGTTGTGCAAAACAACACACTTTCAGCAAGCAGCAATAGAAAGTTTAACTGAAAACTTATAAATGTACTAGTAGCAAAGCACAAAAGAACTATTAACATCCCTAACCACTAAGAAACAACTGAACCTCTTAGTTTTTGTGCGGTTGTATTTGCGCCGGACCACCTATGCCTGTTGTATAAAACTCAGGTTAGGTAGTGCGTGGTATATTGCTCGCACCTTTGGGACGGCTCCGCTCAGTACCTCCTCGATGCTCTGGACAGATTGCAGCGTTGCGCTATTCGCATGATTGGCGATGTAGAGGCAACTAACACCCTTGATCCTCTACAACTTCGTCTTGACATCGCCTCTGTTAGCGCCTTTTACCGAATGTTCCATGAAGAATAGAATGAGGAGCTCTTTAACCTTATCCCTCCCTTTCCATTCCTTAACAGAAACACTCGTAAGGACCTTCGGAGTCATCCTTACACTGTATCCTCCTTTTCACACCGTATCAAGAAATTCCAAGATTCCTTCTTCTGTCGTTCATCCCACACTTGGAATTCTCTACCTGCGCACGTGTTTCCTCCATCCTACAACAGGGGTTCCTTTAAAAGAGGCGTGAAAAAGCACCTTTTAGGCCGGCAAGGGACAGGCAGGTAGGATAGTGGATGTCGTCCCTCCTCGTTCTGTCAACTCATTTGGGCCTCTTTCACCGTTTAACATCAGGTGGGAGGAGCTCATTTGCCGAGCCCTCCATAAAAATATTGTTAACATAAATCATTATTTTGATTTTTGCAAGCTGTGACCGCAAACTACGTTTCGTTTTAACCTTCAAAAACGGTTTTTCATTCAAAACTAAAATATGTGCGGGAATTTATTCGCGTCCTTTTTGGTGGCTTCCTTAGTCACCAGTGTCAGGGGTGCGAGGTGGAGGAGAGCGTGGCACGTGTTTAGACACGTAAATTTGACGACCTGACGTATGTGGTACATAGCGTCAGTGGAAGTGTGACATTTTTAATTATTTTATGTCATACGTACGTCAGTAGTAGTGTAACAAAATAACACGTCAATGGCTAAGGGTTAATGGAGCACAATACTGTAGTTTCCTTATTTTTGGATGAGAATTCATCAGCTCTTGTGGGAATTTTGAAAAATCCTTTCATAGTGGGCGTCTATACAATGGTTATTTTTTTATCACCCCGGAAAATTAGGGACGCTTCAGGATACATCCATAATTATATATACACGGTTATTTTTTTATCACCCTGGAAAATTTAAGGGACGCTTCACGACATGGTATTAGAATGATTTAAATATAAATAAAAAAAATAACCCCCCTCCTTAATTTTATATTAATTTTTAAAAAAATACAAAAAATGCTGCACTAGTTGAGAGCAGCATTTTTAGAGATTTTTTATTTTTTTTTATATTTTTTTTTTAATTTTTTATTTCATTTTTTTTTTTTATATAATATTGGATGTGTCCTGAAGCGTCCCTAAAATTTTCCAGGGTGATAAAAAAATAACCGTGTATATAAAAAAAAAAATCAAAAAAATCTTTAACAATACTGCTTTCAACTAGTGCAATATTTTTGGGATATTTTAGAAAATTTATATAAAATTAAGTAGGAGAGTAATTTTTTATTATTAATATTTAAATCATTCTACGACCATGTCGAACGAGGACCTGTACCGAATTTCATGATTTTAGCTCCAGTAGTTTTGGCTCTACGTTGATACCTCAGTCAGTCAGTCACTCAAGAACTTTATAAACATAGATGTCTAATGTAAACATAATAATATTAAAATTTAACTACAAGACGTTGCTTCTGACGATGACGTCGCATTTCGCTAGTGATTAGTGGTGAATTATGTGACAGGATTAATTCAACTGTATATACATCCTTAATATTCAAACATGTAATCAGTAGCTATTTTCGGACTCAATATTATTACCTATCTAAGGTATGAGGCATCAAAAATAATTTGAATTTTATTATTCGTATGAATAAAAATATGATTTTTGTGTTTAACTATTTCTGTATTATAGTATCATTTATACACGATGTTTCAAATAAAGCAATAAATAATGAATTCTTTATCGAAAACTCATTATTAAAATGTCCCATCTCTAGATGTTTAGACGTAATGTCATCCAACCCAACATTGACATGTAAATCATAGACTATCATTTTTATAAGATGTTTAAGATGTATAAGATGTTTGGTATATACCCTATCAAGGCGAAACCTACCCATGTTAATATATGAAAATCTCGTGTCACAGTGTTGATTATCAAACTCCTCCGAAACAGCTTGACCTATTTTTATAATTTTTTTCTGTGTATTTTTTGGTACGTCTGGCTATTTTTAGGGTTCCGTAAATCGAAAGGATAAAACGGAATCCCAATAAGATCACTTTTTTGTTCGTCCGTCCGTCTGTCTTTTTGTCAAGACCCTTTTTCTCAGGAACGCGTGGAGGTATCAAGCTGAAATTTATATTAAATACTCAGGTCTACTGTCACTTAGGGCTGTGAAAAAATCAAACTTCTAAGCAAACGCAATCAAAAGATACAGCCGTTTATGCCGCAAATTTCCGCAAATTTTCGACACTCGCAAGCGAATCAAAACCTACAGGGTACTTCCCGTGAACTCAGAATCTTGAAATTTGGTACGAAGTAACGTCTTATAGCACAGATAAAGGAAAATTTGCGAAAACCGTAAATTTTTAGTTAAGTACATCATATAATACAAATATATAGGTGAACTTTTATTTATATACCTACAGGTTTGTACGGAACCTTCGGTGTGCGAGTCCGACTCGCACTTGGCCAGTTTTTTGAGTTAATCAATAAACTAGTTAATTTAATATCATTGCATTTTTAGATTCGTCAAAACGCAGACTGTGTACAAGAATAGTAAGCATGAGGCATACAAGTATAAGTAGTGATAGGCAAGCTTAGTTGAAACGTTTATACAAGTACAAAGTTTTAACTGAGTCTGTCCACGTTTAATTTTTAAATTAACCACTCGATACTGTTAAGAGTGACACTTTTTGTGCTTGACAGATTTCTAAAGACGCAGAACAAATGAATTATATGATTGAGAATCCAAACAAGTAAGTGGGAGCGTAAGATGATGATCTAACTTCAGCCGCAGGTGAACGCTCTCTGCAACATTCAAGATATCAATGGTGACATCATATGGATGACTTACAAAAAAACACAAAGGAGTCTCTTTGGTTTCAAAATCCTAATGTGAATAATAGATGCAATAAATATAATCATTCTACATTAGATCCCATTGAAATTACAACTTGTTCCATTTCGACTATTTGTATTGGCCGGAATTTTTTATCAAAGCAATCATTAAATACTTTTTTATTCATGATCCATACAGGATTATGCACTCCGCTAATCATCACGAACATAATCCTTTCGTTTTCTTGCTCATAATCACCAAGTAGAAATAAAGCGATTCTTCTATGACGTTATTAATAGTGATTCAATATTTTCTATCACGAAAGATTTTCATATTTATTCCAGACTTTAACGCTGTAGCACGCTTACGTGATCTTGTCTTTTAAATATTACTTTACCTAATAGCCTTTTTCTGTATTAGAAGTTCAATGAGATTTAGAACACCAAAGCTGCATGTCGAATATAACTTCATACAAGCGATGACGCTTTGAAATCCAAGTTCCAGAAAGTTATTAATATAATGTTAATAGTCCTTTAGAACACAAAAGTTGCATGTCGAACATAACTTCATACAAGCGATGACGCTTTGAAATCCAAGTTCCAGAAAGTTATTAATATAATGTTAATAAAAGTTATAAGATTAGCAATATAATTAATACCATTGAGTATGTACCTGATCATACATGCCCTGCACTTAGTACGATAAATTGGTCACCAAATTATCAACTAAACTGAACATGTTGACAAATTTATCAACTGAATCAAGTTTAAGTCTTTCGCAAACAGACTTAGTACTGCAGAATATGCAGTAAAAAATAAAACAGACTGATGTTAAAACGGCAAGATTGATTTACTTTATAGTAGTTATTTTCACAGTGTCATGCCATATGAAATATCTGTAGGGATCAGCTGTTAATTATGTACATAAAATATTTTTGTACTTCAAAAAAGAGCGGTTCGCGCCATTTATGATTCACGAGCAAGAAAATCTCGAAGTGATTTATTTAAAGAAATTAGTATATTGACTTTAGCCGGATATTTGAATGATTTATATTTTAATTATAATACATTTGATTTCCAAATTCAACATTTAAACACGAGAAATAAACTTGCCGTTCCAACGTACAGGCTTCAAAAATTAGAGGCTCGTTTTTGGGGAAATGTAATGTATATATTTTTACATTGAAGTTCTATAAAGTGTTATTAATTTGCCTTTTCATAAGTTTTAAGTGCATGTAAAAAGACTAACTATGAGTAAAGGTTAATATAAAGCCAACGATTATTTGAATGATGCCAATAAGGTGTATGGTCATTAAATAAAGAATAAAAAATGTCTGGTGTTATAATTTGTAGATTTATTCGTTATAACGAAAAGAATTGTTGTTGTGTATAACTATTTATGATTTCAAATATTGCTGTATACGGTATCAATATATTTTTGTAAATGGTACTTCTGTAAAAAGAAAAAGCATTCTTCTTATCACCTAAAAGATGTTCTGAATGGGTGGAAGGTAAAAATAATAACAAATCAAAGAGCTTTCTATCAAGTCATATTTGAATAAAGAATATTTTGATTTTTATTGGTTCTAACAACTCGTGACGACTAAAGGTAATATTGAAAATTTAGAGTTCTTTCTTCAAAGAAAAACATCTGGATAACCCTAGTACTCACTTACCTAAATTTGTGTGATGGCAAACCAGTAAGGTATTCTTAACTTTCAGGTTATGTTATTACATACATCTAAGTATTTAATCGTGGTTTGAAAATATTTAGTAAATTAAACTGTTTACTTCTGTTAATCATTATTTTCCAAAAAATAATGCTGAATCAGAGCTCTAGTCGAAATTACTATTTAAACAAACATTTCTCACCACATCCAGTGTTACAACGTACCAAGTTACCTATAGGACTGTTCCCACATGACTCATGTCATGTATTATATGTTTACTTTGATTAAGTATTCGCTAATTGGCGCTAAGGAAATTAAGCACCAACTTCGTCAAAGTATCTTATACCTATTTGTTTGTAAATACGCTGCTCTGTTTGCGACTGCTAATTAACTGTTCATATTTTAGCACTAAAAGCACATACGATTAGGTTCAATGGAAACGGAAACAAGCAATATAAAAATATGTACGAGTATATATGTTCAAACTTACGTGTCAAAGTAACTGCCTCTGTGGTCTAGTGGCTAAGGCCACCGGGTGTTAATCGGAAGGTCCAGGGTTCGATTCTTCATGGGAGCAGAAGTTTTTCTGCTCGGTTTGGTTGGTGGTAGGGCTTCTGAGCCCGCCTGTCTAGCTACCAACGTCTTACCTAAGTCTGTCGTCATAATAACAATGTTTATAGCATTGTTTTGTTCCGACAGAGATAAGATTGCCAGTTCCTCAGTTGTTGAGGAGTACAGGTGATGCTCGCTTCCACCTTCGACCTTATCTTCACTTACCATCAGGTTAGATGAGAGCCTAGAGCTTGCTTGACGTATGTAAAAAAAAATATTTATACATGAACGAGCGGTAGCTCGCCGTTTCGTTTCCTTGGAATTCTATTATCTATTCTCTATAATATAAATGTTCAATAATATCACACGTTATCTAGAGAACTCATTAAATGTCGGGACAAAAAGCTATGTTCTTCCTCAGGGCTTGAATGCCATCATTAAAATTGGTTCGGCGGTTGAGGCGTGAGACCGTCGCGCTACGACAGACAAACAGAAAGACAGACAGAGTTTCTTTCAAAATAGGCTAAATGACAAAAATTTTTTTTTTTGCTTTAATAGAAGCTCATTTATATAATAAACAGAAAGAAGAAATCGGTTTTAGAATAACTATAAAAACAAACAAGATATAAGGTATTAAAGATTTTTCTCCTTCTCTTTCTAGCAAAACGGCAATTTACAAGGAGTTTATATGGCCGTACTCAACAATGACGTCACGGTTGATGTCGGATCTCTCTGTCTAATCGCCTTCAAATTAACAACTTAAAATGCTTGTATCTAATGTATTTCTAAGCCGATTTTAATTCTAATTTCACAGGCCTGCATCTATTTCCACTGTATTTTCATATTTAATGACGAGACGTAAAAATTAGAATTCAGTCATCATCCCAATTATAATATTACTAGCTTCTGTCCGCGACTTCGTCTGCGTGGACTTCAGAATTGGGTCTAAAGCTTCGCTCGTTAACAATTTTTAATCACGGGAACTATTTGAGAGATCATTCAGGAATTTAAAGTACATGTCCTTTTTATAGCATAGGTGACATGCATACCAAATTTCAAAGCTGTTTGCCCGCGGCTTAGCTCGTAAAAAAATTTCAATTTTCCCTCGGGAACTACTTAAGGAATCGGGATAAAAGGTAGCCTATGTTCTTTTCCATGTTAAAGGCTACATCATCCAGATCCGTTCAGTTGTTTTGGCGTGATTTAGTAACAAACATCCAAACATCTACACTTTCACTTTTATAATATTAGTAGGATTAGGGATATTCTGGTATAATTTAAAGGGACATTGTTCATCGTGCACGAATGAACGATGCTTTCTTCTCATATATATACTTGCTTCTCACAGGATATTTGTATGATTGGCTAAGGTATTGCTTAGCGTTCACAAAATATCATACTGATATAGAACCTTATCTTTATGTCAACTTTTATTTTTGTAAAATACTCGCTCGTATTGACAGTCACATGGCTGGTTCATTTATATCGGGATAATACAGCGTAATTTTTTTGTACTGAAATTCAATAACCCTGGCTTATAATTGCAAAACTTTTTTGTTGACACAGCAACCGGAAAGAAAATCAGCAACAATCGCGTCTCGTGGACAATAAGAAGCACTGAGAAAAACAATAATCTGGCTTTGTTACATTGTTCTCGGCGATAAAGCTTATACCGTGTCAAATCAAAAAAAAACCGGCCAAGTGCGAGTCGGACTCGCCCATGAAGGGTTCCGTACGATTTATGACGTATTAAAAAAACTACTTACTAGATCTCGTTCAAACCAATTTTCGGTGGAAGTTTACATGGTAATGTACATCATATATTTATTTTAGTTTTATCATTCGCTTATTTTAGAAGTTACAGGGGGGACACACACATTTTACCACTTTGGAAGTGTCTCTCGCGCAAACTTTTTGGTTTAGAAAAAAAAATGATATTAGAAACCTCTATATAATTTTCAAAGACCTATCCATAGATACCCCACACGTATGGGTTCGATGAAAAAAAATTTTTTGGCTTTCAGTTCTATTTATGGAAAACCCCCAAAATTTATTGCTTTTTTTCTATTTTTGTGTGAAAATCTTAATGCGGTTCACAGAATACATCTACTTACCAAGTTTCAACAGTGTAGTTCTTATAGTTTCGGAGAAAAGTGGCTGTGACATACGGACAGACAGACAGACAGACATGACGAATCTATAAGGGTTCCGTTTTTTGCCATTTGGCTTCGGAACCCTAAAAAATGAGTCATTGCCTCCCTTCACCATTGTGAGTGCTGGATACATACCTATGGGTGTGTTGGCTCGAAAATAATGAGTCATTCAGACGGCAGGTGCCATGTGGCTGTATGTGACGCGCCATCAGCCACGGCTGGCCGCGTACGGCATACGGTAAAAATTTGTACAACGTATCTACAATATGCCACCCCATTGGCTCTCGTCGGTTCAATGAATACAAGAAAAAAACTGAAACCAGTATTTTATTTTTTAACAATACTCAATATTCTTGTGTAATTTTGCTTACACCACGGTAATGTTATATTATTACCATGATAACACAATAGTGAACAAAATATTTACGGTTTGATTCTTGTATATTATGATGCATAAGGAATATTGTTCAGTGAAAATATTACAAATTAATGCAAATATTATGAAACCTACATTCAATAAATCATTTGAAATCGTATGTTGCGCTTAAATATAAAAAAAAACAATCATTTTAAAGTACTTTTATATACTATAACAGCTTTAATCTTAAATTAAGATCCGTTTATAAAATATAAATCGGTATTAATGTTTTTCAAACAAAAACTAATAATATGATATTGGCGACTCCTTATGTTGGCAATCGGAACATCGGGTAGGTAAACTGACCACGAGTAAAGAAACAGCGAAACCTTGTTCTGTGCTAGGCCTCAATAATATGTTTATAGCTTTTGATAACAGGGACCAAGATGTATAGCATTCCTACACTTTGTTTATGTTAACGTAATTATCTGCCGTGCGCGAGTTAAATATTATTTTGTGGTATTCGCCTGAATAGTTACAAGACTGTTGATGGTGCGGGACAGTGGAAATAAAGCATTGGTAACAAGTGTCCGCTCCAAGACAGTATTATTCGCACGTCCAGAAACATATTGCTAAGAGTACGTTTAGTGTTGTAATGTAAATAGTGTTTTATTATTATCGTGCAAGGTTGTTTACACTTAAAATATCTGACAAAAACAAACATGCTAGCAAAAATAAATAACCTAAAACGTAAAATTGTCGTATTTGTAGTTTCAACTATTGCAGCTAAAACATCAAACGCCTCTGAAAGGCGGCAATTTAAAACATGGAAAGAAACAAAACTAGTCGTCGTATGAATAAATATACAAAGACTCATTTTGGATGCCCCAAATATACATTGGAAATATTTTTACACGGATACAAACTATAGTTATCTGACGAGACAAACAGTAAGCGCGGAGCAGATGTACGAGAGCCGAACTGTCGCCTATGACACATTGGCTCAGCTCAGACGCCACTCGTATGCAGACATAGGGGCAACCCATGACGAATCATTCCCCACAACTTAAACATTATCATTTTACAGTAATGAGTCACGGGACGGTATCCGTGACAGCCCAATGATTAAGTCAAGTGTGTCACGTTCACGACCCAGCGCTAATTGTTGTGGGTCAATATTGCGAGGAAAATAATGCATAATGCGGTATTTGGAAAATAATTTCCAACTCTGTTTCCTGACCAGTCTCATTTGAGTCACGATCAAAATTTATTTCTAAATTATTAACTCAATTGCTTACTAACCTACTTTACACTTTGAAACACTGTGGCGATTTAACAACATTGTTGGGAGTCTTTATTAAGATTTATATTAATTTCTTAATGCCGTTTAATTTACATGTAGTTTACAAACATTACAGTAACATAAAATGTAATACAACTATCTGTTTACCCCCTCGGTCAGTTGTTTTATTGCATTTCGAGCCTTAAACTTCTGGCCTGGCAATATTCAATCATTTGAGATGGCGAGGGTACATAAATCATCATCTTTGTCATAGCCAAGTGCATCCTGAATATCATCTGATGGGTCTCCTGATTCTTTATCCATACTGTTCAGTATCCAATGGCCTTAATAGACGCAATAATCGAAATAAACAGGATCAACTTTCTTTTTGTTTTATTGTCATTATATTAATTTGCCTTTTCATCACCATCATCATAACAGCTCATATACGTCCCCACCCCACCGAGAGGCTTGAGCCTATCCTAAGTTAAGGTGTTTAGGCTTTAGTCAACCACGCTGGCCCAGTGCGGATTGGTCGACTTCACATACACCTTTCAATTTCTTCGCCGCAGATGTATGCAGGTTGCCTTACAATGTTTCCTTAACCGTAGGAGCGTCCGACAAATGTCTTAGAGCATTTACCTTTAGGCTAAATGCTCTAAGACAAATGTTCATATGAAATTCGAAAAACGAAAACACATTGGTACGTGGCGGTCTCGAAACCCAGATCTCCCGATTAGAAGGCAAGTGCCGAGTCCACAGCGCCACCGACGCTCCATTTGCCTTTTCATGTTATGAATCCTTTTTATCAATTTACGAATAATATAACCAAACAAGCGAATATTCGGGCAAAGTAGCGACTAACCAGAAATATTTAATTTTAAGCACCAATTTATAGACGCCAATATACAAACCCTAAACGCCAATATCATTCAAAATAATTTACAAACCCCAAGTAGGTAATTAAATACCCATATCCTATTTATATGAAAGCCATGATTAAATTTTAGCGTGCATGATTCATGCGCTATAAAATGTGGCCGGCATGGCACAAAAGGCAGCTTGTACGTCATATCGACATACGTAAACAAACAATAAAATAATGACGTTGGATCTTACTTAAGGCGGGTGTACTTCTCAATGGCGTGTCAATGGCGTTTGTCAGTGGGAGATGACCATCGCGCGCATTGTTCCTTAATATTAATTTGACTGTCTCAACAATCAACTTGCATCAAACTAACGACATAAAACTTCAGAATTACTATTCGAAAGGCAATTGGGAATGAATGGAGGGCTGTTGGATATCATTCATTAAACCACTATTCTCTTAGCGTCAGAAACGGTATCCATAACAAACATTATTATTGATGACAATGTATGTATATTATGTTATGATATCACAAAATATTTTGATTATTTAACACCAATTTACCGGTTTGATTTACCGGTTATAAGCCCAGCCTTGTATGGTGCAGATAAATTTTGGTGCATTTAGTTTTTTTTCTTTTGGTTTATAAAACATTCAATATTGGAAAGGAAATTATTATCTATAAATCCTTAAAAAGCATTCAAATTAGACTTGTAATTGCGTCGCTCTGTAGAGCGAAGATTTCATGTATTTTTGTAAAACATTTACAAATTCTATTAAATTTAATATTACGAGATATTCCGTAAATATTTCAGAGTTTTCATTTCATTTACTAAAAATTTACCTTTTTAATTATGTTTTCAGATACACTAACCTTAAGAGCAAATGAGTCGTTTCTTCTCAGTTTCTTATTTATAATAACAAAACGTAGATGTGTGTAACTGAACCAGCTTCGTAATTACGAATGTAACGGTTTCCGTAATACATGCTTGTAATTATGTAATTCTATGAAAGAGTGCTTGTAATTATGTGATTCTATGTGCTCGTATGTAGAAGTAAGTCAGTACGAAATTAATTACAAATACATATTACAATAATCTTAGTGGAGTGACATTTTAAAGATAATAATATAGGAAATGTGGGCCTTCAACTGTTATTGATCACTTTAACGAATTTTATCAGTTCACTAATTTTAGACTTTACCGATAGGATAGCAAACAACATTAACTTAATAACGAAGCATTGCTTCTATTAAACATTAGTGATTTGACACTATTAGGTTGAACCTTAACTATATAAGTCTTATCTGTTTTAAAGAAATCTTGTAAAGATTTACGAAAACACGGTGTGTGCCGATTTCTTTAAATCGGTAAAAAATGCGGTCTTCCCACTCGGCACTAAAATTCGCGTCATCATGATGTCAGCGACAATACCTTAAGGATCTGCGTTCCAAGAATCTTGCTATAACTTAAAATTATAAAAACGCTTTTAGTGTCTACACGTTTTATATTATCTGTGTTGACGGACTTACGACAGTTACCTATCTCTCTCTGGATTTGTTTACTGGAGATAGAATTTTGACATATTTTGTATGAAGCTAATGTCAAATACTCATCGCTAACCTTTCCATCCTTTAAACTGGACGTTAGATAGAATACACGTGTCCTCGGTCCCTGTACATTTTGTAGGTAGATGATGTAAGACCCGACTAAGGGTCAGTTTTTCGATCGTAAGTAATAGCAAAGTATTAGAAGGTACATCTCACAAAAGACCTTTATGGCTCATAGAATAGGGTCGGTTTTACTTTCCCATTTCTAATATTTTGCTATTACTAACGTTCGAAAAACCGACCCTAAGGGCGTTTAAGGCGTTTTTTAAGCCACTATCATGGCAAACAAGCATAAGGCTCACGGTTGCCGTAGCCCATGGATGTTCTGCAACACCGGGGGTATCGCTGCCGACCCCAAGCAGTTTCTTGAGAAAACCATGACAGGGAGTTCATTCCACATCCTGCAGGCCTATTCTGTAACTTCGGTTGCTAAATAGAACTGTCATTTTTGAAAGGAACTTAACATCCATTACTCCTATCATGAACGCTTCCGTAACACATAAGATCGCTAAACCCTCGCTAAGCCAGTAGGTACTAATATGTCTTTCGAAAATGACAGTTCTAGTTACCAACCGTAGTTAGCGAATAGGCTTGCTGAGCGTGCGCAGAAGAAAATTCCTTCGTAAGCGTACTACAGGTAGGTAGGCGATCATTTTTGATAGTTACGTTATTTTGGTAATCATCTTATTATTAGTTTCAAAACTAGTAATAAAAACAAAACTTAATTAAAATTATGGTAATTATATTTGACATTAATATAAAGAGAAAACTCAATCGCAACAATATGACGAAAACACCTGCTACACCAAACCCTGTCTGGCCGGCTTGATGTATTAGGCCAATTCCGACTATAAGGAGAATTTTCTCCAACAGTGGAACAACATGACTATATGATTATGAATCTTTTGGTGTCATCATCATATACATTTATTATAAGCTTTTGTTTTTTTTTTCGACTTGTGTCACAATTCCGCCAACGTAAACTTTGGAAAAGACACGAAAGTAGTTAAATACTATAAGCAAAGACATTATAAGAGATAGACCGACAATACGCGCGGCCTCTAAGAAACCCCCTTCAATCACACAGCGGTCAAGCGGCCGCTACTCATACTGTATTGGTACTGCGTTCGACTGTCGAGCGCGCGTCAAGTTATAAAAATACTTAAACATGCCCAAATAACTTCGTGTTGTAGTGTAAAAAACGAACAGTAATAAAAACTAAATCACATTGTAACATTATTTATTACCGATGAGTCTTAATTATGCTTATTTATTTAGCTATTATCATATCAAAATTGGTTGAAGGGGACTTAATTACATTTCGTTTGCATTGTTGGTCTACGCTTCTATTAAACTGGCAATATTTATTTGCTTAGATCAAATCTTACAAACTGAATTAGAACCACTTTAAATATCTGATAAGAAACTCAAAAGCCGTCAATTTATTTTCTAGTATACATGTTGTCATAGAATTTATGAGTTGCATCTAAAAGTATAAGATGGTTGCATCAAGATTATTGATTATAAGAATTATTGTCTTGCTATGTTTGAAGAAAAAAATTCCTTATTTTTTTTTGTCTTCGATATTTCATATTATACAGTTTCATTAAATGTTTGATTATTCACAATACATAATATATTTATTTACATTTGTTGAAAAAAAAAGAGTTTTCTCTACACACATCTTTTTAGGTCAAGGTTTAGAAATCATCAAACAGGTGGTACAAACACTTAAAACAGTACAGTAAAATATGAAAATCGCTATAAGTTTATGTTATTATTAACATTAACAACAAATTCGCACGTACGCATCTGTTGACTTAAATACTGACGTCACTGTGTTTTGTTAGTTCAGTCGGCTATAACTCATCACATTCACTGCAAAAGAATGTAAGTTATTACAATGTTGAATGCAAAATGTTGATTTCATTTTGATTTTACCTTAATACAGGTTGTAATGCAACCGCTTCCGAAAAATAATAGAATACAATTCCACATGTGAAACTGAACAACTTTCCCCAATGAACATACAGGATGTCCCAAAAAGTATGGTAAAGCTGAAGCCCAGAGATAGAGCACCCCTAGACTAGACAGACCCGAATAACCCTATGTATGTTCTACGATTTTTTGTAGTTTTCGAGTTATAATTTTTTTTAAAGTTTTTTTTAATAGTTTCTGCCTTTTTTGGGTATAATGATGTCAGAAACATAGATACAGCCTTGTCGTTTTTAAAAAAACGACAAAAATTTCGCACTACTCAAACAACAGGATTAACTGAGGAAATTTTTATGGAAAGTTCAATTTATTTTTGCGTCTTTGGACATAGGTTCCTAGTGTAAAGTTGTTCAGTTTTACAAGTAAAATTGTGTTCTTTTTTCGGAAGCGGTTGCATTACATCCTGTATTAAATGATACTTCGTCTAGAAGTCGGATAAACATACTTTACATTTGCATGTTGCTCTACATTTTAATGAATATTTGTGATTCCCAGAATATACGATACTTCTGTGTGTAAAAGGAAGGTAAAAGGTGATATTATATTGAAAGCTTTAACAAAATAAAACGTCGAGACACATTATTCCATACAAATAGTACGAGTATATTATACAGTAAATAATAACATAGACGTGTAATAGATAAACATGTGTGTATCAACTACTCCTATAAGATAAAAAGTCACCGCATTTCTTCCTACGTAAACCTAGCACCGACCAAAAGAGTACTGTGGACGGTCTAAGCTACATAATTGCGAGAGGCGGGTACCAAACTCGGGACAAAATCAACACCAATCTCTCCAGCACATTTTTTTTCTCTAGCCTATACAGTCCCACTGCTGAACGAAGGCCTCCCCCAAATCCCTCCACAAAATCTTGTCTCGAGCCACATGCTATCAGCACATGCAGAAGATTTATTCCTCCATCGCTTAGGAAATTTTTTAAGCATTAGGATATCGGTAGATCTGTTTTCAAACCGCCTGAAACATTAACCACCTTGATAATTTATTTATTATAACGGTAATCTAGGCAGGATTTGTAATACGGATAATTTTTTTTATCTGCTTAATTTTCTTTATCGTAAGACCACTGACCTTTACTTAAGTCAATCACAAGAATACGTGAAATTTGAATTCAAAGAATTGAAAGTAAAACAGCCAATAACACTGCGGAAGAAGCTCGCTTCTACTTTCGACGCTATCATCATATACCATCAGTCGAGCGAGGATTAAAAATCTACTTGTAAACACGTCACCATAAGCTCATTCATCACGCCTGGCTCATTCACGGTTGCATTTAAGCGTAAGCCACCAATGACACACCCATTATGAGTTAAGTCACACTCTACACTTAGTATGACGTGTCTAAAAAGGGATGGAACCAGCCGTACCACTCAACTGAGTCATTCGAACATCAAAGCGGTTTGTCGATCAATTGTTCTAATAAGGGATGAATAATGATAGGTATAGTATATTGGTAGCGTGAACAAAGCGTAACGAATGAAGTTTAATTAAATTCAGTACATGCCTGCAATTAATATTGATTAGCAATCGTTGTAATCAGTGAGTCAAGCGCTGACAGAACGTGACATGACAGTTAATAAGTGTAATTATGCGGCTGATTGTCATACTATTCCTCTTAATCATGACCTTGATGAATGAATGTTTATCCAATCAAAGTAAGATTCCAAAAAAGAACGTATTCTTCGCTAAGGAAATTAAACTTCCACTTGAAGGTTAAGTTAAATGAATAAGTTTAACCAGATCTTTAATCTGCTTTCATCCATTTGGTACTATAAGACTTAATTAAGACGGTACTATAATCTTGCAGTTATTCTTAGTTGTCGAATTTATCATATCTTCTAATATATAAAATTGTCGTGTCACAGTGTTTGTAACGAACTACTCCAAAACGGCTTGACCAGTTTTTATGAAATTTTTTGTGTATATTCGGTAGGTTTGAGAATAGGTTGTTAACTATTTTTTATACCCCTAGGTTTTTTTGACAATTATTATGGCGAAACGTAGTTCGCGGGTACAGCTAGTATTATTTTAAATTTCTTTCATTGATTTTAGATTTTGTTCTAAAATAATAAAAAAAAATTAAAAAAAATTGGCTGGTGATATACGGTTTCTGAGCCCACCTGCCCCGTAGACCACCAAAACACGATATGATAAATATAAGGCTGGCATGCTGTTACCACCGTCTCACTTAAGGCGCTTTCCCGTTTTCGAACAATTTCGATTTCCTGTACCGCCACAAATATAAAACATACAGTTCTAAAATTCATATGTGATATTGTTGAAGATATTATCTAAACGTTCAAAGACAGAAACATAATGAATAATATTTCAAACGACAGAAAAACTCCAAAGATCACACTGTTCAATATTTTATAACAGCTCTGATTTTTTTTAAATTAGAAAATAGAATAATAAATGACATAAACGTTATACCCATAGAAGTGCATTTTCAATGTCTAAATTGCAAAAAAAAAATAATTTTATTTTGTAGCCCAGTTTTCCAAAAATCGGTTAAAATTAAAACGCGTAAAAAGTAAACTTTTAGTACGGTCACAGCGCGTAAGCGCCATTAGAAGCTATGCAGTTATCAACTATATTGCCTTGCAATAAAGCAGTCGCCGAGTACGAGTAGATTTCCTGGGAAACCTCGCCTTAAGTTTGTCGGAAACCTTTCCTCAGTTACTGATCGCACCCTTTTCAGCTTTCTCGTCACTTACCATCAGATGAGATAAAAGCCAAAAGCTTCCCTGTCGTACGAGTATATAAAAGAAAAAATACTCCAAATAACTCTACATTTTTTATATCTACATATGTTACTGACACATCTACCTATTTTATACATCCATATATTTTAATTCGAACCTGATCTGAAAACAAAACGCAATTATATCGCAGATGTGACGACATAATCGCAAAATAATGTTCACCAATCAACAAGTAGAAAGAAAGCCGTTTCATTCACTCGTCGATGACCTTTCAAGATCGAGAGTTGGGTTGGGAAAGAATGACTCACGGAGTCATTCAACTTGTGCGTGTTTATACGGAATCTGGTAGAACATGATCACAAATTAAAAAATACACTGAAAAAATGTTTAGACTCTTAGCTCAGATACATATGAGACTCTTCGATTTCACTGTAGTACTATTGGGCTATGTAGCAGCAACAAAATATACATTTTATTTATTATTTATTATATTAGTGCCTAACATCAATAAATTTTATCTGTCTTTGTTAACATTTCAACAGGAAGATGAAATTGTTATATTAACAAATGTAACACTGGTTTCTATTAAAAACAAAAAATCTTTGGTACAAAATAAAAAAAAACATATTTTACAGTGACACGTAGTACAATATATACAGACAACGCTGATTCCACTCATATCTCTCATATGAGTGGAATCAGCGATTTATAAGTTTTCAAAAATCAAGGAAAACAAACATACATAAATCTAAAGTAGCGCAAATAATTGTAAAAAAATACCTGCTTACTATGTAATATTATATTACCTCAACATAACGTAAAGTACGTTATGTTGAGGTAATAGATATAAGAGTTTTGAGGTTCTAACCAAGTGGAAGAACTTATCCCTATTACATTACATTTCAAAAAAAATACATTATTAATGAACAAACCTCAATTAAATATGTTATCACAGAATAGTTAAACATCATAATATACGGTAAAATGTCGTTTAATGATTGATTTCAGAATCCAATAATGATTGAGATGTGTATGAGCAACTACTTTTTTAAGTAAAATACTAGCTAACTCGGTGAACTTCGTATGACCTTGACAGATCTAAATACGAAACCATCACGAAGTATACTGTCATTTTCCATAGAAAATTACTAAGAGTATTATCTGTTTATATTGTTAATGCTCTCGATAATTTTTCTTTTTAAGCCCCCCTTGTATTAAGATAACAAAAGACGAAAATAAATATTCAAATCGATCAAGCCGATTTTAAGTTTTAGCGACATTGATTTACTACCAAACGTAGATAACGCATGAACGTTCGAAAAGTGGGCCGGCGAAGAACTGCTTCGTGCAGTTCTTTTCCATGCGTTGGAGCGACAACGCGATAAGCAATTTTGAGCATTATGTTTGAGAGTATAAAGTAAATTCTTGTAGCAATTACTAAAACGTCAAATTTAATGTGGCTAGGTATGAAATGATGTAACTGCACACGGTTGTACTTCAAATAGTTGCCGTAATAATAAAGAATAAGGTTGAATTTGATAAATACGGTGCTTTCTTTACGGTAATTTTAATTCGGGTGTGCATATTCAACTACCTATTTAACAGCGTACAAATGTATAGTCGATTAGGTGACAGATTTCAAGCGCGTTTTTGTATGAAGTGCTCTATCTACGTTTGGTAGTAAATCAATGTTTAGCGAGATTAATTAACGGCGATTCATTTTTATACATAACAAAGATAAGAAGAAGAAAGATAAAAACATCGGAGAGGATGTACTTAAACATTTTTCCTGAAATTATAATTATATCAATTATTATGCCGTCTTAGGAAAATATAATAAACTACTGAATTTCTACTGGCATTTTCTACTGATTCAGAATAAAAGCACGACGATAGCACAACGTAACCATACGAACTCGGTCACTCGTCCACACGAACGAATCAGATATCCTTTTTAAGCTCTATGACTCATTAAGCTCAAGAATATGCGAGCAACTTGAGAAATGCCCCGATATAGACTTTGCGACTGCACATGTATGACGAATGATCGCTAACTTTGGACTTTGAACAAACTTTTTCTTTGTTTTTTAATCAATACTGTTTAATGTGTGTGCAAAGTCATCTGTGACTACATAATAATATGTGATTTGCTGGTTTACACGATTTGTTTTTGAATGACGTATAAAACTATACAGAATGATCAATCCAAATGGGTCAGTAGGGAGAAGTCAGAAACTGTGAGAGTTAGCGATATCTGTTCTTAGGAATCGTGGCGTCGATTTTAGATTAAATAATAATAATGACATTCAATTTTTTTTAACTCTCATACATAACCGAGAATCGAACCTAGTCAAAATATCTGTAAAAAAAAGTTATAAATTCTGCAAGTTTTTTCGTTGTTATTGTTGATGGTGTGACTCATAAATCACATCACAATCACAAGGAACACATTTTTAACTCAAAAATAAGATAATTATATAATTGAAGTATTTTAAAATATTACATAAATTGGCCCGCGCGCTGAACGAATATGATCTAATTTTAAATAAACGCAATTTGTAATGCATTATATCAATGCAGATAAGATAATGCTTAAGTGGTCTCTTCATATAAATTTATTCGATTGAATCCACCATTAACAATTACTACGAAAAAACTTGCAGAATTTATAACATTTTGTACAGAGATTTTGACCAGGGGGGTTATTGTCTAAGAAAAAATCTATCGCGATCGCTTACAATTTGACAGTCGCAATCTATCCATTACTCCTTTATAAAAGGAAGTCGGCACAGAGTCTTGTGTTCACGGTACAATGGCTGTAAAATTATAGGCGATCGTCATACATTTTTTCTTTGACAATAACCCACTAGGTTCGATTCCCGGTATGTATGTTCTTTTTTTTCCTAGCCTATACTGTCCCACTGCTGAGCAAAGGCCTCCCAAAATCCCTCCACAAAATCTTGTCTCGAGCCACATGCCACCAATCTTCGTGGAAATTTTTAGGTCATCCCGTCAGCGCTTTCGTGGCCGACCTCGTCTGCGACTTCCCTCTGGGACCCAGAGCGTGACGGCATGAGCCCATCTTTCTGGACACAGTCGACTAATGTGTCCGGCGCACTGCCACTTGAGTCTGGCTGTCTTGACTCCCACATCGGCAATGCCTGTCAGCGTGCGTCGCGCGTAGCGTCGTATTCCTCACACGGTCAATTCGCCGGTATCCCAGGACGCTACGCTCCATTGCTCTTTGGCAGATCTTGAGCCTTGACTTCTTTAACTCGGCCAGTGACCATGTCTGCGCACCGTAGGTTAGGATGGGCAGAATGCAGATGTCAATGAGTTTGCGCTTCAAAGATATGGGAACCTTCATGGACCAGAAGCTCTTCCAGGCGTTTTCGATTCTACGACCGATTTCCTTGCTTTCGAAACTAGCTAACTGGCCCAAGTAAATGTACTCATCGACATATTGTACTGTCAACTTGCCCATCTACCACGACTCTACGTTTACGTACTATTGGTATGTATGTATGAAAGTTTACAAAATTTGAATGCCATTATTATTAAATCTAAAATCGACGCCATGGTTCCTTAGAACAGATTTCGCTATCTCTCATAGTTTCTGATTTCTCCCTACTGACCCATTTAGATTGATCACCCGGTTTAGGTTACTCGTAAAACTGAGCTCAAATTGATAAGTATTGTATTTTATACAAAACCAGGGAAACTCTTGGCGTTCATCTCAGCTGATGGTATATGACGATAATGCTGAGGATGAAGCCAGCTTCACCTGAACTCCTCAGCAACTGAGGGACTGAAATCTCACCTCTAATTGTCGGAACACAACAATGTTATAAACATTGTTATTATGGCGACAAACTTAGGCGGTAGGTAGCTAGGCGGGGACTCAGAAGCTCTACCATCAAGCAAACCAAGAAGAAAAACTACTGCCCCATAGGGAATCGAACCCCGGACCTCCAATACTGGGTGGTCTCAACTCTCAACCAGAAGACCACGAAGGCAGTAAATCTAAGGTTCTTTGGAAATATTGGATTAATAAAAGATGTATGTGAAGTCGACCAATCCGCACTGGGCCAACGTGGTTGACTAAGGCCTAAACCTTAACTAAGGGTAAGCTCGAGCCCCTCGGTGGTGACGTATATATGAGCTGTGATGGTGGTGATGATGATGATGATGATCCATTTCTAATTGTAGAGGTTCCATTTACAATAATTTATTTTATTTTCAACCAGCCTAACAAAAGGTGGAAGTTACTCAATTCGACTGTCTTTGTTCTTTTGTGTTTGTAATTTGATAGCTTCGCCTTTTTTTTCATTTTTCATATTTTTGCATACATATTAATAATGGTTAGGGTGTTTGTAAATAATAAAGATTAAATAATTAATTGTTAAAGATCTTATTTCATTAGGTTCATTAATTTTTATGTTTTGTTTGACGTCACTAAATGCCTGTATAACTAAGGATCTTTATTCAATATTAAAAATTATATTGACCGTTCCTTAGTGCAACATGTGTGCTAGTAAAATAAAAACTTAATAGTTTTGATTGTTCAAGAGAATTATGGGCTATATATGACTCAGTTTATTCGGTAGTAGAATTTAATATCAGCATTACATAAATATACCTACAAAGAGTACCTAAACAACGCTTTATAAGTAAATAATCTCAAGCCTTGGATAGATAACAGTTAGATAACAAACACGATATAACACACGAACTTAATGTATACAAAGTATCTATGTAGGTATGACTAACAATGTGCACCGGTCCGTTAAACATCTGATAGCCTCGAAACGGTGACTCACTGACAAGCGATATCTCCCCAGTAGGGTGAGAACGCGTACAACACATCAGTGAAGCTACTCTCTAAAGCCGGCAATCGATTTCGTGAATACGTGGTTCACTGTACAATACTGGGTGTGCGTACTATACGTTTAGTATCTTCTAGTTTGTATATCGAATTGAGTATCCAGTTTCCGAACACATTGAATAGTAAATACATAGATGCGTTTCACTAAATATTAACTGAAAAATAAAAAATGGTTATTCGTTTTCGTGTGAAATGACAATACACATGGTAAGTTTGTTATTATATGGAAACAAGACCACTCTATTAACTTATTTTGTAACTTTTTGTAAACTTGGGCTTAGGCAAGTTTTTACCACTTAAAACTTAAATTTTAGTGATCAAAGTAAAGCTTTTGTACGCTGTTTCCAAGTCACGCCTAGTATGACAGTAAATGTGTTGGTTTGATTGTATCATTTGGTTTTGATGAACATTGCCTAAGCTTAGAAGGTTCAAACAATATTGAAACAAAGATACCACTATTACAGCGTATAGCACTATCTCGCTCTCACTGTGGTTTCAATACGTTTTAAGTGATCATAGTAACGAGGTAGAGCAATGCACGGTGAACTATGTATATGTACAATTGAATCTGGCTTAGGCTTAGAGAGTTTTTCATTTTTCTTTAGTTTTTGTTGTTACTGATAACGAGTGAAAAAAGTAATATAATAATATTTTTCGACTATATTTGTTATAATACGAATAGAGTAATGTTGATTTAGATTCTCTATATAATCTATATATAACAATATATAATCTATATAATTACAGTTTAATTGTGCCCGCGAACTACGTCAACACTGTAGTTCGTATTTTTTTGAATGGGGATTTCTCAGCTTCCTGTGCGAATTTTGTAAAATCCTTCCTTAGTAGGTGCCTATACGTAAGCTAACAAGTTCCTGTATCGAATTTCAGGCTTTTAGCTCCAATAGTTTGGTTTCTACGTTGATACTCAATCAGTCACTCACCAAGTCTTTTTAAAAACACAAGAAGATATTGTGGTAATTATTGATGAGGAACAATAAAAAATAATTCTTTATGTGGAAAGTCTTCAGAATTTCTTAAAGGATATTCCCTGCATCTAATCAACATAAATATTAATACCAATATCATTGAAAAGATAGATATTGCCTGATTGGTCTCCTTGGATACAAGTACAACTGCCGCTTACAAGTGTTCAGGAAATTCTTAGTAGCAGCCGGAAGTCGAAATTAGTGCCTGGACAATAAACTCCCCAAAGTTGCAGAATTTGGGACGCAAAATAATTGGCGAGGTGTCAGTGTTTATACACATCTTAGGCAGATGATTTATACCAGGGGTGGCCAAATTGAATAGACCCAAAATCTACTGTTTGCTAAAGAAACCCTGTGCGATCCCCCAATTACATACTTCTTCCAATTTCGGACACAGCTAGATCGCTGCCTACCTTCAGTATAATGCTCTCATAAGGTTACTCTTGAATAGGGTCATGCTGTAGTGCTGGGGAAACAGCAGTGGGAAGTTCGTTCTAGAGCCGGCAGGTTCGTGGTAAAAATGTGCGCTGAAAGCGAACCGTACTGGACGATATCGCTTTCAGGTGATAAGGATGAACCCAATTGTGGTGTCGGGTGGTACAATGAAAAAAGGTATATAAAAATTGATATGTAAAGTTATGATAACATATAACAATAATTTGTTTTATCATTTTTAAAATTACATCCTTTTTATAAGGTCAAAGTGGGGATGATAGATTCTTTACGATTATTCACGTTTTTGAAAATGTAAACTTAGAAATTGATAATAAGGTTTAAAACTACCTAGTAAGATAGTAAGATGTATTTTTTTATTAATTCCTCCTTCTTAAAAGGGTTGAATTGGGGTGAATGTGTTATGATGTAAGCTTTGTCATTTTTAAACTAAGACGAAAAAATATAGTTAGGATAATTCCATTTCAAAATTACATTTCAAAATTACATATTGCAACATTTTTGGAATAATATTTCTGTTGATTGAGAGAGGAGGGGAGGGTCAAAAATTTAAAGTGGGCTTCGGTGTTATGGGGTATATGAGAAAAGCATTTTATTGCCAATTTGATGTTTATTTGGTGATAATAGCCAAATCATCATTTTACTAATATGGGTGTTGGTAATTAGGCAATAGGATTACTCAGAAAGATAGAATAATGTGGTAGTATCTACGGGACCCATTCCCAAGGGGGGTAAGACGGAGGTGAAAATTTACTTGCGAAATCCAAAATTTCTTCCTTTGAAAGTATAAAAATGTAACTACGAGTATGTACTTCATTATTTGTCATTTTTTTACGAAAGTTTGGAGTACGAGTACATTATACTAAGAACAGGAAAAAACAAAACAGGCAAAATTAAGTTACCAATGCGGGCGAAGCCGCGGGCGCAAGCCTTGTTATATATAATTCTAGGAGCGAGAAGCCTATAAGATTTAATAATATATTAACAACCATATAAATTAGTTGCCTTACCTTAGGAGCGGATATTTCGTGGAAGGAGCTAGGACGAGGCGCCGGACCTGCCGCCACGCAATCTACTGGCACGCTGTAGTCGGCGCAGAGGGCAGCCTGCAAAGATAAAATAAACATTTAGATCTTTGTTGAAAATAAAACTCTTCTATTCAGGGTAATTTGTAAAACACCTGCAACCTCGCAGGATTAGATAGCTTACATCATAAACAACAACTTTTGATCTACGACTTTTGATAATTCGTTAAAATTTACTTTCATACAAAAATTAATATTAATTAATTTAATATATATCTAAAATGTTTGTAACTCTACGCGCACAACGTGCGAGCGTAACGTCTTCTTTCGTCGTCGTTTATAAATATTTACTCGTATATTTAACATCAGTATTTTCTTTGTACATTTTGTACGGATACTTTTTATATTGATTTGAATTACCTAATGTAGACGGCTTCATTTTATTTTTTTATAAAATTACATGTGCAAACCGACTGAGTGATTCATTATCGCTAATTCACTAGCTGTGCCCGCGAACTATGTTTCCCCATAATTGTTCAGAAATTTTTGAATACGATCGTCCTTATCATCTAGGCGTATTAAAATAGCCTACGACCTTTTCTCAGACCTACTAACGATACACAAAAAAATTTATAAAAATCGGTGAAGCCGTTTCGGGGGAGTTCGAAAACAAACATTGTGCCACGAGATTTTTATATATATTAGATTTAAGCCAGACACATGAAATTTGGCCATTTCGTTCTATGTATGTTGCTTGCATCCACTAAGAAATAACTTTTGGAGATTTAACCTAAGGAAGTAAAATTTTCGAGTTAAAGTTTGCATGAAACCACGATATTTTTTGAAGTTAGCTTCAAAAAAATATCGTGGTTTGAGCCTTGTATTTGGGCTAATAAATAAAAGCATATACATAGAAATGAGTAAACATCTTTTAGCTATTTTGAGAGTATTTCCCCCAAAGGAGTGAAATAGGGGGTTAAAAGTATTCTATATTTGCGTATCACATACTAAAACTACTGCCTACACGTGTTGGCAATCAGAACACCGGGTACTGACCTCGTAGTTTGGCCGCGTGGTCGAGCCAAACTACGAGGATATGTGGGACTCCCCAGACCGTACCCGGCCTGGGCCTACCCACTAAAACCCCCCCAGCAGCTCCTCCGTCCGTCACAAGACAGAGGGAAGGGGACAACAGCCAGGCCTTATTCCCGCTGACCCCCTGCCCGTGACATGTCCGTTGCCGGACTCTCCGCCTGGCTCTGCTGCTTTGTGGAGCGGCGCAGAATTGCGCCGCTCTACACCCCGCAACTGTTTTTTTACTGTGGTTGTCTTCCACGCGGCCCGACACTCAGTGCGCCGGGCCCCGGCCCCGCTTAGTGCGGGTAACGGGTTGCCCGACGGCAGATCCCACTGGATCCACCGCCGCGCGGGTGAGCCGAAGCTCGGGGAAATCCCCAACGGGCGCGAAGCGCCATGGCGAGAAACTCGCCTCGTCCCTACTACCACCAGAGGTAGCCGCCGGGATCGGCTTCCAGCGAGAGCCACACCTCTTCTTATCATAAGAAGAGGGGACTTCGCCCTTCCCCAAATGAAGCGGGTGGCCACACGAAGTGGCCCGCCGGGTTGAACCAGGCCATCCCACGCCCCATATGGGGGTCCTCTCGTCAGACTTAGCCCGCGGCAGAGAATCTGCCGGGTTGCCCAGGGTGCACCACAAGGAGGTTGTCTGACATCGCACCCCGTTCTGTGCTGGGCCTCAGTAATGTGTATAACTTTTGATAACAGGGACCAAGATGTATAACATTCCTACACTTTGTTTATGTTAACGTAATTATTGTGCCGTGTGTGAGTTAAATATTATTCCTTGATATTTGACTGAATATTAACATGCTGTTGGAGCGGGGAGGGAGTAGGAATAGAGTATTAGTTACGAGTGCCTGCTCCAAGACACAGTATTATTTCTATATCTAAATACATATTACTAAGTGTAAATAATTACTAAGAGTAGCTACGTTTAGTGTTGTAGTTTTAGTAAATAGTGTTTTATACAGCCGGTCTTTTATTACCGTGCAAGGTTACTTACATACGGATTTTTTGGAAGATTCCGCCTTATGGTTTGTAATATACAGGTAAATATAAATATGACCCAGTGAATATACTCACGGGAAAACGAAAAAAACGCGGGCGTTGTCGCAGGCAGACAGCTAGTTGCCTATAATTATCGATATCAATATACACTTATTATGATAAAACATATTATATTCTACAAGTTTATTTCTTTTCCATAAATTGAACGTTGCTAAAATATTCACGTAACTTTGTGAAAACCGGTAACGCTACGTTCTCAAAGTTCGCCGGTTCAAGCCTAGATTATCCAGTATTTCATCTGAAGATTAAAACGTTTGGAGCAATTAAACTTCAATATTTCAATATCCTTTTACGCGAAAAAACTCGTCAGGTTGCGTGTGATGCATACAAAATGCCGTATCGATATCATTTTTATCTCTTTCATAAAATATCTGGGTGTTGAACATCAAACGATAAAGTCTACAAACAGGTTCGATGAATTAATTTACGATAGGACTACTCATTCATTTAAAACCGAACTGCATAGAGGACCAAACATCACTACTGAACTATTCTGATTGAATGTTAATCTCACAGATCTAAACAATCACGATCAATCTAATCAAAGCATGCGACATTAATTATCATGGATTAGTCACCTATTTAAGACCGAGGAATCTATTAGCTGGTGCAAATTAGCATTAAGTAATAATGAGCTTTTCCTGACGCAATATTTACTGACTTGTAATACAGTATTCGTAACACCTCACGACCTGCGAAATATTTTACAATAACGAATTAAAAGAGCATAACGTCAAAATAAAAAATGCAACTAAAAATAGGTAGATCACAAAAAGAAAAATCGTCCCAACTCCCACAATAGGGTTATCGAAATCATTACGAATGAATTTAATGTAATTGAAAAAAAAATATTTTTATTTTTTAGCTTCCGTATCTCAAGGAAAAAACGGAACCCTTATAGAATCACTTCAAGACCCTTTTTCTTGGGAATGCGTACAGATATAAAACTGAAATTTATATCATACACTCGAATTTACGATGTCTCAGCTGTGAAAAAATCAAGCTTGTACTCGTAAAGGCAACGCTATCAAAAGATGAAAATATGTCGCGTAATTTCGCAAATTTTGCGATTTCACGAGGGAATCAAAACCTATACGGCCTTATTAATAAAAATTTTACTCCTTGGATCATCCTCGGATTAGTTACTCCGTGTTTTGTCTTGTTTCCGCACATGCTGGCTGTCATATTTACGAATGAGGTGAACCACTGAGGTGGGTCGATTTCATTGCATGAAAGTGTACATACATCAAAAGTATTAGGTTGGGGAAAAAGTCTTTTCGCATTATAGTATGTATAAACTTGTAATAAAATCTCTTTGGCTATACTATTTGTATCTGACTGGTTTTGGTATCATTGAAAGTTTAAATTTTAAAGAACATAATTCCAAATTCAAATTAGGAAAATGTGTGATTTTCATTTGTTTTTCGTACCGCCAAGATGAGTGAATCTAATGAAGAAATTCGATACATTTTAAAATTTTACTACAAAAAAGGTAAAAATGCAACGCAAGCCGCGAAAAAAATTTGCGATGTTTATGGACCTAGTGCAGTGTCTGTGAGAGAGTTTCAATCCGGAAATTTTGATGTCAAAGATGCACGTCGCTCTGGTCGCCCTATTACAGATAAAATGGATGCCATTTTTTAAAAAGTGGAGCAAGATCGGCATGTCAGTAGTTACGACGTAGCTAAAGAACTGGGAATTGACCACAAAACAGTTTTGGCGCATTTGAAAAAAACTGGGTACACAAAAAAGCTCGACATTTGGGTACCTCACGAGCTCACTGAAAGAAACCTAATGAACCGTATACTCATTTGTGACTCTTTATTACGACGTAATGAAACCGAACCATTTTTGAAGAAGCTGATAACTGGTGATGAAAAGTGGATCACGTACGACAAGAACGTGCGAAAAAGGTCGTGGTCAAAGGCCGGTCAGGCTTCACAGACTGTGGCGAAACCCGGGTTAACTCGCAACAAGGTGATGCTGTGTGTGTGGTGGGATTGGAAGGGCATTATTCATTATGAGCTGTTACCACCAGGCAGGACCATCGATTCTGAACTCTACTGCGAACAACTGATGAGATTAAAGTAAGAAGTTGAGAGAAAGCGGCCGGAATTAATCAACAGAAGGGGTGTGGTTTTTCATCATGATAACGCTAGACCTCACACATCTTTAGCCACTCAGCAAAAATTAAGAGAGTTTGGCTGGGAGGTGTTAATGCATCCGCCGTATAGTCCTGACCTTGCACCTTCAGATTTCCACCTGTTTCGGTCTCTTCAGAATTCTTTAGGCAGTGTCAGGTTAACATCACGAGAGGACTGCCAAAACCACTTGTCGCGGTATTTTGACCAGAAGTCCCAAAATTTCTATAGCAATGGGATCATGTCCCTACCTACAAGATGGCAAAAAGTTATCGAACAAAATGGTACCTACATACTTTAGTTAAATGTAAATAAACTATATTAAAAAATGTTTTGAATTTTCTTAAAAAATGCGAAGAAACTTTTTCCCCGACCTATTATGTCAAAGTAAGACAAAACACGGAGTACTTAACTCATCTTAACCAAGGAGTAATTTTTTTATTAATAAGGCCGATAGAGCACTTCCCCTTGACCTAGAATTATGAAATTTGACAAGAGGCAAGGTCTTATAGCACATGCTTACCTTTGCTGTACCGGTGGCGAAAAAAACATAATCTACGGGCTACTTGACACCGCGCGTCATTTTTCTGCTGCCCTAGCTAGCGATTTGTTTATGTTCGGAAGGGCATATGTTTATACTTACAGCGACTCCAGCTGCATTTCTGGGAAGCCAATGAAGCAGAATAATAGGAATAATATATGGCTATTTGACAACTTTACGACGTGTTTTTGTTTATATAATCTCCGTTTGAAACCGATACTGTTAGAAAAACAAAGTAAAAATGCGTCCGCTTGGAATAAAATGATTGTTCAAAGATAACAATTTAGCATATCTATACGATATAAAGCTCGATTATATATATATATATATATATATATATATATATATATATATTTAGAGTATACATGAAAATACCTTTCAAATAAAGGTCAAATATAATTACGTGCCCATAGTGAAAATTCAATTAGTAAGTATAGGTATATTTGAAGTTGCGTCATTTTATTGGTTGCGTAAAAAAATATGAAACAAAACACCAAAAACTTGATGCAGAAACAGATTCTTTATAATATTATCTTTCTAAATATATACAGTTATAACAGTTTGTATGATAATATTCATATAATAATAATGAAAAAAAAGCCGTTTGCCGCGCGGCAGCGGAAAAATTGTTCGCATCCTGTTGAAATCCTTTTTAGATAACACACAATAGTTATTTGTTATACATGAGTGCAAAGTTGCTTTATAACCGCGTGCTCCACTTTGATGACCGAGCAAGCGAAGGATTCTAAATTAGAATCCTGAGCGTTAGCGAGGGAATTTATTTATTTATCTATTTAGGTACATACACAGCTTACATCCGAAATAAAACTAAATACACTTCTGGACACATCTATTGGCCCACCTTGCATTTTCAGTTTCGTTTAGTCCTAGCTAAAATTTTATATTAGGTCGAGCAAAAACTTTTTATGCGGTTTTGAACCTGGCACATTCATAATTTTATTCAATAGTCTTTTTTTGAATTTCGAACACAGAATTTAAAGAAACAAAAGACAATTTGGAGTCTGTTCGTTGATATCAAACAATCGAATACTAAGAAAACTTGATTTTATTGGTTTACTTGGATTTAATTCTTGAAAGTGTGATTTTTCTCTTTGGTTTTGCAACAAACATTACTTATTCTTAACATTAAGGTGAGGTTCTATCAATAATCTATGGATACTTCGCCTGAAGTTGCCGCCCAAGCTGTGGCACTTATCCAGGCCGGACACAGCCAAAGAAATGTGAGTACTCAACTTAATTTAAGTCGATCTGCGGTCCGAAATGTTTATCGGAGGTACCTAGAGACTGGCGGCTTTGTTCGTCGCCAAGGAAGGCCAAGATCTCGGGTCACAACTGAAAGGCAGGATCGATTCATCGTGACGACCAGCTTGAAAAATCGTCACCTTACCTCTATTGAGATACAAAACCAACTTCGCGACTTCCACGGAGTATCTGTGAGCGCTCGAACTGTTCGGAGAAGGTTAAAAGAACGCGATATGGTACCACACAAGCCAGCTAATGGCCCCAAACTAACGCGAGCCCACCGAATAGCGCGTCTTCATTTCGCGCGCACTCATTTAAATTGGACTCAGCAACATTGGAGCCGTGTACTCTTTTCTGATGAGTGTAAAATTGCGTTACATGGCAATGATGGAAGGAAGAAGGTCTACCGACGTAAGGGAGAGCGTTTTGCACAATGCTGCTTTGAAGAGAGGGTTGCTTACGGCGGTGGCTCATGGACTGTCTGGGGCGGTATATCCGCGAGCAGCAAAACTCAACTTGAGGTTGTTACGGGACCACGGCTGCCAGCATTAAATGCTGAAAGGTGCATTCGTGAGTGCTTAGAACCTCACGTGATGCCATACGTGGACCATGTGGGCCCAAATTTCCTTTTTAAACATGATAATGCAAGAGCCCATACGGCCGGCATCGTCAGGGAATATCTTCGGGATGTGAACATCACAGTTATGGACTGGCCAGCCAGAAGCCCAGACATGAACCTGATTGAGCACATGTGGGACGAGCTAAAAAGACGTGTTAGGGCTCGTCAGCCAGTTGCCCAGACGATGCAGGAGTTGAAAACTGCCATAGAAAAGAAATGGGAGATGATCCCTCAAAATTTCATAGAGCGGTTGATAAACTCTATGCCTAATCATATGAGAGCTGTCGTACATGCCCATAGAGGCAACACGCGTAATTAAATTAAACCTTTATTTGATAAAACATGTTTTTTATTCAAAAATCAACTGCCTTCATCAAGGCGCATACCCGACTTGTTAGGCGTAGCTCCATGTCGTATGGTATTATGAATTCAAATTTAAAACAAACGATCGAAATAGATGGTAAAATGTATCAGGTTTAAAACTGCATCAATAGTTTTTGTTCAATCTAGCAATCATATTTAGGTAGGGGCCATCGAAACCTAAACTCTAAGGTGGGCCAATAGATGTGTCCAGAAGTGTATTATTGAAAGGGTGCTGGTCTAGGATGCAACCCAAACAATGTACACATAATGTTCCTTAGAAACGACTTTTAAATTACACACAAAAAAAAAAGATTTTGCAATGGAAATAAAACTAAACTAAACAATTAAATGACATACCCGGTTGAAACATAAGAGGAATCAAAAGAGAACACGGTGAAAAATCTTTGCACTCGAGTGCAACACGTAACTTTTCATCCCCCCTCAGCGAGAAAATGACTAAATGCAAAATAAAACATTTACAACCACAAGATACTTTTATTTCATTTTAGGTACATACTCGTATTTACTACAACATTATGATAGGTAAGTACTTATTACAGAAAAATGTTTATATTATGTATAACAAATAATACTTAGGTAGGTACGAACGAACGAACGAACGAACGTTCGTTCAATTCAAATTTACTTTAACCTCAAGCAGGTAAAAACGGCTTTTGCGGTCAGATATCGAATAGCAAAAATACTCTTTCTGAGATGGGGGGATGAAAAAGACTTTTGTAATGACTGAAAATACTATATAAGATAATTTGAAGGAAAAAAATCTGAAAGCCTTTAATATGCTACGTAGATTGTGTGGAACTACATACAGTATGGAACTACATAGATTGTACGGAACTACATACAGTAAGTAACTACATAGATTGTACGGAACTACATATAGTAAGGAACTAGGTATACACAGCAACACGCTAGGCTTTACATGAAGACCTTAAGACCGCCCTTATGTCGCTCGTAATAGCGGCGGCTTTCGTAATGCAAATGTAAAGCTTGTCATGTTGCTGACTGTACATAGAATGTACGGTACCCTCGGTGTGCGAGTCCAACTCGAACTTGGCCGTTTTTTTTTAACACAAGTATTTTGCGACGCAACTAAAACATAAAATTTAAGAATATGCGCGACTACATATTAATCGGAATTAATCAACAGAAGGGGTGTGGTTTTTCATCATGATAACGCTAGACCTCACACATCTTTAGCCACTCAGCAAAAATTAAGAGAGTTTGGCTGGGAGGTGTTAATGCATCCGCCGTATAGTCCTGACCTTGCACCTTCAGATTTCCACCTGTTTCGGTCTCTTCAGAATTCTTTAGGCAGTGTCAGGTTAACATCACGAGAGGACTGCCAAAACCACTTGTCGCGGTATTTTGACCAGAAGTCCCAAAATTTCTATAGCAATGGGATCATGTCCCTACCTGCAAGATGGCAAAAAGTTATCGAAC
The DNA here is from genome assembly GCA_963935595.1 of Schoenobius gigantellus. Lineage (NCBI taxonomy): Eukaryota > Metazoa > Arthropoda > Insecta > Lepidoptera > Crambidae > Schoenobius > Schoenobius gigantellus. Next base: position 16,768,398 of record OZ012554.1, on the reverse strand, counting down.
AAAATGGTACATAAATACTTTAGTTAAATGTAAATAAACTATATTAAAAAATGTTTTGAATTGTCTTAAAAAATGCGAAGAAACTTTTTCCCCAACCTATTATATTTCAAGGAAATATAAATAGCACAAAGGTTGAAAACACTTTGACAAGCTTATCCTATGGATAATGTCGATTGCGAGTGAAACAACCCTAACGCAAATCCAAATCCGACCTCGTTTGCGAGGAGTCCAAATTAATTGGATGCAATTATCATTTTGTTTTGCCCCCCAAATGAAACCGTCTCCGGACATTAATTATAAAGTGGCGAGACGTTGCCAACTTCGACTCTGCTGAATATTTTCCTCACAATACATTCGTAATGTCGCGAACGGGGAAACTTTAATAAAACACGCCCAATTTACGGCGCTAAGAAATTTCTTTGCTCATACTTCACGAGTTGAAACTTTACAATTTGCCGACCTGCTCTGTGGAACTTTGAATAATTCGTAAATGCCCATTGATTCGGAAACGAGCTTAAGTAATAATTGTTTGACGCGTCTCCGGATTATTGTGAAGCAGCTCAAATGCTACTATATTTCAACTTGCTTGTTATTTCCTCACGGTTTTATGTTCTATGTTTCGTTGTATATTCTTCATAACCGATACATATACATAGTCATAAACATATAAGATACAATGGCGAGCTTATCCCTTTAAGAGATCTCTTCCAGCCAACCCTAGATGTTGTATGAAAATATATTTATATCAGGTGAAAAACATATTTCAATGCCTTCATGGATTAATATTTTATTTACAAATTGTACGAAATTTAGATTTTAGATTTATGTATGATATTTCCATAAAATCTTAAAAATTAAGACTTATTTATATAACAAATTTTGTGTAACATTGAGAATTGCTTCATCAAAATGAACGGGTTTCGACATTGCGTTAATATTAAAAATAAAATTTTGTAATGGAAACAGAATAATAATAATATACTTTATTGTACACAAATAACAATTAAAGTAGTCGGGAACAAAGACATACACGGGAAGGTACAACTGGCGGCCTTATTGCTAGTAAACAATCTCTTCCAGGCAACCATTGAAAGATGGAAATAAGAGTCAGTACATGAAGTTAAGGATAGTGCAAAAAAAACTTAAAATCTAGGTTAATTCAAACAAAAAAAGTTGAACAAAATATACATTACAAAAACAAAAAAAAAGGAAAACATGATATACAACAACGAACAGTAAAAACACAAAGAATCTAGTGATACTTAGATAGTGGCTCCGTACTTACTAAGCTCCTAAAAATATTCAAGGATCTGGCCCCTCTTATGCATTCTGGAAGGCTGTTTCATAGACGGACAGCATGGACAGTGTAGGAATAGGAATAATAATCCGTAGTGTGGCCAGGTAGTCAAGAATTAATGTATCCGTGGAACGTAAACTGCGATCATGGCAGGAGGACCTAAAACTGAAACGATCTTTAAGATATTTAGGACTAGTAGAATTAAATATCTCTACGCCTACGAATGGGAAGCTATTTATGCTTGGAGCGGTATTCAAAGACATGATCGTATTTGCGAAGATTAAATACGAATCTGATACTGACGTTTTGTAGTCGCTCCAGTTTATTAAGTATTTCTTCAGATAGGTGAATGTAGCTAATATCAGCATAATCTATAATAAACAGAAGCAGTGATTGCGCTAATTCAAATTACGTAGACGATTTTATGAAAAATATGCACCAAATACTTTGAACATGCTCAATTTGCGGTCGCCAAATCAAACAACGATCAAAAATAACGAATAGTAGTGCCATCAAGGATAACTGGAGGCAAAGATCAAAGTTCACCCTGGAAACATAATAAGAACTGCCAATTACTAAAGTCTGAGTTTTATTAGGATTCAAATGTAGACCAAAATTCTTGCTCCAAGTCATAATGTTACCCAAGTCGCTATTAGTAATTGAAACAGCTGAGGTAATGGTGCCTGGGTATATATTTGTAAGTCGTCTGCATACAAGTGATAGGAAATGACAATAACTGTGTGATAGTGTTAATGAAGATAGAGAAAGTAGCGGAGATAAGACACCATTATAGATTTAAATCGTTTTAATCTCTGTAAGACGCCACCTTGAGGAACGCCGGCATTAATATTACTCCATGAAGAAAAGCACTCTTCAATGCGTATACACCGCGGGCGCCCCTGCAGGTAACTACGAAACCAGAAAATAAAAGCCGTAGATATGTTAAGAGAAACCAAAACTGCAAGAAGGGTGACAAAATCGACACACATGAATGCACTACTAAAATCAAATAAAGTCAATTACTTACCCTTACGAAAACTTACAAAGTAAGGACATTATAAATAAGAATCATTCTATCAATTCCATTTTGCTTTCATGCAGGTAAAATTCTTTTTAAAAAATACCACAAAATAAACCATCCCTACCTTCCAATCCAATATTTATAAATGAGAAAGTAACTTCTAATCTATTTATCTGTAACGCCTTCACGTCTTAACCATTGAACCGATTTTAACCAAATTTATTTTTATTACTATTTATTTTAAGGTATACCTTAGCTAACTCTATACTTAAGACCTAAAGAAGGATCTAAACTAAACGCAGACGTAGCCGCGGGAAGCAACTAGTATTATGATAATAGCACAATATAATAGCGAGGGTCGTTAGCGAACTTTATAACAGCGGTTATGGTACAGGGTGCATAGTTTTCATATTGAGTTATGCAGACAGCCCGCGGTTGTCGCCTTGGATATTGATGTCTGGCGATTTGTGCTATTACACTGCACTCTACTAAGAATGTGTAAGTACATTATGTTACGTATGTTACTGTAAAATCTTAAAATTACTATTATTACAGTAGATTTACGGAATTTGAAAAAGAATAGACGATTTTCGAGTTTTTACCATTAGGCTTCGGGATACAAGATTTTACCATTGACGAATGGTAAATGTTGGTTTTGGAAAATGTTTGGGAATAAAACAATATGTATTTCTTTGTCATATTTTTTAAATATAACTATTAGTCAGAATCAAACAAATTGTTAATTATCGTTATGATAATATATTTGTCATTATTTTAACTTATTTTTTAGTAACTTATAAAACATAATTCTAAAAAATCTTACAAAAACTAATCAAAAATAAAAATTACTTTCTTACAAATGGCATTCTTACATTGGCTTTAATTAAAATATATAACAAATCTAAAAAATCCCGTGTGTTTTGTGTATATGTTACGCAATTACTCCGCCAATTGTGGACCGATTTTCAAAATTCTTTTTTCATTCGATAGAGTATACTCCTGGGGTGCTTCCAAGGTCACCAAAGTCAGGATCTGATGATGGGATCCCAAGAAAATCGTGTCTTTCACTAAAAAGATTTCATTAACTAAAAAGTTAAAAATAAAAAATATTTTACAAAAAATAAAAACCGACTTCAAAAACACTGAAAATTTAAAAATAATATAAGAATTAGAAGTCGGTGCCAAATTTTAGGACTTTCTAGGACATCATCGTTTGGCACCGACTTCAATATAGAATTGTGATTGTCTTTCAGTGTTCTAGAAGTCGGTTTTTATTTCTTGTAAAATATTTTCTTCTTTAAACTTGAATAATTTAATTCTTGTTTGCATTCAAAATTAAAAAAGGCTTTGGCTATATTTATGTGTTTTGACTTTTTCATATAATTTCGTCAAATTTCTTTGATGGATGTTTGAATATAGCAGAAAATCTGGCCAATTTTTGAAGTTATTTTGAAGAATAAAATTTTCGTAAATAATTAATTTAATAAAAAAGGAAAACGTAGTACCATACATAGCTTTTCTTGTAAAAAATAGAGCAACTATTGCCATTATGTATAGTAGTATACCTCTTAAGAACTAGTGTTACAAAAACTCTATTACGAGTAGAAATCTGTAACGAACCCCTGGGATTGGACCGCAGGAGAAATACGTAGAATTTGTTGATTCAAAAAAGGAACCAAGAAATGCCAATGAGAAACTTTAATAATTTAGACAAATAAAAAATAAGATATGTATACTCATAAACATTTAAAAAAAAATACATGAGGGAAAAAAATAAATCAAAGAGTTGCTTCACTTACAGTTCGTTATTAACTTAGCAGTTGGAGAAGCGTTAAACAAGCATGCTGCTTTTCCTAAGCTCAATGGCTATTGTACATACATATGACTATGTAATTTAGAGCTAAAGAAAGTACACATTTTTAGGACTTACATAAATACAATGTACATTTAACTAAAATAGAACATATACCGCTGACACATCAAAATTGAAAGTAATTCTGCTCCTATAGGAATAAATTAACTTACTAGATAGAACAGACAAAGCTTGCACATGTGTACATACATATAGTATTTACTTAGATCCGTAGCTTAAATAACTACCTTATACGACTAACTCTGGGTAGACCTCAAGGTGAGCATGAACTGGACTTACAATCTTGGTAATTTTATGTCTAACGTGGATTCAGAATATAGGGGAGCAGGAACAAGGTATAAGGTAATTTTTATCTGTCATCCGTCGCAACCTCCTATGTAAGACAGCGAACAAAAAAGGTCAGAACAACAAACTAAAAAGAATATAGCAGACTTGCCATGTAGCGGCTTTAACGCTACACTAGGTGGTAAGTTCTAGGATTTACCGGATGTATACTGGTAAAAGTCCGAAATAAACAATGATCATAGAACAGTTCGGACTTATACCATTGAGAGTTGGTAAATCTTAGGTTTTACTGGAAAATGTTAGGATTTATCGTAGTTCGGGCTTTTACAGTAACATATATACTACATCGAGAAGATAGTCTTGGTCGATATTGATTATTTATGAATTGTCAGCAAATTATGCTTAAATTAGTATAATTCATTTCTTTATCTCCCTTTTAATGTTTTCTTAAATTATTCTACATGGAGTTCATTCAAAGCGGCATACTTTATAAATTTAAATAATATACGTAAAGGAGCAATCGCATTTTAAAATAAATTCACTGAGTAATATAAATTACAAAAATAGACACCATTAATTTACGTGATTTCTTTTTGTACACGAACGATTTTTCTCTTCATATTTAAAGTGTTGACGTTGTATCGAAACCCACAACAAAAAACCAAAAAGATATATTTTACTGAAATTGTAAAATTCACTTAAAAGACCTACTAGCAAACAAGCCTAGTAAATAGTCTGTATCGTGGGATAAATTATAGGTTTGATAAGGGATATAGTATTTCATCATATCCATTCAGAAATGATAGTATATAGATAGATAAGTACGAGTATCATTCTTCCGTTATCAACTCTTACACCTATTCAAACTTAAAGCATGAAAATATTCGCACAGAATCACAATTTTCAGTACTCATCCCCGCAAACTCGCAAGAAACTTACTGCCATTAATCGTGGCTTTTGACAGGATTCTTCTCTTAGCCGTCCACGCGCAATTGCCCCGCCCGCCCCGCCAATCAGATTATCATAGAGACACAGCCCAGCGGAGCGGACAGATAAAATTACAGATGACAAAGGGACCATTAGTCGGCCGTAGCAGCTAATTATTTTATCTGGAGTCCACCTCCCGTGACTTGCTGCGGGGGCAAGATCTGATATAGTTATCGTTGGAAGCGTAACGGAAGGGTCTCGCTTCTGACTTCATCGTGAACCTTGCATTTGAGTGATTAGGTTGAGCGCAACAGTCAAAGTTACGAGTACACGTCAAACGGCTCAATTTAAGGTCAAACTAGTAACAAGTGAATAATATTTTAGACTATGCGTATCGTATGTATATCATATGTATATGGTATACATAGTTCCAACGTCACTGTTGGTACCATAAACTTCGATATTGTGGTGCTTTTCCTTGCTAAATTGTAGAAATATAAGGAAATCTTAAAGTTGAAAGAAAAAAACAAACTTATTCCTTTAGTCCGATACAAAATGAAAAGCTTTATTCTTGTAGGTACATAATTCACTTATGCATATGTTACTAAAGTAAATAAAATCCCTTAATGCAAAGCACTTAACTAAATGTTTAATCAATACAAGCTAAGGGCAGGATGGTTCAGGTTTGTTTGATCAATCTCGGTAAGTTCTAGTTGAATTAATTGGGTACAAAAGTCATAATACAACCGGGGTAATAAGATATACAAACAGATAGTTTTTTTTTCGCCCAAAATCCCGTGCTCCCCTTTAGGTGGGTTGATTTTCTCAAAATTCGGAATTTGACATTTAGACCGTTTGTTTTGATAATTTTTTGGAGATTAAGAAGAATATTATAATAAATTCACTACGGATAATCACTAAATTTTCCGCAAAATACTAAAATAATCTGTTTAACGAACATGCTTTTCAATCATGTTTTCAGGACAATTAAATGGTTACCTACGTATCAATTATATCAATAAACGTATTTACATGTATTTGTATACGAATTTGAAAAGTTTGAATCCCTAGAAGTACAAGGAATTTACTTCTTCAAAGGGTCTCATTTGTTTTACTGATTCCCTTAAATATTTGCCTTAAAATGTGCTGGCGAAAGGCACACGTTATACTGGTGAAGCTTACAGATCGCGTTAGTTCTAGGTAATCTCTTACCTCATGTCATATTGTCAAATCATCTAAATCGAATCGTATAAGCAGCATATGATATTGTGTTAAGCACAAAAGAGCGTTTCTATTAATGACTGAAATTACTGAAATTCTCATGTTGACTTGTGGCGAACTGTATCTGAGCAAATGAAAAGAATCGATAATACATAGGCGATAAAATTCACTTTTTTTAAAATAATTATCTATAAAACGTATACACACCTAGGTAGAATAAAGCAACGCTACTAATAAAGTGATAATAAAAAGACACCCTTCATGACTCAATGATTCTGTGATAGTAAATCACAGCGATCTCTTCTATTAGAATACACGAAGGTTTATCAATTAAGGAAATTTATAATACGCAGTCACACTTAAGCACGGTTGCCTTTTGACCCCCAGAATCTATTCACGAAGCTGTCAAAAACCGTCTCCTGTATAATTTATGAGTAGGCCGATTTCGAAGACAAATGGAGCGAAACGAGTGATAACTACCTGATTTCAAAATTCGGTATTGAGCTTTTGCCGTTTTGTATAAGTACCTACATGAAAATTAATAATAATAATATCAGTATTTATTTGCTCCAAATTACAATAATTTGCAAAATTACGGAGAAAAACTTTGCAAAATTACGGACTTAAACGATCTTATCTAGCGTTCAGTATCCTTACATATTATAAAACAAAGTCCCTCGCCGCGTCTGTCTGTCTGTTCGCGATAAACTCAAAAACTACTGCACCGATTTTCAAGCGGTTTTCACCACCCGATAGCGCGATTCTCGAGAAAGGTTTTAGTATATAATTTGTTAAGTTTTTGTATTTATGTCTGTGTACATTAACGATATTTGTTGAAGATGTCGGGAAGAAATAAATTAAGGCGAAACGTACGAGTTCGCGGGCACAGCTAGTGATGATATAATTTAAAAATTGTGTACTCACTAAATCTATTTTGAGAGGAATTTCAACAAAGGTCCAAGTCAATTTTGGTATTAGTAGGTAATTAATTCGTCATAATTAATACGTAATAACACTCGATAATATATCGAAAGTATATGATGACGAACGGCATGTAAATATCGATAAGCCAAAATATTAAAACGAATTACGATGAATAGTTTATATATTAAAGGACGCGTTCAAATATTTTTGGAATAACATAAGAAGTGAAATAATTAATATTATATTTGTGACATAACATGTTCCTAATGTTGTTAAATTAATAAATAAAATAGGTGAATAATACATTTCCCAAATTTCAGGGAATCAAAACCTTCAAGATATGCAGCTACAGAAGAGTTGTATGCCAGAAGTCGAACCACAATATTAAGCATTTACATAAATATCACAATTAAAACAGCTATTAAAATATCAATTCAATCCCCCTAAGTAAAATATGATAATATTTGCGCTGCATGCCATTAATTTCAGTTCAATTAAGCTTAGGCAAATTGTAGTCAGGCGATCGTTGTAATCTGAGACATGCAATTGTCGAGCATGTCTACATTCAGACGGGAGCCTTGTGTATTTGAACGGCGGGCAGGCTATCAATGACTAAGAAAATTGAATTTGCAATACAAACCACATAAAGTATAAATTGGCTTTACACCTCTCGCCACTTGTTTATTTAGTAATACTATACTCAACAACTGTTCTATCGAAAATTATTTTTCACTTCTCACGCTCGTGAAATCTTTATGTCGAGAGAGAGAGCTGCATAAATGGTCTTTTTTGCTCTTGTGCATAAAGTAATTTCTTCTTTTAAGACTAAAGCAATTAGGTCTTGTAGCCACATAGGTATACAATACACCATTTCATTGATATGTTTTTCATAAGATTTAGATTATATCTTAATTTAATAACGGCATAATATATTACTATCTAAATACAAATTAAATATTAATACGAGCGTGCATTTATGTATAAAACAAAAAATAGTTTGGCATTAAGGATCCAATTTAATGTATGGCGAGAGACTATATTTTATTTATAAGTTCATAACCAGCTAAATTTGAGTTTTAGTAATTACTTAAACAATATGTACAGTTGTGGTTGTGACAATCAATGAATGATTTCGCATGAGGCTAATGGAAAGAAGTGCAAAAAATGTATATGCTTAATTCTTGTTTAATTTCCTTGCAATAAAAATGAAAAGCATAGTGAAAATCTCGACCATAAAACCCATTTTATACTCTTGTTGTACAATCTATACTGTATATACGAGTATAAAAGAAGTTCCCATCTATAGACGCACGCACAGCCATAACCGCTACTGGTAGAAACATGATTTTATTCACAAAAAAATTTAGCGTTTAGAAATAAAACATAGCAAAAACAATTCAAAATAATTTTATAGACAATTCTTCAAATTGTCTATAAAATTATTTCAATAAGGCTGGAAAAAAAGATATTTCATTTTAAATACTTTGGGATGACTTTGAGGTTATTATTGATACAAAATGTTTCACATTTATGGATACCTACTAACAACTCAGAATCGTGTAACTGTAAATCATTTTGAATAGTTTTATGACGCCTGAACTCTCTCTGTACACGGAAAAAAATGAGTCCCGGGATTTCTTTCATTCAAAACATTATATTGTCTTGAACATATTTTGTTGAGACAAAACAATTTACTTTGAAACAGTATGCCACGGAATTGAATTAAGAATGTTCATATTCTTAATTCAATTCGAACATATTATTTTAACCTGAAGTTAATTTGGTTGCTTCAATAACATGAAACCTATTTGACCGAAGATATTTCAAATAATTGTTTCAATACTTTCATGTTCTTGTTTTACAAAATATGATCAAGTATTTATAAATATGCAACGAAACTCAGTTATAAAATTAAACGAAACTAATAGAATATTAATATAATTTAATATTTCTTTAACACAAGAAAACCGATGTCTTGGTTCTAATAGAGTGATGTTTTTCATCAGAATTCTCTCTGTTTTCGTTGAAGGGTGTGTGTGCTTCATTTCAATACAAAAACTTCTTGGATTGAAATACTTATTCCAAAATTTTGTTTTAATATCACAGCCAATTGATCAATGTAAATTTTGTTTCCCGATGAAACTTTTATTTTTTTGATGAAATTTAAAGACATTACTGAATGGAGTCAACAGATTGTTAATAGAATGCAACATTACTTTAACACAAGAAAATCATTGTCTTGGTTCGAATACACTGAGGTTTTTCATCACAACTCTCTTTGTTTTCGTTCAAGAGTGTGTATATATTATTTTAATGTAAAAAGTTCTTCAATTAAAATATTTGAAAATTTTGCTTTAATACCGTAGTTTTCATTGTTACAAGTACATCTTTTGTCCATCCAACCTTTTATTTTTCTTGGACGAAAATTTATGACTGTTTTAATGTAAATAAATTGTGAATTTTGAATAGAGTCAATAGAATTTTAATCTAATGCGATATTGCTTTAGCACAAGAATTCTGTTATCTTACTTTGAACACAATTGTTCTTTTCAACTAAGGCAATATCACTTCCAGTTTACAACTTTTACTTTCAAACAAGATGTCAGATTTTCATATGTAATACACAATGCTAGGATGAAAAACACAATTTCCACAGAGAACTTGTACGAGTATTCTTCCACAATGCGTCAACCATACCACACTACGCGTTCCTGATTGACTGATTCAGTGAAGAAGCCTTCGTCTGATGAATTCTTTCTGTGTTTGCGACTGGTTTGGAGTATGAAAACCAACGAATACTGTGCCAATATAATGTAAATGTATAAGTTTAGTGGTAATTTTAATAGTTCTCAGATCAAATTTAGTGAAACATGAAGCAAGCAGCGCACCATGGCCATGGCCGTACCAAAAAATATTATTGCTGTTCTTTTGAAGTCCTGGAAAATTCCGAAAGATTTAATTCAACGTTTTGCAGTAAGTATACCAATATACTTAATCTAAATTTGTTTTGTAGTCAAAATTTTTTATATTTCGATAGATGTTACTTTGGAAATTTTTAACATTCATTTACTTCCTTGAGTGTTAGGTACTTTGTTACACCTCGTATATGACATATGACGTTTCCAAATAACATTGAAAATATAAATTTTCAGATACAAAATTACCAACGGAGTTGACATGGGTTCGACGCAAGCCTACATTATCCCACCCGTCCCAGGATCCATGGAAAGACATCCTGGAAGTCATCCAAGACTGGGAAGCTTTCACTCAAGAATGTCAGAGAGTATCATGATATTAGTTGAGGTGAGTCAACACTTATGCAACGTAGAATACAACTTCTTTGAATTCTTTTACTTTGCTTTTGGAAATCATAAAAATCCTTCAAAACTTTTTAAAATCCTCTAAGCTTACGATAATATGCGGTTGCGTCTATATAATGTTACTGGAACCCTCGGTGGGCGAGTCCGATGGCTCATGGTCGTTTATACACTCCGGAACACCTAAATTGAGTCACCCTGCACCTTTGGATTATATTGTCCATAACATAACTTTCAAAAAGTGTTATACAATTTTATAGCTGGCACATTCATAATCAGCAGATCGGACTGAACATGAATATGTCAGCTACAAAATTGCATAAAAACTTAGTCATTTGGACAAAAATAACTGCGCTGTGGACTCGGCACTTGCCTTCCAATCGGGAAGTTCAAGGTTCGAGACCGCTATATGTACCAATGTGTTTTTTTTTCTTTCGAATTTCATATGTACATTTGTCTGGCGCTCCTACGGTAAAGGAAAACATTGTGAGGCAACCTGTATACATCTGTGAAGAAATTCAAAGGTGTATGTGAAGTCGACTAATCCGCACTGGGCCAGCGTGGTTGACTAAGGCCTAAACACCGTAACTTAAGGAAGGCTCGAGTCCTTCGATGGGGACGTAATGACGTAATGTAGATAAGCTGTTATGATGATGGCAAAAATATTGTATTTCACTTTCATTTTTCTTTCAGAATCCTGGTGATAATAACGCCTCTATATAAAAGCAGATGATGAAAAAGGTGGGAAACGAAAAAAATATGTTATTGTGTATATTGTGTTAGTTAAGGGAAACTTGAGTCTAGATTTAAAGTTTAGTCTGCCAATATAGACTTATTTTGTCAAATGTAAGGTTTGTAGATTAAGACCACAAAAAAATGCAAAAATGTAGATAAGTGATCTACCGCATAGGGTATTGCACGTAGGGATCATCGAGATGGCTTAGGTCATTAGATCTTTTGATGTATGTGGCAGAGTAATATTTTATTGCATCTGTAAATAAATTATAAAATATATCGACTATATAGTTAAGCAATAAAATTGTATAAAAATTGGAATTAATTAATTGTGTATCTTAAGGAAATTGCTTACTGTAAAGTTAATTTTTAATAAATAAATAATATTTTATACTTTATTATGAATGTTTTCATTTTTAAAACTCTTTCCCAGAATGAATTAAATAAGAAACTGACAATACTAGAGTAAAAGAATGTGTTTTTGATGATCGAAGTACTTTGTAGTGATAATTATTTTTGTTGTTTCAGATCCAGTTGTACCTCTACTTGGCTCTATGGAATGAATTTATCAGAGCAAAACCCCACTAAGCATTACCGTTTAACATTCTTCTCCTCATACTTATTATTTTTGTGGCATATTGTTGCTATTCACGCATCAGTTACACGACGTAACCAGAAATAATGCAAGAGCTCCGAAGATATTATACGAGTAGTACTGCTCAGATGCAACAACTTTATTTATCGCATCTCCGAATCGTCGTGTAGAAATCTAAGCAGTGATGTAGCACCCTTGGAGTTCTTGCATTATTTATAAATACGCCGTGTAACTAAAGTGTACGTAACAATAGCAATAATGCCACAAAAACATTTAATATACCTATGAGGAGAAGGAATCTAAACGATGCTGTTTAGTGGGGTTTTGCCTTGATAAATTTATTCCATTAAGTCAAGCTTTTGTCAGTTTCTTTGAAGATCATTTATACTTTAAACCGAGAGAATATTTTCTTCTAAATAGAAATTATTCTTTTAAGACAATAAGAAATTATATTGACTCGAATACCTAGATTTCCATCAGATAAGTCGATATGCTTGGTTCAAAATGTTAAATCTTACGAAAACAAATTATTGTATTGAGCTAATATGCTGATGTTATAATGAAAAACAAATAATTGTTCAGAACAATAATATATCTACTTAGTTTAAAGTAGATGGTATTTAGAACCAAGATTTCAGTTATATTGGCTGAAAGAAGTAATGACTTGAATCAATCATATCGATCATGTTGAACCAAGGCAGACAGAATCTCCATTCAATACTTTATATTTAATTCATTTAATTGTGTAGAGATGAGCACAAGATAATATTATCTTGACTGGAAGAAATGATCGTCTAAATAAAGTGGTTTAGAAAACCGATATCATTGAATCAAAAAATTACTATAGTCAGCGTGTTCATCGTCCAATCGTGAAAAAAAGGTAATACGTAACTTAGGATGATTTATCCAATACAAATGCACAATCGGAGTTCGTAAATCACAGCAGAATTTCAACAAGTAGGCAATCAATCGGAGTCCTGAACTCCTGAGCCAAGCACGAGTTACACAAAGAAATATCAGAGTCCAAAAAGCAGTCCAGCAGGCCTATTCGCTAACAGGTACGGTTGGTAACTAGAACTGTCATTTTTGAAAAACACTATATCCATTACTGGTTTAGTGATCTTATGTGTTACGGCAGCATTCATGATAGCAGTAATGGATGTTAAGCTCCTTTCACAAACTACAGTTCTAGTTAGCAACCGAAGTTACAGAATAGGCCTGCAGGTCGAATAAAATAAAATCACAATAATCGCAAGTAAACACCGAACAGTATGCAAGAAAGCAAAGACAGACAGCGACATTAGAAATTTACAATAAATCACAACAAAGTTTTTTTTAATACAGGGAGGGCCAAGGAATCTACGCCCATACCCCAAAAAACCGGATTACATGTAAAAACCAGAAAGTATATAATCAAAACATATAAATCAAAGATGTGAGGGAATAATTTCATTAACATTTAGCATTTAAAAATTCTTTGGAGACACGCAAAACTCCTTTTTCAATTATTGTCTGATTAAAAATAACGAACCATTACCCTATATGTTTTGCGTAATGGAACGGACAGAATTATATTTGTCCATTGCTTTGGTCTCCGGGTCAAGTAAGTATCTCAAAATACTTTAATTTTTATACAGACTTGATTGAATTCAGAAAATATTCTGAAAAATAGTAAAATGTTATTTTAGTAAGTTACCTAAAGATTGCATTTCTAAACGCTTAATTTTTTTGTTAATATGTTTTCGCCATTGTTCTTTGGACATTTGTAAAAATTAACAACGATGTTAACAAAACTTGAGATTCACCCCCGTAGGGTGCAAAATAGAGGTTGAAAATTTCTATGGAAAAAAAATCTGCTCCAATTTCAATGAAATTTAGTTTTAGAGCTCCTAAACATAAATAACAGTCGCCTATATAATAGGCTACAAAATTATTTTACGGGAAAATATAAAATTCCCACGGGAAAACAATAATAACGCGGGCGAAGCCGCGAGCCGAAAGCTAGTTTACTATAATTATTGAGATGTGAAGGCTTAATATGCAGTTAAAAATATTTCAGATCTAGTTATGAAATAACTAATTCCAAAAAATATGACAATGTTAATTCAACTTGTACTCAATCAGACTGAAAAAAATTGGTATCAAAAATAATAATTAATATTATGCCATTCAATCCATTAAGTTCCATCCTATCTACTAGAATATTAACTGAATCTCCAACAAGCCAAGCTCTACCCATAGTGCAATATGCATAAATTGTTACGCGACTATCATCCTATAGGTACAGGACTGCACATGGTCACAGATGCTTGGAATGGCCGGAACGCGAACGTGGGGATATCGAATGTAAATTATTTATCGGTCGGATTTGAGAATTGAAAGAATCTGATCATGATCAAGTCTCAGCTACGTTGTTAAACTGTACTACGGTCAGGTCAGATTACAATCAGATGTCGAGCTAAGAATGTAAATATATTTATATAATACTGTAAAATAGCTATTCTAATTTGAAGTACGAATTGAAAATCCATACTAATATTATAAATGCGAAAGTAACTCTGTCTGTCTGTCTGTCGCGCTTTCACGCCAAAACTACTGAACCGATTTAGGTGAAATTTGGTATAGTCATAGTTTGAGTCCCAGGAAAGGACACAGGATAGATTTTATCGCAGAAATCACCCCTCAAGGCGGAGAAAAGGGGGGTGGAATTTTGTATGGGGAATCAATTACAGCTGAACCGACTTAGATGAAATTTGGTATGGAGATAGTTTGAAGTGTGGGGAAGGATAAAGAGTAGTTTTAATCCCGAAATCATTCAAAGGGGGGAGGGGGGGAATTTGTAAAGGGAACCAATAAAAAGGATTTCCACGCGGACGAAGTCGCGGGCAAAAGCTAGTATATTTATATAACACTGTAAAATAGCTATTTTCATTTGAAGTACGAAATTAAAAGATGAAAACGACTACGATATTTATTTTGTTTTAATCTTTTCAAAACAGATATAATGTGCATGGCGAAATTTCAGAGGCTATTATTTTGATTCGAAAATTAAATCTTTTGCATAAACATCTTTATTTTAATCATTCTTTTGCAGTTTAGTTTTAAATCGATAAGTCAATTTAAAAAGTTATGAATAATAGTACATTGTTACCCTAGGGGTGAAAGTAACTTATTTAGTCCCGAGACGGGGATTGGCGCACGAGCGTAGCGAGGGCGCCTATTGTTCGAGGGACTAAATAAGTCTTTAACCCGAGGTAAACACTGTGCTTTTCATTACGAATACAAGGAAAGTAAAAATAAAAACATGAATTGGCTAAAGAAAAATAAGTGAATTTTATTTTAAAAAATCAACAACTTCTGCTTTAGCCTCTTCTCTTATGAAATCAGGCGTTCAATCCATATTTGAATCAGATGAACTCAAATCTCTGCTATACGGAGTATAAACAAAACTCCATAACTCGACAAAACAAATGAAGATCGGATTGCCGCTTTTTCGTCTATTTTGTTTTTTTTCTGTGTCCGGACAGCTATTTAGCCATTATTTTTCATTTTCACCATTGAAAGAGTGGTAAATATTTTGCACAAATCTGTTATTTTAAAGAAATAGTTGAAAATAAATTATAATAAAGTCATTTAAAAAATAAATTCTTTAATTAATACTTAACATGTTTCAATAGAAATGTGAAAATAGAACTAGTTTCTTTTTTATAAATTGACAGCTGTCAGTTGCAAGCGATTCTCCCTAGGGCTGAAAAGTGTTACTTTCAACGCGCTCCTCAGGCAACTTCAGACCTACTTTCAGAGTATGAGTAATGAAAAAGAGTTTTCATACATTGAATAAAATCGGATGGGTTTTATACGAGGAAAAATGGATGATTCCGTAAATCTTAGCTTTGAATTCTCTAAAAAATTATCAAAGTACAACACAAACGAAAATGTTCGTGCTCCAACGCGTATACAGCCTATTCGATTTTTTATAAATGTTGATGTGAAAATAATAAAATTAAAACTAGTCATTAAATATTATAAACAACCATTTAAAATATAGTTACTTCTTTGGTTTGTTTTTCTACTATTTTTTGCAACTGTAATGAAAAACGTCGTGTGATACAAGGGTATGTAAGTTAAAAACCGTCGCCTTCAGCTCAGGCTTGAATAGTGACAGCTGGTTTGCAATAACCTACTTTCCACCCTTGTATCACAATGTACTTTTGTGTAATTTAACTTTAATACTTGTTTCTATTAAAACGATTTTCTTTTAAAACTATTAAAGGCAATATAATTTCACGGACGATTATTCGTATTACTACATAGCCAAAGTGAACTTTGCTTTTAATATCTACGTATCGACATCCAATTTAGAAATCTTTAAGTACAGATTTTTGGATTTTTTTTATACAACTAAGTTGGCAAACAAGTAAACTGCCCACATGATAGTAAGTGGTAACAGTTACCTATAATACATGTGCCTCCTGTGAGATACGCAGCAAGACTGCAACCCCTAAGCACACCCCGGACACTCCATACAACGTTCGCAAATCAATTACCTATTACTACTACTTAAACAAATGACGTTCGTACACGCGCAAATGTGTGCGTGGAATCTAGTAGGGCTGAGTGCGCGGCAGAAATTGGTAAGACGGAGGTACCCAAACAGTCTCCCTCCGGTCGATTGGATAATAATAAGACCAATTTTATATTCGTGACTGAATTTTCTTTAAAAATGCTCAATAAATTGAAAAATATATGAATACAAGAAAAAATCTTAGTTTTGTGCGGGAATCGATCCCGCTCCTTGAATATGCTCCGTGGTTGTATATCGAAGACACGAGCTCGATTCTCGTCGGAGACGAAGTTTATTCTAGTTTTTTCATGTATCAATTTAAGTATTCTTTTACAAGCTTTTTCAATGAATTCTCGTAAGGTAAATTTGACCCACTTCCCGGTTTCCGATTGAGCTGAAATTCTGCATGCATATGTATATCGCGTGACAATGCAATATTATGATGACATGGAGCTGATCTGATGCTGGAGCTGGAAGGTGGCTATAACAACTCCGCAATAAAATCACACAACCCCATCGAGTTTGGGCTCGTTTGATTCGTATTGACGAGTGCTAAAACTTGTATTTAAAAAGTTTTTTTTAATAATTTATCTTGCTTTCAATATAGAATATGGCTTTATCTATTGTCTTATCTCCATACCCAAACAATCTCATTCAAACAATGCCATCAAATATTCAGCAAACATTTTCGGTGCTACTTAAGTCACGATGACTCATACAACTGATACCCCATTGACATTCAATGAGTGTCATGCGTTGTGTTGCTGATCACACGGATATCGATCTGTCAATCTCGCCATCATATGTACCTACACCATTTATCGCATTGATTGTTAATAGTTTAATCTTTGTTATGATACGAGGTAGCTATGAGGAAGCTATTAAATTCGCAAAGCTACTTCTGACCGGTGTGATTAGGTATTTAAAGGTATCGTGTAAATTTATAATTTACTAGATGTAACGTTTTGCCAATATAAGTTTTAACGCAATTATATATTATATTGATGTCAATAATCGAGATAAAAGTCTTTTTAGACTTCATCTTATCTTTATAATAACTGAAAATGTTATCTAGTTATTTTCAACTAAACATTTCAATAAATTTGTGTGTTGATCTGTACCTATATTGATTTATTTACAAGGTGTTTGGTACATCTATACTTTTTTGTTTGATTGTTCATTTGTTTGTTTAATTGAATGCGCTAATCTCAGGAACTAATGATTCAAATTGAAACTATATTTCTGTGAGATAGTGCATTTATCGAGGAAGGCTATAGGCTATATAACATCACGCTACGGCTAATAGGAGTGGAGCATCATCGGTAAATGTTGCAAAAACGTTATAAAAATATATGTTGAAACCCTAAAAAGTCAAAACCTACTCATGTTAATATTATGGTCATATAAAATTTATGGTGTCATTGAAAAATCTAAATTTCAAAGTTCATTTTCTAATTCCCAATACCTTTTTTTTACTCTTTGTACGGGGGATTACAAAATTTATTTTACAATTTCGAATTTTCAATTACGCTATAACTTTTATATGACTATGTTAACATGGGTAGGTTGCGGCTTGATAGGTACCAAAAACATTGTGCTATATAATTTACTAAATAACATAATCAGAGAAAATTAATGTTAATCATAAATAATACAAAATACGCCACCATAACGCCCCAGAGTGCCAGTGTCATCAGGCTAGCACAGACCGCAACAACGCGCAATGCCACAAAACTAGGATAGTTCATTTAATTACCCGCTTTCCCAATCATGATTTGATAATGGATTAAATGGATTTGTCTAGTAACTGGGCGATATTAATAATGAAACAATCGTTCCGTTTCGTCTGTCAATTGAACCGAGTACATGTTCTCTATGGTCAATTGAGTGATTAATACTACCTGATACGCCATTACACCAAATTACTATTGTACTTGTTGCATAAATATTTTTCTTGGTCTTCCTCCCTTACCCTCCGTTTTCTCTTCCTTTCTTGTGTTTATGAGATCTTGGGGGTGGTTACAGATGTCCTCCTTTCTATTAGTTTTTGTGATTATCTCCACACAAAAGCTGTCTAAATTTAGGCTAAACAAAAATATCAACTCAAATCATCATCATCATCATCTATTCATCAATAATTTTGCGCTTGCCAGTTTTCCACTGTAACAGCACAACGTTGGTAACGCCAATGCATGCCACAATTTTTATAATATATTTCTATTTAGGTATGATAAACTATTTACAACAATATCTGAGACTTATTGCAAACATCACCCAGTTATGTTATCAGTAATATATACTAACCAATCATAGTTTAACCGTAGCCAATTTAGTTCCTCAAGAGAATTTAGAGCCACGACCTTTTGGAGTGATTAATTTTGCTTTTAGTTAGTTTAGGATCTGATGTCCAGTAGGTATATCACATTTAATAATACAGTTTGCATTTTAATAATCACTTATTGTATAATCTGTGAAAATATATAACGTTATAGAAGACTCTTTCGTCACTAAAATTTAATAAATTACCAGCCTTTTTATGCCCTTTACAATGAATTGTATGTACGCTTGTGTCTTCTTCAGAATCGAACCATTGTCGAGAAAAAAATAAGCCAATCTATAAACCATTATATATTGAATATTGTACGTTATATTCATTCTAATCATGGCGATAAACTCATGTGTGTGTGTGTGTGTGTGTGTGTAAGGAAAGACAGAGCAAATTATTTAAACGAAGATATTGTTGCTTTAATCCCCTTTACAAAATGTCCGAACAATCCAGTAGTCGGACTGAGGGAATGGCCAGTGCATGTTTAATTCATCGGTTAACACATAAGATTAAAACCTAAAGGGTAACAAGTCGAAACAAGTTTAATTTCCGGCAAATTAACATTCAGCGGTGCTCGCGAACGCCGGAAATGTTCTTGCCCTTTACATTAAAATATAACCCTTTTAAGCTTAAAGGAAGCGTTGAAAGAGTTTCGAGTCCCATTTTGCTAGTTGATATACCTACCTATGATAACATTGTTTACTTGCATTGCATTGCATACTTACAGATTATTTTTATATTTAATTGATATGAGTGGTGAAATTAAATTGGTAGGAATGTTTTTTTGAAGTCTTATTATTTGTCTAGTTGAAAAAAAATTGCAACAAACATTATGAAATATTTTTTGATTATATTCAAATTCAATATCGTTTATTCAAATTGGATCATTACATAATCACTTTTGCACGTCCAAAGAAGCTTCGCCAATGGTTCACAAGTCTACGGCGGGAGACCTTGTACTGGAAAGAACCAGCAAGGGCTATTTTTTTCTCCCTGTATTATTACAGAGTCGTTAATTGGAAGCTGACCTCAAAGCAAAAATTTGAGCTCAACTTCCATTACAAGTAGATGTGTATAATAGAAAAATAATCAGAATACACGATAGTACCTAATATTATAATTATTATAATGCGTGTATACTTAACCTAACAAACCTGGATGTTGACTTAGTAGACAGTAAAAAAATAGTTCCTCGTACTAATATAAACCGCAAACATGATACTTTTAGAACACTGAACTTAGACGACGTATTTAGGTCAACATTACTTAGAAACTTTTAAAATATTAATGCTTGAGGAAAGAATTATATTATATTATTATATAACGTCTTTAAACAATCTGAATTTAAAGTAGGCGACGACGCTGCGAGGCCTGCGAATACAGCATTTTTTAATATGTATTTAGTAAAAAATATATGAATGTAACACCAAAAGAATAAATCTGATACGGTTGATTCGACAGCCATGCATATACAACAATATGACGGTACATACGTACATATAAAATGTGCATACCTACCTACGCCCATCAACCGTCAGCAGTTCATTATACCTACGGCTAGCGAATAGTTAATAGAACCGCACCTAGCATTCTAAGGCGCATAACACATTGCACCGGACACCGCTCCGGTGTGCGGTGTTGCGGTTTTTAATTTTGACTGGAGAATCTTAATTTGTATACAAAAACCGCAGGGTATAACCATGAAGCAAATACAAAGAGGAGATGTTATAAGCAACTAGGTCCAGCTCCTATCACCAGAGTCTTGACGTCACGCATTTTTAGTTTTAGCTACTTAACGCCAGAGGCGCTGACATCAGTCGATCTTTTTATCTGTCGGATTAGTACGTCGTACGCTCTTCCTTTATTTTAGTTTTAAATTACCTAAATACAAAATGAAATGTTGTATTCTATCGTGCAAAAGTTACACAGACGACAGAAACAAAGTGAACGAAAAAAAAATCTCTTTCCATTTGTAAGTACATTAAACAAGCATGATTAATTTATTACTTGACGTATTGCTTCTAGAATGTTCGACGCCACATGAACGCTTCTGTCAATGTCCCGATAAAGCACAAAAGGCCCTCTAGTGGCGAGTAAAAATACTAACGAAAACGTAGGATGTATTAAGGGCGAAAACAAAACACGTGAATTAATATAAGCAGTAATAACGATTTTTATTTTTAGATTATATTGACACAGCACCTAATAAATTATCTTTCTCCTACGAATGTATCTTTTAACATAGATTTAGCACTGCTGCCACCTAGTAATGTATAGCGGAACTTTTATGTTAACGTCAATAATGCTGGAATTTTAGTAATTCTACTCGCTACAAGGTGACAGTGGCGTCGCGCACCCTCCCCCCGCACCCCGATTTCCGGCTTCACTTGATTTCATACGGAAAACGCGATAGGGCACCTCCTCTTTGTATTTGCTTCATGGGTATAACACACTCGCACCACATCACCGTGCGGTTGTGCGGCGCGCGCGACGGCACCGCACTCCCGGACGGTGATGCGGTGCGGTCCGCGGGGTATGCCACACTGTGCCGCAGTATCGTACGGATTTTTGCGTAGAAAGGACGTGCATACGCGTAATAGATCTCAACATAGATAATGCGGTGATGCGGGGCGTCGTCGTGCACCGTAGCTCCGGACGGTGATACGGAGCAAACCGTACGGTGGCACGGTTCCGTGCCACCGCAGCCGCATGCGGTTTTCGTCCCTCCGTACACCGCAGCGGTGTCCGGTGCAATGTGTTATGCGCCTAAGCTCCCTGGCTGGCCACCCTTGACCGCAGACCGCATTCAATCGGGGCCCGGACCTCAGACATCGGAACCCTACAATATGCGGCATCCAAGGAGTTTTAATCCCACGTCCGTACTGCACATGCACAACGTACCGAGTTGATTGAAAATCAACCCTTGCGTTGTGGAGAATGCGACTTTGTACATGAATGGAGTCTCCTTCTTTGTCATTGAAATACAGTTTTGCCGTATTGTACATACTTCATATAGTAAATCCCTTTGTACAGTTCGGGGTCCAGACGCAACAAAAGAGGACGCTATCTCACTTCTTTTTACAACATCAGCTTAAACGTTTTTCGTGTTATTACTTGTCGTGTATTTTTGTTAACGGTACCGTGATATTGCGATAAACCTTTTGGAAAGAATCAAAGAAATGATAAGCGGTTGTTTAAAATTATGTTGGTTTTGATCACTGATATCGTCTGAATCGTAAAAACGATTCTGAAAAATCGCTGTTAGACTAAATTAAATAGCATTGTATACATCTACCTATCATTATAAAGTGGAAAGATTTGTATGTATGCATGTAACGAATAAACTCAAAAACTACTGGACTGATTTTAAAAAATTCTTTCACCACCATTAGAATGCTACATTATCCCTGATTAACATAGCTTACAAAATTATTTTTCCTACGGGAAAATATGAAATTCCTACTGGAGAAAAAAGCAACGCGGGCGTAAAGTATTCATAACTCAATTTGAAACATAATTTTTTAAAAGTACTTATACAATTTGAGAGTTCGTCTTATTCATAACCAATTTTCACAAAATCGGTGAAAATTTCTAAATTGGATACTTATACGTAGTTATTAACGTAATGAGTAAAGACCACTTTGGCTTAATAAAATGAAAAAGAGATCAGTGTGATTTTTTTGGGCTTCTTTATTTATTTTGGGGCTTTTAACCACATGGTTATGTCAGCTCCATTGTATCTTCTTAATACAATTTCACATAAATGCATAGATCTAAAAAAAACCATATCTAAAAAGCTGGTAACAGATTTAGGGTTTGACAGAATGGCCTGTATTATACCAACATCGTTTAGATTTAATTTTAAATCTTTGAAAAAATTGTGTAAAGAAAAGAGATGAAAGAGTGGCACCTCTTTCATCTCTCTTCTTTACACAATCCATCAGCATGTGTTGCACATCTTCATTCATTTTATTACATTCTATGCAATTGGGTGAGTCAGCTAGATCAGTGTAGTTGAAATTTCGTTTAGGTTGGATAAGTCGTCTGACGGCCGTTGGGGCGGAAAGGTCCTCGAGTGGCGGCTGCGTACCGGGAGACGCATCGCTGGTGCTGCAAGGTGGACCGACGAACTGATGAAGGTCGCGGGAAGCTGGATGCCGGAGGTGCAGGACCGATCGGTTTGGAGATCACTGGGGGTGGCCTGTGTCCACTAGTGGGCGTCTCTTGGCTGAAATGATGATGATTAATATGAAATCCTCCGTGGCCTAATTGGTCATGGCGTCATCACGGTGTTACAACGCACCGCAGGTTCAAATTCAGCCCGAGTTGATTTTTTTTTGTATTTATTTACTCATCATTGACTTAATTGAGTATTTAAAAAAATATGCCAAGTCACAAATATTAGGCATATAGAAACACTCAACCCATAGACTATTCCCAATACATTTTTTAAGAGATGAGTGTGTTTTTCATTTTTGAATTGATTTATACAGGCCTACCTTGTCGCAAGGGTCGTTTCTGGACACGGTTGTAGAATGATTAAAATATTAATGAAAAAAGAACTAACCTATTTAATTTTATATTAATTTTATAAAATATCCAAAAAATACTGCGCTAGTTAAGAGCAGTATTTTTATATTTTTTTGCTTTTTTATTTATTTTTTTTATAAAATAATGGGCGTTTCCTGGAGCGTCCCATAAATTTTCAGGGGTGATAAAAATCTAATCCTGTATACTTTCTATACAGGATTAGTTTTTTTACTATGTTTCTTGAAAAAAATTATGTTATGCGATACTATACACACAGCAACACGCCAGACTTTACACGTTGACTTTGAGACTCTCTTATGTCGCTCGTAAGTCTCATGTTGCAAATGTAATGCTTGACGTGTTGCTGACTATACTTTGCATGAAATAAGAATAAAATAAATTAAATATTGGCTTACGTGCCGTCCCACAAAACAACCGTATTCACAATTACACTACACAAGCTTATCACCCTTTAGGTTTAGCAAAACTGGGGGTCGCAAACTGTGACCACTAGCTATTTAGGCATCGTCGCATCACTTGACGGGGGTGTGGGGATGAAACTGTCATAACCAGAATGCCTGCCATAATTGCAATGCGAAATTCTAATCTATCGATGTTCTATGCATACACTGTCATTCTGTTAATGTGACGACGTCCAGTGTCATGTGATCAAACTCGACCCGATTCTTGATTAGCTTTGGATATAGTCTTTTTATTACTTTATTATCTGATACATAATATAGACCAACAAGTTTTTGGTGAATTTAATTATGATTATGACTAGTTTACTACTAGTCACGGACAGTGAACTAGTCATAATCATCAATTAATAGTCATATTGTGTAGTGAAAAGTGAATTTAAATTATATTTTAAACGCGTTTTCTAACCTTAAACATGATTATTACAAATACGAGCGAACTGTCAAAATGTATACTTTTACGTTATAAGTAGGGCTCGAGCTCCGTATATAAAAAGTATCCGTATAAGTAACCGAAAACGTATCGCAAAAGCGTGGTGCAACATCTTTTTACGATATACGTTTACTTTTTACGAGTTCGTAAAATGAATTTTTGGTGTAACCGGCTGTAAGTCTATGATTACAACGTCTATGATTATGAGCTTGGTGGCGCATTGGCGCGTGCGCTCAGCGAACGATTGCTAAGGTTAAGCAACGTTCGCTGTGTTCAGTCCTAGGATGGGTGACCAAAATAAGAAACATCTCAAGCTCCTCCGTGCTTCGGAAGCACGTTAAACAGTGGCTCCTGCGCCTAAACTCGCCCCGGTCGTATTGGTTAACCGTCCCATCGGACTAGGCGAGTGAAGGAACAGAGTGTGCACGTCTTGCGTTTGCGTAATTTCTTATTTATAGGTTTATATTTTTCCCAAACAAATCACTTTTTTTTATTACAAAATCTTTATTGCGCCTTATTGTCTACGTTCAAAAATAACTTTAACACATTTTTATTAAAAGCGTTAAATAGCTAGAAGTATGATATGTTATCTTTCATTAATTTTCACAATTATTTGTTATTCTTCGTATGTGTGTACAAATAATAAAGCCATTCAAAAATCATCAGACTTGAACAGCTTGAAACAGACATGAAATACATAGCCGAAGTCAGCTTCAATTCTATGAATGTCTTCATAATATCTTCAATCGATACAACTTTAGCAGAGTTAATTCCTGATGGAAATCTTAGAGGTAAGCTCGACGTAGACCATCGAATATTTCGAATTCCCCAGTGGACGGTCAGCGGCAATCCAAGCATCCGAAGGGTTCAGTAAATGGCTTTTTTATATTAAATGCCCGATCTTTTCAAATGTTTAATACGAATCTCATATAGATACGAGTGGATGCTTCAAAACATGCCCAAATATTTCTATTTCATACCTTCATAATTCATTTTTGCCATACCTATTTATTACAAAATTTTATTTCATTCACTATACTTACCTACAATCTAGATATTTAAATTTTCCACTGTTATTATAATAATTAAGTGAGTATCAACACTATATTTGCGTAGAGATAACATAAAATTGGTATGATTCATAAACCATTTTTAATTTGTATACCTATAATATATGTACTTAGTCCGTATGTACTTAGTACGCATGTACTGCGTCGTTGGTCGTATTACGCATTCATTACCATTATCAAATCTAGATATTATTAATTAATATCTGTATTGTATTTGATAATAATTTCTCATACTAAAGAAAGTTCTCTAATTCAAATTAACATATTAAATAAATGTTATTTTCAATCCTCTCTCGTTATATATTTTATTCTATAGCTTCAAGTCTATTCAAGTTTATTTTGTGTTAAAGTGCTTTAGGGTACTTGCTAGTGTGATTAATATAAATTCACTTATTTTCGACATCAATTCCTACAATACAATCTGTATAACACATATGAAATTGTTTGACAATTCATAATAAAATTGATTATGAATTGTCAAACAATTTCATAAATCCTATACAGGTGCACAATGTGAAGTTAGTTATTTTCAAAAAATTTGCAATGAGTAACATTATAACTAGTACATTTGCACATGATTATAATTCAGTAAATCAATTTTTAACTAGAAGACCAACCACTTCTTTTTAGAATTTCTATCATATCCTTTACCTTGTTTTACGTTAATTTACCGTAATCGCAGTCCCATCACGTACCCATACAACCTATCTTAAAACAGTATGAAAACTTAAACAAATACGAGTATCAAATCCAATATGCCTGCTATGGCCTATTTACCAACCACTTGTACCTTGCAGCCCTATCGCTCTATGGGGTCTCGTGTTGCGAACATTTATCAAGCCGATGAGATGGGTATATCAGAGACTAGACCCTGATTTATACACACGTCAGGGAAAGCCTGTAGGCCATTTGTATTGACGTTATAGTGGATGTATGTAAATAAGAGTATACTATGTTTTGACACCGGCGCGGCGCCGGCGGTCAACGATGGACGAAACTTGATGGGTTCTTAAGGCGAGTTCAATTTTAATAATTATTATGTTCTCTAATAAACACTCAGTTTCAACGACTATTGTACGATAAAAATAAAACAACTGTCAGATATTTTATTTTTGCAACATTACATTTTCTTTACAAAATGCTAAATAAATTTTAAAATGGAAAAATTAGTCCAGAAAAGAAAAATTTCGTCTCGGGCGGGAATCGAACTGGCGTGGCGTCTTCAGCTTACCGTGTTGAGCCAACGCGGATGCGGGTTCGATTCCCACCCGAGATTATTATTTTTTTCTTCTTTTTAGATATTTTTATTTACAACCAGATATTTATCAAATATCTGGTATTATGTATTAAGCTAGGAATATAAGGTTATCGCCTATTTTATATAGGTATGTTACTCCAATACTTATAAATCTTCTACGCTATTAGAAGATTTATGAGTAGTGTATCCTTCAGATAAAGGAAGAAATGAAACAGCATTTTGTTAATATAATTCCCACTCACTCACTTAACCCACAAGTCCAAATGCTGGCCAGAAGACTTTCAGACATGGAGGCCTGCTACATCAGGCTGTGTGTATGTTTGTGTGTGTGTATGTATGGTACAAACATTGCTGTCATGTTTTGTTTCCAATTTTCCAATGCCGCCGCTCTTATTCTTATATTCAATATCATGATAGCCGATTAAAGCAATTTACTACGATTAATATCATTATTGACAAAAGAAATTATTTACTTAATCATGCAATTGGGATGATGACTGAATTCTAATTTTTACGTCTCGTCATTAAATATTAAAATACCGTGGAAAAACATGCAGTGCTGTGAAATCAGAATTAAAATCGGCTTAGAAATACATTAGATACAAGCATTTTAAGTTGTTAACTTGAAGGCGATTAGACAGAGAGATCCGACATCAACCGTGACGTCATTGTTGAGTACGGCCATATAAACTCCTTGTAAATTGCCGTTTTGCTAGAAAGAGATGGAGAAAAATCTTTAATACCTTATATCTTGGTTGTTTTTATAGTTATTCGAAAACCGATTTTTTCTTTCTGTTTATTATATGACTGAGCTTATATTAAAGCAAAAAAATTTTTTAGTCATCTAGCCTATACGAGTAGATACTAGCATTCCTCTCGCAGCTTCGCCCGCTTTATTTTCGTTTTACCTGTCGGTATTCTACATTTTCTTGTAGGAAAAATAATACTATATCGTATGCAACTCAATGATAAACTGTGGTTTGTTTGTTTTTAAAAAAAAACGTCGCTCCACACTAGGATTTTCTCCTGTGTCGTGAGTGCAGTTATAAACATA
This sequence comes from Schoenobius gigantellus, assembly GCA_963935595.1. Lineage (NCBI taxonomy): Eukaryota > Metazoa > Arthropoda > Insecta > Lepidoptera > Crambidae > Schoenobius > Schoenobius gigantellus. The sequence goes on along the minus strand of OZ012554.1, from coordinate 16,740,489 downwards.
GAATGTCACATGCACATACGCCCAGACCGGAACAAATTTCTGAAGGCCATACAAAATATTTGTCCCGTACGGGAATCGAACCTGCGACTCGTTGCACAGTAGGTGATCAATCTACCTCTGCTTGGTGGCACTATATTAGTAAAAGAATTCTTAAAATCGGTCCAGTAGTATTTGAGTTTATTTATGACAAACAAAACTACGAATATACAAGAAACTTTTCTCTTTGTAATGATAGTAAGTAAAGATAAGCCGACGCTTATTATTATTTAAATAAAAAATATGTTCATGTATTTTAAATCTGCTTCACATTTTGCTAATTGCAATGATAATGTCTTTAGGCGTTAAATCTGCTTATTTTAAGTTATATTCGAAAAAGTATAATTTAAAAGAGTATTTTTGATTCATGCTCTAATAGTAGTTAGAGTTCATGAAGCATTTCGTTGATTTTCAAATCATCAAAGATTATCTACTCAAGTTGAAGAGTGCTTAAAGCATTCTATCGGGTGTAAGTAGGTGGTTTTTTAAAGCATTCTTCTAGCTAAACGTAATTTCACAGAATCCTCCCGTGCACAAACCGTTTCGTTTGATATTTTTTATTAACCCTATGTGTGTCGAGATCTTTTTTGAATGCCCTCTGTTATGCAGCAGACTGTTAACCCTCCGCTGTTTGTTAGCAAACGTGTACGTGTAGCATGTTACGCGTTTAATATTAGGGTTCTTTGAGTGCTTTTATCGCAAATACAGGGAAAACACACATCACAGGGCTGAATTCTGTTGTTTCGCAAGTTTTCTCCATTCCTAACATTTTTACAGATTTAAGTGTCTGTATGTGCTATACAGACCCTTTGACTTCATTAAAGTTTTAATATAACAATAAGTGTCTGTGTATACAATATAGAAAGAACTATAAGGAAAATTATTTATATTGAAAATATATATCATAACATCTCATGTGTAAATCATAATTTGTGGTTAAAATGCTAAGTCACTTTTTAAAAATACAATAAAATCGGATCTTTATCGTGGTAAACTACAACTATATTGACTTACTGTTTAGTAGAGATAAGCCGGTCGGGAAACAGTAAGTCAATATAGTTGTTGATTACCACGATATAGACTCGATTTTACTGTATTTAAAATGTGTACAAATCGCGGAAGTCTAAAAACTTTGATGCTAGTCACTATCTTATCATTTTAGTATATTATATATTTTATTTATTAGATATCTAGTATTTGTTGTATTGGTATATGTTGTACCTACTTCCTCTGGATTTATGACTTTTACTGATTGTAAATATTCGAATTTTAAGAATTCAAGATCAGATCAAGAAGATGGCATCATATACTATAAGTATATGATACCATCGTAAAGATCTTGAATTCTTAAAATTTTAATATTTACAATCAGTAAAAGTATTATATGTTAGTTTATATTATATGCAATAAGTACTTTAATTTTATAAATTTAGTTTTTTTAGTAACTCTATCTTCATATTTTTCCGTGATTATGAAGAACACCGTCACTAATTCTCTGTTAAACTTAATGTTTGACTGGTAGACTGGTAGATAATGTCATATGGCATTAAGTTCGCCATTTGTACGTACCTTTTTTTTGTAACATGCAATAAAGATAAAAAAAAAATTATAACACAGAACAGACTCCGCAACACCTATATTCTCCTCGAATACCTACATTCCTTATCACAGTCACATTTTTCTATAAACTATCGCAGTATCCGTTTGTCTATTCTGCGAATCTGTTTGTTAGATGTGTCATTTTCCTCTCGTGACGCGTTAATCCGGTTCTTTGTGGTATGTTTTAAAAGAATTATTATAATGTTGATTTTAATTAGACCAGTAGTTCCTTCTAGTTTTTCACAAATTCGATTTGACTGACCAGTTTAGGAATAGATATGTATTGCAGATTCAAGTGATAAAGTGACGAATAAGTTTTAATGAGATTAAATATTGATTGAGGCACAAGCCGCGGTATGAGAATATTGTATATTTAAAATAACCGTGTAATATATATAAAAAATATAAATTTTATTTAAAGAGTAAGTAATTTATCATCTTTTTCAAACGTAAAACCTTTAAATTTTTTATTTATAAAATAGTTTTTTAAAGAGAAAATAAAACATTTAGTTGCATTGTCCCTATGTAAGTCCGTGTTTTAAGCTGCACATTCCAATAATATAACAAACTGATTTCAATGCTAATAAGCATTACAATTTTAAAATAATTTCGATAGGACAAATTTACATGAAAGAAAAGACAATAGCTGACTATACACAAACGTTTAGCAACAAAAACAAGCAAGCAACACTTCAATGTTTGAACAAACACATAAAACATGCCAAAACATGAAACAAAACCCAACGTCACTTACACCACTTCCGTTAGAAAGTATAATATGCAAAGTTTGAAGAGTGCTGAACGCAACGTGTCGGAGACAAAAGATGCGCACGCCAGAGCACTCGGTAAACACGTCATCACCGGAGTGTCGCATCTGCGGCGACGTCACTTTGTTCTTTGGAAACGAGAACTTAACTGAGGGCTGCCTCTCGAAAATTTTGTGTTTTCTTCTCACAAGAACGCCAATGAATTGGTTTGTTTATTTGAATTAATTTGGAAGATAGAAATTTTTGAGGTCGATTTTCTGCCGCAAATATTAACCCGATAAGTTATTAAGGCTCGTATAAATAGTCGTATCTCAAGTACGTGGTCGATCTTGAGCTGTTGTTTTTGACAGATGTGCCATACATTAAACGTCAAAACTACTACTCAAGATCGAACTCTGACTTGAGATGCGACTATTATTACAAGCCTAAAACTCAGCCTTACTAACAATATTACCGTTAAGTTGTTCGATTGTGATGTTCAAAGCTCAAATCTAGATTGCCATCATAACATTAAAATAGCATAGGACGCTTTTGTCTCAAATATACGAGGCTCACTTTTGAAATCTACGCAGCTAAAGTTATAAAATAAACCAGATTTAAACTTTAATATTAACTAATAGAGTAACTAATAGCTCTACATTCAACTCTACATTCACTTATACATATATCTGTTCAAGAAAATTTTGTTGAGCACACATCAATCTACAGATAAGCAAGGAAATTTTCACTAAACGCCACTTCATAAAACACTGTTATCTCCAAGAAGGATCCACTTTGCGGGAACCTGCTAGACTCCATCAAGTTAACGTCATCTCGCGCTAACATTATGAATAGAGTCCCGTTTGTTAATCCGGGTTTGTCTAGACAGGGTCGAACTCCGTTAATCGCGTTATATTCATAGTCGTGATAATCGCTGTTTTCATTATTAAACTGAGGTAGTTCGTTACTTGTTTCTGGTGTGATAGGGTTGTTGAAATCCATATTTGACATATCTTTTATATTTATTTTGAAAATATACAAATTAGTATTTTTAGTGACTGAAAACGTCTCGTTTATTATTTTTCATATAAAACGCCGGGCAGGAATCAAACCTGTATCTTTAAAATATCGTGTTTTAACGCCATGGCCACTAATTCACTGAGGACAAATCTAACAGGAGATAACTTATCCTGTTTTAGCCTGTAAAGCTAAAGTGTGTGTTGCTTTTAATGTTGTTGGTAATTAATTAGCATTTTTGAAGCAAACGCATGGTCGTAAATATTTTATTTCTCCTGTAAATCTAAAAAGCTGGACTAGCCAAATCACTTTTAGAAATTATTAATTAATCATTGTAATTATGAATAACCAGCCACGAAATTTGCTTAGGATTTCATTTCCGCGGGCGATGAATAGCTATCAAAACTCTTCCCTCAAGTCAAAATAACCGACGCGAAACCCATCGTGAAACAAGCGAAGCGAATAATTACATTAGCAATAATTTAATACCCACAAACCGACAATATCGCCGCATACTACCTGTCTGGAAAACAGTAGTAAGCCAATCAGATTCGAGATTCGAATTTTTTTCCAAATCGCATTGATATCAATAAATGTGACTTACTTACTTATTGGCACAGTAGTATGAAAATAGCAGTAACTCAATTTAAGTGAATTTGATATATGGACCAATATTACGATAGTCAAAGCCAAAAACAAAATTCTAAAATGTTGTATCCTTGATTGTATGTTGTGTATTTTTTTTTGGTAACACCGATATATTATGTTATGCATCGCCATCAGTTTTCACATAAAACCGTTTAATAATATCATTAAATGTAAACATTTTGGTTCCGTACTTATAGGTCACATTTGAGCCAAATAAACTCAAAAAAGTAGACACGGCCGAACATAGAGCCTCCTCTTTTTTTGAAGTCGGTTAATGAATTAATCAGAAACGCAAACGCAAATTAATCAGTTGGTTAATGAATTACAAAAAAAATTAAATTGGATGTTGATACGGAGCTATTAACAGTAAGTAAGTTAAGTCTACTTTCGTAAGAGCGTCCTTAGTAAGAGCGTTGGTGGCGCTGAGGACTAGGCACTGACCTTGTAATCGGGAAATGCGGGGTTCTATCAAACCACGTACCAATGTGGTTTTCGTTTTTAGAATTTCATAATATACATTTGTCTGAAGCTCCTATGGTGAAGGAAAACATCATGAGGCAACCTGCATCGCCTGCGAAGAATTCAAGTGTATGTGAAGTCGACCAAACCGCACTGGGCCAGTGTGGTAGACTAAGGCCTAAACACCCTAACTTAGGGTACATATATGGGCTGTGATGATGTAAATCTACATTGGCTAAAGAAAGTAAAGAAAGATAAATTCAGCTAAAATTTGGGTTCGACAAGTCCTCAGTGGCCTTACGATAGAATTTTGACGTATTTTGTATAGAGCTAATGTCAAATACCTATCTCTAGTAACCAAATCCATAGATAGATTGAATATTGAAACCGACAGTTAATTGGTCATGGCGTCAACAAAGTAAGTAGATGATTGGTTTGAATCCTGCCCGGAGTGATTTTTTAGTCTTGTATTAACTTATTCATTTTACATTGAGGAGTTTTCCCAAAAATCTCGTGCTTACAATAAATAGTCCATAAAACGAGGCAAGCTTTTACATGAAGGAACAGAAGCCCTCAGCAAATTTCGATTAAGGCAGGAGCGGATTAAGCGAAAAACGCCGATTTCAATTAACGCCCGCTTGTTCAGGAGCGGCGCGGGCGAATTGGCTGCGACTGCGACACGACATGCGCGCCAAATTGCTAGAAATATACTTTCGTGGCGGTAATCCGAACGGTGTTAACTAGTGCGGACGCTGCAAACTTTTTCGGAAACAAACGCGGACACCGGAGACCTTAATTGCGCGAATTGTTTTTTTTTTTCATCCATCCCCTTTCGCTAGCGTGTTGATTGTTACTCTTCAATGTTCACGCGAACGCAGCCGTACATTTCGATTCATTCGTGTGTCGCGTCGAAATTCAAATAGTACACAGGGAATGAATGGACCCGATTTATTAGAGCCCGGGAAAGGGACAAAGGGATATTGCTCTGTTTTACTGGTGCAAATTGAATTTGAAAGTAACTTATTGGACGGCAGCCCGCCGAACCAGTTCTTGAGGGCGCTTGTTCACGAGCATCAGACAGAACCGACCGTTTCTAGTGCCAATTATGGATGTTCGCTTGAGTCGGCTCTGTTCGCTTGGAAGCTAAAACCGCATTTTTAAAGCTTTCCTTTGTTAAAAGATATGGAATAATATGGATGTAGTTGACTTTAGTAATTTTTTTTTACTCTCCGCTTTATTTCATGTTTGTATGTATGTTTATATTCCTTATGAATGCACACATTTTACCTTCGTTTCCATCTTTCTCTCTCATTTTACGTTGCCAATTCGCTTATCGTCAGAAGTTGCGGTAAAGATATTTAAGTCAATCATAGAAAGTTAACGCTAAGATATTTATTAAATTAAATGTTTTGATAAGGGATTTTATAAAAAGAAGGGCAGATATTAGATGAATGTTTTAAAGAAGTAATTTCGTAAATTCAACTTCATTAAATAGCAGATAAATAGAAAGTACAAAACACAAACACAAACATGCTCCCTACGCCAAAAATCGTTTTTGCTCTGCCATACCGAAGTGACAACTATTATTTAGCATTTTCATAGCATCTCTTCAGATGACATGACAAAAGTAGTGAATCAAGCTTCGGGGGTCCCCCTACGCTTTCAGAAAGTTACAAAAAACGACAGCAAAAGAGCATTATGTCCCAAGGAGGGAACAGCCATATGCAATTGGCTCCACAAGTACTTCCTCGGCGGTATAGACGCATAATCGTTTCCCTTAAAACCCTGCTAGGAAACTCGCACAGAGACAGGCAAAATGAATTTCAATACCCACTGGGGTTTTATATATTTACAAAAAATGATTCAGAGGAATGAAGATTGAAATTTGAAGATTATCTCTAATCCAATAAGTATTAATCAAATATTTGTTTGTTTCGTTGTTTATTATAACAACGGTACAAATCGGCACAAAACTTACGCCATTAGCGAAAACAACAAACTTATGAAGTAAGCTTCTTTTAGATAGATTATGAGGAAGATATTATGTTCGATTATCTTGATAAATATGAGAATTGAAATTATTTTTTTTTGTTATTCTTATTAAAAAGTTTGTACACTGGCTTGTACATACCTCAAACTTTATTTAGTAGCAAGATCTATAAGATCTATTATTTGCAAGATCTACTTTCTGGCAATGATCAGTATCTAAGGGTGGCTAAAAAGCGAATCTATGGTTACGTATCATCATTATATACTTGATATAGCTGTAAATGGAGTGTTGCATTATGAGTTATTTTTATACCGCTAACAGTTTGCGGGCTTCGTTAAAATGCAGGCGCACGTTCTGCTTGCGCAATTCGTTTTTATGTCACATCGACTTTATCAAGCATTTTAATTGCAGGTGAGGGCGTAACTAGGTGTAAGCTTGAACTGGAGTCTCCCATGCCTGAAGTTAACCTTCGGGACACACCTACCAGTATACATTGAAAGAAAGAAAGAAAGAAAATGGTTTATTGGACATGTTATACGTATATTAAATACAATAATAAAAATTGACGGTCCAATTAATAAAAATTCTACTCCTTGGATCATACTTGATTTAGTTATTACTTGTTTTGTCTTATTTTGACATACAACAGCCGACATGTGCAGAAACAAGACAAAACACGGAGTAAATAATCCGAGGATGATCCAAGGAGTAAAATTGTATTAAATAAGGCCGTGAGAGTTTTAGTTTTTTTTTACCACAACAGGAAAGCTCTTGCCCTTTATCTCATCATTTCACCTGATGGTAAGTGACAATAAGACAGAAGTTCGGAGCGAGCTTCAACTGGACTCCTCAACAACTAAGGAACTATTGCTATCATACCTCTTATTGTTGGACCACCACAATATTATATATATATAATATATTAATTATATTATAAACATTATAAACGTTTAACTAATATAAGACGGTGGTACTCAGCCAGGTGGGCTCAGAAGACCCACCATCATCCAAACCGAGCAAAACACTTCTGACCCCATGTGGAATCGAACCAGGAACCTCCAAACCAATACCAGGTGATTAGAAAGTGGAAGTTAGGTGGTTTGTGAATATACATATATTTAGACATGGGCTGGATTAGCTAATTTCCGTACCTAATCCAAATACCTGTTCCTAATATTTATTCAGTTCCACCAAAAATATTCGGAATAGGGAATGTATTAGTTTAGTACTCGTAATAGGTCCTAATATTTATTAGGTACCGGCATAAATATTTGGAATAGGGAATGTATTAGTATCGTAATAGGTCTTAATATTTATTCAGTATTGGCATAAATATTCGGATTAGGGAATGTATTGGAATAGTAATAGGTCCTAATATTTAATTTCATTCTTGATTCAAGTTTAATATTTTTACCGTTTTTTTTTGTGAGTATATTACGTGATTACTCCGCCCATTGTGGACCGATTTTCAAAATTCTTTTTGTGTTCGATAGAGTATAGTCCTGGGGTAGTTCTATTGTCACCAAAGTCAGGATCTGATGATGGGATCCCAGTAAAATCGAGGGAAACCCTTAAATTTCATAGGTACGTCCAACGTGTTTCATGTTTTTTTTCGAAGCTATTCAGGTATTTGCGTCTGGTAGTCATGAAATGAGCTGATGATGGAAGGATCCTTGACTTTTAGGAGTTAGAGGTTAGTTTTTTAAATACGATAGGCACGTTTTGATGCTAAATGGCATTCTTTCAAGTTACTTCGGTGAGCTGGTATTAAATTTACAAAAAACATAAAAAAAAATTTTGTTACAAAAAAATAAAACCGACTTCAAAAAGACTTCAATTTGGCAGCGACTTCATAATAAAAAGGTGATGGTGTGCATTCTTATATAATTTTTTACTTTTAAGTGTTTTTGAAGTCGAATTTTATTTTTTTTGTATTTTGTATAAAGATTTTATGATTTTGTTAAACTGAACAAGAGATTCGCTGTATTTTCTAAGCAAAAAATAGTTATGGTATTTTATCCTAGATGACGTTTGAAACTTAATAATTAGACGTAAAGTGTAGTTTTGTTTACAGGACCTATAGTTTGACAGATTGATACTTCACGATTAACAAACATGGTATACGAATACCTAATCCTAGGTGGCATGGATTAGGTACGTACTGGTAACGAAAAATACCTAATCCACGTACCTAATCACATATTTATGCCTCAAGTCTACATATATTCCTTTTCTTTTTCAATAGATCTTAATGCACCGCATATGGGAATTAAATAAAAATATTTTCATACATTGAGATATATTTCACAGGAAAATACTGGTGAAATGACTTTCCATTTTGGGACAAAAGCTAAAGCCTTAACCTTGACTTCTAGACTAACGAGTTTCCAGCACTCGTATTCATCAAAGCAAAATATTTTAGAATTCTTCTTTGCTTTTATGAATGTGTGTGTTGAGTATATAAATTTTTATTTAAGTATTTTATTAAGTCAATGTAAAATATTATAATGCAGAATAGACTGTAAATTTTAAGTGATACAATCTAGTTTGTTTTATGTCTAAAAGTATACAAAATAACAATTCAGCCCTTTATTTGCAATATCTTATAACCCATAATAAGTTTTAATACGGGCAAGAAACTTACCCACTCTATCGTAAGAAGAACCGATCACAAATGTCCAATATCATAAGAAGTGTGAGCAAATAACTTATTAACGTCTTTGTTTACAGAAAACCAAGCAAGAAAGTTTACTTAGTTGATTGGATCATCTCTTTGGTATTTTGACACAGAGGATTCAGATATTCGATTAGGAAAACACACATTGTTGTCTAATATTCAGAAAAATGTATATACCTACTATGTTGGACTATGCATATACATATATTAACTTTTGTAAATGTTGAATAAATAAGCGAATTATTTTTAGTATTTAACCATCGTATCATGTAATCATATCATATTATGTAATAAGTATATTCCATTCTTATAGAATTTCATTTTTAAAGGAATAATATTTATATCAATAAATATAAAAGGATTATTTTTTATTTTCTTATTTTCAAATCTTGAATACTCAATAAATATTGCGATATTTATTGAGTATTCAAGATTTGAAAATTAAATAATAATCCTTTTATATTTATTGATATAAATATAAGATAACCCGGAACTTTTCTCTGGAAGGATGTAATAGTACCATATAATTGTGCATTATCTTTAAGACATCAGAATCACATGAAGTCTATAGTCTCATTTTATCCTTAATAAAAAGCAAGTAACACATACAGATGTGTAAAATAAAGATATACATTCAATAGATCCGGCGGCAAATAGTAAACAGCGCCGAATGCGACTGTGCCCTTAATGAGCGAGGTCGGTCGGATTAAATCTACGTCTCGTATATATCTCGAGGGCTTCCGGAACAGCATGCGACCGACTGAATGGCCCAAGACAACAATGGATGCACGACATATGCTCGGAGATGGCGTTCATAAATTCGCGGAAGAATGTCGTTTCGCAAATGAGCGTCGTATTTTTTAAAAATACAAGTAGGTACCCACAGCCGGCTTTCCCTTAGATTCGTGGAAATAAAACAGTTTCGTAGTGAGAGCGGCGTAAACCCGCACATTCACGGTTAAGTGTTTTCCAAGATCCAGACGCACTCGGTAGAAAATTGATATAAACCTGTTGTGGGGGCCCCGTTCCGTTTGCTCAGGTGACGACGGTGACTTATTTGTTTTGGTGCCGCGATAGCACCCGCGACCTTAACATCTGCTCCGCAGAGTTCACATTACAGGCGCGTGGTGAAAAATGGAAGCCAGAAAAATGCAGCTAGCATAGGTCTTGAAGTATAAACGTTGTTCTGAAGGAGAAAACAAGTGCTTAGTGTAATAACCCGTGTACGGGAGAGTCGTTATTGTTATAATTTCACGTTTTGGATTGTGATTTTTTATTAATTTCAAAACGTGTCAGTGACATAGGGTACTTTGTAAATAAATTCGTAAGCTGTGTATAAAGACATTTGATTATATTTTAAAAAATTGTCGATATTAGTAAAAAAGGCATTGACTAGAGCCCCAAGAGTCCCTTGGCCACCCCTAGCTCTAAACAATTAATCCGGCTCGAAGGACCAATAAATTGAATACTCCGAATAAGCGGGATCAAAATTCTATACGCACCGTGGAGTGTCCGGGTAACGAAGACAAATCAAACCATAGTGACCTGACAGCCGCGGATGGACACCCTTCAGGCCCGAGACAAAAGCCATTAAGTCAAGATAGTGGTATTTATCTTTTCTGTCCCCTTAGAGGTGACTTGGACAGTTCGATTAAGGGAAAAGCTGTAAATAAATTTACTCGGGCCTTTGTTCCAGCTGAAAGGAAAACATTGTTTCCACCGCAGCGCAGCTGTTGCTGGGAAATAATTTGACGTTTGCGGAGAAGGCACACTAAGTATTTTGCTTACTTGGCGATTTTTCACATGTTCAGTATATATACAGCATTTTTGTAGCAAGTATCGCGGCGAGGGTGATTTTATAAGGAAGACTGAAACTAAATAAGTTTAATTATCTCTGGTCCGAATAACTTTTACTACCTACTGACACCTACGGTATTGTGTATTTATAGAACATACTCGTTACACCTTTAAATGTTATATGCTTATAACATTAAATAGGCGTATATTTTTATCCATATAATTACAAAAACTTGAAATAGCTAGAATCAATCTATTGTATTTTTAGGATACTTTAAAGGCCTTAATTATAATCGCTCGTCTATTTTTTACCATTGCAGAAAATAAATTTATTGACTGAAAGCAGCACAAATTTATTTAAAAAAATATTTTGCATATTTAATAGATATCACTTTATATCTATTCTGTGATATAGTTTTTGTGTATTACTTATTAAGTATCACGGTGATACGAAGTTCACCGGGACAGTGGATTATTAATAACTTTAACTGTTGAGCTATTAGTAAAATTTCTAGATAACAGATTAAAAGTCAAAGCTAAAGCGAAATTGAAACGTCTCCAAGTAAGTAGGTATATATTTTTTGATATTAACATATAAATTAAATCATAAATTCCGGAGCGATGCACGAAACGTGCGTTACTTTGTCCAAAGCCCAGTAAAAATAAAATGCATTCACTTCCTAGTCATTACTTTCTGACCGCATACAATGCAGGTGAAGTCACGCGAAGTGTTAAAGATTATTCCAGTTTTAAACGACTCTTGTGTTTTACATTGTACTTTTAGTGGTCAAACAAGTCTTAGAAAGCTTGGCATTGAACGTTTAGATAAATTTTAAAAACTTTTTTTTAAATGCTCTAAAAAGAGGACAATATTTTTTTAACTTAATAGATAACAAAATTTTTAAAAAAAAATTAAAAGCTTGTCACGAGATTTGCCTATTGTAGACAAACAAAGATACAATACCTATTAACTTGATCTTGATATTGGTAATTCTAAGAAAAATATATATTTTTATAAAATAAGTAAATCCCGCGACAAGATTTTATCTTATCACAAAAAATGTGGCATGTAATAAATTAATGTTAATTTTGATCTTTTTAGAGCATTTAAATAAAACCTTTTTAAGAAAATGTTTTTTAACTTTTGATTTATTTATATATTTTCAGTTTGTGACAGCGGCCATCACGGATTTTTTTCATAGTGTAGTTACTGTATTTTACAGGTCAAGACCTTACATTTGATACCCATGTTGTGGGGATTGTACAATATTACGTATTCCACCATTTTGTTGCAGCAGCCATTCTGGATTTACAACGATACTAACTATGCATAATTGCATTGTCATCGGAATTAAAAGTGAATTCTAAATTTAACTTGCAAGATTTACACGAACATACACAAACAACACATACGTTGCAAGTAAAATAGAAGCTTAACGTAACATTAAAATTACTTTTAAGACATTTTAATATTCCCTTACTCCAATATGATAAGATGATATGAAGGTGGTAAAATAATTAATCATATTTTTTTAGTTAAATTAAGTCAATGGCGCGTTGGCGTGATAGAAACTTTTACGTGACTAACTAAACGTATGCAAACGGCTCTACTTTATAGCCGTAAACATTTAGCTTACGAAGGTTACTATCTCGAAAACCGCTACTTGACAAGTTTTATACATTTATTCAAACTTAAATTTGTTGTAGGTGTCCTTGTGAGTATTTTGCCATTTGGAACTCAACAGCTCTGCTCTTTATTTCAATCTCCACGTTTCACTCAAGAAATAAATTGTGCTGCTGTTGAGTTCTGGCTAGGGCCACTATTGCTTCAACAGCAATAGTGGCCCTAGCCACCGCCACAGTCACCTAGTATACAATTTTTTGTTCTCACTTTAAAACTAGCTTTCTGCCCGCAGAAGAACAAAAATAACGCAACCGTTGTACAAACCATAATGCACATTCAAAAAAGTCTCATTGCAATATTTTGAGTGATTTTAGTGTGATACGCAAATATAGAATAATTTCAATCCCTATTTCACCCCTTTAAGAGTAGAATTCTCAAAAGAGATTAAGAATATGCTTACTTATATCTATTTATTAGCCCAAATACAAAGGTTCATGCTTTTCAACTTTCAACCCTTAAAACTTACCAAAACCATTTCTTTGTGAATTAACGTTATAAAATTAGCCCAAACACAAAGCTTCGTGCTTTTAGCTTCAAAAGTAACGAAGTTTCATTCATAGTGTCGACCCTTATTTACCCCTTATGGGTTAAATTTCCAGATGTTAGCGTTATAAAAGGAACCTGCTGGCTAAATTTCATACATCTAGCTTTAATAGTTTAGGCTCGGCCATGATGACAAATGCTTTCAAAAAAGTCCCATTGAAATAAGTACGCAGTTTGATTTATTTTAAAAAATCTAAACTTCTCTCATTTCTAATTAGGTACTTATCAGCTTAAATACAAAATTTCATGCTTCTATCTTCAATAATGACGGACTTTCAAGACCAACCTATATACATAATGTCACCCCCTATTTCATCTCCTTGGGGGTAGAATTTCCACAAACTTTGAAACAAGAATTTACTCATTTGTATTCAGTAACCCAAAAATAAAGTGTCATGTTTAAATTTAAAAATGGCCGACTTCCATATATACTTTAAAACCCTATTTCACCCCTTTAGGAGAAGAATATCCAAAGAGCCTTCCTTAGTAGTCTTCCTTAGTAAAACTACTAAATCAGTTAGTCAGGTTAATCAGGACATATTATAAGTATAAATATCGATGTTAAAGTTATATCTAATTTATTTAAATAACCTCATGCACTATACACATACGAGTACTCTAGAGATAACCATTGGACTTGATAAAAAATGTGTCATTCATTCGGCATGTTTGGTAACTTTAAAGATATTCTACTGCACTTAGACATCGGACTCGGTTAAATATAGCACCTTTGCCTCGATATTAACATTTAGATTGCTTATGGTTTCAAACCGACTATATATTATGCATGAAGTGTTTTCCTCGTTCTAATATTTAATTTGTTGCATTTGTCACAGGATAAACAGGGCAAATTAGTTCGTTTGGATCAGAACAGTAAACTACAAAATATACTAAGAAATATTCAAGTTGTAATCATGCCTATACTGTTCTGACTGTTAACCTGTTGCGTTGCGAAATTTTGGAGATAGAACTAAACCATTCACGTACAGCAAGATTGAAAAACGTGCAAAAAATATACTTGGAGACTACTCGTTCGGAATCGGTCACAGTAAACAATGATAAATATTGAACTTTTCATAGAGTCTATTTTGATATTCATAATTCATTAACATCATTGTGGATCATAGTTGAGATATTATTAATTGTAACAATAATAATTCACAGGCTCTCGCTTGACGGATGGATCAAGAGTGGGATACAGAAGGGTGTGATTCTTGTCTCGGCACGTAATGTCCGGAGATTCCTCTCCCTATGGCCCTAACCATCGCTAGTTAGTGGCCTTAAAGCGGTACTTTAAGCGGCCTTGCTCCGGCGGCGGAGCAAGGCCGCTTTAAGTTTAAACCTATTTATTGTAAAAAAACTTAAATTTAAGAAAATGTTAAAATAAATGTATAATAATAACATTTGCACACCTTAGTTCATGATCTTATTAAATAAAATATATTCCTAAAAGCTTCTTAATTTAACTATAATATTTCACAATTTATTACATATTACACAATTGTGTAACTTAGATGTGTCCCTACAAATCCGTAGTGCACTTGAAAACACACCTATAAACTGAACTTACTGTATGTCTTCAACATACAATTAAAGTTATTTATATACCTCAATACCATAAAGAAATATATATTTATTTTATAAAACAATGAATTTGCCAAACATCGCGAAATTTCGTATTTATGTAAATATCATTGATATTTAGATACTCGTTAATACGGAATTTAGCACCTGTGCATATATTTTTAAGACGCTACCAACCATATTGCCTATAATTAGCCAACCTGATTTTTTCAAATCAGTCATAAGTAATTGGCGACGACCTAGTACCTAGTGCGGTTGCTAACAACGATTCCATGACTCATGGCGACCTTCGTTCGGTTCAAATTATACCTTACTTTTGCACGTTATCGATCGTTCCTGGAAAGCTCGTTTCGTATTCGCTATTTCCATAACTGATCATTAGAACCGTATAAACAAAGTTGCGTCACCTGGTTAAAGTTAGAACTGCGTATTCTGTAAATAGTTTTAATGTTTACATTATGTCCTGATAGTACTAGGGCATGAGGGCTTTGCTTAAAAGTTGTCCACTTGATCACAGCAGTAATTAAGGATCCGTAGAAAAACATAAATAGCCTTAAGCTTAAAGTTCAGCAAGTTATTTGTGTTAGTAGACAGAGATGTGCCCTGCTATAAGCTTGAAGGACCGATGGCCGTAGGAGTGGAAATATAACATGAGTCACGGCGTTGGTTGGTAGGTATAAGGTGGACAGATGATCTAATCATGTAAAGATTGCAGAAAGCTGCTGGACGCGAGACGCACAGAATCGCTGGATTTGAAAATGATTCGAGGATGGCTTTCATACAGCACTGGGCGTCTCTTGTCATAAATTATGATGATCGTGTTATGTTGACTGTGGTACTATTTTATCTGTAAGTAGAATGTAAGGCAACTTTTACTTTTACTCTTTAATCTCTCGCATGCTATCGCTGAAACAAACAGTGATCTCAAATTGATTGACAACTGGAGTAAATCATATGGACTTATCATTAATCCTACAAAATCTCAAATAATTATTATTGGCAGTCCGTATTTTGTTTCAAGGACTGATTACAGTTTGTTGCCAGCGGTAGTATTTGGCGGTACTATTGTTCCTTTTAGCAAATGTGTTAAAAATTTAGGTTTAGTTTTTGATCAGTGCTTATCTTGGCGACCGCAAGTCGAAGCTGTTCGCAAGAAGCTCTTCGCTGCTTATGGTTCACTCAACAGGTTTCGTAATTTTCTCCCGATTAGTACTAAAATAGAACTAGCACAATCACTTCTGCTTTCTCTTCTCGATTATGCTGATTGTGCCTGGGTGGATCTGTCTGAGGAGCTTCTCGACAAGCTGGAGCGTCTGCAAAATGTGGCCATTAGATATATTTTTAACTTACGAAAATTTGATCATGTTTCTTACTATCGCTCTCAACTCAAATGGCTTCGAATCCGACAACGTAGAGACTTACATGTCTTGTCCCTTCTTTACAATATTCTGTTTCATCCAATGTCTCCACCTTATCTTAAGTCCCATTTCTCTTTTCGGTCCACTTCGTCGAGTCGTAATTTGCGATCTAATTACATTTTATTCCTGGACATTCCGCCTCGCACGACTCAATTTCTGACGTACTCGTTTCCTTCTCAAGCCGTCCGGCTATGGAACTCCCTCCCTGAGAGTATTAAGAGAGCTCGTACGCTAGATTCTTTCAAATCTTTAGTTCGTAGTCACTTCCTATCCACAAATCCTTAACCGCTATACTGTTATTTGTGTCCCTTTCCTATCACACAAGCAATATTTATTCCTATTTCTGCACCCTTCCCCTTGATTGTCCTTTTTCTTATTTCCCTGTCTTAAGGTTGCCTGGAAGAGATTGCTTTTTAGCAATAAGGCCGCCTATTTGTACATATATATTTTTTTTACATTTGTATCCCATTGTCATACAATTTTTGTACAATAAAGAGTTTATTATTATTATTATTATTTTACCGCGCCTAACATGATGAGATGATTATGTTGTTATTCAATCACTGTTGTATTGTAACATTAGATATCCTTATCTCAAAAGGGTTTCACCTTTGTGATTATATTTCAAGTAGTGCATTTGGATGTTTAGTCATTAGTCATTCACGCATTCATCCTGTAGTCAAGGGGTTTGGGTATCACTTCCATCTTTAGCGTTTTCGACAATAGACAAATGTTTCCAAATATAATTCATCTGCTCTTTGGAAGTTTTTTAATTTAAATAATAAGAAAAATTCCAGTGTTGAAATATACAAACAATGAAAATTTCTCGGGATATTTTTGTTGCAAATTTTAATTAAAATGTTCGTTTTTTATTTTTGAATATTCACAACTATTATAGACAAAATCTAAAAAGCATTTAACACTTCATGGACTTGCACTTCGTCAGGGTAACCCGATGTGCGTCATCGCTACCAAAACAATAAAAGGGAGTCTAACCAACTTAAGCGTATAAAATTGATTAACAGTGTTACAATCTAACCATCTTTCGTAGAATGACACGACAACAATTTTACCAACAGCGCCATGCAAGGAAAAACCTAATACATTCGATGATTTCTAATATAGACTGCTGGGGAAGCTAATTATATAAAAGGTGCCTGTTCTGCCGACGACTCCGTTTGCACGAACCTTAGAATTTGGACTAAAACTTATCCAATTTTATGTTACTAGGATCACAACAAAACATTGATTGAATTCAATGTATAAACTACTGATTGTTACATTCATATCGGTGAAGCCTTACTTCTCTCATCGTTATCGTCATCTCAGCGACAGAACGTCCAGTGCTGGGCATAAGAATCCCCATGAATGAAGTTTGGTTCAAAAAAAACTTTACCATGGTTAATAATCTACTATTTTATCATTGGATTAGAGGAGCTCACTAGTGCAGTGCAGAAGTTAGCAGCAGCAGCAGCGGCTAGCGATTGTTAAAATCAAGCGATGTTGGTTGTTGTCAGGCCAAGGGTAGATGCTAATGTTAATGAAACAGCTTGGACTCCTCCTTCAAGCTTTGGAAGCCACGTGAGACAGTGGTCCCTTACCTGGTGTCTTTCCAGTCGTTTTGCAAACCCGTTCCATCGGCCTACGCGTGTAAATAATAATCACGAAAATTGGTATAAAGGACTTAAATTTAAAAAAATGTGATTATATACATAGCAACCATAATATACCTAGTCACATACTATAATAATGGTTAAATAAATATTTGCACAAATAAAGCCAGTTGATAATTTAATAGTTGCACAACTTAAATGAAAGTTGCAAATCCTGACGATCCTTCGTGATTAGGGGTTACTCTTCAATATCGCAATCTTTACGAATACAAATTTTGCTGTACATCGTCGCGTGCGTTCTTCTTGCACTATACACTACACAAACAATAGCCCACGAGCAGCATTATGCAGTGAAAAGCGTATTCATATGCTTAGGAATTAGAGTAGTCCCTTTTGTACCGAGAAACAGTGACGCAAGCTGACGGCCGGACACAGATTTTTCTGCAATGATTCTTATTATGTGTAAACTTTTTTGAATCACCATTCCTTACTTGATGTGAACCAACATAATGGGAATCATAGGCAGATAGTTATGAAGTTTTCTGAGTAAACGTTACCGAGAAAAGCACGTGACTAACAATTTAGGAATATATTTACACTTTTACGCTACAAGAATGAGAATTAGTCATTTTAGTACGTTACGAATAAATTTAGAAGATTTATACCAATTTTGCGAATCGGTGTATCGTGTTGTGAACATTTTTTCTGAAAGTTCGCATTAGTTTTAAGAATTGATTTGCTTTAACTTTGTCGCCGACGTAATAACGAACTGAAATTTGTGTAATTATATATAAAAAAAAATATCAATTTGTGAGATCTTGAGGTCTTGGAATAGAATTTGTTATGAGTGAGGGCAAATAAATTAATTGCACGTTCACAGTATGAATGTAATGCTTGTAAAGAGGGTTGATCAAGTATGTGTCGGTCTACCATCCTATGTTTGTTACCAATTTCTCGTAGTAAAAAAATGGTTAACTTTTTATCAAAGTGAAATTTAATAGGTATGTGGAACTTCCTCTCCCCGCAGTATGCGAGACCTACCCTAACTTATCCCGATTTCATCTTGACCAAGTATGACAATCCAGGATCGAGAGTACTCAATCAGAACACAGAGTAGGACTTTAATTAAGCTATACTTCGTTTATCAAAAACAATAATCTACTTGCTGATCCGACAGTACTAAAACATGCCGATGTAGTAAAAATACAGATACCGCTACACGTATGTTACCCTATGGATATATACGCAAAACCCGGCGTCCTCACTAAGCCGCGATATATTCGCTAAAAAACACACATTCATCATACACTGAGTCTGATCTCTTTCTGGATCAGAAAGATTTATACTGAAACTCGACAGCCCTGAAGGGAGTAATGGGCGCCATTTGTTTTGTTTTTTCTGTCTTTGTTTATTAGGTTCTACTTTAGGATTCTTTTGTTATTAAAGTTATCAGAAGAATATTACATTCGAAATCTATATTTAAAATAAAACAAGTAAAATTATTTTAAAAAACTTTTTTGATTTTAGAACTCATCAATACGAATCAAACGAGCGCAAACTCGATGGGGGTGGTTGTGCCATTTTATTGCGGAATTCCTATGGACACCTTCCAGCAACAGCATCAGATCAGCTCTATGTCATCATAATATTGCATTGTCACGCAATATACTTATGCATGCAAAATTTTAGCTCAATCGGAAACCGGAAAGTGGGTAAAATTTAACTTGCAAGATTTCATTACAGACACCGGGACAGGTGAAAGTAAACAAGTAATAAGTTAAATTATTAAAAAAAAACTTTTTAAAATACAAGCCTTTATAATATTGCATTGTCACGCGATATACATTATGTATGCAAAATTTCAGCTCAATCGGAGACCGGGAAGTGGGTCAAGTTTAACTTACAAGATCATCACAGACACCGGACAGGTGAAAGTAAATAAAAGCTGGTAATAAAAGCTTGCAATAACATTTATTTTTACGTCTTCTTAATTTGAGGTTTCTAAATTTGAGGTTAGGAAATGATGACATTAAAAAAGATAAAGAAGATAAATATAATTTCTTTATTATAAACTCTTCTTGTGTTGGATTTCATAAATCACCTTAACCAGACATTACAATGGACTTTTGCCTGATATTGCAATGAGTTAAAGTAAATAATACAATATAAAAAAAAATAAAAAGCACGCTTTTATTTACGCGTAGAAAGTGCACCAAAAAGGAGAAATTTTTTTTTCTTTTTCTGCTATATGTGATCCAAAATCTTTATTACTAAAAATAAAAGCGCGGGGAGCTCATCATAATCCATTTCTACGAGAAAAAAAATAATTATCTCCTTTTTAGTGCACTTTCTACGCGTACATAAAAGCGAGCTTTTTAATTTTCCTTTCTATATATAGTATAACTTTCTACTTTTTAGTCTTTTTAAATATATAAATAGTGTACTGTATTCTAGAAGGCAAGCCCAAGCGGGAATTGAACAAAAGTATTGTAATCTGTCATTTTGTTGCGGTGGCCATCTTGGATTTGATTTTTTTGAAATGCCATCTTGTTTTTTAAATAAAGTACTGTATTTTTCAAGTCAAGCCCTTTCATTATATTGCGGGGGTTATACAAAAATTAGCAATCCATCATTTTGTTGCAGCGGCCATTTTGGATTTACAACAATATTATGCATAATTGTATTGTCATTGAAACTAAAGGTGTATACCAGGTTTCACCTCAATCAAACACTGGGAAGTGGATCAAATTTAACTTGCAAGATATGATGCACACAAACAGTGTGAGTTAAATAAAATAAAAGCGTGTAAAATACACAAATGCAAATAAACAATAAGTTTACAACATACGAGTAAGGCACAACCACTAGTAGCTATCTTTAAAATTTAATTGCTACATGACGAATGTTTAGGGGAAGAGGCAAAACAATCTTATTGATATGACGTCAATCCATTGACCGGAAAGATGACCTGAGCGACTCTTGCCACTATCGGAACGATAGTGGAACTATCATGACTTTTAAGCTCTTAATTAGTCTGTTATTACACAACATAAGTACGAGTGATTGCTTGTTTATAATATTGTTTGTAATAATCATGCGTCACCTACATAAAAAACAAGTTTGCCAATCATTCTTATAATTTGATTAGCCTTTACTCTACGAAGACGCTACTATGTAAGAGCAGCTTGGTGGCGCATTGGCGCGTGCGCGAACGATTGCTAAGATTAAGCAACGTTCGCTGTGGTCACTCCTTTGATGGGTGACCAAAATATGAAACATCTCAAGCTCCTCCGTGCTTCGGAAGGCACGTTAAACAGTGGGTCCTACGCCTGATCTCGCCCCGGTCGTGTCGGTTAAGCGTCCTATCGGACTAGGCGAGTGAAGGAACAGAGAGTGCACTTGCGTTTGCGCAGTCACTTGTGCACTATAATATCTCCTGCGCAGATGGCTAGTCTCTGTTGAGATTGGCCGCCGTGACCGAATATCGGTTAGGAGGACATTGTTATTAATTATTCTATAAGATTAATTATTTATTAAGTCGTTGGATTGAGTCAAGCTCGCCCTCGGTTAGGCTACCCGCTGACGTTAGACTTTTTCTAGATCCGATAATCATGCCAATTTTACCCCCATTTTATATCTGACGGACTTTTTGTAGGACGTGCATGTGCGTTTCACTATTGCGATCAGTACGTGCCATGTTTCTCCTACTAAAAATCGCCAATCCGTAGTCCTTAATCGGCTCGTTATGACATCCACGGGAAGAAGGAAAGTGGCGACACATGTAATAATAATAATAAAATGTATTTCCTCAAGTACCTACCTACATATAAAAGTTAATTTTTACAAAGCAAAACGATGACTTAATTGTTGAGGCTGGTACCTTAACTAGGATGCCCTGTATTATAAAGGACATCAGGTCTCTAGTACGTGCCATCTTTCCCCTGCTAAAAATCGCCAATCCGTGTTCCTTAATCGGCTCTTATGACATCCACGGGAAGAAGGAAAGTGCCGACACATGTAATGATAATAATAAAATTTATTTCCTCAAGTACCTACATACCTACATATAAAAGTTAATTTTTACAAAGCAAAACGATGACTTAATTGTTGAGGCTGGTGCCTTAACAGGATGCCCTGTATTAAAGGACACCAGGTCTCCTTTGGATCACATTTTTTACGAATTATATCACAAACTTTTAAAACGCAACCGAGTAGTCACAATATCACGATAAGAAAAATAACTTAAAAATTTATTTCATGAATTTAAATTTTTGAATATAAAACTAAGCAATGAAAGGATTGAAAGGGTGCCCTAGAGGTGCATGCATTTGAGTGTGTGTGGAGAACGAATGGTTTGTGTTGTGTATATGCGTCTTTATGCACGTGTGTGTGTGTTTAATTTAACTAATTTGTACACTAGTTTGATAGCTAGTGTTGCTCAATTTATAATTTCAATTCTAATTTCAATTTATTGCATTAGGTAATTTAAATTTCAAGATTTTTTTCTGATAATATTTCTTATTTGACAAAATGTTCACAGGCTCTATTAAAGTTTACAAATCAATGTATAACATATTTTATTAGACATTAATATTATCACGTTTTATTTTATATACAAGTAAGTAATAAAAAGAAATCTTTCAATACTTAATCATTTTTGTAACGCGAAATCCAAAATCACCAACTTATTAATTTTCTACGCCCATTGGATCGGACAAAATCACTTCCAGTTCCTGAAGCAGGGTAAAAGAATCTCGTGGGACATTAATCCCCTTCGCACAGCGGCAAGGCTTACACGGCATATAAACAATACCTTGACGTCATTACCATACACAATAGCTCCATCAACACCGCGAGCAGTAGGTACAAGATTACGATACATGTTATAAATAGCATTAAATCTGTATAAATACTGCTATAAAATCAGTTATATCCGATAATAATAGCACGTTAACAACAATTTACGTTGCAGGTTTCTGGTTTCGTTAAAGAAATGGTTTTTTCGAAAAGGGCTTGATCAGATAAAAAATACAGACCTGTATGTATATAAAGCACTGAAGTATTAGATTCAGATGGTGGGAATTGTAATGTCCCTGCTGCACTTCCGCTGATATTAGGATACCCGTTATTAACGAACACGTTAAAAATAATACAGTCATCTGCCGTGTTGGCCACAAAAGTTATTATTGTTGAACATCATTAATTAATGGTACAATGCCACTATTATCAAGAAATCACACATAATAAGTAAACATTCTTTTTTACTTAAACGGTTTTATTGAAAGTGAAGATAATAATAATACATAATTGCATTGTCACCGGAACTAAAGGTGTATACCGAATTTCAGCTCAATCGGACACTTGCAAGTGGGTCAAATTTAGCTTGCAAGATTTGACCTAAGCAAACAGGGCAAGTTTAATAAAACCGTTTAAAAACGACAAATAAATATGATAGTGCCTCATAACTTTCAAAAGCGATCTGGGCTAAATGGATGTTTGTAGACTTAAGCGACTTGTATCCGTAATGCGTAAGAATGAAACGTGAGGCTTTAGTGAAAACTGCGCATGGGTACAACTTCGCTGAGCCTCATTAGGTCCCGTAATCATTTCCTGTGTCTGTGTGTGATTTGAAATATACGTAAGGAAGGACCTGTACTCTGAATAGTAAGAATTCGATATAAAGTCATTATTATTGCAACGCCTCTCTCCATAACTTCATTGTGCACCTATAAGAGCGATAAAATCGCGCTGTAGTCGCGATTCAGTCACGATGCAAGCTCATGTGTACAGTGACTGTATCGCTGCAAAAAAGTGCATGTTATTTTGTTTCTTTTCCTTGTTACATTCTGGGCATACAATATTAAAAGAATTCTTGCAAATTGCATAGAAGTGGAATAGGATAATGGGAAGACCATTGTCTAGCAGTGGAACACTTAGCAGCCAACAAAAGAAAACTAACCATAGAGCGATGAAGACTATTAGACCTTCATATTACATTGGAATATGTAAAGATCAACAAAAAAATAAAATAACGACAAAACCAGTAAACGTGTAATCGAGCGAACGCAAGTATACGGATTCACTTGCTCGAGCGGCTCAACAATTTTTCCGTCAGCTTAAATCGCATATTTATATTTCAAAACGAGAGCGGTTTTTAATTTCCCGAATGCGAATACCAGCGTAATGATACGCCCGGAGATCGCTCCACCGCCATTTTAATTGTGCGGTAGGTACTTGTATATGCCACCGGATTCCGGTTAAACATTGAGGTTCTCAAAAATATCAAAATGCAGTGAATGGACTAGCTTGTCCAATGCTTTCAATGTTAAAATTCATAATCATAACTTAGTTTTCCATTACTCATACTCGGAAAGTAGGTCTGAAGTTACTTGAGGAGCGCGTTGAAAGTAATACTTTTCAACCCTAGGGAGAATCGTTTTTAACTGACAGCTGTCAATTTATAAAAAAGAAACTAGTTCAATTTTCACATTTCTATTGAACCATGTTCCAACTTTCTATACAGCCACTCAATTACAGCGCGGTGTAAAATTAAAATAACATAAAATTAAGTATTTATTAAAGAATATATTTTTATTGACTTTATTATAAATTACTTTCAACTATTTCTTTAAAATAGCATGGAATTGGGCAAAATATTCACCATTTTTTCAACGACGAAAATGAAAAATAATGGCTAATTTCACCAATCTCACCTTAGCTTAGGAAACTCCTAAGACGTATGCTGTCACTTCTTGTCATTAATGAAAAGAATTTGACAGCATGCCACCTAAGAGTATCCTAAGCTATGACAAGTTTAGTGAAATTGGCCATTAGTTGTAGTACTGTTTCAGAGGGAACGATTCACCATCCACCAGATAAACAAGATTATTGGTAAGATAACAATTGAGAGCATAAGCTTAAGCTTTTTCCGGCACTGAATAGTTGCAAAGCGTAGGTAGTGTTTGTAATTCGAATCACTGCAAGTGCGATTTTTCCTACTAGTAGCACAATTGCAGCATACTAACGATTTTGCTGTGACTTTTGGGACAAAAGGGCTCTTTTTGATCTGGAGAAGTGTAAACAATTACAGCTTGGGCCCGGTTTCTATTCAACCCAGAATATATGCATAAAATATAGGTCGTTTCTAATTTGGTATTCATAGTAGGAACATCAGAAATCTGAATTTTATTTTCGCAGATACGAATTGTAATGAAATCTCCAGGCAGCATAGAAATTGCCTTCATCTCGGCAAAAATTAATGTGATATTAGAATCTCCTTGGTCCTTTTATCTGGATGGTTTTTTATTATAATATGCGTTATTAACAAGTATACTTGGTGTTCTAAGATTTTTTTACTTTCGATTCTAAATTAACATCTTATACTAACACTTGATGATAAAAAATTATTTGACGATTAGGTAATGTCTATTAATTCTTATGTAGGCTAAGATATTTAACAAGTGCTTGTCACAACAATTTCATAGTACGAATTCATTTAATTAATTGCTTACTAAACTTCTAGTCATACTCTACAGTTCTCGTCCGTCATATCATTATCAATTATTTTAATATACATAGCAACAACCTTATTTACATAAAAATGCAATATAAATTGCTTTTAGCATTAAGTAAAGGCTATAAATTAAATTGTCAGAATTGGAAAGTACACACCAACATAAATAGGTATTTTTACTTATTCCTCTATTACTATTTCAAAATCTTTTTCACCTATTTATTAACTAAATTTGTCACTTTATATTTCAGCGGCATGTTAATGATACATAGGGACATACCCGTTCTGCAATATGTCACACTACCAGGTTTGTTATGCCGACTGATATGTTATTGTCTTTTTGCTGAGGTACACAAGTCATCTAACTGTATATATCAAATCAAGAAACGAAAAATTAAAGAGATATTGCTTATTATAGATGTATTGTTCTTGGAAAAACAAATATCAATGTTTCACATTAGTAGCATTCCAGCAAAATTAATAACTATTAAAATTCGCTGATTTTAATAGCTTTTTAAATACATTGGACGGTTTTAAAATTTCAGAAGTAAGGACAGATATAGAACCCGAGGACTGCCTAAAACACATAAAAACGCCTAAGTTTTATCTTAACGTGTTGCATCAAAATATACGTAGCATTAATAAAAACATTAATGGCTTGCATACATTAGCAAAGAGACTAAACTTTGCCTTGGATATCTTTGTGCTGCCGGAGTGTTGGCTGTCCCGTGTAGATAACTTACCTGTTATGAATGGATACAAGGGCTACCAAACTACAAAGAATTATAACCAAAACGATGGAGTTGCTATTTACGTAAACAAACATGTACAACATTCAGTTAAAGAACCTGCAGTGGATGAAGCAAATTGTTTGCAAATTGAAATCAATAATGATATAGTTGTTATTGCAATATATAGACCTTTTTGTTTCAAAAAACTAGATAAATTCATTAATTCATTTAAACAGCTCATGGCACAATTAAAATCATTCAAACATGTAATTGTGATAGGTGATATAAATATAGATCTCTTGGATATGAATATAGACACACAAAATTATCTGGATACTTTGACTTTTTTTGGTTTATTTCCTGCATATGACGATATTCCAACAACAGACAAAAGTTGTATTGACCATATTATTTTAAAAACAAAATTAACGTCCTATTCATTCATAATAAACTCATTTATTACTGATCACAAAGCTACTCTTCTGTGCATCCAATGTCATAAATCACGACATAGCAATAAACTTGTCTATACAACTAAACTTAATCTTGTTGAGGTAGTGAACCAGTGTAATAATATCGACTTTGTCAATATAGACCAAGAGAAAGATTTAAATTTAGCAACAAATAAATTGTTGAATTCATTACAAAAATTATTATTGGACAATACTTTAGAGCTAAAATTACCTAGAAGTAAAATCACCTTTAAGCCCTGGATCACGGTGGGTCTGCTAAAGTGTATTAGAAACAGAGATAGGATGCACGTAAAATTAAGAAAAAATAGTAATAATGAAGTGCTCCGAATTACATACAAAAGATATAGAAATTACTGTAACAGTATTTTGAGAAAGTGTAAACAGGAACACGACAGAGAAAAGCTTAAACATAGTAATAATAACATAAAGGTATTGTGGAAAACTATAAATAATATTGTGAACAGAGAAAAAACAAAAGAAACTGCCCTTGAATTACTACAAACAGATTGCACCCCAGAAACATTAATTGATAATATTAATAATTATTTTGTAAACATTGGAAAAGAGCTTGCTGATAATATACCCATAAATTTAACTAGTAATTTAAATTTAAACAATGATAACCAAAGCACATACACACATGGACCATCTTTTGCTCTATTAGAAACAACACATGAAGAAGTTGAAAGTGTTATAAACAGCCTAAATTCTAATGGCAGTGTAGGTTGGGATGGTATTAGTGTAAAAATATTGAAGGCGATAAAGGAGCATATATCTAAACCTCTCACAAAGATTTTCAATCGATGTCTAGAACATGGTGTATTTCCAGTAGCACTTAAAAAATCAATCCTAATTCCTATCCACAAGTATGGACAGCGAGACTGTGTCAATAATTATCGACCTATTTCTCTCTTACCTGTGTTGTCTAAGATTCTGGAAAAGATCATCAACAGTAGATTAAAAGGATTTTTAGAGAACAATAACGTACTGTCTGATAACCAATTTGGATTTAGATCTGGGAAATCAACAGATGACGCCTTACATACTTACACAGAATTTCTGGTAAAAAAAATGGATAAAGGGAATAAATGCTTGACAATATTTCTAGATCTTGTAAAGGCATTTGACACAGTCTCCTTGCCATTACTAGTTGCAAAACTTGAAAAATTTGGTATTCGTAGTACCCAATTAAAATTATTTCAAAATTATTTATCGGAACGAACGCAATGTGTTAGAATTGGGGAGTGGGTTAGTAAAGAGAGAACAACATACTATGGAGTGCCACAGGGAAGTGTCCTTGGACCTACCCTATTCCTGTGTTACATAAACGAATTATGTACTATGGATCTCAAAAATTGTAAAGTTTTGTCTTACGCCGACGACACAACATTGACTTTTTTCGCTGATACATGGGAAAATGTTTTTAAATATGCACAAGAAGGATTCAATAAAGTATGCCGATGGTTAGCGAAAAATTCACTTACGCTTAATGCTTCAAAAACAAAGTTTATAAACTTTTCAATGAGTAACTCTTCTATGGCACCTCATTTGAAATATAAAATAAAAGTTCATGAATGTATTGAATTAAACAACTCTAATTGTAAATGTCCAGATATAAACAATACAAATAATATTAAATATTTAGGTGTAACTATCGATAAAAATTTAAATTTTGGTGAACATATAAGCAATCTAACAAAAAGACTAACTAAATTAACGTATATATTTAAAACTTTGAGACATGTAGCTGATGATAAAGTAATGAAGATGGTTTACATGTCACTTGCTCAGTCTATCATTACATATTGCATAACGACATGGGGTGGAGCTGCCAAAACGCACTTATTAAAGTTAGAACGAGCTCAAAGGCAGATTTTAAAAATTAGTCTCTTCAAACCGCGGCTATATTCAACTAAACAATTGTATCAGGATGCAGGAGTTCTAACAGTAAGACAGTTGTATATTCTACAAACTATTTTAAGACAACATAGTTGCATTTCCTATGATAATTACACTGTAACTCGGACGCGAAGAAATTACATGATATGCAAACAATTTTCATTTAATACTGCATTTGCCTCGAGATTCTTTTGTAGACAAGGTCCTAGGTTGTACAATTTAGCAAATAAAATATTAAATATTGTGCACAGAGCTAAATACAATTGTAAAAAGGAGATAGTGAAATGGCTTTTGAATCTGGACTACCATGAAACTGAGAGCTTGTTAATTCCATTACAATAGTTTTTTTTTTTTCTTTTAGTAATAAATTAAAGCTAAATATGTTGTATAGAATCAATAGTTATAAATGTAACACGCACCCGTTTAAACAACAACACACACAAACACACACGCACACACACGCAGTCACGCACACACACACACAGAAACACACACATGCAAATACACACACATACACACACACATAAACACACACACACGCAAATACACACGTACGCAAATACACACGCACGCAAATACACACGCACGCAAATACACACGCACGCACATACGCTCACATACAACATATACATACCATAATAGATTCAACACAGTACATTTTTTTCTTTTTTTATTATTTACGTCACTATGTTATTGTCTGTAATTTTGGAGTCCCAATACAAATACTTAATATTGTTTTGCAATTCAGCTTAATATGAGGGGCCAGGAGACCATAGCACAAGTTTTACTTAGTTTGGTTCTCCTGTCTCCCAAGATTGTAAATTTAATGTTGGTTATCATTACTTATGTAAATCAGAATGTGTACTGCAAAATTGGGAGAAATAAAAAATACATATTATTACATATTAATATATTAAATTACGTCAATCATTAGACGACCAAAAGTTAAGTTACTTGTATATAAAAGTAATTCGCGTGGCGAGGTCTACAAATCAACGACCACCCTAAACCGCGATTAAGACGAGGATTTCCAGAGCACGCGATGTATCGTGTCCGCTGCGGATGAAGTGGGATCCATCGGCATTTAGATGATTTAGGAAATTGTTATACGGGGAGAGCTCAATTGATGTCTGTGATGTTGTTGCGAGATCACGATACGTATATCAAAATCGTATTAAGGTGAGATTGATTGATTTTGAAGAAACGACGTTATGGGTCCAATCAAATTTTCATGTTGAATGTTTAAAACATTTTTACACACACTTCA
Source organism: Schoenobius gigantellus (assembly GCA_963935595.1). Taxonomy (NCBI): domain Eukaryota; kingdom Metazoa; phylum Arthropoda; class Insecta; order Lepidoptera; family Crambidae; genus Schoenobius; species Schoenobius gigantellus. The sequence continues at coordinate 16,710,795 of OZ012554.1, read as the reverse complement.
CAAAATAAATTTAAAACTAAATCTTTTTTAATCTTCTAACTCTATGTTTAACAGGCCAGATGTGTTAGTTGACTTTAACTAAGCAAGCAGTTCAAGTATAAGCGTCAAACTACTACGTATATCGATAAAATAATTAAACAATTAAATAACTAACAAATGATTTAACTTGAAAACAAAGACATGTTTAAGGCAGAAGCTGTGCCAGTAAAGTACCGATTTTAATTAAAAGCATCTCTCAATATCAACACGTCGGTGGAAGCCAAGCCAAGAGATTTTTTGCACCATTAAACCGTACCGGCAAACAGCGACGACGCAGAAAATCTCTCTCTACATTGCTAATTGAAAAGCCGCTCGGAGAAGATTACAAAAAGAACATTACCGGAATGGAGAACAGAACAATAATATTGGCGCTCCAAGGCGATTATTTGGCCAATGCAAATCGTGTAATTAGATTGCGAAACTGCTCTGCTACGAGACTGCATGCAATGGTAAAAGAAACGTACAGTTGGTGAAAGAAATAGATTCGCGTAATTGGATACTTACCTACTTTTATTTTTCATTTCTTTTATGCAAGTAAATTAAGTAGTTTCGTATTATTTCATTAAAATGGTTATTAAATATTTTTATGTAACTGGTAAGGGATAAGGGGATGTAGTCCATTGCATGTTAGTGGGAAACTCCAGAACCTCGATCATTGGTCGGTAGAATGTCGCGAGCCCGATAATTTAATAGAGCATTTATATTGTTATTATTTGCATTTAAATAATTATCTACAGCCTTCTTTATTCTACTACTAGATGCAGGCCTCTCTCTCTCTCTGCCTGCCATCTGCCTCGGTCCTGTGCCAATCTCGTCCAGGTCAGATTCGCAATATTTAAAATAAATAGAAATAAATGTATTTAATTGTATATCTAATTTTACGTTTCTCCCACATTATTAAACATTACTTTTAAAACAATTATCTATTTATAGACAAACATAAAAACTAAATAAATTTGTGACATCTAATACACCCAGGTATCACATTACTTGCGCTATATACCTACATATAAAAGCAAATCTTCTATGTATACATACTCTCCTTCAAATAAAAATTATTTGCATGACGCTCATGTTCTATTTTGCCTTTTCATATATCTTTTGCCCGTCGCCCATACGAATTACAAGACGAAATTAAATCATACACCAAATTCCAGATGAGGGAATAATATAAATTCTATCCAAAATCGTTAAACGTGATGCTATGTGCAATCAGTAAGGCCTCGAAACGTAGAATACCGAGCTACTGGTGCGTGTGATATACATACTAAATAAGTATTGGTTTTAAGTATGTCGTTTGAGGTTAGGCTACTTAATTTTATTCTAAGTATTGATAGAAAGAAAATCAATTTACGTGATTGAAATTTCTTTTTGTCTTCTTTTCAAAAATTAAAGAAAGACACGTTCAATGAACTAATTAACGAAGTTGATAGACTTTAAATGCACACAGTAAATTTAGTAATTAAAGACTCGATTCCGATTCTAGAATGCGTATTTTCATCTTTTTTTTTCTTTGCAAATATAAATGCTGCAACTGTGACTTCGAAAAAAGTTAAGAGACCGCTATAAATTGTTTCACGTCCAACGCAAGCAAGCATGCACTTTGCAGATCCATCACCCGCACTGACCACTTAATCAGACCCCAATTTAGATAAAATACGGTCGCGTGAGATCACACCATTCGTATTTGCACTTGCACTTAGCGCTTCTTTTGCAGTGTAAGCTGAACTATAGCGAAAAGTAAGTTTCAGAAAGATCGTTACTGAAGAATATTACGTAAAATTTATACAATCTTCCATATAAAAAAGTAAAGTTTTTATCATCATCATCACAGCTCACATACCGAGGGGCTCGAGCCTACCCTATATTAGGGTGATAAGGTCTTAGGCCTTAGTCTTGCTTGCAGATGTATGCAGGTCGCCTCACGATATTTTCCTTCATCGTATGAGCGTCAGACAAATGTAACATGAAATTCGAAAAACAAAAAAACACATTAGCACATGGCGGTCTCGAACCCCGGACCTCCCGATTGAAAGGCAAGTGCCGAGTTTTTTACTTTTAATTTATTTTATATTTTTTCAATTTTTCATTTTTATTATCTTCTAAATAGAAGCGTTCGAATACAAGCATCAAGCGTAAAGAGTTCATTCTCAATCATACGATATTTATCCTCAAAATTTATGCATATCTAGCGAAGTAATGGAAACTCTTCGAGATCAATGAAAATTCTTGTTCTACCTAACCGTTGCCAATACAGCTTGAGAAACTACTGTCATATTTAGGTACTAATAAAGTTTGCAATATGAAAGTGAACTAAGTATGAAAAATCGAAATCTAATTAATCAGTCAGTTGGAAAATAAAAAAAACTTAGATACGTATTTTTTGCTTTGTCAAAATAACAAAAAACTACTGAGATAAAGCGTTTAAAAATTAAAAAGTGGGAGCTAGCTAGCTACATCACAAGTAAGTAGATTTACCTACGTATGACGTCATGTGATATTTCAAATCAATCTACCGTAGCAAGTTGTTGCTTACGCAAGAAATTTGTTTTTTTTTAATTATTTGCCAAGCGGTCATTAAAAGAAAATTGTCCGCATCCTTAATGCTAAATTTAATTCCTTGATCACAGAACGATGTTAAGCTAAACTATCTTCATACTGGTGTGTCATAATGGTGTCTTCATAATGGTGTCTCTCAGAGATGCATGTTGATCGTGTGAAATAACGCCAATATATCATTACCCCCGACAAGTTGCGGGATAAATAAGACGTCGGTAAATTAACCGATATTGCGGCGGCCTGTCGATATAAATCTTGCCACTGCATGACGAAAATATTTTTTCTCGCCTCCACCTGGTGATATATACACCAGCTTGACAATCAACACGAGGAAACAGGAAAGTCCTAATTTATCGCATTGTTTTCAAACGGGAGGTTACTTGAAATCAATACTAATTAGACCATTGCTTTGGAAAAGATGCTTATTATTTTTAATGCTGTGTGTTTAAAAACATTCATATATTATCGTAAATTGTAAAGCAAGAAGATGTCATGCTGTAATAGATAAATCGTTTAGTGCATAAACAAATACATTTTCTTTAACTTTGAGAAGAACGTTAATAACGAGATGATGCACCCTAACTGCAATTTAATGAGCCTCGTCTTCTGTCTGGAACTAGGAAACGTCTGCAGTGGGAAGGGGCTATCAAGTACTTAGATAAGCTCAGAACATTATTTGTTTGGAAGTACAGAATAAAACATAAGATTATCGCTAACTGAGAATGGTTAGTTGTTTGAACTAAAATTTTAATTTGGATTTTAACGATATATCGTTCATCAGTCATACCGAACTATCGCATAACTTAGCTCTGATGCATACCAAATTCTACGCATAAATAATGAGAACAAATAACTGGTTCTAACGTCATCAGTCACGTTGTCTGTATTACGAATACTAGTTTTTTCTGCTATAAAATTCATAAACAAACAGGCTTTCTATTCAATGATAAGTAGCTACAGTTACCTATTATAATACATGTAATCCCTGTACTTTTACAAATATACAACCTCTACAGTTACACGGAAAGTAAGGTTAGTTGCAAACATGTGAAACCCAGTATCCAGTACCCACCCATTACTTGAGTGCCTGTCTTATCCTTCAAACCGGAAGACGGTAATATAAGCATTGTGTGCTTTGCGACAGGAATTAGTAACACAGAGTTGCCTGCGTAGACGACCCAGGTAGAGAACTAGAGAGATTTCTTTGGTCATGTGTTATGTTTTAGTTTCTTGCGCAATAGACACGTGTCATCCTTTGCTCTGTAACGAAAAGGGACAAACGAATTATCGTATTAATACCATCAAATTCGATAAACAATAAAGTCACATTAACAGCTGCTATATAAAACAAACAGAACAAATTGCGCATTGTGTGATTGTATCTTCACTTGACAGAGGCTTGTTGTCGGGTTGACGTCACGACGTCGTCACATGTCTGCTGAAGAGTTTTCCAAGCGTGCAATTGAAATGAGTCACGTTTGCCTTGGTTCAAGTTATAAGCATAATGATGTTTCAACATCGATTTGAATAAGGTAATTATTACTTAAGTCTTATAAAATTTTTAAGTTAGTGCTGCAATATTATACAGAGTCAACTCTTCGATATTTTCAGAAAATGGAGCAATTCAAATTTTTGTGATAATTAAAGCGGAGTTTTTTTTACATAAAAGATTAAGCAAACATGCAAACTACCCACCTGATGGGAAGTGGCCTTCAGTCACCTCACCTATAATACATGTAGTTCCTGAAAGATTTACCAATATGCAACTCTTAGATCGGTGGCTCTTAACCGGTGGTCCGCGGATCACTGGTGATACCAATCCGCACTGGGCCAGCGTGGTTGACTAAGGCCTAATCACCCTAATATAGGGTAGGCTCGAGCCCCTCTGTGGGGACGTATATGAGCTGTAATGATGATGATCCGAAATGGTCCGCCAAGCCATCCGAAAAACAATATTATAGATATAACAAACAACCCTTTATTCATATACTCTATATCGGTCTAGAGTTGGTGGTCCATGGCTAGACAGATATTTGTAAAATGGTCCCTCGTTTAAAAGGATAAGACTGACTGCCCTAGATGGACCGGATCACAGAGTAATTTCTCAACTTGTGACATAACCGTGCGTTTACACCGAGAATTTATGTTTCTCGTAATGTTTTACAACTTAATGTATGATACAAATCTCAAAACTTGTTGTGTATGCTTTTGCGTTCGCACTGCCGAAAATCGTGTTGGATTCGGAACAAATCGTAAGATTTATTGCAGATTACGTTAGGACCGCCTTGTTGTCTTTCAATATTTTTCATGGATTTGTCCACGATCCCGTTCGTAGTGTCCGCTGAAAAAGTCTTAATACATGTTTTGCAACTTGTTGGGGTGTTGACAAAGGAAACGCGTTCATAACATTTTTTTTAAAAAAAACGTCGCCCCACACTAGGATTTTCTCCTGTGTCGTGTCGTGGGTGTAGTTACAAACATAGAATATCACATGCACATACGCCCAGACCGGAACAAATTTCAATAACAGAAACATGTTTGAAAAACATGTTTTTGTAGATGTTACGTCAGTGTAAACGCACGGAAGATTTACAGTTACAGTACCCAGTGATAATTCACTAACGCAACGCATAGCAGCAGAAGCCGGTCAGGTGGAGTTACCGCAAACGACTCTGGTACAGAGTCTATCTCTGATAAAGTTTGGTAAGTCTCGTGGTTTTTAAGTTTATCATATTAAACATAATCATTGAGGTATGGTCCAAGTGCAACCCTCGCGTGTTGGGTACACCATACCATAAAAGAGGAAACTATTAAAAATTCTTCCTTTGAATATGAAACATAAATATTGAAGTATTTCATGGAATTTCCCCCGTTTGACAGTTATTTTTGTAAGATCTGGGTTTTTAAAAGAGAATAAAAGCCGTACGTTGATTTAATAAAATTTCATCACACGCACGCAGATGAATCGCTGTCTCGCTAACAATGCACCACAGTCAAACCTTGAACTCGTCGCATTGAAGCTACGTTACCTTTTCTTCAAGATTAATTTGCTTGCTTACATATTCTTTTAGGTCTTCCTATATTATATCGAAAAGTATGAACTTTGAAAATTGAATATGCAATACAGCTTGCACAGAATAAGGGAGTTTTATTTTATATGTAAATATTTAATTTGATACGTTAACTAAATGAGAATCAATGCTGCAATAGTCGTATTAGTCTTCCAATTAAGCCTAGAACACAAAAAATTACGGCGTGATAAAAACGGCTTAAGTATGCAGACTATGAATCTTTATGCATTTCCTGGTTTCCATTGAATTTTTATCACTTTTATTTTCTAAAACTCATCTAACCACAAACATGAATTATTTCTTGTTATTAAAACACTAATTTCACAAGTTCCTCTTTAATCTTTATTATATTTAAATTATTGCGACCGGTTTCGATACATCATCGTCAGGCGATTTCGATACATCGCTCGATCGATACAACAATATTTTTGACTTTGATAATTTATTATATTTTTACGGGTTATTTTCGAACACATTGTATAATGATTACGAAAGTAACTCCGTCTGTCTGTTACGCTTTAATGCCTAAGCTGCTGAACTTAATTAAATAAATTGTAGTAGAGAGCTTAGCCTTTGAGGAATAACAAAGGCTGAATTTTATCCTGAACCTTAATGAGTTCCCTAGGCAGCATGTGATAGAACGAAACTCGCGATAAAACTGAATTCCTCGCAAACGAAATCGCGGGAAACAGCAAGTGCAATAAATTTCTGTAGATCATCATCATCATCATCACAGCTCATATAAGTCCCCACCGAGGGGCACGAGCCTACCCTAACTAGTTAGAGCGATTAGGTCTTAGTCAAACCACGCTGGCCCAGTGCGGATTGGTTGACTTCACATACACCTTTGAATTACTTCGCAGGTGAATGCAGGTTTCCTCACGATGTTTTCCTTCACCGTAAGAGCGTCAGATATATATGAAATTCGTGAAACGAAAAACACATTGGTACATGGCAGGATCGATCGTGGGCCTTCCGATTCTACTTGGAGCACAGTCCAGTGCCGAGGCCACAGCGCCGTAGATATTTAAACGTGTTTAAATACTAACAAATACTATAACAAGCTCGCAGCAATTGAATGCATTGAATCACTGAATGCATTTCATATAAGTACATGAACCTGCAACATGCAATATACCCCAGTAGATGATTTACCGTGTTTAATTATGACGTGTTATCACGAACCCATAGGATTAGGCAATGCCGAGGCCACAGCGCCTTAGATATTTAAACGTGTTTAAATAAATACTAACAATACTATAACAAGCTCGCAGCAATTGAATACGTTGATTCACTGAATGCATTTCTTATAAGTACATGAACCTGCAACATGCAATATACTCCAGTAGATGATTTACCGTGTTTAATTATGACGTGTTATCACGAACCCATAGGATTAGGCAATGCCGAGACCACAGCGCCGTAGATATTTAAACGTGTTTAAATACTAACAATACTATAACAAGCTCGCAGCAATTGAATGCATTGATTCACTGAATGTATTTCATATAAGTACATGAACCTGCAACATGCAATATACTCCAGTAGATGATTTAACGTGTTTAATTATGACGTGTTATCACGAACCCATAGGATTAGGCAATTGATATATAGCTACATAAAACTAACCGCAAAGCATCTTCGATCGCGATCCTGAAGAACATTTTAATCTATCCGCCGCGTGCAAAGCTCGTAATGTCTCTATGTACTTAACTAAATTACTTGCATAAATCATATTTAAACGTGACGAACGTTGCCACCCTCCAAATGAAGAATCAAGAGATTAGCAACTCTAAGACAAGTGGAGTTGAACGTATATTTGTTCGCGCCGAACGTAAGCGACGCTAGTGTTTTTTTAAAAGAAAATGTGATTTCCATCCACAATATAAGGTTCGATTTCAATTTTCCGCAGACTCCGTAGATTGAAGGGGAGAAGCGTTATCTACTCGAGATTTTCACGTTAATATTTTTTTGCCGGATGACATCCAACCACTTTAGTTTCAGAACAAAATTGCGCACTACAGTATAGGTACCTATTACCTGCTTTCAGTAAAAATATAGCCCGTGGCATATTTCTACTAAAAGCTAAATATTTATACAAATGTTTTTTACTGTGACCGTGAAAATAAATTAATTTTTAAATAGGCAGCTAACAGGTGTAAGAATTTCATGGCTTTTGATTTTCATAAATTTAACATTTTCCTTATAATAAACTCTTCACCTTAATCGAGAGCAATTCAAATCATATAAATTAAGGGAGCTTTGATTAAATCAGTGTCCCCTTATTCAAAGAGGATTCCACTGATACATTAAAAATGCATGACAACTGGAACACATTTAACTTCCTTTAAGGGCCTTGAGGCAATAAAATACCTTTTTATTTCAACTGAACTTGTTCGATTAAGAACAACCTGTTTCTTCCCATAGGGAAGTTGGTAAAACATTCAGGCGATGATTTATACGTATACCTAAGTACCTACCTCTCGCTATAGGTGTATGAACTCCATTAAGATTAGGTATTCATGCTGAGCACCTGATACTCGAGAGCGCTTGACAATATGGCGGCGTATCTATGGGCGTATGGAGTTGAAAACTTGAAAGGGAGCTGAATAATTAGGCAAATGCTCAAAAATACTCAATAGGACATATTTTCAGCTTTTTCATGTAAAAATGTACTTTTGAATTTGAGATTTGAAAATTAAATTTAGTCGCAAATCTTATATTCATATAATTTCATTTCATTTATATTTAGCCGTTGTTTTGGAACTTTTGTCTGTGAAACAGTTGAAAATTAAAAACTCAAACTTCAATTTCATCAATCATCATCATCAACAGCTCGTATACGTCCCCATCGAGGGGCTCGAGCCTACCATAAACTAGGGCAATTAAGCCTTAGTCAACTACGTTGGCCAAGTGCGGGTTGGTCGACTTCACACACAACCTGTAAAGAAATTCTTTCTTCACAGGTGTGTGCAGGTTTCCTCACGATGTTTTCCTTCAGCGTAAAAGCGTCGAATAAAAGTACATATGAATTCAACATTTGAAAACACATTGGTACATAGCGGGGTTCGAACCTTCGAACTGCTACCTCCCGATTGGAAAGCGACAGCCTTACGCACTACGCCATCGATTAAAAACTACAATTTGCTAGTACATTTCTATAAATTTCTTCTTTACCACTAGATGGATGCTTTCGTGATGTGAAGCCTATTATAGAGTTGTAAACATGAAGTTACCTGTGCGTCGTCGACCCAAAACGTACGTACAATGTACAATGGCGATAACACCGCGCAAGGACGCAAATACAACATTATGTTTTTTTTATTGCTACTAAGTTGGCAAACAAGCAAACTGCCCACCTGATGGTAAGTGGTAACAGTCACCTATAATACATGTGGCTCCTGCGAGATTCGCAGCAAAACTGCAACCCCCACAAGAGCCACGGTGTACGTTGCCAACTTATGACTTAAGATGTAAAGTCACGGTATCCAGTAGTTTCACTGCCATATCTTACCCTTCAAACCGGAACACAGCAATGCAAGCACTGCTGCTTTGCGGCAGAAATAGGTACGACGGAGGTACCCAAGCACACGACCCTGGTACAGAGTCTCCCTCCGGTAAACTTCAGTTCGGTTGACTGCAGTTTTCTGTGAGATGACTATACTCCATCGTGATACTCATAATTACATTATTAATCGTTTGACGACACGTTTAGCGCAGAGGTCGTGTGATCACCTACTGCGCAACGGGTCGCGGGTTCGATTCCCGTACGGGACAAATGTTTTGTATGGCCTACAGAAATTTGTTCCGGTCTGGGCGTGTATGTGCATGTGATATTCTATGTTTGTAACTGCACCCACGACGCAGGAGAAAATCCTAAGTGTGGGGCGACGTTTTTTTATTTAAAAAACATCGTTTTATCTCTTCCGCCTCAAGCCACTTAAAAAATACATAACATAAAATGTTTAATCTATTTCATATACTCCTATGCATCTAGTATAACACCACTCCTGTGAAGATTGAATGCTCTAAACTGGAAGCTGTTGACAAATATATATGTTTACCTAGGGCAAAAAGTCCAGGTCGGTAAGTTTATCATCCAGAAAGAGGTAAATCGACCAATCTAACTCGTCTGGGTGGGCAGCGTTCGGAAAGCTACGCAGCATATTCTCGGCCTATTTACCATTGTATCTCAAGACGTGAGTCACTGCGAAGGTGAATATAATATGTTTTATTCATTCATTCATAGAATGGATATTATGCAGATATTCAGACATGCATTTCACTTAGTGAACGTATAGCTTCACCGTAGTTCGAATTGGTCTATTAGGTCTATCTCATGTCAAGGATGAGATACTTAAGAGCGTACATAGTTTGACGTAAAATTGAGCGCTCCATTATCCGTCCTTCGTAATTACCGTGCGGGGGACTTGATACGTCTGATATTGAGCTAAAAGGATATTAGGTTAGTTTACGATGTATCAATGATATTGTTTAATGCAGACCGGATTCTGTTTCATGTAGGCACTTAAATTATTACACACCTTGTTATGTACAGAAGAGCTAGTAAATATTACAGGTGACGCAGCCTCATTATTGTGTATTCGATATTTATAACATTCGATTTTAATATGATAGTGGTTGCAATTTTAATAACTCTTTTACTACCTTTATAAAGTTACCTTCCGCCAGCAGCATTTTGTTTTCCGTTTTCTGCTTGGCAATTCGTGAGAAAACAATCTGGACTACGTTAAGTACTTTAGCGTTGAATCAACGCTAACGTACATGTAACGTACATCTAACGTAAACTGTGAAAATATTTTCAAAAATGCTGAAGCGCTTGTTTACTCTAACCTTTACAAAGAATTTTTTTAAACATACGACAGGGAATCTCTCGGCCTTCATCTCACCTCATGGTAAGTGACAATAAGGTAGAAGTTGGAAGCGACCTTCACATGGTCTCCTCAACTGCAGAGGAACTGGCTATCTTACCTCTAATATTGTCGGAAAACAACAATGCTATTAACGTTGTTATTATGGCGACAAAGTTAGGTAAGACGGTGGTAGCTAGCCCGGCGTTCTCAGAAGCCCTACCACCAACCAAACCAAACAAAAAAATTTCAGCCCCCGTAGGGAATCGAACCCGATCAGCACCTGGTGGTCTCAATCACTAGACCACGGCGGCGGTTAAGTTTTATCTTTCTTGCTTCAAAAACAAGATAATCCAACAGACCGACCTTTTCTACCTGATCTTTTACTATGGGACCAATCTCGAAATTGCGAAAAAAATCAGCTGTTCCATACAAATGTTCAACATCCACTGAACCTTAATGTATGGAACATCAAATTTTTTTCCCCATTTCGAGTTTGGTCCCATAGTAAGAGTTTTTCATTTTGCTTGTCTAAACAAGCATACAAAATTTGGAGCCTGCTGGAAAAATAACCCGGTATAAAGTTTATTGGTAAAATTTAGAACTGAACTTCAATCATAAGGTTTTATTAGTAAAGACACTTAACAATGAAATACCAACACTTAATTCTATCAGAAACGTATAGAAATTCCAGTTAACAAAAATATTTAGAGCGCAACAATAACAACATGATAAGCATTTTTTGTTCTTAAACATTAGACTTATTTTCTTCAACAAATTTTAAGTCAAAACGCTTCATGAACTAAAAAAATCTAAGCTCAAATCGCAGTCCATGTTTCTCCATCATTACGCAGACAAGATAAGAAGTACCGAGATGGTATTTAAGGGCAAGCCGACAACATTTTCACGATGTTTCTAAGAGACCCCGGTAGCCAAGTTACTCCCTAGTCCCTAAAAGGGGAGCCGCGGCTTTGCCCGCCCTCCGTGACAACTGTAAAGGGTTTTCGATGTCGATAAAGCATAAAGTTTCCGCAAAAACTTCGACAAACTACGCAGTTTATTGTTTCGTGTTGGACTGTGTTTAGTTCAGTTAGGATTTATTGTAGATTTGTTAGAATAAATACATTACAATTGTAAGTGTAGGAATATAGTGTATTTTATATACTTTATTTATGTATTGGGATTTGATTAAATTTTATATATTTATCAATATAATAATATAACTATTTTAAAATATGTCTGTAATTTAATTAATGTGTTTTTTTGTTTTTTCGGTACATCTACCACATTGTTTCTCTGCATCACCTAAAGGTTGACTGGCAAAAAACGCCTCTGGCATTAAGTCCGCCTCTATACAGAAATAATTATACATAAAGTGTTAATAAATAAATAAATTAGTTTTTGTGGTACATATCTTTGAAATATACGTGACCAATACTTTGTTGCAAGGTTTAGCTGTATTAGAAACAAACAGTCCCATTAGAAACGTAAGGAAAATAAGAGAAAAATACACTTCGAGTAACTAATTACAATAATAAATAATATAGTTGTTGTTTTTTTATTAATTAGTTATTCAATAAAAGTTAAAGCTCAAAACACAATTCCGACTCGCATGTGTATTTTACAATACTTTAATAATATTATTTTCAAAATCTTTTAATAAAATTATTTTAATGAAATATTTTTTTTCTACGTAAATAAGTTTTTATTCCAAAAATAAAGGAAGGATTGACATATTATGGCAGGTAACTATGATGTATGTTCAAACATGCAACCCGCATGTATAAGCCTTTAGCCAATTTTGAACATTCATTTACAATAAAAATTAGTAAGCAGTCTAATTTAAAAGAATATTAACATAATTTAGTATCATAGTCTTTAACCGACTGCAAGGAAAGGGTTATGTTTTTCGCGTGTATCTTGTAGCTTATATGTAATATAATATATTTTTTATTACGTCATATCTTTCAAACGACTGAACGGATTTATATAATTAAGATATCGTTAGATTTGTCTTGATAGCCTAAGTGTTCTTAAGTAAGTGATGTTAAAAAACCTAACATAGTGGCTGTGAGGTGCTATTATTAAATAAATATAACGCTCCCGATCACGAATATTAAATAAAACAATCTCCTGAGTATATTTAATTTAATTCTCATTTATATACGAAATAAAGTTATGCAAAAACAAGTCTGGTGCTGGAGATATATTATTTTGCCAAAAACCCTACTTAATAGTCGTAACGCAAACAACCAACTGTTGATGGACTAGCGATACATTTACAATAATATTATTAAGTTTTTTTATACAACTAAGTTGGCAAACAAGTAACTGCCCACCTGATGGTAAGTGATAACAGTCACCTATAAAACACGTGGCCCTTGTGGGATTCGCAGGGATTCGTACACTGTACGTTGCAACGTCGTAGGAGCGTCGGTGGCGCTGTGGACTCGGCACTTGCCTTCCAATCGGGAGGTCGGGGTTCGAGACCCGCCATGTACCAATGTGTTTTTCGTTTCGAATTTCATATGTACATTTGTCTGACGCTCCTACGGTGAAGGAAAACATCGTGAGGCAACCTGCATACCTACATCTGCGAAAAAATTCAATGTTGTATGTGAAGTCGACCAATCCGCACTGGGCCAGTGTGGGTGACTAAGGCCTAATCACCCTAACATAGGGTAGGCTCGAACCCCTCGGTGGGGACGTATATGAGCTGTGTGTGATGTGATGATGTGACGTTGCAACTTGGGACATCAGACGGGAAGTCAAGGTACCCAGTAATTTCACTGCCCTTCAAACCGGAACACATCAATGCAAGCACTGCTTTGCGGCAGAAATAGGTAAGACGGAGGTGCCCAATCAGACGACCCTGGTGCATAGTCAACCTCCGGCAAAAATAGAAGTGGTTCGCTCTCATTACTAACTTTTATCATAAAAAATAATAAAAACAAATTATATTTTTTTATATTACGGTAAATACTTTGTTGGCCGAACATCAGTTGGTTGTTCACGTTTCGACAATTTCAGCGTATGCTATGAGTATGTATTTTACCTCATAATAATCTGCCGTTGGCCGAAAGTATACAGCAGCAGGACTGACTGGTAATCAATCATAGAAATCAGGGAAAATACTGATTCAATAGAAACAGAATAAAAGTGTCGATTGATACAAATTGTTGTAGTTAATGCTAAAATACTATGATAAATTATTTTCATAATGTTCATTCGTAGTCAAAAATGGACAATTCCCTTTGTCTTCGAATAAACAAAGCTGTAATAGAGCTCACACATCGGCATCAAACAGAAACCGCATTTGTTACATTTCTATATACAAATGAGATATACAAACACTCAGGGGCAAATTTAGAGGAACACTACACTTTTTACATAGATTCAAACTACTGTTACAACATCATATCGATGTGTGATTGACCTTTAATGCGTTTGTTTGATTGTTATCCAGGATTCATGACCAAGGCCATAACGGATAATGACAAAATTTCCCTATTTGTGACCTGAAGAAGAACGATAACCTTTACTGGTGGTTTTTTTTATCACAATCGTACAACTGGTTGCCGCGGTGAATGTTTTTTTTTTGTAGCGAATCCGATGGCTAGAAAGCTGGTAAAACTAAATATGGTTTCGTATGCTGAAATACACAGCGTTATCGTGAGTGATAAGAAATGTATAAAGTTTGTTCAATGAATCGAATCTAAATTGATTCTAATGTGCAGTGAAGTCGTAAATACAGTATACGTGCGAGCAAGCATCCCTTAGGCGTTGTAGCCGGAGGCGTGTGACGTCACTGATTTGAGCCTACGAGAAAGGGTCGTCGAACCCTAGTTGCGATAGACACGCAAAAAGCTTTTGCCAACTTTTGTCTACATGTAAGCAGAAAACCAACTTTTGTCCGTCCACATGTGAGGAAAAAAATAATACATCCCAGTTGCAATCGCATTTCAACCTCTTGCGGTGTTTATAGTAGGATAGATAGATAAGTCTGTCTCATCATTGCTGCCTGCAAGGTGATATAAATTTTCTATGTGGGGGGTCCACTAGTGTATATAGTGATATAAAACCTGCACCTTTTATCCAATTTGGAGGAAAAGTTCATTCTATCTAATATATGTTGATTTTCAATGGGGGGTGTCTGAGGTGACTCTACATAATATTTTGTTTGTCATCGATGTTACTCTACTCGAGTGCATGAGAATGAATCGTTCAATATTTTGATAAAATTTGTTATAAGCAAATAGCAATGTCGTTATGAAGTAATGAAATATCTTTAAAACTTTTATTTGTTTGAAATAGTAGCTTGTCAAAGATTAGTTAAATAATCATACTAATTTTTTCATCAGTTACTGTCGACTAGAGACTTTGTAATATGAATTTCTTATTGATCCTCTACTAAAATTACAAAAAACAGACCTCATTTAATATGTTTGCTTGTAAACAAATTTTCGTAGGTACTTCATATGCGAATTTGTATATATTTGACAGCAGTAGTGGCCATACTGAAAACCAGTTTTTCAAAAATACAAACTAAAGCAACAATGCGTATGATATGAGTACCATAATAAATAATTATGCGAAAATCTTCGAACAAATTTTCATAAACGGTTACATATCATATCGCTCACCTGCTGTGCTATGTTTACTTGGATAAATTTACACAACTGCCTACTTATAACGTTGCAAACACCACCATCATTGTCGCGAAACAATAACATTATTGTATAGACACTTGTGAGCTTCTATATCGAATCGCGATTAACCAAGAGTTGCGAAGTAATGTAAAATTTTTGTCACCTGCTGGAAATTTCCATTAATATTTGATATCGATAGGGGTAGGTATATTGATATGCCAATGGTTTTAGATATGACTATGAGTAAACTGTTCTTGCAAGATCAAGATACTCGACCAAAATGGGTTTCTAATGTAATACTTTAATGTTATCTATGTTCTAATCTTCTATAGTTAAATCGATTAGGTACATAAATTACTTTATTAATTACTTCAATCCGTGGTTTTCCTACACGTGTTTTACCTATTTATTATTACTCGTTTATTGTTTGAGTTATTCAAATTTGTTTTTTTTTGTAGCCTTACATGTGTAACAGTTGTCTTAAGGTTTGTTTCCAAACAAGAACATCGATTAGGTACACACTTCAACCGCCGAATGTTTACGCGTGGTCACGGTAAAAACTTCATGTAAAGGCAGTACTCAAAACTCCCACATTGGTTTCCCAGTTTAATAAAAACCTTGATTACAAAACTTTTTACTCGTAGTTCACAAAAAACGAGCAATTTGTTTTTGGGATGCTGTGCAGCGGTCACCCGACGTTACAATTTATTCACAGAGTTAGGGTTGAAAAAAAAAATATATTAGATGGGTTTATCTTTACTGAATTTTTGGTGGCATAACGTTTTTTTAATTATGACGAATGGATTACGTAAACATTAATTAACATAACTATTATCTTCGTAGTAGCGGAAAGATTAAAGTGAGTAAAGATAAAGTTTGAATGAAAACAAAATTTTGATCAAAAGTTTGAATCAAATGTGGTTGTCAACATTAATTAACAATTAATGGTGACAACCACAATAAGCTAGTCTATACTATAATAATAAAGAGTAAAGATTTGTATGTACGAACGAGTATGTAACGAATAAGCTCAAAGACTACAGGACCGATTACAAAAATTATTTTACCACTAGAATGCTACGTTATCCCTGATTAACATAGCCTACAAAATTATTTTTCCCATGGGAAAACAAAAACAACGCGGGCGAAGCTGCGTAAAGTAAAGCTAGTATTTATATATCTGCTCTGAACATACTCCTAAACATTGAAGAGAATCGGAATTTTCAACATCTCACCGACTGGAAACACTATTCTACAATTGATTAATCTTTGTTAGAATTGTGTGCATAATTGGGTTGTTATAAGTGAAAAAAGTCGTGTGTGACCACCTTGGTGTGTTGTTAGCTCTGTAGTGCAGACTTTGCATTATCATAAAAAATGCTTAACAGCTTCAAAAATTAAAATTAATACAAGAAATTCAACTTTGGCTTAACAAATAACAAAAGAGATAATGTAAACATATGAATAAGAACATAATGTAAATAGTTTAATGAATAAAATTTTATGTGATTAAAAGAACAAAAGAGATCAATGCAGTTGAAATTTCATACGGACTGATGAGTGCGCTATGGCCAGTAGTCGAAATCATCATCACCATCATCAACAGTTCACATACATCCCCACCGAGGGGCTCGAGCCTACCCTAAACTCAGGCGCTTAGGCCTTAGTCAACCACGCTAGCCAAGTGCGGGTTGGCCGACTTCACACACAACCTGTTAAGCAATTCTTTCTTCACAGGTGTGTGCAGGTTTCTTCACGATGTTTTCCTTCACCACAAAAGCGTCGAATAAAGGTACATATGAATTCAAAAATTGAAAACGCATCGGTACATGGCGAACCGCTACCTCCCGATTGGAAGACGACGACGGCCTTACACACTACGCTTCTTATGTCGCTTACGCGCAATGACCGAACTAAAACCTTACTTTTGACATATTTTAATCGATTTTTGGAGAACTGGGGTACAAAATAAAAAAATGTATTTTTACAATTTTCTCTACGATAAAATTGCACGTGTATTGATAAAAGTCTATGTCATTTATTATTCAATTTTCTGATTCACAGCTGTTTTAAAATATTGAACTTTGGATTTTTTTTTCTATCGAGTAAAATGTTATTAATCATGTTTCTGTGTTTGAGAATGTTTAGATAAAGTGTTCAACAATATCATATATGAATGTTTGAACCGTATGTTTTATATTTGTGGAGGTACAGTAAATCGAAATTGTTTGCAAACGGGAAAGTAGCACCTTAAGAAACATCAAATCAAACAGATGTTGTTTGTTTAAATCATAATCTGTGCTGAAATGTTTGCGTGGACACCGCCATTTCGACTGAATGTCTTCGTGTAACTATCATTTGAGTAACACAAGCCCTCAACACCGTGTTGTGAGGACATAAACAAAATTTACTGATGTCGTGCAAAACGATGGGTTAGATGGGTTCTAAAATCGCCATAAAAGTGCGTGCAGAAATGTTTTCCTCAATTTCAAATTATCTTTTTGATGCGAAGTGGTTCTGGAGAACGGGAAGCGATAATTTTTGTTTTATTCGCACTCATACGTTAGCATAGGCATCAGATTTCGCCATTTATTTGTTGTAACTATGTATGTTCGGTATCGTTAAAAGATATATAGTACTTACGAAATAGCACATTCATCATAGGACTCAAGTCATCGACATCACCTAAAAGATAAGCACGCTGAAGTGGCAATGAGCTGGGGCCATACCATGACCGCTTATAGCAAGGTTAAAACAATATTGAAACAGAGACACCGCTCTTGCTGCGTATAGCGCCATCCCGCTCTCAGGGCGGCTTTAATATTAATTTGGGCGATCATGGTTAGGGGACTGGTCACGTCTGTCGTAGAACCGATAATCTTTGAAGCGGACTAGGCTTGGAGTGGAGTTTGGGCGATTGAAGCGTAGGGCGCCCTGCGACCCGTTGGCCGATGATCTTAGGTCTTTTGGTCGAAAACAGAAGCCTGCGTTCAACAATGAACTCATTAGATCTGTTGATTGATTGATTGATATGTCAATCAATCAATCAACAGATATAATGAGTTCAATATTGATCGTTTTCAGCTTAAAACTATCAAATATCGGTTGATGCAGAGAATAGTTACCTAACAATTAAATTGCTGATGCATGGCAGCTTTTTCTGATCACATGTAAAAATAATCCCGAAAAAATGCTGAGACATACAAATAATACTAAGGACTGGTCATGAAAGAAGTTTATATTTCCTTTTAAGATTAAGTTGAACTTCATGGTATATTAAGATGTCCTCCTAACCAATATTCGGTCACGGCAGCCAATGGAAGCTCAACAGGAACTCAGCCATCTGCGCAGGAAATATTATAGTGCACAAGCGACTGCGCAAACGCAAGTGCACTCCCTATTACTTCACTCGCCTAGTCCGATGGGACCCACTCCTTCCGAAGCACGGAGGAGCTTGAGATGTTTCTTATTTTGGTCACCCATCATAGAACTGACCACAGCGGACGTTACTTAACTTTAGCAATCGTTCGCTGAGCGCACGCGCCAATACGCCACCAAGCTCCTCATATTAAGATAACGATAACATTACAACTCTCCTTCGTTTAAGCTTTAAAGAAATTGTGATAAAATAAAAAGTGATAATATCTTGATAGAGACAATGCACTTAGACTCAACAATCATTACTCTAAACTGCAAAAGACGTATAAAAACAAATGTTCTCCTCTAAAATCACAAGAGAATAGAGGTCAAAAAAGAACCTCCTGAAAACACAGATTACAGAAATCACAGCCTCATCGAACGTCCATCTTATGCGACGTTAGACAAAGAAAGGAGGGCCATAATGTGATTTAAGGACGGCACAGACGCGAGCGTTAATCTTGTCCTCTCCCCTGGGTGTCGTTTGCCCAGCGGGACATACGTGACATCGCCACGTGTTAAAAACTGAACCCATTGAATCCACTGGACTCTCAGATTCTCAACTTCGACCTTTCGCGCACGTTTGACGACAGTTGACGTGCGACACGGCTTTCAGTGTGAAACGTTATTAAGGCGCTACTTTCCCGTTTTATACAATTTCGATTAACTGTACCGCCACGAATATAAAACATGCAGTTCTCAAATTCATATATGATATTGTTGAACATTTTATCTAAACATTCTTAAAGACAGAAACATGATTAATAATATTTCACTCGATAGAAAAAAAATCCAAAGATTACTCTGTTCAATATTTCAAAACAGCTGTGAATCAGAAAATACAATAATAAATTGCATAAAAGTGTTACCAATAGATGTGCATTTTTATTGTCTAGAAAATTGCAAAAATACATTTTTTATTTTGTACTCCAGTTTTCCAAAAATCGAATAAAACATGTAAAAAGTAACGTTTTTGTTGTCACGGTCACGGGCGCGTAAGCGGCATTAGAAGCTATACGATTATCAACTATATTACCTCGCAATAAAGGAATCGCCGTGCACGCGTAGATTTCCAGGAAAACCTCGCCTTAATCACGTTACTCTTTGTAGAGCCGACTTACATTTTAGGATACAACGGTTCCGAATAGCGTACGGGCGAAATAAATAATCGATTGCTTTTTTACAACGAAAAATATAACTGCCCATTGAAGAAATTATTAAAAGTCAAATTAATGAACATTATCATAACTCATAAAATTATCATTGCATTAAATTAGTTTTATGAAATGAAACTATGAAATTGTTACCTTGGAATAAAATTATTGTAACTAAATTATTTTGTAATATTAATTAGTTTGCATAGATATAAAACTTAATTGCACATATAGATTATCTCATCAAGTTTTATAATAACATGGTCAGGTGATGCGTGAACTAAGCCTAACTCGTTTTGTTCACGGATCACCTGATTCATGCTTATAGTTGGTAGCATTGTGTTAACTAAAACTTACACAAAAAATAAGGTAATTACAATCATTTGTCTATGGTAGTATTGAATTCAATTAAATTAATTCAACACTAACATAAAAACTTTAAGGAGAGCTTCAAGAGCCAACCGACGACCAGGATCACGAAATATATGTACTTAATAGAAATCGCGATTAGATCTTTGATGTCTAAAAACCCACTATGATAATAACTTACACGTGTATTGTATATTTCAGTTATCACGTAATCCATTATTAAATAGTGTAAGCTTAGTAACAATATCTATCATTACGGGAATATTTACTGGATACTATATTAATTGTTGAAATACTCAACTCTAATATCACAAATAACAACAGGCTAAAGTTGCCGCCGACATTAAAGATATTGTGATAAGATAAATATAGGCAAAGAGCTTATCCTCTTTGATAAAGGTACGAACTGCAAAGTATCTTGTTACCTCCAACATATCAATTGAACGAGCCATCACTCATCTTATACAGCGCTCGCCTCGTAAAATTAACTGACTTGTTGATGGAACAATTTATTAACTAACCCCTCCTCAACTGTGTAGTATAACTGTGAATATCACTCCGGCCAGGCTAATGAGGTCGTGGGTCAATGGGCTGGGTGACTTTTTTCAAATATTTGTCGATAACAGTGAGTCAGAGTCACAACGCTGTAATTCAGCCTTTATTTAGACTTTTCTTGAGTCGCATTACAATCTTATAGTACAGGTACAGTGCAATTATGAATCTTATCGATCTTTATGTATCTCTAAACATTGTATAGGTACGGAAGTCGATCGCTAAACAATTTTTTAAATATAACATTTTAATTTTTAACAGCTTACTCAAAATTTTGCATATCGTGTGTTGTCAGTGTCATACGTTGTCGTGTTCCAACAATTAGAGGTAAGATAGAAAGTTCTTTAGTTTTTGAAGCTTTTTGGAGCTCGCTTTCAAATTCAGCCTTATCGTTCCTTACCAAGAAGTGAGATCAATGCCAAAAGTTTCAATGAAATAAAATTATAGTCAGATAATACCATACGATCAGGTGATTGAGACAAAAAATATAAAGATTAGACATAAGACAAAGAGATATTTTAGTAGTGGTTTCAAGCACTTGTATAGTGTTACCGACAATACGTTCATTGGTTACCAATAACCTGTAATATTAAAAAGCTTTAAGAATTTTCATGTCCCATTTCACTCGTAAAATTTGAAAGCTTCCCTCCCTCGCTTTTCGGTGTTATCCTTTGATTATAGACAAGTATTGAAAGGTGTTATAATAGACTTAGAATATTCTCAGTCTATAGGTTTTATCGCATTTTGACACAGCACCCACGCGTCCGTTGCAGTCTGCAGACTCGGAAGCGGCGCTATACATTTGCAAACAGTGTCTATTGTCTGTCATATCAATCGCACACATTAGCCGCATACGAACGAACGCGCCCGGCTGCGATCGGTGGCGAGACATATACAATTTTTACGCTATACAACTTTAAAAGTGAAGTGAAATGCGAAGATAGCTCGTGCAGAAGACAAAATAGACACTGCACCAAACACTTTCACCTTGCCAACCTGCAAGGTAACTCTTAACGCGTCTTTTAAAGGACTCGACGTTGTAAAGGGATAAAACAACACTTATTTAAAAGGTACATTATTGTAATCGACAACATAGTTGAAAGTTGAGTGTCAACAACTTATAACCGGATCGTGGTGTTCATATTCCTTCACCCGGCTCGACCCCACGCCCAACCGATAGCCCGGGGGTAGACACGTCACATTACAACACTCCCGGTCCCATTTAGGGGTACTGAGGGACAACACACGCTCCCTTATAGTTTAGTATTAATAGTAATCGTTTACTAGTATAATAAAATGATAGGTTTCAAAAATTTTTAGGAACAGTTACCAATCTATTATCTTTTCTTATTAATCTTTCGGTTCACAATTATTTTTGTCACGTTGAACAGCTCTTAACGCAAAATCACGATAAAAAATGCTGAAATAGACCTGCTGGCCTATTTCCTAAGTCCAATCCACAAAACGTCTAACGAAACTTGCATGCAAAAGGTATAAAGTGGATTTCAGAATCACAGCACTGAGTTTACACGCAGAGTTTAGGGAATAGGCTAGCGATCACTCAGCGAGGGTGATTTACCTGTATTGGCTTACGAATGTACCTACACTGTATACCTACGAATATTAATTACCTTTTACTGCAGCGAGGCAATGTGTGGAACTTTTTTTAAATTACAAAATAAAATCTAAGGCACAAGTTCACAAGCGAGTTTCAAATACGATTACTTAAATTCATATTATTTATTCGCCAGAATAAACAATGATGGTCTTATAGCTGCATTATAAAAAATCAATTACTACCATAAAAGTCTATTATTGTCATAAGTCCCAAACATTGAGGCCTTTTAATTACTTTCACATCTGATAAAATATTAATACACAATATTGTAGAGGAGACACAAAATTAGCACTTCCTTTTGGAGTTTTACTACAAAGCTATTAGAAAATGTCTTTTAGGTTGTAAATAACGCAAATATGATACTTTCAAAACGTCAGCCTTCATACCTTTAATTAGTTATCGCGCGGAGCATGCACGGTATATTTTACCTGAGTCCGCAATTAATAATTTCAGAAGCCACTCCGCAATTTATGGCGCGTTCTAAAATTTCACTCAGAATGGCCGACGTAATTGAAGCTTACGACCTAACTGCGGTCATGCTGTAACCAGAGGACAGTCATATTTATCAAAGAGAAGGGATTAATTTACACTATGCAGAATTAACTTTATTGATTACCAACATAATGTATACATCAACACAATCATAAATACTCATTTTAAATATGTTATAGCTTAATGTTATAATAATTAAAGGTAATCTCTTCATTTATTTAGAATCAACAATATTACAATACGGAAAACAAGAAATAAAATAAAACCACTTTCTCACGCTAAAGAATGCAATGAACCTTAAAACATTAATCTCAAATTCCAAACAGAGACGTAGAAAGAAATTCTTTAACAAACTAACTGACGATACCTGAACTGATTAGTTTCAATACATACTCGATTGAACAACCCTTAGTAATGAAACTGCAGAATAAACTAAACGTACATCTCGACAAGTTCCCAGACGGTTTTTATTTTAACTAAGTTTTACTTTTTACCTGTGGGACGGAGGAAGGAGAATAATTGCTCGCCGCAGAGTGCCAATTGAATACACCCACCTGAAAAGAAGAGACACCCTCATGAATATTCCGCGACGCTTTTAGCTGAAGTTTATTGAAAAGACTCGGGACGATATCGGTTGTTGTCAATGTTAAGGCGATTTTGCTCATTGCAATAGGTATTTGAATATTTATTAGGGCTAAGTGAACACAGCAGTTTTATCTTACTTATTATTTATTCACTTGTTCATTGAAAAAAATGACTATATAGGATAAAGTCATTTATTTACAAAATATCGAAAAACAAAAACAAATTGAAACTATAGGGGACCATATTATATAATAATAGGAGAACAGAGGCCGAATTCTGCTAATAAGTTACAGCCGAATCGAAACAAAACTGTTGCGATCGACCAATCGGAGCGCGTATATTGCCATTCATTCATTCGATGCCGTGATAATGTGGTGTTCTGATTGGTCGATCGCAACAGTTCAGTTTCAATTCGGCTGTAACTTATTTGTAGAATTGGGCCTCTCGACTCAAAAATTAGCCGCAATATTCTGTGTCAGTTCATCTTATACTTACTGCAACATTCATTTTCTATTGCAGTACACATTCAAAAAATAAGAAGACTTAAAAACATCTCAATCTGCTGAACATTTCAAAACAGGGTAGCCCGCCCTAGGCGGCGCGTTTTTAAAGCAAACCATTGCATTGTGTGATGTCTATTATTTAGCACTATAGTCAAGTGAGTAAAATAATCCTTTGCACTATATACCCACACATATATTTCTACACACACTACACATAATTATGTAGATATATTATTTTATAGACATTCAGATAGATATTTCACGGTTTTCTGGCTAGCTAGTTAGCTACCCTAATGTCTTTATCCATAGAAATAATGTGAACGTTGCGTCCCATGCAGCAGTCATAAATTTGTTATTCAGTTCCTCTGCAGGCATCATTATCCTTACCATCAGACGAGACATCGGATAAAATCGCCCGAAAATAGATTTTATACCCAGAATGCAAGTGGTTGTCACAATACCTCCGCGTGATAAAAGTATAGCTGCTGTACCAAAAAAATGCGGTGACATTTTCCGTTATACCTTGATGCTGAAGTGTCTGGCTCAGCTATTCACCAAAGGGAAAAGACCACACTGCCAGTAAATTACGCTTGACACAGGATCACATTTCACTTGCTAAGTAGATTTCTTTGTTGGTGGAAGACAAAATGAACGTTTGCTTTTTCCGAGAGTCAAAGGTACTTACTCAGTATGCCGCTACAGCACATCTAGACGTCGACTCGCGAATTTCGGAGCAGCTAAGCCAAATTTGCTTACTTCAAAAATCTTTAAAAAGCATGAAAATTTCAATATTTCAATACATGTAAATGTCTCGGTATTTAACATCGGTGGCGCTGTGGACTCCGCACTTGCCTTCCAATCGGGAGGTCCGGGTTCGAAACCGCCATGTACCACTGTGTTTTTCGTTTCGAATTTAATATGACATTTGTCTAACGCTCCTACGGTGAAGGAAAACATCGTGGGGCAACCTGCATACATCTGCGAAGAAATTCAAAGGTGTATGTGAAGTCGACCAATCCGCACTGGGCCAGCGTGGTTGACTAAGGCCTAATCACCCTAACATAGGGTAGGCTCGAGCTCCTCGGTGGGGACGTATATGAGCTGTGATGATGAAATGTCTCGTAATATCGTAGTGAAAAAAGTAACTATGTTATAATTTTCTTGCGCCCATTCCTATCAGTTAAACGACATCAACGTCGACTATGATTTAATAAAGCTTTTTATGAAGTCATATTTTAATTTCGATTTTGTCTCTTTATTCGTCTTCGATACATTCGAGTAACTCGCAAAAATACTACCAAACTCAATTAAAATATCCATTACGTATAAGCTGATGTCACGACTGGGTAGGTATCTATCTATCGCTTCCAAAGCCCAGCGCATTGCAATCCCTTTATCTTTCCGCTCCGCCGAGCCTTCGCTGCGCCAATATGACGACGTGCTTGTTTAATTACGTCATAGCTGCAAGTTAATTATTTCTGGCATGGCCAAATCCTGATGACTTGCGTTATCATTGAGAGCAACCACTTATGTGCGGAGTGTTGAGAAAGTCCACATATTGACTAATATCATCGGCGGGAGAACCGGAGAGTCATCGTGGGGCCTTTGTATCGTTTAGAACTATTTGTTGGTGTTGTGCTGTGGTCGGATCGAGAGATTTATTGCTAGAAGGATTTCTATTGATGGCGCTAATGTTGTAAGGATAGAGGAATTGAATGGCGACGTGTAATTGATGTTGAATTGTGATCTATAAATCTGAGCGATGTTTTGATAGTTGTTGATGGAAAAGTTCAGAAAAAATGTAACGATGATTTAAGAGAAATAAGAAAACTTAGATAATAATTCACCGGGGGTAGACTCTGTACCAGGGTCGCTTGTTTGAGTACCTCCGTCTTAGCTATTTCTGCCGCAAAACAGCAGTGCTTGTATTGCTGTGTTTCAGTTTGAAGGGCAACATATGGCAGTGAAATTAATTGGCACCGTGACTTACATTTTATGTCACAAGTTGGCAACGAACACTGTAGTTCTTGTGGGAGTGGGACAGGATACAATGAGATTTTATTATAACTGCATGTAACTACTGCATATAAGATTATTAGCAATACAAATATTTGTACTATCAAAACATTGGCGGCCATATTCAATAACATGCACACAATATCAAAAAAAATGTGATTATTTTATTTGAATAAATCTCGTTTTATAATCTCGGTTTATCCTACTAATATTATAAATGTGAAAGTGTGGATGTTTGGATGTTTAGATGTGTGGATGTTTGGATGTTTGTTACTCAATCATGCAAAAACGGCTGAACGGATTTGGATGAAATTTAGCATGCATGTAGCCTTTGACATGGAAAAGAACATAGGCTACCTTTTATCCCGATTAATTAAGTAGTTCTCGAGGAAAAATTGACAATTGTTTACGAGCTAAGCCGCGGGCAGACAGCTTTGAAGTATGCATGTCACCTATGCTATGGAAAAGGCACACTTTATATTCCTTAATGATCTCTCAAATAGTTCCCGTGGGAAGATTAAAAATTGTTAACGAGCGAAGCTTTAGACCCAATTCTGAAGTCCACGCAGACGAAGTCGCGGGCAGAAGCTAGTATAGAATATTAGTAAAAGGATGTCCTTGTGTTCTTTAAGAAATAATTCAACAATAACGTCTTATTGTAATCTTGTGATAAGATATTGTCGTTTCTGATACCAAATTCGTTTAAAAGAATTTGAAACACAACCTTTGCTTGGACCAAAGTATAGGTATATTGTGCATTGATGCATGTGCCATAGTGAACGAACCTGCCATGTTACTTGATTACGAAACAAGCATCTGGACTTCTGGAGTATACCTGAATACCAGCAATTGTTTATTAAATGACCAGGGGAACCATGACCAGATACGTGGAAAATAGTTTTTCATGACCACTATCCTATCGCTCGCCCTCGCGCCGTGCTAACGACCCCGTCATCTGGCCATAATTACCAGTCTACGTGCTTCGCGAAAAAATGTGCTTCTAATTGTTTTTACATCCCACCCCAGCGGTGGGCATCGACCGCAATGGTGGCTCTGTCATCCATAATGTCACTTTAATTGTGCGCTTTCTGCGCAATAAAAAATCCCATTTAAAAGAATGACGCAATTACACCCAACATACAAATTGCTATATCGTGTTTTCGTCACGCTTTTATACATATTATATCAGAAGGAGTCGGAATATGCTAGTTAACTATAAATATTATGGCAAGTAACGAAAGACAAAACCACCTGACACTAACAGCTTGGACAGCGTTTTTAATTTATTGTCAACTACTTTAAAGTAAGATTTTCAGAAGTCCTAATAGAATAAAATGAGCCGTATTATTAGGGTCAAAGCAAATTTTGCAAAAATTTTATCTAACGTAGACTGCAATCGCAATATTCTAATAGCTATTTAGCTGGAAAAGCAAATGAAAAAAGATGCTACGAGTATTACCGTCCTTTCAAAGTGTACAGCCTCCAATGCTTTCGAAGCATTAATCACTTCGGTAAATTTAAGATTTGAAACTGGAAAAATTCTAAAGCCAAATGGACCATAGCAAGCTCCAGTGAACCGAGAATAATCGAGTTAATAGCCCAAAACAATGCAAGTGGAGGGCCGTCTTCCACGAACTTCAGCGTTATGACAAAAAGCTGAATAATCCATCTGTATTTGCGCCGCTTCTATATTACGTCGACTACAAAGGACGGCGTTATGCAACAAAAAGCGAGGTTTATCCATAACTGCGCTGTCCTTTCTCGAGCGTAGTATATGCGCATTTTTATTAGCGACTGTATAGGTTTGCGGTTCAATATGTAGCGTGAGCGGAGGATTTTGCTAAAACGATACATCCCATAGTGGACAAAAAAATTTGTATTATTTTATTATATTTCGATATTAAAAAAGTCTATTATAAATAATGCTGAGGACCGTGGGAATCCCACAGTCTATAATATAAAATAATACAAAATTTTTTGTCCACTAACGCAACGTAAGAACAAAACAAAACTCAAGAAGTAGACATCGCAATCAATAGAAAAAAAGCGGATGATTTGTCATGAAATATACACGAATGCTATAAGCTGTATCTGGGATAATGCCTTTGCAATTAGTGCGGAGTGGAATTAATTTAGCTTTCTACGAAGTTGTAAAGACATCATTTGCTGAGGATAGCTTTAGGAACACGAATACGTACATCCACAACAGTCAATAAAAAAAACCGGTCATTACTTGTCCCGCTATTTTGCCCAACTGTTGAGACTGCGACGAAAAGAGAACCAGTCCTGCTTACAACTCACAAATGTCCAGGCGAGATCAAAAAAGTTTATAAAAGCGGTTAGAGCTTAAAAGAGAGACCTAAGTAAGCAAATAATATTGCAATTTCAAGCCTTTTTCGTAATATATTTCTTTGGCGTATTTTTTATTACAAACATGAAATTTAATGACACATGTTATTTACGGAAGCCCGATTAAGGTCAACGCTGCTCCCAACGCTCAACCTTTATAGGGACCCGGTCTACGAAAACGATTTTTTCCAAATCCGGATTATATTCTCATCTCGCCTAAACGTATTCCGTATTTATCGTCGCTGACCGAATATTTTTTGTCACAATGACCGCTAAAAACGCCTTATTCACTGAGGGAGATTGCATGGAACGGGTCCATACAAACTGTCTTTGTGATGCCGCCTTGGAAAGATGAAGCTTTCAGATCGGCGAAGGATATTAAGGCATCCATTTATTACATTATTAGTCTGTCTGAGCTGCGTATTTTGGATTATTAGAACGTTTTGAGAAAGTATACTCATATTTTCTGAAACAAAATCTATTTTTTTCTTCAAATACTAAATTTTCGCTCGCAGCTTCAACTGCCTTTTTTTGCTTCCCCGGGGGAATCCTATATTTTCCCTAAGTAAAATCAAATCAAACATTAAAGCAAAGGATTTAAATAAATTTTCGTTATTATATATTAAGTAGTAATAGTTTGATACTTAAACAAGGAACAAACTTTCTATATTTATGTCCCTTCAAAAACTCTAAAGCGCTTGTTTTCTCATTTTTAATTATTCCTCTGTACAAAGTTACGTGCTTCTAGCTTTAAAAAAACCGGCCAAGCGCGAGTCGGACTCGCCCATGAAGGGTTCCGTAGGATTTATGACGTATTAAAAAAACTACTTACTAGATCTCGTTCAAACCAATTTTCGGTGGAAGTTTGCATGGTAATGTACATCAAATTTTTTTTTTAGTTTTATCGTTCTCTTATTTTAGAAGTTACAGGGGGGACCAGGGACCGGAAAACCCGTTCATTTGCTTAAGCCGTTCGAAAGGGTAACCCATTCGTATGGTAACCCAGTGGGCTCGGTAAGCCGTTTAACAGGTTTCCCAACAATAACGATAACCCGTAAAATAGGGGTTACTACCCACAACAATAATTTACCGCTTACCAAATCTTAAAGGTTTTTAGTGTTTATGCGCTTAACCGCTTACTGTTCGGGTTAGGGTAACCCTTTCCCTCACGCACACCGAGCGATTGAAATAGCACTGCGGGCGCAATAACGCCAGAGTTCGGTCGCGACCTTCGGCAAATATGCGGTGCAAAAGCAATCTACACGCGATATACCTAAGGTCTAAAATATTTTTTACATATTAATCAGCGTTTAGAACGGTAACCCATTCGGGGGGTTTTTGATATCGGTTAGCGGTAACCCGAATTAATTCAATCGAAGGGATTGATGTGTAAACCGGTAAGCCGTTTGAAAGCTTACCGTAAGACAAAGGGTTTCAAAACCCAGCATTATAAAATACCCCATCAAAACCTAGTCGCAGTGTGGACCTTACCATGCGCGCCCATAAGGGCACGGAGAACACCGGGGGGTTTTAGTGGGTCGGCCTGGCACTCTGCCGGGCCAGCCCCACACACGCCCTCCGTCCAGCCAACGGCGGGTACGGTGCGATTACGCATTTCCCCCCGAAAAAAAAAAAAAAAAAAAAAAATGTTACCGGCTATAACGGTAACCGGGTCCGGTCCCTGGGGGGGACACACATTTTACCACTTTGGACGTGTCTCTCGCGCAAACTATTCAGTATAGAAAAAAATGATATTAGAAACCTCAATATAATTTTTGAAGACCTATCCATAGATACCCCACACGTATGGGTTTGATGAAAAGAAAATTTGAGTTTCAGTTCTATTTTTATTCCCCAAAAATTTATTGCTTTTTTCTATTTTTGTGTGAAAATCTTAATGCGGGTCACGGAATACATCTACTTACCAAGTTTCAACAATGTAGTTCTTATAGTTTCGGAGAAAAGTGGCTGTGACATACGGACGGACAGACAGACAGACATGACGAATCTATAAGGGTTCCGTTTTTTGCCATTTGGCTACGGAACCCTAAAAATGACGGAACTTCCTATTTCCACACCTATTTTACCCTCTTAGTGGTTGAATTTCCAAAAATTCTTTATTAGCGGATGAAACCGTTATAAAATGAACCTGATTCTTAAATCCAATCTGTCAGGATATTTACGGGATATGTATAAAAGTTCAGCTAAAATAAAGAATGGAGACGTTTCTAATATGAAATTACTGACAATATAGAATGTACATTTTGCTTATGCAACTAAGTTGGCAAAGAAAGTAGGCTGCCCACCTGATGGTAAGTGACTACAGTCGCCTATAATACATGTGGCTTTTGTAGGACTTGCAAATGTACAACCCCTACAAGAACGCCGATGTATGTTGTCCACTTATGACATATGACATCTAGTCACAGGACGCAGTAATTTTACTGCTTGTTTCACTGGAACTTAGTAATTCAGGCACCGCTGCTTGGGAGCAGAAATGGGTAAGATAGAGGCACCAACGTAAATGACTGCGGTACAGTCTCCCTCTGGAGCGTCTACATTTACATCTGGTACATTTACATACAAAAGAGTGTCAGTCAACAGTGAGCTAAAAACCGAACATTTATTTCTCTTTTTAAAAGTTAACTGTCTAATTTAGATTTTTCGAACTCTGCGCTTGCAGTATTTTTGTTCTGGATTTTTCGAAACAAATACGAACTCAACGCGCTACAGCCCGCAATTTTAAATGTAAAAGTTTCAATGAACGTAACAAAAAATATGCGGACGCACGCCACGATTTTTATAGTAGCCACAGGATTTATGGGAATATTTCTTTTTTCGATCACAGTATAGCTCTATTTACTTATAGAGGGAATCATGCAACGTAATTAAGCCTCGAATTCATCCAATTTGTGAGCCAGTTTGTGAGGAATTATCTACCCGCTTTGCATTGTAATTTTTTTAGTCCACCTAACGTGAGCATCGGTGGCGCTGTGGACTCGGTACATTTGTCTGACGCTCCTACGGTGAAGGAAAACATCACGAGGCAACCTGCATACATCTGCGAAGAAATTCAATGGTGTATGTGAAGTCTTGAGCCAGCGTGGTTGACTAAGGCCTAATCACCCTAACATAGGGTAGGCTCGAGCCCCTCGGTGGGGACGTTTGTGAGCTGTGATGATGATGATGAACGTACTTAAACTAATTACAAAAACTTAAGTTAGCAACTTCCGATTTTACCTAAGTATTTTTTTTGTCGTCAACTCGCGTGCTCATATAAAGTACAATCAAATAAAAGGGGAACAATAGTACATTGTTACCCTAGGGGTGAAAGTAACTTATTTAGTCCCGAGACGATGTTTGGCGCCCGAGCGTAGCGAGGGCACCAATAGTTCGAGGGACTAAATAAGTCTTTAACCCGAGGTAAACACTGTGCTTTTCATTACGAATACAAGGAAAGTAAAAGTAAAACAATAAATTAGCTAAAGAAAAAACGTTACATAAATCAATAACTTCTGCTTTAGCACGCTTTCTCTTATAAAATCAGGCGTTAACTCCATATCTGAATCGGATGAACTCATTGTGTTAATTATTAACACAGTGTTATACAAATATAATTAACAGTTAATACAAATCTCTATAAATGGAAAAAACAAATGAAGATCGCATTGCCGCTTATTTTGTTTTTTTTTTCTGTGGCCGGCCAGCTATTATTTTTCATTTTTATAATTTAAAAAATGGTAAATATTTTGCCCAAATCTATGTTATTTTAAAGAAATAGTTGAAAATAAATTATAATAAAGTCATTTAAAAATATATTCTTTAAATACTTAACATTGTGTTATTTCAATTTTACACCGCGCTGTAATTGAGTGTGGCTGTATAGAAAGTCGGAACATGGTTCAATAAAAATGTGAAAAAAAAACTTGTTTCTTTTTAAAATTTGACAGCAGCTGTCAGTTGAAAGTGATTCTCCCTAGGGCTGAAGTACTACTTTCAACCCTCTCCGCAGGCAACTTCAGACCTACTTTCAGAGTATGAGTAATGAAAAGCAGTGCGCGTGATTTGGCTGAAATCATGATAAAATAACCTTCCCATACATTTTATCTGAAAACAATGTTTTGAAAAACGATCTTTGCATCGACATCCGTACAACATTTATCATATAGCTGCGCCGACTACCCGCAAATGTATACTCCAGAACAAAGAGAACAGAAATACGAGTGCGCGCGAAATAAACAAATAATTCCATCGATTCGCCGATGCCGGCCGGAACCGGAACGGCGCGGTCGAGCGCTATCAGGTGTCATTCATACTCGCATTTACAAACCGTACCAATTTCATTTACAGGGCAATTGCATTTGCAGGGCAACTGCATTTACAGGGCAATTGCATTTGCAGGGCAACTGCATTTACAGGGCAATTGCTGGTTATCATTATTTGATAAGCAAAACAACTGTTCGTTTTATTCGTTTACAATTTATTAGTTCTCATGTGTTATATGCATAAGCAAATTTGTAATTAGAAAGTTAGAATCACGAGGATGCAAAATTTTGTATGTAGCTGTAAAGACCATTTGATAAACAACGCGTGTTTCAACAAGTGCAGGTATTCTATAGGTAGAGTTGACTGTTGTAAGCATTGATTTACTACAAAACGTTTACGTTACGTTTAGTAGTAAATCAATGGTTGTAAGACAACTAAAAATAAAAGCTACATATAAAACTGTGAATTGTTTTTCTACTCTAAAAAATATCAATTTTTCAAATGTTATATCAAGTGTACAAATTATACACAGAAGCACTATATGTATACAAGCTACATCAAGGCTACTGGCAAATTTTAACAATTTGGGAGTAGCCTTCATGCAACAATGCTTCCATGAACTAAATACTCTCATTAAAGGACAAGAAGGAATCTACTAATTCAATGTACCAATAAACATGTCGATCATTATCCAACACCTCTCAACCGAAAACAATTCCGCAACGCACTTTCGAGAAAACTCGCAGCCGCCACAGCGGGGGTCATAATAAATAAAAAATAATAAGAAAACTTTCCCCATCACAGTATGCGCTCACATTGAGAGGCGGCGATATACTAAATTTTATTCACAACGATGCAAAACAACTTAGAAATGTGATCTATATCCTCTAACCTGTAAGGTACGTTTTCATTTGAGTGACTGCCATTTAAATTGTCAGATATAAGTAAATCATGTGGTGCATCAGCCTTAACACTCGGGTCCCAGAAAGGATGCCACGAGAGTTTCCCAAGAGCAATCACTCAGCTAGTAATCTCTCAGGATTTCTGCTCTCACCCTTACATTTTCCCTCTTTGTTTTTTAAAAAGACTGCTCCTTACCGATAACCGACCCCCCTTTAAATATTCGCACATTAATATCCACGAGCTGACGCGATTATACGCCGGTCGCTCCTCGAAAGGATCATCTTAATCGAAGGTCCTTAATCCATTTTAAAAATCAAATTACACTAACAATTTTTGGTGCGTGTCGATAGGATTATGATATTTAATTATGTTCGTGTTTAAAATACAATCATCACTTAATTTATGCCTAAATATATCGTGTGTCATCAATCAGGATCTAAAATGCAGTCGTGATCATATCCTTGTCTGGAATGTGATACGGAATGGAAGAAATTAATTACTACACATTCGTGTGAAAGTATACTAACAACCAATAACCTATTCATTTGATAGACAGTAAGGAAAGGAATTTAACGTTGACCATTTAAGTGAAAGAGAACTATATACATATAATAAGTAATAACATAGACATAGACTTAACATAGACTTTTTCTACCGTATATCATATAACAACGTCAAATACAAATGAACTAAAAGAATGACACTTCGTCTTATTACAAAACATGGACTAAAGTTAGTCCCGGTTTAAACCAGGACTAAGTTGACGCTGTCTCTATCTATGTATATCGACACAAGTGAAAGCGCACTACATTTAAACCAAGACTAACTTTAGACCAGGTTTAAACTAGGTTTTGTAATAAGACCGTTATAGTTTATTGTGGTTGCTATGTTAAATAAAGTCAGGTATTTTTTACTCTTGTCCTTGCGTCCTGTCCATCCATCCCACCCATCTTACAACACCCAGCAAACTTAATCATATCCAATAATTCGTATGGACACGTAATAAGATGTTGCCGTTTCAAACTATGTTCAAATTCAATTGTTTACTTTACGGACTCATACGTGTTAACCCTTAGATTAGATAGCTAACTAATAATCTAAGTGAAAACCAGGTGAAGTCAAAATGAATAGACTGTTAAATTATAATAGTTATTTATTAAATAAAATATTAAAGTAAGTATACAAATACCTAAACGGTAGCTTTCGTTTCAAATTAGAACAAAACAATTTAGCAAACTGATTTACAATTTTAATAATTTCAACTTTGCTTCCCCCGCGTTCTTCCAAACTTTTAGCGCAACTTTCAACGTCTATGTTCATTATAACGAAAGCAGTTGCAAGTTTCTAGTCTGGCTCTCGACAGGCGAGCCCTAAAAACTACAAAGCATGGGAACAAAAGAAATTATAGCTTCAGCATCTCACCGCTATCGACACCCCAGCGCATGGGAGCTCTTTGACGCTAGAAATGACGCGACAGCGACGGTCCGCCATGTTGGCATTTTGTTTTTGACACTTCGCTTTAATCACTGCGCGCGTGAAAATAAACAGTAGCATTTTTTCATTTCTAAAAGAGCAGTGTGTTCATAATTTTTCCACCCTTTATGATGGGGGCGTTGGAAATTGTTTCTCTCCGTGAAACCACACTTTTGACGACACTCGATTGAACTAAAGCTTACCTACACAAGAAAAAAAAAGATTCGAGTTGAAATATGCCATTTGTTTTACCTCTTTGAAAATGCATCACTTATCTTTTACTATACTATTTCCACTGATTCGCGCGGCTATGAAAATAATAGCATACTATCGGAATAATTAGACAGGGAGTTATTGAATCGAAGAATAGATGATCTTACCTCCGTAATAAATTCTGGACCTTAAAACCTTTCGAGTTCCGAGACCTTACGAGAATGAACAGGCAAAATTTGTTCTTTTAATTTTAATAAAACTACACTTTTCGGGTTTACTCGTCTATATTTAGCTTAAAACATTTTAATTCTATAGCCAATAATAAGCTTGCTTTTGCTTTTCAGATGTTCTTATTATCAAGAATTCTGACCATAGCTTGAGCCATACAATGTATCGTAAACTGGCCGGCCTCAGCCGGGCTCAGTAATCTATATAAATAAATAGAAATGAACGTTTGTATGTTTGTCATCAACGAGCTCCTGAACCACTCATCAGATGGGGATGCAACTTTGGTTTGGTTTTATATGGACGCCCGCGTAAATTTCTGACCTAACAGTATAAAAAAAATCTTCCGTTTCAATATTCCGTAGCAGTTTGACTACATCTATTATGCACACTGAACGAATGAATGTCAAAATGAATGTCAGAAACAAACAGTGTCAGAGCCACTCAGATTGTGATGCAACTATGGTTTGGTCTTCTGAAGACCGCGTGGGTTTTTGGCCCTAACTAAATAAAAAAATCATTGTGTGATTTTATGAAACCACGATGCAAGTGCATTTTTTTTTGATCGTAGGCATTTAACTGATAATTCGATCTTCGGAAAAGTATTCAATCGAGGGTATTAAAATAGCGTTTTTAATCTTAACTTTAATCTTTTTCTATTCAAAACAAAATTATAAATAAAAAACGAAAAAAATAAATAATATAAAAATGATCAAATAAGCAAAAATACAATAAAAAAACAAATTTATAGATAACGCTCTACACCAAGATCGAACCACTGCCACATTTAAATTCGAAGACCTAATGCATAGACCAATCCTGACGTATATAAAACAGTAAAATTAAAGACGTCATGTTATCGTGTAATGCGACATACGATAGATGGACGAAAAAAATTGAGGCGATGTAAAAAAAAGTTTCACTTTTAAAGCTTTCCGTAGCACTGACACGCATGCCGGGTACATAGACACATACTTCAAACACCTGCAGTCTCTCACCTACATGACAAAAAATTACCTGTAAGATCATTTTCCTACAGTTTGTATGGCGTAGGGAAAAATAAACAAACAATTATAATTGTTATATCTTCACGAAATGTTCTGCATTTCAGATGAGCGTGACAAACAAAGCACCTCTTAATTTGCTTAAAGTAAAAAAAGTATTTGCATCTCATTTCAGTGGCTAGGTAAAGAGTTTCTCGCTAGTAATGAGTGTTGAAAATATACGAACCGTTTAAAATTTTTTTTTCTACTGTTAATGAGTTGACCTCTTTCTATCAGCTGCAAAACTAGTTGAATGAACTAATAAACTATATCATACAGCCGTTTAAGGGGCCACAGTACCTACTACTAGCGCCGCCATATGTTTTTATTAATTATGATAAATTAAAGACGTTTCTACAAAAAATAGATCAGTCAAGAACTCAATACAGATATTTCAGATTTTTTGAGCTATTCAGGCATATATTAAATGTAAAGGAATAATCATAATCCGAATTATTGCTAAAAGTGGCCACTTCGAGCAATAATTCGGATTATGATTATTCCTATACATACATTTGATCTATGCCTGAATAGCTCAAAAAATCTGAAATATCTGTATTGAGTTCTTGACTGATCTATTTTTTATAGAAACGTCTTTAATTTATCATAATTAATAAAAAACGAATGGCGGCGCTAGTAGTAGGTACTGTGCCCTCTTAATATAAATCCGTTTAATTTGCTTGTTTGAGTGAAACGGTGAGCTCAAAGCATTTTTGTTTTATTATCGCAAAAGTTTTTGGGAATTTTACGGATGTTAACATAATGTTTCATGTTTAATATATTGTAATATAAAGTTCATGTTTAATTAAGTGTGAATAAATTCAAATTCACTGTAATGTTTTCAAGTAAATAAAATAAAAAACAGTTTGAAAAACTAACTAAGTCCTAAGCCTGGGAAAGTATAAAGTGAAGTTTATTTCATTTTACTGTCTAATTCACAATTCAACAGCTCACACAAACAAACTTTGTTAAAAACAAAGGTATTGAGCACTACTTTACACCAACAGCTTCTTCTTATATCTATAAGTTGTTGGTTCTGCAACATTAACTGGTTAACAGCTGCCGTCAACTGGTTTTTCAACTAGTTGATAGTTTTTAAAAAACGGTTTCGTCTCATTAACGCAAAACCGTCAACGACCCACGCCTAATTCTCGCTGCACGAGAAACTTACTTTACCATAATAGCTTATAAAATTTACTAAAACCGCCGTGAAAGCGAGACAACACTATACGCTACAATAGCGGCGTTTCTGTTTCAACATTGTTTCAAGATTTTTTTTATTATACTTACATTTACTTATATACAGCATAACAATTACAAATAGACACATGGTATCAGAAATGAAAATCCCTGTGGAGGAGCAAAATTCCAAATTCCATTGTTTACAGAATAATAACTAATGGCATTGCACAAGGAAACAATGAAGCCTATTAAATTCCATTGCAATTCATAGCCAAAGTTGACAACGAAAAATACAAAGGATACACATTAACGATTTATAACCAATTTCCATTATTATGAAAATCTGTTGCCTTAATAAATCATTCGATTATCATTACTCGAATTTAATAAATAATATAACGATTCAATCGCGCGGATATGAATACGTCTGAGCCATTGTCAGGCTGTGTTGCGCACGAAACGATCTGATTGGCGCTTTAACGAGCTGCATATATTTCACGGTCGACTGTACACTTATCACCGGAGTGAAGGGGAGAAAATGACTGACCATTTCAATCAAAAACAATGGATAATTTAGTTAAATAACAGCGGTTTTAAAATAACTTAATCATCAATATGGACGTTATTGTGTACCGACATAATTATTGTAATAAGATAGCCAGTTCCCCCGTTATTGAGGAGTCCAGACGAAGCTCGTTCCATTTTCGGCCTTACCATCAGTTACCATCGGGAGAGATGACCAAGAGTTTCCCTGCAGGCGTAGCACGGGCTGCCAAGACTGGACTTGAGTCGCGAATTATCTCACAATTTCACTGACATAATCTCTATGTCTTAAAGAGTAGCACGGTGGCGCGTATTTAGTGTGACTGACGTGATAAAAATTTCATGACACTCGTCAAGGAATACGTGTGACTGAGATTTATCACAAACTTCTTGCTCTCCAACTGCTGTTACATCTTTCAAAGTATTAAAGCCCTTGCTACAACCACAGCAGTCGGAGCACAGGCACGCCAAGAAATTTGTGATAAAACTCAGTCACACGTGTTCCTTGACGAGCGTCAAGAAATTTTTATCACCTCAGTCACACTAATTAGGCGCCACCGTGCTACTCTTTAAGACATAGAGATTATGTCACTGAAATTGTGAGAAAATGCGTGACTCGAGTCCAGTCTTGGCAGGCCGTGCTACGCCTGCTGTTGTATGTAAAAAAAAACTTAATAACCACAATCACAATCAGTCTAAGACAGACTGGCAGAGAACACGTATGGCTATGGCTTTCGTCTGTCTTTATACACGTTTTGTGAAAAGAGATAAATATATTAGTGTTAGGAATAAAAAACAGACCTTGGCAGCTAGACTATAAAAGGTGAACGCCTGTCAGATATGAAAATAAAAAATACACATTAAACTGTTCAAGCTGTGTTGCTCAAACACATCAGTCGGAAACAAGAGCTTGTGCTGGAAAGACGTCTGTGAAGGCAAATTTAATATGTAAAAATCTCGTGTCACAGTGTTTGTTATCGCACTCCTCCAAAACGGCTTGAGCGATTTTTATAAAATGTTTTGTGTTATATTTAATAGATCGGAGAATAGGTAGTTTTTTACCCCTAGGTGATAAGTCAAAGTCAAAACTTTTTTATTCATTTAGGTACGATTTGTACACTTATGAACGTAAATTTTGATGCCATTGGTACAGGAGTCTACCAGGAGGCCTTGTTCTAAGAAGAACCGGCAAGAAACTTAGCAAGTTTTATCCTCCGTTTACATTTTTCATAGGTTTGGAAAGAGTCATAATTCACAAGTTTAAGTTTCATTTTAATAATTAATTATAATAAAATAAAAGACTACTTACTCATTTATAGTAATAAAAAGAAAATGTGTTTTATGACGTCTTCGTTTACAATGTTACAGAAATTTTTGAGTGTTGAGCTTTAAGAGCTTAAAGCGAAACGTAATTCGCGGGCACAGCTAGTAAAGTATAATACTCACGCATAGATAAAGCAATTATTGTCAATAATTCGATACATCAACCTGAATTTGGTAAGCGATAATAACATAAATCCAAAACTAAACAATAAATTACTATTTTGTGAATCCCAAACAGAATTAATAACACTGCGAATCTGATACCGCATTTCTGTATTAACGATTAATGGTAACCGATCTTTGGCGAATCCTAAATATTCAAAGGTAGGGTTGCTTATCTATTACATTTAATCTAAGATACCATATAAAATATACCGATTCATTTATACAGACCAAATTTTAATCAATATTCATGGAGATGTTCTAACATTCCTTCCTTTCCTTATTATATAAGATGTCAATTAATAACTCACTCATTGTAGAAATTTTAAATCCTGGCTAGTTACGATAGTTTAATTAGGACTCCATTTCTAAGCTTTTCTATTTTAAAAAATTCAATCAAAATATTTATTATATTTAAATGCCTACAAACATACTAATCTTATTGCCTTTATTGCGTGGTTTTAATTGCTTACACTGACGTTTACTTAGCACACAAAAGTCACCGTATTGCTTATTGTATGATAAAAACATCTATTAAAATTTACTATAAACATACTACATTAACCGTTTAAAGTGAGCACTATTCACAGCTTTTTAAGGCTCCGCACCACAAAGAGAAAACGGAAACCTTATAGGATCATTTCGTTGTCCGTCTCTCTGTATGTCAAGATACCTTTTACTCAGCACCACGTAGAGATACCAACCTGAAATTTATATCGACCTACACGGCGGGTTTACAGTATCTTTCAGCTGTAAAAATTAAACTTGTACGTCAACGTTGTTGTACGTCAACCCGATTTAAAGATATGATCGTTTATGTCGCATTTAATCGCATATTTTGCGATTTAACAAGGGAATCAGAACCTATAGGGTACGCCCCGTTGACCTAAAATCATTATGGTAAGAAGCAATATCTCAGAACACTATTAAGGGAAGAATCTGAAAAGCGTAAATAGTACGGTATAGTTGTACCAGAATCTAATGGCAAGAAGAAAACTCTGTTTTTATATAGTAGTAACAGCATATGCCATCAGATGCTGATACAACTATACGTATGGTCTATATACTTAGACCATTTCTCGAGGAAGGTTATAGGCTAACATAACATCACGCTACGACTAAAAGGAGCTGAGCATCAATGAAAAATGTTGCAAAAACAGGAAAACAAATATATGGCGGAACGTAGTTCGCGGGCACAGCTAGTATCTGATAAAGCTCCGAATTTTACTTACCCCAACTAGAACATCTTTGAATCAGTACCCGCAGGCAACCCTGTTCGCGAAGATCTTTACAAGATAAATAGCCATTAGCTAATCCAAGGGCGGACCCACGGTAACTCAGCGGAGCAATAATGCCATAGTCCGACCGCTTTAATGAAATAAAATTTGCATATTATAAAGATTTATGTCGGCCTAAACACCGGGAGCATTGCAAACCAATGATCGTTAAGGCTACATCACACGAGAGACAAATCCTGTTGCGCAGATATTTATTAATGTTTGCATTACGAGGTAATTAAACCTTTTATGATGTTACCTGCACGACTCGATCGGGATAATTCGTTGGGTTATGTTGTTACTTATATGTTTCACTACAGCTGTATATGACCCCACCGAGGGGTTCGAACCTACCTCAAGTTAGGTTGTTTAGACCTTAGTCAACCACGCTGACCCAGTCCGACTTGGTCGACTTAACATACACCTTTGAAATTTTCTTCGCAGATGTATGCAGGTTGCCTCACGATGTTTTCCTTCACCGTTGGAGCGTCGGACAAATGTCCGAGGATATTCGAAAAATAAAAAATAAATTGGTACACGGCAGGATCGAACCACGGACCTCCCGATTAGAAGTGCTCGGCCAGTGCCGAGTCCACAGCGCCACCGACGCTTCTTAACGGCCTAAATAACAAAAATTTTACTCCTTGGATCATCCTCCGATTAGTTACTCCGTGTTTTGTCTTGTTTCCGCACATGTCGGCTGTCATATGTCAAAACAAGACAAAACATGGAGTAACTAATCCGAGAATGGTCCAAAGAGTAAAATTTTTATTAATAAGGCCGAAAATGTTTACTTATGTATAATCAATATCTGATGAAAATTACAGACTTAAGTTAATTTTAATGGCTACCGTGTAAAAGGAAACTATATTTATCCATTTCTTTTCACGACTTGTTAATACACCAGTGAATTTTTTTGGTGTAGTAACGATTTAAAAAAATCTGTTTGCTATAAATCTAAAAAAAGAAATAAATGAGAAAACAATATATTTGTTTATATTTTTTCAATGTTAAGCAGCTGTTGGTTTGATAATTATGAATTACTAGCGAGAAGAACCGATGGCCGCTGGGGCCGAACGGTTCTTGAGTGGCGACCACGATCCGGGCGACGCTCAGTGGGTAGGCCCCCGA
Organism: Schoenobius gigantellus; assembly: GCA_963935595.1. Taxonomy (NCBI): domain Eukaryota; kingdom Metazoa; phylum Arthropoda; class Insecta; order Lepidoptera; family Crambidae; genus Schoenobius; species Schoenobius gigantellus. Next base: position 16,668,810 of record OZ012554.1, on the reverse strand, counting down.
CCAGGTGGACCGACGATCTGGCAAAGGTCGCGGGAAGCCACTGGATACGGGCAGTACAGGACCGATCGTTGAGAAGATCCATGGGGGAGGCCTATGCCCAGCAGTGGGCATCGTGCGGCTGAGATGATTATAATGATGATGAACTGCTGCCCGCGACTTCGTTTGCGTCCCCAGGGAACTCATTAAAATTCGGGATAAAAAGTAGTCTATGACTTTCCCAAGGGCGTAAGCAACCTCTTTTTCAAATATTTGTTGTTCAGAGGTTTAGGTGTGAAAGTGTAACAAACAAACAAAGTCACTTTCTCATTTAAATAGGTATAAGTTGGAATATTTGGACAAGTCATAGTTGTAGATAAAAATGATTTAATACATTTTAAATAATAAAAAAACAGATAACTACACAGTAAAATGGAATAATACAATACTGCACAAAAATAGGCTGGACCTGTTTTTAAAATATTGTATGGATATTTTGCAATAAGTGTTATTCGAATAATATCAAGAATAAAATAAGAATGCAGATAGTAATGTTGGTAGATGCTAGCTCCTTATTTAAATTTAAGGCTGTGTAAATATTAAAATTTTAATCGTATTTTATGTATACCCAGCCTTAATATAAACCGAAGTGCAATTTGTTTTCCAACAACTCGCCTAAGTAGCAAAGTTTTTCTTGAAATAAATTGATATTAAAAATTTTCCTTATCATGTGTCAGAAAGGAAAACTGTAATTTCATTTCAGCAAACATTTGTTCTATTGTTGTTCTAGAATGAGTTATCTTTACTTTTTCCTTTTATTTTTCTTTTACATAAATAGGAGGAGGAGTAGTAGGTAAGTAATATTTTCTTCCAAGGAAAAACAATTTTCTAACAAATTTGAAACGTGCCATTAAGGCCGAAGAGTTTGTTGGATTGTTTGTTTGTTTGAACGCGCGAATCTCAGGAAGTACTGATTCAAATTGATAAATTATTTTTTGTATTGGATAGTCCATTTATCTAGAAAGGCTATAAGCTATATAACATCACGCTACGACTAATAGGAGCTGAGCATCAATGAAACGTGATGAATGAAACATTGAAAAAATGGGTAGAAAAATATGGCGAAACGTAGTTCGCGGGCACACCTAGTTTTGAATAAAAGACTTTCAAAGAGATAATTATCTTGAAATAACTGACATTCTCAATTTCCGCGGCTTTAACATAAATATTATTGCACAGTGAAAAAAAATAACAAATTGAACACTAACCGAGCTTATTTTGCTCATGCCTTTATTTTTCAAAAGCTTTCAAATTAAGTGACACTTTTCAATCACACAATGGGACCCCTGATTTCTTTTGTAACTCGTTCTACGATAAACTAATTTAACTTCTCAAAAGATCACGGGATTAAATCTCGGAGGCAGTTTCAAATAAACGTACAAACAAGGGATGCTGAATTCCGTTAGAGATCGCTGTAAGTAGCTCTTTTCGTTCCCTACTAAAATATACTTAATCATTCAATACCATTTCGGATTTAGACAAAGAAACCAAAAAAAATCAATGATTTTGGAATGAATGCATATAAGTTAAAATAAAAGTAACTTAAAGAAAGTAGGAAGCTTCCTATACCAGTAAAATAAATAAAAATACAGATCACTATCTTCCAGGGTTATTTTATTTGTACAAACTTTTAAAAATAGTTATTAGAAGTTATTCGAATAGTTATTCCGTCATTAGTTAGTTAGTTATTATTAGTAGAATATAAAGCTTGATATTAATGAATTATAAGTTTTGTGTCATATCCTTTTAATTAATAATCAATATTTTATAACTTTCAATTGATTTTTGCCCGCCAACCTGCATAATCAGGTTGTTGGCGAGATAGCGCTCATTTACAATAGTATTGTATACCTGATGGCTATAGAATCGAAGTTGTATTACTATATAAATATAGAAAACTATTACGCTTAAATAAAAATTAAATATTATTATTAAATAAATAGATGCAAATTACTGTCCTAACAGTGTAGTTTTAAGTTTGCATTTTTGCGCATTTTTGCTTACTTTTTTACTTTCTCTTAGTCAATCTATGCTATTGCAAATTTTTAGTATTAGATATTCGTTTGTCTTTTTACCATACTTATTTGTAGCTATGTATCCAATCATTTTCTTTTCCCTAACCTAACCCTTGTATTATATTTATTTATTATATTTTTTTAATATTATCATCATTGTAGTAATTTTATATAGCTATCAAGAAATCTACTTTTCTATTTATATGCATTATTTTACATATCGAATACATATGAAAATACTAATAATGCAAAGATCATAAACATGAAGAAACAATATCCAAAAATTAAATATAAATAAAATTTATAGCGTTAGAATGTATTCAATATTGAGATTATGTACCTAAAGATTAATAAATCAGTAACTAATAGTAGTATTTTTTTATACTCTTATATAACTATTTCCTGCCTATTATCTATATTAAGCAATTCCCTAATACGTGTATCAGTACAAAGGATAATGTGTCTACCTCGTTAGACACTAAACGAATAGCTCCAGGTCTTCAGTCTATCCATCTGAATACAAATTCTCCTGGGGCCCTATCTCGTTAGGATAAGTGGTTTATAGTTGGGGACAAAGCGTAATACCATTAGCATTAGCACGCCAACATTTAGGCAAATCTAGGAGAGTCATGTTAAGTTAACAAAGTTAACAAGGTTCTAATTGTAGATATTTTACGGGCTATTAATTTTTAATAATTTTATTTAACTTAATGAACAAATGACTTTTTCAATGCAAATACCGCTAATTTTCAAAAAAAAGTTTTTATTTACAAACCAAATTTTCAAGCCAAATTTCAATTCAAAACAGAATAGTTTTTGAAAGCAAACAGAAATGTCGTTTGAAAATAACGTAGAGTCCAAACTCCCCAATAACCAGCTACCGTTAAAGGTGTTAGACCTGTTCAATTGTTCGTGAAATCGAAAATTATGAACTTCACGCAGCTCAGACTGCCAGGGACAATGCCAATGTTGAATTTACGATTCCGACGGAGCCTAGTATGAATATGAATGATCCAGCAGCTCTTCCGGGACTGCACAGACTATATTTAATCTCGCCGCTTACAAAATAATACTGTTAATGAGAAGATTCATAATTAATAATCACTCGTGTCATCAGAAATAAAATAACAGTAGCTGACATAGAAATGCCTAAAAGTTGACTATTTTTAAATGCTATAGGTTTTTTGTACAATCTGTTTAAAAGAAAGACTTTTATTCTATACCCGACAAACTATGCTAAGGCAACGATGTAATCATTTAGATAAAATTTTGGCCTTTACCTCACGTGATGGTAAGTGACGATAAGGCTGAAGCTAAAAGCCAACTTCACCTGGACTTCCAGTCAACTAAGGGACTGGCTATCTTACCTTTAAATGTCGAAACTCAACAATGTTATTATTACGACAATCTAAGACTAATACGACAAGGTAAGGTGGTGGTAGCTAGCCAGGCGAGCTCACAAGCCCTACCACCAACCAAACCAGACAGAAAACCTTCTGCCCTCATAGGGAATCGAACCCTGGACCTGTAGGTCAACACCGGGTGGACAATTACTTGCTAATTACTAATAAAATTTGGTTAGAAAGAAAATGTTTATATTTAAATTATAAACAAAACCCTTTTTTTTTTCATTTAAAAAAATCGCACGAATTCTGTCACTTATAATAATTATTAATTTGGGTTTAAAACTTAACTGTCGAAACGATGAGCTTTCATAAAAAATCTACGCTATTCAAACCATTCAAATGTCCGTTGCTTTTATTTATAAGACACTCACAGACAAGCGAAAGGCACTAAATCCTATAAAAATGCATTCAGGCTAACCCTCTTCAAGCTCGCATCTCAATCCCGGCGACATTGAAGTCATTCGGTCATTCTTTTCTTAAAGACCTCAGAGAGGGTGAAAATGAAATTAAATTCTGAATGAAAGGCTCTCGCCGTGAGATAAAGGGGATCTCCTATGAATTATGCCCCTTGAAGATTTAGGAGGGTCTCATAAGGACAATAGTGTAATCGTCCAATTAACTGTTTGTACGTGTTGTGAGCGGGGGCGTCTAAATTTCAAGAATGTAAAAGGATGTGAAATATTGCCTTTTCAAGGCAGTTGGGAATGAATGTAGTCATCGACGAATAGTAATTGTCATGTTTATTCATTTTACAGTGTTATCATAAGCAACGTGAATGTTACGATATCTCTATTTGGAATGTAAGAAGAAAGAAAGAAAAGATATTTATTGGACAACAACCACAATAAACAATTCATAACATACAACCATCTTCTATAGTAGGACACATGTAGCCTTCCTGTAAGTTATAACGGAAATACTTATAATATATAATAACCTACCCAACTTCGAGGACAAAGTCATGAGTTAAGACGATGTGTTTGGTTGGGATAAGTGATCTTTTAAAACATTATTTTCTTAATATGTACAAAATAAGACTAAATCCATTAAACACTGATAATGTAAAGAAGTAAAAGTTGTAGAGCTAGAAATATTATATTCGACTCTATGCGACCGTCAGTTGATTACCTCATCATGGAAAAATAGCTTTCGCTCCACAAAGTAGGTATTCTCTAAGAAATGGCTATGAATTCTAGATGAAACCCTCATGAAGTTCAATCTGCCTCGAAGATTCATACATAAGACATGAATCCCCGAGGTCGCTTCATTTCTTCATAGCGAAGTATCAACTTTAAGTAAATGTGCGCTTTTATCTTTGTAACCGACTCATTTTGTGACATTTATTAATGAAAATAACTCAAGTGTACATTTACTACTCAACCGATATTTTATCTATCTCAATTAAAGGTTTCTTTTTTAGGTTTTCGTACATACAAAGGAAAAAACGTAACCCTTTTATAGGATCACTTTGTTGTTCGTCTATTCGTCTGTCCGCCTGTCTGTCAAGATCTTTTTTCGGGAACGCGTAGAGATATCAAACCGACTTTGATCACAATCTTTTTTTTTATATTCTTAATTTGTACTTAAAAGGTTTTGTAGACGAGTTATAAACTCTGCTTTTCACTTCGATTGCGAGAAAATAAAACAGTAGTATAACATAACATTTATTTAATTAAAATTCAAAGTAAAATTAGTACAGTTTTGAATACTGAAGGAAATTGTTTTATGTCTTAAAAAACACATAAGGAAAAAAATAAAGTAAACATAATAAAATAACAATTTTTATCTATGAACTTCTTATTGTGTTTGGCTGTATGGCTCATTTTCTTTGCCTTAATATAGATATATTTTTGTATGAGTAAATACGTTAATGCACTTGTGCACAAAATCGATTTTGTGCAGCCTATATTCTGCACAAATAAGCACTTTCAGAGCATGAGAAGTGAAAAAGGTTTAAATTTTCGAAAATTGTGCGATTTCACAAGGGAATCAAAACCTATACGGTCTTATTACAAAACGGGTGGTCCTACCGCCTTATTCATAGCGATTAACGATGGCGATAGCGAGTGACTCGCTATCGTTAGGAACTTATATGCTTAAGTTTGTACGGAAACCTCGGTGCAACTCGCACTTGACCGTTTTTTTATTTATTTATTTCACTACAATTTGTTGCATTTGTACAAAAAGCAATAACAGAAAAATTTAAAAATTCTAAACTTTCTATGAAGGATTTTAACTACAACAAGTGAAATAAAAGAGTCTTCTGAGTAACACGAACTAATAGAATAGATACAAAATATTTTATTGTTATACACTATTTGATAAATTAAAGTGTATTTGCTTATTTTGCCTTTTATCTCACCGTAGAAATCTAAATAGAGTACGTGCTTTACTTACATTCCTGGAATGAGACAAAAAGTAGAGTTCTTCTGAACTTTGTAGGAAAGAAAATCATTAATGTGAACTCTCGTGCTGACACTCAATTTATATACCACACGTGTAAAATTTGGCACAGCCATACAATAAAGAGCAACATTACATCAGTATGAATACAAAGCCTTCATAGGACAAGGTCCAGCGTTGCAAAGTCCAAACAAGTAGAACTTTCGCTGTTCAGTTGTTAGTTGGCAAGTCGACCCCAAGTAAAGCAACCGCTGCACCCAGTCAAATTACGCTCTCTCTACGTGCTACGAATCGGCCGCAGTGCTAATAGCAAACTTAATTAGATTTGGAATTAGATACGCTACAAATCTGCAACTTTATTGTAATCGTTGTACAGCTTGCATTTATACAATTAATATTGCTGTTTATCTCTCTAAGCTCGAAATAATAGTAGCAATTACTCAGCAAGTGAAAAAAGGTGAATTCTTTTCGAGGCACTAAGTTGTATCCCGAGAGGAGCGAAGGATTATAGAATAGAATCCTGAACGAATCAAGGGATACAAAAGTCGAGTTGAATTTTTTTTTCACGTGTTAGGTACTCTACTTTTTATCACTGACTGCGAGAAAATAATTACTCTGTGATTATGAATCAAATTTTATTATGAGTAATACATAAAAGAACAATAGAAAACAAAACAATCGGGATGATGACTGAATTCAAATTTTTACGTCTCGTCATTAAATATTAAAATACCACGGAAAAAGATGCAGTCCTTTGAAATTTGAATTAAAATCGGCTTAGAAATACATTAGATATAAGCATTTGAAGTTGTTAATTTGAAGGCGATTAGACAGAGAGATCCGACATCAACCGTGACGTCATTGTTGAGTACGGCCATAGAAACTCCTTGTAAATTACCGTTTTGCTAGAAAGAGATGGAGAAAAAACTTTAATACCTTATATCGTGGTTGTTTTTATAGTTATTCGAAAACCGATTTTTTCTTTCTGTTTATTATATGAATGAACTTCTATTAAAGCAAAAATTTTTTTTTTGTCATCTAGCCAATTAGAAATTAATTGTTAAATTAAAACAGTTTTTCAAACTTAGTTATTACGTTTTGGTGGTTTTTAGTACGTTTTTATAGCGAGTGTGCAACCTCTATGCACGTTTTCTTACTATAATCCGTATATTCGCGCATGTTCCAAATTCATTTTTTTTATTCACTCAGTGAAACAAAGAGCGTTTTTGTCACTGTTTTTGAAGAATCGCAAGCCCTTTGTCGACTGTCAATGGTAAAAAAGTACTTAGATGTTTGAATATTTGAAGAGAAAAACAACGATGGCTAATACTGGAAGACCTATTTATCTACTGGCGTGTATAAAGCTTTGTTTGGAAATGTGTTGGCTTTTGCCCACTGTTTAAGAATCTGAAATTATTATTTTTATATAAAATCCCAGGAAATGTAATATATAATGCATATAATGCATAATTGAGTAGATTTGAGATAAGAAACTCAATATAATTCTATGAATAATTCGTGGCTATAAAATGATCAAATAGACATGATTACGGTGCATTGAAAAGTTTTATACATTTTTTGCTATCTTGTGATAAGAAAAAACTGCTTAGAAAAAGAAAATTATCGTTGAGGTGTGGAAGCTTGTTTGTTACGTCGCCGTCGTCGTATTTAGCCATAGTATGTTCATGGGTAGTCGTGAAATGTTAGTAATTTTGCCACTTAGTCTTATAGCTGTTTAGGAGTAATCCTTCAAAGTAGTTTTGCGGCGTAGGCATTGTGATCAAAAAGGAGAAATTTCAAAGCAATATATCGTCACATGTTTCTGACTACGCAAAAATACCAAATTATGTTTTATTTTATTCAATCAGCCTATTTTTATAATCTATGAAAAAAAACCATCCCTACTTGATGCAAACATAGACGAAATAACCGGTGCAAACTTGTATACTCAACTCATTCTATCACGACCCATAAATTTTGACAAATATTTCGTTGTTTACCTCCACCGCAATAACAGGCCAAGCGATTCGGCCAAGTCAAATATTTACAATCAACACAGTTAGGTGAGGCGTCGAATCAATGGACGAAGAAGCTATCGCCCTGAGGGTGCTCTGCTGAGTGAAAGATTTAGTGGCAATAACGTGATGGCTTACAGCGCCTTTGCAACGCCGATGCCATTGTTCGGTGTGTCGGATTAACTCCAGCAGATAGAAGCTGAAACCATTGTAGCTCGGCAATAGATTGGGAGGTAAATGTCTTGTGCTCAGTGACGATATGTTGAAATTGAGCGCTGGCATGTTACAGGAGCGTGGGTGGCGCTGTGGACTCGGCAGTTGCCTTCCAATCGGGAGGTCGGGGCTCGAGACCGCCATGTACCAATGTGTTTTTCGTTTCGAATTTCATATGTACATTTGTCTGACGCTCCCACGGTGAAGGAAAACATCGTGAGGCAACCTGCGTACATCTGCGAAGAAATTCAATGGTGTATGTGAAGTTAGCCAATCCGCACTGGGCCAGCGTGGTTGACTAAGACCTAATCATCCTAACATAGGGTAGGCTCGAGCCCCTCGGTGGGGACGCATATGAGCTGTGATGATGATGTTACAGTTTAAGTCGCAATTTTCAAGGTGACGGAGGACAGACAAAATCTAATCATGATCAGTACAGCTTAGGCATCTCATTAAAAACACACCATGAATATAACCACATAGCAACAAAAGTTTGAAGTCATTTCGATTACGATTCTTTATTATTAGTTTCAGAGTTAAACAAGTAAAATGTTGTAAGTGGTACCAGAGGTCTTAAGAGGAGAGTTGCCAGAACTGGAGGCAATTGCCTACAATTCCTGCTTGATATATTGTTTCAGACGATAAGCATATAACGATAGCGGCTATAGTTTTTACCCCCCTAAACCTTTACGCAATGAAACAATTTTTGTCTCATTATATTCTAGGTCTGAACGTTTTGCTCTTTTGTGATTCAGTTTAATTTACTCAAAATACGATAAAAATGCTCGAGGTAGTTTTTAAGTCAAAAATATATATATTTAGATGCTAATAATTTATATCCTGAACAATATTTTATTCAAAACCAAAACGTACGGACCTAGATTTGTATTATATCTACAACATTGCTAAAAATTATGAAAATTAAACTATATTTAGAGGGGGAAAACTTTACAGCTTCACAATCCTCTTGAATATTAGATTGGCATATTGCGTGCAACGGAATCGTCTAAATATTCATATCGTGTGTCGACGGCACAACGGAAATAAACTATACTAGCAATAGCCTACAAATTTCAGAATTGGGCCAAAATTGAAATAAAAACCAATGAATTAAATTAGTTATCCCCCCTATCCCTATTATTAAATATGTTTGTCTGTCGTATTGGCGATGATCTCAAAATTTGGTTGTTTGTTTGTATTTTCATGCAGCGTTCTTCATCAGATAATTTATTTCGGATGGTCTGAATATATTGTAATAAAACAAAATAAAGTTTTTATTTAAGACTAAAGAACATTTTTTAAACAACTCTCCAAATAATAAATTAAAAGTGACGCTGATCGAATCTTAAAAATGATCTACCAGAGAATTGTAATTCTTCCAAAATCCTAAAGAAAACTCCACAATGGCATATCTCTATGTAACAGTTAACTATTTATTTTTTATTAAAGCTTTTATTTAAAAATTACTTTATACTTGCGACGCTATTTTATATTATTCAATAGTATTCAAAAGTATTTTTGGGTATTAAATATACAATATTACTTCAAAATTAAAACGTACAAACCTAGATCTTTATTATATCTACATATCTACATTTCCAAAAAAATTGAAAATTGAACTATCTAAAGAGGGAGAAAAGAGTTATCGCTTTTTGTATGAAAATTTACAGCTTCACAATCCTCTTAAATAGATAAATAAAACGAACCTGTTACACACTGAGACTAGCTAGTTGCAACGACACAATCGTAGTGCACTCGCGATTAAGTCATTTCCATGTAGATCAATGATAGTACATTGTTACCCCAGGGGTGAAAGTAACTTATTTAGTCCCGAGGCGGTGTTTGGCCCCCGAGCGTAGCGAGGGCACCAATAGTTCGAGGGAATAAATAAGTCTTTAACTGAGGTAAACACTGTGCTTTTCATTACGAATACAAGGAAAGTAAAAATAAAACAATGAATTAGCTAAAGAAAAAACGAGTAAATTTTATTTTACATAAATCAACAACTTCTGCTTTAGCCCGCTTTCTCTTATAAAATCAGGCGTTTACTCCATCTCTCATTGTGTTAATTATTAACACAATGTTATACAAATATAATTTACATTTAATACAAATCTCTGTTATACGGAAGTATTAACAAAACTCTACAAATGGAAAAAAACAAACGAAGATCTCGTTGTCGCTTTCTCGCTTATTTTGTTTTTTTTCTGTGGCCGGCCAGCTATTCAGCCATTATTTTTCATTTTCATAATTTAACGAATGGTAAATATTTTGCCCAAATCTATGTTATTTTAAAGAAATAGTTAAAAATAAATTATAATAAAGTAATTTAAAAAATATATTCTTTAAATACTTGTTAAACTTGTTTCAATTTTACACCGCGCTGTAATTAAGTGGCTGTATAGAAAGTCGGAACATGGTTCAATAAAAATGTGAAAAAGAACTATTTTCTTTTTTAAAATTTGACAGCAGCTGTCAGTTGAAAGTGATTCTCCCTAGGGCTGAAAAGTATTACTTTCAACCCGCTCCTCAGGCAACTTCAGACCTACTTTCAGAGTATGAGTAATGAAAAATACTTAAATGTATTTTAGAAGCTTTTATTTACTTTCACCTGTCTGTAATGAAATTTCGCAAGTTAAATTTGACCCACTTCCCGGTCTCCGTGATTCAGCTGAAATTTTACATGAATATATGTATATCGCGTGACAATGCAATATTATGATGATATAAAAGCTTGTATTTAAAAAAGTATTTTTTAAATAATTTAAACATTAATAACACAATATTTCAAATTTACGAACACTAGCAACATTGTTGAAAGTTGACGTTTATAGCTTAGGAGCAAAACCAGGCGCTCTCTCTCTCTTATTTCACAAATAAGATTCAGGAAGGCGTCAAAGCGTTTTCTATTCACGAAAAATCCATTTGGGCGAATAAGCGACCCACCTGTGAAATGCAAATCACTACGCATGCTTTATCTTTGGGAAGTGAACAGATATTTGAATGCGAAAAAATATTTTAAACGATTATGTAACAATGTTTGGAGGCACTGCAACTGAATAGATTTTGTAAGTCTTAGTTAGTGGGTACTTCATCATATGAAATCTGAAATCAACAGTGTTTTAAAATAGTATAATCGAATCAAATTTTTTTATATAAAATAATCGAAGTTATTTTAAAATTAAACCATATTATATAAAAGAAATTTTCTGTTTATCTAACATGATAATTATCGCGGTTCGTTTTTAAAGAAGATTCCTTAGTTGTCATGTCAAATTAGTGCTGGGTAAACCATGGACGGGGTACACTATTTTTCCGGTGTTACCGCTATAAAAAATAGTTTAAAAATGCAACAATATTCACGCCTCGTAACTATAATAAAATATTTCGTCAATCATAGAACTGCAAGTTCCTATTTAGGAAAAATATCACCGAGCGGGGCATCGTGAACGAGATACATCCCAAATTTTAATCTTTCACGCGAGTTTGACATGCGAAACATCAAAAAAACGAAGTGAAGCCCCGCACCACCTGCCTCGCAAGACGGCCGGGATAAAATAAATTCAGACAGCATTCATTCCAATCACGTAGTTCCAAATTTGTCATATTGGATTTTCGAGTCTTCCCATCATCCCCTTCGTGTCACCACACGAAAATGAAAACATGTATCATATCTCGTAACCAACCGGCAACAGTCACCTCTATGCGTCAGATGACAAGGTCGAAATTAAATATCTCTGTCGACTCACAGAAAAATGAAAGAATGCTATCACGAATCCTTAAAAATGTTTATTTAATAGAATTTGTTCTTCTAATAAAATATTCCAAGTTTGACAACCAATCTGAATGGAATATTTATAAGAGATTAATGTGATATAATGATATTTTGAAGGATCTCTATAAATCCAACTTCCAAAAAAAAATACGTACTGAAACACAAAGAGATAATAATTGTAAAAAAATCATTAAGAATGAGAAAAAAAATTGAAATACTCGCACTTCAAAGCATAGAACGTAATGTATAGAATGACTTTAAGCCGACTTTCATTAATTCATGAATCATTTTTCTGTGGCATGGCTACCTAAAAACGTTTGATTTGATCAAATATATTATACAAAGCACACATTTTATTCGAAATCAATATTTACTGTACTCAATGAAATCACCGCGAATAATGAAATGAATTCATGCAATCAACGGCCGGAATAAATTTATTTCGTATTCCCATAAAATGATCAAATCATTGACAGATATCTAAATCAATAAGAAAAATACAAATATTTTTATAAATTTGCTTTAATCCAACATAGATTAAGAAATCTGAGCTTTGACCTATTAAGCTATATCACTATGCCATGCAAATAAAATAAATAACACATATTATTTAGTAGAATTAGTTATATTTTTTTGTTAATAAAGTTAATATTGTGAATAAAGTCTAGTTTGGCATAACAAAGTAAAAAAGTAATCTTAAAAATACTGTATTCATCTTATACTTGAAATTTCGCTCGGGTTGGAAGTCATTGGTAATATAAGCGATCGTGGCGTCAACGCGCATGTTTAAGTCTGAGGTTCTAATCGGACCAAGGTGTTGGTTTCATCGTTTTAATTTATTTATTTATTTAATATTTTCTAAGTTAATTATCAAATAATTGTTTGTCTCACTTAAATTTACGTTACTCGCATGGTGTATGAAGATCTCTGTAATCAGATTATAAACCCTCTTTTCAACACACTTCCTCATAAAGTGACTCTAATCCCATGGCAATTAGGCACATAATGACACCTATAATCAAACTGTGACTTTTTCATTACTATTATTCACGAGTGAGTAATAGTTTTTTTTTAAATATTATTGGTTGAGTTACGCTTACACTTGCGATAAAATGCTATCCGCGAAAAGCCCAAAAAAAAAAGAAACCTCATTTTTTAGTCTATGGCCGATGCGCGCGCATAGGAAAACTGATTAATTTTTCCCGCCATTACGAAATTTATTAGTCTATGGCCGATGCGCGCGCATAGGAAAACTGATTAATTTTTCCCACCATTACGAAACATTTTTCACAACTCGTCTCGTTTTCTCTTTTGAAGTTATTTAGTTAGTTATTAATTAAGATGTCTGCAAATACAATTTATGAAGAAAATGATTTATGTTGTACACCGCCCGATATAAGATGTGAAGCCCAGAACGTTATGGAAAGTTTACTACCAGAAAACTCAAAGGAAAAATATCTATTAGCGTACCAAAATTTCATACAATGGCAGAACAACAAGAATACGCAGTCTTTTTCAGAAAATGTGTTCATGGCGTACTTTAAAGAATTATCTTCTAAGTACAAACCTAGCTCTTTGTGGTGTATTTACTCAATGTTAAAAAGTACAGTCCGAACAAAGAATGGAGTGGACTTAAAAACATACTCGAATTTGTCAGCTTATCTAAAGAGACTATCTGATGGATTTAGAAGCAAAAAATCAAAGGTTTTATCATCTGATGATATTGAAAAATTTATTAAAGATGCTCCAGATAACCAATATTTGGCTACAAAGGTTAGTTAAATTAATTTTAATTAAATATTTAATAGCAGCTTGTGTTGTGTGTTGACCTTAATTATTGTTTCTTTTGTTTCAGGTTGCTTTAATATTTGGTGTAACTGGTGCCTGTAGGATACAAGAATTAACAAATATAACTGTAAAAGATATAGAGAACCATGGCCAGATGCTTTTAGTGAAGATACCTATCACGAAAAATAAAATACCTAGGTTATTCACCATACACGGTGCATTCTATGATATTGTTAAGAAGTATGAAAGTTTGCGTTCGCCAAAAACAAAAAATGACCGTTTCTTTCTAAATTACCAGAATGGTAAATGTACCTGTCAGCCTATAGGTATAAACAAATTTGGTTCTATGCCTAAAGAAATCGCTAAGTTTTTGGGTTTAGTAGATGCTGAGAGCTACACTGGACATAGTTTCAGAAGAACTTCAGCTACATTGCTGGCAAATTCAGGAGCTGATATAATGACTTTGAAGCGACATGGCGGGTGGCGATCTAGCAATGTAGCAGAATCATACGTAGAAGATTCCATACAAAACAAGAAGGAAATTTGTGCAAAAATCACAAAAAGAATTAAACTTGATTCTGAGACGCATCCTACTGGCGAAATACCAAGTACGTCCAATGATTGGATTTCACCTACCTACACGAATAATGAACCATCACAAATAACAATAGAACATGAAAGTATTTCAATAAATAATCTATCTGATGAGACCGCTATGTCATCAAAAATAGTTAATTATACTTTTACTAACTGCACATTTACTAATTGTTTCTCTAAGTAAACTTTTTATCTACTATGTAAAATGGTTTTTTATTTAAGTATTGTTTTATTCAGAAGTGTGTTGAAAAACGTTGTATGATACACGTGTGTATTGATGGTTACCGTCCTCGGCTTCTTAAGACACTCGCCAGACGGCTCGGGCCTCAATGCGCCTCAGCGGTAATCACCAACATTACACACTTGTACCATAATGTACTATTATCCTTTGGAATTTGTAACAATTTTATAGATTTATAGATAGAGATTAAACTGCCCAAACTAATAGGTAGTGCAATTTGGAATCATACACGCAGCACATAGGGGTTCACAATGATCCTACATTTTGTTGTAGGCTTTATCAAAATACAGGGAGGGTATTTTAAACCCAATCAAGGGAAAATCAAAACGCGGAAAATGGTTGGGGTCTCTAACGGAGGGTTAAATCCGACTTATCGATTTGTTTTTATGACTTGTGCTGACATTTCGTTTCTATAATCGCGAGTGAAGTTTTTTTAATGGATTTTCTTTGACAGCTCTTTGAATGTGGATTCAGTTGGCAAGTTCGAACAGGCATGAAAAACTTGGAGAAGTTAGGTACGTGGTTTTTGTCCAACAAAAATTTTAAAGCAAAAATATTTTACTGGAGGACATGTTTAGAATTTTGCCCTTCTTTATTTCTGGATTTTGCTACCAGCCAAAGCAAATGCTACCAGCGTTATTGTAACGATGTTATAATAACGCATAAAATTACGTAAACAAAAATATACTCAAGTGTTAAACGTGGGTAGATATGATTTTCTAATATCACAACATAACACTAGTGTCCAATACTGGAACATGTTAGTATTATATACCTAAGTATTTATCACAAAACTGAACAGTTGTTTGAAAGGGAACATTTTGGAATTAGATATTTGAACATCGAGAAACATGCTTGTCTATTTTCAAATGGGTAACAATATTACAAAAAAGTTTCTTTCAAACAATAGTTCAGCAGTGTGGACCTTATATTATAGTATACTGTTCCAGTGCTGGACTGCATAATGCATTTGTATAGAGGAACATAATTACAAACTTTGTATTGAAACAAGTTACTTGGGAATACGTAACAGTTTGATTGATTCTTAAATTTCATAAAGCTGTAATATTATTTTAATTGTGGCTAAAGTTATACACAATACTAGGACGACAGGAACCCAACATCACAAACAACGGATCATTTTTCGGTTTACTACTCCCGTTACTTAGAACCATAAAATAATAACTACAAGAGCCGCTCTTTGTTCAAACCACACAGACTGGATCTCAACATTCACTGTCCGTCACAGTACAAGAAAACAACTAAGGGTAAAGTCCCCAATACTCATTATTACGGCATTTTTTCGCATGCTCACCCCAGATAAATTCCTGTCGCAAGGGGAGATATATAGGAGATAACAGGAGCATTATCGAAATACCGATGTCCTCGTATTAAACCGAGAAAACTGAGAGTTAAATAACGATTTATTATCATAGGTAGGGGTAGATCGAAAGCCTGAAATTGCCTCATGTCCATAGTAAAACTACAAATTAAATACTTATCTATTTTTTTTATTAAAACGTTCTAGTACGTTACAATACTAAAATCTATTAGTACCTTACGTTTATCGATTCGTATGATTTGATTTTTAATCGCTTTACTTACCATATATTCATTATATTATTGTATGTTCTAAAAATAACCAAAACAAAACATTAGTAATTTGTTATGCTACTTATTTTATACATAGATAATTATTTAAAGCATTTTGTTACTTTTAATGTGAATTTTATCGAACATTATAGCTGACGTTGTATTCGTAGCTTTCATAATCATACTCTCAAAAAATTTCAACTCATCATTTCCAAAAACTCAGCACAACATCACGAGCCATGATTAGTCGTAAAGTGCGTATAGTAATCTAATTACCAGAACCACATTCTCAGATTTACGACCACCCACATTAAATAAACATCCTGCATATCGCGGATTCCTCGTAAAAACTAGAGTATCCGATATTACTTGTTAGTTCCTTTATGTTGGCTATTACTGGGGTACTAGGGTGACCCCGCCAGCAATATTTCTTGCTACGGCTATATTGAAATTCTACAGGGCTGCAGCAAAGTTTCGATCACTGCGAGAATTCCTAATCACTATAGTAGCAATTTAGACCGTAATACAATAGCAGTAGCGGTGAAATTACATGTAAATGTTAACTGAGGTAATCGGAAGTTTTGTTGGACCACATGCTCTTAGGGACATGTCATATTGTTATGGTTACATTTCGGTTAAAGGTTTGACACTATTTTATGTCACGAAGAAAATCCCAAACTTGTAATAAACTAATAGTAGCATATTTATGTATCTGTTTTCACCTCACATCATACATAATAATGCGATTATTGGGCCAATGTCAAGTTGATGATGACTACATTTACAAAAAAGAATATTAATTTAAATGTGTAACAATGACAAAATACTCAGTAAATTGATATGAAACAATTTGAAAAGTTAATACAGATGCGTAAATTTTTATAAAAACGTTGTTTATGTAACGTAAGAATTCAATTAGGACGTAATCAAAAGATATTAATATTAATTTGCGTGACAAATGAAAGAAGTAAAAGTAATTCGGGAAGTTATAACAAAATGGAAGCAGATATAAAAAAGTTATAAGTACAGATAATGACAGAAGAAGAACTTGTTATTAGCTTTTTACTGGCTATAAAAGATATGGTATTGGCCATCAAAGTAGTGGTAATTAACACAACAGCCAGTTTGATCCATTGTTGCTAAAGTTAGGTATATTTGTCGCCAATTAAAAGGATCATCCCTTTAACGTCACAGATAATGTTGATTCGTAGAATAATTACATAAAATCTTTAAAATTAAAAAGTACCCAATTCGTTACAATTTGCGCTTGTCTTAAAAATATTTGTAAGAGTGCCCCTTCTATTTATATCCTTTTGGCCATTCCTTTGAATTTACGTTTCACTATATTTTGGAGCGCTAGATTAGAGTACAGAATTAGAATAGAGAAAAAGCTGAAAAAGGGTTTGGTGTGTATTCGTTAGGACTCCTAATGGGGTAAATCTCAGAAAATCTCGCCAAAACAATCTAAAAAAGATATATACACGGTTATTTTTTTATCACTTTGGAAAATTTAAGGGACGCTTCACGACATGGTATTAGAATGATTTAAATATGAATAAAAAAACTTACTTAGGTACTTAATTTTATATTAATTTATTAAAATATCCAAAAAATGCTGCACTAGTAGAGAGCAGCATTTTTAGAGATTTTTTTATTTTCTTTTTTAATGTTTTATTTAAAAAAAAATTCTTTTTATATAACAATGGATGTGTCCTGAAGCGTCCCTAAAATTTTCCAGGGTGATAAAAAAATAATCGTGTATAAGTAGGTATACAATTATTAACTATGGGTCTTGCCCGAAGGCTCAAGGTCGCTAAGCGGGCAATGGAGAGAGCAATGCTTGGGGTCTCCCTGCGTGATCGGACCCGAAATGAGGAGATCCGCATGAGAACTAAAGTAACCGACATTGCTCGAAGGATTGCTCAGCTGAAGTGGCAGTGGGCGGGACACATAGCGAGAAGAACCTATGGCCGTTGGGGCCGAACGGTTCTTGAGTGGCGACGACGATCTGGCAAAGGTCACGGGAAGCCTCTGGATGCGGGCAGCACAGTACCGATCGTTGTGGAGATCCATGGGGGAGGCCTATGCTCAGCAGTGGGCGTCGTACGGCTGGCATGATGATGATGATGAAGTATACAATAAGAATTTCATCATCATCTAAAGAACACCTAAACATACTTCAATCTAAAATGTTTAACTATAAACCAAATCGCTCGATGAATTTGAGTTAAATCATGTACTTTCTTTTTCAATCAATTGAGTTGGTGGTTCTTTAAAATTTTTCAAATTCATAATAATTAAAAGCTTACACGCTACTGTTTTCTTACAAGTCCCTCACGAGCTCTCTCTCTCACATATACAACTGATCAGTGCGGGATGATCGATGCAAGTTAGTCGGTACTACTAAAGTCCCCGTACTGTCAAAATTTGACTATTTTATTAAAAAACGCTGTTATTATCCTTTCAATTCGAAATGCTTCTCCCAAAATTCTCCTCGAGACTTATACGAGTATAGTTGAAAAAAAACTAGCTTTACCTTATTTCCAACTAAAGGCTTATGAATCAGCGCTAAGATTGCTTTACGTGCAATCCTCCGGGGATATTTCACGTCAACATCGGTCTGCTCTGAGTGGCACAATACACATATAGGGTGTAAAGAGGCCGCATTGAAAAGACTGCACCCCAATCTTCGAAGCTTGTATTGAACCTCCAAGAATTATCGCCCGCCACAATCGGGCTTTTCATCACATGCAGTGCAACGTTCCTTTTCAAAATGAACTAAAAATTGTTATTCACTCTGACAATAAGGAAATGTACTGTGATACAAATTAGAGTAAATCTGAGGTGTGTTCAGCGCCGAAAGTAACATATCATTTTAGTAAAATGTTGGTTGAAAATGAAGGAAATAAAAGAGCTTTAAGTACCTTTAAGAGAGTTGTCCTACAAGACCAGTGGTTCTTTTAACCAGTGGTCCGCGGACCACTCCTTTTATTTAGTATGGTTTCACCTATATTGCATTAATAGTCGGTGTGGCATGGTACTAAAATGTTTATCAATAAACTGTATATCAGTTTGGCGATATTAACATTATTACTATTGTATACAGTACTAAAATAAAAAATAAATTGAAAAAAAAAACTTTTGAATCCGACTTTACATAGTTAGGACTCATATCCTTACTAATATTATAAACGCGAAAGTTCGTGAGTATGTATGGTTCTTTGTTACTCTTTCAGGCAAAGACTACAGAATAGATTTGGATGAAATTTTGTAGGTAGGCGGATTACGACAGGGATTAACATATAGGCTACTTATTATCCCGGAAAATTAAGTATTTCCCGCGGGAAAGTAGATTTTCAGTTTTTTTTTAACTTTTAAGGCGAAACATAGTTCGCGGGCACAGCTAGTATATTTTTTTCTTAAAAATACTATTTTTGCCACAACCATTAGATAATACGTAGTATTTAATAACTTAATTATAATAATGAAATTAATTTCAATCCTTATCAATAACGCTTATAGTTTCAAACTTACAACGGCGCGTTTGATTGAACTAGAAATATAAGCGAGCTTATTCCAGATGGGCCCAGAAGTTTGTTCCTGTAATATGTACAGTCGGCTTCAAAAGTAGATAAACATTTTAGTAACGTATCACACCAACTGAGGAGCTTCTGTTCAAAAGGAGATAAATCCACCATAACAGAATTTTCAGAAAACATAAATTACTAATATTTTGTTAAAATTAGCTCATAGTTTATTATTTTTAACGGTGATGGGTAAGTATAGGTACAATACGTTCAGAATCATGATATTTTTTTTTGTATATTGTATCTTCTTTTTTAAAAAATAAAAATGTTTGGAAATATCGCTTTTTGGTTAGAATTTTAAAATATAACTCCTTTTGTTCCAGATACTTGGTAAATATCTCTTTTTGATTCAGATGACTTGATTAAATTAATTCTAATAAACAGTTCTATCTTTTATTTTTGTGAAAATATTGAAATAAAACAATAATGATTGTTCAATTTCTTGTATTATTATTATAATAAAAAAACACTAAAAATTACACTCTCACATGCCCCACATCAGGCTCTAGACAAATACAGCAGCTTTCGCTGTGATCATCACAGTCTGAATGTTGATCTGTTTCATCAATAGCATCAGTTGTATTAGCATTGTTTGTTAAAATACTTTTATACCAAGACAATTCACTCAATTCAGACCACTCGTCTCCAAATTGCTT